>OZ004592.1:1914571-3247084 GCA_963924555.1 Crambe crambe
TCACTGTGTAACACGAGTATTGAAACCTCTCTCTCTCTCTCTCTCTCTCTCTCTCTCTCTCTCTCATACATATACATACCTCAAGGATGCCAGCTTGTTCATTCAGGGAAGGTTCCTGGTCCTTCTCCTCACTAACCCTTGCCACAATTTTACTGACAGCTTCACGAGACTTGAGCTTACGAGCATAGCGGTCAGCTATGCTCTGTACAGGCTGCAAGTAAAAGTACACAGGCAATGCACAATGTTGAATACATTTTTTGTGGAGGAGAAATTTTTGTGGATTTTGCTGTTGGAATGTTCACATTTCACTAAAATTTTTGTCCACATGAAAAATTTTGCACTAATACAATTGATAACATGATTTTGCGATATGTACCTCAGTGTCTTTTAGAAATTCCATGGCAATGCTCTCCAACTTCTGAATGGACTCATGGTGGGCTGCAATCTCTGAGAGGGTCTGACACTCCTCCTGTTGTGTGAGCAACTGTTGTTCTGTGACCTCCAGTGGAGCCAGCTGGTCAATGACCTCCTGTTGCTGGATGCACCACTCCTCCATAGAGTTCCTCAGGGCATCAAACTCAAGCACTTTGTCCACTATTGGCTCCAGACCAGCAAGTCTATGATAAAATAATACATAGTACCATGATCCCTGCTATTATTCAGTTGTGGTCACAGGCTACGTTAAAAGATGTACACAAACAGGTTGACACTTTTAAAATCCATGAAAATTTCACTCCACGAAATTTCACTAAACAGTACAAAATTAAGGACAAAAAAGAATTTTGATATGGAATGGCAGTCAACTAAAATTGACCGATCAATCCACGAAATTTTATCCAACGAAATCTTCCTGCTATTTTATTGTAGTAGCAACCATGCAGTAGTTAATGCCTAGTATTTCCATCTTTTCTATTTAGTGGTATTGACCTGTCATTGGTCTGTTTGACAACTACTTGGAAGCGTTCCTTGACCTCAGTGACCTTGTCCTTGAGGCCGGGAGGAAGAGGGGAGCCAGTAATCCTTGATAAATCCTTCTCTGCCTTTGCAAGCTGGTCAGACTGGAATGCCTGTAATAAAAGAGGAAAAGAAGAGGAAAAAATGATGGAATGAAGGAGAGCATTCTCCTGTGGCTTCTCTCACCCTGTGTTGCTGTATCTGGTGCAGAATGTGCTGATTATTAGAAAACTTTCCGCTGGAGACAAGCCATGCCTCCAGCTCTTCCAGACTGCTCTCCATGGCAACCACTTCCTGGGCCTCATTGGCAGCTGAGGATGCCCCTTCCAAACGAGGGAACAATGATTCCAGCTGGGACCTAAGAGATGTGACTCTACAAGAAACAAGTTGACAATTAGAGGTCATGAGAACTAATTGAGAGGGATTTCATGCGAGATCTTCCCAGTCCATAGTTCATTTAGGAGGACATCATATGCAGGTATAGATTAATTGAAAGGGATCTCCCCATTGTACCTTTTCCCAATAGCATCAGCATCAGGATGTTCTCCTTCCTTGAGTTTCTTCACTCCTACCTCTAAATCCTCCACTGTCGCCAAAACTTCCTGGAATAACATACCACCATCAGATCTTCCCTCCCTTCTTCTCTCCCCTCCCCCCTCCCTTCTCCCTCCCCCCTCCTCCCTTACCTTTATCTCATCTGAGAGGTCTCTTGCCAACTTGGAGGCATTGGAAGGGTCCATACCAGTGCTCTTCTGTTCCAGGTCCTTCACTTCCTCCTCCAGACTGTCCACCACAGATGAGTTGTTCTCACAGGCCAGCTCAATCTTACGAGCCAGCGAATCCAAATCCTCCAATCTAAGACATTTGACATTAATCTTAGTGCTATAAGAAATACAGTATGTATGTACGTGGAACAACATAATTCTCTGAAACACAAAAATCTCTACACGTCAGGACAACTTTTTCCTGCTTATTGCAAATACATTACATAGATGTTCCCCCAATTAGACACCTCTCTAATCAGGACTTTAAATGAGAGACTACTTGTGTCCTGAGAATCCTCCTCTATAATCGCAATTGATGTGCTGTAGTCATAGCTACAAAGAGCTCCTTGGAGCCTCCATGACAACTTTCACAACTGCCTTATTATGCTCAAAGCTGATGTTAACAACACCACAACTATATAATTTAACCTTTTCAGTCTTTCTAACATGGCTTTGTGACAGTCATCTACTTCCTTCTCCATGCTGTCCCATTCCTATAATCAGAATGGAATGTGAATTACATAGTTTTCCTATTCTCGATACACACACCTCCTGAAGTCTTGGGAACTCTTTGCCCTCAGGCACTCCAGGAGCTGACGAACGCTTCTTCTTCTGAGCTTCAAGTTTACTGTTCATGTCAGAGAGGACAGCCATGTCCTTCTTCTTTGCAGGTATTTCTTTGCTCTTCACCTTCTCCAGCATTTCGATTTCTTTCTTGAGTTCCTCCACAGAAGAGGGGAAATCCCTACTCTTGGCACGGTTGCTCTTATCATCAATGAACTTCTTGAGGGTGTCGTAGAGGTCTGAGTATTCCTCCACAGACACATCGGGGCCCTGTGAGGGGAGGGGGGGGGGAAGGGAAGGGAAGGGGGAAGGGAAGAAGAAGAGAAATGAGGAGGGAAGGAGAGAGGAAGGAAGAGAGAGAACAAGAGAGAGACAAACATGCAGTTTAGATTCTAGTGTTCAGTGCACATAAGTTATTATATACATACATACATACATACACACCCATAAGGACTTGTTTAAAGCTACTGTTGCTATGATGCAGTGATCTTGTTAAGAGTATAATTAGATTTGGTACAAAAACACAGGCTGCCTTAATCCAATATCAATCACTTAATGAACAGCTGGTGCTTACATACTGGTATGTTTAGCACCTACCAGGGCCCCTAGCCATTCTGCAGCAATTGGTCACTGGCCAACACCATTTTAAAGGAAATGGTGGACCAAATTTCAGCATTTGTATTCGCTCTTCTAACTCTGGACAAAGTCCTACTGTTATATTAAACTCCCTCACCTTTCTCTTGCGAGAGGGAGGCATATCAGGAAAGGCATGATAAAGAAATGAGACATAGGTCATGACTGCCTTATCATCGGGTTTTTTCACACAGACATCCTCTGGATCAACGATCCGTATGATCCCCAAGTCTTTCTCTGCCACTTGGAAGGCCTTTTCCAAGTTATCCAGTGGATTCTCGGGATCACATTCCTCATAGTCCAGCAGGTCTGGTCTGTGTCTGTCAATGATGGCACAAAAGGCCATGCCATCTCTCCAGCTGGTGTGGAAATTGGTCACTTCGACTTCCTCATATCTAGGGACAGGGGAGAGAGGAAGGTGTGTGAGAGGAGAGAGAGGGAGGAGGGAAGAGCAGAGGGAAGGAATGGAAAGGGGAGGGGAGAGGGAAGGTGGGAGGGGAAGGAAATCGAAAGAGAGGGAGAAAGGTATAAAATAGACAGTAGTAGCAAACTTTTCTCTATACTATTGATTTACCCCTCAGTGGCCATCTGAGCCCAATGCAGCAGCTGCTCTCTGATGGCCTTGGCAGAGATTTCCTGTGGGGAGGTGGGGCGGCTGTGGTTGTCGTCTTG
Organism: Crambe crambe; assembly: GCA_963924555.1. Classification (NCBI taxonomy): domain Eukaryota; kingdom Metazoa; phylum Porifera; class Demospongiae; order Poecilosclerida; family Crambeidae; genus Crambe; species Crambe crambe. Next base: position 1,918,159 of record OZ004592.1, read on the forward strand.
CTGCAAACCCTCTGATATCTGTATGTACCAAAACAACTAAATCATCAAACAGAACCATGGGGATATCCCTATTATTTGCACTATTGATCAAAAATTTCAATGCACTTTTGTGGGAATTTACTTGAAAGTGAAGGATGAGTGCCCACAGAAGCCCAAGGATGAGTTTTTGGTTGCCATCCACTATCACATCATTTCTGATGTTGACCAGCTTTATCTTCTTCACCTTCTGGAGAAAGTCGAGTGCTTTCTGAACATTCTGAAGTTTGTGGACTCGCATCTTTCCTTTCTCGCGAGGCTGGACAAGAGAGAGAGAGAACAGTAACAGTCACATGATAAGCCACACCTCTTAATATGAAGCCGTGAAAGTAAGTATAACCACACATCATTGATGACGTACACTACTGAACTAGACCACACCCACTACACCACCTGAGTTTACCAATTTCTCTCCTGTCAGCAGTTCTAACAGAAGTAGCAACTTTGTTCCATCCTTGAAGTCCTCATAGATGTCAGTGACCCTTTGACCTCCCTGTAAAATCACACAAAAACATGACAATATTAGGGAGTCTTCAAGGTGGAGGGACAGAAGTAAGCACATAGATACATACAATGTGAAGTTATGGATATCAATAAACATGCCACACATGTACCAGAGGAATTGAGTTACAGTTTAAGGAATTAATCATTCACCTGGACAGCCAAAACACATTGATCTAGTTAAGAATAAGATAGTGTCACTCTACATATTTTTCTATCATCCCATTGACCAAGTCCACTTTATGCTCTTACCACTAAATTAGCTGTTCTGGTTTCTCATGATGTAAGATGTATAAATACTACCCCAAACACTATGTCTGTACTTCTGGGAACACACATTAACTGTAGACAGATCAGAGAAGCCCTAAGTTCCACACTCTGTAGTTCTCTTCTTCCCAGTTGAGGGAGATTTGAAGCCCTCCATGGACCCAGAAACCATCAAACTACCTGTGACTAGAGAGTCTGTGCTGCCAATACTTCCAGGAATTGCAACAGAACCTAGCTACAGTTTGGATTAACATTACAACATCACAAGATTTGTGAGTACTTGAGCTAACCACAGATATAGGAGATCCTAGACATAATTATTTGGTGGGAAATAAAATACTGGAATTCGGTTGGTGGGGATCTCGAATTTGGTTTCAAAAAACTAGTTCTGGGTGTCCTTCTAATATCCAGAGACACTTCATGCCTGAGATGCAGAAAATGTTTCTGATTGTAAGCAGAACACAACTGACAAATTTGTACATTATTCAATTATGTGTGTTGGTAATGGCACAAGATTGGATTGGAGCTGGGATACATTGATTTGTCTGTCTGTACACACACGTATCTCAATGCAACAATGAAGAAATATGTTTCTTGATAGACACAAGCTGTAGATTATTCTACGATATTCAATTTCAACAGATAAGAGGAAAATCCTCCTTTTTCATGGAAATCAAAGCATGCTCATTACATTGTTGAATTAGCAATGTGCCTGAGGATAGAAAGAGGACATAGGGGGCCTGGCCTAGGGTGGGGACATAGGGGCCTGGGGGCAGAGAGACCTGGGGACATAGGACATAGGGGACCGGGGGGGGGGGGGGGGGGGGGGGAGGGGGGGGGAGAGGAGCCTGGGGGCAGAGACACCTGGGACCAGTTCATACATACACAAGTGCTGCCAGTATTCAATTTCAGAGGTGCACAGAATTGATAACTTTTAGGGGCTTAGGGAATCTCATAACATGCCACTGCTATCATTAGCTATGCAACCTTGGAATCTTAAACTGAGGGGATATGACATACCATTGCCATCACTATAGAGCTATGAAAAACCCATCACTTCTGTGGAATCTTAAACTGAAGGGATGATTCTGTTATTACATGCACTTGATGGCACTAATCAACAATATGACAGTCCACACATTCCAATGCTGGAGGATGCATACCTCGAATTCCACCCATCAAAGTGCTAAAGTGGCTGGTTTTTATCTGGTGTTAGCACTCTGAAACCTTACCTTAATGAGGTGAGAGTTTACCCAGTTGGTGAAGGCTTTCTTCTGCACACGCTCGTACTCGCCTGAAGGAAGAAAGGAAGGATAGGTGGGGATAATTCATGTTTATCAATCAAACAAAACAAAATGAAAGAAACAATGAGATAATGAACTCGATTTTTGAGGTTTTTTTCAGGGGAAAGAAGCTATTGCTTTGGAGGATAAAGTTAATTAATCCAAGTTCTCTGGTTTCAGTGTTTCAAATCTTTAGGATTAAGCACTTAAGATTTCATTAGCACTGATTAAATACACTCAAAACAACTTGGAGCTGCTTCTAGCTCCAAGTTAGTCTTAATGAAGAGAGAAATGTGCAGATATGGCATTATGTACACATTATGTACTACAATAGAACATCATCACATTGAGAGCTAGAGAGGCAAAGGGCAATATAGAAGTGTGATCTCTCAACATGTTGCTACTCTAAAGAAACAATGTTATCCTGCAGTTAGCTAGCAAGGTCATGGAAACATTTCATCTGGGACAGATTCTGTCATAACAGGTCTTAGCATCCATACATGGAAGGGGGACTTCCATTTTATCTAGGCTGGCTACATAAACAATCACTAATCGCCTCACCCTGTTCATTATCAGTTCTCCTCCTATAATACTTATACCCACACATCTTGGAAAAGGAGCTAATGTGTACACTCGCACACTTGGGTCCAGACAAATCTTGCCACATATGATGTGTATGTTGCAACCAAGCAAGCACTGTACACTCTGTGGCCATATTTGTGTAACTATTAACACATAGACTATCAGACCACAGACATGATATGTAGCTAATCTTAGCTCACACAAATTCAGCTACTGGTATTAGGCAGTCTTTACTGATATGGCCATGCTAAATAGGCACCAAATAGGCCTATATGTACCTGTACTGGTGATATGGTTTCATCATAATGACTTGGGCCTTATGTCTTGCATTGAATACTCATGGCATGCTGGCCATGTTTTATGCAACAGTATTTACTAGACTATTTGTTACATACCTAGGCTACCATGATCTAGCTAGCTAACTTTGTCACATGACATCAAACACTCTGTCAAGCCCCAAGGCCAAATCATTCTCTTTTACCTGCAAGTTCTCTACGGGACTGCTCCATTTCTGCCATTGTGTGTGTCTCTCTTTCAAGAGCAGTCCTTCAGTTTCTATTCCTTGGTTCCTTGCTCCCTCCCTCAGGCTACTGGCTCAATGGCAAGGGCCTGAGGTTAGAAGGAAGACAGGTTTCGGAGTCACAAGTGAATTAAATTTCTAAACTTTCACTATCAATTCTTCAGCCTCTGACTAGCTGGTAAATGACCTATCGTGTGCACGTTGAAAGGGGTGTGGAACTTCCCTATAATATAATTATTTGTTAAATAAACCCGGCCCACATCCGACCCACATCCGACCCACATCCGACCCCGCCCAATACCGCGGCTTTTGTTCTATTTATCCGAATAAACATTAATAATTAATTAATTTTGTTATCTAGCTAGAGAATTAATGACCTGCAAGTAGTACAGCTACTGAACATTACAGTGTTTTACCTATCACTACTAACTACTTATCTATTCGGGTCTCCGTCTATCTTCGAAGATTCCGGGTTCTAGGCGATAAACGCTCCCAGAGACCTAGGTAGGGCCCTCAGGCAAGCAAGCAAGCTAGCTCGATTATATTTTTGTCACTTTGAATTCATGCAATTAGCGTGTATTCAACGTTTTGGTAGGCCATAACTAGATTATATTTTACTAGCTATAGGATTTTATAATAGCCTAATTTATAGTAGCTGGTTTAATATCAGTGAGTCAGCTTATAGATTGATGGCTATTCTTTACAATTTTATGCAGGGAGTTTGCTACTCTCCCCTTTTCCCCCTTTAGCTAGCTAGCTGGCTACACCTAGCCTAGCAGTTAAATTATAAAACGTAGCTAAATTTTGCTAATAGACTGAATTCATTGTTTACCTGACAGATGCTGCACCTTGTTAACTTGTAAATGGGTCATGGTGTGTAGCCAAGTATGCAGTGTCCTTTGGACATGGGTGTGTGTTAATTGACCTCCCATTCTAAAATTACTTTTTTTTTGTTGTTAGTCATATCTAGAATTGTTTCTCTAGTTAAAACCCCAAATGCTAAATGCTCTGAAATGATGCTATGATACCTACCCAAGGCATTTTCCCCTTGGGTCTCTTATCTCATTGGGCGTGGTAATCTATGTTCCAGGGGCATGCATAAGGCAAGAAGTGTCTCCATTTGATTTTCAGGTATTTAGAGGAGTAATATTTGAAAGCTATCTGCAAACTATATTTAGCACTGCCATACAACTTACTGATAGAGATTTTTGTGGTTGATGCATAGTTTTTGAGGTGAGAGAAGCATTTACATCTGCCCAATGTGAGCCCCATTGTTTAGTGGCTTACTACCACTCACTAGGATGGAAAGTTATTCAAGCGGCTTTTTTGATCTAATATATATATATACTCTTTCCTATTTTGATCTCTACAAAATTCCTCATGGAAACTTCAGTAGATTCCTGTCCATTCTGGCTTTAGGACCATTGCTTTGGTACATTTTCCTACTTCCTACGATCTTCTGTACTTTACTATTTACTTGCCACAAGTTGTTTACAATCACTGAACAGCTCCCAGTCTGCTTTTCCTCCTTGGAGGTTAGTCATCCCTTGCATTTTACATAGTTCTCCTCCCTCTCTCGGCTCCTCCCTCTCTCCCTATGCTCATGGACCCACACACTCTCTTTAGTCCCTCCCCCTTGTTCCCTCGTCCCATCCATGTGTCGGCATATTTATTCCAGTTTTTGCTTCTCACTTCCCCACTGTACCACACACTTCTAGGTTTCTTATAAGTTTCATGCACATTACGAACTGCTGGTAAGACAGAGTCATGAAAATCTCACTTCTTAAGAGCTCCCTGTCTTTGCACATAGAATAATGTACTATGTATGTGTGCAGAGTAGAAGTGATAAATCTTCCTTTTCCCATCTTCTCTCTATCATAAGTCGCTGCAAGCTTTAGACTGGTGAGGATTGTAGTCTTATCACTTGCTGGCATTATTGAATTTGGAACATGATAGTGTGTGTGGGCGAAGTGAATGCAGTACACGTGTGTCCCTACAGTAACATGCTGTTGGGTTGAGTGGGTTGAACAGGACACATCCTGATCTGTGTGTAATGTTTACTGATTCTTTCCTTCTTCTGCAACCTCATCAACAACTAATCACTCAGTTCCACCTGATTGGTGTGCAGACTCTGCAAAATGCTCTTTTATCCTGTTTAATTGTGCACATAGTCATTGAAATGTAAATCTTCCTTTCCCTATTTGTACTCTTTTCCGGACCATTTCAAGGAAGTGTAATAGCTGACCCTATTTTCAGTGTTTCAAGTATTATTATTATAGGGGTGCTGGGTGCTGGAGGACATCTGACCAAGGTTTGCTTTGCTTGTGTGACCAATCATATTTCTTCTTGGTCTCCCAGTCTTCCAATTAGAGGAACAAATTAGATGTCGTCACCAAAGGGTTGTTCCCATCATAAGTGACGTGTGGTATACGTGCACTGTGGTGTCTTGCCCAATGGATTAATGGATTTTTAAATCCTAATTGAATTAGCTCTTGGCATCTGCTGTATGTCAAGTATGCAGGACTGCTTGTAGTATACTAATAGTATACTAATAGTATACCAATAGTATACTTGTACATTTATTCTGTGGCAATGAGACCACCTCACATAGGTCACTCCACCATTACCTAATATGTCTGGTTATTTCAACTTCCCTATAAAGATTCCATATTAAGCCCATTGGTTCCTGAGTTGTTGTTGTTGTTTTTATTCCTTGAAGCTGTCCATGATTTTTGAATGTTCCTGTATTCGTGTGGTGGACTACATAGCTGCAGTTCATATATACATTAACAATTTGCTAAACTCAATACCTCTTCATGTGTACACCACCTGTGTACATATCCATGGTTTTTTAAAAAGAAGAGATACCAATTACCATGAAAGTTAGCTTATGTATGTGAGATGGTTGATCGATTGATCAGGTGATGCATGGACTAAGTGATTAAAGATAGGAAGTGACCCTATGTCACAGCATTACTCACTCATTGCTTGCCAACCAGTCCTCCCCTGACTTGGTATAATTTTGTTCGCTACATGTAGCTTGTTCAGTTCTGGCTATAGGCCAGGAGAGAGGAAAAAGTCTTTTTGACTAAAAAGAATTTTTAAGTGGGAAGACTACCTTTGGTGGAAGGTATGGTTATATGTGTAACTAAGGGCTGTACCTCTAACCAACAAATTATTTTTTTCCTTGATGCCATGATGGCTTAGCTATGATATTGCATGCAGTTGTATGGGTTTGATTCTCTATAGTAACCGGCTGGTGATATGATGTCGAAATCAGTTGATAATTTAACTCTTATTATGAAGGCTTTAGAGTATGGACAAGAGAGAGAGAGAGAGAGAGAGAGAGAGACTGTATGATACCACATATGGAAATTGATTGAGACAAAGATTAGTGGGTCACTTTGATCAATGAGAGTATAAGGAAAATGAGAAATCTTAACTGTGCCACAGTTCATTTTCACATTAGTTTGGTGACCACATTGCCTAGGGTATCAGAGCTCCCTCACATCAAAAGCACTCCAGAAGGAGGTACAGAGGAGAATTTGATTGTCTGATGGCCAAAGTAGAGGCTACAAATATAGCCGATTGATAGAGCAAACCACTTAGAGTTACTCTTAGCAAAAGCAGTCATTAGGATAAGCAGATAGAAAAAATCTTCTTTTTAGTATAGGGGAAACAGCATGCCTGCACTAGAAATAGAAGCACGGGCTAATGCAGAACATGCTTCATAGGATAGTAAACTTATGCCCATCCCCCTCTAACTGAGGTTCCGTAGATAGTCAGGGAAGCTTGGCCTTATCATATTCCAGACAAAGCCCATTTAAGGAGAAGTACATGAGAAGCTCTAGGAGTTATTGTTGCTGATTCAGATAGATAGAATGAGATGTGAGGGAGTGGAGTGGGCAATTCTTTGTGTATATTAAAGCATGATTGTATGGTTACTAGTACTTCATTATACGTGCTTTCCCTGAGACTGAACAACGAGACTTTCTAATGATTCTTTTCCTAGCTAAGGTGTTGATGTCATGTGTGAGGTGTGTCTGTTGAAGTCCCAGTAGAGCTTTGTATCTCATTGAGTGCCAAAATTCCTGGACTCGTGTTCTTTTGAATGTGTGATGATTTGAGGATGCAAGTAGTTTAGGAGTTACGTAATATACTACATAATGCTTCGTGATTCCCTCCCCTATAGTGCTGGGGTGTTGTGCTTGCATTGCAGTGCCCCATTGTGTCTGGTGTGTTTGTATTGGATGCAGAGCCAGCAAGTGCATGTGCCAGTTTTGAGATTGACAAATGAAAGGAGTGGGCAGGCTGTTTGGACAAGCTGTTTGCGTAGACTAGTGGTAGTGTGAGTTTTAGCCAAGATTATTAACCAAAGCAAAAGATGAATCCTCCTTCACTTATTTCCATGGACGAGTGTTGTGAGGTTTAGCCCAAGACTATCACATGACTATCATATGACCTTGAGCTGCATAAGTCTTTAGGTGGTCAATCCTCCTTCACTTATTTCCATGAACAAGTGTGACCAAGACTCTTGACTATCACATGACTATCACATGACTTTGACCAGCTGTATAAGTCTGTAGGTGATCTTGTTTCCATGGACAATTATGGTTATCATATCAGCATATCAGCTGACTTTTAGTCATCCAAGGAGAGCACACACTCAGTACTAATAGGTACATGCACGTGTATCCATGTCGAAAGCATTCACCACACTAGCCCAAATGGAGAAGTACTTTAGACCATGATGCTTGACACAGGTCACATAGGTGTCATAACCTCTCAGCTGGCCCAAATGAAGAAGTACTTTATAGAATAGAATGATGCTTGACATAAATCTAGGTGTCATAACCTCTCAGCTGGCCCAACTTTAGAGCATGATGCTGGGCACAGGTGTAGGTGCACTCATTACTCGTCATACCATAACCTCTCAGCTGACTCAAATGGAGTTGATCACGAGAAGTACTTCTTCACTATTGTCTGCGTGTCTCATTCTTGTGTGAGAACTATGTAATCTAATGTGTGTGAAATACATACACATACTGATTGTAATTATGGTCCCAGAAGGGTCTGGAGACGAGACTAGGTAATAGACTGGTTTGAGAGACTAGAACCAGGATTCTCCCCAAGGGGTGTTAGAGAGGTGCCTGGTGGGGGCCCATTTTTCTTTCATATGGTATTTTAATAGCCACACGAATGTCAAAATCCTTTAATGTGGTATTCAAGCACCACTCTGATCAGTTTGAAACACTGGGGAGAACCCTGCTGCTAGAAGCATGACTCAAAATACTCTTAAGATTCTCCACCACCGCACCATTATAAGTGTGTGCCTGTCTCTAGCTAGTACAGTGTGAGTATTGAGCATATTCAGTTCACATTCCCTCTAGAATATATATATTTTGGGTTGTGATAATGACAAGTCTCAACATTTTCGAACAAAATGAATGATTCCATCAAAATCAAGAAATAGGATTTCTAACTGTGATCGCATCATAAATGTATCAGGGCACAGTATGATAGTGTTCGTGTACAAATGCTTGCAATCATGTGACTCGGACTTACCTATAATTGCATGCATAGCATTTTTAAAATTAAAGCCACTTAATTGAAGTACGGAAGGGAAGCATCCGTCTCATTGTAAACAACTCAAGTTAGCTAGTGAATGAACTGACCCCCTTTGGCATTAATACTTGTATGCAATTGGAACTACATCACAAGGCAATAGGAAGCTATCATTGTGTCATAGGCTTATAGTGCAAAAAAAAATTGTGGCTTTCGAACCTTACATGATGCCTCTGGGCAATATATCCTTAGGCAACAGTGTATGTGAATCTTATACCAACATGCCTATTTATTGGTTCATCTGATTGTAATAACTTCCCATGTGCTCATAATTAGATCACAATATTATTTCAACTAATGTCACACATACTGTACACATGATCACTGCCACCATGCATGTTGCATACATGTTTACGTACACATGTGGAATGGAAAGTATTGGTTACTTCCAGTCTATGATGGTAGTGGAGTTCCTATGTGTGTATCCTTTGGACCAAGTGTCAGTTGGATATAAGAAATCATACTAGGCAGCATGGCCATTATTTGGGTATGTCTAATTAATAGTTAATATGTTGGTGATTGGATTTATGTTGGTGATTGGAAAACACTTGTGCATAGTTATGTAATATCATAATAAGTATTATCACATTGCTAGACATAGCAGTCTGCTGTGTAGTCTCACTATTTCTACTTCACACTTTTAATCACTTTAAATGTATACACTTATACTAGAGGCACTCCATTATACTTGTTTTAAATAGAGGCATTCCATAAAATCATGCCTTAAATAGAAGCACTCAATACACTTATTCCTTAAATGGAGACACTACAACTGATGTACATACATACATACATACATACATACATACATACATACATACATTATAGCATTGAGTTTACATTTTCCCCTTCAGACCGTTTATCTTCATTGTGTACTCCTGATATCTGATTTCCCATAAGGTGAACGGCATTGTTTTCTTAGCTGGGACCTTATGAATAGCAGATAATTTCATTCCCTCAATTGCAGCTGTTATCTCTAGCTTTGGATAACAATAGACAAACAAACAAACAGCCTTAGGACTCTTTGATGCCTGAGTGGACATTATCAAATCATCAATGTGGACATGCACAATCAAATGTGGAAGCAACATTGAAATGGTTGGGAAGTATATACAGCACTCTCCGATTTTGACAGGGAAATGAGCAGGTTGGGCTTGAGGAAGCATTACTACTTAACTAAACAACACTGTGGTTATTTCTAGCTCTGTGCATTCTGAAAATAGTAATGGTGATGGTTACTGACTCTATTGCACGTGAAGACGTAATGTTGATATCTATTGTGAACTTTTCTTTGTTCTCTTACTCATTTTATCAAACAAGTCTATTCACAAAGCCTATTGATATTAGTAATAGTGTTCTGTGATGCCATAACGAAGAGGGACATCCTTTTTGTAGAGTAACAGTTTCCTGATATGACAGCTGCTAGGTATTCTACCCTGCTATCAGTGATATCACACTCTGTTTTGCTTTGATTGCAGGACAGGAAGGAAGGCAGCCAATCACAATCAAGATAGAGATCATGTGACCAGCTGGACAGTACAATATTAAAAGGTTACACCACCCAACCTGATTACTTATCAAGCAGTTGCCATGGAAGAGCAACCTGTAACCATCCGTATCTACCCGGGAGATTTGAGACCAGTTTACTACACATCTGTCCTGGCCTTCCACTCGACACAAACTGTAGAAGTCATTCGATTGTCCCTGGAACGTCTTCAGATCTACGAAGATAAGACTCTTTATGAGTTATACGAGGGGAAGGTCAATGAAGATAAAGATGAATGGACAAAGCTTGACGAGGGGGACTGCCCCGTTGCCATGCAGGAGAAGTGGAAGCACAAACAGCAAGAAATGCGATTCTTCCTAAAGAGGAAAGAACACGCTAGTTTGGTTTTATCAGAGATCGTGTCTCAGTACATCTCCTCAGAGGTCAACGAGGGACGCGTTCAAGACATGTGCGAATTGGAGGAGTTCTCCGAACAATACATGCTCTCAAATCTCCGAGCTCGCTTCTGTAACAAGGACATTTATACCTACGTCGGCTCCATACTGATCTCCATTAACCCTTACTACTTTTACTCTATTTATAACCCCAAGTACACATCCATGTATCAAGGCAAGGAGCTGGGTTCCTTGCCTCCTCACATCTTTGCAATTGCCGATGGCTCTTACCACACCATGCTGAGTGAACGGCAGAACCAATCTGTGATTATCAGTGGGGAGAGCGGAGCGGGAAAGACGGAGTCCACCAAATTCCTGTTGCATCATTTGATGAGTCTGTCGGCAAAGTTGGACGAGTCACAATCCCTTGAACTCATCACACTGGGAACTGGTCCTGTTTTAGAGGTACGTAGGCACATATGTAAAATCTGTTGCATTCACTCGTCATCTTGACTGTCTGCTAAAACTTCTTAACTAAATCTGAATTTCAAATACCAGCAGAGAGATAATTAATCTCTGCTACTGTCTTGAGGTATGAATTTGATCAACAGTCAGAAAATGCTGTTGGTTTACATTGATAGATTTACAGTAAAGTAGGTACATATAACATATTACTGCCTGATGTAATGAGAACTAGACTGAGCTCAGCTATTCTTAGGTATGTGGTACCTTATTTCCTGGCAAACAGCCTGAAAATGGACCACATGTATGTCTAGTCATTGACTACAAAGTACCTGCTGTAGTAATGTAGTGTGGTACATGGTTGTGTAGCCCCAGGTGCTATTGAACATGGTGTTTGTTGTTATGGTGTGCAGGCGTTTGGAAATGCCAGGACTGTGGCCAACAATAATAGCAGTCGGTTTGGGAAGTTCATTCTAGTGCAGTTCAAGGAGAATGGAGCGTATCATGGGTGAGTACCTGTGTTGAGAATCGATTATGTCATGGATGCTATCAAACTGCCAATAGTTCAAGGAGGAGAGAGAGTAGTTCATAAAGGTCAATGCAGAGGGAGAGGGAGGGAGGGAGAGAGAGAGAGAGAGAGAGAGAGAGAGAGAGAGAGAGAGAGAGAGAGAGAGAGAGAGACTCATGTGTGTAGTGGAACCCCCCCCCCCCCCCCCCAATGTGGATCCTTTATAATGAGGACTCTTTACATTCACATTGTGTTGATTCATCCCCATTAAGAGGTCAAATAAAGAAACATCTCTCTAATTAGTCCACTGTCACCATTAAGAGGTCCACTGTCCCATTAAGAGGTCCACTGTCCCCATTAAGAGGTCCACTGTCCCATTAAGAGGTCCACTGTCCCCATTGAGAGGTCCACTGTCCTCATTAAGAGGTCCACTGTCCCATTGAGAGGTCCACTGTCCCCATTGAGAGGTCCACTGTCCCCATTGAGAGGTCCACTGTCCCCATTGAGAGGTCCACTGTCCCCATTAAGAGGTCCACTGTCCCCATTAAGAGGTCCATTAAGAGGTCCACTGTCCTCATTAAGAGGTCCACTGTCCTCGTTGAGAGGTCCACTGTCCTCGTTGAGAGGTCCACTGTCACTAAATTACATGTTGCAGAGCGTCCATAGAGAAGTATTTGCTGGAGAAGAGTCGGATAGTGAGTCAAGCCCCTGAGGAGAGGAACTACCATGTCTTCTACTACCTCTTGGTGGGGGCTGAACCTGAACTCAAGAAGAAGCTCAGGCTACTGGATATCGACCAATACAATTATTTGACACAGGTCAGTCACTGCTTTAACTGGTTCAGTCACTGGTCTTTACTGGTTCAGCTACTGATCAAACCAGCTGTATGGGTTCAGTCACTGATCAAACCAGTTTTACTTGCTGGTCAAGTTATTACAGCTTTACAACTTTACTGGTTCAGCCAGCTTGAGTCTGAAGTTACTGACAAAGTCATGGACTACATCAAAGCATTCTACAATCAAAGAAAAACAAGTCACTTATAATGAATGAACCAGCTGTGCATGTCATTCCTAGACAACAACCCTTTTTTTATAGTTCTGTGAAACTTGCATTAAAATATTTATGATGATGATGATGGACTGAATCATTAAAACTTTGCTGTGATATTGTACTATACAGCATGTGTACAAGTCTTCATGCATAAAGGAATGCAATAGCCAGCAGTAGTCGTGCAGGGCACACTCCCCTGAAATGAAGCCCCCTCTAATCAAGCACTTGATAATCAAGAGTCTCTAATTAGAATATCTAATTCTAAAAGTTCGGGACATTTCACAATTTCAGGACTCGCACTCTATTATTGTCTGCCAGATAATGTCCTGTTACTTTCTCTAAGGCAGATGAAATCATCAGTTATTCCTGTAGTTGCAATAATGGTCATAGCAACAACAACATAGCAATAATGGTCATAGCAACAACAACATAGCAATAATGGTCATAGCAACAATTTTATCTGCCTCATTCTGTACAGGGTTCTTCTATCGCTCCTGACAACGGAGTGGAAGAATACCACAGACTCCGGCAGTCCCTCTCCATGCTCAGATTTGACAGTGACGTTCAAATGGGGTAAGTATTGTATCATGCAATATGCATTATTAGGAGCTTAAAATTGTTATATGTAGACTGTACGTAGCATTGCAAACTAGTATTGCTAAGAGGCCTGGAGCCTGGGCTTCACCTGAACCAGATCCAGTTGAACTTAATGTGGGATAGAGACGTCCTGAAATGTTCTCTTATCCAGTGTATTTTTCTTTATGTTAGGATGTTCACTGTTCTGTCTGCCATCCTTCAACTAGGCAATATCACCATTGAAAGGGTGAGAACCAACATACATAGACCACTTTGGCATCGTCTATCAATTGATTAGTGCTTGGCACTATTGGTGGATTCATTATATCCATTTTGTGTTGAATTGTGACAGAGAGAGAATGAGGAGACTGAGACTGCATGGATTAAAAACATGGAGGCTGTTGAAGTAATAGCCTCACTCTTACAGGTGAGAATTAAGCTACTGTACATACACATGCCTAGAATCTGATATCAAAGACCACTTTTTTTGATGGTTGTTATTATAAGTAGTAAACTTAGTGTCTAGTAGTCATGGTCACCAACCTTTTCAGTTTCTAAGATCTAAAAGATACCTGAACATGTACATCAAATCCTTGGACTAATGAAAATCAGCTTTGTATCTTACCTACCACATGTACAGCATGTGTAGTATTATGAGTGGTCTTTTATACTCTACATTTTAGGTTGATGAACAGACACTCCGATCGGCACTGACCACCCGCAAGTCAAAAGCTGGAGGGACTGATTCCTTTGTCACTCCCTATCGTGTAGAACAGGTGAGTCACTCCTTCCTTCATTTAACTTCACTCCTTCCATTTTGAATATGAGTGTAATTATGACAGCATGTAGTATGTGACATGCATATGACATGTATCCCCTACAGGCAATAGCTGCAAGGGACTCGATGGCCAAGGCTCTGTATGGAGCACTCTTTGACTGGATAGTTGATAAAGTCAGTTTTCAATTTTACACAAGACAGATAAACAAACTTCCTGAATATACGTGCAGGTCAATATCACACTTTCTGCTGAGGGAGCTAAGATTCCACATAAGGTTAGTTCATGGATGATGACACAAGATTGTATACAATGACACAAGATTGTATACAATGACACAAGATTGTATAAGATTGTATACAATGACATAAGATTGTGTATAGCAAAACCACGAGGTTTGCTCACTAATGCATGCAGTGTAGCCATTGAATGATTATTTTGGTTGCTAGGGAAACTCTATTGGAGTGCTTGATATATTTGGCTTTGAAGTCTTCCAGAAGAACTCCTTTGAGCAGTTCTGCATCAACTACGCCAACGAGCAGCTGCAACAGTACTTCAACAAACACATCTTCAAACTGGAGCAGGTACATATTATATGTACATGCAGAGGTCACTTTTGTGTAGTGAAATAGTCTCATGTTCCTATCCTCTAGACAATAGTCACCTGCAATTTTGATGATCCTTACCAACTATTATAGAATTGATTTTAAATTCTTTGCCAAATTTTCTGGTGACTGTCATGTGTTCCATAATGGTTGGACTATCTTGTCAAGCCATTAGTAATCATGAGTTATAGAGAACTTAAAAGAAGTGCAGAAAAGAATGCAAATGTTTGGGGCTATCACAGAGAGTATGTATCCATACTATGTGTATTTTTCTGTTCTGTTCAAGGCGGAGTATATTGCTGAGGGTATCGAATGGTCATCTGTGAACTTTGTTGACAATCAAGAATGTTTGGACCTCATTGCCAAGAAGCCCACTGGCCTGCTCCCTCTGCTGGACGAAGAGTGCAGGTGTGTACAGTAACTTCAATAGTGTTGCCACCAAAACAAACAAACAAACAAATAAACAAACAACAACAATGTTTCAGCCAAGGGGATACAGAACAATAACAACAACAACAATAACGCAGCATAAGGTGAAAAAGCCTGAGGGTTTCCAAATGATCTTCAAATGAGTATATATCACAGCGTGAATTTTTCTTGGGTTAAAATATCGTGATTTTGCAATGTCTTATTTCCATGAAGAATTTACACTACTATGTACATCTATTTGGCCAGACTGAATCTCCCTGGAATTCATTCCCTCTTCTTTCTTCCTCCTCAGCTTTCCAGGTGCTGACGACGACTCCCTGTATCTGAAGTTTGAGCGGCAACACAAGCACAACATGTACTACCACTCCCCTCAACTGAAACTCAAGGACCCCCAGTTCACCATCACCCACTATGCCAGCGACGTCACCTACTCCATCAAGGTCAGTCTCAGTATCAATAGGAAAAAAAAGGTTCTGGGAAATGAAATCTCATATGAGGGGAGTTACGTACATCAGGTCTCATGTGAGGGGAGTTGTTAACTGATATGTACATCAGGTCTCATATGAGGGGAGTTACGTACATCAGGTCTCATATGAGGGGAGTTGTACATCAGGTCATCTAGTTGAGAATGCCTGCACAACTCACCTTCAAAGAAATGAATTCTACAATCAGGACGCTTCTCTGTGACACCTCTTTTGTACACTTTTTCAAGGTCCCATAAGTGTCCTCATTGAGAGGTCATGTTACTGGAGAATACTAAGAATATCCTAAAGTGTCCTCATTGAGAGGTCATGTTACTGGAGAATACTAAGAATGTCCTCATTGAGAGGTCATGTTACTGGAGAATACTAAGAATATCCTAAAGTGTCCTCATTGAGAGGTCATGTTACTGGAGAATACTAAGAATATCCTAAAGTGTCTTCATTAAGAGGTCCCTATATTTCATGTTTACCCTCTGTATAATTTCACGGAAGGGGGGATTTTTTTGTGAGAGTGTCAAATAAAGTATGATTGTTATGGCAACAGGGTTTTAGGGAGAAGAATAGGGACCTGATGCGACAGGATATTGTGGATGTGCTGAAGACAAGTCGCATGAATCTCGTCCGAGCTCTAATAGGTCAACCTCCCTTTGCCGTTCACTGCTGGCGCATGGCCAATCTCAAAGTAACAGCTGCATTTGCTTTCAGGTACATATGTATGTATGTAGTCTATTCGACTTAGAAAAGGTGTTTTTTTTTGCTCCACATGTAATGCTCAATGACCAAAATTTCTAAAACTGCCTAACAGAATCATTACAAGCATATTTAATGTGTGCAAATTTGCAGTAGATTTGTTACAAGCTTAAAATGAACTGCATACACATACACACATTACTTCTACATTATCATCATATATATTATCATTAGTTCTACATTATCATCATGTTATATCATATATCATTAGTTCTACATTATCATCATATGTTTTGGTTTAGGAAAGCTGGACTGGACCATAAAACAAGGAAAGATCAACAATCTGTGTCATTCAAACTGCTTGTAGCTCCCACTAGTTCCAGTCCCAGGATCGACAGAACGCAGAGGTGATACCATGTTGCATACAGTTCCATGTGCATGTGCTTGCATGATTTTGACTACTCATTATCACTGTGGTTTGGGTGGAGGGGAGGGGGGTCATAATGAAGTGCACAGTGCACCAATAACAGTTCTCAGTGTGTATCCAGTCCATCTCTTCATTCATCCTGTCCCTTGTCTTCTGCAATCATACATGATAATCATGTCTGGACAATGGTAGTGCGTTATCACATGCCCTGATAGTATATCTCCACCCCATGCAGCCTACTTCAGAATCGTTCGAGGGGCTACTCTGTAGAGCTCTCCCCTCAAGTTGTATCGGAGGACAAGGACTCCACTGATGCCTTTCCCATCGAGCATGGGCAGCTGCGGACTGGGATGGGTCTGAGACCAAGCCGTTCCTATGACATGCTGACCAAGGAGAAACTGGAGGCGGCCGCAGAGGACATGCTGTCTTCCTCCATGGGAAAGATGAAGTCATTACCCTACGCTAGTCCAAAGTAAGGGAAAATTAATTTTTTGTTGCAGGGTGTTCATTTTCCAAAGAATGTGTGCTATTGCAGGAGAGATAAAATAAAATTATCGTGTTATGTCGTGTTCCTCCAACAAGTTGTGACTGTCAGGGAGGGAGGGAGGGAGGGCCTGAGCCACACAAAGCCCTGAGCATGTACATGATTTATGCAGCACATATAATATATTTGGCTACAGAAGCTGAACTATATAACATGTACAACAGTAGACATTGTGAGTTTGTGGACGTGCCTACGTAGCTCCTCACAGGCCAGCAAGCATCATACATACAATCATCACATGTAAGCATAGTGCTTCAGTCGTTCTAATCTGGTGACCTAGTGCAAGCTTGCTACTATTGTTGGGGTCTGGAGACATTAAAGTTTCTTTTGTGGTCAAAATAGCTCTCCGGGACATTGGATGCACAGGATTAGGTCTTGTCATCTCTCTGTACAGAAGCCAATCACACCAGCAATTCCCAGACTCAGATCCAGGGCAAGCTTTAGTCAGGATGATTCCTGTGCTACCTGATGTAACAACAATAATTCCCCGTGTACGTAAAAGTAGAAAGGTAGAGCGCATGCGCGAGCATAAGAACGTAGAGCGCATGCGCGAAATCATCTCACCCTGAGAGCAGTTAAAGACAAACTCCAGGCTGCTGATCGTGACTACATTTGGTCCCTAGTGTCTTCACGTGAGAACCTTGCTGCTCTCTCCCGTGATATTAGTTGGATGAGACTATGGGATGAGGCCAGGGAGCAAGGTATTCGAGGCGCCAGGGCAATTGCCACAGTCCTTCGCGTTATCACCATCCCAGTGTTCACAGATGACTTTGCCTGTCCTGTGTGCGGGCACAAGTACGGCAGGAGCAACCTTCCTGCGGACCACATCACCAAGGTTCACCTCGGCTGCGAACTC
This sequence comes from Crambe crambe, assembly GCA_963924555.1. NCBI lineage: Eukaryota > Metazoa > Porifera > Demospongiae > Poecilosclerida > Crambeidae > Crambe > Crambe crambe. Next base: position 1,936,259 of record OZ004592.1, read on the forward strand.
AAGCACCTGCTGCACCTTCTCACAACTCCTTGCGAGGAAACCTTTGAAAAGGCACTATCACTTAGAACAATATTGCACACAACTCTATAGCAAGTTATTGTATCATGTCACATCATAAGCCTGGTTATTTCATATTATGTTCTCTCTGTATGTATCCCTTGCGGGCTTTACAATGAAATTTTGAATTTTGGTGGTGACTTTTAACTTTTGTGGAGAAGGAGATTTCCAGACAAGCTATGGCTAGCAGTAGCCAGCTACACAGCCCTCGAAGCAGTGATAACATAAGTTTTTGGGATAACCCGGCTCCTAGTGGCTACAACCACGAGTTCATCGATGAGATTGATAAGGAACTTCTCTGTCTGAGATGCAAGTTCGTCACCCGAGAGCCAAACATTACCACCTGTTGTGGAGAGCTCTTCTGCAAAGGCTGCATCTCCCCATACCACCGTGACAGCCAGCCTTGCCCTGCGCCCGACTGTGGTAAAACTGACTTTAATATTTATCTTAATGGACGATACCAGAAAAAAATCCAGTCCCTGAAGCTGTACTGTCCCATGAAGAGGCATGGATGCAAATGGATAGGACAGTTGCAACAGCTGGAAAGTCACATGGATGTTCAGTCAGGTGACTGTATGTACGTGGACATAGAGTGCCCCTCCCACTGTGACCAGAAGGTACGAAAGAAGGATGTATCTGATCACATCTCTTGGCAATGTCCACTGAGAGACTATACATGTCCACACTGTAACTTAAAAGCTTCTTTCAAGTTAATTTCTGAAGAACATTGGGGGGTATGTCCGTACTATCCTATCCCATGTCCCAACAGGTGTGGTGTGACTTACGAGAGAGAAGCCGAAGAAGATCACATGAAGATGTGCAACAAGAAAGAGTTGGTGTGTTGCTTTAGCCATGTTGGTTGTCAGGGGAAGTTTTTACGAGAGGGTGAAGAGAAGCATATGGAGGTGAATGCTAGGGAGCATCTGTCTCTAATGGCTGCTGCCATGCTCAAGATGGAGAAGAGGACTGAAGAGCAGGAAGTTAGGTTCCAAGAAAAACTGAAAGAACAAGAAGTTCGATTCCAAGAAAAGCTGCAAGAACAGAAGGCAGAATTTGAGAAATACTTTCAAAATGAAAAAGAAGAGTTAGAGAGAAAAATCGATAGAGGAGCAGCCGAATTGAAGCTTGCAGTCGAAGACCTCCAACTTAATACTGGCTATATCTTCCATTATCCAGTTGTCTTCACAGTGCCTTCCTTTAAACAGCTAATGATTAGAGACACAGTTTGGTGCAGCCCAGTTCTCCACACACCATATGAATCCTTTGGGGGCTACGGCTTTCACATAGAGGTGTATCCCGACGGTAGTCTTCTTGGAGGTCATGGTACACACATGTCTGTACACTGTCGACCTAATCCTGGACCTTATGACTATCGTCTCAAGTGGCCGGTTACCCTCACAGTCACTCTCCAACTTCTTAACCAGCATGCTGATAAGGAGCACATCACGAAACAGGTCACATGGACGTACAGCAAGGAAGATTGTAGATTGAAGGTTATCGACCACAACTTTATCTCTCACGAGAAGCTGGACTGGAACCCCGATAAAGAAACTCAGTACCTAAAGAATAACTGTGTTCAGTTTAAAATCGTTGAAGCTGTAGGTATTAAGTTTTGATAACTTTCAGACTTTGTATAGGATTTTTATTATTTTTGTTACCCCAACGTTTACTGTAAGTCCATACATAGAGATTTCTTTTGGACAGATCTTTCGGCACAGAATCCCAAGACACAAACCTCCTGATCCTGATAGAGAACCCACAGGGGAATTCTACATCATTGCTCTTTAAGGGGAGGGGTAGTCCCAACACTGTACGTGTGCTGACTCTGTGTGGTTTTTGTCAACTCTGTGTGGTTTTGTCAACAAAATGCCAGTCTTGCATGCTAACCCTTTTACCAACCATGTGGTTTTTGTCAACACAATGTGTCAGCTGAAGAGACCACAACATTCTTTGTGCTTGTTATAAGGGAGGACTATACCAAAAAAATATAAAAATTTAAAACGTCCATATTACCCCCTATAAGCTTGATTTAGGTCTCAAAAGAGAGCTCTCTTTCCAATAGTGTACTTAGTTACAACTTTACACCCCCCATATATGGAAGACCTGACATGACCTCAGTGGTTAAAAACCTATCAGTTATAGATATTGTGTTGTGGCTGAGGGTGTTCTTCCCTCGTGATTGGTAAAGGGTTGGACTAATAGTCTACAGTCAGTTTGCATGAGTAGTAGTACCAGTTCAGTGCTATTCCAAGGAGTCGGCAATGAGAATTCGTACTTGTTTTCATTTTCAATGAATGATTTTTGCTCCTATAGGGTCTCCCGTAGGATCATGGTGAATCAGAAGTCTCCTCCCCCACCAGTCATGGATAAATCGGCCACGCTACCTTCCACCACCTCATCAAAACACAAATCCAAGTCCTCCAAGTCAACCCCCAAGGGAGAAGAGAAGGAACGGAGACCTTCTTTCACGAGAAAGAGCAGCAATGAGAAGCCAAAGAGAAAGCTTTCTTTCTCCAGGAAACACGATAAGAAGGAAGACGGGAGATCTCGTTTGCCGTCAATCTCCAAGATGCACGACAAACTTCGGAGACGATTATCACGCAACTTCAAGAATAAAGAAACCGTTGAAGTCAAACAGAGACCTTCAGATCAGTACTGGAGCTCTGCTCCCAGAGTGAAGTTGTTTGAAAGTGCCTCTGATACAAAGCTGTATTCCCTCGGACGATCTTCCTCCATGAGACATGGTCCACCCAAGACGGTCAGTGGCCAGTTTCAGGCCTCACTTATCTCCCTGATGGAGCGCTTGGAGGAGACCAATCCTTTCTTTGTTCGATGCATCAAGTCCAACGGAGAAAAGGTGAATCAAGTTTTTAAGTAGGGGGAGGAGGGGAGGGGGAGGGGGAGGGGAGGGGCCTCTATTGGTCAAATGAATGTATATGGTTCGTACTAAAAGATCACAAAATTTTAGCTGCATGAAAAAGTATAACTGCTATGGTGTCCAATAAATTCAACCCATGATTTTTTTTTTCTCTTTTAGGCTCCTTGTAAGTTTGACGATGAGCTTGTATTGCGTCAGTTGCGGTACACTGGCATGATGGAGACCATCAAGATCAGGAAGGCTGGATACTCCGTCAGAACAGACTTTGAGGTACGTACATATACAGCAATGAATTATTGCCTCCTATGATAGCAATTTAGAATTGTTATAAGCAAAAAATGACTGACTGGAAAATATCCAGTTATCATCACTGAGATGTCTCACTTGTTATGATACATATCTTTCTCTCAGGCTTTCTATGAGAAATACCAGTTCTTGATTGGCCCGAAGAGTGATGATGTGGCTGGCCAGATCAAGAGGTTCTTGCATGACTTGGGATTCAGCAGTGAGGACTTTCAGATTGGTCACTCAAAGGTCCGTAGAAAAAGAAGTCGTATACATATAAGTTCATGATTTATGCACGAAAAACTTACATACATGTGACAGTCCTAAGCTTAATTAAATTAGCCGGTTTTCAAGCATGCATCAATGAAATTTTCCCAAACTTCTGTCATGTGTTCTATAATGGTTGGACTATCTCCACACCAAATGTCAGTCCCAAGGCAGTAATAACCATGAGTCATGGAGTGCTTGAAAGCAAGTAACCTAAAATGAGTCCTCCAGAACTGTTGCATTTATGGTTCACACTTCTTTTCCTCCTGCCTGTAACTCTGCTGCCCTCTCTAAGATCTGAAATCATAATGCATTCAGTATCTCTCTGATGTTCTTAACAGGTTTTCATGCGAGAGAAGCAGAAACAGGCCTTGCAGTTTGAGTTGGGAGAGAAGGTGCTGGCCAGAATCATCAAGATTCAGAGGTGGGTCAGGGCCAAGATGCTCCGTTGTCGCTTCCTGCACCTCCGGAGGAACGCCATCATCATCCAGGTGAGAACACTATAATAATAGTGTACCATCACTTGATGACCCTTTACCAACCCAAGAATTCTCTATCTGATTGTTCCAAAGTCTGAAAATAGGCAGGACCAATCAAAATTGTGGGAGAAATGAAATGCTTAAAACAATTCCATTATGAACTTGAAATCTATGAGGCATGAATTTTGATCTATACTATTAAATTTTGAACTTATGCACAGTGTGCTGTGAGGAGTTGGGTGGCGAGGAAGAGAGTGGATGCCATCCGTCGGAAGATTTGCTCAGCCGTCCTTATCCAGTCGGCATGGAGGAGGTATGTGGCAAGGAAACAGCTGGTCCTGCTTAGGAAGGCCACTGTTGTCCTGCAAGCCATGTGGAGGGGGAGGGCTGCCAGGTTGACTTACAGGGCAATGGTGGAGGCAGAGAAAAAGAGGTTGGTGGAGGAAGAGAGGCAAAGAAGGGAGGAAGAGGAGAGGAGATTAGCAGAAGAGGCTGAGAGGAAGAGGGAAGAGGAGAGGAGGCGGTTGGAGGAAGAGGAGAGAAGAAGAAGGGAAGAGGAGAGGGCGAGAGAGGAAGAAGAGAGGAGAAGGAGGGAAGAAGAGAGGATTAGAGAGGAAGAAGCTGCTAGAATGAGAGAGGAGGAAGAAGAGAGGAAGAGACTGGAGGAATTAAAGGAGCTACAGAAGATGGAGGAGGAAGAAAGAGAAGCTAGAGGTGAGTGATATGGAGGAACAGAGGGTATGTAGCACTCAATCATTGGGTTAGTGCTACATGTAGTGCATGTGTGTTATAGCTGGACCACTCTACTGTGCTCAAAAGGTTTGACAACTAACCATAAGTTCTTGAGAACTATGCAAGTGTTTTTATGACCTGCAGAGTTGGCAGATGAGATCACTAAGTTAGCGGACGAACAACTTGAACTGTTGAAATTGCAGGAAGAGGATGCTGAAAAGGTGGGTGTGGCATTCATTAAAATGATTCCAAGTCCCTTTCTTATGATCTTTTCATTACTACAGGAATTGAATTCAGTGACTTCCGATAGCAACATTCTGGATCAGGACGTCAAGGACACGCTCTTCCAGTTTGACACGATAGTCAGTGCACTCGAAGCCGAGGCATTGGTAGAACAAACCCCTTCACCTAACGTCCGAACCCGTACCCCTTCTCCCAACCCCCAAATCCCCCTGTCTGATGTACCCCATATTCCGTCCTCCCGTTCCAATTCAACATCCCTTGAAAGTTCATTGGAGGTGACGAAGATAAGCACAGCTGCCACCGAGGAGCAAGAAAGCCAAGAAACCGAGAACAGAACACAATCTGGTGATGATAGCATCCTTAGCAATGGACTCTCCAAGGGGGAAGAAGACTTCCCCAAAGAGGAAGATCTTCCCGTCCAGCACTCCGAGCTCACCATTCTTAGGAACGAAGCAAAGGTTGAAGCCTTGAAACGCCGATTCTCGTCTCCCCCTCAGACTTCATCCTCTACATCATCATCTTCCCTCAAGAATAGTCGATTTCAGCCGAGTGGGGTCAAAACTGAGCAGTCTCGGAGTAGTAGTAATGTCAAGAGCTTGATAGCTCAAATGTCTCTGGTTGAGTCGGAGAAAAGTGCGAGTCCCCCTCCCTCTCCGTTGGATGTGGATCTGGCCGTAATACGTAACTCCAGACTCATCACTAGCAAGATTTTTCCCGACTTTACACAGACGGCTTCCGAGGACGATGCAGAGAGTGGACGTACTCGGTCGTACACGCCCCCTGCCATCAGGAGGAAAGTGGTGTCCCCTTTCCTGCAGCAAGAAAAGGAGGAGCAAAAGGAAGAAAGAGATGGTAAATCCCCTGAAATGGCGGGCTTGATTGAGGAAAGATCAAAGGTCAAAGGGGAGGAGGGTATTAGTCTTGAGTCAGTGAAGGCAAAGAAGGAGGTGTTTGAAAAAGAAGAGAAAAAATCATCAGAGGAGAAAAAAGGGAAGAAGCCATTGGATCTGATAAGAATTAGCTTGGAGGAAGGGAAGGAGGAGGTAACAAAGAAAGAAGAAGAGGAGTCTATTCAGAAGGAAAGGGATGGGGAGGCTGTTTCCCCTAGGACTGAAATGCAAAGTGATGAGAGTTTATTCAAAGGAGACACAAAGCGGGAAGTGAAGTCTAGCGGGGAGGCTAGTCCCAACTCCCTGACTGCTGAAGATGAGGTGGAAAGTGCAAGGGACTCGGAAGCTACTGATCCAGTGGTGTTCAGACGCAACAGAGATCCATCATCAAAGGGTTTGTTCAAGATGGACCACAAGAGACTGAGCTCTCTCTTGCTGTCCGAGGGCTCCACAGCAGAGAGTGAGGAATCAGAGGACCAGGAGAGCAAACACAGCAAGACTCCTCCACCACATGAAGCAGAGCAGAGAACACCTTCAAAGCAAACGAAAGCAAACTCAGTGGAAGAAAATGGCACTCCACAGCACTTGGTATTGGACAGAACCTCTTCATCTCCTAGAAATATATGGGACAACGATGACGATCACTTGGTGCCCATTATCCTCCCTTATATTCCCCCGAGTAAGAAAAAAAGCTCTTCTCCCAACCAGAAATCCAAAAAGGAAAAGAAAACAAGTGCATTATCACCTGACGATGTTCACCTATCGTTTGAGGAGAGAAATAAAGATCAGAATCGTACGTGGAGTTCACGTGAGATGCCAATTACCTCTTCAGAGCAGACTCGGACATGGAGTTCACATGACTCTTCTAGCTCCTCTTCGTCTCGTGTGGGACTCGTTATAGGACTGAAGGAGAACGGTGTGCTCAGCTCCCCTCAGCTCATCGAAACGGAGGAGAAGCAGCAGCACCCACTGATGGAGTCCAAGAGTCACCAGTATGACCACCTCCGCAAGAGGTCCGATTACGACCACCTCTCCCCTCTAGAACAGCCCCCCTTGTACAGGGGTCATCGGCTTCGTTCCAATAGTGACATGGCTGCTCACCGCATTCGCAAGCAAGACCAGTTTCTTTCCTCTGAGGTACATCAATGCTTCAGTGATGTAGTCATTATAATGTACCTGACTATGCTGAATATTTAAATGGGGAAGTGTACTGTGTCATACATCCCATTAGTCTTGTTATTGTTATTATTATTGTTGTTGTTGTTGTTGTTGTTTTCAGGTGGTTCCAAGATATACCTCGGGTGAGCTGAACTACAACTCCCTGGAACAGCGGAAGAGAAGCGCCCTTTCTTTAGTTGATCCCATGGAGGTCCTCAAACGACGAGGACCCTCGTCCCTGGAGGAGTCCACGGAACTGACCCGCTGTCTCACCCCAGAGGAGATCATGACCCTCAACCAGCAGCAGTCCGATTTCTCTCCATCAGAACGTCACAGACTTTTTTCCTTCCCAAAGAAGAAGCACCACCTCAAACTTCCCTTCTCTAAGAGCCGTGGGAAACATGAGAAGGACCCCAGGGGGAAGCTGCTGTCCCCTGACAAAGAGGTGCAAGGAGTGGGACACAAACATTCATCGCCGACTGTCTCAAAGGCCCCATTGATGGAGAGATCACACAGTAAGTTTTTGATAGTTTTGGTAGAGAGGTGACCCTTAACTAGGCCACCCTGGATTACCTCTATATTCACTTTAAAACCTTCATAAGGACCTCCTTTCATCTGTAAACCCTTAGTAGTATGTTATCCAAGAGATCTTTCTCGTGCTTGAAATCCATATCTTTTGCAAATACCAATAGTATATAAGTAGTTTCTTGTTCATCTTTACATCAAAGGACTACAAGACAACTTTAAAATTAACACGCAATTGATTCTACTGTATTGGCTTATTGGTAATATATATAGGGTGTTATTCTTCAGCTTCTAAGGTATTCTTTTTGGAAGCCATTTTTATTTTGATAATGCGCATGTTATTGATATCAAAATTATTCGAATGTACACTCAATGAATTGAATTGCATGTCAACCAGTACAGTATCTCTTTTATTTGGTGACTTTGAGCTTAACTGTAGGCAGTCGGTGGGGCAGCAGGTCTGATACAGAAAAATACGGACCTATTACAGACTTGTAGATTTTACTGACCCGTTACAGACCTGTACTGTGTACAGGTCATAACTGGTATGTGGGGCAGTCCAGACCTGTTACAAGTTGTAGACTTTTCGCTGTGTAGCTGCCCTATTAGTCAGCGCCCAACCTTGGCTGCCCTGCGTGGGTGGGTTGTAGACCGAAAGGTGAGTACATGACAGTATATAGAGTCCATAATCCAAGAAAGACTTCTTGGTTGGTTTAGTGCTTGGTTGATAACTATTACGTACAGTGCCCTTCTGTGTCTCAACTCTTTCAAGGATAGACATAAATTTGGACTCCCAAGAATTTCACCTACTGCTCTCTCTGATAGAAGGCTGAGTAAATAGCTTGTTCCCATCTCACTAGTAGATAGTCTCTCACCAAGAAAAACCACTGGTGAGAGACTATCTACTAGTGAGAGAGGAAAGCCAGGAAGGTGAAGCTTGTAATGTATGGTTATGCCCACTGACTATAATCTTTAATGCCATGGCTATATTGCTGTCAGAGACACAGTCATGTAAGTGGTGGTTCCAACCAGGCAGCTGTATGCAAACACTGTATATAAGCCAAGTGCCTAGGTACAATCCACTGGCTTTGCCTCTATGATAAAACGAAAAATACAAGATATCCTAGCCTGAAACCTGATAAAGAAATTCACAAGGTGTGCTAATGTAGCTATGCCCTATCACCATACACTGTATAAATTGAAGAACCCACATCATGAATTGGATTTTTTATCTTGTGACAACATATATTACAGATTATATGGTGTCCTAAGTATATCATTTACATACAAAATAAATTGTTCTGCAGGTTCCAGAAAGACAAAGTATCCAGCAGGTAAGGGGTCATCATACATACAGACATACATACATACATACATACATACATACAGACATACATACATACATACATACTACATACAACTGGTAAAGGGTCATCATTACGAGTGATTTTCTTGCAGCTCTGGCACACAACTATACACAGACAACAGCCTCCAAGTTTGGTGTGTACACTTGTGGCACTTGCCACAAAGGCTTCACAGGCTTCATGAAACAAGCTCTGAAGTGTGTTGGTGAGTTGTGGGGAACTACATAATGGGTCACCTGTTCCCAGTAAACTCTTTCACTCACTCTAAAGTTGTGGGGAAGACCCTGCAATTACCTCTACTGATCAAGTTTTCTTTATTTTCTGTGCAGACTGCAACATTATGGTTCATCGTCACTGTGAGGAGCGTGCTCCACCCTGCAAGGCTCACATCGAGTCGGGATCCTACGTCACCATGTCCAGAAAGAAGATCATCAGCAAGGCAGAAGACTTGGACGACTTGGGACGCTTTCTCCTAGAAAAGGTGAGTAGTGATGTACTGAAGCATTTAGTCAAATACGACGTACGTACCTTCACACTTGCCCAATATAGATTGCTGTTTTGGTTCGCGACTCCTCCCACACTTCTCTTGTGGATAAGGTCTTCAAACACTCACTCAAAGAATTCCACACCTTCCTCATCTCTACTTACTCCTTATCATTACAGGTACTGAAGTGGGTATTATGTCTGGTAAAGGGACAGCAATTTATATATATCATTATCGGGTAAAGGATCATCAGGTCTACAAGTTGAGTTTCGTCGTTATTGGTAAAGGGTCGTCGATGCATAATATATTGCATGTCCTCTTGGGTACAGCTACAGGTATATATATTATATATGTGATGTATTACTAGAGCTCAGTTGAGAGCAACAGTGAGAAGGATTCACAGTCTGGAGGGACCACACAAGAACCACCAATCAACCTTACTCTTCATCAGCTGGTCTCCAACTTTGATAACATCTTCCGTGGGATCGCAAAGAGGGAAGGGCTTAATGCTCCGGGCCACATTTCCATCGGAGTCAATCAGATAAAAACTTTCTTGGATGAATTTGGAAAATCAAGGTAATGAATAATCCCAGAATCCTCAGACCTGATAATCCCAGAATCCCCAGACCTGATAATCACAGAATCCCCAGACCTGATAATTATTATTGTGTTTATCCTCTGCAGACGAACAAAGAAGTATTCTAGTAAGATTAACCCCTCTGCACTTAGACGGCAAACCAGCTCTGAAAGAGTTATACAACCAAAGGTAAACAATACTCTATACCACTGGCTAGAAATGTGAGACCCAGTTGATTGCTCGTAAGCGGTGGTCTGATCAGGCATCTCTTGCACTTTATTTGGTAGGTCAATTCTATGAAAATGACAACTAGCAAGAAACTGACCAATTATTTTTCTAGCCCTGCTCTGCTCAGATATCCAGAATTTAGCCCTAGAATATCTTGTACATGTACTACTTTGAGCTATACATTGAGAGATGTTTGGAATGGCTTTTTGACGGTGTTTGTGTGTGTATTTTGATAGTGTATTTCTCTTCTCTTCTGTAGCTTCACAAGGGACACAAGTTCCTCCCTCGTGACTTCAAGGTGACAACTGTGTGTGAGCACTGCTCCAAGGCCATCCGTTTGCTGGAGAGAGGAGAGGTCTGTGATGGTAAGCAGCATGGAGCATGTGCACTCTACCACTTTAACTATAGATTGATCATAGATTTGGTTTTTGTTTGGTTGCAGTGTGTGGGTACACTTGCCACGAGGCCTGCTATAAGAAAGTGCATAAGAAATGTGAAGGAAAAGGACGCTTCAAGTCGATCCCTGAGTACCAGCCCAATGTGAGCTACTGCATGGTGGGGAATATTCATAGGGTGGTATCAAAAAAATTAATAAGGGAAAGGGGCAAAACCACAAAAAAAATTATCCCACAAAAATTTCACACTATACACTCTGCATGCCAGTGTACAGTCAAATTTTACCCCCACAAAAATTTCACACTCTACCTTGATACTGTCCACATTTACATACAGAAAAAGGAAGCCAGCACTCAATTTGGAGTGTCCCTCCAGGACTTGGTGCCCCCCAACTCTGCCAAGAAGATCCCACCCATCCTGGAGAAGTGCTTCCATCACATTGAGGCCAATGGTATGACCACACACCCCCCAACCTTGGGCACCAAGTGCTTGTTACATGTACGACATGTGTGTTTCTTGCATGTAGGTCTGTACACACAGGGAGTTTACAGGAAGAGTGCAGGGGTCAGCAGTAAGAAAGCTGTTAGGACTGCACTGGAAGATGGTACATATGTAGTCATTGAGAGAGAGAGAGAGAGATGACTTACTGTATGATATTGATGGTGTAGACCCTGAGAATGCTGACTTGGAGCCTTACAGTGTCCATGCAGTGGCTGCAGCTGTGGGAGGATTCTTCCGGGAACTCCCCGAGCCCCTTCTCACCAGGGACATGTACCTGGACTTCCTCAGGACCATGGGTAAGTAAGGATAGTCTGGTGTAGCCGACCCTTTGGTAACCATAATTCAGAAAGCAAATAAATGAACAAAAAAACTTATCTTGCACATTTCCAGATCTTACCAACAAGAAAGAGAGACAAGAAACTCTCCACAAACTTATCTCGTATCTTCCCGAGATAAACCATGCAATATTTGAACGTCTCATCTTCCACCTCGCTAGGTACATTCAGACATTTTGATCACTGGTCCCACTGTACAAATGTCACTGATGCTTGTAGGATAGCCCAACATGAGCACATCAACAAGATGGGTCCATGCAACCTTGCCATCATCTTTGCCCCCTGCATCTTACAAGGCAAGGAGGACAGGAACCCCGAGGAAATACTCAAAGACCTCCAAAAACAGACTGAGTATGTACCAGAGCCACCATAACTTAAGGGGTTGTATTTGTTTTTTTTTGTTTGTTTGTTTGTTTGTTTGTTTTATTTATTTTTTTGTTTGTAGATGCCTGGAAGCCATCATTGTTGAGCAGGTTGAAAAGTTAACAGCCACCATCCGAGGCATAAGAACCCTCACTTCCTTTGCCAGAGAAAAGGAAAAAGAACTGAGTGCTCTCATCAACCAGTTTGAGGTGTGTCTGTGACGGGAAACAGGATGTATTTTACCTTTTACTTATGCAGAATGCTGACTCAGCTTCTAGCACCCTGTCATCACAAAAGGGGTCGCAGCCGACAACTCCCAAGCCAAGAGCCGAGAGATCAGGTCTCACCGATGAGGAGAAGAAAAGGCTCACTTGCACTCTGGAGGAAATTGAGAGAGAAAGGTTCGTAGAGTGTGTGTGGGTGTCACGAGTGTTCATTCACTCTGTGTGAGGAGGATCATGCTACATAGCAACCGCCTTTTATGGATAATTTGATAGAAAACATATGAAGGAGAGTTGCCTGTGACTGTTGTGGGTCGAGTCAGCCATGAGAGCAGCTGTTTATTACTTTAGGTGTTTTCTTAGGGTTGAGTTGGTGGTAATTTGAGGGGGAGGGAGAGTGACTGGCTAGTTCTGACGTGGTGTAATCTTGTGTTGTTTAGGGTTGAGTTGGCAGTGAATTTACCAAAATTGGAGCCGTTTATAGCCATGGGAGAAGACGACGAAGAGGATGAAGGAGACGAGGAAACACAGGGTTTCGGAAATTGGACTACTCCCACCCCCTCTCCTTCCTCCATTTCTCCCCTCACGTCATCAACATTCACCCGCTCCCATCGCGCCTTCTCCCCCATCACAGAATCCTCAGAACAACCATTGGAACGCCCCCACAAGGAGGCAAGTCCCCTGTCCAAGGTCCAACTCCAAACACCGACCACTCCCACAATCCTCCTCAACCAACAGAACATGGAGGAGAAGGATGAAGAGGCAGTGTTTCCTCGTAAGTTTATCATGAAAGACCTAGTGTAACAGTACTTCCATGACATTAGCCATTTTAATTTCAACCAAATATAATTCCAGTGTTGTACAGTATGCATGTTGGATTGAATCTTCTTAGGAGCTGCCATTGCTAGATCTACATACAGTAGATCATAGTTTTCTCTCTTTACTTCTCCACCACTGTGATCTCCCGCTCTCTCTTTGCTTACTCCACACATATCAGCTTTTTCCATCGGTGTACAACTGATATCACTAACTAAAGACAGAGTGAGCAAGCGACCAGCAATAAGACCACCTTCAAACACACACCGAAGAGAAGCCGCCAGAAAAAACACCGAGATGGGGGTTTTTACCTTTCTTGAGAACTTCAGTGATTCTTCCAGAGATGCCCCAGGCTACAAGGAGGGACATTCGAGTGAAGTGGAGAGTGATGATGAAGACCTGCTATTCTTCGAGACGACAGTCTAATAATAATCTCTTCCAAACTTCCAAATATTCTCCTCTTCCCAGCTTTTCTCTCGTTCTTTTTTAGACCAATTTAGATTCCCAACTATTTTTGTATGTACAGTTAAATATTTTTTTGGGATCATTCAATCAAACATCTATAGCACTAATTATAGACTTATGGTTTGTAATTTCATTGGGCATGAATGTATGTACCTACGGATGCATACTCTCTTGGCACCCCTTGCTTGTCTCTCTGGTGTGTTATTATAGACTTTTATCATTTTATTTTTGTAATCAAGATCTCACAAATCACCCCCCTGAATTACATCGTTGTGTACTGTATAATGTTAAAAAGAAAAATTTGATTCATGATCACATTTATTGTTAATATTATTAGGGGTAGGGTTGATTATTAATGTCTGCTGGACAACATGTCGGGATTCTTATGGAACACTACCAGAGGAAACGCAAATGGTCGCACCCCTGGAAAATGCTGAACCTGCAACAATAAGCATACATAACTATCAAAGGTGTTCTCATTTTAAGGGGTCAAACAAAATGCATCTTAGCCATAAACAAACTATGGCTTCCCCATTTACAGGAAGGCCCAAGAAGTTCTCGTTTCACAAAATGCATCTTGGCTATGAACAAACCATGGCTGTCCAGGCCTGTCAAAGGCGTTCTCATTTCAAGGGGTCAAACATAATTATGCATCTTGAACAAACCATGGCTGCCCCATTTACAGGAAGGCCCACTAAAAGCATCACATTTCAAGGGGTCATCTCGACTATAAACAAAGCATGGCTGCCCCATTACAGGAAGGTCATAACAACATAACACATAATACCTGATCAAACCACCGACACACATGAATAAAAAGTGCCTTTTCCCTAAATGACATGTTTATCTACACAAAAATTAATATAAAAAAGCTGTGATAATATTAATGGTCAGTGCTTGATGTTTTAAACTTACCAAATATCTGTGCAGCCCATAATAGAGGAGAAGGTCTGCTAAGCACAGCTTGTAGCCGATCATAAAGATTCTACTTTCAAAGTGCTGATTCAATTCCTGCAGGAGATGCACACACACACCGACAGTGAAACTTGGATATATCACATGCACTCTCAAGTGCAATGTAGTTCTTAATCAGGAGACTTATTCCTGGATCTTGTGTAGAACATCACGTTATTTATTACAACTATGGCTTTTAAAAATAAGTATAGGAGGCGCAGACTTGGGACCCATCCTTCCCTCTTTTTTGGAGGGTTATTTTGTCCTTTTCTGGAGTGTCTGTTATCAGATGATCCTAATGCTGATGATGATCAAGGCCTAGGTTTTTTTTCCCCTCACCTCTAATACAGTTTGTAGTTGATCTTTGCTGAGTGAGTCCCATGGTGTCTCCTGCTTGATTCGTACCAGATAGTACTCCACCCATTGACGGACAATGGATTCCTCCATCCTCCCCTCTCCACATAAACACACATCTGACAGTGCAGAGGTTCGAGTCTGACTGCACAAGAACCACGCTCCTGCCAGCACGGACCGCTTGGCATAACCCAACTACATCAAGGGCCATGTAAACTTGTGCAGGCATGCAAGCTCCTCAGTTTCATATCTACACACTCACAGCGTCTAAGTTAGCCGTAGAATCGCAGTACTCGTTCAAGAGCTTCACTTCCCAAGGTATGCTCTCATCCAGAACCGATAACTCTTCCATGCCCTTACTTAGCTGGTCAAACAAACTACTTTCCAAATAGAGCTCACTGTCTTCATTTTTATGGCTTTATTTATTATAGTAAAGGTGACAAAAATAAATAATGTTCAGAAACAACCCGTAAATGTGTAGTAACCAGCCATGCTATAGCTAGCTATTGAAGAATGCTATGAATTCTTTTGGTGTGAGTCCAGCAGTGTTTGGTTGGCGATTCTTGGTCCCACAACACATGTTCCCGATCCCATTGTCATTATTAACAACAGAACAACAGGGATGCCCATAGCTCTGCAGTACATTTAATAATAGATACAATAAGAATACAATAAGAGCTAGATGGAGTTGTAGGTTTAGCCATAGCTAGTTACCTTCCAGAAGACAAAGTTACAGATCTTGCAGATACATGCAGCATAAGAATGTTCTTCCTTCAACTTCCCTCTAGAAAGCCTAACATTGTAAGATTAATGCTAAGAATTAAGGGCCAGCCAGTATGATAGGTCAGACTGTCAAGTCTAATAGCTACTAACTTACTGATAATATTGAATGAAAATCTCTTTCCAAGCTACAGGAGATGTTGGTTCTACTTCAGCATCAGTCTAAAGTAAAAATGATCAATAGTGCAATAAACCTTCAATAGCTTCAAGGATACATGTAGCAGTTTTGAATTTACTTTTCCATAATGGTAGTATGCCAACTCTCTCCACACTTGGTTCTCTCCAGACACACGATGCATCCTCCTATATCAGTGAATGTAGTTTCACTCCAACTATAGAGCTATAGTTGCTATAACATACATATTGGTCAGTCCAAGATTTAGAATGTCCCTTGGATGAGAGAGATATGTTATGATATGGTGCAAGCAGTCATCAGGGAGTTGGTCAAAATCAGTCCCTCTTTGATTTGGTGTGGTGGTGGTGGTGGTGTTGATGGACTCTAGGAGAGATTCCTGAAACTGTCGCTTCATCTTCAGCAGACTCTTGATTCTAGAGTCAATGTTCTTTAGAGCAAATCCTGTATGTGTTCTACGAACTGGGTATATTATAGTGAAGAATAAGATCACTTTCAGTATCCCAAGTAGTCCATTCTGAGACTTAAGACTAGCTAAACATTTGAGGCCAAAGTAGCTGTAGGGACTCACTCCTATGATTAGTACTTATAGCCTTGTCAATCATTTTCACCACCAGTCCACTATGCTTTCCTGAATCCATTGCTGCAAAGTCAATAAGTGCAGGAGGTGAAAGTATGTGCTGTTTTAATTATCTACAAGAAACCAGTTAGCTGTAATACATAATAGCAATTGATTGCACAATTAGCTAGCAGAGAGAAAATCAACTTTGTGGCTAAAGTACCAGCAGGAAGTTACATATAAAATATGGTACTCTTTATCTAGCCCTGCCCTGCCCTTTGCCCATAAGCATAGTGTATTGTCTGCCAGTTTTCTGGAGAATTTAAAAAAAGAGAAATTCGGTTCTCCTTTGCAGTTCAACTCATGCATTAGCTAGCCTATAAAGGACGCTAGTTTTACCAATTTCCTTTGCAGTATCAGTGATTTTGAGCAGAGCCATTTGAAGGCTGCCACTAGAAGACTGATAATACCCTTCAAATAAAATCAGCAATACCTACATGCATAGCAGACACATGAATAAGTAACTGTACTACAATTCTCACTAGCTTATAATATGCATATGACCATAATGCATGGTTATAGCTAGCTACCTTGCAGATGAATGGAAAACAGTTCTCATCATACAGTGCTTGTTGAAAACTCATCTTATTTACAGCATCACTGATCGTAGAATAGCGATTACTCTGGAAGGTTCAGACGTGAAAATGACTGACTAGAATGAATGTGTAAGAACTTATGCTTACTTCTTTGGAACTTGACCTGCGGACTGAAATGCATCTCATTGCTGCAATAAATGGAAGGCCCCTTTACAATTACTTTCTGTAGCAGGCTAGAGAATCTTACACAAGAGTTGGTAATTATCCAGTCGTAGTTCCTTATCCTTTTGCGAACTTCTACAAATTCCCAATCTTCTCTTGTGCATGTGTGAAGAACATTTTCCCTCATCTTCGTCTGAGGTCGACAATTCCTGTCTTGGACTGAGATGATCTGGTGAATTCCTACTTCTACCACTATGTGCTGTGCTGCCGTGGCTTTTGGAAGAATGGGATCTACTAGAAGTGAGGTGGCGGAGTTGGTTAGCTATCTGGACAGTCAGGTTCTTCTTGATATCCGAAAGAGGTTTCCAACCTTGTTCAGTCCGTATCCATTGGCACCCTGGAGCTCTCCAATCTTCTCCAATGAAAGGCATTTTCATCAGCAGTTCAAAGCAAGGAGTCAGTACTGTACTCATTCATTTATGCAGTAAGTAAGCAAAATGAGCGAGTATAATTATAATCAAGTAGCGACGCCAATAAACATTCTACGTCATCATGGTAGATTTATCCTTTTATGGTAAAAAAAAAAGAACTTCTTTATTTAGCACCAATTAAAGTGACGTAATGTCAAGCTCAGCAAAATTTGCAAGGATATATCGCCATTTTAGAGACTAGCTTCGGTACGTAGGAATCATGACTAGTCTGATACTGGCTGGCGTTGGGATTGTTGGTTCTGGCCTCGTGCTTAGAGCGCTCTTGGGAAGCATGAAACATGTACAAAAACATGTTACTCAATTACCAAAGTCTCCTATGTTCACTTCTTACTACAAGGGGGGATTTGAACCCAAAGTATCGAGAAGAGAAGCTGGATTGATACTTGGTAAGTCCAGTGCACTTAGAAAGTCAATTTCGCGCACTAGCTAGAAGCTTATAATGGAACAGGTAGAGGGTCGATAAAACTAAAAACGTCATGACCAAGTTGGTTTTAATATTATTGACCATTACCACATAGGTATCAGCCCTTCATCAACGAAAGAGAAAATAAAAGAAGCTCATAAGAGAGTGATGCTCCTGAACCATCCAGACAGAGGAGGATCTCCTTATCTAGCAGCGAAAATCAATGAAGCTAAGGACTATTTAGACTCGGGTGGGAAATCAAACAGATGATCCTACGATCAAACTCATCTTTTTGTTCATTTTTGCAGTTACATTGATATGATATCAATACACACAAAATAAACTTGTCTTCAAAATATGCAGCAACAATATTGTGTGCACACCAAAGAAAAAGAAAAAGAAAAAAATAAGTATAAATTGGTGATGTATTGAGGATGTGCTTAGTAGTAATGAGTTAATAAAGTGCAGCTGTTAAAAATGGAAGGAGGAAGAAAAAAAAATGTTCTAGCATAATAGATGATTGTACAACTAACTGCATTTCTTCCAACATTATGCAAGTCTCAAATAGTGCAAAAGTCAAAGCAGCACACGATAAATTAAAAAAAATATGCACATCATATTTACTGCACAAGTTTAAATAAAATGATGGTACTATTACATCACAATTATGTCACGGATAAAAATATAATAATGATCATTTACAAGGTACATCTAATAAGAGTTACTGCTCTTTGATGTAGAGGTCAAAGGTCATGTCACGGCTTGTGAAATCTGGGTGGGAGGATTGACAATGTGTAATAAAATCTCTTTCCTCAGTGATATCTGGGAAGAAGGGATGTTTTGTAAAGTGAATAATTTCTCTCAATGGCATGGAGACCCTATTGTGGTCCTTGATTAATAACTGGAATGTATGGGATTAGACCTAACGATTTGGATGGAATGTTCAAGTAATGGAATGAGAACTCATGATGACTTGTTGCAAATGACAAAGACAGACCCCACAAAAACTATCCAATTGCTCGGGGGGGGGGGGGGGGGGGGGGAGCAATTACACTCCCCAAATCACATCCACCATAACAGTTTTATGACTGACCTTGTCATGTACTCGCTGTCAGGGTGGACTTCCATTTCTTTGCTCTTGAAACTGTTGAGCTCTTTCCTTATGGCTGCCTTGTCTTCTGCCCGAAGTCGAGTCCACGGCTTGTCCGCTCTTCGATCATACTCTTCGCACTCAATTACTTCAGCATAATCAGCAAATGATCTAAAATAAATAGTAATATAAATCCATAATGCAAACGGTGTGATTTATAGACAGATATATACAATTGAACTCACATAAGGTGGACTCACATAAGGTACACACACAATGGAACTCACATAATGGTACATATACACACACTGGAACTCACATAAGGATGCGTCTTTCACGTAACTCCTTGACTGTAGGTCTCCGGCTGAGTTTCCTCTCCAGCTCACATTTTTTCCTCTCCATTTCCTGGTAACGCTCAGAACCAGGCAGGATGTTCCTCTGCTCCAGCTCTATCTTGGTGGGACGCTGACTCAGTCGGCGATTCAAAGCTGACTGGATATTAGCTCGGTGGTCTGGTGCTTGTGCTGCAACATCGAAAAAAAGGGTAAGAGGGCAACTGAAGTGGAAAAGTAGCACACATGTTTCCAGTTAATCAACCAGAAAATATGTACCATCTGGTGTGTACAACTTATGTAATCACCTTAATGGACTAGATCCGACATTTATCATAATCATGTTTAAGCCTTTTCAAGTTGAATGCTTACTTTCAATGGGTTCGTTTTTCCTTCTCTCTCTGAGTATGGCTATGCTGTCACTACGAAGAACCTTGTTGCCAAACTTCACTGTAGAGAGAGAAAACATAATTAACATCACACAGTACTACTACTCCAATGAGACAAATTCAAAATAATCTAATGTCCGGCTAATGATGATGATTACAGGGTTAACGTACAGATTTCCTTGTCTTCATCGTCATCGTCATCATCTTCCTCTCCCCCGTCTTCTTCATCAGAGCTCAAGTCATCGTCGGGAGAGTAAACCACATAGTATGGATCCGACTTCTTGTTCTTCTTCTTCTGCAAACTGCCATCGTCAATCTGTTGGGCGGCGGCAGCTTGTTGCTGGGCCAACTGTCGCTGTTGCTGTTCATGTTGCTGCCTCTCTGCTAACGCATCTTGCTTCAGTTTTTCCAAGACTCTTGAGCGCTTATCCTCATACTGAACCCCACCTTTCAAGATACTCTTTGGATTTGATGGATTTGCATTGGGCTGCAGTGAGAAAACAAACCAGCCAGCCATTATATTACCCAAAGTTATTTAGATATCATAATAAGACCTTAATATTTGGACATTAATTAAAGGGTTCCTCATATACACTATTATTTAACTGGAGGGGTAGGTTTAAATAGTGTAGTTGTTTAATTATAGGGGCTGTACATTTTACATAACAGCAGAAACAGTTAGAGGGGACTCCCCTCTAATTAACCAATTGTACAGAGGGGATTGTACATTTATAAATGGTAAAAACAGTTCCGTTAATTTTAATTAGAGGGGATCCCCTCTGTACATTTATAGCATTCTTTGTGCAAGCCATATCATACATATAGAAACATACCACTGATAAACTGATGATTCTTGTGTTGGGTGGAGGAGGGCCTCCACTGGTCTTCCTGCCAGGATCAATAGGTTGTCCCGGAGGGGGAGTGCTATACTGATAATGGGGTGACTGGTCCGAACAGGTACTGCCCCTATAGAAAAGTAATGTCACGAGGTAAGCACTTGCATACACCACCCTCGAAATGAAAAATGTCTTCGTGCATAACCACGAAATGTTTACCCCACAAAATTTCATACTATATATACTCTGCATGTCAATGTACACACATATGAAACAGCACCGAGTGATGTTTTACAAACAACCAGAGGGACAATGTATATGATACATATCCAGGGTTATCCCCAGGGGGAAGAACTGAAGGCATAGTGGCCCGTTATGCCTTAAGGTTCCTGGGGAGAACCCTGCTATCTATCTATAAGAACTAAATGGTCACCCTCCAACTGCATACAAACACAGAAGAAGATAAAGAGATAACCTCAGCAGAGCCAGAAAGTGTCAAGTTAGAAAGATGCCTTCATTTCAGAGGTCAGTTTTTTTAAAAAGCCGTATTAAATTCAGGGAATCTTGTGTGTTTCCCTTTGTACCAGGATTACTAGGAACAACAATACCACTCAAAGCTTCCCAATCAAATGAAGAGGAAGATAACCACTCAGGTAAGCAAGCAAGCATTGATGATGATATTGGGGATTACGTTCCCCAAAGCTTTAAAAAGAAGATAATCATTGATAGCAGTGGGAATGTCCTACACGAGAGCATAAATAGTCTAGTTCATTTCAGCTGACATTTGAGAACCCACTGTAGGGATGCTGTATGCGCATTGTTTTCAAACTGTAGACAGTATATGATTACATTACACAAATGACGGAAAAACCATATGGTGAGACTGTACTGGTGTACCACATGCTTGTACACAATATCACTGAATCAATATTATCACCAGAGAATGTGTATCATCTTTCCGTTGGTGTTTGAATTTGGAATCTAGTCAAAGTTGTAGCAATTTTTGACAAACATTCAACTGAGGGTGAAAAGCGAACAGCAAATTGATGATGAAACACCTACCTAGGTGGAATCGTGTTTTGGGGAGACTGACTGGGTTCTGAGCTAGCCCTGGCATCAGCAAATTGGTGGGGATGATTATAAGGAGGGGGTGGGTGTGGCTGGTAGCCTTGAGGGTGTGGCTGCTGGCCGTAGTGCTGTTGTTGCTGCTGCTGTAATCTGGGGGATGAGCAGGGCTAATGGGTAGAATCTAAAAACAGTACACCCCAGCTGTCTTCACCATATCAATGGAGTTATGTGTTTAAATACGGTCCCAGCTGCTGGGCTTGAATATGGGATACTGTAGTGAGTGAATCAGCTTACATGGAAACACAGATATGGATACTTGATGGTGCTGGCCTTTCCATATGTTATAATTGCTATTGTTAATGAAACAATGGCTCCTGTGAGAAACCAGGTCAAGTGAAAATGATGTGCTAATAACAAGGTATTGATGGCACTAGAAGAAATATACACCTTTAGTGGTCATTGAGATTATACCCCTCATACTAAATGGGTGCCACAATGGCTTACAGTTAATATTCCATGGGTCACATGAGCCGATCATTTCACATTCCATGGGTCACATGATCCAATCACTTTACATTCCATGGATCACATGTTAATTCCATATGGGTCACATGACCCAGTCTCTCAATTAACTATATACTAAGCTGCTCACATCATTTGCTGTTGGTGTGTGAGTCCAACATTGTCCGGTAGTTGCTGTGATGGGTGGTGGAGTCCATTGGAGTGGCCACCAGCACCACCACCGGCACCATCCAGGTCATCGGAGGAAACGAAACCAGGGGCGGAGTTTCGATGGCCGGGGTTGAGATAGGTGACATTGGGATCATTGCTGGATGACGATGTACTGGAAGATAAAGAGGTGGACTCCTGCATCCCATCTAAAATAAATCGGCAGAGAAAACCATTCATAAAAATTAATATGATTGTACTACCCCATCCAATCATTTGATAAGATATCATCCAATACCCGTTGGTAATGAAATTAGGTTAACCAGTAACGAACTTAGTAGTCGGAAAATGGCTAGCATCAAACCAAGGTAATATATTCATTCCCAAGCTTAGCGAGTCTGTCAGCCTTCAAGGAATTTTCCCACTGTGAACTGAATGGTGTTCCATTTTCCCTGGATGAAAGGGTCTGTTTCCCCCACTGTGAACCGAATGAAAGGTGAAGTGAGTGTCAGTTTCCCCCTACTGTGAAAGGTGGAGTGACCCCTACAGGGACTAAAGACTGACCACACAAACATTACCAAACTCTTGAAACTGAAAGGCATTCACACTGTGGGCTGTGGTAACATCTGTGGGGATATTACCTAGGTAGGGCATCCCTTATTTATATGGTATTCATAGACACAGAGCTTCCAACAGTTCAAGAGGAACTTCATGATAGGAATTTACGAGTGGCATCTGGAGAGAAGTGATCAGATTTTACAGAGCACACACAATGAGGTAACTTCAGGACCATTACAAGTGCCTTTGGAGAGCATTATCTTACCGTATTACAAAGTTATGCATGTCTGAATCACAGAGCAGGATCGATAAAAATTAATTTTAAAAATTGATAGTTGATCTGAGAATTAAACTAACCAGCCAGTAAGTCCTACCTGGTACATGATAATTGACCAAAGGAAGTTTACCTAGAGCTGTAAAGAGGGTGGGTCCCTAAATCAATTGTTGATCTGGACTAATTCTCAATAGTCAACTGTCAATATCCAAATTGTTGATTTGAGCTATACCAACAAGTCGATCCCACCTCTGACCTCTTTTATTCCTAAATTGTTATCGGAATTGACCTCAGAAACAACCAGACCCAGACAAATCCTAAGTGGGAGAGTTCTACTTTAAGATAACCAAACACCAAATATGGCCGGGATAGGTGGGTAAGTCATATCACAAGTCGACTAGGAACATAATTTCAATTATAAACTAATAAGGAAAAGGTGTGACTCCGGAGTGGACTTGAATATGCATAAAAGACCTGACACCATTAGCTGTTGCAAGTGTTTTTGGTGTTTCTTTTAATGACAAGACCATATAAGGTTTGATGGTGCTTTTTCATTTGTGTGATAAGGCACACCACAGCTGTATCCTCTCAAAAGCTCTAATTATCAATTCTTGGAATCTTATTTTCAATACAGTGGATTATGATGATAAATTATGTGACATAATTACAACTATTCCCCAACATCACAGGTCATGGACATTTTTTTTTTCCTGGTCCCAAAGCATTTGTATGGACACATTGTGCACTATAATGCACCATGCAATTACTTAGATGAGCCTATGGGGACTGTTTACAACAACCAACAACCTTGCCCACTATTTTCTGGTTATCTAAGAAATGAACTGCACACATATCAGTTAAATCTGTATTCAACTTTCATACAAAGGAAATTCCTAGGCAATCTACAGCCTTGCCCACCTAACTCAACTTTTCTCTAAGCCCACAGCCAACCTTTGACCCTGTTAATTGACTTTTCTAAAAGCAATGGTTGCTATACCCACCCACTTGTCAGACAAGTTTCCCATGGCAATTTCAGGGGCTTTGTGGGTAGTGTAGGTAGGTAGAAGCACAAACAAGATAGACTAAACCACACCACCATTAGCATACGCAAGTGCTAGTCAAATTTTTATAGGGCTGGAGTTTTGGTGTGGAAAATGGTCCAATCATTATAGCAAACATGATAAACATTTGGGAGAGTTTCATCGAAGAAAGTAATAAGGGGCTATCATACATCAATAGGACACACACATAAACTAAAAAAGTTTTTGTTCTGTTTGTCTTTTTGTAGCCTGCATTTAGTTTCAAAAAGATAAAAGTTCACAACCGCCATTTCCATTATTCTCATCAGAGCAGACATCTCTCTATTAAAGCCACTTCAAAATCTCATGCTCTCACGTCCTTATTAGGCAATCACCTGTCTCGGACAGAAATACACAGCTATCATCAACAAGTGTCAACATTCTTCCATGAAAGAGGCAGATAAGACTTGTTTGAGGACAGTAGCAAGTGGAGAAGAACCTACTCTCACCGGCCAAATCAGACACAATAAAGCCACAATGTTTGCCACTAATATAGAGGACTATTACTCTGCTAATTCGATGTGTGGTAATCCATGGAAAATAGAGGCACTTAAAGTGTGGTGTAGGACTTTTGCATGATCTACCTGATACACACACAATATCAAACTGGCTGCTATATACGAGACCTTTGGGACTTCATCTTTGACTAGTATAGGGTGACCACCAAGTCGGGTTCCTTTGCATCATGTTAATGTACAGGTCACATGAGTCACATGCCTTGACTTGAGTCACATGACATGTACAACTGAGCAATAACAAGTAGAATTGCTGACAAAAGATCCTAACAAAACCAGTTACAGTCTAAACACTGAACATGGGAGTTCTGTAAAATAACGCCATTCTGTGCATATTTACCAGTTATCAAGACGCACTAACACCTACATATTATTAGGACCTGGGTCATGTAGAAGGGTATCCTTATTTCAGGGGTGAATTAATTAACACATACAGTATCTGCATATTGCACCTGGAGAGAGACAGCCAAAGGGTTTCTCATTTCAAGGAGACCTTTCTATTGTAGACATACATACTATGCACTACATGGTCAACACAGATGCCATAGCAAGCACTGGCTTTGCTCCACGCATGCACGATATGAATGCAATCAAAGGTGAATATCAATATTGACAGATAGGAAGGGTAGTAAGGTGACAAACACCAATACAATGAGGTACGTAAAACATATACCATTGTTGAGCAATAGACAGACCAACACATACCAACTGTTGTAACCTGAGAAGTACTGTACATGTTTTAAACCTTGATCAATCATTACGAGGAAAATCAAAACCGAGCTTATCAACCAAGTTGTTTGATCCACTAAAGCAACACTTTATGGCCACACTTATGGGGGAGTGGGGGAAGCCACACACAAAGGGTGCATGTAGAAACTGGACTGTGGCCAATGAGATTAGGTAACTGGTTTAATTAGAGTAACAATTTTCAAATTTCATCCCACACTGTATTCTTATTATGTTCATTTCTATGAGGAATTTAATTTTTTGCTTGGCATGCGAGTAGTTTAAAAAGTCACATTACAGACATAACTAATGATGGCTCCATCAAAGGTAAGGTGTCAAGCCATACAGTAACACATAGCAACCATATCCACGCAATGCCAACTACAGTATTATTCAGGTGATATATTGATATGCCTCACAAATAAACAATTTATGCTAACCAAAAGTCCAAACAGTTTCAGTATAAGGTTATATTTGTCAATTTTAGCCTCTCAGCTGCCTGCTTGTGTTGTAAAGTTTGATATAACAACTTTCTCAGCACACAAGAGTAGTGGTGGTATACACTGTGTGGCTATGCAAATAAATCTCCATTAGTGAGCTCAAGTTACCTACTAAGAAGTCAGTATTCTCCCCCAACTGAAAAGTATATCATTCTCCCTAACTGAAAAGTACATCATTCTCCCCAACTGAAAAGTATAGTATTCTCCCAACTGAAAAGTAAGTACAGTATTCTCCCAACTGAAAAGTCAGTATTTATCGAATGAAAGAGTCAATATTTCTCTACTGAAAAGTCAGTATTTCCCAAATGAAAAAAAAAGTTATCATTTCTCTACTGAAAGTATACTCTCTGGTCAGTTATACAAGCCTTGATAAAACATGTATGTTGTGTCTAAAATCCATTAATTTTTCCTCCTTCACACAATTTAATACAACAACCTTCCAAGTTTATTATGTCATGCTCTGCTACACCATGTTCATTCACACCGTGCATAACTAAGCAAAGAATACTAACTAATTACCAGAGATGTACATGCCATTCAGAAGAATACTAACTAATTACCAGAGATGTACAAGCCATTCAGAAGAATACTAACTAATTACCAGAGGTGCACAAGCCATTCATCATTCAGAAGATGTACAAGAGGAATGCCCAGAGATTATCAAATGCCCAGAGAATAAAAAAATATAGAGAGAGAGACTCGACCATTCAGCAAAGAATACCAAAGAATACTGAACATTCAGCAGGAGAATACCAAGGAATACTGACCATTCAGCAGGAGAATACAGTAAGAGAATACCAGGACAATACCAAGGAATACTGACTGAGGAAATGAAGCTATCAAAACAATGCCCCCTCACCACAAATAAACAGAGCTGATTATCTAAGTGTGGCCATGTATATGTCATTAGTGGCCTTGTCACCAAGTCAACTCACTAAATGGACTCCACCATACTCTGGTGAATAGATGTGAAAACTAACACTTTCAGTAGCTCCATCAGTAAGTATAAAAAGGAAATAAAGGAAATTGAACACCACTCTATTGATGAAAGCAATAAGTTCTTTGATACTGGCTGATCCCCGGATTATATAAGAATCTACCACCCGGGCAACTCGTAAAGTCCCAAGAGAGTGCATCAACAGTGGCAATCCCTAACTTTTCTATACCAGTCTGAAGATATCAGTCCAATGCAAACTCTCTCTCCCTTCCCTCCTTTTTTTTTTTTTTTTTTTTTTTTTTTTTTTTTACCAGCCAACTGTAACAGTTGAATTCAAAACTGAACAGTGGTCCAATAAAAAGGACAGATTGTCTACAACCCACAGAGGGGAAAAAACATTTCCGTGAAAAATAAAGAGGCAAAAAGACAAGGGAAAAAACATTTCTGTGAAATGAAAAAAAATGTAGGGATGACCTTCATCCCTACCCTTGTTTTGAGTAATGGTCATCCCTACATTTTTGATTATCTATGATCATCTAGCACACACACATATTATCTAACATGCGCACGAAAAAATGGCTTCCAAGTTAGTCGAGTACTGTGCTCCGTAGTGTCTCCTTTTACATCAACTCTTTTGAGGATTGACAAGTACAAAAGATCATAGCTGGTAGAATTTGGAGTGGATTTATCCAGAAATCATAGCTATAGCTTGAGTGGTTCGAGAGATATGGTTAATAACGATAACAACAATAGAGAAGAAGAATCCAGCGATTTACCTGCTTGCTGTATTTCTGAAACGGTAAGCTCCCTGGTCCTGAAACTTGGTCTGCACTTTGTAGTAGGCTCTAGTAGGCTAGATAATCATTCACAGTAGCTTTTGTTAGGTCTAGAATTTCACTTTTATATTAGTCTATAGGCGGTGCGCACAGCCATCTACATCATCCCTACATAGAGAGAGCTACCGCTCTCTCTGATACATACATACATACATACATACATACATACTATTTTCCATCTTTGCTTGCATCATTACAATCACAAATTATGGGCAATCGAAAGGAATCAGTATATATGAAATTCACCACACTATAAACACATCACCACCCCACCACCAAGGGTTTTAGCCATAAGGTACTAGGGAAATGCAAGCATTGTGGGGCAAGCACACATGCTCAGGTCGAAGCTGCAACATTAGATATATGTTTGCACGAGGGTGAAAGGTCATCATCACGTGTGGGGCTCACTTTGCCATGCAATTCTAATTTCAAGATGCCATACTTTCCCTCCTTTCAGCTTTCTGGGTTATTTCTTATGACTAGGGGAAGAACCCTAAAGTTAGCAATGCCTGAAGGCTCTGACAAAAGGACATTTGATTCCAAGATAGACTGCATGTCACTTATTAACTGCTCATACCCAACCATGTGCCCACTTTGTATCTCTGATCATATAAACAGGAACCATGTCCACCAAACAGCAAGTCTGTGCAAGTAAACACTGGACCAAACAACAATGTACAAATTATTTAACGACATAGTGGTGGATTTGCACCGATTTGAAACACCTGCTATACTTCTTTCTATTGCAATAGTGTCAGACAAATAGAAAAATGGGTGGTTTTGTTTGGTCAGACTTTATGTGACTACCTCCTCAATCAAAGAGAGATAACTTAATTACAGGAAGCCCCTAGTGATACAGACACCAAGTCTACCAAAAAACAAGTCTGTTGACTGAACAACAACAACACATCCTGGTACATGATCAACCCCAAGAAGAGGAAATTGTGTCAAGCAGATCAAACATTTAAGTCTCTCTCTCTCTCTCTCTCTCTCTCTCTCTCTCTCTCTCTCTCTCTCTCTGCTACATATTGACAAAGCTACTCAACACCAACCATTTAGGATATTAGTGGATAATTCCTATTTAGGAATGTTAACTATATTAGAGCACAGAATTTCTCACTGATGGATTCCCTTGGCCCTATCTCTTTCAAGTGGTCAAAGGAAATAGCATTTGAAACATATCTCAATTTTTAACAATAAAATCACTTCCTCTGAATAATTATTCTAGAAAGTTAGCCCATGAACTCCAACAAGAATGCCTATTCACATGCTTCATTACTCTGCCCATATCAACTACTGCCGTCCTGCAAATTCCATGTCATTTGCTATACAGTAATACACACCACTCCTTTATGGACTGCATAGCACACTCCTTTATGAACTGCATATCACTATGGAACACCACTCCTTTATGAACTGCAAATCCCATATCACTACAGGACACCACTCCTTTATGAACTGCAAATCCCATATCACTACAGGACACCACTCCTTTATGAACTGCAAATCCCATATCACCCTGCTTATAGAATACCACTCCTTAAATTATATACCTACTACGGGACACCCACTCCCTTATAGAATACCACTCCTTTCAAATCCCATTACTATGGAATACCACTCCTTTAAATCTACTCCATACCCATAAAATATTGTGCTTCTCTAAATAAGCTCATGATATGATCAATCTTGCATGCAACACGAAACACATGGGGGTACAAGAATAGTGCAAAAATCTAATCAGACTTGTTTTCCTTGCCAAGGTTATCAGCATGTAAATATCAGTGTGGTACGAGATACCACACTAGATCACAGTATTGTACTAAATGCCTCACACTATAGCAAATATCACTTGCTAAATCACATAGAAACCTCTCATTGCATGTACTTCTTCCATTCTCCCAAGGTAAGTTACTGCAAGAAACAGTTTAGCTAACTAGTTGCTACCTCACAATCCAAATTACTAAGACTGTACTGAGTGCACAGTTAAGACCCAAGATGACAAAAGAGCCAGCATATTCGAATACAGCTAGCTATCACACCTAGCTGCTACCATAAAGCTAGCTAGCTAAACATTTACATTCTTACTAAAAAAAACTTCCTACAACCTGCTCAGCTAACTTTTAGTATAATAACAGCGGCTTACCTTTACCCCTAATCTTTGATTTTCTCTTGGCTCGCCACTTCCAAGGTCGCACAAGCCTGTATAAGAAATTCTTCCTTTTATCTTTCACCTCTAGATCGTCCATACTTGAGTTTCTCCTAATGCCTTCTCTCTGTGGTACACCGTTGCTAGCTTGCCCCGGATTCAATAAGTCAGAATCACTTTGGGAACGGGTTTTTGTTGCGGCAAAAGCGCCCTGGGAGGCATCAGAATGCGCCATCTTACAAGACAGTAACAAGATTCTAACAACATTGACGTAATTGCATAATTGCGCGCGCTAGTACATAGTAAACGTGCATGTGGTTGTCACATGATATGACCCGCGCTCTGCTCACAGATATATCTCTAGCTCTACTTCTTTGGCAGGTATGGAGCAATCTACAGCCGAACCATCGCACTCTCCCGCTCCTTCTCTCTTACTAGAACCTACCCTGAACACTTATTACTATGTTTTGTGGGCGGACGAGTCCTGGCATGTGGCAGAGGTCATTCAGAGAAGAGAAATTGAAGTAGACACTGAAAAAAGAAAGGAATTTTATGTTCACTATAAAGATTGTAAGCAATATTACACTAGTTGGAGTCTCTTACAGCTATAGGGTGATATTATCTATCATAACTGACATAGCGTGTATCATCTTTCCATAGTCAACCGTCGAATGGATGAATGGGTTCCCCTGAATCGAATTGATGTTGCACGAGGGGCAGTAGAAGAAGGAGCTAAAGGGGCAGGGTTTGGATTGGATTCTCTCAATGGTCGTGAAAGAAAAGTCACCCGCAATTTGAAGAGAAAACATGATGAAATCAACCATGTCCAAAAGGTTTTTTTAATCTATTTCAATAGTGTTTATGCCATTGAGGATCCTTTTTTTTTTGTTTGTGTATGTAGACTTATGCGGAGATGGACCCCACCACTGCAGCCCTTGAAAAGGAGCATGAAGCACTCACTAAAGTGAAATATATCGACAAAATCCAGATAGGCAAATATGAGATCGATGCTTGGTATTTCTCTCCTTATCCTGAGGAGTATGGCAAGCAACCCAAGCTCTGGATATGCGAATACTGCCTCAAGTACATGCGACTGGAACAATCCTATCAGAGGCATTTAGGGGAGTGTTCTCACCATGAGCCACCAGGAAAAGAGATTTACCGAAAAGGGACTATTTCCGTCTTTGAAGCAAACGGCAGCGACCATAAAATTTACTGCCAGAATTTGTGCTTGCTTGCAAAGTTGTTCCTGGATCATAAGACACTGTATTTTGATGTGGAACCTTTCTGGTTTTATGTTTTGACAGAAGTGGACAAACAGGGTAGTCACATTGTTGGCTACTTTTCCAAGGTACATAGTGACTTTGTAGTCATACAATGTCAGGTCAGTACAGTAGGACCTCTCAATGTGGACACAAGCGAAAGTGTCCATGATAAGGTCATATGCCCAACCAATTTATGACCATCTAGAGGTTTCCCAGGTACATATGGATTTGAGGAAGTCCACACTGAGAGGGTTGCATTGTAGAAGTGTCGGGCTCAACTCTCCCTGTATTGTTATTGAAATAGGAGAAAGAAAGTCCTGAGAGCAACAACGTAGCTTGTATCCTTACTCTTCCTCCATACCAACGCAAAGGTTATGGCAAGTTTCTCATCGCCTTTAGCTATGAGCTCTCTAAGATTGAGCAAACCCTGGGGTCTCCTGAAAAACCACTCTCTGACCTGGGAAAACTGAGCTACCGCAGCTACTGGTCCTGGGTATTGCTGGACATATTAAAGGATGCTCAAGGAAATGTATCCATCAAGGACCTCAGGTGTGTTTGATCATAGACCCCTTCCTCCTTGAAATATGCTCATTCAGTTTGTGTAGCGCACAAAATTCATATTTTGCTCATCTTCCATGAATTTATAGCAATAGCAGTCATAGTTTAGCATTCAGTGATTGTGTGGTGAAGTCTTATCATTATACAGCTCTGCCACTAGCTTCACACAAGAGGACATCATTGGAACACTACAATCTCTCAACATGATCAAATATTGGAAAGGACAACACGTGATCTGTGTCACACCCAAACTTGTGGAGGAACACATGAAAAGTGCTCAGTATCGCAAACCATTACTCATTGTGGACTCAAGCTATTTGCGCTGGTCCCCCTCTCATAAGAGACCAAAAATAAGCAAGAAACATTGACTATCTATCACAATACATGACTTTTGCTGTTATAAAAACTTGGCATTTATTGATAATGTTATTCATCTTCAACTATCTCATTTATAATGCGCATAATCTCTTCATCGCTTCGGTCCAGCAAGCGGTGAGGATTGAGTGTTCCATACCCAATTTCATCTGAATGGTGTCCTGGGGATGAGCTGATTTCCTTCAACAGTTCTCTCATCACCCACACATTGTGGATCAGCTCAATCAGTGGCTTCTTGCCAATCTTGAACTTCTTGTGGTCTCTCTCACAGATATCTGCCACAGCCTGTAAAATGAGGCAGATTAATCCAGCGACTCCAGGAGTGGCACACGATGTTCCACTGGCACAGTCCATGGCAAACGGTCCCTTAGTTCCAGGGCCTGGTCCCCACAGGTTATCACCGGGGGAGAGGAAATCCAGCTCCCTCCCAACAGGAGAAAAGGAAGTCGGTTTCCCATTTTCGTCGTGCGCTCCAATACAAAGAACTTGGCCGAGTCTAGCAGGAAAGGAGATCGGTTGCATCCGAAGTCTACCCACATTAGAGGCACAGCAGACTATTATCATCCCAAGACTGGTCATCTCCGAGATGACTTGAGCTCGCTGCTGACTGAAATAAGTGGATGCTAGAGATATGGAGACTACGTCAATTTTCAGTGTTCCTGAAGTGTGCATCTTCTTCAGCCAATGTAGGGCATCCAGGAACGCCTCAGAATCCACATCTCCGTTGCTAGTATTCACCACTTTACAGATCACTAGCTTGGCACCAGGAGCAACTCCAGGAGGCACTAAAATGCTCTCCGATTTCGGATCTGAGGAGGTTGGGCAGTAGAAAGAAGAGCCGGCAGCTATTCCTGCACAGTGCGTGCCATGACCATCAGAGTCAATGGCACAGTCAATATCATCCACTCTGTCCTTGATAAAATTCTTGATTGCGATAATTTTATTTTTGAAAGCAGGATGTGTGTAGTTGATGCCTGAATCAATGATAGCAATAGTCCTTCCTGATCCGTCAATACCATTCTGATGGAGTCGCTCTAAGTCCCAAATTTTTGAAGTGAATGGGCCATCAGTGTTGAGTTCCTCTTCATCAAAGTAAGTGCAATCGGAGGAGAATGCAACCTTACCTTTCTGCACACACAAATAAATTGCAAAATTAATTTAGATGGCTATCTTAAACTTACCGATTTTTGGATCTTGGGCTTAACTGTCCTTTTCCTTTCTCTGCTCTGCTCTTCTTCAGCAAAGACATTCAAACTCTGGATTAGTTCACTTGACTCTACAGCTTTCCCCAGACTACTCTCTTCCTCCAAGCCAGCAACATAGTCTGGACCAGGGGTACCTAGATCTACATCACTGTAGGCTACTTTGAGTGAACTCTTCAAACGCTTTATCTCTTTCATCAATTTATCATAAAATCCCTTGATTTCTTCCTCGGTTGATACTAATGTTATTTTCTTCAGTTTCAGTTTATGGAAGAATGAAATAAATGACTTGAAATCATATCCTTGAATTCCTTTTGAAGCTGACGAACCTTTCAATGGCAGATAAAGATTAGAAACAATTGCCCTTTCTTCAAGGATTTGAAGAATGTTGCTAAAATCCGTTTCAGAATTGAGCTCCATTTTGGGAACATAAAAATTGCCGATACTTTTCACATTGGACATCTCCTTTAAAATGGCATCAATAAGCATTTTGAGAAATCCTGCATTGCTGGAGAGCTTATCCTCGTACATTGGTGGTAATCGAATTTCAACACAGTCCATTCGAGTAGCCATTTTCCAGAGATGAAGGTAATTTTGGGCAGTCAGGAGTACAAATTCTTGAAGATCAGGGAGGGAATCTGGTATTGCTGCTGGCAGCTCCGGAGGCAAGAATAGAGAAAACGTTTTTATTGGGACATTATCATGCGTTTCTACAGTTGGCTTCAACGTTTGGAGTCTTGGTTTCTTTGCAGGAGGATGGCTGAAATCAGTCTCTTCTGTCCCAACATCTTGATATTTGACAACACCGGCGTTACCATTGCTTTCTCTTGAAAGAGAAGAGGCTTTGTGCTTCAGTGCTTTGATACCAGATGACTGGCCCAGCCTGTGGGAGGGAGGAAGGGTGAGCAGTTTGTGCGGAGAATCCATTTCACAGGATATCTGTTAAAGAGCAAGTTACCTTCCGTTCGTTCTTGTACTGTAACAAGGCTATAAGCCCGCCAAAATCAGCCCCACCCACTATTAAATGGAACCGCCCAAACCAAGATTATTATGGCGGCAGCAGACTAAACTTGTAGCTGTTTTGTTATAATTAGATTGGGCTAAGTGCATATGTTAATGTTGTAAAATCTTTTTGATGATCCTTATCTTCTCATTGTCATCCTTGTCAAAGTACTGTGGGGGATCCAAGGCACCATATCC
Organism: Crambe crambe; assembly: GCA_963924555.1. Classification (NCBI taxonomy): domain Eukaryota; kingdom Metazoa; phylum Porifera; class Demospongiae; order Poecilosclerida; family Crambeidae; genus Crambe; species Crambe crambe. Next base: position 1,970,513 of record OZ004592.1, read on the forward strand.
CCTCTCCTCACTGTGCTTGCCCTGGATCACTGCCATTTCCTTAAGCAGTTCTCTCATACACCACACATTGTGAACTAGTTGAACGTCATCTTCACTCAGAAACCTTCTCAAATCTTCAATCAACCGGCAGATAATGCCAGCTACCAAAGGTGCTGAGAAAGAAGTTCCATTGACAATAGCGTAATCTCGATCACCACTAAATGTCGGTGCCCAAATTCCTTCTCCTGGAGCTAAGAAGTCCAACTCGCGGCCAACTGGGGAAAAGTCACAAGGCTTCCCATTAGCACTGCATGCTCCAATGCATAGCACTTGACCAAGTCTCGCTGGATAAGTGATAGGCTGACGACTCTTTCTTCCATCGTTAGATGCAGCACACACAATAATAATGCCTTCACATACAGCTTCCTGTATTGCCTTGGTAAGCTTATGGTCGAACCCTGCCATTCCAAATGATAAAGTGATAACATCCACTTTTTTCCCCGATTGTTCTCGATTATATTTCACTACATATTCAATGGCATTACACACGGCCTCAATATCAGCATGTGCAGTTCCATCTCTAACAACTTTGCATGCCATCACTTGAGAGTCTACAGCAATGCCTTGAAATGGTATGAACTCATTTGAATTTGATGTTGAAATATCGTCATATGAGCCACATAGCAAGCCAGCACACTGTGTTCCATGGCCATGTGTATCGGTGCAAGATTCACCCACAAAGCTCTTACTGTCAATGCTTATCTTCATAAAGTTCCCACCAGCCAGGTCACGGAATGCTGTGTGGTTCATATTGATTCCACTGTCGAGTATGGCCACAGTTGTTCCTCGACCAGTTGGGAACTGAACGGATACGGTTGGAAGCATACCTCTTGGTTCATTATCAGGGGTTCCATTACTGACAGCAGGAGAGTCAGGTTCTTCAGTTACCGCTGTTCCTCGGTACCAAATATTTACAGGTTGATGGCTGATCTGAGATGCCTGTATTTGTGTAGCTGTTGATATGTGAGCATCGGAGGTCAGACCCCCTCCATCCCTCTGTTCTAGTATCACGGAGCTCTTCTTGGGGGAAGGCTTGGTCTCGCTCATCATTCGAAGTCGTTTAAGTTGAGGGGGAGACTCATACTCTGGGATGGGCGAATCCTTATCACATGCACAAGACATTATTGTTTTTCCATAAAAAATTACGCTCACGTAAGGATAACTTATGCGCATGTGCAGCATTGATAAAGAGGTAAGGGGTAGCTTGAATCGAAAGTGGGTGTAGTGTATAAAAAGAAGCTAGCTACCTGATATATCCGTTTTTTTTCAGGGCTGAATAAAGATGGCTGCGAAATTTGAGTTCCCTTTCACTCAGAACTCCACTATAGTGGCTTTCTTGTGCACTCTGCTGATAGCAATAGTGCTTACGATGAGAGTGGAGCTGACGGACATGGCTTTGCTGGAAACTTTCCTCAGGTTATTCCACCTTGGATCTTTTTCGACTTGGCTAGGTGTCCAAGTGTGGGTCACATTCTTTGCAGGTACTTATAAGTGTAATCATTTAGCAAATCAAGCTCTTGCTTTTTTTCTTTTTTAAAGGAATAACAATGTATCGGTACCTTCCTCGTCACATGTTCGGGTTCATCCAAGGAAAACTTTTCCCTAAGTACTTCTTTTTGGGCACAATTCTCTCTTCAATCACTCTAATTACCTTTCTCATTGAGAATCCATTTCCTTCTTGGGAGAGAAAGCAGACAATACAGGTATGCACAGATTGTGTATTGTTGTACATAGCAAGGGCTGAAGACAATGATATTCACTAGATCTCAGGTGACATTAGTATTCAGACCCTGGCCCTGAGTTAGTATATCAAGTAACTTCCATCATTAATTCTCTGTTTAATAGCCTCGTAACCATGGCTCCTGTTTTTTATTGTCCCCTCTTTTTTATGATCTTAAACCTGATGTAAGGGCTTTATAGAGCCATCAGGATCACCACCAAAATGATGCTCTTACAAACTTGTATATAATCCTTGCCACTGGCTACATAACACAAACATGCAGGAAGTTTTGATACATCATTGCACTGTGAACTTTGAGCCCAGGTCAAAGAGTACAATGGTTCAAATAAAGAAACCACCAATCAGTATAACAATGCAATTATCTAAAACCCAACTCAATTATGTGATATCAATTTCTTCAGGGCTGGTCCCTCCTTGTTGGCCTGCTGTCAGCATTGTGCAACATGCTGTATCTGGAGCCACAGAACACTAAGACTGCCCTTGCCAAACACAAATACGAGAAAGAGGTCCAAGCAGGACAGGCTGTGGGAAAAGTCGAAGACGACAAGCTAACAGAGTTGAGGAAAATACCAGAATATGTGGCCCTAGAGAAGAGGTTCTTCTGGCTCCACACTTGCTCTGCCATTGTTAATCTTATCTCACTCTGCGTGACAGGCATCCATCTCTGGTACCTTTCCTGCAATCTCGTGACAGTTTGAATTGCATATGCTCCATGAAAACATAAACAAAACAAAGTTTAGAATTTTGTTTCTGTAGTCTATTATGCTGATTCTAACAAACACACTAACATTACATTATCAAGATGAATATGTTACATGTAAATAGGACTTTGGTTTTTCCTTGAAATCTTTACCTGAAAACGAGTAGGATTGTGTGTTAGGTGGAATATTTAGAGTTTTAGTGCTCTTTTGAGACATCTGCTTGCTTAACTGTGACATTTTTTGAGAAGTGGGTATCTGTCTGCTTGACTGTTGTTGAGGATTTGGACTTGATATTTTGCTGCCTCTTTGAGGAGTAGAGGACTTCTGTTTGGTTGACTGGTGCTGAGGACTCGATCCTTTATCTTTTTGAGCAGATATCTGTCTACTAAACGGATTTGGAGTTTTGCCTCTTTGAGGAATAGCGGACTTTTGTTTGGATGACTGGTGCTGAGGACTCTGACTTGACATAGTATTATCCTTTTGAGCAGATGTCTGTCTGCTAAACTGTTGCTGAGGATTTTGACTTGATGTTTTATTATCATTTTGAGCAGATATCTGCTTGCTTGACTGTTGCTGAGGATTTGGACTTGATATTTTGTGAGGAGTAGCAGGCTTCTGTTTGGTTGACTGGTGCTGAGGACTCTGACTCGATATCTTATCTTTTTGAGCAGATATCTGTCTGCTTAGTATTTTGCTGTCTCTTTGAAGAGTAGCAGATTTCTGTCTGGTTGACTGATCCTGACTCGATATTTTATTTTCTTTTTTAGCTGATATCTGTCTGCTTGACTGTTGTTGAGGATTTGAACTTGAGATTTTGTTATCTCTTTGAGGAGTAGCAGATTTCTGTCTGGTTGACTGCTGATCAGGACTTTGACCCAATACATTATCTTTTTGAGTGGATATCTGCTTGCTTGACTGTTGCCTAGGTCTTGGACTTAATATGCTTTCTCTTTGAGGAGTAGTGGATGGCTGCTTCCAAGAACTCCGACTTAGGATTTTTTTGTTGTCTTTAACAGTAATTGATGCCGTACTTGGTGGCACTGGATGTGGTGGTGATGGTGGGGGTTTAAGGAATGGTATTCGAACTTGTACATGTGACTGAGGTGGTTTCAGGTCTCCTTCATATTTCATGGCCATAGGCATCATTGGTCCAATCTTAGCTTTATACCTCCTTGGTTCTTCTAGTGTTTTGTCTGATATCTTAATCTCGGGCTTCTCTTTAGACTGCTCCTCTGATGACAATGATTTTGATTTTTGAGAGCACTCTGTGGATTGGTTCCTTGATTTCTTCTTCGATCTTTGCTGCCCAAAGTTGATATCAGTGATTTTGAGACCTGATCTCTTAACTTTTGAGTCCTGTGATATTTCAGTGAAGTATGTGAAGCTGCGCAAACAAGTATGGTATTCATTATATTGTGACATGAAGAAATGGGAGGAGGAGGAGCATTGAAAAGTAACCCCATAATGATATTATGCTATACCTAGAATTAGGATTTGTAAGACTGAATCGTATTGGAACATATATCAGTTGTGACTCTTCCCTCTCTTGTCTCAGTCTCCGTTCCTTCTCTTCCAGAGTCTCGAATCGAGGTGTTTGTAACCTCCGCCTTTCCTCCTCGGATTTTTCCATTTCTTGTTTCATTCTATACAAAATCAGATATGTGCAGTTGCTTGTAACAGTTACCCAAGGTCATCATGAAAAGACTACAACGTCAGGACGTAGCTACATACGTATGAAATTATTTATGAGGGTGAAAGGTCATCATCACTAGTGTGTGGGACTTGTTTCGCCCCGCCCCCCAATATATAGCTATCTTTATATAGCAGCCTACTTACTTTCTCGCTTTTTTTATGTCATTGGCTTCTCTTTCAAGCAGATCCAAAGCTCTAGTTATATCTCTCTCGGACATGCCTCGTACAAAATTTGAGTAGTCTTTCCAACCATTGCACAAGGATTTAAACACAGCACTCTGTACATTCAATATAGAAGAATAGCATCGTAGTAAAAATAGTAATCAAATTTTACTTGTAATTCCCTAAAAAGATATGGTCCAGGTTGCTTTTTGTAGACTTGTTCGATCAAAGAGATTGGGACATCAAGTTGGATCCGTGAACCATATGATTTCATGAAGCAATCGATCACAGCAGAAACTTTGCACTTTAGCGTGTTGGGTGATGTGTGAGCATGATACATTTCCTATACATAATAAAAGATAATACTAACAAATTCATATTAAGACTTATATACTGCTTACCTTATATTTCTGTACTTCAGTCCAGAAATTAATATCTTTGTTCGGGTAGTGTACACTGGACGCTCCACCAGTCATGGTGTCTTTGGTTTCAAGATAACGTGCCAAGTAGTGGCAGCTTTTTGGTTGTTGTAAAAACTTTCGGAATAAGATTGCTTCATGGGAGTTGATGAATGATTTTTCATACTACAGGTATATTCAACAGTAATGGAACCTTAATGTGGTGGACTCATTAAAAGGTTTATGGTCTCATGCATAATGTAGAGGTGTATTGCCACCCTGAAATAAGGATACTTCTCTCTTTCTAAAATATTCTACTCACACTAGGAGTGTATGACTTCAAAGCAGTAGTTGGCCTACTTGGCATTATCCGCTGGATTTCTGACGTATTATTACTGTGGCGTTCCAAAAATTTAGGTGTCTCAATGAATTGGACCACCCATTTTTTTTCCAGCCTGGCTCTGATATGTTTCTGCATCTCCCTAAATACAGCTGGACTTGGTACAGCTGATAGTCGTGAACCATGACCACCAGCCTCCACAGTCAAACGTTGGGCTTCTTTACTTGCTGGGCTATTGGGACCAAAGTAATACTGCTTATTGAGGTACTTTTTTCGTAACTGCCTCGCTTTATATTCTCGCATGGAATCTTCTTTTGCCGAAATACCCCTGTAAGCCTCTATGTCCATCCAGCACATCAAGTCTTCTGCAGCATAAGCTTCATTCAAGAACACCTGGAAAGGCAAATTAATGTATACACTCTCCTTATCGTTATCAAAGCTACCTTAAAATGTTCAAACTCGTCTGGATCTTCCATAATGTTTTGAAGGGTGATAGACCGTGTGCTCTCGTTAGAGCTGCTGGTGTTTTCATGGGATGAGGGCATACTTATCGATGCTATACATCTAGCTATTGAATCATGTGCTGTGGGCTTGGATGACACATCAGAAGGCCCAGCAAGCTGATGAAGAAATGACATTTTAGTTTATAAGTGCACAGTACTGGCCACTTACCTCTTCTTCAATACAAAAAATATCACTTGAACTTGAATCAGATACAGCAATGCTAGTCGATATAGTAGCTAACTGCGCAAAAAAAAAAAAAGTGATAAGGACTTGTTTGAGAAAATCCTGTAATATTAGGTCTATGGAGCTCTCATCCCTAAACATGCTTGCTCTGATAGTACAGTCAGTAAAAAAAAATCACCTTTTGAAAAGTCTCATCTTCAGAGAAACAAAGTTCTATCCACTGTTTGAGTAGAAAGATCAGAGCATGCTCCTCAGCTTGATCAAATAAATCCTCATAGGCAGGCCACAGATTGGAAGAAACAGTGTCAACGATTGATGTTGGACACTCAATTGTATTGCCATTGCTGGCTTCACTAATGTATTTGCCAAAAAGAGCCTAAAACCACACAAACAAATCAACAAAGTATGAACTATTATTATAGTTACAATCATAAAATCAATTCTCACCAAAATTAACTATAATGCAGTTTGGTTGGTAGCTACTATAGAAACTGTGATACCTTAGCTTTCATCTCAACAGCACAGGGACTGAATGAAGCCTGAACAAAAAGTGCCTTGTACTCTTGAACTTCCCTCCAAAATAACAAACAGTTGATATAAACCTTATCCTCCAGAGTCTCTAGATAATGCATAAAATATCCCCCAGCTTTCCTGTATTCCATTCCAAGGCAATGAAGCAGGGGTTTGAAAAGTGCCCTGTTATCTACTACATCAAGTGATTGAAGACTAGCAGATGAAGCTACGGAATGTAGAGGAGAATGTATAGGAGTACCAGACACACTCAATATCCTACATCGGCTTTTACAAAGACTCTCTTGATCTGATCCTTCCAGCTCTTCAGAATCCTATATTAAAGTTAGCTCTATAAGGTATCAACTCATTAATTGGAGATTTCTAGCCTCGTACCTAGGCCTGCCTGCTTTTTTGTGGGGTGGTAGAAAAGTAAAGGCTTTGTGAAAAAAGCGGGCCTGGGTATGAGGCTAGGGAGATTTCTTACCATTCTTGAAGCACACCTACTGTTGGGGTCTGGGAGGTGATGAATTCCATATTTGGGATCTGCGAGGTGATGGAGTCCATGGAGTTTGGAACATCGAGTGGCATGCAGTTCTAAGTTATGATTCGGGGTAGTTTCATGAGCCAGACCATTTTGAGCTGGGTTAGGGGTAGGTTTCTCATTCAAAGTGAGTTCTCTGCCAGTCGTTTCAGGTGACTCTGCAACTGATTCTGAGTCTCCTGCATCTGCATCTGGTTTTTGGTTAGTTTTCTTTGGTATCCTGTACTTGCTCCATATTTTTCTTGTCATTGCATACTTTACAGATTCACGAGGCTCATCAACCATTACACTCTCACTTGTAATAGAGGTCTTGAATTCATCAGCACTAAAAATATTTCTAAGTGCCTGGTCAAAACTAAACTTAGAGCTGGGGGAAAGCCTTCCTGGTGCATGTGCTTTCTTAACAGCAAGAGTATTGATGGGTGGATCATTGAGAGCCTCTTTGTGTTTGATTTGCTGTATGTGTTTTTTAGGGTGACGTTTTGGAGCTGAGGGTACTTTCTTGAATGTAGGGGTGCGACTGGGGGTAAAGGGGCCGTAGCTAGAGTCAGTAGGTCCCTGGAGTGCTACAGGAGTAGTAGAATAGGAGCGGGTATCAGCAGAGTGTCGTTGTGATGGGAAGAAAATACTTTTCTCTAACTTGTTATAGTGATGAAGGAGGAAACAGGGACACCTATGAGAATATAGGTAGCTAGATCACACAAGCTTAATTGAGGTGTACAAGCTAGAATGCTATACGAGTCCCCATTGCATACATATCTCTTACCAGTATTCTCTGAGTCCAGTGATCATAATCTTTTGAAGCTCCTCCACCTGCTTCAAAGTGAGCGTGTTTGTCCTGTTCATTTTCATTTTGATCCTACTCTCAGTTGGAAGTTCTACAGGACTACCAGAGTAGAAGTAACGCTCACGCAGCTCTCTTATTAACCTGGAAGTAAAGAGTAAAGAGAGACACACTAATGGCAAGTATGAATGCAGTATAGGTCAGCAGTGCGTGACTAGGCATGGACAAATTACCTCATTTGGTCTACTTCCTTTGTATAGTATTTCACTCTCTCTGCATCCAACCAAAAGAGCCAATTCTTTTCCCCTGCCTTCCCTCTCAGAAACTTCCAGAAAGCACTCATGCCAGACTTGGTGGACAAAAGTTGGATATCATCATCACTCATACATTTCCCACAAACTGATTCAATTGCATCAGCGGACTTTGATCTGTCTAAATTATTACTGCTATCCTGGTGTTGCAGTGTTAGTATTTCTGGATCTACTGAGATGCTTTTATGCCACTTGACCTTCCGACCAGATTTAAAAACAGGTGGTAGCTCAAGTTGCATATCAGATATAAAGTGTGAGACTGCAAAATGCTTAGTGTCACCTTGTCCAAGAGTTGGAAAATCTGTAGTGTTTTCGAATGTGAGATGATCTTTGGCCTTACTTTTGGATGGAGGAGAGGTGAGATGTTTACAGATTTTATACTCAGAGAAGAGATCACTTCGGAGAAAGAGTGGTAAGCGATATTCAATCACCCACTGCCAACTTTGTTCCTTTTCTAGAGGCTGAAATAAATTAATAAGCTTTATGAAACAAACCACCGACATTCCAACCAGAATACTCTATAAACTATGTTAGCTTAGAGAAGTCAGCCGAGTTTGAATTTCAAGTTCATGAAAGATAATAAATAAATAAATAAATAAATAAATAAAAATTAATAAATAAATAAATAAATAAATAAAATACCAACCAACTGACCAACATCTACTGACTTCATAACAGCACTCACTGGTCCAATAGTTTCTCGTGGAAGGTAAAGTGTTGAATAGCTGGATGAAGGAGTGAGTCCTTCATCTTTCCATCCCACATTACCATCAGAATTCACCACCTCAAAGTACTCTGTGTCCTTATTGTAGAAAAGCTGATTGGAAAATGCCTGGAAGTTGCACATCATATCTATATGAGCAGATCTGAGCTGTGTAAATGATTAATACTCACTGGTAGCAGAAGGAAGGCATTGATGTATTCAATAAAGGTCGGATCTTTTAGGTACAAATGCTGTAAAATGATTGTAATTTGAGCTTAGCAGAGTAAATAGACAACTTACTAAAGTGCTAGAATTAAGATCATGTCCTAAAAGCTCTGAGTTCGAAGAAGATTTCATCCTATTAAGCCAGTGCAATGTATTAGTATAGTGTTGCTATGCGACACATCAAAGAGGGGTGTGGCTCTTTTGATCGCTGAATCAGCAGAAAAAAGTTCTAAAGATGGCTCAGGATCTGCTGGGCAGTATTTTAGATTCCATGGACAAGCCTCCCTCGCGAAGTGATAAGGAGAGAAAGCAGGCAAAAGGTGAGTCATACATTAGTTCTTCCATTTAAGAGGAGGTTGGACCAGAAGCCAAACACATTAGGAAGGGGCAGGGCATGATGACTAATGAAATCTGCTTTTAATTATATTAAGAGCCATTATAAATCAGAATAGGGAGTCATTATACACAAGGTTACCTTATTAAACTTTGAAGAAGAAAAAAACAGATTAGACCTATGCTAAAATCTCTTCCAAATTTTGTGACAGAATTAAAAGCCAAATTAGAAAAGAAAGAAGAAGAGCTAAGGAAATGGCAAAACAAATTCAAGCAGAGTGTGAGCAATATCCATTTGGTATCATCTATATAGTGAGTTTTATTGTGTATCTGTATTTTCAGATTGAAAAGAAGGCCGGAGAATTAATAGACGACCCCAAATTAAAGAGATTGAAACTACCTCCAGCAAATAAATTAAGCAGACAAATTATGTACGTTTGAAAGTATGTAGTGATCGTTGTTTCCCTACATGCTAGCTGTTTTATCTGTATGAGTATACATGCATACAGACATGAGGTTGCAGAGGCCGCTGGACTAATCTCACACTCCTTTGGCATAGATGAAGACAGCAGGCATGTAATTCTGTTCAAGAAGGTATGCAGATGCATATAGCGTAACCAAAGGGACTCAAGGATATTATAGTTTGAAACTACAATAATGTTCTGCAATAAAGCACATGGCCACTATCAATAATTATGAGTCATGTACCATTCTTACAGGAATATCCCCCTTCAGAAAATGAATTGAAGGCTCTTCGAAATGGCGAGGCAAGTTCATTTCATAAAGTGGAATGATTTCATTCGATGTAATTAACTGCATTTATAGGAGTATGACCCTGAAAAAGATAAGGCTAAAGAGGAAGAAAGTGCATCGTGTGATGAGAGACTCCACCCTCAAGCGACCGCAGAAGACAAATATGGAACGTCCTTTAACTATCAGGAGAAATATCGCAAGCTGCTGGGGGGATTGGACTGTGCTGAGAAGAGTGCAGTCAAGATGCAGCCCAATAAGTCATTTGGATATGGTGAGATGAAGCAGTGCATCAATTATAATGATACCTCAGTCCCCCCCCCCCCAATAAGATTTTCATATGCCACAGCAAACATCAATCCACCCCCAATAAAGGACACTTCACAGGGTTCTCCCCAGTGAAACTGATCAGAGCGGTGCTTGAATACCACATTAAAGCTTGTGGACATTGTTTTAACCACATAAAGAAAAATGAGGCCCCATCAGAGTGGTGTTGCACCTCTCTAACACCCTTTGGGGAGAACCCTGCACTAGACAAAAGACAAAAGGCTGGGTCCCACATTTGGTTAGCTACTGTGTTTTTTATTGTTTTGTCTATGGCTTTACAATATATTACGTTTGATCATTATGCAGTTCCCAGTGCCAACAAGAGAGACTTGAGGTCGATTGAGCAAACACTGAATGATATGAGATCACGAAAGAAACCAAAGTTAGACTCTGAACTCTCGTCAAACAAAGCAGACACTTCTTTGGCTGGTCCAGAGTAAATGCAATAACGTATACACTAGAAGTAGAAAAATTAATATAGTCCATTTAGTTACAATATCGCCGAGTGCTTTTATATGTTACAGAAATACAGGTACCACCCTGGCAACCCCTCTTCTTCTTATAATATAATTATGAGCAACTGCTGAAGATAGCGGGTTGAGTGTTATATTTTGAGAATTTTATGACTTAAAACATCTTGTACCAATGAGTATGTGGACAAGTTAAGAGGGAAAAGAATTTATATTTGTGTTAAAATTCACTGTTTGAGAGGCTTCCTAGCCAAACACCTGAAGATTGGTATAAATATCTCCATTTTCCCGGACTTTATCAATGATGTAGCAGCCACTTCTAGCAGGAGACTAACATTCGTGGTCCCCTTTGGTACCAAGGAAACTGTTTCCAGTACTTTTAGTGTGACTATTGTCGTGTAACGACCAATAAGAGACATACGAAAGTTCTTGAAAGAGTAGCATTCATTTGCTTCAAGATGGCTGTACCTAAAAATAACGACTGAATTTTGCTTTTGGCCTCCTTAGATTGAATCTGTTCTGTGGGGGATTGGTATAAGGAGGGGGGTGCCCCCACCCCCTTGTAATATCCACCCCTGCAGTAAGCTCGGGATAGATCAGGAGGGATTCCTAGTATCTATGTTCTAACATTTTCATGACGACCTTGGATGAACTGGCATGCACAATTGGAGCAGAGAGGTTATCATTTCTCAGTGGCTATGTAAGTATTAATTTGGTTGCTGTAGAGCATTTTGGGCATGTCCCCCCCTCCCCCCCCCCCCCCCCCCCCCCCCCCCAATCATTTCATACTTACCATGGCCTGTCTCCATCTTTTGTTACGTCTCTAAATGCCAATCCAGCTTCTCTCATGGCTGCAAGAATCTCCTTCTGTGTCCGTATATCAGGTAAGGCATTTCCATACTAAATAAGTAAATAAATAATCAGCCACTTGGTGAAAAGGTTGTTACACCTAGCTAACTCCATGCGATTCTCACCATTATATCATTCTTAACTTTGACGTGATTTGGATTTTGGGGGTTGTAGCCGTCAGTTACAGACCATGCAACGTCTACAAATAAACCACCTGGTTTCAGCACCCTCAACACTTCCTTGTACACTAGGACTGGATCCTTGGCATGGCAGGTGGCTTCAAATGCAAATGCGGAATCATAACTGTTGTCTTCTATATCAGTCATGTGGCAAAAATCACCCTAAACAGGTATTGTGTTAAATTTTAGACAAACTTCATGTCTCTAGAATACCACCTCCCCCTCGAGGTTTGATTATGTACCTCATGTCACACTGCAGTAATTTCACAGCAACTGCTCAATAGATAGCTATGCAAATCCTAAAACCTGGGTATGCTCGTTTAGCATAGTGGATGGGCGAATAAAGCATTTGGTACCCCACCCCCAGTCTCTGAGTCTTGTGAACAGACATATTGGCATAAGCTACAAGCCACAAACTATATTAGGGATAACATTGTATTGATAATACCTCAATATATGAGCAGAGGTGGTCAAGTTCAGCATTCTTGGAGTGCTTTTTGGCTCTCTCTATTTGGTAGGCACAGTTATTGAGTCCCACCACATCAGCTCCACTGCTACGAGCAATTTCTCTTCCAGGACCACCTACTCCGCAACCAAGATCCTATTTTAAAAAATTCTTCATTGTGTAATGATTACAGATATTAAGGGTGGTGTGGCACACCCTGCCCATACATGGTTGCCAAGGAAGCCAATCTCACAAAATTCCATGTATTAACATAATAAAATAATTATGGGAGTTCAATATACAGAATGAAGGTCTTATTTGCATGCATGATATTATTATTAATGTTGCTATAAAGAGCTAGAGTATTTATGGTGGTCATAGCTATAGCTCGCTTGCTTAGTTTTGTTGGCTCTCTTTCTGACCTTATTCTTGTGACTTTGTAGCTTCCAATAGTTTCATTTCAGGGGTGAGTTTAGAAACCACAAGATATGAATCAGCTACACAAGGTACATAATTTATAGTGAGGTTAGGCCACAGGGGTGCACCGCGGCCATAGTTAGGTTAGGGGGACGCCATGCTCTCCTCTTTAATAGGACCTCGTAAATTCAGTCTGGCCTTATTAATTAGCTAGCAGCTATATTAGATTGTGCAGAGACCCACCAGTATCTTTACTCCAGGCTTAGTTCCTTGAAAGTCTTGCCGTCATAAAAAGGAGCAAAGTGGAAAGACTGACCATAACCATATTCATAGAAGTCTGTCACTAGATTATAGAAAGTGTCAGATATGCTCTCTATGTTCTCTATACGATCCTTAGCAACCTCTTCTTTGTCCACAGCAGAATCACCAGATTTTTGAGAATCTGGAAATTTATCATCGTATTTTTTCATGTTTTCATGAACCCCTTGTACATCTTGACAAAGTGATTCAACTGTAGGCACCATGATCTTCTCTTCACTGGACATTATACCTAACTACCAAAATAATACTGGATTCCAGGAAGCTGATAAAATGCAATTAAGTTAGAAAGTTCAACACAAGGCCAAAGTTCACATGGTTTATTATGTATTACTATGACTACTTAGCTAGTGCATCACAACTATACCTGCTGGAGATAGTGGGTTGAGTGTTATAATCTGGAGATTAAATTATTTCGAGAATTTTATGGCTTAGAACGTCTATCAATGAAAAGACTAGCTGCTGTATTATATGCACAAAATTAATTGATAAGTAAAATTTGAGTATCAATTTAAGTTCACTGTTCGAGAGGCTTCCTAGTCAAACACCTGAACATTGGTGTAAATATCTCCATTTTCCCGGACTTTATCAATGATGTAGCAGCCACTTCTAGCAGGAGACTAACATTCGTGGTCCCCTTTGGTGCCAAAGAAATGGTTTCAAGTACTTTTAGTGTGACTATCGTTGTGTAACGACCAATAAGAGACATGCGAAAGTTCTTGAAAGAGCAGCAGTCATTTGCTTCAAGATGGCTGTACCTAAAGGGTTGAAAGAAAGATAACACAAGAGTACTAAAGTTTGGATTCTCTTAATCTATGTTAAAATAATAAGTATATATATATATATATATATATATATAGGTCCCAGAAATAAAGATTCTTCTAATATACACTGAAACCTCTAACAACAGGACTCTGAAATGCAGCCAGACTCTCTATGGTGGCCAATACTAGAAATTCTTCATGAATTGTGATCATAAGCAGTGAGTGTAGCCACTCATTTAGTGTACGATAGGAGATCATAAAAGAGAATCAGGCCTACTTTTATAGTTACAAAGGCCAAAAGGAGCTACTTACCATGGCCTGTCTCCATCTTTCGTTAAGTCTCTAAATGCCATCACTTCCAGTCCAGCTTCTCTCATGGCAGCAAGAATCTCCTTCTGTGTCCGTATATCAGGTAAGGAATTTCCATACTGGAAAAATCAAATAAATAGATAAAGAATAAATAAATAGTAATCACATGGATACGAGTGCAATTATTATCCGCAGTAACAAATTCAGTGTAACCAGAAAAGCTTGAAGCTTGTCATCTTCAGACTCTATTGATGCACTTTCCACCAATGATGGTGAGTCATGATTTGTAGGAACTTCTTCTTGCAGAAGAAAATCATTAGTGAGTAACCAAGGACCGAGTGTGCTCAGTTTCAGTAAGAAAAAAAACAAACGATTTCATTGGCCCATACACTAGGTCACGCCCACTTTTGTGACCACACCCACCACTAAGTGTACAATGCTATAATAGCACACTTTTGAATATAACACATCATGTGACTACACTCACCATTATATCATTCTTAACTTTGACATGATTTGGATTTTGGGGGTTGTAGCCGTCAGTTACAGACCATGCAACATCTACAAATAAACCACCTGGTTTCAGCACCCTCAATATTTCCTTGTATACTAGGACTGGATCCTTGGCATGGCAGGTGGCTTCAAATGCAAATGCTGCATCATAACTGTTGTCTTCTATATCAGTCATGTTGCAAAAGTCACCCTAAACAGGTATTGTGTTCAAGAAGTAAACATGTAATTAATAAATTGATATAATGAGGTAACTATATCATGTAGTAGGCCAAGTGTCTATTAGATCACTGTCTTGCAACATGAAATCCAGAACAGCAAAACCAAAATTTACATAACCTCCTTTCAAATGGCTCTGGAATTGGGTTATTTTGAAAGGAGACTATGTAAATTTTGGTTTTGCTGTTCTGGATTTGTATTGCAATATCACTGCAATCTGCTGTATGTTGGTTGACTAGGTTAGATCTATTGCAAGATCACTGCAATCTGCTGTATGTTGGTTAGATCACTCCAGTGAATGACTACTCTGCTTATAATAGACACACCTCGGCTCTCAGTATATCTATTGTAAACCTCGTAGTCACTCACTATGTATACATAGTGTAACATATGCCCATACCCATCTCTGTCATGTGTACAGGAATTGGTCATGGGGCTGAAACATTTTTTCCCCTTCGCAGGCAGCAAACCAAAGAATTTCTTATGATCTTCTGAAGAAATAGATATGTAGCTTAATTCTGATCACTGCAAGATGCTACATAGCTACATATTTAACAGATAATGAGCAAGTGCACATTGCAATTACTGTTTTATCAGACACCACCAGGCCCTAGGCTCTAGGCTGAGAGCTGAGACAGATATTTACTAGAGTTGGATGCTTTGTCTCTATATGCTCTCTACAAAATAACCTCCAAAAGAACAAAAGGCTGGGTCCCAAGTATGTAGGTTCTACTGTAATACCTCAATATATGTGCAGAGGTGGTCAAGTTCGGCATTCTTGGAGTGCTTTTTGGCTCTCTCTATCTGGTAGGCGCAGTAATTGAGTCCCACCATATTGGCTCCACTGCTACGAGCAATTTCTCTTCCAGGACCACCTACTCCACAACCAAGATCCTATTACAAAACAACAACAACAACAACAACAACAACAACAATAACAACAACAACAAAACAATCAACATGTAGCTGTATAGAGCTAATAGCTAGCTAATAAAAAATAACCCTATAATGAGGTCACCTTAATTTTTATCCTTAAGGATGAATTTGTGATTGTGTATCTTTCCTTAACTATAGCTATCTAGCTAGGGAGTGTGCAGAGACTCACTCACCAATATCTTTACTCCAGGCTTAGCCCCAATCATCCTCCCCACTTCTCTTTCACACTCAGCTATGCATTCCTTGAAGGTCTTGCCATCATAAAAAGGAGCAAAGTGGAAAGACTGACCATAACCATATTCATAGAAGTCCGTCACTAGATTATAGAAGGTGTCAGCTATACTCTCTATGTTCTCTATGCGATCTTTAGCAACCTCTTCTTTGTCCACAGCAGAATCACCAGATTTTTGGGAATCTGCAAATTTATCATCATATTTTTTCATATTTTCATGAACCCCTTGTACATCTTGACAAAGTGATCCAACTGTGGGCACTATCTTCTCTTCACTGGACATTTTTTTAATAGCTAGCTAGCTGACTTAATTGTGTAGGTATATAGCTAGAAACAAAGCATAAGACTGGAGACAACATGATCAGACCATGGTACCATGGGGTGATGCATTGCTACAGATTTTCTGCAGGTCAAAGTTCAACACTTGTCATGAATAACTTCATCTATAGCTAGCTAATCACCTGATTAGCTGCATAATTATAATAACAACTAGCTAGGTAGCTATGATCTGTATGATTTTACTATGAGCTTTAGTGATTTGTGCATGAATGACATTGTATAGTTAAGATTTAGTAGTGTCAACCAGTGATATCTCAGTGCAGGACACTTCATGTGCATGCTGTTTCGAGGCGAAGCCACCAGAAATATCACTGCTCGCATCATCAAGACTGCCAGTGTCCGATAATCGCATAAATCCCCGCCTAGAAGTAGTTCTAGTGGATAATAACTGTTTAGTTCCATCACTTGTTGCCTCCTCAGTTATAGGGATGAGCTTGGAATCATCTAGTAGAGCAGTGTGCCTCTTTTTCAGCTGACGATATGCAGCATAGGAAGTCGTAAATTCCTGTTCTTTCATGGGAGCCATAAGAGACGGTCCTTGCGATTGTGTTTCTACGACTTCCTTCTCGGACTCAGTCGGTCGATTCTCCCTTTTCATAAGCCTATCTTCGCAATATACACTGAGGACAATGATAAGGAAAACAATGGTGGTAGATATGAAAGTAACAATCAGAATAACATAGGCTCTTTCTGTTTTTGTCTGAAATCCAATAAGATTAATTGGGTTGCAGTTTGCAGGAGCAGTGAAATTCAGCTCACTTAAGCATATAATATTTTCTGCTGCCTCAGAAAGTAGATTGTGGAGTCCTGCATCATTGTTGTTATTGAATAAACCTGAAAGATTTCGAATAAGTGTGTCGTTGGATAGAGCCATTCTGATAACTGTGTCGACGTCCTCTCCAAATGTGTCATCAGAAGTTTGTGGCAATAATATCATTCTATGAATATAATATAGAGGTAAATCCATTCCTTAATTTCCCACAGTAATATATATATAATAGACTAGCTGGCTACACCTCTGATACAACATACCTTGGTTGGGACTCAATCTTTTGTTTATAATACTAATAAATGAAAATGAAAGTGAATAGTAGAATTCATAACAATGTAATAACATGGAACTAAAAACAGAACGTCTTTGGGACATACTGATAGCTCTCTAGCTACATTTCCATACATAACAATTCACTAGCTTTATTGTACCTTAACTAAGAAACTCCCTGGATGCAGCATGACCACCACCATGTCGACATCCTGCAGCTTATCACCAATTACTTCATTGAGCCTATAAAACATGACGCTATACAGTATTACTGCTACATGAGCTCAGCTGGTCAACTTACTTGCTGAAGTAATCTTTCACAGCAAATCTGGCTGCTTGCTTTAATTGCAGTCCCTCTGCAAATCTCTTCAGATATTCCATATTGATTTTTTTGGAATTATTGAGCAAGTCATTTATGAACACAGATACATCATTGATAATACTTGTTGATACCTAGAGTGATACAATTTTATTAATATTTTGTGCAGAATCACTTCTTGCCTTTGTTTCCTCTTCGTTGAATTGACCACTGGCACTCCATTTCTCTCGGAGTTCCTGAAGCTCTTGAAGTCTTTTGCTGGTATTGGGCGAAAGATTTGCCAGAGGATCATTTTTCATTAAATCGGGTAAAATGATGGTTACAGCTAACACTGGAAGGTGACTCAGAGCCTGTTTACATAATTATGCATTTAAATTCAACCATGACACAGCTATTTCGCAATGAAAATGCAAGTCTTACTAACCATGAATTTGGTATACTTTTCAGCTGATATATTCATTACAGTATGATTGAAGATAATCACATCTTGAGTCTGCAGATAAATCAAATATGAGCCCCACCTCCTACTCTAGCTGAGGTTCTAGTACTCACCCCATATTGTGTGTGAATCAGTATATTTTCATCTCTCTGCTGCTCACTCAACTCATCTATAGCTGTTCGGATATATGAATACAATTTTCTCCTTGATTCTATGATAAACGTATCTTCAATATCAAGGCTCTCTCTCTTGACCCTTCCATGAGACGACTCGTCGTGAATTGATACTTGCTGGTTCGGTTTAGACCCCGTCCATTCCGTTTCTACTTCAGAATAACTCTGCACGGGTACTAATAGAAGCCCAAGGAAGATTAGGAGAGCCAACATTGCTTCGCTGATCTGTACTGTACCACCTCCTAAAAATGTTTTATGCGCAATACGAGCTCACACGACTTGCGCATGCAGTTAGCTAGCCCCGCCCACATTTTATGCAGCAGCTGTGCACTGCTGATACCGCGTACCGCCGAGCCACAGTTATTAGCTACGGATAGCCCCCTCGTGTCGAAGCTTTTTAGCAGGCGGGAAAAAGTGTTCTTGTGAGGCATCTCTCCATTCAGTCTTGGAATAACTGTCAGAAAATGGCTGATGTATGAGAAGACAAAGAGCCTTTTTATCATTCTGATCATTTTTCTCTCTCATTTGCAGAAATTCATTACTCTTAACAATGAAACTAAAATGCCCGCCTTTGGACTGGGGTAAGGAGCTGTTTGTTTCTCATTTGGTAGTATATGCTTAGGTAAAACAAATAACTAGATGAGAGATAACCATCATTTGTGAACTATAAAATTGATGAATTAATGTTTTTGCCTTAGAACATGGCTGTCCAAGCCAGGAGAAGTAGGAGCAGCAGTGGAAATAGCTTTGAAAGAAGGCTACAGGCACATAGACTGTGCTCACATCTACGGTAATGAGAAAGAGGTGGGAGAGGCCCTTCAGAAGTGCTTCAAGGAAGGTGTGGTCAAGAGAGAAGAGATCTTTGTCACATCAAAGTTATGGTATGTTCTTGGATCACACTTCTATTATTCTATCAGCATAAATAACTTGAAAATTAGTTACTGATCAATCTTAGTAGCCTACGGCATTACCAGGTCTATTGTTGCTGCAGGAATGAAAGCCACGAAAAGGAGAATGTCTTACCCGCATGCGAGCTCACACTGAAGAACCTGCAGTTGGAGTATCTTGACCTCTACCTCATTCATTGGCCACAGAGTCTCAAGAAAGGCGCACAACTTGGCAAGTTTACAGAAGAGGACAAGATAGGCTATGACGGGGATCGAATGGATGAGACATGGAAGGTGACCAAGCTTAAAATTAACTTATTTCTGACAGTTAATGTGAAGCTTCAGCTAAAAGGTGTCTGTATTTCAGGGGTGAATTGATGATTATTTATTAATGCTGCAAACTGTGCAAAGGGTACTGGTTAGCATGCACATTTATTAATGGGGGGATCCACTGTACAATTATAAGTAGCTGTGTTGACTGAGTGATTCTTAATTAACCCCTCTAACACAGGCAATGGAAGAATGCTTGAGCAAAGGACTGACAAAGGCTGTGGGAATCAGCAACTTCACCATCACCAAAATCAATCGCCTCCTCAAGAATGCCAAAGTAGTTCCTGCTGTGAACCAAGTTGAGTGCCATCCTTATCTCCAACAGCAGAAACTCAAGGAATACTGTGACTGCAAAGGTGAGAAATGAATCTCGTTGGTTATTATAATTGGTTCAGGTGAGTGTTTCTAAATAATGCACACTACTTGGAATATTAAAGGTTCTTTCAACGCTTGTTACAATTATTGGGGAAAGTGAACCAAGCCCCATGTTAGGGAGTTGGCTGGAAAATTTCGGTACATACATGTTAACACAGTTTCTTTGACTTATAAAACTGAACACACCCCATGTACTGCTCCTTGCCCTTTCCCTTCTCCATTCAGGCATCAAATTGGAGGCGTATTCACCACTTGGATCTCCTAGCAGGCCCTTCAAGACTGACGAGGAGCCCGTGGTCTTGGATGATCCTGTACTTAAGGAGATCGCTGAGAAGCATAAAGTGTCAGTAGCTCAGGTAATAATTCATGTAGCTAATGACGAGGGAGGAATCTCTCCCAAAAGCACCTCCATTCGTTGTAAGATTGTAACCATGTGAATACAAAAATGGTAGAGTATGGAATGGAATCTCTGTTTCTAGCCTGCATAGGTCTATCCAATGCACTTCATGACCTCTGCATGGAATAAAGGACACGCTGGAGAGTTATTTAGTTTCTTGTAGAGAAGTTGTCCTCTCTTTGGAGGTAACATAATTATTAGCACTATGGGAAGTCACTCTGAACCTTCATGGAAACTATTGTCCTCTTCTCTGAGAATTAGGGGTCCACTGTACACCCCTGAAATACAGACACCTTTCTATTTTTTTGTTCCTAAAAGTACTGTATAATTATATTCTTGGGCACGCTTAGGACCTACTATGTACATACATACATAGGTGTGCATTGCCTTTGGACTCGAGCGCGGCTTGATAGTAATCCCCAAGACTGTGACTGCGTCTAGGATTAGCGAGAACCTCAAGGCCACGGAGGTCAAACTGGACCCTGAGGACATGAGGCGGATCAAGGAAGTAGACAGGAATACCAGGATGCTCCAAGTAGGTCATAAAATGGCATAGAATCCCAAGGACTCAAGCTGTAGTCTCAAACTAGAGCACCACTAAAATTTAATAATAAACCATGGCTTATTATTTCCTTAGCTATTGACATGTGGTACCTGTAAAAAGATTCTGACCACATCCAATGGTACCACCAGTCAACAGCAATCCTCGGGTAACTGTCCTTGACCACAGTGTACTCGATTGCCACCAATCAGTATACTATCCACCACCAATCAGTATACTATTGCATCCATCTGTAGGGCAACATTTTCTATAAAGAGAGTGACACACTTGAGACATTCTGGGATATGGAGGAAGACAAGAAGTTTGAGTTGGACCAGTCTGATTGCAAGAAGCAGAAGACAACAGAAGAGTGAGGAGACACTGGCCATCCGTGCGGACTTGCATTAATGCAAATAATTTAAAAACCCATAAAAAATTAAAAAAAGATATGAGGTGTATAAACTTGCTTGGAAATATGGGTGGGGATACATCTGGCCCAGCAAGTGTAACCTAATCTCATTTTGGGGGGGGGGGGGGGGGGGGGGGGGGGGGATGGGGAACAAATCCAGAATATAATAGTTATCAAATTAATTGGTGGTATTGTAAGAAGAGTATATCCTGTCAGGGTTGTACCACTACATCAGGGGCATAAGGCAGGGGAAGACTTACATTGACTCTGCACTACACATACATATGTGTGAGTAACCCTCTGATTCAACTTAAGTTCCCAGTTTTTAATATAAGCAAATGGAGTGAAAGCAGAAAGCAGTACAGCTCATTCTACATCAATGAGGGAAAAAATAATTTACACAGCTGCAAAATTTGAAGAAGAAAAAAGAATGTTTTTTTAAAATTTACTCCTGGAAATTTAGCAGCTGTTTAGTGCCTATGTAAGGTTCCATTGCTTGCTCCAGAGCCAACTGGTAACTCCCCTCAGCAAGGGAGTGCTCTGTGCAGAAGGGAGGTCGAAGCTTGCCTTCCTCAGCTAGAGTACACAGGTCCGACATCATCTTGACATGTTCCTCACCTATACAGAATAGTTGGTGGTTCATTTTCCCCTGAGTCATGGCCTCTTATCCCTGTACACCCATTGCATAAACCTATCATGAATGTTAGTCTCTTAATATAGATCGGATACATAATATGAGTGTACAATATATAAACCCAGACTCATTGAATACCAGCGTACTAACTACATACACACTATAATGATACCAGTTTATGACGTACAAACGTACCATGAATGTTAGTCTCCACCCATTTTGAGTTCCAGTATCCGACAATACGCAGGTCTTTGAATATCAGTGAACCCTAGAGCATCAGTTCATAAAAAAATCAATTGTCTTATAATTCATCCACATGCACTTACGGTTCCAACAGTGAGTGGTTTTAGTGACATTCCTCCATATGTCACCATCGTACCCTTATGACTAGGTAAAGAATAAAGAAAATGTTCTCTTGGTATTATTATGACCAGGAAAAATTATCTGGGTAAGAGAGACGACTAAATCCCTTATTGGGACGTGCATATTAAAGGTTAATAATTTTTTTCAGGGAGTCCACATTATATCTCTATGAGCCAATAGCTTGTACATACTTACGCCAAATGCTTCATGAGACTTGTTGCACTTCTTCCTCCAACGCAGTTCAAGCCCAGAATAGGTCGACCATGGATCTAATTAGGGAACTCATGACTAAACCATTACTGCTTCTTAGATATACAAGAGCATTAGACTCACTTCAAACAACTTAGTCATTGCATCACCAAACATGGCAGAGTCACTCTCAGCAATGACCTCATTGGCTCCAAGGCTTTTCAAATATGACTCCATTTCATTCGCATTTTTCCTGATTATTAATTATTTAAAGCAACAATAATAAATCATTGCTACAATCACCTGTTTCTGATGATATTGATGGTTGCTATGTCCCAAGCAGCTGCCAATTGGATCACACTCTGACCCACACCACTGTTGGAGCCATTCTGAATGATGCAATCCCCTTAATTAAATCACATGAATAGAAAAATCATCAAGTCTACCAAGGGCCTATATATATTGAGCCGCCATAGCACCTATGGATAGTCATAACCTCTCCTTTTTTCTCCCTCCCCACAGAAGGAGCTGCTATACAATTATACAATATGGATTGCTTGGTGCCAAGGCAGTTCAAAATGATTATAAGTTACTTGTTTAACAGATTTCCATACTGCTTGAACACATGACCTCAAAGAGACATATGCCATTACAGTATGATGCATAGTATACAGAGTAGTATACAAGTTCTAATTCTGTCTGCCTATAAAATTGGAACTGCCAAAGCAGATCACGTCATAATCAATTCAATTAAGTCTCCTTGAAATGAGTCTAGTCTTGTAGTTAGTAAGTACCTGGCTTGAGAGAGACGAAATCTTTCATCATCCGGTAAGCTGTTGGAGGATTGACGAAAAGTGTGGCTGCCATCTGGATAGGAATATTCTTGCTGATCTTTATGAAATGCCGACTATTAGAAACCATGATGGAGCGCCACGTTCCTTTAATATAACCTCTAATAAAATCAATGGTTCTCCATTGACATTTTGCATACCAAGTCCAGGAACAGCTGGGATGACCCAATCTCCTTCTTCAAAGGAAGTCACTTCGGTACCCACTCGTGTGACCACACCCACTCCTTCTTCCCCACATACAGCAGGCAAATGTGGTCGGATGGCATACACTCCTGTGATTACAGGTCATATAAATATGGGAGGGGATATTAACTTCCACAACCTTGTATTTTGTTGATATCAGCAGGATTTACAGGACACATGAGCATGTGCACAGAGACATCTTTGGATCCTAAGTCTGGGACAGGATATGCAGTGTCTAATCTAGAAGGGAAGGGGGAATATGCTAAACCATTCCAGTAAACCCTAGTAATTTACTTGATTACATCGCTCGGTTTTCCGTTCTTTCCATAAACTAAAGCTTTGCAAGTCAATGATCTTGCTGTGCATAGAATTGGAAGCAGATTCCGCGGGAGGAGTAACTTTCTACTGATCATGATCACTTTCAATGCTTTCAGCAAAGAAGAAAGATAGGCCACGTGCGAGAAAATAATAGTTAGCTGCTCGCGCGCGCTATCTGAAAATGCGAGTGTCACGTGATATCATTTGGAGGATTCTAGTAGTGTTTATGTTGTAACGCACATTTTCATTGCCTTTTTCTCTCTTTTTCACACACTAATATGAACATAGACCGAGAACAGGAGGTAGTACGCATAGGAAAGAAATTGGAGAAGATTACACACAGTGATTTATCGGTATTACAGCGTGATATTTCTAAGGGTGGGCCTTAATTAGAAACTTCTACATCATCACAGAATGAAGAAGAAGCACTGGGTCTTCTAAAGGCTCTTCAAGGGTGTAGCATGTCACTGGATGTACTTCAAGTAAGTTATGTTTGTGATATTTAAGAGTCAATGTCATAACCTTTACATTAGAAATCTAGAGTAGGTTTATCAGTCAATAAGATACGACAAAAGTATTCAGGAACTGAGATTGCATCAGTGGCCAAGAAGCTTATCAAATCTTGGAAGAAGCTCTTACCAGGTATGTGTTAAATAGTAGTGTGAAAGTTTTAAGGATTAAATATGTGAGTGATGTTTAAAGGGATTAAAGGGTTTTGTGACCACTTTACTGTTATTTAACTGTAGGGGATAAAAATGGATCACAAGAGTCAACTCCCAAGTCCAAGAGCAGAAGTAACTCTCCTAAATCTACTAATGCAGCCACACCCACACTCACGCCCACTGCAAAGCCATCCACCCCACCTCCTGTGGCGTATTCTCAACAACTTTCCCAGGGAGGCAGCAGCAGTTCTGAAAGTAACAGCCAAGAGAATGGACAGCTGCCTTCGAGACGTCTTTCCTCCACTTCGGATGAAAACATCATTCTTAATTTCTCTCCAAGTATTGAGGGGTATTCCCGTGTTCCCTCTACTGGCTCAGATGTGAGGGATAGGTGCAGGGATCTCCTTATGAAGGCCTTGAGGAAAGGTTTTGATGAAGGTATGAAGCACAGGTGGTCTACCTGGTGCTCTACTGAGGAATGATATGGTTTATTCAATTTTCAGTGAGTATCGAAGAAGAAACAAAATTTTATAATCTTGCTGCACAGATTGAAGAATATATCCTCCACCAATGTTAATTAGCAGCCTAACACTCATTTTTGGCCAATTTCCCTGTCCAAAAATTTCACTTTGTGTGCTTTTCCTTGACTGGGTAACACGTATCTATTGTGAGTTCAATGATGTTGGGAACAAGTACAAGCAGAAAGTACGAAGTCGTATTTCTAACCTTGGGGACATCAAGAACCCCAGTTTGAGACAAAATGTCATCTCTGGTCACATAGCCCCTGCAAAGATTGCTGTCATGACAACTGAGGTAAGTAGTATGAGTTTGGACTTGCAAGCATGTCAAGGCAGAGAACACAGAGAACAGAAACAAAGTAACAATTTTCGATCTGACTTGACCAACCATGCAGACAGTTTTGTGTAAATAGTTTTAGTATTACATATTACCTACATAGGAAATGGCTAGTGATGCCATGAAGTTGCTTCGTAAGCAGATCACAAAAGAAGCCATTCGGGATGCACAAGTATCTTCATCTGCTGGAGGAACAAAGACAGACCTCTTGAAGTGTTCTAAGTGTGGCAAACGAAATTGCACATATACTCAAGTGAGTGGATTTGTAGTAGCGTTATTTAGTTACGGTTTTTTAGATAAGCATATTGGGACAAGGTAGTAATACAGTGATATTAGCCGTGTTTACACGCGCACCCAACCCGGGTTGAGATTCAATCCGGATTCCAATCCACCTAATTGATGTGGGTTGGGCTACCCAAATTGGAATCTGGGTTGTTACCGTTCACACGTGATGCGAATCCGGATCGAATCCAGGTTAGAACCCCCATGTAAACGGGGCTTTAGAGGCTCCATTGTAGTAATATTATAAGAATACATATTTCTCCCAGGCTCAGACACGCAGTGCAGATGAGCCAATGACTACATTTGTCTATTGCAACGAGTGTGGATACAGATGGAAAGTAAGTGTAGAGTTCTTGACACTATTCTGCATATAATATCCATGATTCATTCTCCATTTTATCCATCAGTTTTGCTAGCTTCTCTCTACATCTTGTCCTTTGGATGTGTGTCTGGTCTGTACGACCCTTTTTTTTTTGACTTTCACTTTCACATGCAGTAATTTTAATGTCATTTCAATCAATAACACTGTCATACTGTGGCCCCGGTAAATAATATAATTATCTTTCAAGTCAGTGTTGGCATAAAATTCATTTCACTAACAAATAAAACTAACCACACAAGAATAAAAAGGTTCTCGGTCAGACTTTAAACTGTTCATCAGTTTCTACATCCCAAATTTCTTGGATATTTGTTCCTTTTGGTAACATCGTCTCACCCTATAGAAATATGTAGCAGTGCATTTGACATGACAATTCAGAAGAGAATACTTCAATAGCTAGTTTATAACTTACTCTGAAGAGCCTGAAGTTTTTATCTATGCCCATGAGTCTAGTCATGTCTTCCTCACTGAGTGTCAGCTTTGTAGACTCTAAGTTTTGTAGGATTCTAGCAGGACTCACAGTTTTGGGGATGACAACAAGACCACGATGAAGAGCAAAGGAAATGCACACCTGTGAACATAGTCAAACAGTGAATAAGCCAGCATACTTCTTTCCTTTGGCTTACTAGTTTTACCTAGCTGTAGTATACCATACCTGAGCTGGTGTGGCTTTGAGTTTTTCTGCTATCTCCTTGATGACTGGATCCTCCATCACAATAGGATCAGAGTCTGTCTTGGAGGGACGTGATGGGTTACCCAGAGGAGAATAGGCCTCAAGAATTATTCCTGCATGTCGTATGATAACCACATGAATCTATTTTTGGATTAGACCAGAGCAGGTTATACCTTTGGTATCACAGTACTTTTTCAGTTTAGACTGCTGGAAGTAAGGATGGCACTCCACCTGGTTCACTGCTGGGATTATCTTTGCTGTCTTCAAGAGATTTTCTGTTTTAGTGATGGTGAAATTGGAGATCCCAATGGCTTTGCACAATCCCATCCCCACAAGTTTCTCCATGCCCTGTTGGGATGGGTGGAGCTAATAATTATTTTTATCTACCTAGGCTATTTGGGTTGAGGGTCTAGGTCTAGTAAAGGTTCTTCATTGTGCAGGTAAAGTTCATTCTGTGAGGCTGTTGAATTGTCAACTGCCTCACACCCTTTCCTTCCCTTCCCTTGGTATACAAAGGATAAAGGGTAGCGAGATGAGAGGATCAATTTCAAAACTTTGACTCACTTCCCAACACTTGCCAATGGCTTCAGGACTGTAGCCCATTATATCCTCTTCCTTGAATGGGAAAGATGCTCCTTTACGACATTGAATTGGACCGTGTATGAGATACAGGTCAAGATAGTCCAGCTGCAGATTCTTTAGTGTTAGTTGACAAGCTGGGATGACATTCTCAGGTGCATGGTCACCACTCCTATTATGAGCAGAACTAGATTTAAAGTGAAGTGCTATGAGCCAGTTCCTCTGTATATATAGTGCAGTGGAAACCTTGGGACCAAATTGGGTGGTGTTCATTCAGACACTGGTCAATTTTCCAACCATCCTTGATAAGGATGCAAACCTAATCACTTAGTACAAACTACAACTACTTACCACAACTTTGATGTGATAAAGAGCTCTTCTCTCTTGACTATGCCTTCCTTGAAGCACTTCTGAAGTGTTTCTCCTATCTCTGCCTCATTCCCATAGATGTGAGCACAGTCAATGAGCCTGTAGCCTGCCCTCAGGGCTGCTTCAACTGCTGCTCCTACTTCCCCCGGTTTGGATTGCCATGTCCTGAATGCAACAGCTACCAGCTCAATAAAAAGGGCCTGGAACAAGTGACACACCTACCCTAGTCCAAAGGCTGGTATTTTTGCACCGGTATTCAGAGTCTTGCTCCACTCCTGAATGATCATGAAGCATCACAACAGCATACACATTATAACAACATAATACCTTTGCAGACATGACTATAGCTAGGTAACTTGCTACAGATTAAACTTCAAGTCAGGTGACTGTTTGTATAGCCATGTATAGCCTTCTCCAAAAAAGGCGGTAAGGGGTCGACCTGCGAGACTCAAAAATTCGTGGGGTGAAAATTTCGTGGATTTTATTTGCGCATCCATCCAGATAGGCAGACACAATAACATAACCATTATCATAAATGTTGAGAATGTGTTGTGGAAATGGGAAAGCAAAGTATAAGTTTTGTTGTCATAAGGAAATGGATAAAATAGCGTAAGAATAAGTGAAGTAGTGTAAATAATATAACAAGAGGTACCGGTGTAATAATCCAGATTCCTGTGTGTGGTGTGCACTTAAAAAGTGTCCTGGTTGTTACTATACAGTACATGATAATGATGGACTGTTCACTTGGAGAGCTCCTGTGGGAGAATCTTTGCACAGTTGATGCCTCGATGAGCAGCTTTCTCTGGTTTGACAAACAGTCCGCAGTTTGGCTTGCAACTGAAGTACCGTTTTCCTTGAACTGTTCCATCATTCTTGCCAACTATTAGACAAAATTTAATGTTTTTCACATGGTAAGTTTTCATGGATTTATGGATGAAATATAATTTTTTCCCCCTACGAACTGAAGGGTACAATTATTTACCTGTTTTTCTTAGCTCCACCCCTAACCATACCCCCTCAGCAAAGTCAGTAGTTCCCATGTATCTGACCACACCCATCTCTTTATTGACAAACACACTCATTCCTTCGGCAAGTGTTATGTCCGGGGAACTGTTCCCACTGGCTGCACTGGTACTGGAACGACTGCTTGACTGCTTAGACCGTGTCAATGACCTGCACCACACAAGATTAGCATGGTCACAAAAATATAATATTTGTTCAGATATTATATAGTATCTGCTCTCATTCTGCAATATATACATACATACATACATACATACATACATACATACATACATACATACATACATACACACACATACATACATACATACATACATACATACATACATACATACATACATACTCACTTGCTACTAGATGTTCCCATTTTCCTTCTTGAGGTACCCGGTGAGGTGTGGGGGGAGGGGGACGAAGCCTCGGCCTCACTGGACCCACTAGCACCTGATGTTGCCAAGGAGATGGACCCCGAACCCGAGGCACAATCTGCATATTCTGCCCCACTGCTGACATCAACAATGTTATGAATGCTAGCACTCTTCTTGGCAGCTTGCTGAGTGTCGGGACATCGTTTGACTTTAGACTGGAGGACAAAAATGCCACAGTTGGGCCGGCACTTGAAGTACCGATCTCCATTCATGGAACCATCGTTCTTTCCAGTGGGCTGATCTAACTCCACCCCCATCCAGAATCTATTATAAGGATGGAATAGTGTGCTGAGAAAGGTATGTTACAGGTATATGTACCCTGGTGCAAATTTTACTGCTCCTGCAAATCTGAGTGTTCCAGTTCTGTTACCGGATACCATTACTCTTTCACCAATCTAATAAAGGAAAAAATGAAACCAAAGGATTATGTATCCTCTATCCAAAGTTGCTTGATGTATGGATCCATACATAAGCAACTTTTGATAGAATTTCTATAGAACTTCTCAAGTGTGGGAAGATGGACATGCCATTATACTGAAACAAGTGAAACAGGACAGATCTCCTTGATTGTATAGAGGTCTTTGAATTTCAGGGAGTTGGTTCCATGGCAGTGTCTTTATATGCATCACTTGTTGAATCATGTGAGCACTCTCACTCACCTCTAGTTCACTGTGCACTCACTCACCTCTAGTTCACTGTTCATCTGGAGCTGTGACTGAGCCTCAATGGCATTCCTTGTGATGATAAAGGAGTCTCGTACTCTCATCTTCTTCTTCTTTTTCTTCTCAGACACATTGACTTCCTTGCTGATCCGGTGCATCGGAACAAACAGGCCGAACTTTGGCTTGCATGTGAAGTAGCGGATGCCGCCATAGGAACCATCGTTCTTGCCTATCGGGTCATCCAGCTCTATCCCCGCCCACTGGCCCGAGTGGAATTCTGTCATGCCTCCAAATCGGATAGCCCCATGCTAAAAAGGGAAGAAACATATAGACAGTGTCACACACAAAATCATACAGGTTGGTCAAATATCACTTTTTTTTTATCAGTCATGACACCAGCTTGCTAGGTCACTGAATATGTGATAGTTAGAACATGGGTGCCATGAAGACAAGAAAGTACAACAGGCATATTGCCATGAACGACAGGCATTATGACTTATAAACCACACCATGACTCTTTGATCTCGCTCACACATGGGATATAAATGTACATAATATGTACATAGGCACATTCTGTTGCTGAATGGTAGAATCAGTCAGTACGCATTTCACTAATGACAACTTTGTCCTCCATACTCTCTGAATCATGACTTTTTAAAAAGAGTACATAGACACTATGGTACAATGATGTTTGTAGAGCATTATTTTGATCTGTATACAGCAGTGACTCTATTCAGAGACACCTCTCTTTAAAGACCACTTGGTCATGTCCCAACAGTGCTTGTACAATTGATTTTGACCTCTGTAAAGTCGGGTCTTGCCAGACTGTCTTACCTTCGGTTTGGAAGATGAGGCATCAATGATTATCCGATCGCCCACCCTGAGGCCGAGGGAGGTCATAGTGACAGTGCTAGCGGAGGGGGAGAGTGCTCGGGAGGAGGTGCTGCTGATGGTGTGACTTGTGTGCTGGGTGGATGTGGTGGAGATGGTGGAGTTGTTGCTGGGGGCAGGGGACTTTGGCACAGGACCTGGACGAGAGAATACAGAATATAAGTGGGTTATGAAAGTAGAGTAAGAAGCTGCCTTCTGCACCCAAGCCCAGATTCTCACTATCAGCCTATGAGACTCAAGAGGTTACCTACTCACCAGTTGACTTTAGGGACGAGAGGTTTGCATTAGTATCATGTAGCAGTCGAGGGAGAACGAGGGGGGCTGGAGTGGGGGAGGGGGAAGGGGAGAACCTACCCGAGGAGTTTTGTGATAATATTCTCTGCAATAACATATATAACAGAAGGAATTCTAAAATCACTGTGCTTAGTCAGCAGTTATCAGCTCACCTTTGACCTCCGAGGTGGTGGTGGATTTTCTGCTGCATTCTTGAGCAGCTGAGTGAGTTCCAAGCAAATGTCTACCTGCTCCTTAGAAACATCTAGTGATTAATAAGAGCAAAAAATGGATAAGATCAGGTATTCTAGATGGGGGAGCGATATTCATCCTGATTAACTTACTGTCAGGAATTACTTCATATGGTTTTCTACCATTTAAGTCTGTAACTGAACCATCTGCTCCATTCTGAAGCTACAAGAGAGAGAGAGAGAGAGAGAGAGAGAGAGAGAGAGAGAGAGAGAGAGAGAGAGAGAGAGAGAGAGAGAGGAGAGAGAGAGAGAGTCAACTGCCACTCAGAGTCAGAAGTCCACATGCAACCTATAATCTCTATCTCTGTAAGGGCTAGTCTTTTTAGTAGCCTAAACTACTACAACTTTCTCTCTCAATTCTTGACCAGATTCTTAAGACACCCAGCAGAGTGTTTATTTGAAATTCGAATTTTGGTCAAGAACCGAGCAATCCTAATGGCTACTTGTTCAGATACACTGGACTTACCAGGACTTTTGCACTTTCTATGGAGAGGTGGGCAGCTGCCAGGTGGAGACTGGTACCGTTGCTAAACTCGGAGCAGGTGCTCATGACTAGTGAAGGATTATGTTCGGCCAAAACACGGACTATCTCGGGAGAATTGAAGTAGACAGCATAGTGGAGTGCATTCATACCAGTCCAATGACAGCGCAGGTTAGTGTCTGCACCCTGTGTGAACAGACAGGACATTGGAAGGGACGATATGACACTGTAGTCTGAGCAGCTGCTAACATAATCTCATGATATGCACTTGTGGAGTTTTTTTTTTTAAAGTTGTACAAGGTGATGCTACAACTACATATGGACCATACAGACTGAAAACTGTGGAACTCAACTTTCACAAAAACTGATTAAGTTTCTAGAATCATAATTATTATAGGTTATGACTGTTCATTCATTATGGCAATGTATATGTTTCTGGACCAGTAGGGAGATGGTCTCTTCAAGGCTGAAGTACATGCTGGAATAGGTGCTGTGGACATGATGGAGCAGTTTTTTTTAGAAAGATGGTCTCATCGAGGCCTATTGCTACTACAACATGCATATATGTAACTATGACTACTCAGTACAGTATATTTACCTTTGAGATGAGAGAATTAACCAGATTGGCTGCAGATATGGCGTTCCCAACTCCAGCTATAGAGGAGAATTGGAAAAGATTTCCAACATTAGCTGTTATCATCCTTATAAACCACTCAAAAGATTCAAGCTGGCAAAAACACAATTTTTACCAGCTGGCTATAGAAAATAGGTGTTCCTACTTAGTCTTAAAAACTACAAATGACATGGTAATAAAGGATGGATACACTTACTTGTGGCAAATTAGTAAGACAACCCTTTACCATATCAACTTTTGTTTACCTGCTCCAGATTTGCATGCATAATGGAGTAGAGTGAGACCTGTTAGTCCATCCTTGTCATTAACATTAGCACCACGACGTAGAATCTGAATAATAATAATAAATTGGTAAAGGATCATCAATATCACTGACACACACCTCTCTAGTAAGTGAAGATAGATTTCTCTGTATTTGAGGGACCCATTGTCTCATCACAGCATATAACTCAGGAATGGTGGTTGTGGAACTAAAGCAAGGGAGGGAGGGAAGGAGAGAGAGGGGGAGGGAGGGAGGGGGAGAGAGGGGGAAGGAGGGAGGGGGAGAGAGAGGGGGAGAGAGAGGAGGAGAGAGGGAGGGGGAGAGAGAGGGAAGGAAGGAGGGGGGAGATGAGGGAGGGTGATGGGAGAGGGAGAGAAAGGTCAAACTTTGGAAAGTTGCACAGGATCATATTTCAATGCACATAACTGCATTGATGCATTCCTGAGACGTCATGAGCAGGCCAACTAACTTAGAAAGCCATTGAAAGTGTGGAGGAGAGTCTGGTGGGGTGCAATGAAGAATTCAAAGGGAGGGATGGGATGGGATTGGAGACCAGGTATGCAGTTTTAACATGATGATACAAAATTGTCCACTCTCTTGAAAATGATCCAGTGATCAGTGATTATAAACATACTGATAAAACTTTTGTAGAGTGGCAGAGTGCATTGGTTAATAACACATGCTTGTAACTGTATCTAACCACAGACTGGACACACAAGACCTAGCTGGGAGAGAGACGGTTGGTTATTGCATCAACACCATGATACTAGTCAACACATCCAACAAATAAACAAACAAACAAACAAACAAACAAACAAAGTCTTGCTAGCCTAGTTACTGTATAAACAATTTCATATACCCGGTCCTATGTAGAGAATGTTGAGTGAGCCATACAAAGAATAAGAGAACTGCTAAGCTAAACCTCAATAAACAAACACCATTCATTAAGTCAGCAAACATTGCCTGCTCGACACATCTTGAGTGATGACATAAAATTTCCATGTCCTGGGCACATACATTCTTCAACTTCAAAGATTTGGAAAAAAAGCTTTCTCTACTTCCTTCTTGATTTTACATCATGCTGGAATTTGCACAGTACCTTTACAGAATGACAGGATATGTACATCCTATATGCAGTGTGATCTACAATGAGGGTGTCCTTTTAATTATAAGTGGTCGAACATTCCTTCTAGAAATGTTCTTATGTTGAAGACTGAGAGAGAAATTTCTCCCCTTGCTCCTCATGCAGGTATTCATTCCTTAGTTGCCACCACACAATGCAATGAGGGTACCCAGTAATAATACTGCCCAAGGGTGGCTGCAACAATGCCTGCAGCCCTACAGGGTTGAAACTACACTGCCAAAGAGCTATAGGTACATTCCATTAGAAGGCCTCTAAAGTCAGCAACGTCACGTTCTTAGAAGGCTGCTGTACGATCTTTTGTATGTACCTACTAATTCCTAGGCAACCAATAAATTCTTAAAAGCTGTAGAAGAATTGCAGAAGGACTGCTCCATCCATGCAGGTCTGGTGCTTAAGCATCATGTTTTAGCTTTTTAGCTTGGCTATGGGATGGCTATAAATACTTCATATCACCATGGGCAGGAATCAATGCCCGTCCATGCTGCATGAACCACCATATTATTTTTCGGACTAAAGCCCCCCTTCTCTGTATAGTTAGGAACATGAATCAGTTTACATTCCTACGCCGAAAGTTTATGTGATTCACGTCCACTAACAGCAATAATGCCAGTTAAAAGTTATTATTAGAGCAAAATAAAGATACTATGGATATGTACAATGATACCAAAAGCTTCCTCTGTGTATAGATTGTAATGCATATACTCTGTAGTCCCAAAAATAACAATGATTTTACGATGGCTTACGCAAGGAGAATGTCTTGACATCCTGGACACATGGGGTTGAAGAAACACAGGTCCAGAGACCGACACTGCATGGAGGGAAAAGGAAGGTTATGATAATTGAATGACTCTGTGGGGGTTGAGGTCTATAGAGGATAAAGTACAGCCAGTCACAAATTGAAAAGTGTTTACAAGAGAGAATGATTATGAAATAATAACATACGGTGGGGTGGGTGGGGTGGGTGGGGGAGTGTTAAACAAAATTAATGTTAAAACAAAGTTCCTGGCAGAGAGTTACAGGTGGTGATTGTTATGGGGTGAGTTACTACAGGTGGTGATTGTTATGGGGTGAATAGTCTTATGGGGTGAAGACCTCGATGTATACATCAAAAAGATGCTAATAGCAGTGTTAGTACAAACAGGTCACCTCTTTACCCCACCAACTACAGCATATCAAAACAGAGTTTCTCCTTTTCAGGCAGAGTACTGAGTCCCTACCAGATATCCTATCCTACATTCCTAGCCTGTCTCGTGCAATTAAGCCGTCCACAGTAAGTGAGGGGGCATGAAATCCATTGTTGCTCTTTGCAATTTGGTTGACACTATCTACAACACTTTAACACAGGATGCATCAGGTATAAATAGCCAATGATGTCAAATACATCACCGGTAAATTACTATTAAAGATCTCAAAGAGAGAATCTGAGCTCATGTTGAAGATCACTGTGTAAAAGGCCACCACTGTGTTACAGCTAAGGGGCATGAATGATGCTGTGGAACTTTGTGGAACCTGGTTATAACGGTCACCCTTGGAAATTCTAGAAGCTAAGAAAGAAGTACTCAGGGGCCCAAGTACGAGGGTAAGGATTTTTCTTCTCTATCACATACAATTTTATCTCACAGGGAACCAGTATAAGTCACATTCATAATATAGTTGGTCCCTGAAGCTTGAATACAAAGGACAAATGTGTGCTTTAAAAAGATGGGAGTGGATTAACCACATTTAGTAAGCCCCAGGCTACATTGAGGGACACGCTGGAAAGATCATGTGGAAAAAATGATGGCTGATTTACAAGGTCATCAATACAGAGATCATGAACTTGAAATAACAGACTCCATTTCAACATCTATCTCAAGGTCTATTCAAAGATATATCACACAGTCCTACTAGTGGCAGAGAAAGCTTCCATTTGTATAGCTACATATCAGAAAGGTCACTGCATGTAGGTAGCTAGCAAGATAACAGTGGAACCCATATGAAATGTTCATAGCTCAAGAGTCAGTACTCCAATTGCAACCCTGCTCTTAGTAACACTGATTTAAATAAGTGTTCTGCTTATCACCTAGGTAGCCAGCTGCCTGGCCAGCTATAACTTTGTTGGTATGGTAAAGTACAGAAGTTCTAACAGCTGTTTTATTTTTAGCTAGCCTAGGAGGAAACTTACATCTTCACAGAGAGGAGCTTCGGCAGCTGGATGAGTCATAGCTACTTCTCTTGTGGGAATTGTGAAGTCTACCAGTGTGAACCCCGACTGAAAAAGGAAATCCGTTGAATAATTATTTAACCACCAGACTAGACTAGTATGGATTCATTCATCTAGCAAGCTGAGAACAATACTTACCATGTCGCTTCATGTGACCTATGGTTATAGTTGCACTACAAATATGTCAGCTCCAAGCACTATACCTAGCTATGTAGACTACTACTACAGGAAACAGTCAAAGTTTCCTGATCCTCTCAGAAGAAAGTCTTTTCGATCGCGATGATACATTACATCATTGGCTCCACCCCCTAGATGCCGCGCCGCGCCGCCACACATGTACATGCGCGCGCAAACCGTACATAGCTCCACCCACCACCAATCTGTCAGATCAGATGGGCAACTGACTATTACTTTACGCACTGCACTGGCGCGTAGGGGGCCAGGGCCCCCCATTATTTTCAGACAGGGGGCAGGCCCCCCCTTATGTTCAGCTATTATTACAGCAGAATGCTCTTTTTCTTCCCTTAAAACTTATCTACAGGGCTGGAGCCAGCTCATTTGTAGTGGTATGGCTACCATCTGGGGGGAAGCCCTCCAGTAAAATTTAGTGTTATTGATTCAATTTCAATCTGGTACGATCTAGGCAATGCCATGTACTAACTTATAAGTCATTGTTATTATTCAAATTGCACACACACACACACACAAAACAAAACAAAACAAAAAAACTCTGAATGGTGGTACGGCCATGGCCGTACCAGCCCTAGCAGTGCCTCCAGCCATGATCTAAGAAGCACAAGGACTGAATGTCGATTGAACAACTTGTTATTAATTGCTATAGCTAGCTATATACGTACATGAAGAATTAACAACGTAACCGAGATTAGCAAAACATTTAGCTATATTAGTGAACCAACGAAGAACAAATTACTTTGGAGTTTGATTTTTTCTAAAAACTACAGTACTCAGTAGTGCCCCCCCCCCCCCCCCCCCCTCAGTGAAATAGGCGTGGTCTTAACTAAAACTTTGGTGGGCCCCCCCCCCCCCCCCCCATTCAAAATCATCTTCCTACGCCACTGTAAATTAGTCTTTATCGATTAGTAGCTATTATTCAGAGAGTAAATCGAAAGTTCCTACATGAAAAAACAATATGAACACATCTAGCTAAGCTAAAAGCTGTATTAATATCTTTCTATAGAGTGCTTACTCTAAAAAGTCAGGTCCAGCCTTGAAAGTCATCACTCTCTCAAATTCCTGGAAGCTCATGGCTCCATCACCATCAACATCGGTCTCATTCAGAATCTATGGAATATCAAAGTATTACCCCATATTAAAGCACTTTGCATTTGAATAGAAGGCCGGGAAAATAACTCCTTGGGGCACAAGCATATATCATGGCATGTGAAGCTGGCCTGTCAGTCTGAAGCTAGATCATAGTGTCTTGCAATACTAGATGAAGTACATAGCTCTATCTAGCTAGCTACATGTGGGCTGGATAGCTAGGAACCTTTAGGTTGTACACACGTGTTGAATCATCATATCCTTTGCTCTTTGGCTCATATAATTCCCAGTGAGATGGTCAAGAACCTTATCAAGATCCTCTGGACAAATTGCATCATCTTCATTGAAATCTGCAACTCAGAAAATTGGAATGCTCCTTTATGTCCTGTTACTAAAAAAAATGTCTTACCATATATCTTGAATGCCCATGCTAGCTTTGTTGCGATAGGCGTCTGTGAAAAAGAAGATGGAGGGAAAATTAATTGTACGTATACATGAGACCTTTCAGACTGATAGCAACTTACACGTCTATTCATTATAGATACTAGATCTAAGAAGTCATCAAAGTCCATATAGCCTTCTTCACTGGAACAAAATACCTTGCATATACGATACCGAAAGGGGTTGACCTAATTTAGAATGGATAGCATTTTGAGAATTTATTGCAATGACTTTTTTCTAGCCATGTTAGCTAGCTGTGATTATTCTCAGCAAAGCCTTGTGCTTACAAATAACTTACTGCTAGTTCAGGTAGTGTTTCAGCGACTGAAATAAAAGAAATACTCCCCTTTTTATCATAAGCGAAGGACATTGGATCAATATTGTGGAACTTTTTATAAGCACTTCGAAAGTGGATAAAGTTTATAACATAATAACACACTTTTTCAAGTTAACTCACTGGATGATCTCAGCTCGGGTTAGTCCACAGAGTTCCTGTAAAATTTTGATTGAGATATATTTAGACAACTGAGCCAGAAGTAATTACTTGATAAATATCCAATTCCTCAACGCTGAACGGTACAGTGTAGGAAAAAAAGCAACCCATTCTTGGTAGCTAGTACTTTGTTCGCATGAAAACTGAAACATTGTTTTTTTCACACTTCCTTGATATCAGCACTTGAAGTGGCTTTCACACCTCTCTCACTTGAAGAAGTGCCAATTAGCAAATTAATGGTTTCCGGTTTCTAGACTAAGCTTCCGATTTTGCTCGAGGCTATGACGTGGGGGTATTTTTAATTCTAACTTATTGCATAGATGATGTATGTACAGTATCTATGCTTATTGCTGCTGCATTGATCGTGTGCGACGAGACAGAGCGGTGTAAGACAAGTAGGTTAGCAATGGTAGGCTATTCGTTGTAGTAGCTACATAGCTGAAGACATTCAAGCCACTACTGTCAAGCTAGAGAACAGAGTATTTTGTCCTCAAGACACGTCCATTTTTCGGGTAGCTAGCAAGCTGGCTCTCTCTATATAGCTAGAGTTGTGGACAACATGGCGATGGCAGAGTTACCGTTGGAGATAAAGGATGCGAGCTATGACCCCAGACTGACGTATGAGGAGAGACGGAGGCTCAGGAAGTTGAAGAAAGAAATGAAAGAACGAAATAGTGTGGTGAGTTTGGTTAATACAGTGCGGTTAGGTGTGTGTCGACAGGATAGCAGTCTTTAAAAGTAGCTAAATGTATGACTGCCTTGACTGGGTGGTGAAGTACACAAGGTGTAGAAAACTGCTGTGAATTTTATAATGTGGTTTATGAATTTTTGTTGTGGTCAGTTCAGCTGATGAGGTGAGTAGCTGTGTGTTGTAAATAAGTAGTGTCAAGAATAGAGTGCAAAATCACATGCCATTATCATAGTTGGCTTCTCTTTATTATAAAGTCTGAATCAATCATCTTTTGTATCCCACAAGATCATCCTTGGCCTACTGATTTTTTTCTTGCTCAGTAACATGATTATCTTGTCCTGCATAATGACATTTGCATCCACAAAGGGTAAAAGGTGGGCACTGGTAATAAATAGAATAAGCATTAAAAATAATAAGTTTGAGGCACTCATGCCTCCCTGACATGACGTGGAGTATTACAAAGTACTGTTGATATTATGGACAAATGTGCATGAAAAATAACAATGGAGGCAGAAAAATGTTTTCCGTCAAACTTGCCGACTTTCACTTTGCTCACAAAGTTGGCATGTTCTTTACTTGAGTACGTTGTTCTTATCTCTTAGTCACCATGTGAACAGCCTTTTCCGTGAGTCGTAGCTAGCGTCACACAAGAGATGGAACCGTAAAGCTTGCTGATTTTTTAAAATAGTGATAATTATGCCAAGAATGTAGAATAGAGTTAAAGTATTGCTTAGGAGTGTGAGGGACACAGACAGACATAGTGGTAGACAAAAGGGACGATCAATGCTAACTTCAATGCCAGGATATGTAAGAATGCAAGTTTTACTACTGGAGCTATAGGAACTAACAGAAAAAAAAAAATTAACTGTAGGCCACAAGCCAAAGGAGTTACTAAACAAGAATTATTATTAACCCCAAGGGGGTAGGAAGACCTTAAAAGTAGATTCTCAAGGGGGAGAAAAAGAAGAGTTGGCTGATTATGCGGGCTGGTGTCCCCACTAGAGTGCAATTAAACAGGCTGATGAGTATAATTTTATTAGCGAATGAAGCTTTTAAAGAAAAGATAACCTGATAGGTCTGTGTAATCACACCACCCCTGGTTGTCTAGCTCCATAGTAGATATTATTACACCATTAATTTTTTTAGCAGTCTAGTGAGTATTTTACACTGCCCCAAGCCATCCCGTCAGTCAGTAGAATGCTATTGTTACACACATCAAGTGATCTTATTCTGACAAATCTAGTGGGTCTCTGTAATTATCCCCCCTCCGGCCATGCCCCTGGTCGTTCAGCTACACAGTGGGATGTGTGCTGTGACATATTAACTTGTATGCGTACAAGCAAGACTCCGACTTGTTCTGTTAATTCAGAGTATTGTGACTGCACCAACACCATCAAGTTCACTTATGAATGGTATGACACGTTCAGCAGGTCCTTCTGTAATACAGTGTGCTTTAGAATATTGTATGCTTCACTATGAATAAAATGTTAACACATTTTTTTTCTTTGTGCGAGTAGAATTCAAAGCATTATATATAGCTAATGGAAGAGTGGATGAACTGATAAGACAATAGAATAGAGAGCCAATGGACCCCTCAACTAAATGTGAAGTTCTCCCAAACTTAGTAACACATTTCTAGATAATAAAGGATGAATTGCATCTGCTATTTCTGATTGGATGTTGGGGAAGGGTTTGGTGGTGGTGGTGGTGGGGGGAGGCATTCTGGACATAGTGGCTCTTCATAACTCCATTCCTCATTATTTCTTAATTGGCCACCAGAATAGACGGAGTAGGCTATCATTGCAGATCAAAGCATCTTGGAGGAAACACTCGTTTATAACCCGCACCCATCCTGACTGAAGTACACTTTATCTCTCACCCTGTACTAAGTACTTTTAGAGGCCCCCCCCCTCCTCTCCCTCCTCCACCACCCTTACGAGGGGAAATTCTACCCATTCTTCTATTGAGGGAAACTGTACCTCTCTGAAGGATACTCTTCACCCATTTCATGCATACACATGCTAAGCAGTTCTTTGAGACAACCCTCCACCTCATTGGGAGGGAGATTGCTCCCCTCCTCACCCATCCCTCATTGCTCCCCTCTTCACCCATCCCCGAGGCAACCCTCCCCTCCTCACCCATCCCTCATTGCTCCCCCTTCACTCATCCTCGAGGCAACCCTCCCCTCCTCACCCATCCCTCATTGCTCCCCTCTTCACTCATCCCCGAGGCAACCCTCCCCTCCTCACCCATCCCTCATTGCTCCCCTCTTCACCCATCCCCGAGGCAACCCTCCCCTCCTCACCCATCCCTCATTGCTCCCCTCTTCACCCATCCCCGAGGCAACCCTCCCCTCCTCACCCATCCCTCATTGCTCCCCTCTTCACCCATCCCCGAGGCAACCCTCCCCTCCTCACCCATCCCTCATTGCTCCCTCTTCACCCACCTGAGGCAACCCTCCCCTCCTCACCCATCCCTCATTGCTCCCCTCTTCACCCATCCCCGAGGCAACCCTCCCCTCCTCACCCATCCCTCATTGCTCCCCTCTTCACCCACCTGAGGCAACCCTCCCCTCCTCACCCATCCCTCATTGCTCCCCTCTTCACCCATCCCTGAGGCAACCCTCCCCTCCTCACCCATCCCTCATTGCTCCCCTCTTCACCCATCCCTGAGGCAACCCTCCCCTCCTCACCCATCCCTCATTGGTTGTAAATGACTGACCATACAGAGACTATCCCTCCATCTCACCATCTCTTATAAATGGACTGACCATACAGAACATCCTCACCATCTCTTGTAATGACATAGACTATCCCTTCATTCTCACCATCTCTTGTAAATGACCGATCATACATCCTCACCTTGTAAATGATATAGGCTATCCTTTCATCTCTTGTAAATGACCGACCATACAGAGACTATCCCCATCACATCATCTCTTGTAAATGACTGTCTCTATTCAGGTATACATGGCTCATTGAGATCATTCCTAATCACATAATATAGTCTGTCTCTTATTGGAGTGTTTTCAAAACCATTGACCTTTGAAGCCGAGTCAAATTTGACCTCACTTGTGTGTTAGTGTGTAGGTTGTATAGGTAGTGAACACATGATATGCTGCTACTGTCAACCCCATTACCCTTATATATTTATGGAAGCATAGTGATCACAATAGTGCCAAATATTTGCAAAAAGATACTCATTAATACAATCCAGTATGTGCAGAAGGAGGTGCTTTTGCTTCTTACTTTGTTATGACTTCAATGACAAGTTGTGGACCTGGAGCCCTCCAATGATGTGGAACCCCTAAATGATATTGACCTGGGCTCCCTAAAATGCAAAAATTAGGAACACTTTTTCTGTGACCCTTTGTAACAATCATTTGATGTGTAATGCGTATTAAATCATCCCCGAAATGAAACATACCTCTAATCAGGGAGGTCCCAAAGTCTTTGAATCACTCTTTGATGTGTGGCTGATTCAATAATGTCCCTACAACCATTATACAGTGAAGAATTGCTTTCCAATGTAGAGTAATTATAGTGATATTGCATTATGGCTTAATTGGTTTTGGCTGGTACCTGTGTGATGATGAAGTTAGTGAGCTTATGCAATACAACATGGTGACACCCACTGAGCTTTTAGTCAGTATGACAACGTGATTAAGCAGGGACACCCACTGAAAGCATGGAGGTTGCCCACAGGCTTTTAGTCAGTGTTATGACAATGATTGTTTAGCTGATCAAGGTCAGGCCTTGAATTGCCCACGTGAATCCTGCTGGCATTATTTGGGAAGGGAAGTGCAGCACGCATTCATTGCTAGTACTTCATGGCTAATATTTCTGATCTAGTTATGGGCTCTTCAAGCACATAGTTACTATATTACAGTGAGAAATTTTTGTGGGGTAAAATTTCGTCAATGTATAGTGTTTAGACACAAAACCAAAACCACAAAAATTAATATCCCATAATAATTTTTACCCCATAAAGTTGCATGATACTTGGTGCCTGTGCAAGCCTATTATAGTCACCAAAGAGTACCAATAAAAGCCTTCATTGTTACAAAAGCTCCATAAGTTGGTGTGGCCGTCGTCGTATTTACTCAAGTTACTTTTCCTTTTGTGTTTCTTCTCTATTTGTTGTTATTCTTTTG
The DNA here is from genome assembly GCA_963924555.1 of Crambe crambe. Classification (NCBI taxonomy): domain Eukaryota; kingdom Metazoa; phylum Porifera; class Demospongiae; order Poecilosclerida; family Crambeidae; genus Crambe; species Crambe crambe. Next base: position 2,013,304 of record OZ004592.1, read on the forward strand.
AAATTGGTAGCAGCTGCATTGTCATTCAGTAGTAATAGGGAGCTGTGGGAGTCTAGGTAGCGTATCATAGCTTGGAAGACTTCTGTAGTGGTGGTGGATAATTTCTTTGTAAGTGTGACATAATGATCAGGTAACTGCTTGATTTAGTCATGATGGTTGACATGGATAATTATTTCTCTGACTCTTAAAATGTAAACAGTGCAGATCCATTGCTCAGTTAAATGTAGCACATCCTTGATTTGTGGGGGCTTGGCAAAGAACATATCCAAGCTTTTAAGTGCCTTGATTGAGTGTATTATCTTCACCTGGCATAAAGTAATGAAGCGTGATTCTTCCAACTCAAGGAAGCAACCCTTATTTTTATCATCACCTGGCACAAAGTAATAAAGGATGATTCTTCTGCTCAAGGAAACAACCCTTATCAGGGTTTAATTCAGAATTTTGCTCGAGGGGGGTCAAATGCCTAGTGAAAAAATTTGAGGAGGGGCAACTACAAACCAGTACATGTATATGGAATTCTATGATAATCTCATTGGGGGGCAAGCCATCATTCAGATGGCCCCCCCCTTGCCCCCCTTGAAATAAACCCTGCTTATTTTTTATCTAGAGTACATTGAGTGACTCTCGTGTTGTATTAACCTTTGCACTAAGTACTGTTTCATGTGTGCCAAGTTGTGTTCTTCACCTGCACAAAGTGTTGAACCGATCCTGCTGACCATTGCTTTTAACCTTTGACTTTCTCATGTCGCCAGCCAGAGCTGGAGTCTTTGAACCATATTAACACATTGAAATAGAACCTCACTTTTTATTTGGTCTCATGTGCTTGAAAGGACAAAGTTTATTGATAGCACCTATCAAACTCAATTATTCTGAAGGAAGCCTCTGAAACCAACTCTCTCACTGCACCTCACATAAGAGTGGTACGAAAGGAGGCTAACCAATATATATGTAGTGAGACTAGTCTAGCTGGAGGCTATGTACATTCAACGGAACCCTCCCCCCACCAAAAAAAAAAAAAAAAAAAAAAGAAAGAAAGAAAGAAAGAAAGAAATACCCAAAGTTTGAGGTTGGTAACTTGGTTTGGAACTGTGAATTTGTACCACATAATATAATCTTTGTATACTTATTCCTTGAGGTGGCTGTATAAAATTGCAGGGCTAGGAATGATCTAAGGATTTACCTCTTTTTTTTTTATACAATTAGTGCCTTAAAGATGTAAACCCTTCACTTTTAGCAGACCTTGTTGGGTCATACCTGTGAAAAAATAAATAAAGAAATAGATAAATCAGTGCCCCTTAGAATCTCTCACTTATTAACAGCTCTCATTTGCACTTATTAATAAATGGAGGAGATTGGTGAAAAATAAGTCTTCCCCCTGATCTAAGGAGTGAGAAAGAAGCCATTGAAATCTGAACCAGTTGTCTCAGTACCATGCCTATGATAATGGTAATGATGCCATGGTAATGATGTTGTGGTGGGAGTCAGGCTATTATGTATTTAGCAGCGGTACCACGCTAATTGTGTCGTATTTGGGTACTAGCGACCAGGAATTTCACGCTCTAATCGGTACCTGTGTTATGATACTGTTATTGATATGTCGCCACTTTTTGAAGCAGCTGCTCTGTTTGCTCATTCGTAGTGCCCTGTGCTCATCCTCTTGCAATAACAGAAAGCAACTGATATAGTTCTTGCATGTGCACCGTCTCTATAGCTCTAGTGTTACCAGCTTCCTATTATTACTGCATAGAATTACAATCTCACAGTACACACTCCCTAAAACGGAGAGGGAGAACATACTCTTTGGCCCTGATACTTCTAGTTTGAACGCCCCAAAAGTGTCTGGATTGAGAGAGTTATTTCCTCCATAATTGAAGCACTGTGAACACTCATTTTGCTTCTGCTACATACTTGCATACGTGCATACACACATAACACATGTAATCAATAATTGTTAGCTGGAATGATGGAGCAAAAATATATCAATTTCCACCATTATTACATTATCGAAATCAAGGCTTCATTCACTCAGTTACAAATTAGCTTCGTATAGTCTCTAATAATGATGTATCTTAACTAGGCCGAAATCTAATATATGCTTCCCACGATCATAAACTTCCTATTGTAATATAATAGCTATTTATTAGTTTCTTTTACATATTCTAGGAAAGATATACTTTGTGAGATTTAATTGATGATGCTGTAACTTGATACACTGTCAGTGTTGGCTTCCCTTTTGGAGTGTCCTCTCTTATTTATACACACAAGTTTTCTTAGCCTGTCCTTGATCTGTCTCTGTATCCTCAGTGGGGCTAATTATGTGGGAGTACCAATAAACCAACTCACGCAATCATCTGTTGCATGCAATTGGAGTAGTAGGAGGGAGACACACATGGAAGTTAGTGATTTGTTTGTTCAAGTAATGAGTTAAGGTCATTAGGCAACAGAGAGATTCTCTCTCTCTCTCTCTCTCTCTCTCTCTCTCTCTCTCTCTCTCTCTCTCTCTCTCTCTCTCTCTCTCTCTCTCTCTCTCTCTCTCTCTCTCTCTCTCTCTCTCTCTCTCTCTCTCTCTCTCTCTCTCTCTCTCTCTCTCTCTCTCTCTCTCTCTCTCTCTCTCTCTCTCTCTCTCTCTCTCTCTCTCTCTCTCTCTCTCTCTCTCTCTCTCTCTCTCTCTCTCTCTCTCTCTCTCTCTCTCTCTCTCTCTCTCTCTCTCTCTCTCTCTCTCTCTCTCTCTCTCTCTCTCTCTCTCTCTCTCTCTCTCTCTCTCTCTCTCTCTCTCTCTCTCTCTCTCCTGGGCTAGCTGCAGCTGGTTCTATAGATGCAATTAAATGTGTCGTGCCAACATTGCCATGCTAGCATGTTGCTATTGAAGCAAAACCTGTAGTGTACTCAATAGATAGAATCCAATTATATTTCCAGTTCATAGGACATGGTATGGTGGAAAGTGCAATAGGAAGGAACCACTTAGTGTAGAGGAGAGTGACTCAGAGTGTGCATGGGCATATGTACTTGCACAGCTGGATAGGCCTGAGTGGTGAACTACTGTTAATGAAGTTCTCACTCAAGGAGTCATACATATTTATGGACAATATAACGACTTCCAGTGCTGAGGGAGTATTTAATATTACCTCCCTGCTAATTATATTCTGGGCTGCTGTAGAAACTTCCGGTGCTGAGGGAGTGTTTAGTTATAATGATATCAGGTGACTTACCTAGCTCTCTTCAAGTGCCTACTAATAGTATTCCTTGGGGATTCATTCACAAAGAGAGATCCTGGGAAATCACATCTCCCCACCTTAAACCCTAAATATTATGTGAAAGAGGGGTCCTCATGAGGTATGTCATGTGATCATATTTCTGAGGTAGTATGCACTCCCCCGGCCCTCACGCATCCACACACATAATTGAACATATTTCTCTTGAAAGTCTTTATTCTTATACAATATTAGTGGGTCACTTAGCATGCTTGGTCTTTCTTTTGAAGCCCACTCTACAACTGATTTGAGCCAGCTGGCTTCAGTCCCGTCGTTATTTACACTCCAACCCTCCATAATCACTCTTTGATTTTCCATGAAGGACAAGGACGTAGCTATGGTTGCGTGACCAATTAGTTATTAGTCCCCAGGTTAATGGGTTGTTAAATTCCTGCAGTCATGTGACCTGGCTTAAGCCCAGCCAATTGAGGAAAGCTGATAATTAAGTTACAAATTGAGGAGTAGTACAATGGGGAGGTTTGGCAAAGAATTTGTGCTTTAATTTCATGTCTGTCACATCATCTTGTGGTACATTCCACCCACTCCCCCTCCCCTGACCCCTCTATAATTACTTTTCATGACCTCTGAACCTATGTGATAGGGTCAAACAATTAGCTAAAGCTCTGATCAATATGGCCTTATGGTTAATAATGGCCTTAGCAGATACTTTTGGTCACTGCATACTTAGTTAAACAGCATGATGGTGTAAACTCATCATTCCCTCCAGATAAATGGGTCCAATTCCAATTATGCCACACACAACACCACACTTAAATGAAGTGTTGAAAATTATATTGCTAGGGTCATCTCTGGATAGTTAATGGTTAATGTGAGGACCTTAATACATTAATGCTCTGTCTATATGACCTTTGTACTTGGTAAGGATCATCATTTATGGTACTATGCAAACACAATAACTATAATCTGTAAAAGAGTAAATATAGCAAAGGGTAGCACTATAATAATAATCATAGATAGTCGGTCAAAGTGTTTCTGAAGTTTTGTGAGAAATAATACTTGTGGTAACAGGACGTTTAAGCCGTAATCTCTGCTGTGCTTTGTCAAGTGTTTCCTTGACACGCTCTTCATCAGGCAGGAGGGCGATCATAGTCTGAAGGTAAGACTCTGTTTTTTCCATTTTGTCCAGCTGGGTTGGCTCAGTGCTGGTGGGTACCAGTTCACTCATCTTCTTGTTTTTTGCAGCCATATTGCTCCTCAGCACTCCGAGTTCCTCATCAGCCTGGTCCAACCTCTTTTTAAGATCAGCAACTTCAGCTTTCTTATCTTCAAACCGCTTACGCATGTTTTGTAGTCCTTCCACCTCTGATTTTAACTCTTCCATTTTAGCTCCCATTGATATCTGTGTGTCTTTACCTTCTCTGACCCTTATTTTTTCCTGATGAATTTGCTCCACTAAATATCGTTTTTCTGCCTCATGTTCTTTCCTCATTTCTATGCACTGATCTCGATATCTTCGAAGAACTTTTTTGTATGTCCTTTCTATCCTTTCCATGTTTTCCTGAACAAGAAAAGCTGTTGTATTCTTCACAATATTTGAGAAGCATTCCAGTTCTTTATCTTCAGCTTCTTCTTTGATGTAGCTAGTCCCGAATGTGGGCAGTGGTTTGATCTTTTTGGGGTCGTACATTTCTGCTCCTGTTTCCTGTGTCGGGTCGATCATTTGGTAAGGTGTTACGTCTTCCTCAACAGTAGCAGAAACTGGAGTGTTGAATAACTCAGATGAAGTTAACTGTCGATCGTTTACGAGTGAAGAACTACTGGTGTGCAGAGAATTACAAGCTACTGGAAAATCAATGCTGTTTGTACTACCTTCAAAAAACTCATCTGGATGCTCTGAAGTGCTTTGAAGATTGTCAGTTTCTTGAATGGAAGGATTGTGTGTGATCTTTGGTTTTGGGAGTAGTGAAGAGGTCTCTGGTCCTTCTGGCACTGTTTGCAGCAACCTGGCTGGCACTGGTGCTTCAGTTAGATGATGATCTGTGGCCTGAAACACTTCTGGAGCATCATTGGAAGATGCATCACCATCATACTCTGAGGAAGTAGATGTTATGCTACTGGTGCTGCTCTGTCGAGAATGGTTACTGCTCTTGCTACTTCTGCGAGTATCAGATCCTCCTTCTGCACTTAACTTCTTTGATCCAGATTTGGAGCTGCTGGTTTTCTTTCTTCTTGGTTTGAGAGATGGATCATCAGCTGTTTTTTGTGTTATGATGGGTGGGAGTTTGATCTGCCCATCACTGTGGCGCCTTTGGTCAACTAAGCTCATAGAATGTGTGGAGTATACTATGGAATCTGATGACTCACTGTTTGATAAACGCTGCCTCTTTTTCTTTTTCCCACTTTTCTGTCCTTCTAAATCCATAGTTTGAGACTTCTATAAATTGAACAGCTAGTAGGGAAAGTAGCAAGAATATAAGCTATTTGATCACTATACTTGCAACTGGCAAGCAACTGGTCTTTAATCAAGTGTGGTTAACATCCTGGTATGTACGTGTATACTCCCACATACATTATGAATGTGAGTGCCTTAATTCATATACACACATGTATAGCACATGTGCAGATTTATTAGCAAGTTTTTCTGCTGGGCAAATCTAGTGTTAATTTGCTTTCTAAATCATTATTTGGACTGTCAGTGATTCAACTTGTGCTAAAATTTTTTTTAAATCGCTAAATTTATCCCACGCAAATTTCCCACAATTATGGTATTTCTATAATGTTATGAAGCAAGTGATCATGATCTAAAAAGGTGCTATGATTAAAATTATGGGATTCATGATTAATTTTAGTATACTCACCTCTTTTTTGGACAATGTACTATGATAAGAACTCATGGAACGGGATTGGAAATGACAGTTTCATTTATTCTAAGGCACACATGTTGATTTGCACTAATTCTAATTATTAGCATAGTAACTATTAAAACAGCTAAGCTTGAATGGCCATGTTTCAAGGTAAGATAATAATTATGTTACCTATATTTTTATTACATTGAGGAGGAGATTAGGCATCAATTTAACATTATCATCTGCGAGATATGATGGAGTGAAGAAAGATAATTATTATTAAGAGTTTAAAGATAAACAAAATCTTGGTTTGTCCTTTCATCTGAATTAGATGGCTTCTTGACATGATTATTGAACTATTTGTGGCTTTGCATTTGCCAACTCATGCATGGAGCTTTATAGGCAGTCAAAGAAACAAACAGAAAACTAAGGCTACAAGAAGAAGTGAAAATAAACACATGCAATGCTCATGTGTTCTTAACAAATCGTTGAACTGAGGGGTTCTCATTCACTCTTCCCCTCTGTCTTTGCTGTCCAAAGAAACCCTTGTGGCATAATCGGTTGCTCAAAAGTAACTTTAACACCTGGGAGTTCACAGAAATACCACAACAAAAGTGGGGGTGGGGGAGGGGGGGGGGGGGGGGGGGGGCTGGTGGCACATACCACAATGTACTAATAATATTATCAACTGTCAAAAAGTGGCCCTCCTCCAGGACTTGTACATGTCAGAGATACTCCTCAAACTAGTCTTGGGTGACGAAAAGGATATATACCACCATCCCACTTCTCTGAATAGTTCCTTTTTGAAATTACTGTATCCGCTGTAATTCAAGTGCCACAAATAATTAATTAGGACCAAACTTGGTGCTTTCTTTCCAACTAATTCCTGTGGGTGTGGTGGCGGCACTTAATAACAGTAACCACTGGAGTGTGTTCTTGTTAGGATGATGGCTACTGGAAGAATCGACTAGTAAAAAACAGCAACAATAATATAGGTATCAATAGCCCCATTTACAAGGCCCGGATTCAACCCGGATTCACTTCATGTGTGAACAGTGCCAACCCGGATTCCAATCCAGGTAGCCCAACCCACATCGGCTGTGTTTACATGCGTGCCCAACCTGGGTTAAGATTTAATCCGGATTCCAATCCACCTAATTGATGTGGGTTGGGCTACCCAGATTGGAATCTGGGTTGGCACTGTTCACATGCGAAGCGAATCCGGGTTAGAACCCCTGTGTAAACGGGCCGGGCTCTTAGCCATAGCTAGTTGAATTTAGCAAGTGTACTCGTGTATCACACATTCATTTGGCGAGCAAAGCAGTTGGTGAAAGCCATTTATACTTCAAGTTCTTAGGCTAAGATTAGTCTCACGAGCCAGTATATAGTATCTATGATGCGAGTTTGACCAGACCCTTATTTTTCTACCGCCCTGCGAAAAAAATAAGTAGGCTGGCTCGCGAGACTAGGCTAAGATATTGCTGTCAGGATGAAGTGGTGGTGGCAGCTGCATACACAGGAGCCTGTATATAAGAAGCGCCTACATCCACTTAGATAAGCCTAGCGCCTTTATGACAAAATGCTCCAAGTTGTGGGGTCAAAGGTCAAATGAACGTATGTTCATATCATAGATACTATATACTGTGCACCCTGGATAAGAAATTGGAATTTTTTCAGTGGTCATATCCGCTTTTCGGGGGGTGTGGACGTGCAGAGAAGTTGCAGCTGCTTATTATCTAGTAGAGTATCCTATAATGGATCCTGACGCTATCCTGCGTTTTAATAACATATTGGAGGAAGTTACAAAACAAGAAGAGTTCAGTCTTGACACTCCAGTAAACGAAGCTTGTATGTCCTAAACCTATGAAACCTAGGAATACTTCTTTTTTTAATAGTTCAACTGAATGTAGACTGCCTCCTTTTCTAAGATTGTAAATAGCAAAAGGGGCTTCTCTGCCCTACTTTTAATATCCTCTATTTCTTTCAAGATACTTTCCAGAAATCTTGAGAAAGTTTCCATCCTTACCAGCAGATCCTTTCCTTTGGCAAATTGTTGCAGAAAAGATATTTTTGTCATTTTTCCAGGCTCCTGCTCAAACACAAAAATTGACATTCGATATGCATCTGGGTATATATGAGGAAGCTTAAAAAGAAATATAGCAAGGATAATTCAGCAAAGATTAAGGTCATTAATTCGTGATCCAACAGACTTAGACCATCCTGAAGATGTGGATGCAGATGATTTTGAGGAATACACAAGGGTTTGGTTAACCAAAACTGACAGAGATGGTCTGCTACATGTGACAGATGAAGCATTTTGGCTGTTTTGGCTATTTTGTGAGATTGAAATTGTGATTTATGACAAGTTGATGGAGTGCTTTGCAGGAGAAGAGCATTCTGTGGCTAGTCTGACTGCAACAGCATGCAATTGCAGACTCTGATATACAGTTTATTTGGTCTGAAATAAACAACATAGAAGATGAGTATATCACTACCTTGCTCAGTGCCTCTTAACATCTATTGTGCAGGAATGGATTATCTTGCGAGGGCATTCTCTCCGCAACAGATTCATGGAAAATTACAAGGTATTGAGTATGACTAAAGCCAAACAGGGGAAGAAAAGCCTACGGAAAGGAATGAGTCTTCTTCAAAAGAAGAGAAGTGATATAGAACAGGCCATGTTACTATAATATTATAGCTATTATCATAATAATTATTTATGTATTCTTTTTCTTTTTGTGTAATGGTTGGAACAATTCTTCAATATCATTAGAGTCAAAATCAAGCATTCGCTTCACACTGCTACTCCCTCCAAGGGCCATTGAACGACCAACCCTTATTGCCTGAGCATTCTCGATAAACCTCTTGGCAGTAGGGTTATCACTTCTTCCTCCTCTCATCCTCTGTTTGCCAAAGAAGGCTTCAAGAGGGTCCTGATTAAATCTCTCACTGAGTATGAAGCATCCACTACTTAGAAGAGATTCAGCTAGCTCAGTGAAGGAATAAACTGCAAGTATAGGAATAATATAGGTAATAGTTATAGCTATTACTAGAAATAAGAACCTGTCATACGTAGACCATAAAGTTCTGTCAAACTCTCATTCATTTGAAATACCCAATCAGCTGAAAAAAATTGTGATTCTAAGTGAAGAAGAAAATCTTGAAGAGTATCAGCAGAAGTACACTAAATGAAACACAAGATATCAAGTCTGATATGTTGTCATAATACCTTAACAGCAGAAGTTTCTTTCCTCTTCTTTGTGGGGCCTAAACGTGACTTGCTTCTTGATCCATGCCCCTTCTTTCCTCGTTTACCAGGCATTATAGCTGCAGGGCTACAGGCATAGCTAATATATATATATATATATATATATATATATATATATATATATATATATATATATATATTTTTTTTTTTTTTTTATGCCCCTGTTTTCTAAGCACTTCTGAGACACCTGCTATTCTTACCCCCCTAACTTTATTATGTCATAACTGGATCTCAATTTATGATTATGTTCAATACAGCAGCTCAAAGTACTTCTTAGATTATGTGTATGTCCTAATTGGAACAAGTTTATAAAAAATAGAAAGAAAAATGACTACATTACTTCATGCATACATAAATGAGAAAGAAGCTGTAAAGTTACTTAGCTAAAAATTAATATGCAAGCAGTATGCCTGTAACTAAGGCCATCCCAACGTGGAAACAATTATTTTCGCGAAAAGCGCATGCAACAAACGTGCCAATTAATTAAGAGGTGGAGTTTCCAATCCAGGGTGCGCACTATGACGTATCATCGCGTGATCGAAAAGGAGCAAAGACTGAATAAGCCTAAGCTATGTCTTTTAAGGTTGAAGTTATTCGACATGTGTTTAAAAAGCACTACCCCAACCTTGCTGAGGGGATTTTGTCAGTACAGACTGCTGAACTCTATGAACTACTGAATGATGTCGAGGTACGAATCAAGAGTGATGCCAACGAATTTTTTAGATTCTTGGGTATACTGCGGTGTGAAAATCTAGACTACCTTGCTGATCCCATGGAGCGTGATTACCAACAACTATTCAAGACTCCAGGTGTTCCCAGAGAACAACAAACACCTTTACTTACAAAGTCCAAAGAAGAAAGTGCAGGTCTTCCTGACACTAGTACAGAAGCTTCAGGTGCCCATAGAGATTTTCCAGATTCGGAACATCAACTGAAACCTATCAGTGGAACATTTCCCCTTCCTTTCCCTGCATCTTTGGGCAAGAGTGATCCTGATTTAGATTTATCAGGGACAACAAAGCAAGCTTTGCCTTGTTCCCAGTTTCCCAAGACAAACCATGCTGCTGTAGAGAGGTACAATGCTGAAAACCCAAAGAGCTGTGACTTAGTATTGGAAGAAGATTTTGAAGTCAAGTATCACATGCTTAAGGAAGAAAAAGAGCTTGAAATATCTCAGCTGAAGGATCAGCATGAGAGAGAAAACCAAACTCGGATGGAGACAATTGCAATGCAACGCTGTCACATCGCCAACTTAATAGAAGAAAAAAAATTATTGGGTGATAAATATCGAGCTAAGGAACAAGAATTAAAACTCAAAAAGTGTTTCGGAGCTTCTTGTTTTAAGATCTACACGTTCAAAGTAGTCCTGAAGAAAGGAAAAGGAGTAAAAGAGGAGTGTTATCAATCATATAAGCGTAAGCTAACCGAGGAATGTGGTGAGCTTGACCTGGAAATGACTCCAGAAGAAATTTATGAACGCATCAATGATATGATACTTACTCTAGAACAATTGAAGGAAGAGCTGAAAGAATTCTGAGAAGAACACAAGAAGAAGAACTTTGTAAACACATCGATGATATACTGCTTTAAAAATGATTGAAGGAAGAGCTGAAAAAAACCGAGAATTAACGTAAACTTTTTATTTATTTGTTATTTTTGTTTTTTCTCATTTACACCATCTGTAGTCGTTGGTTCACCAAATCTTAGTTATACAGTTAACACTGTAACATGAATTCGAAGCATAGCTGAATCTTTACCATATTTCCTTGGGCTAGGGACCATGAGATATGTAAAGGGTTGGCTACACCAGATTAATAGTTCTTGCAAGCCAGCCCACTTGTTTCTTTTTTTTTTTTTTCGTGGGGTGGTTGATCTGGTCAAACTCGCATGGTCGAGTGTCTAGATTTTTTCCGGACAGATGTATGTAACATGCCATATTTCATAATGGGGTGTAGCTTTAAGATATCTTGTGGGTAATGGTACAAAAGTATCATCCCTTCCACAAAAGCAGTCACAGCTTCTTCTTTTTTCATACTGCTGTAGTCCAACAACTCAGCACTCTCCACGAGATAGCCCTTTTCAAAGCCCTATGGTTCCACCTATGGAAGTTATTTGCATTATTTGGACTTCTTAAGAATTTTATCCCCAGGTAGCAGAATAGGACCATGATTATGATTACAGCATTCATGATTTTACTTTAGTAACCCACCTCTTTTTTGGCTAATGCTAGATTTGTTTGGTCACATGATAGTAAAGTGATGTAATTCTAAACTAGCTTGGACAATTTGGTCACACGATGCAATAGGTGATGTAATTACCCGCCTCCTTTTTTTCTACTTGGTGGTAGCTATGTAATCAAATGCTGAAAAGATGGTGTATAATTCCTAACCTTTTTAAGTAGCTAAGCCATATCATACAGTAGCTATAGTTGAATTTAGAAAGTGTATAAGCCTCTTCTATTCTATTGTGGTGAGGCAGTTATGTCTTCTAAAGTTGTTCAACATGTGTTTAAGAAGTACTACTCCAAGCTTGCTAGTGGGATTTCGTCAGTACCAATATTGGCTTGTGAACTCTACAGCACTGGTTTAATTGTAGTAGATACTAAGAATAAAGCCACAAAAGATCCACCCAACATGGTTTATGAGCTACTGAATGAGATTGAGAAAAATATCAAGAATGATACCGGTGTATTTCATAAATTCTTGGGTGTACTGCGGTATGAAAATGTTGGTCTAGGCTCCCTTGCTGATCCCATGGAGCGTGATTACCAACAAATGCCCAAGACTCCAGATGCTCCCAAAGAACAACAAGCACCTTTACTTACAAAGTCTCATGAAGAAAGTGCAGATCCTAATAGTACTAGTACAGAAGTTTCAGGTGCCCATAGAGATCTTTCAGATTTGGAACATCAACTGAAACCTGATACTATCAAAGCAGGAGATCCCCTTCTTTTCCCAGACCCAATGCTTGAATCTGTTGAAAAAATTGGTGAGAGTGAGCAGGTTTTTCCTGATTTAGATTTAGGGACAATGAAGCAAGTTGAGGGACCCATTACTCTGCTTTGTTCCCAGTTTCCCAAGACAAACCAAAGGCTTGGTGATCTAATTGCTGCTGTAGAGAAGTACAATGCTGAAAACCCGGAAAGCTGTGACTTAGTATTGGAAGAAAAAAGGGAATTGGTAGAAGACTATGAAGTCGAGTATCGCACGCTTAAGGAAAGAGAGCATTGCCAAGACTGTGAGCTTTATAAGCTAGAAATATCTCAGCTGAAGGATCAGCATGAGAGAGAAAACCAAACTCGGATGGACACAGTTGCAATGCAACGCTGTCACATCTGCAACTTAGAAGACTCGCTGAAAGAAGTAGAAGAAGATTACAAATCATTGGATGATAAATATCGAGCTAAGGAACAAGAGTTAATGATTTATAAAGAGAGAGAGAAAGAGTCTGATCTCACTGATAAAGTACTGAAGCATGAAGTTACTGAAATGAAGCATGCTATGAAAGAGATTGAGAGAGAACTTGGCAAACTTAAATTAGACAAGAAGCAAAGAAAAGAAGAAATGGAGCAGCTGAAGAATGTTAAAATCTGTAAAGAGATTGTTGATTCAGAAGATACAGATATAAGTGGGATAGTGGAGAAAACCAGGAGATTAAGAAGTATGTGAGATTATGTGTAAATGTACATGGATAATAACCTTATGTTATGTACAGCCCACAAAAAGATTGTGACATGTTTTATTAAGTTTTTTAGTAGCTGCTATGTGGAGAAAGTACGTATACTAGCAATCCTTCTAACGTATAGCTATTTGCATACAAAATTGTACCACAAAATCATGACCTTACTCCAAGAGGTTATTCATACTGTAGCTACTAGCTGTTGATCGGTTCCACCTCCAAATCTAGTTATTTGCTTCTAAATACTTCTTACGAAATTTTACCCCATGCATGCACTATAATAATATTCCTATTATTGTTATCTGAATGGGAACCATGATTATGATTATGGCATTCATGATTTTTAGTGACCCACCTCTTTATTGGGACAGTACTAGCTAGGGCTAGTGTATAGCAAGCTTTGTTTGGTCACATGATAGTAAGGTGATGTAATTCTAAACTGTAAACACCTATAGCCATATCATACTGTGGTGAGTTGAATTTGTATAAGCCAGCTAGCTATGTCTTCTAAAGTTGAAGTTGTTCAACATGTGTTCAAGAAGCACTACTCCAAGCTTGCTAGTGGGATTTTGTCAGTACCAAGATTAGCTTGTGAACTCTATAGCACTGGTTTAATTGCAGTAGGTACTAAGAATAAAGCCACAAAGGACTCTTCACTCAGCATGGTTTGTGAACTACTGAATGATGTTGAGGGACGAATCAAGACTGATGCCAGCATTTTTTATACTTTCTTGGGTGTACTGCGGTGTGAAAATGTTGATCTAGGCTACCTTGCTGATCCCATGGATTATGAATGCCAACAAATGCACAAAAAGCCTCCAGATGATTCCAGAGAAGAAGAACAAACACCTTATGAAGAAAGTCCAGATCCTGATAGCACTAGGACAGAAGCTTCAGGTGCCCATAGAGATCTTGATTGTTTGCCAGATTTGGAACATCAACTGAAACCCGATACTATCAGTGAAGTGGGAGTTCCCCTTCCTTTCCCACATCAGAAAGGCCCAATTCCTGAATCTGTTGAAAAAATGGTCACGAGTGAGCAGGTTTTTCCTGATTTAGATTCAGCAGGGACACTGAAAGCTGAGGGACTCATTCCTTTGTTTTGTTCCCAGTTTCCCAAGATAAAGCAAAGGCTTGGTGATCTAATTGCTGCTGTAGAGAAGTACAATGCTGAAAACCCGGAGAGCTGTGACTTAGTATTGGAAGAAAAAAAGGAATTGGTAGAAGATTATGAAGTCGAGTATCACACGCTTAAGGAAGAAAAAGAGCAAGACTGCAAGCTTCACAAGCTAGAAATATCTCAGCTGAAGGATCAGCATAAGAGAGAAAACCAAACTCGGATGGACACAATTGCAACGCAACGCTGTCACATCTACAACTTAGAAGACTCGCTGAAAGAAGTAGAAGAAGAGTACAAATTATTGGACGATAAATATCAAGCTAAGGAACAAGAATTGATGATTTGTAAAGAAATAGAGAAAGAGCTTTCTGATCTCACTCATGAAGTGCTGAAGCAGAGGGAGAAAGAGCTTGCTGATGAATTGAAGCTTGCTTTGAATAAGATAGAGAGAGAACTTGGCAAGCTTAACTTGGACAGGAAGCAAAGAAAAGAAGAAATAGAACATCTGAAGAATGCTGAACTCTTTAAGGAAATTGTTGATTCAGAAGATACAGATATAAATGGAATAGTGGAGAAAACCAGGAGATTAAGAAGGACAATATCTATGTAATTGTCTCAAATATACAGGCTTGTGTAGATAATACTTTGCCCCTTACCTTAAATTGTTACTTGTACTGTATGTGCAGCACAAAATATAGATCTTGACATGTTTTGAATTTTTAGCTACCACAAAAAAATTGCAATCTATTTATTCTCTCCAAGAAGTGCTTCTTTTATTCATGCTTGATGCCTTCATCTCTGTAGCCTGCTTCTCAATTTCAGCTGTTAACCGGAGCATTTCCTTCCTATCTGTCACTTGTGGGAGGTGAGACACCATATCTTCTATCTGCTGACACCTCTGCAGTTGCTTTTTTGTGTGTTGCTGCTTTTGGGCAATCAATGACTGTCTCTTGTTAGTTTCCCTCAATTGACTTATCTCTGTTTCCATCTCCTTGATAGTACTACCTAGTTGATCCAAAGATTTTTCCTTCTCTGCTAATCTTGTGCGTAAGATTTCCACTTCTCTGTGTTTAGTTTCATAAGATTCTTGCAGTTTTTCTAACTGTTTTACTTTCGTGGACTGTACTTTCTGAAGGTGTTGTTCTAGAAGCTCACACTGCTCCGTCTTATCACAGATTGTGTCTTTGAGCTCTTTCACTTCTTTATTTCGCTCTGACCGAATTTCACACACTTCTATTTCGTGTGCCTTTTCGCTCAATCTCTCTTTCACTCTCAAATCTATATTTTCCTTTTCTAGTTCTAACAGCCGACACTCAAATACTTCTTTCATATGATTCTTAAGCTCAACCAGTTTCTCATACTTCACTTTGTATTCAGTAAACTCCTCATGGCTGGAATCACCTCCTGATGCCATGCAGTCCTCAAACTTCTCTCTTCCTTCTTTCTTGCATGATTCTTGCAGTGCCTCACAAGCTTTAAGCGTACTGCTCAAAGCTTCACTAAAGTCATCTATCATACTAACATCATTTGCATCTCTGTCTCTAGATCTCAGTTGCAGGAGAGTCACCCCACTGGCACTTGGAAGCTGGAGAGCTGATTGCTTGTTGGTCTGCGTTGTAGTAGCTTGAGGTTCTTGTTGATGCTCAGTAGTGCCTTCATTTTGAATGGAGGGAACAGTAGTAGCTTCAATGGAGGTAGTTATGAAGCTCTGCAGAATTGGTTGCATGACATTCTCAGAAAGTGGCTCGATATCCGCACTTTTATCAGCCATAATATACAGTCATACAAGAATTAATGCCCATTTGTTTTTCTCTAGTGTAATGGGCAGGAACAGACTTCTATATTAGGTAGTCACTTCCTGTCCATTATCTAACAAACCCTCACCTGCAATGTTATTTTACTATCCCTTATTAGGGCATGATATGATAAGTGAACTCTGTACTCTCTAAGCCCATAGGTATTTACATATCTATCAAAATAATTGGGGCGAGCCTGAGCGAGCCATGTTGGCTCTAGACTTTGGATTATATATATATATCTCGTACATCCTAATAATAGTGATTTTTCTCTGCGACGATCATCTGGTAACATTACATCATATCCACAGTGCAGTAGACGCGCATGAAACATGTGCTATAAGCTAAGAGAAGTTAGCTGAACAGAAAGAACGTCTTAGGAAGCGTAGATCGAGAAATCTAGAGACAATGCTGGCCCAGAGAAAAGAATGCCTCAAGCAGATGCTAGCTAGCTACTAAAGAATGGATCAAATTAGCATTCCGCTGAACAGAAAGTAGGAGATAGAAGGCAAGACATCCTGCTCAAAGCACAGCTACAGAGAAAAGACAGCACTTGAGGGAGAGTGCAAGTCAGCAGTTGATGTCACAGACAGTTGAGGAAAAGAGAGGCCAGTCTCAGAGAATGCAGACCAGAGATTGTCTTCTGAAAGAGAGGCCATTCTCACATGCATCACATTCAGCACATCACAGACAGCTCTTGCAAGTCAGCAATTGATGTCGCAGACAGCTGGCCAGTCTCAGAGAATGCAGACCAGAGATCGTTTTCAGAAAGAGAGGCCATTCTTATTGTTTCACCCTTGCTAAAAGGGAACATGCATCACATTCAGCTCAGGCTCGCCCCACAATGCATTGCATTTGTCTAGTAATAAAATTAATTACAAGTATTGTGCCATAAATTGGGTTAGTGCTACATGTAATGTGTTTACAATTTTTCTATTTTCATTGTTACAGATTACCTTTACACTAGTTTATAAATGGTGCTAGTTAATTCTGTTTTTGTAGTGGACGGTGACTGCGAATATAATTTTTAGCAACAGAAATTTCCATTTTTACAGTAATTTCTCTTGATATGAAAAAGTGTGAACTTTCATAGTGTCAGTATCCACCTCTTTTTGGCCTTTAATTTTTGCTCCTTTTCAATGTATGTTATTAGTAAAGTTGGTGTCACAGAAAAACCTAATATTAACATTAAAGGCTAAATCATTGTAAGCAACTTTTTTTCTTTTTCTTTTTTCATACAGAGTTCTAATTCTGGACTACGTGGCTCTACTTCTTCAAATTCACGGTCATCATCATATCGTTCAAGCTCCTCCCCTTCCCCCTCCCTATCACTGTATTATCCCTCACCCGCACGGAAACAGCAACTCCAAAATGGAAATACGCCCAAAAATTTATCCCATCCGGTAGTAACTCTGGGAAGTAAGGCAACAATGAATGGACAAGTGGATGAACCCAAAAAACACAATACTCGGAGCTTTCCAGCCAATTCATCAAGTTCCACACCAACACAAGTCCCGCTGGGTGTTTCTAGGGATCTTCCCCCTGGTAAAACCCGTGCTAATAGTGACTCATCTCTACTGGAGGATACCAGAAAACCTCCGCCTCTTCAGTTGTCAGGAAGCATCCACACCCCTCGCAAAGCACTATCATCTTCGCCCCAATCACCTCACCCCCCTAGTGTGGTGGGACAAGCCTCTCGTTACATTTCAGGAGTGCTAGCCAAGCGGGAAAGGTCAGGGGGTCTCCATGCTGTTCCCCTTGCCAATGGTAGGCACACCGTTTCCACAGATGTATCAATTGAACAAGAGATGCATTCAAGAACGGATGAGACTGAGTGTAAAGTAGATCCTGTAATCACAGCCACAGCCACAAAGAATAAAAATGGTGCCACTCTGGGTGATAGTAATTCAGTAGACCTTGATAACCAACAGAGTTTCTTGGCTGACGTTTTCTCGGGATTTTCCGAAGTCACTGAAAATTCGCGTGAGAGTATAGATGGTGGAGCAATATCGAGGCAGTCCACACTATCCTCATCCAGTTCCTTCACTTTCGAATCCTTTGAGCAGCTAAAAAGCCCAAGGACACCAAACAGCTCCACTACTCCTCCACCTCAGAGCTTTGCATCTGGGCTCAAATTCATTGACACTGATTCCCAACCAAGTCCAGTACAACTGGATTTCAAAGAGCCCACAGTGATTCGAGGTCACATGCAAAAAACCAATGTGGTGTATGCGTCACATGACAACAGTGATACCATTGTAACGAGGATTCCAAGCAGTGGGTTCTTTGATCCCAGTCAGACGCAGAGCCAAGCAGACTTCATCAATGGACCTCCCTTGGGTTTGCAGGACATCCACAGTGTAGGGATTGCTCCTGTGGAGAAGAAGGTAGAGGCTGATGGTGGTAGTGATAAGGGAAAAGGAAGAGAGAATAGAAAATCAAGACACTCAAAATCTCCCCTCCGGCATTTGAAGAGGAGCCTTGCTGATAAGATTGTGGAGGAAGATGAAGCAGGATTAGGCAATGGGCAAGATGAAGTGCCTAGGGACTCACGTAGAGGTAATGATAAGAAGGAGAAAAAAAATCTTGCCAAGAAGAGATCCATTAGTACTTCTTCGACTGCAGAAAAGTTGCCAGAGCAGATGAAGTCTGGGCCACGTGAGAAGAAGATATCCAGTTCTTTGCGTAAACCTTCATTCTTCCTCTCACCAAAACACCAGAAAGTCTCACGGAGTTTCAGGGAAGACAGTCACACACGTGAGAAATCACTTTCCCCCGACTGCGGAGGTTTGAGTAAATTCAGTATGCCCAATCTTGCTTCCCCATCTCCCTCTCCTGGTTTGAGTCGGGAAGTGACTCCGGAGAGCGGAGCTTCAGACAGCAGCACTTCCAGCGGCAAAAGAAAGAGAACGTCTCTACGTAACATAATGAGAAGTTTAGTCGGTGGTGGTGGCGGGAGCAAAGATGAGGCAGCAAAGTCATCAAAGTCGGCCAAGGGTGGTATTGATAATCCAGTTGTGTTAAAGACATACAAAATATTTGAGGATGAGTTGCCATCTCTGCCTCCCAATGATGTTCCTGTTGATATTGAAATCAAAATGAGAGATTCTGCTAATACAAAGACTGAAGATGCCAAAAGGACGTCTAATTCTAACCCTCACGAGGAACATTACCAAGAACGTTGTGTTGATGGCCCTCCTTCTGATACAACAGTGGACAAACCTCATGAGGAACATTACCAAGAACGTTGTGTTGATGGCCCTCCTTCTGATACAACAGTGGACAAACCTCATGAGGAACATTACCAAGAACGTTGTGTTGATGGCCCTCCTTCTGATACAACAGTGGACAAAGTCGCCATTTCTAGTGTGAATAAGTCAGATCATAGTAGCAACAGTAAACATACAACTATAACTGCTGGCAACTCAGAGTCTACTTTAAACAGCCAAAGTGGTGACTTTTCCATGTCCAGTCTTACAGACGAGCAGGAAGTGGCAAACCATCCAGGAAAGACCCGTAAGAAGGATGATGTAGTCTCTTCAAAAACTGGTAAAGTTACAGGCAAGAAAACTTTATTGTCTTCTAGGGGCAAGAAGGCTTCCACATCAGCTTCCAAAGTTGTTGGAAGTAAAACCAATCCTGTGTCGACTAGGACTCCATATCTACCCAGTCCATATGCGCCCAAAAAGACTAGCATAACTTCTGACAGGTTCTCACCTAGAAGTAGTCCACGCTCATCCACAAGAAGTACTGGAAGCAGCACTACCTCTGGCTCAAGGACTCCAAAGTCATCCATATCAAGAACGAGTCCCATTCCTAACAGTACTCTCTCCCCAAAAGGAACAAGTCCCATTCCTAATAGTACTCTCTCTCCAAAAGGAACCAGTCCTGCTTCTTCTAGAAAGAAGATAAGCAGCACCGGACGAGAATCACCGAAGGTATCCAATGTGTCTCCCAGATCATCCCCCAGGAGCAGTCCTCTGTCCTCCAAGAAATCCAATTCTACTTCATCCACAAAAGATCTTGGAAAAGCCACAACGGGAAAAACTCCATCTTCTCTGAACCGTTCCTCACCAAAACCAAGTCCAGTATCTTCACCACGGAAGATAGTCGTAAAAACCACATGTACCCCACGAGAATCTCCTACTAGCAGTCCTAATGAGGTGAGGAAGACCCTGCAATCTACTACATCGCCTCCCAAAGCTAGTCCTTTACTTACAAGAAAGATCTCTGGATCTAAAACATCAATTGACTCTACTGTAAGTAAGTCGTCATCTAAAAAGACTCTCTCAAGTTCAGGAGGATCCTCTCCTTTATCAGTGTCCCCTCGATCCTCGGGAAGGAAGCCAGCTGCTCCTCGTCTCAGTAAAGTGTCTTTGGACTCCTCAAAGCAATCGGACGCTCCAAGTAAATCTCCAAGTTTCTCTCGTTTCTCTAAAGCACGGCAACCTATAAAACTGAGGTCACCTGATCAGAGTAAAGTACCATCCCCTCTTCCAAAACGTGAAGAAAAAGACAAGCAACTAACACTCAGCCTAAGTAAGGCATCATCAGCTCTCTCAGCACAACTCTCTCCTAATACCTTAAGGAAAAGAAGACTTGGTGTTTCGGCCACACATTCCCCCTTAGCATCACCTTTGGATGCACCTAAAAATTTTGTTCTGGATGTACCTAATAGTAGTCTTGCCTCTGAGTCTCCAATTATGAACTTGAATGTTGATTCCCTCTTAGCCGGTGTGGAACAGAAACTCAGTGTGATGGTCAAGTCTCAGTCCGGTACTGATCAAGATGCAGATTCTGAGACTCCCATTCCAAAATCCAGCCATCAGCGTGAGTCACCCTCACCTCCGGAGAGTTTTGAGACTCCTGAGTCTTCTCCTCTTATGGCACTCAAGAGTAAAGACAAGGAAGAAACCATGAAAGGTCCCAACAACAAGCAAAGTGGAACCACCAAAGGGTCCTCCAAAGTGAATGCTAAGAATAAGGATCATCTGAAGACCATAGAAGAGAATAAAACTCAAAAAATATCGCCTCTTTTGAATAAGAAGAAATCAGAACCTCCCTCTCTCTCCTCATCAGCGGCTTCCAAGAAATCATTTACTGCATCACGCCCACCAAAGCCGCCTCCAGTGAAAATGAACTCTGAGCCACATCTATCAACCAAGAAGACTAGCACCACTGAGAAGCCTTCTGTTAGTGCTACTGGGATGAACAGACCTCGACTCATGATTGCCACAGATCCCCTCTCTGCCCCTTCATCACAGACTAATTTCACCAAGAAGACATCAAAAGTCTCGGATACAAGTGCCTCTAGCTCTTCCACTACTAGCTTGACCAGTGGAGCAAAGATGCTCAAGTCCAAATCTGGTTCTGAGGTGATGGGGAAAGGTGCTTCGCAGACACTGAATCGGGGGACCAATTTGAGTAGATCGACAAGGATTAGAAAGTCATCTCATATTCGACCAGGTTCGGCCAATACAACACCACGTAGGATCTCTGTTGCCACTCCTGCTTCTTCTACACAGCACTCCTCCACTTCGACTCTAAGCCGGCCTTCCTCAGGACAACCTTCCACTCGCAAATCCATTCGCAGGATGAGCAGTGGTGAGCTTCTGACTAAGAAGATCCGTCCAGGCTCCAGTAGCACACTAACCAGGGAGAAGAGACCTTCTGTAGCTGCCTCTAGTGGTCTTGGAGTTGGCAGCACGGGGAGTGTCTATGCTTCCATGCGCAGGCCAAAATCTAGCTCTGTTCTTCGACCAAGTGTCACTGGAACAGGACCTGGTTTGACTCGATCCTCAGCTACAATGTCCATGCGACTCCCTCGTTCCTCAATCGGACAGAGGACTAGTACACTGCGGAGGAGTAGCAAAGGGGCACCGCCTTCCACAGTGATAACAGAGCCTCCTCTCTCCCCCTCCAGGAGCAGCACTTTGAAGAGAGTCAGTAACTCTGGCACTCTGAGGAAGACCAGCAGTCCTGGAGAGGTCTTGTCTGCTTTTGACCACATCAGTGCTCAAGCTTCAGTGTGAGTAAATTTATAGTCATGCAGCAGCACCGGGTGTTTAATAGGAACAGTTATGTAACAGCACCGGGTGTTTAATAGGAACAGTTATGTAACAGCATCGGGTATTTAACATAATTATAAGAGTCATAAAGAATCTTGGGTCTCTAATGAAGACTACCTAGTACATAAAATCCTTGGGCCTTTAGTATAGTACCATCTATACATGCACATATTACTATTTGGAGTATGTAGTATATAATTGCTGGCTAAGTACATATGAGACTGTGTTTAATCGGCCACATCTACCTCCCCCCTGCCAATGATAGTTTCCGTGAACTAAATCATGCATGTCATGATTTCTCAGATGCTTAAGCTTCCATGTAAATGCCACATGGTTAGAAAGTTCCCATATAACACCTTAGGGAACAGTCTTTAGATGTATAAGCATTATAAGTTTAGTCAATAGTTACATGCAACTCACCTCTCATCATCCTCATCTTGTAGTTCTCTATTTGATTCTACAATGTACTGGTGTTTTATTTCTTTATTAGGCTGACCTCATCCGATCACCGTCGAGCTGTGCGTCCAAAGCTGCGACAGAAGGCCTCTGCCAGTCACTTGAAGATGCTCCGTCAGCGAAAGGATGTGACCTCAGAGCTGGTGACAGAAGGTGACGAATCCTCGGGTATCGATCCCAATACTTATTCCACCTACATGGGTAGGTACATTTGCATGCAGCTACATGTGAGATGTACAGATATGTACATGGAAGTCCATGTAGGTTTGCATACATGCAGCTACTCTAGCAGTTTATAATGGTTGGACTATCTCCGGACCATTCAGCCCTAAATGTACTAGTAGTCATGAGTTATGGAGAGCTAAAGCCAAAATTAATTAGTTTCTGGTACCTGAGAATGTTGTAATACTATTTAAGGACCTTAAGACTGTCACATAATAATGCTATTTTAAGGATCAATTGTTATCTTAAAGCTAAGTTCTTACCTAAAGACTTGGGCAGCCATGCATCTCTTTTTTAGCCTCGTAAGCAGGTTAGTGCATATTTCAGTTGATTGATGTAGTATACTGGACAAACGTGACATGATCCTGGCAGTGCATTCATGTAGGGATAATGGATGGGATTTGGCATGATAAGCTTGCTGCAGGACTTAATTGTATCATTCATTGAGTTCCAGTGCATGTCGTCCATTCAACTTTGGTAATTATTGTCCCAATGGAATATTGATAGCTAATTGTTGCTCTTATGGCAGTAGCTGACTATGAAGCTATAATTATTATAACAATTTGTAGTTTCGTTTTTGAAGACATGAGAGCTTGCATGCTCGCCACATAGTGAGCCATGCAACTTTAAGCAATGATCCCAAAGTACAATTGCTAATGTGCATCCAAGAATTGGTTAGGCACTGAATCTCATAGCTAGCTAAAGATTATACAGACATGCAGTGGAATAATAATAAAGTATCCAGTTCATCAGAATTAGTTGGTATAGTAATCATGAGCTATAGGTATATCATGATCTGTACCACATTATGCTGTTTACAAAATAGAGAGAGAGAGAAGAAAGAAAGAAGCTATAGAGAAGTGATTTGGAAAATTCCTAGTCAAAAAATCCTGTAACCTTGATGTAGCCTTGATGTATTAAACCCACACACTCCCCCATATAGACCAGAGCATTTAGTACTACCATCCCACACAGCAGTTTAACGAGCTATATACTGCACTCTGTGTCATTACTCAGTATATTATATTATATACTAAAGCCTGCATGCATGGGAAATTAGTAAGCCCTCTACATGTTTGTTGTATGTCAACAGATGTCTTATTAAGTCATATCGCTTTGCTTAATGTTCAGTCTCATACTGCCTGCCAATTATCTTATCATTTAGCAAGCAACTGATCACAATTATATTCTCGGTAATCTGTGGCCCAGATTCTAATTGGTCACATGATTGCATAACAAGCTCTTCGTGGAGTATATAAGAAATCAATGCTAGTTAGACTACACATGCTCCACACCCCACCAGCTCTTTGAGATCAATAGTCATCATCTTGCTCCAGTAGCTCAGTCACAAAAGAAGTTGATAATGCTATCATTGTACTTCTGCATAGACTTTTAAAAGTGTTTTCTAAGCTTAGCTATTAGCATCTATATTATATACGTATATCAGTTGGAGGATTCATACATCAACCATGATTTACTGCAGTACATATGCACCAGGCCGTAAGGACTACAAGTGTAATTTACTATCAGTTCATAAGCACTAGCTAAACCATAAAGAATGGTGTAGTTAAAGATTTGCTTCAGTTCACTAGGCTTTAATAAAAAGGCTATTAGAATAGTGTATAGTTAAAGATTTGCTTCAGTCCATAAGTAGTGGGCCATAAAGGCTATTAAAATAGTTGCCTGTTTTGCTTCAGTACATATGTATTCACCAGGCTTTTAGTGTAAACTATACTTCAACTTTAGCCGGCTAGCTTCAAATTTATCCCTGTTTGTATGCAGCTAAGAAGAACCTTGCACCCTCTGCCGTGGCTGGCCTTGCAGCGAGCGTGGACTTCTCCACCGTAAAGCTTCGCAAGACAGGGACACTCCAGCAGATGCTGTCGGACCAGGCCGGTTCTCCTGCCATTAATGCACCAGGGACCCCCAATCCTACCGAACACAACACCATCCATCCCGTCATGCTCCTCCAGATCAAAGGTGACAGAGATGCAGTGTATTGGGTCTGTGTACATGCTGAAAAAAAAAGGGGAAAGGGGAGGAGAGGAGGGGGAATGATCTACCTATGAGGACTATCATAATTAGTATGTATGAATGAATGGGGTGTAGAGTGACTGGCTTCTTCTTGTTGTTCCTCCCCCTCCCCTCTCCTCCCCCTAATCTTAGGAAATGTGACATATTTACGAAGAAGAATGTATCAAGTATTTACATGTTTCATCCCCCCTCTTCCTCTCCCCCTCCACATCCCCCTCCTCCTCTTCCCCTCCCCTCCTCCTCCTCTCCCCTTCCTTCCCCCATTTTCAGGTCGTCGCAATATTCAAACTCGATTGGTGGAGCCGTCTGCCAACTCCCTCAACTCAGGGGATGTATTTCTGGTGCTGAGCAAGGATAAACTCTTCCACTGGGTGGGGAAATCAGCCAACGTCATTGAAAAAGCTCGGGTAAGTTCATGCATGAAGGACATCCAGTACCAGTGAAAGTATGTATGTGTGATCATGTACTGTACTGTGTTGCTTAATCAGGACATAGCAAGTCCTAATCTCATTTGGAATTTGACTAGATATGGGGAAATTGGTTGTAAATTCCCTGAGTCAGGCTGTTGTTTCAAGAACACATAGCTACTGTAATACTGAAGATAAAAGATATAATGATCCACATATTTATAGTACCTCCCAGAAGTGCTTTTGATGTGGTTATTGGTTGAAACTCATTTCCAGGAACCAATGTTTTGCTTAGAACTATGTACTTGCTTGATTGGTTTGATGTCCTTTCACTTATGATTTGTGTGTGGGAGCCATATCTTGCTAGTTACCAGAGAGAGTAATGACTATACTCACTCTATGGAATTTGCTTTCAAATCAGAGACATGTGATTTTCAATGGGTTAGTTGTGATTCTCCAAGCTTAATGGGATAATGATGTTCCTCTACAGCTAATCCAAATGGTATCCCAGAAAGAGAACTAATTGCATACAAGTGGTAATTTACCTACAAATTTCTCCTCTTTTCTTTTCCCTTCTTTCCTTGGATCCTCTCTCCATATCGTTTCTTTTCCCCTCCCTCCTACTCTGGTTTTCCCTTCACCTTCCCTTTCTCTCCCCCTCACCCCCTCCCTCACTTACCCTCCCTCTCTCTCCCCTTC
The DNA here is from genome assembly GCA_963924555.1 of Crambe crambe. NCBI lineage: Eukaryota > Metazoa > Porifera > Demospongiae > Poecilosclerida > Crambeidae > Crambe > Crambe crambe. The sequence goes on from OZ004592.1 coordinate 2,039,110, forward strand.
TTTCCTCTCTTCCCCTCCCCTCTTCCTCCCCCTTCCTTTTTCCTCCTTCTCTCCCCCTCCCCTTTTCCTCCCTCTCTCCCCCCTCCCCTTTTCCTCCCTCTCTCCCCCCTCCCCCTTTCCTCCCTCTCTCCCCCTCTCAGGGATCAGATGTAGTGATGAGAATCATCCATAAGAAAGAGCTTGGTTGCAAAGCCACAGCAGCCACTGTCTTCAAGGAAGAAGATCGCTCCACCACCCAAACAAAGAAAGATACCATCTTCTGGGAACTCCTTGGTGGCAAGAAAGGTGTCAAATGTGAGTTTAATGTAGAGGAAGTGAGAGTGCATGTAGGAATAGCACTAAGCAGGGCCAGAAAGTGAGTAGACAGAAGTGAGTTTATGTAAGGAATAGCATAAAGCAAAGGCCAGGATAAGTGAAGTGCTGTGGATACCTCCAAGTTACATAATTAATGATGTTTCTATAGCATCTGAATCAGTTCCTGGGGATGAAGTGTATGAGAGGGCGGTCAATTTGGCCACAACAGTCTACCAACTCGAGGGAGACAAAGATTCCGCCCAGTTTGTCCCCATTCATGAAGGAATAACGAAAATGATTACAGTTGCTCTCCTACAGACAAAAAGTGTAAGTCTAAACACTACACCTTCTCCTTCTTCGGAAATCCTACCTTCTCCTTTCATGTATGTAGATTCTCTTATTGGACTTTTACTCTGAAGTGTATGTGTGGATTGGACAGCAGTCTCCTTCCGGATTGAGAAAGAAAGCTGTGGAGTTGGGCAAGAAGATGTTTGAGATGGGTTCCCGACCCCCTGTGTTCAACTTCCGGAGCAGTCCTGCTCGAGCGTCTGGGCGCTACCGGCCCAAGAGCTCCGTGAAGTCGCCTCGTCACTCAGTCCTCAATGCAAGTGGGCGGAGGACATCAAGGGTGTCTAAAGTTGACATGAAGCCTCGTCCAGACTGGGCTCTCTTTGCAAGGTGGAGTAGCTACTGTAGGCTCTATGTGGATGTGTGTGGGAGCACTAGAATACACTAGGAACCAACTCCACTGTTCATTTCCCAGCCATTTCAAGGAATTGAGCGAATGTCCTGCCAAATTTATCAAACTTTGATCGGTCAAGTTTCCTATTTTGGTCAGCATGGGAATGACCCGAGAAGAAACTTACATTCATAATTAACCTCAGCCTGAAATTGACCAACCAGATTGTTGCTTATTCTAGAGATCTAATTATGGCAGAATTGATGTTGATATTTTGTTATAGGGTCACTGAGGGCTCAGAGCACATTCTCTTTCGGGAAAAGTTCAGTGACTGGCCAGAGCAAGGTCGCATCATCAAGATGAAAGGACATGTTTCTTCAGGCGAGGTGCAGGTTCGTTCCTTTTTTTGTCCGCAACTTGCCATCCTTCTTCCAAGAAGTTTGTGGAGGAGGTTGAATCCATGAATATATGTATGCTGGTCCATAGAATTTTGCATGATGTTGTGTTGTCTTCTGCAGAAGCGACCGACTCTTCAAGTTGAGCTGCAGCCAGCAGATGTGGACAAGATGCTGAAGGAGCAGCCAGCATTTGAGGGGCTGAGATTAGAAGGAGACAACATCTACAGGGGACAAGGAAACTACAAAGTCTCCAAGTAAGTTGAGAGAGAGAGAGAGAGAGATCACTGCATGCAACATTCCATCAGCTCACCACTCAAAAAGCAATTTTTGTACCAATACAGTGTCGCACATTACATTCAATGGAGCAGCAGTACTAATTTGTAATCACTCCCACTCCTACAGGTCATCCTTTGCATGCAACCGTGCACGCACCATTGAAGTCAAGAAGTGGGTCATCAAGGAGTTTGATAATGTAGTCATCCCCAATCAGCAGCTTGGTGTCTTTTATACCGGTGAAGCTTACGTGGTCAGATGGGGCTTTCAAATCACGGTTAGTTCGCTAATGTAAATACTGCGTGTGTAGTGATATCAGGGAGTTCTATATTATAGGTGGTTCGGGAACTCGAAGGTCTGGTTCCAGGAAAAGGTTTATTTGCTCGAGATCGTGAGTACCAAAGGAGTCTGCAGGAAGCCAGGAATGGTGGGAAGACAGTGCAGCAGACGCCTCCCAAGAAGAAGAGGGGCAATGCTCCTGGGGAGGACTTTGACTCTGATAGCAGCGACGAGGAGAATGAGGAAGAGAAGAGACTGCTGGAGTCTGGTGGTCGTGACAGATGTGCCTACTTCTTCTGGCAGGGTGAGCAGCATTAATCAATATTCCACATGGGTAGCTATGGTATGTCAGAGTCAGGATGGGCACTTGGCAATGTCCCAATCATCATAGTACTCTAATTGTAGTTTTAAGTAGAGGCTATAGTAGTCTGTATATGAACCTCAGTATCGTTTTTAATTAATTTACCATCATGGCATTGGCTGTGATAGTGAAAGTATACATAGAAACTCTTCACAAATAAAATAATTATTAGCTATTAGCTAGAACTGCTGTTACTTGCTTAATTTCCCACATCTGTCTTAGAGTAGGAATTTTGTCAGGAATGATGAGTTACACACCAGTTAATAACTAATGTAGAATCAAGATGAAAGGTAAAAAGTGAATGCGAAACAGACTTTAGCTGTATTGTTATTGCTGTGCACATTTGTAGAGGATTTTTACACTTATGATTTATACAGGTGAGAATTGCACCGTAAATGAGAAGGGGGCATCAGCTGTGATGACAGTGGAACTGGACAAGGAGAAGGGTCCCCAAATCAGAGTGATCCAGGGGAAAGAACCCCCGGCCTTCTTCAACCTCTTCAATGGAGGGATGATCATACTGAAGGGAAAGTAAGTCCAAGACATACTAGAGTAGCATTTTCATTTTTTATATGCCAACATAGCCAGCAATAATGAGCCTAGCCAAGAAGGATACATCCACTTTTTATTAATAATAAGAGGTACTCCACGACTCTATACCTTTTTTCAGGTCTGAGACAAATAGTCTACAATCTAAAAGCAGAGAAACTCGCGTATTCTGTGCTCGAGTTCAAATGAAGGCAGAGGCCTGTTTGATGGAGGTGACACCCACTGATGAGAAGCGTTCAATCAGCTCATGTTTGCGATCCAGAGGGTGCTTTGTCATTTATCACACGAGAAAAAGCCGGTTGTTTGTGTGGTACGGATCAAAGAGCACCAAGGCACTAAAGAAGTCCACAACAGTTGCAGCAAAGATGCTCAGGAATAGGTAGGGATTGTAGCTAGAACCTCTCTCGGACGCTTAATTGGGACCAGAAGAAAGTGTCCTGATTAGATTTCAGAGATTTAATATGCTAATATGCAAAAAGGTGTCCTGAATCTGTAACACTTCAGGGAGTGCATGTTTTGATTCAAAAATTAGAGGGAGGTAATTAGTACCACTGTGAGTTCTGGTATGTTGTAACACAGGCTAAATGGCGTAGAAATGATTAGAGTCGTTGAAGGTGAGGAACCAAATGACCTCTGCAGTCTCCTAGGGAACAAAGAAAGCTATGTCTCGCTTCTCAATGGTGAGAAAAGAGACACTGACATAAACTTTATTTTTATTTATTGCTAAATTCTCCACAGAGACTCGATTTCGTGAGTACACTCCTCGTTTGTTTGAACTGAATAGTGCCATTGGAGAGTTTTTGGCAAGTGAAATACTGTATCCAGCAAGAAGTGGAGACAATGAGGCCTTCACATTTGACCAGTCTGACCTCTACTCTGCTGTACAACCAGGTACGTAAGTCAGAGAAAATTCTGGACCAACATTAAAGCTCTCCCTTCCTTTATATCCCTTCCTCCCCACCCTTCTCTCTCTAGCCATATTCCTACTGGATGGCTTCTCAGAGGTCTATGTATGGCTTGGATGGTGGCCAGAAGAAAAGAACAAGCTATTGAGAGAGGCCAATGCTACCACTGGTAGCTCTCATGCTCGCTGGCTGAGAGATAAGAAACTAGCCTTGGAAACAGCTCAACATTATGTTAAGGGTATATTTTGTTACCACAACTATTGCCAAGTGTCATGCATGTACTTGATATCTTTGCACAGCTTGTAAGCGGATAAGAACTCCTAGAACATATGTAGTCAGTGCTGGAACGGAACACGAGCGATTCATAAATCTATTCCCATTTTGGGAGGAGAATAAGGCTGTCCAAGAACTGACTTGCAAGGTAAAGTCTATAGTAGTTATGTGTTAGTTGTATAATACCTCCACCTGTGTATCCAGGGCAAAGTTGTGTCCAAGAGGGTTGACCTGGACATGGAACTCTTGAAGTACAGCAGAACAAAGTTTAAATTGGAAGAATTGAAACAGAAGCCACCTCCTGAAGGAGTGGATCCTGCAAAGCTTGAGACTTACCTCAGTGACGAGGACTTCAAGGTAAAAGAAGTCATGGGGGTTTTGACCTTATTATTATTTTGTTTCTATTTTGTTATGACACTGTAGAAAGTATTTAAAACAGACAGGGACTCATTTGCTAAACTACCACTGTGGAAACAAAATAATCACAAAAAAGAAGTTGGACTTTTTTAATCAAATTCATTCATTCATCCATTTTACATGCACAAATAATAATAGTGTGTACTTTTATCTTATTTTTGTGTGAATCATTAAGGTCTATTGTTATGATGAATGTCATCCAGCAGTCTGAACCAAACAAATACTGTGACACCAAAGGTGTAAAGGGGTCTGGTTCTGTAATTATGGTCGTCATAATTATGACATGCAGAGAGACTCTGATCCTATTGTGATATGGAGGATCCAGTCATCAGGGAGACAGCAGAACAACACAATGTCTTCTTCACCAATGTCAACTTGTAAACTCCCCAAGTTTTGTAACAGGACTCAGTCTTGGGGACGACAAGAAGAACACAATGAAGATATAGCGAACTAGCCAGCTTACTTTTTCCCTTTGGTAAACTAGCTAACTATAATGTATACCTGAGCTGACTAGACCCCCATGGGTATAGGCACCAACTATGTGATTACTGCATGTGAAGGTAATTCAGAAAGAAATCATACAGGTCGTACAAACCAGACACATCTGAAGGACAGAAGCTACTGATGGATAGAATGGGTCAAGAAAATGTCAAATTAATTTTGTGTCCACACAGGCTAGACAAAGACTAAGTTGTCATTGACTATCTGCACTCTGTGTCTGAGCCTGGGAGAAAATATGAATTATAGAGGCAAAGAGTGAGTATATCCGCACAAAGTGGCCTTACACACATGTGCTTCCACTTATATGAGTGTATGATTTCAATAGACTATTCTATAGTGTTATTCAGTAGCTGTGAGAGTTGATTCAGTACTGCCAGTAGATGCAAGAGTAGATTTGGAAATAGCTGCAGGTGATGGCATGGGTGTATCATCCAGATACTTGTGCATGAGTGCAATCACGGCGTGAAATTGTTCCCTAACAGCACGGAGCACCTCAATATTATCCTTCCCCATTCTATCGAGACGACACAGCTCACGCCTACAGTTTACTCCCCTCTTGTAGTAATACTCCTTCATTACAGAATATATGTATGACTGGAAGGCCAACAGCTGGAATCATAAAAATAAAAGAGATAGTTACTAATTATTTACTTGCAATCCCGCATGCATGCATGGCATAGAAGCTGATTACTTAATAATGTACCTGTTCATAATCTCTAAGAGAAGCTTCCATCTGAAGTTTTATCTCTATGACCTTCAGAGCCTCCGCCTTGAGCTTGAGATACTCATTTTGAAGTTGGTGGTAAGTTTTTGACATCTCCTCATTTTCATGCATCTTCTTGTGTAGATCCAACTGTGCATCACAGAATAGAAAATATAAATTTGATACAAGGATGGTTGGTGACAATTGTTTTTCAGTTCTTTTTATATTTTTATATTTTTATTTTTTATCACCTTGTTTTGCTTTAGTAGTTCATTTCTTTCCTTGAAGTACTTGGCATGTCTGAGATCAGCTTCAATGGAAAAATCTGTAACAAAAAAGGCATCACCCCACAGTTATGGTATATTCCTGTAGTGTACTTATATCCCATGCGTGGGCGAGATCAAGGTGTGGTTTATAAGCCATAACGATCAGGACTCTGGTTATTTATAATCCATAAAACTCTGGCACCCATGTTCTAACTAAAGCTATGTAGCTACCTGAGATTTCCCTATATTCGTCCCTCCAGCTCTGGTCATTATCTTGCTCTTCATTTAACTTGTTTTCCATTGCAATTACCTCTGCACTGTATGATTAAATATAATTAGCTATGTGACCATGGTCCATACTTTAATAGTTCCTTACGTAAGGGACTCTACTTCAGCAACTACATTATTTTCCAACTTTGAAAGTGTTGCAGAGGACTTTTTAGCATTCTAAAGGTAATGAGAGATAACGATTATTATTCTATGCAGCAATTTAGTATAGAACTACCTCGACTTCCTTTTCCAGATGGCTTATTCTGTCAGTGATATCATACAGCACTTTCGCTTTTTCTGTTACTTCTTCCTAATGAGAATAATATGGATTGATATAATTAGATGAATCCTGTAGTATAATGTTAAAACTAAAGCAGACGACTGCAGCGACACAATACAGAATCTATGAAGTCTCTTCATTACCCTCAGTTGAGCCTCCTTAGGTATAAGAACTGCCGCCTTTCTTCCAAGCTCCCTCTCAACAGCTACCTGCTCTTCTGTCATCGTAGTAACTTCTTTCTCCAGTTCCTCTGTAACCAGCTTACTTCCTTCATTAGTTTCTTCAAGGTCCTTGAGCTTTAATAAAGAGATGTGGTGTATTAATTAATTACTCTGATGTCCACAATACCTTTACCTTTGCTGATAGTTCTTCATTCTGCTTATCCATTGCTGATAAAGTTCTCTTAACTTCTTCTTCCTTTCTCTTGTGATCGGCTGTTGCCTTTAGTGCTTCCGTTTCTTTAACTTGAATCTTATTCTGAAGATTTTTTGATCACATTGGGAAACAAGATCATGAGATTTAGCTAAATGACTACCTCATAAAGAACTTTTGATTTTTTCTCTTCCCTGATCTGTGATTGCAGCTCCAATATTTTTCGATTCAAGGAGTACTCCACATCATCAATAGTGATCTTCAAACGCTTGTACTCTTCAGTCAGTTTGATATGATCATCGTTAGTCTGTGTATGATTTCAGGGGCATGATTCTAGCTAACAGGAATAAACTAACTGGCTTGGAACTTGCCTTTGCACAATCAAGTGTAGACCTATCAGCCTGTTTTTCTAATTTTACAAGCTCTTTATTTGCCCTTCCAATGCTCTTCTCATCACGAATTATCTTTTTTTTCCTGCAATAATAATGCACCCCCATAAATTAATAGGAGTTATGGTTAACTATAGCTTACATTATATCAATGGCTTCATTAAGTTCATCAATTTCTTGCTCCACGCTATCATATTCATCTTTAGCTTTCCTCAGTTTACGCTCCTCTCTTTTCATAATAGAAAGTACACTGGAGTACTCATTTTCCAATTTTTCATGCTAGAAATCATAAAAAGTTTAGGTCTCTATAATATTTGTTACACACCGAGGGCTATAAGCCTGAGGCTATGTAAGACCATGAGTTGATAATGGACTTGTACCATACTAAACTACTTAAGCTGAGGAAAGAGCATCAGCAGGAATATAATCATAACTTTTCCTGCTGTCAGGAAGTGGAAGAATTATTCTAGAAGGGTGTAGACTTTTGAACTTGAGTGATACCTTAGTGTCCTTGGTTTCTTGGAGTTTCTGTGCTCTTGCTTCAATTACTTCCAGTGCTCTGTCCAATAACTTCTTTTTTTCTTTCATCTTTTCCAGTATAGCTAGTAACTCATTATATTCTTCCTGGGTCTGCTTAGCTCTATCCTCTGCATGTATTAAGTATATCACTTTCTATGGATGGATTAGTGTACAGTGTGGGCTAGCTATCTATCACTCACCCATCGATTTTCTTCTGCTGTGGATGGAAATCAATTTATCAGAACAATCCTGCACCATTTGAGATACTTCCTCACATGCTCTTTCCATTATATTGAATTCAGTGCTATAAAATCGAAAGCAAAACTCAGTTATAGACTCAGTCCCACACAATGTACAGACAAAGTTAATCCTCGGGGGGGGGGGGGGGGGGGGGGGGGTAAAATGTACTGGTTATAAAATATTTCTCATTTACCCTGTGATGTAGGGCAATACACACATCGATTTATCTACCCCTTACTTCATATCTTCCAATGTCATGACCAATTTCTCTTTTCTTCTTTCTAATGTCTTTTTGTCTGCCTCAGCTCGCAAGTGAACTTTGTGGCACCTTTCTTGCAGATCCAGATGGGCTTTTTTGGCCTGGTGCAGTTCATCAGAGGTCTCTCGCTGCTCCTGCACTATTCTTCTGATATTCTCATTCTCAATCATCAGTTTACTCTCCACTTCAGGACTGTGCATAATTATAAGAGGAAGGGAGGGAAAAAATTACTATAGCAGAAACCCTCAATGTGGATTTCCTGAAATTTCTACAAGCAGGACACCTTTTTCAATAATAGTTGGATATGCACTAATTCAAGGGTATCTTCCTAGCTCTATTTCCTGGTCCTAAAAGTGCCTACATTGAGAGCTCGGTTCCACTGTATGCTTAACTTCTACACCAACTCACACAATGCCTGTGAGATGATCCACTACTTTCATCAGTTCACCATTCTTTTTTTCTTCAACACAAAAAGAATATGATCAAAGTACCTAGACAACAGTACCTAGACAACAGTAGTGAAACATACTTAGCATTCTCTCAGTTTCCAACAGTCGATCTAGCTTCCGTTGCTTGTGGTTAATGTGCCACTGAAGTTCTCGTATATCACGAGCGCATTGCTCATGCTCTGTCATTGAAAATCTTGGTAACAAAATTTTTTTCTATAATGACTCACACACTCACCAGCTTGAACTAGTTTTGGGAGCATATCTAGCCTCCTCTCATGTTCTTGGTCCAGCTTCCCACGTAACCGCTTGACTTTTAATTTCTCCTCAGCAAGGAGTTTTAGTGTCTCTTGCCTGTCGTGTTCCAACCTGGCTACGAGGTAAAGTGCACTGGTAATAACTTCGCGACCATCCAACTCTACAACCTGTATAAACATGATTCAGCAAATAATTATGATATTCCTGCTCAATCAATCAGAAAAGGGATCTGGATTGATATGATTTCGTAGTACTGAATGTGGGGTATGAAACACCTGAAGTGGATTTAGATGTACCTTATTTCCTGATGGGAAACTCATATATTTCTCCACATATGTGCCAGTTTTAACTCCTTCCACCATCATTGGTGAGGAACTCTCCCTACTGCCATGATCAGAAGCATCAGAAGCACCTCTAATCTCAGGAACTGCACTACTTCTTGGTACCGAGACAGACTTTGAGTGCTGCCTAGGTGTCAGTTTTATTTGTACTAATCCACGAATCTTCTCCCTCAGAAGAGCTTTCTTTAGTACTCCCAAATGAGCTGAAGCCTTGGAGACACACGGTTCAACTACACTCAAGTTAATGCAACTTCTTTCTTTCGGATTGAGGGATAAAATCCAGTTGGATTCATCACTCTCTATCATACTGGTGGAACTGATTTCCGTCTGGTCGTCACATGGTGAAGAATTAAGTGACTCTTCCGTGATGACTTTTTGGCTGAGTAATGGCTCTGCTGTAGCCATCCTTTCTGTCTGCTGCAATAAGTAAAAGGAAAATGATACGTTTGATTTTCTGATTAATGCCCAGGCCAGCTAGGTACTTTGTATCCGTTGCCATAGTGATCACGGGCTTAAGATTATAAGGTGTGGTCAAAAATCACATGACGATTGCAAAGCTAAGCCAGTCCGAGGATCCGATTCCTAGCTATAGCAGCTTATCTTCTCTAAAGTAGTGCTCGGCTGCCATGGCTGAAATCAACGGATATGTGCCCACCTCCGACCACCAGCAAGGCCTCATGGAAGGCATGTTAACTATCGTCTTTGACGTGCATATCAACAAAAAGGTGAGGGCTTTTAATATTCAGCAACGATTAGCAGCTGCTTGAGCTGCCGTTAGCCTTCTATAATGGATCATGGATCATGGAACGTTCACCAGGCGGAGTCACCTGTTTTCATCAATTATCCTTTTTGTGTAGCCCATGTTTGATACTAAATTCCTTCTTTCTCTGTATGTAGTATGGACTGTTGAAACCAAACCTGCCTCACCTGCAAGTGGACAGAACTGCCCCACCCAGAGTGGCAGAACTGTTCAGACACTTGGAGACCGAGCTCCAGCTTACGTATGTAGATAGCATACATTAAACAATAACATGGCCTATAATTACAAGGGAGTTCCTCTCCACATTATCAATTTCCCTTCAAAGAGTTGCACTCATGACAAATTACTTGCTGTATAAATGATGTAAAATCACTTGTAGAACCAAGTGTACTTGCAGAACCAGGTTTTCAATCAATAAAAGTGATTGCATTACGCACAATGGAAAGAATCCTAATTTCAGGGGTGGAGCCACTAATCAGGGAATTGGGCTGTCCCTATTGAAGGACCTCTCACTTGACTAAACAGGGTTGATACTAAATTAATTGGGGGGGGGGGGTCCCTCAGAATGTGAATGCAATAACAACATCACAATGATATTTTTCAGGAACGGAAGCTCTAACCATCTGCTTCTCAAAGCCATGTGTGTCAAATCATCAAGATCCCCACACCCGGCCTCAAAATTAAAGTTTCCTGGTGTCTTCCCACTGGTCAACAATCATATCTGGTCAGAAATCTTGACAAAATACCCACAAGGTGAACTAGAGGTGCTGGTGGATCAAAACACTCCTGAAGTGAGGATGCAACACACGAAAGGTTGTATGTCAAGTAAGTTTGAATCCGTGCACTGCCCCTCAATGGTACAGAAATAGTTGAAAGTGACACTGGTGTTTTCATAGTCAGCATCAGAAACATAGCTGCTGGTTTTTCGGTGGGTACATGTTACGATGGTTGCAAGTGGGTGCTGATAAGGGAAAAGTACATATAACACAAAACTGCTTCCTTGACACTTATGGAAGTTATGAGAAACAATTTGTCTTTCATTACCAAGAAATAATGAGGTACCTACAGGCAAAACAAGCAGCAGGATAATGTGACAGTGTAAAATAAGGAGTTTTACTATTGTTCATGGCCATATTAGAGATGTGGCTGTTCTAAGCAGTGTCAGTCTACTACTCTTAAGTAACAAACTTAGGTATTAAGCAATGTCAGCTCTTAAGTAACAAACTTAGGTATAATTCTTGATAGGCAAAGTAATCTTCAGTGTCCCTTTAAGGCAAACTGAGGAGGAATAAAATCACTTTCTATTCCAGATTTTCTTAAACGGGAGATGAAATATCTTGATGTTGCCAGTTTCCTTCCCACCAAGAAGCTGAAAGGCAATCACGTGATGAACCTTAGTCGTGGAATCTTTGAGAAAGGAGTCAGAATCAAGCCGGAGCTGCGTAAGGGTGTGTGGATGCATCTGGTGGGCGTGTTCCACCCAGATCTCCAGTCACGGGAGGAGAGGGAGCAGTACATTGCAAAATTGAGGATGGTCTACGATAATCTTAAAGGTACAGCAAACAAGCAAGTAGTATCTGATTGGTGATACAGTCGTTTTAGGCTATATCATGTAAGTAACAGGCAAGGAACCATATCATGATCCCATGTTAATTTTCACGGATCACATGATTATGTAATCACACTGTACTCCTGGGATTACATGTATCAAGCATGAAAATTTGCATGTAACATCTATAGCCAGCAAGCCAGCCAGCCAGCCAGTAAGCCACTTAGATTTCAAGATGGGGTGGGGTGACACCTGCAGGTGACATCAGTGAATACACTTAAACACATACTTGAGTATAATTATTCATAGCAAATACCATATGGTAAAGGATCGTTACTTTCACAAACCACCTTTTTACATGATCCACCATGAAACTAGTGGGTCTCTCTCTCCCCTCCCCTTGCTATAGTTTTACCGTAATGAAATGCATGACAGAACTTCTGCATGCTTCCATGTTTGAGCTGTGTGATTGTGTACTTGACATGATGCAGGAAAGCTTGAAGGTGAGGATGCTGACTATACTGAAAGAAGACAGCTCGTTGACGCTGTTTACAGAGACGCCATTCGCACAGACCCCACCAACCCCTTCTATGCCAGCCATCGGCCTGCTGAGGCAAGTTACATTAGCCAGCACTTTCACCAATCAGATGACGCCGAAGACAACATCCAGAAACTAATCAACATCGTAGTGATATATGTTTTGGAGCACAGCAATATATCGTACACTCAGGGCATGACAGATATTCTGAGTCCTATTCTCTACGTTATGAAACACGAAGCCGATGCCTACATTTGCTTTGCAGCAATGGTCGAACGGATCCAGAGCCACTTTAAGGAGTGGTGCACAGGTAGTCTTCTCAAACTGGAAAGACTCCGTCACCTCTGTGAAATCCTAGATCCTGAGCTGTATCACTACCTCACTAGTCGCATTGAAGAAGACGTTTTTGTGCTGTTTTTTGGGATGGTTTTGATCGAGTGTCGGAGAGAATTCTCATTTGAAGATTCTTTTCACTTGCTTGAAGCAATCTGGGCAGGCTCTGTTTGTATGAAGGGAGTTGAATCATCTCCTTCAACCTTCTCAGAATGGGCACGCTACATGACCTACCAGTCTCCCGAAGTTCTCCAGCAAGTATTTGAAGGGACGGGTGTCCCCTATACTGCCGTTCCCCTTCCTAATACAATGTCTGGCTCCTACTCTTACCAGTTTTCAAGAAACCCTTCACTTTTATCACAGTCCCCTCCCAATATGCCAAGAAGACAGAGCGAGATTGAGCCTTACAATACCATCCAAGAGCAGCCAACAAGTTCTTCTTCGTCTGGTCCTCCAACGCCTCGCTCCGTCAACCAGAGTATTAGCTCTCTGGAAATCCTTCGTTACAGACAAGTCGTAGCACACAACATTGAGGACGGCATTTTAACCCCAAGACAAGGAGACCAATCCGATTCAAGACTTCGATCTCAATCTGAGTCGAATCTACACAGCCTTTCCTCGCAAAGTGGTATACATTCTATCAGAAGTCCGAATCACAGGAGGAGTGCTTCTCCACCTGTGCCTAGGAGTGTTGGAGAGGGTGCAACTGCTGCCACTCACTTTGCCGCCAATAAGCCAGGAAATTCTTTCTCGCACTCGGAGAGTGAGCTGTATGATAGTTTCAGCAACAGCAAGTTCTCAATCCGGCCAAGATTTGCCAAATACCCAACAGAAATGTCTGATATGAGCAGCATTTCCAGTGGGACTGCCAGTGGGAACTTAATCTCCAGTTTGAAGTCAGTCGATAGCCGGAGGAATGGAATGCGCAATATGACTCCTGAAACCGGTTCCAGTTCCAAATCCAATGGTAATCCTCCAAACGTTCCTCATAGTCATCAGAATGGAGCTCCTGGTGGAGGGAAAACATTAGAAGTTTCTATTGAATTTGTCAACGATGACGTTGCTGGTGGTACTAGATCTTCTGCCGGTAACTCACCTCAGGTAGTTAGATCTAAACCTTCGGTTCACCCAGTGGGTACCTCCCTTGTGTCAGGGAAAGATCCACCTGCAAGTGCTAGCAGTAAGAAACCTTCACAGACGAGCACTGCTATTGCCAATTCAGTCACAGAAGCTGCTTCAAGACATGAGAAATTCTCTCCTCCAAAAGCTGGTGCTAAAGTATCTGTCAACTATTCAGAAGAAGAAGACCCCTTATTGGATTTGAACGAACTTCAAGAACCCACCATTGTAGAACACAGGGGTATGATCATGAATACTAATCGCAGGAGCCCTCTCCTCCCACATGCACACAACAGATCCTCTGATGATCCATCTCTCACAATACGACCACGAGTGAAGCCAGAAAATACTTACCCCCATTCAGACGGGGCCATAGCTCAGCCCAGGAAGCTGGTCAGTACTCCAAAAATGATTCACGGGGGGAAGATGACACCTACAGGTAACTCCAGCAATGCCACACCAGTGCATTTTGATGAGACCCCCTCAAGTCATAGGGTCACCCCTGTGGCCTTTTTTGATGCCATGGAGAAGCTGGTCGAGTCGTTACCTGGGAGAGGTTCTTTATTTCCGTCTCAGTTTTCTTCCAAGCGACCCAGTCCAAAGGAGAAAGGCTCCAGCAAGCGTAATAGTGGGGATGAGGAGGAAACGAATATACCGACATATCGTCGAGTTAATCGACAGAGAACTGACTCTGATAGTGATATCGATCTAGCGATGTCCGCCATTATGTCGACTGAACAAGGAGCTCCGAGAGTCACACGAGACGAGTCCCTCTTGGTCCCCTTCTCAGAGTGCTACTCCCTCTTCATCTGCCTGTCCATTTTAGTGCAGAACCGTAGCGAGATTATGCAGAATGGTGCCGATTTCTACCATCTCTCCATGATCCTGAACGCACAGGCAGGAGTACAGGACTTGGACACCACCTTGAAGGTGGCACATCAGTTGTACACTCTCTACAGGAAATATCAGGAAATGTGTTTCGGAGAAAGTGGACAGTGTGAGATTTGGTTGGACGATGATCGTGTAAGAACAGGTGTCTAATAGAATTTTGCTTTGACACTTTTTTTTTGTTTGTACTTTTATTTTAATACCACTTTCTTGTATGATAAGCACCTTTATATTATATTTATTCAATGATTGATGACTTATTATTATTGTTGAAAGCTTGATTCACTACATGTGGCTGCTGTTTGATGCTAGGGCCATTGGGAATTACAAAGGTGAGATTGTAAACAAGCTTGATTACAGCCTGTACATGCTTGCAGCATAAAATTGATTTTTATTACTTCATAATAATTATAATGAATAATACAGCACATAAATCTGCCATTTTCTGAAAATAATTGATATCAGCCACATAAAGACAATAATTACATAATAAATAAACATTTCAGATTTGATCAATGTGCTGTGATGGTATGCTGGTGAATGAAGTCTTGGATAAGTTTGGCACACTTCCTTGGGCGGTCCATGGTCATGGCATGACCACACTTCTCCAGCAACACCACCTGTGAGTTCTTGATCAGTTCTCCTGTGATGGCCGCTCCTGATGGATGGCAAATCTGTAGGGGCAAAAGTTGGTTTATAAACCAAAGATCCTTTACCATAATAATATGCGAATTATGAAAATAAAGATCTCCTCCTTCCTATCATGACCATATTAACTGACCTTATCATCTTTTCCCCACAGAACTAAGGTTGGCACTTCAATCTTATCTGCCAACTCTTTAATGGCTTTTGGCTCTTCTGCTTTCTCATCATTGAGGAGGTCATTCATTACTACATACAGTGATCAGAAAAATAATAATGACAAGAAGTATTTGTACTCTTGCACTTTCCTATCCCCTCTCCCTTAGTTCCTCTCCCTTATCCATCCACCCTCTCCTTCCTTTACACTCTCTCAGACTTTCAGATCTCTATGTCTCTATGCATACAAAGTCAGAAGCTACTTCCAGAGCTCATACATCTCTCCCCATACTCTCAGACTTCAGATCTCTATGTCTCTACATCTCTCCCCACATCTCTCTCCTCTTTCCATCTCTCAGACTTTCAGATCTCTATGTCTCTATGTCTATGCATACAAAGTCATAAAATACTTCACATCTCTCCCTATACCCTCATCCCACACACCCTCTTTCTTTTCCTCCATTATTGTGTCCAGACAATCCCCTACACTTACTGCGTTCCAAATATTCATAGTTCGGCATCTGCAACTTGACCATGGCCTCCCTGAAGCGATGGTGGAAGGTGTAGAAGGAGGGATCGTATAGCACCAGCTTCAACATCTCCTGCATCTCATCCGCATTTCGTGGCAAGATGAGACATCGACCATTCTCAAGCTCCTCAAAGAAATGAGTCTTGACTCCATTGGGGAGTTTATGAGTAACTGTAAGGATAGAAATAAGAGGATTGTGTGTAATTGTAGCACTAAAACCTCTAAAATTTAATAATGGACACACTTGGGACCCATCTACTGTGTATAGAGTGCATAGACAACAATATTGTTGAGAGGTGTGTCCTCTTTTGGAATGTCCTTTATCGAAAGTTCCACTTTTATTCTCATTTTTAACAAAGATGACTAAACCTTCCTCAACATAAATGATAGGCCCCCTGATAATTAATCAAGATTTTCTCAGAGTTGTTGGCAATTTGAGTGCTGTATGTTTGGAAACAGAGTGGACAAGTAACTAGTGACATTAATTAACACAGAGTCGAATTACAACAGCTGAGGCAAATCAAACAATGGAGTGACAATAAATGAGGCAAGTTTGCATGCTCCAATCATGTGACCAATGGCATACTATGTAACCCAACAAGATCATCTGATTCACCTTGGATGATCTGGCATGACTAAACTGAGGTCATCACTTTCAGGATGTTGTAATGATGTGGCAAGATGTACAATGACACAAGGTGAGTGATGAAAGCTAGCTAGCTGTGGTTGGGTGAGGGGAATATTACAAGACATGTGAACTATATAGCTGCTGACCTGGTATACACATGAGGGAGATGCTCTGGACTTTATGTTGGTACTTTGTGGCGTAGGTTGCAGAGATCAATGAACCCATGGATACGCCAACCAAGTGCACATTCTCCAGCTGTAAAGCATCGATAAACTGCACAAGAAATCAAGGCAATAAAAAACAAGAATCAAGGCAATAAAAATAGCCAGGCAGAACACCTGATAGTAAAGTAATGCCACAAACATTTAAGAGATTTTTTGGGATGTTTTGAATCGGATCATTCCAGTGAAAATCAACATAATCATTGATGTTGTCTTATTGATACATTGGGGAGAGGAAAAGCATACGATATACTATACATGTCACATTGTATGTAGCCATATACTCAGACATTCATCTTTCAGTTTCAACAGAACCCGTTACAATGTATAAGTGTGTTCAGTACAAATAGATCCAGGTACATTCCTAAAAAATGTCACTATTATTATCATGTGAGGCTATGTGGGGGTACTTGATGTTGACAGACACCCTCAAAAACAGCTGACTGATGTATGACAGCATGTCACAGCTTATTTTAAGTGCATAAAAGTTTCAAAAAAATTTTTTTGATCATACTGGACCACTGCTTTGTGATCAGCTCAGAGTCACACCTCATCCAATTGACAACTCAAGTGTAAGTGATCTAGAAAGGGAACACATTTGCAGGAAGTTGGGCATCCTTACTAGTGTATGACCTCGTCCACTTTGAGGTCCTATCAGGAAAACTACAACACCTTTTATGGGAAATGATACTATTTATAGACTTGGCATGAGCATCATATGATGTCTTTCTAACCACTTCAAATTAGCTGTGGGTTTTAAGGTCATGAATACAGTTAGCATCCACATTCAAATGGCTATGAATATCATGAGTATAGTGATGAATATCATCACAACACACACACCCGCATATCCTCTTGAAGATCACATAGCTACCATGCATATTTGACAGAGAATTAACATTGGGTGGGGGAAGAGGCTATGGTAACAGAATGCCATTTATCGATTCCTAATAATAGCTGCTTTGATCTTGGTCTTCTAAATATAACATTCAACCTCTTTTAAATACAATGATGATCCTATGATTAGAATTCACCTCATTGAGTTTATCAGCCAATCCATGAGAATTATATGTAGTGTTGGGATGAAAGCTTGATTCTCCATGTCCTGGCATGTCCAA
Organism: Crambe crambe; assembly: GCA_963924555.1. Classification (NCBI taxonomy): domain Eukaryota; kingdom Metazoa; phylum Porifera; class Demospongiae; order Poecilosclerida; family Crambeidae; genus Crambe; species Crambe crambe. Next base: position 2,056,863 of record OZ004592.1, read on the forward strand.
CATCACCAGGTGCCATTCCTTGGGCAAATACTTGGACATCACCATCCACATTGTCTTGTTGGCAGAGAATCCATGCACAAAGATGACGCTAAGAGGCGGGGAAGCTGTGCTTTTTCCATTGTTTGATGAGGAGGGAGAGGGTAGGCGCTCGAAATAACTAAAGTTAATGTCACCAACTTGGATAAACTTGCGACTGAGGCCCGCATACAAGTAGCCACCGAATCTGTATTAATTAAATGAAAATCTTGTGGTAAAATAATAGTTTACACAGTCGATCAAGTTACTGTACTCAGCTTATAGCTAGCTAATAAACGTAACGCTACCATTGCTAGCTGACTAATCTTACCTCTTGTATCCATGTAAGAGTGCGGTGGGATAAACCCAGTAAAGTGCAGCTACCACGGCTGCAAATGCAGCGGGAGAAAGCACCAGCGAGATGAAGAAATCCACCATTATTGTTTCAAGCAGGCTACGATCTATCATACATGTAGTTCAGTTCAGGATAATTGTCTACCTTTATAGCTACTATTATCAAGGAAGTGGATCAGGCGATTTGGCCACAAATCAGCAGTACTGAATATGAGCTGATGATCTATGAATATCACTTCTGGCGCGCGTTCTTGGCGCAAGTCGTTGTCAGGCGATTGTGTAACGCGACACACCCACCCCATCTTCGGTTGCCAGGCGATACTTCTGACAAGTACAAACATGGATATAAGGTACAAAGGATCGAACATGCGTCGCTTCCGCATGCAAACACAGCATTCAATTAATTTTTTTTCTCCAAAAATAGAATTATAGTAACAGTGCACAGATAATAAATATGAAACCAACTAATGTTGATCTTATTGTGCAGTATTGTGTTCATGTAGGAATATGTCAGTAGCCTGATGTAGGTCCTGGGGGGGGGGGGGGGGGGGGGGGGGGGGAATAAATATAAATAAATGCCAGCATCAGCATCAGTGGAAACATGCAAGAATCATTAATTAGAAACTCTACTAGGCAGATAGTAAACTGTTAAGTAGTACAGGGGAACCCTCTGATTAAGTTTCAATTGGAAACCCAGCCTTTTGTCCTTTATAGAGAAAGCTATCCTCTTTTTGGAGGGTAGGTTTGTCCTCTTTCAGAGTTTCCTTTATTGGAGGTTCACTGTACACCATTAGGTGCTATCTACCCACATATGGAAATCATTGGCAATTCATATCACACTCTCAGTAGCTACTTGATAATATCATAACCAGTGGGAGATATAAATTTATAACAAAGGACTTACTTCCAGCAAACTTTCTCTCTCCCAGTTCATTCTGTGACGAAAGATGAGTTGTTCATACATAGAGAGAATACGTTCCATCTCCTCCATATTGCAACTCTTTGTCCCCTCAACGATCTTCTCAAATACATTCACCAACCCTTTCCTGTCAATAACTACCTTTGAGTCACCTGGAGAAGAAATACTACACCTTTTCTGTCTGCTCCTGACAATAGAGTCCTTTTGATGGATCGATCCTTCATCCTCCTTATCACTCTTCGCTGGTGTTGCCATAGCAACAAGTGCTTCAGCAGCTGTCTTTACAGGAGTTGATGCTCGATACGCATGAATAGGTGTTAAAAGGCAGCTGTTGTCGTCCTTGTTGTACCTGAAATACACATCATTACCAAAGGAAGGAGTTCTATTCCGAGTTTGGCTCTTGCTCCTGCTACTGCTCCTACTCCAGTTTCTGTGCTTGCTCCTGCTTCTACTCCTACTCCAGTTTCTGTGCTTGCTCCTGCTGCTGCTTCTACTCCACCTTCTGTGTTTGCTTCTGCTTCTGCTTCTACTCCGACTTTTACTCCTGCTCTTACTTCTGCTCTCACTCCTGCTCTTACTCCTGCTTTTACTTCTGCTTTTACTCCTGTGCTTTCTCATGGAATCGTCCCATGATCCGATTATCTGTCGACGCACATGGGAGTTCACCCATTGGGTACCTGTAGCTGGATTATCATCTTCTTGATTAGAAGCCAAACCATTCTCACAACCATTCTCTGAACACTTATTTCCCGACGCCAAACCATTCTCACAACCATTCTCTGGACTTTTATTTCCCGATGCCACTTTTAGCTTGGAAGGACTGTAGTAAGGGAACCCCACCCCCTCGGGCCCCAGGCCTTGCTGACGTAAGCTCCTTCTTGGGGCATCATAGAGCTCAGCTCTAAGAGAGCCATCTCCATTATGTTGATTGTCAAGGGCCACTGAAGATTTGGACTCTTCCTTGATAAGGGAAGACTTTGAGCCTATGACAATACACAGTACCAGGGAAGGGGGAGTATTAATTATGGGTATACCCCTCAATTAGCTGAAAATAATGCACTCACACGTGTGCTTACCATTCATTCTGTTAAAACTTTTCTCAATATCTTCACATTGCTGTGGAAATGATAATTGCAAAGACATTAACTGCATGCACTAATGAAGGGAAAAGAGTGTGACTCTCTCTTGAAGAAAGAAGAGTCGACCAAAGTTCTCTTCAGTTCTTTCTCCAAAACTGTCCTACTAGACATCCCCTCCCCCCTCCTCGCACAAAACCAGTCTCCCTAAGGTAAGAACTATAGCACTTACTGCCTCAAAGTCCTCACTGAGTTGGTGGTCCAGGAAGGAGTGAGCCATGTCTTGGAGAGCCAGAGCTCTGTGTCTGAGGAGTCTGCTTTCAGAATCATGCTCTGGATTATACCTACACATAATATTGTACGAATGAACTATAGGAGAAGGTGCTCTAAGGAAAATTGATTTCTAATTCCTTATAAGAAACTCGTTATTCCTTATAAGGAAACTCAGTTTCATCAATTTCGTAATTCCTTATAAGGAAGCATTCTCCTGTTCCTTTTAAAATTCAAATATGTGATTCCTTATAAGGAAATATTTTATAAAGAAGCTCAATTCAGGACTCCTTTTAAGGAAACTCAAACTCTTCTTGCAGATTCCTTGTAAGGAAACTCAATTCCCCATAAGGAAACTTGATTCATAAGGAAATTTTATTTCCAGTACTAGGTATACTCCTGGAAATGAGACTCTGCCCTCTGTATTGAGAGGTTCTAAGACAGTGACTCACGCAAGGGCATTGATGGTAATCAGGTCCACATCAGCCACCCACTGCTTGGGGAGAGTGTAGTGGTGTTCGTCTATCTTCTTCATGATAGTGCTCAGGTCCATTGGCTCAGTGATAATGGAGTGATAGTCAGGGACCTGGTGGTGGCATACTGTTCAAACACTTAGCATAATAATAATAGGGAAATTTTTCTTTGCATTTGCTTGAATAACAACTGGTCAAAGGTCATTTCCAAATATTTTGAGGAAATGCTGACCTTTTTCTTCCCTCCCTCCCTCCTTCCCCTCATCCCTGAAAATTGTAGCTATCCGCTGTGAGTACTTCACCTCATTAGGATCAACAGGTTTCACGAACTCCTTGAACTTTCTCTCAGCCAGCAGTTTGTTGGTGGCATCTCTGAGAAACACACGAAGCTCCCTTAAAACAGACTCCCTCTGCCGCACAATCTTGTCCACCTCGTCTTGACTCAACTCTGGGGGGTTGGGAGGTGGGGCCACAGGCAGGTCCTCTAGGGGAACGTCTAGAAGAGAGAGAAAATAGAGTTCATACTTGTATCTCTATTAATCTGAAATGAGAGACTTTTATGACCAACCCATTTACATATCTGGTCTTAGGTGTCATACTTTTGCATGGATAAATGCCCATGGGCCATTACATCCTTACCAGATATAAGCCTTGGTTTGCAAGGAGGATGCAAGAGAGGCTTATCCAGCAGCGTACTGCAAAAGAACTGTTTCCTCTGTTCCAGAGATGGAGGCACGACATTGAAACAACGAGAATCCGACTCTCGGAAGAAGTCCTTCAGATTGGAGGGGAGGTCCTCCCAGGAGCACTCTGCAGTGGCCAGCACTAGGAGGGGGGTGGACGGAAGAAATGAAGAGAAGGAAGTCAGGAGGATCATCTGGAAGGTCGAGGAGGTCACCTCCCACCATGTGTCCACTCTTGGAAGGAACAGGATAGATGGAGTTATACGTCGTGCCTCACGCAAAATCTAGGATGTAAAAAAAACAAAAACAAAACAGGTGAATTGCAACTGTTTTAAGTGGATGGGGTGAAAAAGACGATTGTTACTGGGGCAGAACTTGAAGAGAAAAGTGAGTGGGTGCTTCAAGCTGTCAAAATCTAAGGCTACTTTGTTAGTAGAAAAATTTCATGACGGTTCATACAATACACTGTACTGACCTGCGTGCATGCTTCTTCGGGGGACTTTGTTGAAATACCAAACAAACTTGCAAGATCCATGGTCTGCACAGGAAGATCCTCCAGGGCACGTAGAACGGCCGGTCCTAAGTACAAACTCTGACCCATGCCTCTCGGACCACAGAGGATCAGACGTGGTTGGTGGACAGCAGGAGGGGCGTGGGGGTGGGAGGACACTGTCAAGTATTGAGTGGATACAGGAGCTGGAGACATTGAGTTTCTAGCTTCAAGGATGCTTGCATGGTGACAGCCTTCATCACCAGATTGTGATTGATCATACGAGAGTTCCGTTAGGTCAAAGAAGATGTTTCTCAGATTGTCAGGGTGGTCGTGTTTTTCGAATAACTGGGCATACGCTGAAGGAGAATGCTTGTCATTCCTCCCTCTTTTGGCTTTCTTGCTCGTTGCAGATCGACTTAAAAGGCGGTTGTTAACAATAGAGTGATTTTTGGTGACGGAGGTGGCATCACCTGACCAGTTGCCAACAGTGGAGTACATATTACGAGCTTTGTCAAAGACAGAGATGTAGGAACTGGACCTACGAGTGGAAGCAACCCTATTCCTCAAACGTGGGCCTTCCAATGGTGACTCGTCATCGTATTGAGACATGTGACCATTTCCCAACCTGCCGTTTTTAGCATCAACCGACTGAGAGCGTCTCTGTGAAGATGGCGATGCCTTCAATTCTTGTATCCTGTTCTCGATCATAGCAATGGTGTCCACCTCGTGATCCAGGAAGCACTTGAGCTCACACGCTGCCCTGCACACCAGATCCCAAGCTGGAGGGAAGATGAAGCTGATCAAGTTGAGGATAGATTGTAACGATTGGAGGAGAAGTGGTCGCACATGTTCAGGGAGACTCAGTGCTGAAGCGGTGTCTGATCTCTGAGCCGTGGGTATGATGGCTTTGAGAGCATTGTGGAAATCGGTGGCAGTCACGTTTATCTTGCTGACGTCCAGTAGCAACTTCTCTGTGGTGTTGTAGATCTGAGGATACCGACGCCTGAGGGCAAAGAGAGCTGCCTCGGCACAGAGGGAGCGGAGGTCGGCCCCGCAGTAACCCACCGTGTGGTTGGATAACTCTGAGATGAAGGTGTCCTTCAGCCTTGGGCTCCAATCTCGTGTGTGGATGGAGAGAATACTGTGACGATCCTAAGGGGGACAAGGGGAGAGAGGGAGGGGGAGTAGAAGAGTTGATCTTGGAGTACTAACACTAACAGATATGTAGCCATTATGAGAGCAAAGTAGGGACGACTTAATGTGCCAAAAAGTAAGGAAAGAATGCATGACACTACATCAAGCCATTACTCATAATTATCTCCCTAATTGCTCCATACATACATACATACATACATACATACATACATACATACATACATACATACATACAAATAAACAACAAACAAATATACATACATACATACATACATACATACATACATACATACATACATACATACCTTTCTAGATGGTAGTGGGAAAATGAACTCTCTGTCGAACCTCCCAGGTCTCCTGAGTGCAGGATCAATGGCATCGATTCTATTAGTGGCTCCGATAACGACTATCTCCCCTCGACTGTCCAGTCCATCCATGAGGGCAAGTAGGGTAGACACTATTGAGGAGTGGATCTGGTCTTGACGACTAGAACGAACGGGGGCTAACCCATCTATCTCATCAAAAAAGATAATTGATGGTCGAACTTGAAATGCCTACAAAATCATACAATAGGTAAGGGGTCTATACAGCAACAAACTCAATTGTAAGATACCTGATCAAATAAGAGCCTTAGCTGCCTCTCTGACTCTCCTACCCACTTGCTCAGACAGTCAGCTCCTTTTCTCATGAAGAAGGCAACCTTCTTGCCTCCCTTGGAACACTCATTGGCCAGCGCTCTCGCCACGAGGGTCTTGCCACACCCAGGGGGCCCATGAAACAGTACCCCACGTGGAGGGTTGATCTGAAAACGCTCGAAAATCTCCGGATACAAAAGAGGGAATATAATCATCTCCTTGAGCGCCCTGATGTGCTTTGTGAGGCCACCAATCGAGTCAAAAGTGACTGAATGATCAACGCTCATTGGATTAATGTCAGCCAGGCTTGCTCCAATGCGGATGCGATCTCGCCGCACTCCCTGTGCAATGTCATCAGGGTCAAAGTTCATCGGGAGGCAATGTGACCTAGCCTTGGCCATGCTACGAGCCTTCCGTCGCCGAAATCTACCCTCATCAGAATCAGACTCTGAACAGAAAGAGAGGGAAAGAACAATAATATCTTGCTCTTTCTCTTTTCAAGAAAGTAGTTGCCCATAGGGCCATACTATTGTGCTCATCAATTACAGCATTGAGAACAGAGTACAGTTTCTCCCCCTCTAGCTCTCCAGCTCACCTGATGTTGATGATGAAGAGGTGTCACAGTGAGCTTGTCTGATCCTTGAGTCTTTCCTGCTGCTGTGACTGGTCTGGCGGGCTAGGTAAGCCCTGGGAGCAGCCGACCGGGCCTTGGACCTGTAAGAGGTCCGACGCTTGCGACCACTCTTTTTTGGTGGAGTGTCACTTTCTACAACCTGAAGCAGTGCATAAAACACATTGTTTGAACTAATGGCTACAGAACTACAGCAAATTGGACAAGATTTACAATTTTGTAGCTTTTTTACACTATTTTGTGTTATGATATCTTATTTGACCATAATGAAATAGGGTACCACTCCTTTCAGGCAGTCTAATAAGAAAAAAAGGAAAATTGCTCTCTGAACTGAAATGAAAACTCATACAGTCTTGATAACAGAGTTTAACATTTCCAAACACTTTTAAAAGGTGGTTCACTCACATGATGAACAGGCCGTACATGGTAGATGACAGGCTGCCTTTTCCGGAGGTTGTAGTACCCTCCTTCCTCTGTCTCGTCGTCATCCTCTTCAAATTCAGTCTCCACCTCCTCCTCTTCTTCGTCGCCCCCTTGGTAAAACAAAATGATAACAGTAAACTTATAGTCAAGGCTAACAGAATACCATGCAAAACAATAACAACAACAACTAAACAAACAAAGATATTTGTGAAGTCTTGGGCTCCCTCAGTGTAGTCCAATATTGCCATCTACTGTCCGAAAGGAATATGGGATCCTTTATAATCATAAATAGAATACTAGGGGATATTCACATGCTAAGGGTATGTTACAACCCTTGAAACAAATGTCTTGATTAGAGCCAGGTGTCTTTATCTCAGGATAATTTATAAGTGTTTTGGATTTCAGGGTGTCCACATTGAAGGGCCCAGCAGCATTCAAAAAAGTCAAGGGGCATGACTGTTTAATTTCCTTTCCTTAATCTTTGCCACTACGATAGGAGGATTAACAGCCTAACCTTTTTTGTCTGCACTGCCTTCAGTCTGCTTCTTCTTGTCCGAGGGTTTGCTGGAGGAAGTGGCGGTGCTGGCACTGGCACTGGTAGTGGAAACAGATGGAAGACTGTCACGTTTCATCCGGGGACTGCGACGACGGTTGACACGACTTGGGGACAGCAGCTTCTCATATGGCTCCATCTCATCCTGATAAATTGACACAAATTGATGTCTTAATTTATGTTTTCAAGGATAGTGCTGAAAGTTAGAGTTTCTACTGTGAAAATTTAAAAGAGCATTGGATATCTCACTGCATAAACAGCCCACATGACAGATTCATTGTTGTACAGGGAGCCCATCAGTCTCACCTCTGATGTGAGAGGGTAGTTCTGGCGAATCTGCTTGTCCATCTCTGAGACATTGAAGGTAGCAAAAAGGAGCCTCTTCTCTCGCTTGCTACGGCGGAGAGGAAATCTCTCAGAGTTCCCATAAGGATGGAGTATCATGTGACGACGCTTTACTGAACCCGGAGATCTGGAGTGAGTGCACATAACCTTCAGCTCAAGACCCCAAAAAAATTTTTTTTGTCTAACCACAATGTTTATACCACATCCACTTAGTGAAATAAGGTTGGTTACCCAATGCATAAGTGGTGGCAGAAAACAAACAAAAAAAAAGTGGGTTGGCAAGCATTACCCTTTCAACTTCCTCTTTCTTCCTCTTCTCTTTGTCAGGGCTTCTTCTTCTGCTTCGTCTTTTGTATTTCCACCATCTTCTTCAACGTCCGTTTCATCTTTGACTTCCACACTTCTGCCAAAATGTCTGTTAAATGAGATACACATATATAAGCGAGAGACAGGTAACCTCACACCCCAGCAATGAACAGTTTCGGTGTATGTGTGCCTGCAAGATATAACTAACATACCATAGGGCAGGAGGTCAACTCCCAATTGGCTACACATCCACATGGATAAACTAGCCCTTATATTGGGTCTGTCGTCACGTGAAAAATGGTCCGATGGACCATTTCTTGTAATAAAAGCAGTCCGCCCAGACAAAAACTTGCGATGAAATTGGTCCCCCAGTGCGAAGTTTGGTCCGGCCCACGTTAGAAGTCCATGTTGTATCTAGAAGCGGTTTGCTGGATATACTGGAAGCGGTGTACTGGTAGCTAGCCCTTCCCCTAGCCCCTAGCCCTAGCCAAGCCCTTTGGCCATACAACCCTAGCCTTGGAGTTACGAAATACACACCACACCAGTAACTCCATACACCTAGGTGTGGTCACAATACCGTGTGAAAACAACCTCCGTACCCCTAGGTGTGGTCACATGACCACTATAGCCCTAGCCCTAGCCCTAGCCAAGCCCTTTGGCCGTACAACACTAGCCTTGGAGTTACAAAATCCACACCACCAGTAGCTACCATTGACGGACCACTTTTATCAGTGAAGGACCATTTTTATTGATAAAAATAGTCCGACCGGACTGAAAATAATAGTCCGGGTGGACCAATTTTGGCTGGATCAATTTGTAACAGGTCTCCCACACACACTAGTGGTGCACTTCAAACCCAGCTGAGCAGCTGGAGTGGGTATTATGGGTACACAGTATCCTGTCATCACTTACCGACGAGATGAGCGCCTTCTACCAAGAGTTTTGTCTCTATCCATTTCACACTCTCACTGCAGACTCTCCTTCAGCTGTTGACTTCAATTAAAGCCCATCAACTCTAACAGACGCTAACTCTTCTTGGAGCGATAAAGATTAATTGTGAACTCAATTTGAGTTGGACCCAGTCTTCGACTTGTTCTGCTCTGGCTAAAACTCTTGCTGCCAAGCTGCAGCTAATCGGGCCGACATAAAAACCGGGCCCACCAAAATTAAAATTCGGCGGGAATTTCCTGTAAGGGAAGGATCGTCATTAAAGTAAGGTTCGTAAGATGACGTCATGATATGACTCAAAGGTCAAAGTGCTATAAAATTATATCTATATTGAAAATGGCACAGTCAATGACATCAATGTTGCAGAAACTTAATAGAAGTTTTGGAAGTAAAGGATTTGATAAATTTTTGACAGCTGTGAGGAGAAGAATCATCCAGAGTATGATTGTTAAATTTTATTATACCACTCACAGATTAGAGTGGTCTCGGCTTCCAAAGGACAATGTGTGTGTGAAATGACTGTTGATGAATCCCACCTGAATCTTGGGGGGACTCTCCATGGAGGGTGTACTGCGACCATAGTGGATAATGTCTCCACACTGGCTATTATGTCAACTGAAACCCATCCTGGGGTCAGCGTGGACATGAACATATCGTAAGAGATCACAGATACATATCAGACAGACTAAACGACAATAAGATCCTGAGAGCATTACAGTGGAACCCCTCTAGCATTTAAGCAGAGAGTATAATTATAGCAGTGGCATTTAGGATAGGCCTATTCCTATTGTAGCCCAGGGGAACACTGAATTACTGGATTGGCTTACTCTTCAGGTACTTGAGTGCTGCTAGAGCAGGAGATGTGTTGGAGATAAAATCGGAGTGTATAAAACCAGGTCAAAAACTTGCCACTGCTACTGTAGATGTGACAAGAAAGAGTGATGGGCGACTGATTGCCGTTGGGAGACAAACTAAATATGTTGACATATAATGATTGTATACATACAAGCACACAAAATTTAATATCACGAGTCATTTTTTTTGTTTATTCTCCTAGTATAGATATGGGCTCTGCATGAATTTGCTATAACTTATTGGTTTCTTGATTTCGTTTTCCCTTTCCTCCTTATGACCACTCCAAAACCACGACGATGTTATAGCTACCTCCTTTGTATCAAATGCTGGCAACACCAGCCTGAAGCTATTTCTTTCAGATTTGTTGTAACCAGGTCCACTATCGACTTTAGATGGAAGACTGATGATGAAGGGTGATGGGCAGTGTCTTAAGTATATTGGTGTCCATGTATAGCCTTTTTGATTGGTGAATGCTCCCTCTTTGTAGTCATAAGTGTATCGACTTAGTGGAGCACTCAATGCCCTCTTACTGCTACTTAGGACTCTACAAGGTGTGGAAGATTCACTTGCCTGTGTCTTTAGTAATCGTAGATATGTTCCATTAGGGTGGGACTGGCTCTTAGCACTGCTTCTGTAGCAATATTTAATACCAGAATGAGTATTTCCAGAGGTTGCAGGTCTAACTTCCATCTTGAAGTCTCCAGCATGCATGAGAGGTGTGATTTAAAAAGTTTTCATTTTGCAGCTAATTAGCACCGGACTTATTAACATTGACCAGCAGCTATAGATTGGCCCTTGCTACTTGCTGATGAAGAGTCATTATGCCTGAGGCTATGTTGCAGATGCTCAATGTTGTTTTTGTGCAGCTGCTGTTGGTTGGTTGGCAACGTCAACGAGATAACTCCAGCTGATAATGTCATCACCACTTAGACTTTTGCGGAAGAAGCAGAGCGTTCCTCTTCCATCTCAGTATGTTACTCCTCCTCGTAATGAATCCAGTAGCGAATTTATCAAAAGAAAACAACAGAGCAGTAACACATACACTAGTCTCAATGCTAGGCCCATTGTGGTTAGACCAGCTGCTAATAGTGGTATGTTTACTGACAGTTTATTTCTCACTAATTTTATAGCCAGTAATTTATAGTATATCCTGAGTCGGTCAAAGATTACTTGAGACGTCATAAAAGCTTTTTGGAAGATTTTTTGCTGTATGAAGTTCCTGCTTCAGTTTTAAGAAAAATCCTCATGAGAAAATCTACAAGAGAAAACTTTGGTTAGACTAGCTAACTGCATGCACTAATACCACTCCAAAGCATTGTTTAGTATCTTAGCAATGACATAATGACTGGAACAACTTTAGTTTAAGGATTCTCTAAGTTAAGCGTCCTTCAGAATTGAACTTTTGACTAGCTAATACATTGAATGGAACAGCTGGTGGAAGAGATCTGATAAGATCATTGTATGAAGCAACCATGAAAAAACAACCTTATGGTAACCTAGATTGTTTGCCAGATTTTAATGCATAACACTAGTCACCTGGTCCATGTAGCTATTTTATCTATACTTGGACAGTCCAGTGGGGGTATATATATTTAAAAGTCATGCAAGCTTGTTCTTTCACAATATTCAGGCCATGGAATTGCTCCAACAATAAGTGATGTAATATCAAAATGGAAGGTAATTATTAATAATTTAATAATGACACACTATCAATTTTTTTTTTTTTTTTTAGCTGGGGTCAGTAAATAGGATGAGAACAGATGAATTAATGGATCTCAGTGTAAAAATGCAGAAGGATGTTCCATTCAAATCAGCCTTATTTCATTTATGCAAGTCTATTGCTCAAGGTACGATAGTACAATGCAAGAGAAGGAAAATATGTGTGGTATGGTGGTAAACTTATGCTTTATATTCTATAGCTGCACATGCAGATAGTTTTCAACTCTACATAACTACTACATCCTCAAATGTAAGCAGCTGGCTACACTCGTGAAAAGTAATCACAGAGAGCATAAATTTATATAGTATAACAAAGCTCAGTTCCTGACTATAATTGAAGAGGAGGATCTAAACACTCCATCTACACAATTCCCTGTAGATCTTGGTGACACTTTACCAGGTTATGTAGCTGTTACGGGAAGCACAGTGGACATGAGTGTACTCAAACGGGTATAATTTTTGTACACTGAAAAATAACTGCCTGTTTTTATGCATTCAATATTTCTGCAGAATCCAAGAGATGACTTTAAATTTCCAAATGGTTCTATACTCGCCCAGCTTGGTTAGAAATTAATCTTTTTTCCTACCTCCTTTCATTTATCATCATTTAATTTAAGATTCTACAGTGGCATTTGTTCTGTGTGCACCCATTGTGTCAAAGAATGGTGGTAACATAGGTGTGATAGAACTAGGGAGGAGAGCTGAGAGCCTCTTATTTGACCAGGAGGATATGGAAATAGTCCAAAACTATCTCCATTGGGCCGCAGTGACAATGCAGTGCTCTGAAATATTTCGTGAAGCTTTGCAATCTCAGCTACTGTGTAATACCTTCATGGAACTCACTAAGTATGTAAAGTACCCTTAAATTTATAGGGGTCTCTAGATTGGCAGTGGAGTATTATAGGAAACATGTTCTCGGCCTCACATATGATTATAGCTATTTACCTATAGGTCAGTAACTGGCAGTGATTGGTGTTTTGAGTCTATTTTTGATCAGATTCAAGTTAGTCTATTACAGGAATCTGGATTGTATCTAATCTTTTTTGATCCAGTCCACAGTGACCCATCTTGTGGGCTCTGAGAGTACCAGCATATTCATGTTGAGCCAATCCAGAAATGAGTTGTGCTTACAAGTTCCAAGGATATTTATGCTGGACGATGATCCAATTTGGGTGACTAGCAGTGGCAGTCTATCTGCTAAAGATATCATCCAACAAGCCGAGTCAAAGGACACTATCAAACAATTCCCAAGGTGTACAGCAACTGTTATAGAGGGAATGGGATAACTCCAAATATGGCAAAATTGTCAAGACTCAATAATTTGTAATTATTGCAAGTTTGAGTTCAATACACCCCAAACTTTTGTGCAACTATAAAGAGGCAGGAAGCTCATGCTGTAACTGTTAATTGATGCTTATATTTTATGTTTTGTGACTAGAGTATCTATCAGAGAAGGAGTGGTTGGTTTTGTCGCTAGAACTGGCAAGATGATTAATGTGAAGGATACCTCTCGGAATGAATTCTATTGTAAAGAGGTGGATAATGTGGCTGCAGAGAATTTAGCTGGCAAGATCTGCAAAACTCTCCTATGTATTCCTATAAGCATCAACAGAAGGTGTGTTATAGTAGAGTGGGGTTCCATTTTGAAGCTATAATTATATTAATGCAGGCATGGCTATAATATTATAGCTAGCTGACTTGAAATGGTCAAATCCACAGTATGTGTGTATCTTTTAGGGTTTTAGGAGTAATTGAAGCCATCAATAAGAAAACAGCTGTTGAATTCTCATCCAGAGATGAAGAGCTGCTCAGGTATTTCTGCACGTTCTGTGGGTTGATTATCAACGAATGCAGACTACAAAAAGAAGAAGTCGGACTACGATGTGAACTTGCGGTAAAAATAGAATTCAGTAATCATTTCAATTATTGTTGATATTAATACATAGGTAACAAATGAAATGCTCGAATATCATCAAAGGTGTTCAGAAGAAGTATTTCAAGCAGTAAATGAAATGCCATCTCTTTCTATTGATAGCTTTCCCGTTAAAGAGTAAGGTTAAAGCTTACAAAGAGTTTATTATTATCAATTCATTTTCTTTTTTCAGCTATAACTTTGACAGTGGAAATCTAAGTGATAACATCAAGGTTCAATTAGTAGTCACATTATTCTCTGATTTAGTGGATATCTCAAAATTCAACTCGGAGAAACTATTGAGATTTGTTTTGACAATATGCAAAAATCACAGACCACAGTCTTATCATAATTGGGACCATGCTTTCTCTGTAACCCACTTTATGTACCTACTCATCAAGGGAGCACCACATCTCTTCTCACAAATAGAGGTATGAGCAACCAATTTCGTCTAGGAACCTGAAAAGAGTGAAAAAGGACTACTAAGGGGTCTATCAGGTGTTTATGAGGAGTAGAATACCTATGACATAATTAACTGCTAATATCATTAATCCAAGTACCCAGGTGTTGTGCAAGGATAGTCACCAGTTCATGTATAATATTATTATTCAGAGAATAGGCTTGTTTCTTGCCTGCTTGTGCCATGATCTGGATCATCGTGGAACCAATAACTCCTTTCTGTCAAGGACCAACTCTCCAATGGCTAAACTTTATCATACCTCATTCCTTGAGAATCACCGTTTAAACCTGACCTTCACCTTGTTACAAACAGAAGAGATTGATATTCTTTCTGATTTCACTGACCAGGACTACCAACAGGTTGGTTTCACTTGTGGGGGGAAATTTTATGGCATGCCCACAAAATTTTTCCATGTTACTGTTTTCTTTTCTATCTAGATTTCACATATAATTAGCGAGGGTATATTGGCTACTGATCTTGCACTATTTGGAACAATCAAAGAAACAATGTCTGCGGCACTAAAGGACAGAAAATTCTCCTGGGATAACCCACTGCACAAGTACTAATATATATTATTGCAATGATTGTTGAGTCTGATAAGCTTGCTACCAATTCAGGAAGGCTGCACATGAATTAATGGTGGTTGCATGTGATATCAACAACAGTTTCAAGAGCTGGAAATTGCACAAAAAATGGGTGGATGGTCTCATGAATGAATTCCTCTTTCAAGTAAGGACGACCGTTATACAGGATATGCACTCCTAACTGCAACTCACTATGTATTCATTTCACAGGGTGACTCTGAGAGAACATTTAGACTGGAACCTCTACCGATAATGGACAGGAACCAACACGATATACCCATATTCCAAGTGATAACATCGGCATACATATAGATGTAAACCATGTTCCTATTATTATTGTTGTACAGGTGGATTTTTTTAGAGATATCAGTTTACCAAGTAGCCAGCTACTGAAATCTATACTACCACACACCAAAATGTTGGAATATGGAGCAATGTAAGTCAAAGACATTGATATTGATTATAGTACATACTGATTTGTTCATCAGGATGAATATGGGGAAATGGAAGGAAATGATTACAAATGAAATAATGAAGAGCAAAATATCGATGTCAAATTTAAGACATAGTATCTAAAAAAGCACTCTAACAGTCATACATAAGGCACTCTATCTATAACAGTCATACGTAATAAAGTTCACAAGTCTATAAATAAAATTAATCTCATTCAGCAATAGAAAATATGCCATCGATATTATCTTCCCCATTACTATCAACTTTCCCAACATTAGTGATATCTAAAGAGCTTAGCTTTTCAGCCATGGAAGCAAAACCTCTTTTCATCACAGCCTCGATACTCTTCTCGTCAATACTACTAGTTGGTGATGTATCTTTTTCTTTCTCGGGGATATGGCGAAGTTTCTTGTGTCGAAAAGTCTTGATCTCAAAAAGCAGTTGTGCACTTTGACTCCTCTTTGGGGGACGTGAAGGAAGGGTCATGCTGTAATTACTCTTGACGGTCTTTAAATACACACCACCCTTGAGTTCTTCCTGGAGGCTATTAAAGCTTTTTTGGCTGGTCTCACTGGTATAGCTGAACTTATCACTATGTGTAGGACGCAGACGTACACCCTTTTTGAGTTCTTCGGCCAAGCTAGTCGCAAGGTCTTTGTTACTTGGGGTAGTTGTGGCTGCACTCTTCTTCTTCAGTTGGATTTTAGCTGGTGGTGGGACCACTGTAGGAGGGGGAGGGGCTGGTGGAGGGGGAGGACCAGGGGGTGGGACAACTTCCTCAGTATCCTTACTTATGACAGGGATATTAACAACATCATTACAAGAGCCAGTTTTCCTGCGCTTGAGCGTGTCTGTCCAACACATCGCTTGAGTGAGCAGACTAATTGAAGTATCTAATCCCACATGCGAGAGGTGCTGAAATTCTTTTGGTTCCGAGATTTCAGGTCGTTGCTTTACCTTTTTTCGGTGAAAGGGTCCATCCACCATGTCTCCTCCATCTTCTTCAACTTTTGCTTCTTTGGGAGATGGTTCCGTATCTTCTTCTGCATCAGTAGGAGTTACGCCAACGCAAGGAACAACACGTTTCAGAAGTAAAAAGATTTTCTTTCCGACTGCATCATCTGCAAAACTAAAGCCAAAGCAGCCGCTGGGCTCAGTGAAGATATGGAAGTGATCATCGATCTCCGTATACTGAGATGCTGTTGTTATTCTAAATTCGCAAAGCTTATCACCAGATTCGATATCGGCCAAGCAAAAACCCACACCATTTTGATTAGCAATGATTACAGGAATTCCATATTCAAGAATTTTCCACTGGAGACTTTCAGATGTCGTCTCTACTGTCTCACCAGAATCAGTCTGGTCTTCTTCTATCTCTTCGAGGAGCACACATTGATGCAAGGTTCCAATCGTTTCAAATGTCACCATGAGACCCCCATCACTACACAGTTTCTGGATGGTCTTTTTCTGCTCACTTGATCCAGAATCAGTCATTATCAGATTTCTATGATTATTATAAAGGTAAATGAATGTACTATATAGTGTACTGTTATTCTACAACACGGAACTTACCGATAGATTGATGTTTGCACCGCTCGGTGGTTGACTTGTGGCAAGCCTAGAACATGCTTGCTATGTACAAAACTGTTTCTAGATCACGTGATATTTTAAAAGATGTCATATGACAAAATCCATGCTGTCAGCTGAAGAATCTCGCTCTTATTTGTATGACCTCCCTGCTGTATATGTAGGATAGGAAGAGATGGCAGTCAACGTTTTCACTACTTCGGCCACCACTGAGAACCTGAGTCGCCACGACATGCTCGAGTGGTTCAATCAGAGTTTAGCGTGCAAATACACAAAGATTGAACAACTATGCTCAGGTAACTGAAATAGTAGCTGCTAAGTGCTTGAGTATGCATCATATAGATGTGTCACTGAATTAAGTTAGTGTCGTTTATATATTGCCTTTATGCCTTATAGGTGCTGCTTACTGTCAGC
Source organism: Crambe crambe (assembly GCA_963924555.1). Classification (NCBI taxonomy): domain Eukaryota; kingdom Metazoa; phylum Porifera; class Demospongiae; order Poecilosclerida; family Crambeidae; genus Crambe; species Crambe crambe. The sequence goes on from OZ004592.1 coordinate 2,074,126, forward strand.
TGATGGATATGCTTTTTCCTGGTACGTGCAGTACAAGTGATTTTTTTTTTTTTTTACCACCTTTGCAATCTAGCTAGAGCCTGAAGCCCCAGTATACACAAGCCCTTTATTTCTGAACTTGAAAGAGATTGTGATCAAGGCTCTAATTTTACTGTTGCAAAGGTGGTGGAAGTGATTGGTGAGGATGATGATGATGATAAACTTCCTTCCTCTCGTGCAGTAGTAGCTACATGGAATTACCGTATGTGGGGTTGCCCAAGATTAATGAGATGGCTACCCATACCAGCAAATTACCAAATTGCTGTGCCATGAAAAGAATCTCATAACCTACAAGATGAGCACAAGGGTCATTGTCCACTTCTCAATCTATCATAGTGTAGTGAGCATAACATGGTTTGTAGTCATTTAGGCTACTGACCACTCTCGTTTACCTGACAATAATAGCAAAGAATACTTATAGTATGCTAGACTCTGTTGGACGTATGTGACATTTTTTTATGGCCTTAAAGGACAAAACACACTAGTCACTTGTTTTTGAGGAATTTATGATGTTTACATTCAGTATGATAATGATGATAGAGTACCGGTCATTTTCAAAGGCATAGCTGTATCCTTTTATGATGTGTGTGTCACAATGTAATGATTATTACCAATTATCTAGTCAACTGTAACTACATGAAAGATGAGGTACTAATACTTTCCTTTTTTGGTATCTACTGTACGGACATATTCATGTAATGTGTGTCCTTTGTATTAGGCTGCTTGTCATTGAAAAAAGTCAAGTTCTCCACAAGACTAGAACACGAATACATCAGTAATTTCAAAGTACTGCAAAATGCTTTCAAGAAAGTGGGAGTGGATAAGGTAAAGTGGTGGATTGCACAGTGGAACCCCTCGATGTCGAAATTCAGTAGTGGCAATAGGATTGACAATTAAGACTCCATTGCTTCACTTTCAATGGTCCATCGACTGAAGCAGCTGAAACCATTATTGCCACCTCTGAAATAAAGACATCTCTCTAAATCAGTATACTTTTCTCTGGTCCCTAAGGTGTCCAGGAGGTTCCACTGTCTTCCCAGCTGTGTTTGCTCACTCTTGTGACTGCTTCATTTTCCTTATATGGATATTCCCACAAATGAAGTTTACATTCCAATACATTTTCTTACACACACCCCACCCCTGTCTCCCAAAGACTGCCCCCATTGAGAAGTTGGTAAAAGGTCGCTTCCAAGATAACTTTGAGTTCTGTCAGTGGTTTAAGAAATTCTTTGATGCTAACTATGATGGAGGGGAGTATGACCCAGTGGAAGCAAGGGGTGGTGTTGAATTGCTGACAGGAGCTGCCGCAGTGGGTAATCTACCGAAAAAGACCACTACTGCCTGTGAGTATGTGTGTTATTAGACCAGTGTTTATTATCCCATTCAAGTAGTATATACTGCTAAATGGTCTCCCTTTAATGAGACCACCACTCGTTAAAAGTCACTCCACCATGCACCTAACAGAACAAGTCATCTCGGGGGAGGTTGTGGTACATAGGTTCACTGATTCCTGTGCTGCTTGTATAAATTCAGTAGGAGAATTACTGGAATTTTCTCGTGTGTGTGTGTATTTGTTAAAGCCCCTCGTAGCAAGATTGGAGTGGCAAAACCTGTTGCTACATCTCGGATCCAGTCAAAACTGACACCTTCATCCAAAATACAGTCTAAACAGTCCACAACTAGGACCAATGCTTCAGCAGGTTCAAAGGGGGGATCGTCAAACAAAGTTTCATCAGCTGCTCTTGAAGCAAAAGATGAAGAAATCCAAAAATTGCTAGCGGAAGTGAGTTTGAAAGCTGGATAACTGGTTAAATAATTGGGGTAAGAGGAATGAGTCCCGGAGGATAATACGTATGCGTCATAGTGCATTTCAAATTGTATGATGAAGTTATCATTAATATTATCATTACCGTGCAATTGACTGCATCCATAATATGTGTTATTGTTGTTGTTGTTGTTGTTGTTGTATTTGTGGTTGTCCAGAAAGGAGAGATCGAAGGATCTGTGGCTGATCTGGAGACAGAAAGGGACTTCTACTTCTCCAAATTGCGAGATATTGAATTGATCTGTCAGGAAAACATGGACGTACCTGTGATCAATGAAATAATGGATATCATGTATGCTACTCAGGTAAAGTGAACTCTAATAGGGGGTCAGACTGCGACTCGCCATGCTTTTAAATTCATTTTTCACTACTGTAATACCTTTTAATTATTATAGGAGCAGGGTTATAATGCACCTCAGCTCCTGTGCTAGAGTATGCCGTACAATAATATGAGATCACCCAGTGCAAATGTGGTCCCTATGGCTATAGCTGATTTTCATAGCTGATTTCACAACAAAGGCATTAAACTTATGTTCAGCCAAATTTTTTACTCTATAGGAGGGTTTCTCCAATCCTGACGATGAACCTGGAGAACCACTACCTCCCGAGGTTCCTCCAGAAGAGTACCTTTATGATGAGGACGAGCAGGAGGAGTACTAGAATTAGGCAAAATATGTATACTAGGAATGTTTATTATGTTTGTCATAACTTCACACTTCACACTGCCATGTTGCATTTTTTTTTTTTGAACATGCCTCTATTAAAAAAATAACATCACTGATTCCTGATCAATGTTTCAAAGAAAGAAACTATTGCCAAATTAGGAGGGGGTACCATTCACAACTACTGCGCAAGTCAGTCATCAGTACAGTATTAGCTGCCCTTATTTTAAGTTAACGCGCACCACAAGTTTTAATTATGCGTTTACGGCCGGTAGTTTTCTGTTCCGGTCCGTATATTCAGCTACTGTATTTATAAGCATCGCCTGCAGCATACAAAGTTCAGTTGATTTTTGCAGGATGTCAACAGAAGAGGTTAACCAGCAGGAGAGTACTGCGCCTGTAGGTCGGTATACTTTTAAAGTTGCTTTGCTAGAAGCAACGCTCACCTTTGCCTTTGTAAATGTATTTCAGAGACACCAGCAGCACCCGAGGGCTCTGCTGTTGTAGAAGGATCTGCATCTGGTGGTACCCCTGAGGACCTGATAGCCTGGTTCAACACCACTATCAAAGAGTATGATGCTGTCTTTATCGTTTACTACAGAGGGGTTTGGTGACCCTACTGCAAGGTAGTGTACAGGATACTGGTGTATTAATTTTTTGCAGTAATAGTTTTGCAGCTGTTTATCATGTCGTGTCAAACTGTAGCTGTATTGTCTATTCAATTGTCTGATTAACATATGATAGGGCTACCTCAAGGAATTCAATGAGTTCTACGAGGAGCTCCGGGAGAAGAAGGTGGGGATCTTTGGGGTGTGTGCAGAGCCACAGCCAAATGTGGACAAGGCTATGAAGGATTGGGAACTCAAATTCACTGTGAGTCAATGTTGGCTAGCTAGGCTAGTGTGGGAAAATGCAGGATTTGACATTAAAGAAGCTATCTTGTTTGTGGTTATGTCTTTCTAGCTGTACACTGCAATCTAATTGTATTTGCTAATGGCGTGGCTGTCTGTACATGTTCTAATTCATGCATACCTCCTAAATCAGATAGACTACCTCTAACTTTGTGGAATCAAACTCTCTAATTCATCACCCAATCACCAGCATTAAATTGCTATACTGTTTATTGATCTGCAGTGTTTCTCAGATGTAACTCATGTCCTGCGCAATTATCTTGATGAGCAAGGCTTGGTATCCATCCGAGTGACAATGAGCAATGTCCACCCAGCCATTAAGACTTACAATCAGGGAGTTGCCCAACCTGGTGTCCTCTGTGTTCGACCAGACAAGAGTGTCATCTATGCTTGGGCCATTGACCCTAGCCTTGTAAGTTAGTAAACAAATAACAGACACATGATTAGAAGAAGGACTATGAAGCTGTAACACTGTAGGATAGTTTTGGAAAAGCACGCAGAATGTCTTTTTTTGAGCCTTCATGTTTAGGTGATAATCTTTTTAGTCTGGCTGAGTAAAAGTTATTATGTAATGAAAACCACAATACTCATGGACTACACTGAACAACCGGTCAAACCTGATACACTGACTATAATTAGGAAGTAGCTATTAATAGACACTAGCCACACTGCCGCAGGGACATGGAAGATGTAAACAAAGGCATCTTTGCTGAATGTATACACTAGCCACACTGCATGCCGCAGGGACATGGAACAAAGGCATCTTTGCTGAATGTATACACCATGTGAATTGTGGTTTAATGCATAATCAAAGAGAAGCCAAATGGTGTGTGTCCTAGTCTCCCTCTAATTAACAGGTGGAGAGAGAGAGAGAGAGATTCTCTCCTGGAATCACCTGAGGCCCTGAAATCATGTTTGTATATGTTACTTAGTGTAGCGGTGACCCTTTAACCAACCCAGGGGAAGACATTAGTATCTGTGTGCACCAAAGTTATAAAAATGGAAGCTATCACAGGGGATACTCTGTCTCAGCTATAAAGCCAGAAGCACTTTGGGAGAGGTTGGTAATCTGCTGCTCTCCAGCTTGAGGGGTCATGACATTAGAAAATTGTTAGTTCTTTCTTGACATACACATGGCTCATCTTTCAAGCAGACTGCATGGCTACATCATCTTGGCCCTTGTCTTTCCAGAACTTTTTCCTCCCAGAAAGAATCTCTTCTGGCACTACTCTTCTGCATAAGCACACCACAGCCAATACAGTAGTTCTCTCTTCCATTTAAAGGCTGGCTAAATCTTCGCATATTTATTATCATACATCAAAAAAAATGAATATCCATCAAGTGTTTAGATTGATGGTGACAGGAGACCTAAGTCGTTGATGCTAATATCCTCAGACCCTTCCCCTTAGTAAGGGTCACGGCTATGTATTACATATGTGGGTTTTTTGTCTTGATAAAGAAGTGCTGCACATTACCTAGTCCTTTGATCTATTCAATTGACAGATGAATCTCGGTGGAGCAAGTGATCGTCCCGTGCCGAGGGACATCTGGACTTATGCACAGACCAAGCTTGCCATTCCTGAGGAAGGTGAAGAACTGTCTGAACCTCCACCTCAGTTTCGACGTCGAGGCATCTGCTCTCTGTGCAATTGTAATCTCCTCTAAACAATAATGAACACTTAAAAGATAAACTGTTTTAGCTGTTGTTATGTTTGTTTGTTTGTTTGTTTGTTAGTTATTTTTTTAATTTTTTTGTATTTTTGTGTCATGAAGAGAAAGTTCTCAACCAGTCTTCAGCTGGAGTTCTTTCTCTGATGTTAATTTTTGTCTCATGGCAAAAACTGCACACAAATACAAATCTTCATAATTACAAATTATTTTTGCTCTCTCCACAATTATTGGAATGCCAGACACGATTATCAGCTACTTGACCTTGGGTTAGGAATAGCACATATGGAATGTGTGGTGCAGAGAGTTTTTAATATCTGAGAAATTCATCTGCCCTTGATCGACCTAGTCTTCAACCCCTTGACCATCTAGTGAATGTTACATATGGTTCTCCTGGTGAGCGAAATAAGCATGGGCTACGATATCTGCAAGATACAACAGTTGCTAGTAGTACACTTATTACAGTGGAACCTCACTTGATGACCCAGATTTTTTTGTCCTTTGTATAGAGGTTTTTAATATATATATATATTTTTAGTATATACTTTTAGATTGTAGTGTTGAGGTTTGTCCTCTTTTTAGAGCGTCCTTTATTAGAAGTTCTAGATTCTATTGGGTACGTAGCTATGAAGATAGCTAAACAAATTTGGTAGTACCCCTACAGTATACCATCAAGTGATCATCCTGTGTAAAGGGACCTATTGGACTCTCAGAATAAGCTTCCCACTGCCGAGGGTATTGAAGAATCATCTGAACCTCCACCCAAGCTCTTATAACTGCAATCTCCTCTTTTACAATTGTGCTTTTTTCTTCCAATGCCATGGTTTACCATTACAAATGCTATATTTAGGAATAGTCCTATACAGAAGAAGTCTGGAATTATTTATGGTTGATAAACGGCTCATTTAATCTGACAGTCACCAATAATTAGAAATGATTGAAATGATAAAACACACACACCCTACATGTTTCCTCCACAAGGAGGCAAGTTCTTCTCTATCCACGTGTTCACATCACCCATCTCCTATGAAGAATCAATCACCAATGTCCTTAACCATTATCATAATTATTAGTGACTGCTTGCCTCAGGGCATGAAGAGTGTCCTAGGCCTGCATAGGATTTGAACTGGTAGTTGGATTTGTTAAAGGTCTTGATGGACTGTGATGATAGCTCTCCCCATTTAAACTGAACAGTAGGGTCTGCTTCACCTGTTATGGGTATAGTACGATATGCATGTAATTTGGCAAAGGGTCATAAAATTAGGTAAAGGGTTGAATAAAAAGAAAACTATATTAGGTAAAGGGTTATTCATAGAGAGCTTATACACTCACCATGGCATTGCAGGAAAGGAGTTTCTTTATTCACAGGAAGCATTATCTGTATAAGAAAACAAGTAACTACACACTGCCCAGCCTTTCCAGAGTTTATTATTTTTTGACGTTATCACTAGGGTGGTTTACTGGGCATGCTTCACATACTTCAGTCAAGATGTTATGCATGGGCAACCATGAACTCAAGGCCAAGATCCCAGCAAGACGTTTGGGGTAGGTCAGAGCAGAGTACATAGCCAAGCTCCCACCCTGAGAAAATCCACCTGTAATTCAAATCAAAGAGGAAATCACGATCTGTCTCTCTCCTTTCCTCATCCCTTCCTCTTCATTTCCACTGATGGAAAGCCATCTCTCTCTCTCTCTCTCTCTCTCTCTCTCTCTCTCTCTCTCTCTCTCTAAAAAATTTGGCAAAATTTAGATGCATACAGGCAAAGCTATTAATGTTCCAACTGCTGCTGACTAGTTTGTATACATAATAACCTTAATTAATCTACAGATTTCAGTAAATTGTGGGTGCATAATTTCGAGCATAATAGTGGGAACTGCTCAAACATATATTATATAGGCAAAAAAAAAAAATCTAGCCCATTACCACTTACCAAGAATAATCCTATCAGATGAAATTCCAGTGCTAGATTGCTCATAGTCCAACAGTTCATGGACTGCAATGATAAATGTACCACAAAGTAGCTATTGTTGCTATTTTTTATGACCCTTTACCTTTTACGGCTGCATTTTTGATTCCTTGTTCATCCTGCTTTGCAGACTTGTCAAGGTTATAAATATCAAACCTGTTAATGGAGAGAGAGAGAGAGAGAGAGAGAGAGAGAGAGAGAGAGAGAGAGAGAGAGAGAGAGAGAGAGAGAGAGAGAGAGAGAGAGAGAGAGAGAGAGAGAGAGAGAGAGAGAGAGAGAGAGAGTGAGAGAGTGAGAGAGAATACAAATGCACACTTCCTAAAAGATAATGTTGTTGTAAAGAAGGTTTCAGTACAGCTGAAATGGTGCACACTGTCACATAACACTCCCCCCTCTATATCTCACCAGGAAGGCATTTTGTATCCTCCATTGACACTCACTGGCATAATTGGCCTGCAGAATATTGATGCATAATTAGTCATGTCTAAGATTGAGATTTGATGAAAAATGGGTATAAGGGTGATTACGATACAAAGGAACATTAATTTTAACTCACGCTGTTGGACAAATGAGTTTTACGTAAGACTGCTGCATCTGACTGAGCATGAAGCACCATCCATCACTATAATAAAGATCCTAATTACACCAGACAAATGTGCTGTATCAGCATATCCTATATTTGATGAAATCTGTGGCTGTATAGAGCTAGTCTGCCAGTACTCTAGATACTCAAAAAGGAGAAATGAGGGGAGCCTGATATGCATGATCCCATTTCAGTTCAGTACTTGAAAGTAGCTAGCAATTAAAAGAACCACAGAACTAACCCTGTGTCCCCAAGACCGTGTAAGAAGATGACCTGCAGTGACAAAAATATGCAGCCATTTACTTTGATCTGCAGCTGGACTTACCGTTGCCGTATGTTTAGCTTTGGGATTGGAAATGACAGCATTCTTAAGCAACTCTGCAGACTTGGCAGCCATTCTAGGAAAAGGTCGAAGGTCAGGTCAAAAGTCAAAAAAGTAAAAAGTGGCAAGTGGGCGTAGCTATTCTAGCCAGCTAAAAAAAATGTCGGGTGAAGAGCAGCTGAAGAAAGAGCTTCGGACAGTATTAGTCCAGGCCGTCTTAAATGGACACTTGGAAGCGGTGGAGATGGCCGGGAACGCGCTAGTGGAACACTTTAAGAGAAGGAAAAGTGTAGGACCTCAGGCTTTGGATTTCCATGGCAATGATAATAACATAGACAGCAGTCAGGTAAGTTACACAGCCTGATTTTAGTAGCTAGATTCATTGAGATGTTGGATGTCTAGGTTCCTAAGAAGTATCATGCATACACACCTCTCATGATGGCCTTAGAGGAGGGGAAGACGGACATTGCAAAGAAGCTTATGGAGCTGGGAGCTTCAGTGGCACTCAGGAGTAAGGTAATGGTGCCTAGTGCTGTGAAAATTTAATGTGGTGAAACTACCAATGATAATGTTCAATCTTTAAGAATCGCCTTGGGCCTCTACACATTGCCTCCAATAAAGGACAGAGCGACTTGATGGACATGATCTTAGCAAAGGCTCAGAAGCAGAAGGTGTTGGCCACTGGAAAGGGCGATCAGCATGACCTTGATTACATCATAAACGCCAGAACACACTTTGAGGTGAAAATTCTAGTAATAAAATTCTGAGATTGCAGCTAGTCAGTTTTGCTATAGGGTTGGACACCTCTGATGTATGCCGCTAAGAGTGGCCATCTAGCAGCAGTCAAAAGCTTGATGAAATGTGACAAATTGAAGTGTTCTGTTGCCAATAAGGTGTGTACTGTGCATAAAGTTAATGTGATCAGTATACCGTAAGGCTGGAAATATTGGTGGACAATTTAATTGGGCGGTTTGGTGGTTGAAGACTCAATTTCCAAAATATTATTAATTCCATAAGTAAAGACTTTTTACATAGGTAGGGTAAAGGTCGTCAGCATTACAAATCCGATAAAGTCGATTGATCTGGTTAGATGTCACGACATGATGAAGCAACAGTTGGATCGCATATCGTCCTAACAGAGAATTCAGACGCATCGATCGATTGAGAGTGCTTATGTACATATGCATGCTTGATATAGCATATGCATTCCGCCAATATTAAATCCGCCAAGCTCTGAATGAGAGCAATCTGCCAATATTTCCAGCCATACGGTATGTAGTAGATACTTGCATTCCAACCAACTGCTTTTGGTGTAGAAAGACTGAACTATCATTCACATTTGTATCCGCATTGTATGTGTGTTGTCCATTGGTGCATGTATCCATTGATGGGGACTAACAGAAGGGGCACACTGCTGTGCACATAGCTGGGAAGGAGGGACAACTAGATGTACTGCAAGAGCTCCACAGAACATCAATTTCTGACGATGAAGACAAATATGATGCAGAGACACTATTTATGGCTAGAGACGATGTAATTTTTTCCAAGTTTGAAATTGGAACTATGATGATGACATATGTTTCTGTGATTTAGAAAGGCTGGAATATTCTCCACCATGTCTGTGCCAGAGGGCATGTTGGTGTATTAGATTGGCTACTGGCTACCATCCCAGAGCTAAAAACAAGAGAATGTTTAAACCAAAAGTCTAAGGTAATAAATTATGTGTGTGGTCTTATATGATGATGGTAATTTAAATTATTCACATGGTTATAATAGAGTGGTTACACTCCATTGCTGGTGGCTTGTGAATACGATAATGAGGAAATAATAAAGTTCCTGTTGGAGCTGGAGGATCCTGAGCACGAGCCAATAGTGGAGGTGGATGCCTGTACTGAAGTGAATGACGAGGGCACTGGTGTTAACACTGGTCTCCACTTGGCAGCTATCCACGACACAGATGCAGTGGCTAAAATCCTGATCAAAAAAGGCTGCCCCATTGATGCTAAAGATGCCAAGGTGGGTACACGGTTACATTCAATGGCTCTTTGGATGCACATTATCTTTATTCTGTTTTTCATATATGCAGGGTAACACAGCTTTGCACATAGCTGTCAAAAAATTGAGCAACTCTGTTGCCAGTGTTATAAGGTCTGAAGGAGGGACTGAATTGGACCTGATCAAAAATGATGTAAATTCTTTTCATTGCTGCATCTCACAATTGGATTCATCTCTCTCTCTCTCTCTCTCTCTCTCTCTCTCTCTCTCTCTCTCTCTCTCTCTCTCTCTCTCCCTCCCTCCCTCCCTCTCTCTCTCAAGGCTAGAGAAATTCCAAACGATCTAGCACCTAAAGAAGAAGGTAGTTTAACTACAGCCACATGCAGTATTATGTTTGATAAGCTATTACTTATTTTGTGTACTTTAGTTTTCATTATTCCTGTGGAGATTGAGAAGAGAGGTTCTAAGGCCATGAAGATTTACATAGAAACCTTGCAGAAAGGCAAACGCAAGATCCCTTACTGCAATTTGCTGATTCTCGGGCAAGAGAGAACAGGCAAAACGAGTCTGTACCACCAGCTGGTCGGCAAACCCTTCCAGGAGGACCTGGATCCCACTTGAGGAATTGATAATAAGATAGTGGACACTGTAGTCGACACGAGGCAGTTAAGTATCGAGGAGTGGCAGGAGAAAGATGCTCCCGAGAGTGGTAATCGTTTCTCTGAGGAACTTGCAAGTTTACTGGAGGAAGCCTTGCCCCCTAATACAAAAAGTAAGGAAGAAGTGCAATTGAAAGAGGTTTCATGTAAATTGCTGAAACAAAGGATCCAAAGAATCGTATCAAAGATCAAAGAGTTAAAATTAATATCGGAGTCTGAGCAACCAGATGCTGCTAGACTTCCACCCTCCCGTAACTTCCGAAGTATTCCCCTGCATCCTTCAGAGTCACAAGCACCAACTCATGGATATTTTCCACAAGCATCCCCCCAGACTATGACTGCTCCTTCCCCATTACCCCGCATTGATTCTCGTTTCTCTGCTCCTCGCCGTCACATCAGGGGCGAACCTCTGCAACGACCTGAGGAGCCTCCTCCCAGCAGCAATAAACCAGCAACTGTGAAGAGTGAAAAGAGAGAAAAACCAAGAAAGCTTCCAATTGCTAGCAAACCTCCATCACTACCAGCCAGCCGAACACCTACCAGCCCTCTCGTGACTTCTCCTACTACCCCGACATCACCTTCTCAACCTCGACCAACTCTAGGTCGTAAACAGAATTCAAAACTCAATCAGTTATTAAAGAAGAGAGGTGACATGAAGTATAAGGATCCTTCTCTGGTGCTAAATACTCTGGATTTTGCAGGACAGAAGGAATATCGACCGATGCACCACTGCTTCATCTCAAGACGAGGATTGTACCTTGTAGTCTTTAAAATCCCAGATATGATAAAATATATCAGAAGCAAAGCTGATAGTCCTGCTCTGAATCCATTCGAAGAGCTTCGTTATTGGCTCCACTCAATCCACGCTCACATAATAAGCCCCACAGAGGACTCTGATGAGCAGAATCTGGAGAGGATCTTTCTGGTTGGCACACACAAAGAGAGTTGTGCTCGTGCTGATATAGACAAGATTATTGCGTTCTTCAGCGAGGACAATTCATCAAGATACATTAATCACATTCACAGGTCAACAAAATCTTATTTTTTTGCTGTGGAGAATTCCATTGATAAGAAATCCAGTGGTGATGAGTACCTTACTAAGAGTGGAACAAAAGAGCTACAAGATGATCTCAAGCACACTGCCAATGACCTCCCTTTCCTGAACGAGGATCACCCTGTCATGTACCTCTATTTGGAAGATTGCATTGAGAACCTTCGCATTTCCAGCAGGCCTACACCTATCGTGGATCTAGGCAAGATGAGAGAAGTGGCCAAACAGTGTGGCCTTGGCAAGGAGAAGGAGCAAAATGTGGCATTCCAATTCTTCCATGATACTGGCAAGATTCTCTGGCTAAGTAAGTTATTATAAATGGTGTGTAATTATGTTGCAAATTGTCTCTTTTTTTTTTCTTTTTTTTTTCTTTCAGAAAATTTGCCACGTCTCTTTTTAGCCGAGAAGGATCGTAAGGAACTTGAGAACCTTGTAATCCTCCATCGACCGTGGATATTTGACGTCATGAAAGTCATTATGGAGCTGAGTAAGAGCAAGAGTAAGAGCAAGAAGTTGGCAAATACTCAGATTGATACCCTTAACACCAGAGGTGTGGCTGATCTCAACGTTCTCAAAGAGTGCTGGGAGGATTTCACCAATCAGAGCATCGAAATACATCACATGTGCCTCATACTGCAAGCTTACTGTCTCATCTACCCCATATTTCTCACCGAGGAATATGCTATGATAAATTCTTCTACATCTGCTTCTCATTCTCAAGAAAACTTGGATTCTTCGAATTGCGTAGAAAAGTATCTCATTCCTTGCAAGCTTCCTGAGCTATCAGAGGAAGTAGAGCAAAATCTTCGTCCTGATCTTCCCTGGTTCTCTATGTATTTTGACTTCAGTAGTTTTCTTCCTGCTGAGATCTACCATCGACTGGTCTGCTTGCTCCTTGCTTCTGAAACTGACTCCCAGGGTCCACGACGACCACCACTGACTAATGTCTTCACCAGCACCATGTGTGTCCTTTATAAGGTCAAAGATCTCCACTGGAAAGTCGAGTACAAGAGAAATTGCCACAAACTCATAATTTCTGTTGTGTAAGTTGAAATAGTATGAGGGTGTGAGGTATTCTTTTAGGAGTGAACTGAAGGACTTATAATGCCACATAGAGTATACACTGTATTCCTTATACAGGTCTACAAGTGAGGAAAAGATTGAGCATATTGATGACATCCACAAAAATTATCTTGCCAAGATCTGTGATGACAGCGATCTTAAAGGACTCAGTTACTATGGAGGACCTTTGGATGTCAAGTGTTGTTACACAAAGTGCTCAGCTGATCTTCATTATGTGAGCTATCACAATGGAAAAACAGAAATAGCCGAAAGAGATGGTGTCATCTGTGAATTGTGCATGAGAAAGACAAATATACATGAAGAACTGAAGAAGAAGGTAAGGTAGATGTACCGTTATCCATAGCTGCAGTAACTTATTATTGTTGGTATATTATGTATAGCTCATGATTGCTGCTGGAAAAGTTGAATCTGGTAAGTTTTCAGTGAGGCAAATTACTCACATTGAGACATGCAGCTATTCCATATGCAGTAACTACTGTTAATTTATAGCATTCTTTCTTCTGGGAAGTAATAGCTAATTACTATTAATTTGTTTCTTATTATAAAGTTATAAAGTTAGTTTTCCATCTCAGGACTTTCCATGTCCAAACCCCCCAAAATGATGGATATCATCTGTTTCCCTCTGAAAGATTCCAAAGTGAACTTAGCTCAAGAAATTGGAATCAAATATTTCGAATTTGGAACATTTCTGTTAGAAGATGATACTGGAGTTCGAATTACTGCCCTGGAAAAAGAGCTATGTAGAAACGCACAAGACATCAATCGCCGCATCTTCCAAGAATGGTTAAGTGGGGGAGGGAGAAAGCCTGTTTCGTGGGGAACACTAATTGCTGTACTGAAAGATATTGGATTGAGTGAACTAGCACAATCAATAGCAGATGTCAAACAATAGCTTATCAATAGCAAGGCCTTAATGAGTTTTATATAGCTAGCAATCATTATTACAACTCTCTGCATACAGCTATTAGTGATTTTTTAAAATTGTGCTTCGTGATTATAATACTCATACAAAATTTAGCATTTCTATTATTTTTGCAGCTTTATTATTAAATTATTACATAATTATTATTATATTAATATGGGTCTTTAGGGATAGCTAAATACATTCTTGCTAACGTCAACTCTTATAAGCTTCTTGTGGATCACAGCATTGGCTGCATACTCCTAACGCACTCTCTGATCGACAGCCAGCTGACTTTTTTTTCAACTCTGCCAAATTCCAGAGGACAACTGTTTAAAAAATTAATTTAAAAAATTCCGTCCATTTGATTTGGTCTCAAAAGAAACTCTCAATGGTGTACTTTTTACCTACTCTACACCCGTATGAGACAAGACCTAACTGGTTAAAAAGATTCCTAACAGACTTCGATACTAGGGGGCATGGTTTCGAAATTATGAGGTTCACGTAAGATATGTTGAAAATGCTTATCATGAATTTTCAGAGTGCACTGCCAATTCTACCCAAATATGAGTCAGCTTAAGTCAGTGGTTGGCAATGAAACAGGAATTTGCCAACCAAAATCTCTAACTGTTCCCCCAAGAAGTAGCTAAAAGCTCAATCTACTATATATATTTTGGAAATGGCCAACCAAATTTCAATATTACAGGATACTGAATGTCTGACCAAAATTTTTCAAATTGAGTGTCTTATTGCTCTGGCACATTGCAAACGGTGCTATGCCATCAAATGTCAGGTCAAATGTGATTTGTTAGCTATAATATTAAATTGGTCCTTCTGAAGGAGAATGCAAAAACAACTGTTACTTTAATGTAGCTATGAGAAGTCATAATTGAGCATTATTGATTCCAGTAAGAAATCGAATATCATATAGAGTCCTCTATAGATTCTAGTTACTGTCATTGTGATGATACAATGTAGTCTATGACGGGAGCACACGAAGCGTTCAGTTCCATAGCCTTCTCCCTGAATACGTCCACTTGTGCCTCGTATGCACTCATCACATTTCGGACCACTCTTATCAAACATGTCACTGACAACTTATCAGACACTGTAATCAAATGAAGTTCTCTTAGTCTTGGGAAGATCTCACTGAGTTTTAAATTACAGCTACCAAAATAAGAGAAGTGAAGTAAAAGCAGAAGATAGGTATAAATCGGTACACTTAATCTCTTGACATATGCATTGGAATCATTACCACTTGGCCACAGAACGGATCCAGGTCCAATGTCGTTATTGATACTGATACCCTCACAGTGTAACTTTACAGATAGTCTTTCAGCCACTTCTTTTCCAATGATATTTGAGACCTTGATGTAAATGCTACTGATCTCATCCTGGTATTTTGATACTATCTTCAGCAATACTTCCTGCAATAGAAGAGGGTTGTAATTCGTACCCCTCAACGAATCTTCTTTATCAACCAGCAAGCATAAGATACTCTCTAGCCATTGTGTCATGAGCCTTCTACAACACCAGGAATAATGGCTATATTCCAATACATAGAGTTTATTATCCATGTCTTTCATAGCTTCCTCAATGTCACTACCACCATAGAGTTCATTGCAGACTTCATAAATGCATTTGATAGCTTTCAGGGCAGGGGTTCCAAGAGGCGTTCGTCTTTGAGTGAATTCTTTTTCGACATCTTTTCGTAATGTCATGTTCCATGGAACTGAGCTTATTTCTTCATCAAATCTTTTGTAGCAACCATGACATACACTGAGGAAAGACTGAAGTTTGCTCACCTCGACACAATCACGACTTACATAGTGATACATAGCTTTGAAATAAGTCTCATTAAAGTCGTAAACATCAGGGAGAGTGGATTGAAGGAGCTGATCTAATTTCCCAGATTCTCTCATGAAGGCATAGAGATCTGTGGAGTGACACCGTATAGTGTGGTCGTCATAAAAAATGATACCATTTTTCATCAAAGGAGCTACAAAGTAGTTTTCATAGGTAGATCTATCACACTTTGCGACTGTAGCAATGAAGTTTCGTTGAAATGTATAGCATCCTCGCTTATTCTTGAGCATTGAGATTTTAATGCCTAAGAGTTGATGGGGATGATCCAGACTTGACAATAAGGATTGAGGAGTGAGGAGTGAGACAAGCAAACCAGCCACGTCCTTCCTGCCTATCTCATGCAGAGAACTGACCAGTGATGTTGGTTTTCTTGGATTAATGGCACCAACCTTTTCAAGCTGCTGCAGCAACACTATGGCATCATTCGCCTTTGGCTTGTCTAGTGACAGCTGATCATTAAACAGGTATGCTAATCTGGACACATCGTCTGAAGTCAACTCCTTGGCAACTTTCAGTAATAGGGCTCTAAATGAGAAAGATTCTACTTCCATGGGAGGATGATCAGTTGATGTTGCACTTCTTGAAGGATCATTATGATCTGCTTGATCCGATCCTTCTGCAAAGATTAATGATCTTTCATGTGAGGGGACTTGATAGATCATGGTTTCAATTGGACTGGGTAGTTTCTTGGCCAAGTCCATCCTTCCGATTGCCCTCAGACACTCTCTCAAGTATTCATAACGACCTGGTTCCAGTTTATTGTGGTGCTTCAAAGTTCTGAATAAGTCAATTCCACTTTCAATTTTCTCAGCTGCAGCCTCAAACAAAACATCTCCACAGCAGAATATCAGATTCTTGAGGTCCCATTGCGAGAGAGCACTTGAAATCTGCGTCAGAAGCAAGAAATGTTCGGTAGCCATTCTATTTCCAGTGACTAGCTAGCTAATTAGCCTTTAGCTGATAATACTAAGCTATTGCAAATTGCTGATTCTCGGGCAAGAAAGAACGGGGAAATCAAGTCTGTACCGCCAGCTGGCTGGAAAATCATTTGATGAGAACCTGATTTCCACTCGAGGGATTGACAATAATGTGTTGGATGGTGTAGTCGACATGAGGCAGTTAAGTATCGAGTGGAAAGAGAAGGATACTGGTACATGTAGTTGTTTCATAGAGAAATTTGCAAGTTTACTGAAGAAAGAGTTGCACACTGTTAAAGAGAGGGAGGTGGAAAAGGTTTCTTATGAGGAGCTAAAAGAGAAAACCCTAGGGATTATTTCAGAAATAGAGTCCATATTGAAACAAACCTTGGATTGTATACCTTCACAACTATACACCCCAACTCCTTCGACTTCAGCACACCCCTCCAAAGTTCTGCCTTCCCGCAGCAGTGTATCCTCCACTGAGAGTGAACCCTCTTCTAAGAGTGAATCCACTTCTAAAAGTAAGAATGAACCCTCTACGACAACTGCTCCAGCACAACTTCATCCACCTGAATTACCAACTCAGGGTATTGGTCGTAAACAGCAGTCAAAGCTTGATTTTCGATTAAGGAGAGGTGACACGAATGATCTTTCTCTGGTATTAAATGCTTTGGATTTTGCAGGACAGAAGGAGTATCGATCGATGCACCACTGCTTCATCTCAAGACAAGCCCTCTATGCAGTTGTCTTCAAGATTCCAGATATGATAAAACATATCAGAAAAACAGCTGATCGTCCTACCGTGGATCCATTTGAAGAGCTTCGCTACTGGCTCCACTCGATCCATGCTCACCTTGACCCCAAAGAAGAAGACAAGCAGAATCTGAGAAGAGTCTTTCTGGTTGGCACACACAGAAAAGGTTATGGCAGTGCTGATCTTGATGAAATTAATGAACTCTTTCAAAGTGATTCAGCTTCAAGATACCAGAATCATATTCACAGGCATAAAGATCGTCATTTTTTCGCTGTAGAGAATTCCATTGATTATGAATCCAGCAGTAATTACCTCACAGAGAGTGGAATAAAGGATCTGCAAGATGAGCTCAAAAAGACCTCAGAAGAGCTTCCTTTCCTTAAAGAAGATCACCCTATCAGTTACCTCTATTTGGAAGAGTGCATTGAACATCTTTGCATCTCCATCAAGCCTACACCTGTCACAGATCTGAGTAAGATGAGAGAAGTGGCCAAACAGTGTGACATTAGGGGAGGGAAAAAGCAGAATGAAGCATTTCAGTTCCTCCATGATATTGGCAAGATTCTTTGGCTAAGTAAGTTGTAGCCAAAGCTCTTGATGTTATTATCATGCAAATTTGTTTTGTTCCAGAAAATTTACCAGGCCTTTTTTTAGCTAAACATGAGCGTGAAGAATTAAAGAATCTTGTGGTTCTCCATCGACCATGGATATTTGATGTGATGACTGTCATTATGGAGTTGAAGAGTGAGACTATTGAAGAGCTGTCAAATAT
The DNA here is from genome assembly GCA_963924555.1 of Crambe crambe. Taxonomy (NCBI): domain Eukaryota; kingdom Metazoa; phylum Porifera; class Demospongiae; order Poecilosclerida; family Crambeidae; genus Crambe; species Crambe crambe. Next base: position 2,092,104 of record OZ004592.1, read on the forward strand.
TGAAAGGGATACCATAAAAAAGGGTGTGGCTGATCATGATGCTCTTCAGAAGTGCTGGAAGAAATTCACCTGTCAGAATGACAATGCAGCTGCAAGCTTTAGGCACCTGTGCCTGATACTTCAAGCTTATTGCCTCATCTACCCCATTCTAATTCCCATTGAGGAAATTCCTTCTTGTCATGAGGCAGTACCGAAAAAGTCAAGATCTTCAGATTGCGCAAGAGAGTATCTTATTCCTTGCAAGCTTCCTGAGCTATCAGAGGAATTAAAGAATTCAAATAAACTTTGTCCTGATCTTCCCTGGTTCTCCATGCATTTCAACTTTCGTGGTTTTCTTCCTGCTGAGATCTACCACCAGCTGGTCTGCTTGCTCCTTGCTTCTACTGAAACCGATTCCTCAGAACCCAATTTCTTCACCAGCACTGTGTGTGTCCTCTATGACATCAAAGATAGCAACTGGAAAATAGAATATGAGAGAGATTTCCATAGACTCATAGTTGGCATTTTGTAAGTTCGTTAGCTATAATATAGCTAATGCATGCTTGCATGCATGTCCATGGTGTTATGCTGGGAACATACACTTCAGCTATACCAATAGCTACTTTCACATATGATTTATTCATTGCACAGATCATCTTGTGGTGATAAACTTAAGCATATTGAGGATATCCATAAAAATTATCTTTCTAAGATATGTAAGGATAGCACTCTTGAAGGGCTGAGGTACTATGGAGGGCCCCTTGAGGTGAAGTGTTCTTACCAGTGCTCAAAATCTCGTCTACCTTATGTGAGCTATGGGGGAAAAAGAGAAATGATAATAAGTGATGTTGTCATATGTGAGAACTGTAAGAAAGAGACTAATATACGTGATGAACTGGCTAAGGTGAGGAAACTTGTATTTCTGTAGGTAATCCTCCACTGACATTATCATGTTACTCATTGTACTACTGTAGTCCATGACTGGAGGTGGAAGTGGTGTGAAGGGACTAGACCCAGTTCTCCTCTCAGGTTAGTGTGAGTCCCATTGTCCTCCATGGATCCACTCTACACTGCCACAGGACCAGATTACCAATCTTACCTCTCACGTCTCCCAGTGGATGCACACCTCCACTTGGAGCAGCAGTTGGACTGGGGCCATGGGGGAGTGGACAGGGACCTGAATGAGATAGCGGACCACTTACTGGACTGGGAGGAAAAGCTCTCTGCTCCTCTGGGACTGACTGCCACTGACATTAGTGATATCGAAGCTATAAATAGCCGTCCACTGCAGAGGTGAGATTTGAGCACTTGGTGTTCCCAATACCTTTAATCTCTCTCCCCTCCGGGCTCCCTAATCTCCCCCTGTAACTGAGAGTCCAGTGTGAATCATTGATCTGTTTAACCAATAGACGAGAAGCACTGAAGAGGTGGAAGGAGAGGTGTGGCCTATGCCTTACAGCCACCTATGGGAACTTGCTGGAGGTGTGTGTGAATGCTGGACACACTCGGTCTGCTGAGGCCATCTGTGAAGTGCTGAGGAAGAAATGTGAGGAATTAGTATCTACAGGGTGGCCTGCTATACTGGGGAGGGTTTCATAGAAGGGGATTTCCCACCCAAGAAACCCCCCCCCCCCCCGAGATTGTAGTTGTACACACAAAATTATGTAAGCAAGAACAATAATTTAACTGAAGTACAATTGTTGCTTAAAAATACATTCATCCCTAGCCTAGACCCAAGGTGGGTGGCTTTAATGCAGTACACAACATTGCTGATACTTATGAAAATGGGCCAACAATGAGTCCTCCTAAATTTTCTTCATGCTCCGTGTGGCACACACCCTCCCCCCTTGCCGTGGCCTAACAGCCACATGGTGGTCTATATATGTGCAGATCCACTCCCCCCCCCCCCCCCCCCCCCAAATTATATACCAAGTAGAAAAAAACAAAAACAAAAACCTACAGAAACATAAATACACGATGGTTTCTCATCCTAGACATGTTTAAAGATGTTATCATGTAATGAGATGGTGGTTTGCGGGGTCACTTGGGGTGCCAGTTTTTCTTCAATCCTCCTTCACCATCTCATTACATGATAACATCTTTAAAAAAACATAAATAAATAAATAATCAAAGCGTGTTTCTTCCCTGCGTAACACAGAGCTTCGCTGCCATCACAGATCGCTAAAGTACCTTCGTCCTTCTCTGTGCTATTAAGGGAGTTAGTACCCACATTTTTGGTGGTTTTCGAAAATATTTCGTCGAACTTCTAGGCTTCATACCGCCTTCATACATGCCCCTAGAACCTTTTTTTACCACATTCTTTCCAATGGTCTATTCAAAAAACCCCTAAGTCCAACCATGACCGAGATAGCAAAAATATTTTGGAAAATTGTTCACCTGATATCTCAAATATGTAACCCTTCATATGTGTTTAGCACATGCCACAAGGAAATCAGCTATTTACATACCACTAAGTGGCACACTTGAGTAGCTTCCAACCACATGTTGATACAGTTGATTTTCCTCATACATTGTGTAGTGTTTGGCATGTGTTAGGGTTATAAATGTATATATTTGGCAAACAATTTTCCAAAACATTTTTGCTATCTCGGTCATGGTTGTTGGACTTAGGGGGGTTTTTAAATAGACCATTGGAAAGCTCTTTAAAAAAGCTGCATTTTGGTGGTTAAAAAAGAAAAAAGAAGAAATGTTCTAGGGGCATATGAAGGCAGTATGAAGCCTAGAAGTTCGACGAAATATTTTTGAAAACACTGCTAACCAGTGTGTACAGGCATTATGTGGTTCAGGTGAGTATCTAGTCAGCTTTAACTACCATCAGTATTAATAGCTAACATGACACTCAAAAAGCAGCTAGGTCATAATCAGCTGCTGTCTTTTATCAGGTTATGGCCTTCCAGGTTCAATAATCTGTGACTTGGGACACTAGTGAGAGAGAAGAGTCGTGCTTCCTGACCTTTGGAATACCTCAGCACGACTTAAGTGTAACCTTTATTATTAAACTTTCTATACTGAGAAACATGGCTTATTGTAGTAAGGTTGGTATTTACACATAGCTAGTATTCTTGCTGTTCAATGCTTTCAAACTGCCGTCTTGAATGGTTATTCTCACGCATAGCTTAGTTGAAGTATATAGGTGTACTGGATTCTCGGAAGCCTCAAAGTCTTAGTTCTGAGATTCTCCTTCACCATGGCTCTCTCTTTGGCACTTCAAACGATCATTAGTTCATGTACACTGTAATCTCTGTTTTTGTCCATTGCTGTCTTTTAGTCAGTTTTCTACATGGTTTGAAAAGATGGCCAGCACTCTTCACGGTGTAGAGTTACTGCGAGCCTGAGCCTGTCTGTTTGTCCTTAGTACTGTAGTAGAGCTTGTGTAGGCTAGCTAGCTAGCTAGGCCCATAGGCCCGAGGGTGCTGGTTCCAGTGAGGGTTACTCCGTAGGCTGTTCTGGAGGGCACTGGGATCTCTGAGGGTAATAAATCGTTACTGTGATAAACCAGTTTTACCTTTTCTTGCAGGCCATCCACCCGAGTAGCATCATCATAATAAATTTTGTGCAGGTCGAATCATGCCATACCACTTGACTTCCCCTTACACGTTATCAACACATTATCATCCCTATCGCATCTCCACCATTGCCCCCTCCACCAGCACCACAAGACCTACCCTATAACTATTATTATCATAACGAATAATGACATGCGCTGCATGCTGCTCTACTTGGTATGTCCGTCAGGCTTGAAAAAAAAATCCTGTACTTTATATAGCTACTTCGTCTCTCATGGGTTGCAATGATTTCTATACCTTTTTCATGGGGAGCAGCTATCAAAAATTGAAGTGTTAGATTGTTGCCTAGGGTTGAAAATTCGCCATATCAGGTGTGTCACACACAAAGTGACACAATAGTATTAGCCAATTAAAAAAAAAGACTACTGTTACCTTCTTGTGCATGTACATAATTAGGATTTGGTGTGCTGAAAACAGCTTGTACACACTTGGGCTGCATGTGACTGATTTTTGGAATTTCCCAACAAGTCAGTTCATGTAGTGAGGAATCTTTTATGATTTCATCTTTGCAGTCTAGAGCTAGAGGTCCATCAACTACAGTTTGTTCTTAGGTAGTGTCGACATGTCCATATGGTTCCCCTTGTAAATTTCCCACTGTATAATTGGCGAGGGAGGGAGACACACATTTGTCATGTCAATTGAGATTCGTGATATATATATTTGGTACGTCAATAGGTCAATAGCTAGCGGGCATAGTTAATAATACACATGCCACGTTTGTTTGACCTTTGACCCCACAAATGAAACATGCCCATAGCACTTAGCAGCTGCCACAACCACTGCAATATCTTAGCCCAATAAGTCAAAGTACAAATGACTGCTGGGAAACCATAGTGTATTATTCAATTTAGATTTAACTGAGCTAGCTAAATCCAATATTATAGCCAGGACAGCTACATGGTAGGAGTTAGCTAACTTTCTGTGCATTTATACAATGATATTAACATTGCAAAAGTAATTATAAATGAGCTGGAAAAAAAATTAAACAATTAGAAGGATAAAAAGGACAACAAAAATAGAAAAGGAATTCAATTGCTGAATACGCTCGCTCACCCAACAATGCTACACAAGCATTTACTAGTAATATTATGTATGGTATGTATGTATTTATGTATGTATGTATGTATGTGGAGTCACTGGCAGTGAGTGGTTTGCACTTTGGGCTTAGCTATAAGCAGGAGACCATGAGTTTGAGTCCCACTAGTGACATATTGCATTTATTTTCACAGCTTGCTAGTGAATATCCATCTAACACTATGCCATCAGTCCACCCAGCTGAAAATGGTTCCAGGGTGCAAATCAAACTGGTGGTGGTCCAGGTGGGACTTCGGGTGCCCACGCCACTTGCTGAGAAGAGATAGTCAGTCCTGCAAGTTCCTAGCCCGGGCTCCAGGAGATTTCCAGCACTGGCTCATAGTGCATAGGCATCGTGGCTTGGCCAGCATGTGCGCATGACTGCTTAGTGGCAGCTATATGATTGCATGTATGTATGTACACATGCTGTGTTGTATATGCTTCCTGTTTATTTCCAAATGTTACTTTTTAACTTCATTCTTCATTTCTATTTATGGAGTTGGCATTTCATTTAGTGGAACTGAAATGTTGACATTTCACCCATAGCCGGAAACATGTTAGCGATCCTGAAAACCAGAGTAATATCTTGTAGCATCATGTGAAGAAATGTAGCAAAAACAGTTGTTTGTTGCTTTTAAACTTTTGTTGTGCACACATCCTAGGAGAGTTAGTCCACTCTTTCGTATGCATATTTACCACTTACCTACATAATAGTTATACCACCTGAAATTGAGTTACTGATGTAGCTATATAGTCAATCCAGTATTCCATTCCACTGAATAAATGTGTCATCTTAACCAACACCTACTTAATCCATAGGTGAAAGAAAAAGAAAGAAATCTCCTATAAGGAGGAAGGAGAAGAGAATAAGAAAAGACTGTTCCCCTAGCACTGATAGTGGAGGGCATATGAGAGGACCTCAATCCAGTGAGTCTCCAAGTGGTCATGTCAGAAACTTGAATCTCAACTACATAAATTCACACCATGCATCCAGAGAGCCTAACATGATGTAGCTATAGCTATGTTGTAACTTGTTGCAGGTCCCAAAAAGATAAATTGTGAAGATTTGGCAAGGTGGTTAAGAGAAGAGGGGATCCATGAAGATGACATTGCACTGCTAAAAGGTGGATAGCTAATATACAAAATATCATTCTGTACGTAATTTTGTGAAAGAGAGCTACCCTGTTTCTCTATTAGATGCAGGAATCAATGGTAGGGCATTCATGAAGCTTAGAAGTGGGCAATCTCTCTTTGATAAATTAAAAGAGGGAACTAGAATGTTGATTGATGAGTTGCAGAAAGACCTTTCCCAAAACCAGTCCTCGCAGGATAATTAACTATAATATAACTGTATAAATTAACTTGCACATGTGGACTAAACTAAAAATAGTGACAATCATGAATGATGTGATCCAATGTATACTGTACTAACAGCTGACCATTAAAAAATGACACCCCAGCAATATTCTGAATGAAACCCTCCAGCTGCTGTGAGCTGGAAATTTACTAGCTATGGTTTTGAGAGTGATCCATAGTTAGCTATTTACCTGTCTAGACCCTGACATACTCAATCCTCACCATAGCTAGGTTCAAGCTTCTGCATGTAAGCAACAGGGAGGAGCTCAAGGTACAAGAAGAAAAGCATGTCATTATAACATGTCATCATAAAAGGGATTTAGCTAAATCCTGCATGTTTGGTATGGGTCATACAATTGTGAACATGAAAAGGTGATAGGTGATATTACCTTAAGGTTACGGTGCAATGTTTGCTCATGAATATTCATAAGATTTTTAAAAAATTGTTTTTGTGACTATAGCAACACTTAAGAAACTGTAATTCACAACAATGAAAGTTTATTACAACTGCTAAATACTTAACAAATTATAGATCTTAGCTGTTACTGGTTCTCCTGATAAGTGACCGTGGAGAATTACAGGTAGGCATAAAGTCCAGTTGGCAAATTGTGCCTATATTAATCACTCCAGCTCAGCTTTCTTGCCAAATCCTTGTAGACTTTCTCTTTCTTGAGGGCGGCTCGAAGACATTATAGTTCTGTGGGCTAAAAGTGTAAAGAAATCTAGCTAGGTAAGCTTGTCGAGACTCGTCTCTCCATGATTCAGGCCTTTAACTTCTGAAACGCTGAGCCCAATACATTGTCATGAATATTATTAAAATTCCTGTGGGTATATAACAGTAGGGTCTGCTCACCTGTTATGGGTATATATATAATTTGGTAAAGGGATGAATAAAAGAAAAGTATATTAGGTAAAGGGTTATTTATAGAGGGCCTATAATAATAATACACTAGTCTCACCATGGCATTGCAGAAAAGGAGTTTCTTTATTCACAGGAAGCATTATCTGTATAAGAAAACAAGTGACTATACACTGCTGATTCAACACACCCAACCCATCCAATCCACCCCTAGGCCTTTTCCAGAGTTTATATTTTTGATGGAGGAATGTTATCACTGAGGGTCTACTTCATGGTTTATAGAGGACTGGGCATGCTTCACATACTTCAGTCAAGACGTTATGCATGGGCAACCATGAACTCAAGGCCAAGATCCCAGCAAGACATTTGGGGTAGGTGGGTCTACTTCATGGTTTATATAGGACTGGGCATGCTTCACATACTTCAGTCAAGACGTTATGCATGGGGAACCATGAACTCAAAGCCAAGATCCCAGCAAGACGTTTGGGGTAGGTCAGAGCAGAGTACATAGCCAAGCTCCCACCCTGAGAAAATCCACCTGTAATTCAAATCAAAGAGGAAATCACACCAAATCAGAGCATAATAGGTGGCAAAATTTTATGCATACAGTGCAGGCAAAGCTATCAATGCTCCAGAGCTTCCTTTTCTTGAAAGTACTACTTGTATAACTGTCTCAGAATGTATCAATCCTTAGTTTGTATACAGTTTATGACTTACTATTATAATAACCTTAAAATTAAATATACAGATTTCAGTAAAATTGTGGGCATAATTCGAGCATAATGAGTGGAAGTATAATAGGCAAAAAAAAAAATAATAATAAAAAAAAAAATGCTCAAGCCTATTTCCACTTACCAAGAATAATCCTATCAGATGAAATTCCAGTGCTGGATTGCTCGTAGTCCAACAGTTCATGGACTGCAATGATAAATTTACCACAAAGTAGATTCCCCAAAAGATTAATCATTATTTTTGATGACCCTTTACCTTTTACAGCTGCATTTTTGATTCCTTGTTCATCCTGCTTTGCAGACTTGTCAAGGTTATAAATATCAAACCTGTTAATGGAGAGGAGAGGAGAGGAGAGGAGAGAGAGAGAGAGAGAGAGAGAGAGAGAGAGAGAGAGAGAGAGAGAGAGAGAGAGAGAGAGAGAGAGAGAGAGAGAGAGAGAGAGAGAGAGAGAGAGAGAGAGAGAGAGAGAGAGAGAGAGAGAGAGAGAGAGAGAGAGAGAGAGAGAGAGAGAGAGAGAGAGAGAGAGAGAGAGAGAGAGAGAGAGAGAGAGAGAGAGAGAGAGAGAGTTGGACTATTAAATGTACACTTCCTAAAATACAATGTTGGTATTGTAAAGAAGGTGTCAGTACAGCTCTAGCTACTGCTAGAATTGAAATGGTGCACACATAACACTTCCTCACCAGGAAGGCATTTTGTATCCTCCACTGACACTCACTGGCATAATTGGCCTGCAGAATATTGATGCATAATTAGTCATGCCTAAGATTGAGATTTGGTATGGGTCGACGGATAAAATGTGGTATAAGAGGTGATTAAGATACACAAAGGAACATTAATTTTAACTCACGCTGTTGGACAAATGAGTTTTACGTAAGATTGCTGCATCTGACTGAGCATGAAGCACCATCCATCACTATAACATGCAGTGAAAAATAAAGATCCTAATTGGACCAGACAAATGTGCTGTATCAGTAGCCAACCCTTTACGCGAGACTACTGTAACAGCACGTAAATACTGTGGCTGTATAAAGCTATTAAGCATAGTCTGTCAGTACTCTAGACACTCTATTGATCAAAAAGGAGAAAGGAAGGGAGCCTGATATTCATGATCCCATTTCAATACTTGAAAGTAGTAGGAACCACAGAACTAACCCCGTGTCTCCAAGACCGTGTAAGAAGATAACCTGCAGCGATAAAAAATATCAGCCATTTACTTTGATCTGCAGATGGACTTACCGTTGCCGTATGTTTAACTTTGGGATTGGAAATAACAGCATTCTTAAGCAATTCTGCAGACTTGGCAGCCATTCTAGGAAAAGGTCGAAGGTCAAAACTCAGAAAGTGGGCGTAGCTAAGAAAAAATGTCGGGTCAAGAGCAGCTGAACAAAAGGGAGCTTCGGACAATATTAGTCCAGGCCGTCTTAAATGGACACTTGGAAGCGGTGGAGATGGCCGGGAACGCACTAGTGGAACACTTCAAGAGAAGGAGAAGTGTAGGACCTCAGGCTTTGGATTTCCATGGCAAAAATAACATAGACAGCAGTCAGGTAAAATAAGTTATATAGCCTGATTTTAGTAGCTAGATTCATTGAGATGTTGGATGTCTAGGTTCCTAAGAAGTATCACGCATACACACCTCTCATGATGGCCTTAGAGGAGGGGAAAACAGACATTGCAAAGAAGCTTATGGAGCTGGGAGCTTCAGTGGCACTCAGGAGTAAGGTAAATGGTGCCTAGTGCTGTGAAAATTTAATGTGGTGAAACTGCCAATGATAATGTTCAATCATTGTATATATATAGAAGAATCGCCTTGGGCCTCTACACATTGCCTCCAATAAAGGACAGGGCGACTTGATGGACATGATCTTAGCAAAGGCTCAGAAGCAGAAGGTATTGGGCACTGGAGATGGTGATCAGCATGACCTTGATTACATCATAAATGGCAGAACAAGCTCTGAGGTGAAAATGCTAGTAATAAAATTCTGAGATTGCAGCTAGTCAAGTTTTAAATCTCTATGCTATAGGGTTGGACACCTCTGATGTATGCTGCTAAGAGTGGCCATCTAGCAGCAGTCAAAAGCTTGATGAAATGTGACAAATTGAAGTGCTCTGTTGCCAATAAGGTGTGTGCTGTGCATAAAGTTAATGTGTGACCAGTATACCGTATGGCCGGAAATATTGGCAGAGAATTTAATTTGGCGGTTTGTACTCAATCACCAAAATTAATTCCACAAATTTTACATAGGTAAGGTAAAGGTCGTAAACATTACAAATCCCAAGGTTGATCGATCTAGCTAGATGTCACGACGTGGTGAAGCAACAGTTGGATTGCATATCGTCCTAGAGCCAGATCTTTTTGGTCCCCTAACACAATGTCAACAGAGAATTCGATTGAGAGTGCTTACGATGTACATGTGCATGCTTGATATAGCATACACGTTCCGCCAATATTAAATCCGCCAAGCTCTGAATGAGCCAATATTTCCCATACGGTATGTAGTAGATACTTGCATTCCAACCAACTGCTTTTGGTGCAGAAAGACTGAACTATCATTCACATTTGTATCCACATTGTATGTGTTTGTCCATTGGTGCATGTATCCATTGATGGGGACTAACAGAAGGGGCACACTGCTGTGCACATAGCTGGGAAGGAGGGACAACTAGATGTACTGCAAGAGCTCCACAGAACATCAATTTCTGACGATGAAGACAAACATGATGCAGAGACACTATTTATGGCTAGAGACGATGTAATTTTTTCCAAGTTTGAAATTGGAATCATGATGATGACATATGTTTCTGTGATTTAGAAAGGCTGGAATATTCTCCACCATGTCTGTGCCAGAGGGCATGTTGGTGTATTAGATTGGCTACTGGCTACCATCCCAGAGCTAAAAACAAGAGAATGTTTAAACCAAAAGTCTAAGGTAATAAATTATGTGTGTGGTCTTATATGATGATGGTAATTTAAATTATTCACATGGTTATATAGAGTGGTTACACTCCATTGCTGGTGGCTTGTGAATACGATAATGAGGAAATAATAAAGTTCCTGCTGGAGCTGGAGGATCCTGAGCATGAGCCACTGGTGGAGGTGGATGCCTGTACTGAAGTGAATGACGAGGGCACTGGTATTAACACTGGTCTCCACTTGGCAGCTATCCACGACACAGATGCAGTGGCTAAAGTGCTGATCAAAAAAGGCTGTCCCATTGATGCTAAAGATGCCAAGGTGGGAAGTTACATCCATGTAGAGCTAATGGCTCTTCGGATGCTCTTTATTCTGTTTTTCATGTATGCAGGGTAACACAGCTTTGCACATAGCTGTCGAAAAATTGAGCAACTCTGTTGCCAGTGTTATAAGGTCTGAAGGAGGGACTGAATTGGACCTGATCAAAAATGATGTAATCCTTTTTATTACTGCATCTCACAATTGGATTCATCTCTCTCTCTCTCTCTCTCTCTCTCTCTCTCTCTCTCTCTCTCTCTCTCTCTCTCTCTCTCTCAAGGCTGGAGAAATTCCAAATGATCTAGCACCTAAAGAAGGTAGTTTAACTATAGCCACATGCAGCATTATGTTTGATAAGCTATCACTTATTTTTGTGTACTTTAGTTTTCATTATTCCTGTGGAGATTGAGAAGCGAGGTTCTAAGGCCATGACGATTTACATAGAAACCTTGCAGAAAGGCAAACGCAGGATCCCTTACTGCAATTTGCTGATTCTCGGGCAAGAGAGGACAGGCAAAACGAGTCTGTACCACCAGCTGGTCGGCAATCCCTTCCAGGAGGACCTGGATCCCACTCGAGGAATTGATAATAAGATAGTGGACACTGTAGTCGACACGAGGCAGTTAAGTATCGAGGAGTGGCAGGAGAAAGATGCTCCCGAGAGTGGTAATCGTTTCTCTGAGGAACTTGCAAGTTTACTGGAGGAAGTCTTGCCCCCTAATACAAAAAGTAAGGAAGAAGTGCAATTGAAAGAGGTTTCATGTAAATTGCTGAAACAAAGGATCCAAAGAATCGTATCAAAGATCAAAGAGTTAAAATTAATATCGGAGTCTGAGCAACCAGATGCTGCTAGACTTCCACCCTCCTGTAACTTCCGAAGTATTCCCCTGCATCCTTCAGAGTCACGTGCACCAACTCATGGATATTTTCCACAAGCATCCCCCCAGACTATGACTGCTCCTTCCCCATTACCCCTCATTGATTCTCGTTTCTCTGCTCGCCGTCACATCAGGGGCGAACCTCTGCAACGACCTGAGGAGCCTCCTCCCAGCAGCAATAAACCAGCAACTGTGAAGAGTGAAAAGAGAGAAAAACCAAGAAAGCTTCCAATTGCTAGCAAACCTCCATCACTACCAGCCAGCCGAACACCTACCAGCCCTCTCGTGACTTCTCCTACTACCCCGACATCACCTTCTCAACCTCGACCAACTCTAGGTCGCAAACAGAGTTTAAAACTCAATCAGTTATTAAAGAAGAGAGGTGACATGAAGTATAAGGATCCTTCTCTGGTGCTAAATACTCTGGATTTTGCAGGACAGAAGGAATATCGACCGATGCACCACTGCTTCATCTCAAGACGAGGATTGTACCTTGTAGTCTTTAAAATCCCAGATATGATAAAATATATCAGAAGCAAAGCTGATAGTCCTGCTCTGAATCCATTCGAAGAGCTTCGTTATTGGCTCCACTCAATCCACGCTCACATAATAAGCCCCACAGAGGACTCTGATGAGCAGAATCTGGAGAGGATCTTTCTGGTTGGCACACACAAAGAGAGTTGTGCTCGTGCTGATATAGACAAGATTTTTGCGTTCTTCAGCGAGGACAATTCATCAAGATACATTAATCACATTCACAGGTCAACAAAATATTTTTTTGCTGTGGAGAATTCCATTGATAAGAAATCCAGTGGTGATGAGTACCTTACTAAGAGTGGAACAAAAGAGCTACAAGATGATCTCAAGCAGACTGCCAATGACCTCCCTTTCCTGAACGAGGATCACCCTGTCATGTACCTCTATTTGGAAGATTGCATTGAGAACCTTCGCATTTCCAGCAGGCCTACACCTATCGTGGATCTAAGCAAGATGAGAGAAGTGGCCGAACAGTGTGGCCTTGGCAAGGAGAAGGAGCAAAATGTGGCATTCCAATTCTTCCATGATACTGGCAAGATTCTCTGGCTAAGTAAGTTATTATAAATGGTGTGTAATTATGTTGCAAATTGTCTCTTTTTTTCTTTTCTTTTTTTTTTTTCTTTCAGAAAATTTGCCACGTCTCTTTTTAGCCGAGAAGGATCGTAAGGAACTTGAGAACCTTGTAATCCTCCATCGACCGTGGATATTTGACGTCATGAAAGTCATTATGGAGCTGAGTAAGAGCAAGAGTAAGAGCAAGAAGTTGGCAAATACTCAGATTGATACCCTTAACACCAGAGGTGTGGCTGATCTCAACGTTCTCAAAGAGTGCTGGGAGGATTTCACCAATCAGAGCATCGAAATACATCACATGTGCCTCATACTGCAAGCTTACTGTCTCATCTACCCCATATTTCTCACCGAGGAATATGCTATGATAAATTCTTCTACATCTGCTTCTCATTCTCAAGAAAACTTGGATTCTTCGAATTGCGTAGAAAAGTATCTCATTCCTTGCAAGCTTCCTGAGCTATCAGAGGAAGTAGAGCAAAATCTTCGTCCTGATCTTCCCTGGTTCTCTATGTATTTTGACTTCAGTAGTTTTCTTCCTGCTGAGATCTACCATCGACTGGTCTGCTTGCTCCTTGCTTCTGAAACTGACTCCCAGGGTCCACGACGACCACCACTGACTAATGTCTTCACTAGCACCATGTGTGTCCTTTATAAGGTCAAAGATCTCCACTGGAAAGTCGAGTACAAGAGAAATTGCCACAAACTCATAATTTCTGTTGTGTAAGTTGAAATAGTATGAGGGTGTGAGGTATTCTTTTAGGAGTGAACTGAAGGACTTATAATGCCACATAGAGTATACACTGTATTCCTTATACAGGTCTACAAGTGAGGAAAAGATTGAGCATATTGATGACATCCACAAAAATTATCTTGTCAAGATCTGTGATGACAGCGATCTCCAAGGACTCAGTTACTATGGAGGACCGTTGGATGTCCAGTGTTGCACAGAGTGCTCGGCTGATCTTCATTATGTGAGCTATCACAATGGAAAAACAAAAATAGCCGAAAGAGATGGTGTCATCTGTGAATTGTGCATGAGAAAGACAAATATACATGAAGAACTGAAGAAGAAGGTAAGGTAGATGTACCGTTATCCATAGCTGCAGTAACTTATTATTGTTGGTATATTATGTATAGCTCATGATTGCTGCTGGAAAAGTTGAATCTGGTAAGTTTTCAGTGAGGCAAATTACACCTCTCATGCACTGACTTTTTTGCAGCTTCTGGTCCTTCTATTAACAATATTCATCTTCAATTGATCCGATGGATTGACAGGGATGGTGCACATAAAAGTTTGCGTATTTATAGGGAGTTAGCTTCTTGCTGGAAGAACGTATCTAACTTAATTGGTCTTAGTGATGCTGATAAGAAGTCTATTCAAAATCCGGGTGCTGGGAAGGAAACGACAGACTGTATTCCAGAAGTGCTTGGAAAATGGATGGAGAATGCTTCTGGACTGCCTGCAAAGGAACGATACCCACTCAACTGGCAGGGAATGTGCAACTTATTGGAGGATTGTGAAAAATCGAGTCTTTGTACCCAGCTAAAGGAGGCACTTGCAGCTAAAGTCAGTACCCTGAAAGGAAACTATCAAGGTAGCTGTGTATTCACATGACTGGGTTAGAATGCTACTGTGTTCTGCTGCTGCATAGGTGGAGCTTCTGAAGCAGCAACTACCTCTTCAACATCATCTGCCTCTCCTATCATTCAGGGAAAATGTGCACCAGGTATGAGCAGCCATTAGATGTCTATACAGCTATATACTTCATATAATTTTTTTTTTTTCAGAGAATGAGTCTGCTACACCACCTAGAAGGGCCACATCATTGGGTATAGACTAGCTACACATGAGAGCCTAACATATGATATGTTGTTGCAGGTCCAAAAAAGATGAATTGTGAAGATTTAGCAAGGTGGTTAGAAGAAGAGGGCATACACAAGGATGACATTGCACTGCTAAAAGGTGGATAGCTGATATGTCATTCTCTGTACATAATTATATAGCTATTCTGTTTCTCTATTAGATGCAGGAATCAATGGTAGGGCATTCATGAAGCTTACAAGTGGGCAATCTCTCTTTGATAAATTAAAAGAGGGAACTCGAATGTTGATAGACGAGTTGCAGGAAGACCTTCCCAAAACCAGTCCTCACGGGATAATTAACTAGTTACTTGAATAATATTATGTGCACAAGCTAAAAAATTGTGACAATCATGTGTTCCAGTGTGTACTGTACTAACAGGATTTGGGCTAGCTATGGTGAGGGTCCAGGATGTCTGGGTCTAGACATAGACAGCTAACTAGATCATGTCTCAGCAATGTTCAAAACTATAGTAAATTTGGTTTCATATTGCTGGGGTGTCTTTTTTTTTCTTTTTTTTTTAAATGGTCAGCTGTAAGCAACAGGGAGGAGGGTACAAGAAGAAAAGCATGTCATTGTAAAAGGGATTTAGCTCAATCTGGCATGCATGGGTGTTAGGTTAAATTGTGAACATGAAAAAGTGATATCACAGATGGTATAGAGGCATTATATTACTTTTGTTGTCAGTATTTGAAGGGCCTCTGAAGGAGAAGTCACAAATGAGCTTGTATTATATAATACTACGTGCAGTGACCTTTGAACTATTGGAAAATTTATTTACAATCAAAAATAATTATGTTGCAATCACAGGAGAAGAAAATAGTGATGATGATGATGATTGAACCTGAATCAAATGATTGACTGATTAAATACACATGTATATCCTGGATGGATAGATAAGTTGATTAGCCAATTAAATTGAGCTTGACAAAGTAATACTTGGATCGAGTCCCTCTGGCCAAGCACAGAAGGTTCGGAACGCCTGAAGAGTGACAGTTTAGAACAGTCTGTACAAGTCCACCAAACGTGACGAAACCTAATCCACAACTGGTTGAAGAGGTGAGACGATAACCAGCCGAGGTGACACGACCGATTGTCAAGCGAGAAGGTCGCAGAGGGTGGAGTTGGAAGTCCTTGATCAGCATCTCGGGGTCAAAAGTACCTGAAATCAATGGCATGGCCTCATAACTAGTATTACTGCAATATGAGTCTGTACTAGAGGTGGTACCTGACCATGGAAAATTGGATTTTGTGATTCGAAAACAAAATACATAATTATATAGAGGGTCAATGTACCCCACAAAAATTTCCCACTTGATGATTACAGAGCATCTCTTCAAAAGCCAATGGCTTCTTCCTAACCTAGATTCGTACTCACCTTTCTTTCTTTTTTTGACCTCTTTCATTCCCTTTCTAGACAGAGATGATATCCCACTGAACACCAACTTCTTTCCCACAAAGGTAAGTCCTCGCTGATTGATCTCTTCTTCAGGTCCAGAAAAGGAACGAGGGAAACTAGAACTCAGAAAGCATCGTAGGTCAGTTGGAGAAGGCAAAGAAAGGCTGTCTAAGCAGGATATAGTGCCAGACCTGACTACTTCAACTCGTACTGCCACCAAAGAAGTTAAATGTTTCGAATCGATATCGTATTTCTGAATAGCAGATTGCAAAATGTCATTGGCCGTCAAAGACTTAAGTGAAGAAAACGGGTTCCGAGAAGGAAAGATGGAGGTGATCAACTGATTTAGAGAACTCAACACTTCCCGTGATCTCAATACATAAAACCTGTGGCTTGCTGAAATATCAGTAGACTCTGTGTTAATCATGGTTTCAAGAGAATCATCTGAACTAGAACTTGACTTGTGTTCGTATATCTCACCATTGACTTCCAGCTTGGATTTTTTATGGGGCACATCCACTTCAAACGATTCTAATGGTCGTTTCTTGCCTCCCAAATCAAATCCAATTCGATGCCTCTTGGACCAGTAACGCACCAACTCCTCCCAAGGGAAGTGGAACGGGGCTGAAACAAGAAGCTTGCCGTAATTCAGCCGTTTATCCGGAGGCTTCAGCATGTACTGTCTCTCCAACTCTTTCTTTTGCTCAGAATTGTATTGCTCGCCAGCATCTGTGTCTGGAAAATCGCAAGGAAAGTCAAGCACTTGAGACTCAAAGCCACACTTTTGCAGCTCTTCCATTCCACAGGCCCGTGCACCCCTGTAGATGAGGGAAACCCAGAAAGCCATGGCCCAGTTTTGGGGGAGAATGAGATCCCAACCAACACCCAGTGATCCATTGGTTGGCTGTGAAAGTTTGGAAGCTTTCAGGGTCTGCTGAATCAGCAGTACTGGAATACGTGGGGCAGAATCACCAAGATTGAGAACAGGTGATTTGATGAGTTTCTCTGATCGCTTGCGATTCAACAAATGGTCTGGAATTTTAGACTTGGACAGAGAGTCGCATAATGATACGTCCCACAGAGATGAAAAAGAAATTTCTACAGGAAGGTCATTGAGCATGCTAAACGACAGGGACGTACCCACAGAACTTGAAGTGCCTGACCCTACAACTCCATTACTCTGATGATAATTGTTGACATCTCTTTCATCGTCATCTTGACTTGATGGAACTTCTTCCTCCTCCTCCTCTTCTTCCTCTACACTCAAAGAATTGCTAAAAGCATGCACTCCTCGAGGTTTACGAGGGTAATGACTGGAAACCATGTCTGTTTTCTTCGAGGGCATGTAAAGACGAGGGTCCTGAACACAGAGACCTATTACAGCTCCCCTTGAGAAATGAGCAGGCCCAGGGGCAGATCTGATAGCTTGATAATTTGCAGCCAAGGCATTGAAATGCACATCGAGTGCTGGCTCTAGCTCTCCTGACCACCACTTCACGGCTGGCGGCAGCGAGATCCCCTCATTAATCATAAAAGAATCATCCTCACTATCGAAATCATAATCAGACGAGCTTGTTCGACAAATTTCTGAGTCACTCACATTCTCATGTTCCGTACCTGCCTCAGGTGGTATGTGACCATCGTTCCATGCAGGCTTAAGTGTCTCCATAAGAAGGGCATGAGAACGAGGACCAATCAGACGAAAACGAATGAGGTTACGTGAAGCTATACTGACTCTGCTTTGTGAAGAAAATAGGTCATTTTCACTTGCCACTTCGTTTGTTTGGTTGTATAAGTCAATAGCATTCATTAGCTCCGAAAGAACCTGCTTTTGTGCAGCAGGATGGCACCACACCCACAACTTTGTAACGTTATGCCTGGTGCTAGCAGATTCTCCATTTTCAGAAGCTGGGCTTTTAGGCAGAGGGGCCTGCCACAGAAACTGCACAGGAGCAATTGCTCCATATGGATATGATCCAGCCTTATAAAGGATAGCCTTCCCCTCCCTCTGGCCTTTAAGGTAGGCTTTCGCTTGGAGAGTCAATCCTGGGGAAAAAAAAAAAAAGATGATAAATGCCAGATGCCAGATCTTCTTTTCCACACAAGGCAAGGAACTATTTTAATATGGGGAGGAATAGATTGCAAACTTGCAGAGCACAAGTATTGCCTGGCTCCATAGAGTAAACCATAAACCACAAAGCCATGAAAATTGTGACTTACCTGTGTCGATATCAAAAAGCTGATGGAGACAAGTTATTATAGCTCTTTGCTGTCCAGAGACCTCATTGCAATGGTAATACGAAATATCCTACGGCCAAATATAGCCTTATATTCATTACATCGCCGTTACTATTTTTACTCACTGAGAGGAGACATCCATGTACCAGAGATTTATAAGCTGCTCTTATCCCTTTATCACTGCAGTGCTCAGCAAGTCGAAAACCATACCTATTGACCATCTTCATCCTCTTTGCATGCCACAGATGTGTCTCTAGCCACATCCACTCGTTCTGCCGTCTCAAGTATTCTTCGCGTAATGAACTAATCTTCCTCTTCTGCTGTCTGCTAGGTGGCTTCCTCTTCTTTGCTTTATCTTCAGCCTCCATCTTTTAAGTATGGACAATAAAAACATTGCTAAATCATAAACATTAAAATTTCACTTAGGTTATTTGTGGGTGGGGGGTTGGGGGGGGGGGGCAGTACTTATCAATTCACATGAAGACCTAGACACAAGTATATTATAGCGACCACAACACAAGTTTATCCTCACTTGTTTGGCTGCAGATTCACGCATATGTCTTGGGAGACGTTTAGGATTGTGGCTCATGGCTCTTCTTCTCATGTGACGAGGAAGATCTTGAAATGGCCGCTTCCCTCCTCCCTTAGACTCCAATGCTTTCACCATGGCCTTCAACTCAGTAGCACGGGCTTCTGCAAAATCCAATACTTGGACTCCTGATGGGCCTTCCCCCAGACCTTACCACACAAAATAAAACAAAACAGAAAAGCTGGCAGAAGCATTCATTAATTTATGCCACTCACCAATAAAGGACTGGGGTTCATTCTTCAGCCGCCTTTCTCTCCTCTTCTGCTTCCCCGTCTTTGCTTGCTTCTCCCCAGCGCTTGCTTCGTCACCTTTATCCTTTGAACCCTGATCACCAACTTCAGAATGCTGAGTCATTACTTGGAGCGTATTGTCACTGCTTTTATCACCCTCGCTGCGAAAGGCCAGTTCTGCTTGCGTGTCACTGTCATGAATAGGAATCACTTCCATATCTGAACTTGCCGCACTAATGCCCGAATCTTTCTCATCCATGTTGTAGTCCGTCAGCTTCTTGACATGACATGATACCAACTATCCACGTGGTCGCTTTGGGGGTGTGGCATCTAACCACGCCCTATCTATGGGTACATTGGTTTGGAGACGTCTAGGGACGAGACTTGGAGTGTTTAAGCATCTCTCTATCAGGAGGACGGTCTCTGAACAACCCAAAATGAATATCAAGAGAAAAATTATAAACACCCCTGACGCCCCAGCTGCCATAGGAGCTTACAGGTAGCAGATATGCTATTAAAGATCTATGCTGAGATCCAGGCAGTAACTATTTACTTCCTATGTAAACTTGATAAGTTGGAACCTAGTAAGTCAAATTTAGTAGTTTGCAATTCTGGGAGCAATAATGTCTTGGTGGCCAGCCCAGCAACTTTCAGTGGTCTAGCCGTAGTCCTAGCCTGAGTATGACATTAGATCAGCTGTTTTACCCTCCAGTTCAAAGTTGTGATAGTATTTTACTTCCTTCTGCAGTCAAGCAGTTCAGGTTGACTACACACTTTATCTCTCAGGCCAAATTGGTTTAGATCCCAAGGTAGTTTCTCTGAGTCTTGAGCATACACTATAAACTCTTTAAAAATTCATTAGACAGGGAAGTTTGTTTCTGATGATGTAGCTGAGCAGACAAAACAGGTGCTGGATAATCTTGGAGCTGTCTTGAAAGCAGCTGGAATATTCTATGGAAACGGTTAGTGATTATATTCACGCATGAATATCAGGTCTAATGCAAGTTGACCTACTCTTAGTGATCAAAACGACAGTACTTCTTGCTGATATTAATGATTTCCAAAAAGTGAATGATGTTTATGCTAAATGTAAGTTTCAAAATCAAATCAATACTAGCAGGTGAGAATAGTTACAGTACTCTATGATAGTTATTGCTCGCTAATAATTATTGTATTACCTACCTTGAAGATTTTACTGTAAACGAACCAGCCAGGGCTGCATTTCAAGCTGCTGCTTTGCCTAAGGTTATTTTTACATTGCATATTTTTATAGAATAAATTAATGGTGTATGATTGTGTGTATTTGTGTAGGGGGCTAAAGTGGAAATAGAAGCAGTGGCCGTTGTTGGAAATATTACTGATTATAGTTAAATAATGATGATGTATGAATTCCTTTCGGTCTGTGTAGCATTTAAAGCAATTCCTGGTATAGCTATTAAGTTTAACTTTTTTTGATTCTCTTATCAAGGGCTTTGTTCTTTAGTACAAAGTTCCATCATTGCTAACTTCTCGTCTTCTAATGTGCTGGGTGTTGGAAGGCCTAGAAAGCTACTGCTGTCACCAGTGTCGGGATCATCAGACTCAATTGTCCTAACAGCTTCAGCCAATGAATTCCTTACTATTGTGTGTGATTGTTCCTTCATCATTGTATCTGGATTTTCTTGGAAATCTATATTCTTTTTAGCAGCATGCAGATCTTCCCTCTCTTTGTTGTCCATTTCAAGCACTGTTTCGCATATTGGGACACCTTCAAGGCATATGCTTATGCGTTTTGCCTTAGCAGTTTGATCTGAGTGCTGATCTATTACAGGTGGACTTGCACTGGGTGTGAGCATACTGCTTCCATTTAAGTGTTCTTTGCATCTTTCTTTGTCATTCTCAGCATTAGTAGTCTCATTGATGTCTCCGTTCTTAGCCTGCTCAGTCTGTTGCTTTGCGTTATCTAGTCCTTCACGAGTTGCTCTGTTTTCATCTTGTTCTGTGATGGCGTGTACTGTGACTTTTTTCCCCACTGTAATGGTATTAGCAGGTGACCAATCATTCCTGACATTACTGTGATGACATGGCGATCCAGTATCTATGATTGCTGTAGAGACACTCTGAATTTCACTTGTGTTATCAACCCCTAAAAAAGTAACAAAGATATCAATTTCACTCGTGTCAATTTGCACCTTGAATGTGATAAGTGTTATTGTGAAGGAGGTGCTATAAAGCCTATGCAATGGGTAGTTAAAGATCACTTCCTTAGCTGAGAAACGCATCAGGCGTAGCTAGCTATGATATATTAAATAATTGCTAAGAAGTGAAGTGTCAATTATTATTCTAAAATTTAACTGATAATCTTTTAACTATATCAACCTGAATCAGGTAAGCTTGCTTCTTCATTGTATTCGTCTCTCTGGTTTGTTCCTCTTGTTATCACTTCTTCTCCAGTTCTTGAAGTGCCACAACCCATTTTTCCATTGTTTCTCCAATGATCTCGCGGGAAAATTAATTTTCGCGCAAAAAGTAGGCGGGGTAGCTCCAGGTGTGCATTAAATAGAGTTAGCAGGAGCAGGATGGTTTTGCTGGATAATGATGGGGTAAGTATAGCAATTATAGAGAAAGATAGGGATAATGTTCACTGTATAACTAACAGTTCTTATCAGGACTTACCAAGCTGTTTCAACAAACTAGGAATTCTGGATCAGTCTTCCTGACCATGAAGAAGTGTAAGCCCATTCTGTATACTAGCTAGTTCGTTGCTGCAAGGGGTATAGTGTTATTCTCATCTCTCATCTCTGGGCTTGCTTCAGATAATGGCCAAACAAAGCGTCCACGTCAAGGTTTTAAGAAACGACGCAAGGAAACTGAAGAAACAGAACATAAGAGGCATACAAAGAAAGCAGTCTCACCAGAGCCTGATGAAAACCTCTGTCTCATAAGAGCTACAAATGGAAAGAAGAAATTGAGTACAGTAGTGAGTGCTAAGGAGGTAACAAGATTCCAGTTGGTAAGGGGTTTTTCGTAAACATCTGTTATAATAAAGTGAATAGTGCCTCCCTCCCTCCCTCCCCCATCCCTCCTTCAGGCTTATGCAAATTTATTGAAAGGTAACCTAGATGGTCTGAAGAAAAGAGACAAAAAAACAGCAAAGGCTGCTGCTGCAAAGGCAAAAAAATCCAGGTCCAAAGCAGCTGCTTAGATTTCTATAATTACATCATGAACACTCACACTCAATGCTTTATAATGAGATTAAAGTATGCTTTAATATCCATAATTATTTACTCTGTCTGTTTTGAGTACACTACCTTTCCAGCCACTAGAGTTTTCTCAAGGTTCATTTCTGCATCAAAGAGGAGAAGATCAGCTCTTTTTCCAACTTCCACACTTCCAATATGACTCAGACCAACTCTCCTGTGTACAAAATGGACCCATTATTAAATTTCCAGTGCATACCTGTCTCCCTTTACGGTGTCCTCTCTCTCTCCACTTAATTAATCTAGGCACAGTTAACTCTCTAGGCAGGGTTTCATAAAGAGTTTCCACCTCCAAGTCCTCCCACCCCCACCACTCTATAAATGGATGCCTACTCTTATGTAGAAAGATAAGACAGTGGAGACACCATTGTCATTAGCAGGATTTCATACATTAAGGAGGGAAGTGGATCTGCACATGCAAGTAGTACACAAAACATTTTTGCCTAGCCACACCTATTTTTGAGTCCACGCCTACTTTTGAATTGGAAGTGACAACACAACAGTCATTCTATTGTTACACATTAATACACATTAATTTCTTGGGGGGGAGGCTCAATGGTATTATACCAGGCCAGGCAAGGTTCTTTCAGAAAAGGCTTCTCTAATAATGCAGAGTCCTGCAGTAAATAGCCCTACCTTGCAGGATTTTCAGACAACATGGAGACAGCTCGGCCGGGAGGGACATTGAGAATGTGCACCAAAGAGCAGAATGTGTCGAGTAGAGTGCAGCAGCTGCCTGCAAGTATGTTCTGCCCTACCAAGGAGAGTGATCTGCAATCATCAGAGACCTTTACTGTACAAAGAAACAATGAAGAGCTAATTAAAGTATGTGTGCAAACAGTGGAACCACTGGATGTAGACACTTGGAACCTTCTGGTCCTCGTGGTCTTGACTAATACATTTATTATGCAGATTAATACATTTTTAGTAGTCAGTGAGACAAAAAGTGAGTCCACTTGAAATTCCCAGTTCCACTGACACTATTTCACACTAATGTGACTTACTCTTCCTGTCCACATAATTAACAATGGCGCCTGGTTTTGGTTCCAAGATGGAATCTGATACGAATATCACATCTTCTGAGTTTCTTGCTTTCAAAACTGTGGATATTACCATTGGATGCCTAAGAATTGGAGTCATAATTTATTTATTTATTTTTTTTAAGAATTGAAATTTTCTTACACGTGTACTAAATCTCCTATAAGCTCAACAGTGGGTGGGGACACTCCCAAGTACTGTGGCTGCTTAGGAAATTGATCACAGAGTCCAAAGTTCACCAGACTAGGTGATCTGCATGAGTGGGGTCGAGACTGAGTTATGATTGCAGCTGTAATACGATCCCTATACCTCACCTGTGATGAAAGGAGCAGACATTGAAGAGGTGAGTGATATGCATTTTACTCTGTTTATTGCATGCCAGAGCTCCTAAGATTTCGCTTTCTGTGGCAGCTCTATCGTGCCCAAGGGCAGGGACCACACCTCGCTCAACGAGGGCCTTGATTCTCTGGTAGCCCACACCAGCTTCAAGATGGGGACTGATAGTCATCATCTTCAAATGAGGGATGGAGTTGATCAGCTCCTCGAAGCCAGCCAATGACATATTGTTGTCAGAAGTTGGCATGGCTCCCAGATCATTCACAATGGGACCCTGAATTTTGAAGCATAACTTTTCTTTGTGGAAACACTATATTATCATCCCTGTCATACCACAACATGTTCCCACCAGATAGATATGCATTTCACATTAATTACAGATCTCAGGTGATTACCTCAGCATGTATTCCTTCCAAGATGGCGCCCTTTCCTTTCTTGCCCACACACTGACTCAGATGTGACAGTATGGCAGTCGTCTTTTCTGGGCACTCCTTTGGGAAAATGACAGTAGCCAGAAAAGAAGTGGTACCTTGGCTGGGAAACACCTGCTGTGTGTGCTCTAGATTGATATACACCATCATCATGTACTGGCCATTGTTAGACCATTTCAAGACAATCAAACTATCAGAGTTGAATAGAGTAGAGCTCTCCAATCAAATTGGATCTCTTAGACTAGATCTGCTATTTGCTGATGTATGGTAACTAGGGCACTATACAAACCTGGATGTTGCCAAAAGTCCAGTACATCCTCACTTCCACCTACAGTCATGCATTAGCAGTGATTGAAAAGGGAAATGCTTGCATGATAGAAAGACTAAGTCTATGTAGTGCAAAACAATAGTACTACCCCAATCATGTAGTGTATGGAGAATGCAGGGCTATGCATGATCGCATAATCATACACCCCATTACATCCCATTTCATCTCATTATGGATAACTGAATTTGATTACGTTCACTTATGCACAAGAGGTATAAAGATTAGAGGAGTATAGATTTGGGAGGAGGTAGTGCAGGAGGGAGCATGCACATATACATATGTATGCTCACCTATTCCATGTGTGTGGATGTCAATGAAGCCAGGTGAGACAAGGTGAGCAGAAAGTGGCTGTTGTGAAGATTTCAAGTCCAATGGCTGCTTCCTGTGAATGCCTGTGATAACCTCACCATCCACTGTCAGGAAGAAAGGGCCCTGCTCTAACTGCCCTCCTGGAACCACCAGTAATTCACACTGTATCACCACCACCACCATAGCAACTCTCCTTTGACCCCTAGTCTAGATTTGTGGGCGGATCTAATATTTATTTTGCGGGGGCGGAAACTATAAGAGAGCTTGGATAGCCTGGAGCTAAGTTGAAAGAGCCACCAGGTAGATTTGAGATGCGGTGGAAGGCAACGGACGACCATTGCCTGCAAGCGTGGATAATTATCTTCTGTTCATTGCTGTCCTTTGTAAGTGCAACAACTAGCTAGCTGAGCATGAGTTTGCTCCATGCATAGCTATACAGTAGAGGGTAGCTAACCAGGAGTTCACTTTCCATAGCCTATTATGCCAGCATTATGCTTATAGACCTAAACTATGCAGGCAGAATGTACCAGTCCCTATCCATGCTGGCACAGTCTTCAGCTATAGCTATACTTATGACTTGTTATTTTCATCACTTGCATGCAGTGCATTGGTCTTGGTGAGATTGGACTGGGCATATGGTTGATATTCTTCTCTAGGAATATCCAGCTTATTCTTGGTGAACCAGTAAGTTATAGCTTCAAGCTGCTAAAAATCCAGCCACTGAGCAATAACTATAATGACTTCCCAATAGATGATAAATGTTTACTATGGTTACACATCTATTGGTGCACTTGCCAGCATTTTAGGTAAGTTAGCTATATCAATTTGCTATAGAACTAATTTTTATTTCAAGATTCATTGTTACAGCTGTGGTGGGGTGTATAGGTTCATTACTGAGAAGAAGACTTTTGTTATTAGCAGTAAGCACAGCAGCTTTCGGCTTATCTTCATCATTATTAATTTTATTTTGTACTGTTCTCTCTCATAATAGTATGTGATACTGCTACTGGCATCCATAGTGTGCCAGTGTGTCATCTGGGCTTTCATCTACACAGAACAGAGCAAGGTACAAACCTGTAGTCATGGATTCTTATTAACTCTAGCTAGCTATGATGGAAATAACGTCCCAACAATGGAGATCTTTCAATGCACCAAAAAGTATATTCAAACATTCACCAATTAGCTAGCTTTTCATAACTACTGCTGCAGTGGAAAGATACTCCAAAAGAGGATAAACCTCTTAACAAAGGACAACCTAAAGTACCTTTGTATATACACTCAATAACCTCCAAAAGAGGACAACTTCTCTACAGTAGACAAAATGTCGGGTACCATTATTCTGAGGTTCCACTGTACAGTTTTTGTTGTTGTCATTGTTGTTGTTGTTGTTGTTGTTGTTATTGTGGGATAAATTACTTTATATATAAAAAATTTTTTGGTTCCACTGTAATCTAATGTAAGGCCCATATTGCTATAGCAACATCAGTTGGAACTTACAGCATTGTACTTATTAAACCTTTAAGGCTAAAGTAGCTAGCACTTATATTACTAGCTAGATCAAATGCAGAAGTGGTTGTGGGTGAGCTAAGTCACTCTCTGGCCAGTTGTAATTGGATACAGTTAATGTCATTACATCAAGGACCGACGCCTTAGCTCATCAGGAAAGGGTGTTTACTCTGTAGTAGCATTAGTGACACTCAATCAGATATGAATTTGCCCACTTGACTGCATATGTGACTTAATTACTGTAAGCGAGCAGATGTCACAGTGCTGTATCACACCCATTTTCGTACTGGATGCAAATAAAAAGGGTTGAAATTCATGGCTCTGGGCTTGGTCCAATAACTCTGGTGCCATTTAAAAATGCTGGTGTTTACATAAGACAGACATAGTGGTACATAGCATTACTGTTATGTGTGTACACAACAGGTATCAAATGACTTGGCAAATAGGATCGCCAGAGCTCCAGAGAACTTTGAATTCATCGACTCTCATGTGAGTGAACATTGCCATAGCTACCTGATATATAATATGCTCCACCCTTCACACTCAATACAGTACAATTGTCAGCTACAGGGACCAACATTGGGACCAACAGTGAGCTCTGATGTCTTGGTAAGTGGCCATATTAGCACTAATGAATCAGTATTCATCCTTGGACTATCGACTTTTTAGGAATCTTGTTCAAATTTTTTGAATCGGCAACTTTGGATATTAGTGTGGGCACAGCTTGGTTTGTGTGCTTCCCTCATCTGCCTACAGGTGACTTAACTACAATCACTTAATAAAGAGGCAAAATAGATTCTTCATTATGACATTGAGAATTGTGTTCACCCACTTGCATAAGATTACCTTCATAAGCATGCAAGATCAAGCTTGATGATTGATGACTGTCTGAACCACACAGTAGTATCTATAGCTAACTCAATCTCTGGCGGGAAGGGTCACATGATCACCTTAGAAGTCTAAAATAAGCCAGCATGCATCTTTTTCCACAGGTTGTGCTTGTGTTGATGGCAGGATTGATGGCTCAATTGTTGAAGGACTCCAACACAAGAAGACAGCTATGCAGAGTGCACCCTTTTCAAGACAGAACATTATATGAAGAGAATCCAGAAAGATATCGGAATAGCCACACAGAGGAAGAAGAGACTACTAGTCCAACATCTCGCTTTGTAGTCCATGCATCAAATCCTATTCCATACACACCTCCATTTGTTACTACTCCATCAGCTTTCTCCTCGTCCACTACTTTCCCTACTGGCAGTCATAAGCCAGGCACACTACCTTCACCTTATTTTGACATGTGTTATAAGAACCTGAATTCCAAGGACTGGGAAGTAGATGCCTTCATCAAAAGTGGTGTCTCTGTCACTCCATTATGACCTCTCAATCATACTGATCTGTTTATCATGAATTACAAATTGTTCTCCACTTTGGTTTTACTGAAAACTGTTAGCAATGACTGATTTTGAAACAAGTAAAAATATTTTATTTGTTACGTGATGACATACAAACAAATAACAATAAAAGGAACACAAATCAATAAACAACAAAATGACAATAAGTTCTTTCACAAAATTATTACATGACATTGTGGTTATGGTAGCTAAGGAGTGTGTGGTTAGAGTCAATATTACTGATGACAGCTCAGCTGCATTAGGTAGCAAATTACTTTGAAAGATAAGAGTCCAGATATCTTGTGTAGCTGTGTTGTGAGTTCAGCAAACTTTTGAAGATTCCATCTTGTGGATGTTTGAACACCCAGCTGGTATAGCCATGGCTGGTACAGCCATAGCTGGTTGCATAAGAATTTTGAAATGCAGTCTGCACAAGATTATTATATGCATCTAATTCGAACACATGCTTGTAAATTCAAACTCTGCTTATTTTTCTCAGCTAACATGATTAAAAATTCAATAGAATTAGTTCTCATAAAATTAGCTTATGAAACAAACCACCAATGTTTCAACCAGAATACTCTACATGATATACTGTATCACCCTGATGAAGGCTAGAGTATTCTGGTTGAAACGTTGGTGGTTTGTTTCACATGCTTGTATTCTAGACTATGGCATGTCTATTTTCCTAGCAGGACTATGTAGCTATAGAACGAAACCCATCTAATCACACCACCAAGGATCACCCGATAAAGCTATACTCTGCCATGTATGTTCCACAACACTTATTTCAACCTCACGTAAGAGACCATCTCCCTATTGTTAACTGGCCCATAGATGGTCACAGCAAGCAGGTTTCATTATAGTAGTTAAGGAATCCATACCTTGAGTATTGGTTGAAGTCTTTGTAGGTACTTAGTAAGCATCATAAAGTAGCTATCAGTAGCTCAACCAAAGTTAATGGTGAATTTAGTGTCGAAGAGTTTCATCAAGAAAAGAGTGCCAAATGTGAAGAGTCCTTAAGGAGATCTATACAAGCACTTTTTTTATCATGGGGGACCTGCAAAGTATGTCCATTATAATCATGATAACTAATAATATGTTACATACGTTGAGAGCTGCCATCTTGAGCTGACGGTCCACTCATGCCATAAATGATTGAGGTGCTAAAAGAGAAGGAACTTGTGCACAGAGAAATAATGCTTTGACACATCTTCACACGATAGAATGAATGATGATGACTATTTAATGGAGTTTAAAATAAAACAAGAATCCTCAGAAAAATGGGACTGAAATAAAAGAAAAAATGAAAACCAACAGTTTATGAGAGAGCTGCAATTTGAGCACCACAAATGATAGATGTCGAGAGCTTTTGCACAGAGAGATTAAGAAATATGTTTTGACATAATTATTATTCTCACGAAGAAAAAATTAAATTATAGATATTATTTTAAAGAATAATTTTAAAGAATGATGAATATCCAAAATAATGACAACCCTCAGAAAAATAAATGAGACTGAAATAAAAGAAAAACAAACTAAATGTGGTGCCTTTTAGCATTTTTAAAAATATGAAATTCTGTATTATTTTTTGAATAATAAATAAATGAAAAAAGTGACAGACTATGATGTTAGAGCAGCTAACTCACCACAAATGATGGAGGTGTTGAGAGAGATGCATAGAGAAATAAAGCGTTTTTGACATAGCTATTATTTCTCACAAAGAAAAATTAAAATATCTAGCTACTTGTGTCACAAAGTGACTATATACAAATAGTATAAGAATAAAACAAATAATCATACAAACAAAAACCCACAAAAAACAAGCCTGAAAAATAAAATTAAATCATTTATAACTGTTAGCTACTCCATCGACTCATACATAAACTAATGACCACAAGTACAATAATGTCACATCAATTAAATACACAATAACTAAAATAGCTGATATTGTAGACAGAACTACTTATCGAGTTTGACCAGTCAGTGGAATGCAGTTGGAAGATCTATCTATCTAGTTTTCAAGTTAAACAGTAATAATGAATTAACTTGCAATAATTACTCACCAAAAATTAGAAAAGCAAGACAGAAGCATGCAACAAAATTCAAATTTATGTGAAAGAAGAAAGGAGGAAATATCACTTGCAAAGGTTAAAGAGAGGGATAGTCTTTAGCTTGTTGTAAAGCTACCCATATGTAGCCTCTTTCTTGGAGGTCCACTTCTTCAGCATGAGGAGAGCATGGTCTTTCTGGGTAAACCCCTCCTCCCCCCTCCTTACCTCCTCCACTTCATCACTGGTCAAGGACAGAAGGGAGGCCAGGGATGACCACTTGGACCCCACCATACCAGCAAACGACTCCAGGAACTCTTCCTCTGGTCTCTGAGCATGGCACTCTGAATCAAGGAGCTTCTTCTGTACTTTAATGTGGTCACCTGTGGTCATTATCAAATATCAAGCCCAAGACTCAAACCGCATTTTGATAACTGACCATGGTTCCTTTCAATTTCATCAGCTAATCTTCCCATCTCCATATCTCTCAGAGCCTTTGCAAGGTGCCACCAACATGGTGGTGGGTCGAGGGAGGAGTTCATCCAAGCACTTACCATCTCCTTCAGACGTTTCTGGACACTAGAATTCTCTTCCTGTATGACATCTAGTGTATTTTTGGGGAGACAAAGATAAAGACCGAGATCATGCCACTTGGCACTGATCTCGTCAAGTAATTGAAAAACAGGGAAGAACTCAATCGGAAACAGGCTGTACCAGTAAATCAGCTTGCGCATAAATGTCAGCTTTTTACAGCTCATTCTTTTATTTCCAGTGACACTTAGAACTACCTGCTTGCCTTCTGGAGACATTAAGATCCTCTCCACATCACTCACTGAGAATCTGTTGTCCTCATCAGACAAGTCTACCTTGTCTGTGGAATCAAGCAGGAAGAAGTCTGGAGTTATGGAGTGACAGAATTCTGACTTGGCCTCCATCACACTACTAACTATTCTGCACATGATTTCATCATATTGATGAGAGAATTTTTCTTCACCTCTCAGTGCTATTAAAACACTTTTACTATCCACGAGTTCCACCGTACACTCCACCCCCTCCTCCATCAGCCAGTGCACACCTGTCTTCCACATCTTGCATTTTCTTTTCATGCCTGGTGCTTGATGAGCAGGAGGGGATGGAGCTAAGATAGTGAATCTCAGAGCAATCCTCAAGAGGAGGACATGCAGGAACCTTGGGGGGAAATAGTCGTGAGGTCTAGAACACCTAGCAAGCCAACCTATACTGTAGCTAGTGGGAGGTATGTCCCAGTTGATGGCACTCTTATTCACCATACACAGAGCAGGAAAGAACAAGAGGGACTGGTCAGGTGAGGTGGCTGCATCAGCAGAAGCATTGAGATTGGGGAGAATGGAGAGGTCAGGATCTATCTCTACTGGAGACACCTCTTGGCAATACTGAAGTTGGATCAGGCATTCCTTTGTGATATACTCAGGCAGAACCTTCTGAAGGAAAGATTCAGGGAGGAGTCCGATATTGAATTCATGCATTTCTGGCTTGTTAGGAAAAGCATCTACAGCAAACAATCTCTTGTGTACTTCATTGGTGAGTTGTGAGACACTCAATATCACGTAGCAATCCTCTTCCTTACCTCCTACAATCAGTAACTCACCGATGTCTTGTAGTTGTAGCAGCAAGGGGTGGAGGTGTGTGAATGATTTAGGCAAGCACAACCCCACGTCCATTATGTGACTGGATAAAGTGTGAATTGTGCAGGCTGTGACACTGCTAAAATCTCTCTCTAGCAGACCCAACAGAATATTCATTTCCTGTGAAAGACTGTATTTTTTAGATTCCTTTGATATGTCAGCAATGACTTTACGTAAGGCACTGACATTGCTTGATCTAGGGTCACAGCAATTCAAAGGGAAATGCAGATCTTTTTCCTCATGACCACTAGCACAAATCAATGATTGGATGAAGTCATTTTTACTTTTGACTTCTTTTGAATTTGGTAGTGAGTCTGAATGGCTACCGACCACTATAACTGATGGTAACTCCTTCAAATTCTTGAAGCTATACACAATAAAATTGGACCAATAGAGGTATTTCTTCTCTATCTCATCATTACCCTCTCGCAAATCGAGTACGATCACACAAATTGTAGTGCCTCTATCTGATTGGAATACTTTCTCCAAAATGGCAGCATGTGAGGAGTAGTACTCAGGGTCACCAGCAAGGTCATAGAACTGGACCCTCCCATAGGTAGGACTGGTATGGATAGTGGGGACTATGCCAGCAGTGTGAGGGGGAACTGACTTCTCAGACACTCTTAAAACAAAAAATCCTTCCCTTTTCAATGTCTCAACTAACGAGCTCTTTCCAGCCCCAGGGTTGCCCACCACAAATACCTTGGTGACATGATGTGCCCCTGGGTATCTTTTCTTAGCTAGACGCTGCATGGATTGATATTCTGCCTGTATAGTTTTATCATGACGTGCTTTATAGTCCACAAATAATTTTTCTATCCCATAATATTCTGTAACCTCAATAGGGGTTTTCCCTGCTGCATTTCTTATATAAATGGGGGAGTGGAACTCATTCAATAAAGATCTAACACAAGCAGCCCAACCCTTACTTGCACACAAATGAAGAGGTGTGTTACCATCTTTATCAACAACAAAGGGAGACATTCCAAATCGGGATATTAATATTCTAATTTGTGACAAAAGATTATTAGCTGCAGCAATATGAAGCAGTGAATAGCCATTAGAAGCTCTAACATTAACATCACAATTATAATCACAAATCAATGACTCAACTATTTTATCATTCCCATAATGTTTCACTGCTACCATGAGGGGTGTGTAACCATGTTCATCTAGGGCATTCAAATCTGCACCATGAGTTATGAGAATCTCAACTAGCCTGAGGTTACCCATACCACATGCTTCATGAAGTAATAAGTTTCCTTCAATGTTAGGATCACATCCATAATCACGTAACAATGCCTTAACTATTTGATAGTTCTTATTCTGCACTGCTACCATAAGTGGTGTATGATTGGATTCATCTAGGGCATTCAAATCTGCACCATGAGTTATGAGAGTTTCAACTAGGCTGAGATTACCCATACCACATGCTTCATGAAGTAGTAAGTTTCCTTTAATGTTAGGATCACATCCATAATCATGTAGCTAACAATGCCTTAACTATTTCATGTCTCTCATTCTGCACTGCTATCATAAGTGGTGTATGATTAGATTCATCTAGGGCACTTGGATCCACACCATATTTCATAAGAAGAACTCGAACTGTGCCAAGTTTGCCCGTCTCACATGCTACATGCAGTGGGAAGCATCCTTTACATTGTAGAAACATCTTCAGTATTTCAAACCTCTCAGATCTCACTGCTATATCAAGAGGTGTATTACCATCTTTATCTAGAGCATTCAGACTTGCTCCATGATCTATAAGAGTCTGAACTAGTTTGAGACCACCTATCTCACATGTTACATGCAGTGGCGAGTATCCTTCAATATCATTCAAATCAGCACCATGAGTTATGAGAGTTTCAACTAGGCTGAGATTACCCATACCACATGCTTCATGAAGTAGTAAGTTTCCTTTAATGTTAGGATCACATCCATAATCATGTAGCTAACAATGCCTTAACTATTTCATGTCTCTCATTCTGCACTGCTATCATAAGTGGTGTATGATTAGATTCATCTAGGGCACTTGGATCCACACCATATTTCATAAGAAGAACTCGAACTGTGCCAAGTTTGCCCGTCTCACATGCTACATGCAGTGGGAAGCATCCTTTACATTGTAGAAACATCTTCAGTATTTCAAACCTCTCAGATCTCACTGCTATATCAAGAGGTGTATTACCATCTTTATCTAGAGCATTCAGACTTGCTCCATGATCTATAAGAGTCTGAACTAGTTTGAGACCACCTATCTCACATGTTACATGCAGTGGCGAGTATCCTTCAATATCATTCAAATCAGCACCATGACTAATCTCAACTTGGCTAT
This sequence comes from Crambe crambe, assembly GCA_963924555.1. Taxonomy (NCBI): domain Eukaryota; kingdom Metazoa; phylum Porifera; class Demospongiae; order Poecilosclerida; family Crambeidae; genus Crambe; species Crambe crambe. The sequence continues at coordinate 2,125,859 of OZ004592.1, forward strand.
TGCTGTTCAACCTGCATGCAAGATGCAGTGGTGTCTCACCATCTTCATCTTTGATGTTTGGATCACACCCAAACTCAGTTATAAGTGACAGTACAACATGGTCCGAGTCTCTCTCAACTGCTAGGAATAAAAGTGGCTTGCCATCCCCAGGTTTCAAGTCAGCTCCTTTTTGTATAAGTACTTTAACCATATCAATATTGTTATGCTGACATGCTATCTGCAATGGAGTCCCCCATGTACTAATGGAGTTTATATCACACTTCCATTTGGTTTTTCCAACTTTGTCTACATCATCTGATAAAATAGCTCTATAGAGAGGACAGTTCAATTCAGGCTCCCAAACTTGACACGAATGCATGATTGGACTTAGCTACCATGATCAGCGAGTCTCCTGAAGGGTGGTCAGACATAGCAACTACGTGGTCACAAAAGAATGTAATTACTAACCATAAATTTGCAGTGTGATACATAGAGTTTCAATGGGACTATATGAAATGCATTGTTTCTCTGGAATAAAGTATAGCGCTGGGCCTAAAATTTGCATACAGCTATTATCTGAATAGGTGAACAAATCTACATTTGGATTTATCGATACCTATTCTAGAACTTCATTTAGCAAGCCATATAATATCGCCATAGGAGTAAATTAAAAAATAAGCACAAAAGCAAATGTAGATTTGTAGAGGATAGTAATAAGAAATGGCTGACCAAAAATCAGCCACTGAACTCAAGTATTTAGTTTTTATACTTTGAGAGTGACAAAGCTTCATATCTTGGGTAAGAATTGTCCTTTCCCCTTCATGTTTGGTATGTATGGTAGTGTTATAGTGTGTATTAGTCATGTGGAGTTTCAAGTCCTTAGCATTAGTAACTTTGGGGATTGGCTTCCTTAGCAACCATGTGTGGGTGGCATGTCTGATCCATTATGCTTCAATAATATTCATCGTTTATTGGAAGTCTATATGTAGTCTTCAAGTGGGTATGGTTGAAAGAGTTTGCCAGCCAGGAGAGAAGAAACACGTTCAGATGCTGCAGAACTTGGCTGTACAGCTCTTGACTGCTAGTGTGTTAACTGACTTTCGAGGACATCAAAGTTCTCCTTGATTGAAATAAGCAAAATCAGGTTGTACACATGATATTGCATGATCAACTGCTGCTAGTAGTAGCTGGCTGTTGAGCACCAATACAACTTGACACTTCACGTGCAACAGCAAAGGTGTTAGGAAAATGTTGATTTGCTATTGTTGCATACAATTTTTGTATCTCTTCATAAACTTGTAATGCCAATGGTCCATCTCCCTCCAATACATAAGTTGCCTTGACAAAAGGTCCCCCTGTGTCTACTACAATGGCTAATTCCATTTTCAGCTGTACAAGCTTCACAGGATCATCAAGTATTTTCTTTAGCTTCTCTAGTGTTGTGGGATTCTTTCCACATCTCCAAAACCAACAACATTGTACATTTACATTGTAGAAACATCTTGAGTATTTCAAACCTCTCAGATCTCACTGCTATAAAAGAGGTGTATTGCCAAAGGTTATTCAGAGCACCATGATTTAGAAAGGTTTGAACTAGGCTGAGGTCACCATTCTCACATGCTACATGCAGTGGGAGTACCCTTTAAAATTAGGATATCAGTGACTTCATTACTTTATACCTCACTGCTATCATAAGAGGTGTATTACCAGCTTTATCTAAGGCATTCTGATCTACACCGGTACCATGACTTAGAAGGGTTTGAACTATGTAGGCTGAGGTCACCCTTCACATGCTACATGCAGTGGGGAGTATCCTTTAATTATTACATGCAGTGTGGGGTACTGTTTAATATTAGGGTCACATCAACTTCACGACTTCAAAACACCTATAATACACTGCTATCATAAAAGGTGTATTACCATCTTATATATATAGAGCATTCAGAATCTATAAGAGTCTGAACTAGTTTGAGAACACCTATCTTACATGCTACATGCAGTGGCGAGTATCCTTTAAAATCATTTCCAACGAGTTTCAACTATTCCTTAACCTACATGCAATATGCAGCAGTGTCTCGCCATTACTCATCTTTAATGTTTAAACTTTGTCCACATCACCTGATAAAACGGCTCTATAGGACTTAATTACCTCAGTGAATTCTCGATCAGTACTTGATTGCAGGAGTAGTGGCAGATTACACCTATTCCTTTATGCTGGAAGCAGTTTCAGCATACCATAAACTCTCAGCTATAGAACAAACCCCATACAACTATATATAGGTATTATACTTCACTGCAAAAGGAAACCTAAGCTATCTCCAATTTTAGACTCTTTCGAGGGCTACCACTTACAACTCAGATAAGCTAAAATGGGTTGCAGTACAATTATTTATAAAAAGGAAAAAGGAGAACGATGAAATATTGTTGAGTAAGCTAAGTGCCAGCGCACATAAGGCAAAGTTCAAATATGATGAAATCTAAAACGTTTGATATAGCTACTACAGTATATACATAATGTGAAGGGGTTTAAAATTGGAGCTGTCATGCATTGTATGTGTAGAGATGTGAAGGTCAATAATGTTCAGGTCACCACAATCTATATTATGTGGAAGGAAATAATGACATTGGATAAACATGGGAGTGAAGCTGCTCACCTCAACATTGGGGTCGTTCTCGATATTCTGGAACACCTCGTGTTCTTTCTGGAGGAACTGTTTCACCTGCTCTGCCTGCTCAGCATCATCAGCTGCTGGACCAGCCACTTCTTCCACCTCTTCCAATTGCACCTCATTCACCTCCTGCACACAAAAAGAGGTCACATCCACCACTAAATACTTGGTTCCTTCATCCTCACACTCACTTCAAGGGGGTACTTCTGACAATGCTCTCCAGTGCTCAACCTATTCCCGTCCTGTTCTATCACTGTAGCCGTGGTAACCACAGATGCAGACCTAAAGATGATGTCATAATGAGATAATTGGATAAAACTTGTCCACATTGTTTTGATGAGCTAAACTTCCAAATAAGGAGTCATTTCCGTTGCTAAGATTCTGCAAGCAATGGACTCACCCCAAGTGCACCACAGGCATTCTATCACTGTCAAACACAGGGATCCCCTTGCTCTCATGGGCACCAGTAGTGAGCACCACACCACTGGGAGGGTCCACTCGGAGGGACACAGAAACTGTGGCAGCTTTGGAATTCTCATCCACCATGCTAAGACGGAAGGACTGCTCCTAAACAGAGAGGAAAAATCAGGAGTGTAGCTAATCACACGCTGATCCAGACAAATGTTCTTACGGTTTTCTTCTCCTCAGGTGGTAAAGAGTCAAGCACTTCATAGCTGCCAGCTCGATCTCGGCAGATAATGAAGCGATGGGCATCAGGCTCACGGTCAGGGGCTGTAAAGTTCACCTGAACTTGCTGGTGTTCCTGTTGCTTGCTAGCGTCAGGATTGTAGTTGGGAGGGTATGGCAGGATCACCCAATCCTCCCCCTCTTCATCCTACGGAAGAGATATATTCGCAACCATTGGAACTAAGAGATCAGCTTACCTTGGGGAGGTCTCTGGGGGTGACCCCCCTGGGGCGGTCCTTCTGGTCATCAATAGGTTTGGGGTTATTTTTGGATGATGGCAGTGTCTTTTTGAAGCTGTAGCGCATGCTACTACGCATGAAGAAGTTTGTGACTATGGTGGGCGTTTTGGTGGAGTCCAGACTGGTAAGACCAAGGGAGGAGGGAGGAGGAGAAGGGAGGAGGGAGGAGGGAGGAGGGAAGGGGAGAAGGGAGGGGGAGGGGTAGGAGGGAGGAGGGAGGAGGGAAGGGGAGAAGGGAGGAGGGAGGGGGAGGGAGAGAGGGAGGAGGGAAGGGGAGAAGAAAAGAGGAAGAGAAGGAAGGGAGAGATGAAGAAAGGAGATGGAAAAGAAGGAGTAATGATGAAACAGAGAGCACAAGAGGAGAGATCATGATCAAAGTAAATAGGGAAGCACTAATTCAAGACATACTGGAAAAAGACGTGCTGCTCAACGGCAGTTTTCCAGATCCTTTTGGACTGTGGACGCTGTCCTGTGTAGAACTTCATCTTGATTGAAGGTCTCTTCCCATTGGTCTCGTCAGAATTCTCATTCTTCAATACATTTCATATAATAAAGGACTTGACGATCTAGAGGTGTGACTGCCACACCTACTCACCTCTGGTGGGTGGTAGATGATGCGAAACTTGTCCCTCTTGTAGGAGATCTTGTCGATGTCTCTCCATGGGACACGAGTTCTGTCCTTGTCATCCTTACCCTCGTAGTAAATGGATATTCCTCTACAGCCACACCCAATGGTCACCATACGACAGTCCTCATGTTCCTCATTTCTCATTGACTATTGCATTCAATACAGCTCATTTTAACAATAGAACTGCAGGAAAACCAGCTCTCTCAAACTAGCTAGTGGCCCTGGTAGATTCATTTACAGAAAGTATGCCCCCAAACATGCATAACCTATTTCTGGGTCTTCCACACATTGTGCTGAGGTACTAGATTAAGTCACTGGAGAACAAGAATTTCTCCTGGCAAGGTTATTCCTTGTGTTTTTGACAGTCGTCTCTCCTCACCTTGGCCAAATAAAGGTGCTCCCCGTAGCGTGACAGGTCCTTGGCAATGCTGAGGAACTCGGCGTCAGCTTGGGCTGGAGTGTATCCAGCTTTAGCCTTGTGGACTTCGATCAGTTGAGCCTCGTAGTTATTAGGCTGGAGAGAAGAGAGAGAAAAGGTCAATTCTCTAGCTAGTGTGGCTCATGCAAATTAGCACAATAAAGAATACAACCAAAAAACAACAACAAAAAAACCAAGAAACAAAGCCTAGATGATGCACATGCTTGAGATTGAAATCACTAACCCTTAGTTAGTTACTTGTGGTAAGTCACATGCAGTGAGTGGTTGCACCCATATAATGGTTTCTTCCTTACAATAGACAAGGTCCTTAATAATTAATTCAGTGATTCACTTTATTTAATTATGGTTCACACTTGCAGCTATTGTCAGACTGAATCCTTGTCGATCATGTCAGCTTTCTTTTGATGCAATGCGAGAAACTGCTTTAATTATGAGCAGTGAGCTGATCACTGACCACTAATCGTGCTGTCATATGACACACTATACAGTGAAGTGTACCATACAAACTACCAACAACACACCATAACAAGTCCTGGGCCAGTATCACACACACACCAACATCACACCTTCTTACCATCCCACATTACAGTGCTACTTGGCACCATGTGTAGTAACACATTCTGAAAGTCATGGTAAGGATTTCTGAAAATCATGGTAAGCTTATTCTTTTTTTCTTCTTTATGTAATGACACTTGCAGTAAGACAACAGCTTCCCATAATTACATACATGCAGAACAAACAGTTTTAACATTAAAGTAGCTATTGCCATCCCATGAATGAACACAGTGCACTCATTAGGTACCTTTAGTGAGTCAGGGAGAAGTTGGAACTGCGGGTATTGCATGTAGTAACCAGGCTGGAAATCCCCGTCTTCATAGTCACCCAGTTTTCCTGGATTAAGAATGAACGACAGATAGAAAGATATAAGTTTGCACATTTACGACTGTATAAAGAGCTGGAGATATAACACACCCACCTTGGAGCATGAGAGCAGTGAGCCTGATAGCAGTCTCCCTGTCCACATGGATTCTATTAGCTCTGATGTCATCGCACAGCTGTAAGCAGTACAAGAACCTGCAGAGTATGCAGAGGGTTATGTTATTTGTTGTTCTAGGTACGTAGCCTTTAAGAAACTGGTAGCTCTGGAATGTTCCTCTTGTGATTCTCAAACACTTTACTCATTAGGTCGTAGTCATGCCACCACAGAACTCTCTCTCTGCCAGCGGTTGCTATACATGGCCTGGGTTGCTATGCATGGCCCTTATGGCCACACTAAAATGTATGTGTCAATTTACTTAGTTTCTACTGGCTCCACAATGTATCTCTGCTTTGAAATACCAATGATTGCTTAATTGCTGTGAAATTGGTCTTTTGGTATGGCATATTTGAGATTGAAAATTTTAATGTGGCCACATGCATTTTCATTATGATAATATCAGACATGGTTGTAAAGAGACATGGTTGTAAAGAGACAGTGTTGTAAGGTGAATACTAACTTTGTCATGTCATTCTGAACTAAATCTATTAATTGATTAGAAATCAGATCGCTATAGTGTAACCATGGTAACCATACTTGCAACTACTGAGAGTTTTGCCATGGCTACCTTTTGAAACAATGGGAGGCATAGCACTGCTGGTGTACCAGCATCTCCCCAGACAAGTTTCCATCCTAAGGTGTGCTGCACTTTGTTATCTGGGCCTCATGGCATATCTCAGCCATTATCACTTAATGACCCACCTAAGTGCCACTGATTGATAGAACTCATTACATCTTGGCAAGCAGGGATAGTAGCAAAACCAGCCAGAACAAGGAACTACATGATTTTGAGAAGTTACTGCATCCTTGCATGACCCCATGGCTACAATATGGTACCCAGGCCTGGTCTTGACTGAATACTTTTTCCCTACATACAGTTAGCATTCTTCGGCTAGCCCACACCTTTAAGCTATTTGGCTGCCCCACACTTTTATAAATACCTCACATATCTGCTACGTTGCACAGGAGATTAATGGACTATGAAATCAATACTTGAAGCTTCCATAATACCCTCCCTCATGCTGAATAAATTAGTGATTTTGAGTTGATGCCAAGCAACTTGGGCCTTTGGTAAGTATTTCACTATCAATAGAAGCCCCTGAGGTATGTTCCAGGAATAATACCTCAGTATCACAGTTCTACAGACTTCCTAGAAAATTCCACCTTTGGTGGTGGAGGGGGGGGGGGGAGTAAAGTTCTGAAGGAAATATAACACTGGGTCCCGCTTTTTCTAATCGGGGTCATGACCTGGAAGTTTCAAGAAATTTTAATCAGATTCATAGTTGCTAACAGCTATGAATGAATATGATATCAAAGCTACACACAAGATGGGTAAATTAATCTAGCAAGAGATGATTGGAACTTTAAAGAGCAACAGTCTCACAATTGGAGTTTTCCCGAGGCTAATACGTGGAAAGATAACATGGATGGTGCTATGTACTATAAGAAAATGCTTAGGCATCAATACAAGAGCTGTATTGATTTCCTGAAATAACTATTATTATTACATATTATGTATCCAAACACTCTAACTCTTACTCCTGATACCCAATACCAGTATTATAGTGAATCCATTCTCATAATATCATATTTCCCATTCCCATTCCCAATACCCGGTACCAGCTATAATATATACAGCAGTATTGATACTACCAACACACTTGGAATGTTCGTCCTTGAGCAGTTTGGAGTTGTTTGGATCCGGCACGTAAAACTTGACTCCATAGTAGTACTCCCAAGGATCAGTAAGAGCTGCCTTCTCTATGGAAGGGAGGAAAGGAATTCGTAATGTAATATACAAGAACTTGTGTTTGATGTGGCTGTGGGTTAGGGGGGTTATCCATTTCCTGGAAATGGAGCCATATTCTAGTCAAAATTGCATTAGTACTCAGAAGTAGGCCACCCTGATTGACATACCACTTGAGACTTTAGTGCAGCCTTATCAGGGCTTGTCAATGAATCAGTGTTTTATTTCAGAGCTTCTCAATAAAGTACATGCAATTGTCATTAGCCTTTAAAAAAACACTTTCAATGGAGCTTGTACTGGTACCAGCACTCTTGATTCTGATGTCAGGAAGTAAGTAGTTAGTAGCTATTGGTGTGAAGGTAAACCACAAAGACGTGTGCCCAAGGAGTGAGGGCATTCCTACTTTCTTAGGCACACTCCCATTGCAGACAATGACAAGAGAACAAGAATGGAAAATCCTGATCTATCTCATGTACATCAACAGGAACAGGCAGTTGGTATTTATGCTGCATTCCAATTGCTACAAGCATTAGTCTTGCTAAGTTGTCAAGGAAAAGGCAAACAGACACAATACCATTGGTGATCCGAATCTGATGGACACACAACAAAAAAATAATCAAATTTATGCTAACAGGGCCTTTTAATGAGCCTTTTAATGAGAGCCTTTTCCACACCTGGTAACTTAAATGAGAACCTGGGCTACTTAATAATGAGAGCCTTTGCCACGCCTGGGCTACTTAAAAGCGAGAGCCTTTTCTACACCTGGGAAAATTGCTTCATCTTGCACTGATTGTCACCTATTCAACAGACTTCCTGTCCCGCACACACAAACAAAGACCACAAACCTTTAGAAGAAAATTGACTTCTCAGTTGCTTTCCTGGCACAAGAAATATCTGCATGATGAAGTTAAAAATGTAGTCTCAATAAAAATGGGTGTGGTAGTTTGTTTATTAATGTCAAGTGATTGGTGCTCTTGCTCTATGGTGCAAGTCAAGTGGGATCAAAGTAAGATGAAGAATGTCTCTAGAGAACAGTCATTGAGCTACTGGTATGTCAATATGGACAAAGGGATTGTTATTGTGACGAAGAGTTCGTGCCCACATTATAAACAATTTAATGTCTAATAATAAACAAATCTTGTATGCTGACTTTGGACAAATCTCTTTGCTGTAAGTCTATCTTAACTTGCTCCACACACAAAAATAAGTGTCGAAATTTAATATCCACCCCCCAAAACCACCAAAAGTGTAACAACTGGCTTACCTTTTGCTTGAGGTGATATTTTTGGCCTTTGTGCTCCCTTTCGTAGTTATCGTAGAAGAAGACAGAGAAAAAATCGGTCTCCAGAGTCTGAGTCTCTCTGTGGGCTGGGTCTACCACAGTCTCTGTGGTGGCCTTGCGCTATAATATTTGTTTAGCAGCATGCATGCATCAGATAAAATAAACAGTCACTGATTACTAAGCTAACCAGCTATGAACAACAAACAACAAGATAGCTAAGCACCAGTCAGTCAGACTTGGCTAATGTCTCTGCAGGCTAGTTGCTACATACAAGCTTGCAACCACACTTTATATAGCTAGAGCCGACGAACAACCACATTATGGCATGCTGGAATAACTGTAGAGTAAATACTCTTAGCTCAAGTGTGGAACCGAGTCAAAATAACTCACTCTTTTTTTCTTTTTTAGATCGACATCCAAGTCATTCCCGTCTAGCAGGACCACTTTTAAAAGGGGCTTGGGAGTTGGAGGCTTCTTGGCTGCCTCAGTTTCAACTTCCTCCTCTGCAGGTGCAACCTCATATTCGTCTTTTTTCTCTGAGGGTTCGTCTTCTGGCAATTTTTGCTCCTCTGCCTCTTCAATTTCGCCCTTTTTGCTTTGTTCCTGGGCACCGCCAACATCTTCAGGGTCCTTATGTTCTTCGGTTTCGCTCTCTCGGAGTTGTTCTTGTTCTTTTGTAACGGGCTCTTCCATACCTTAGCTAGTCGATCTACAAGTTGAATTGTTCACAAGGAAAGAAGAGTTGTTCAGATTGAAACACGATTGGAATTAGCACAGGAATTTGCTAAACCATGTACCGTGGCAATAATAATGTGGGCGTAGCTATGCATAGTGGTTGCGCATGCGCATGAAAGTTTTCCAGGCCCTCATATGGTTCCAGCCCTTGCCCTCGATGTGATGTGTCAGATTTGGAGGGCAATTCGTACTTTGAACACTATATCACAACTCACTCCTCCCTCATGAATGTGGACAGGATCCTCTCTGCTCTGTCATCATCAGAACCTGACTTATCACTTGTTATAAATCATTTTTATGTTACACCTGAGTAGCCTCCCTCAGTCACTTGACATTTTTTTTTCCCCCGTTTATTTTGCATATGCCCTTTGGGCTTTACATTGCTTGCTTGATTGATTGATTCAGGCAACACTGCATGCTATAAATAAAAGTCACGATGTAGTGTTTGTGCATGTCTCTACTGGCGGCCTTGCGCAAAGCTAGCCAAGCATTATCTTACATTTTTTGCTATAATAATTACAGACTGCAGGAAGCAGTCTAGTATGATGCATTAATTAGAAGAGATTATGCCTGGGGCCAGGAACAACAGCACACATTTTTTTTGGAAGGGGTCATGACTGGCTTTTGTTCAGCTGCACTTCATACACAAGCTTTGACCAATTAGCTGACAGTGCAGAATTAAATTCGTGCTCGTGACAATTAAGACCATTGCATTTGTATACAACAGTATTTGCTCGCTTAAATTTATCTTGCACATGCGTACTTGTCAACCAACCTGACTTTAAACAAATTGTCAACCTATGAAGTAAACTTGAATAGAAGTCCATATTATCATATTTCTGGTCTGGTCTATTGTATGGGTCTTACCTGAAAGACTGGAAATAAGATAGGACATTGCTGTTGAGCTGTGGCCTGTTTGGAGTCTCAGCATACAACACCTCTGAATACTTGGTATTAAAAGAATTTGCTTGCTTCCTTCCTGTGTCACCCAAGGATCAGAGAGAGAGAGAGAGAGAGAGAGAGAGAGAGAGCTAGCTTTTACAGACTCCATAAAGTCTTTTGATAGTTTATAGATGCAGTATATTCTGGGTGGGTGTGGCTTGTTTACAGCCATTCCTATATAGCTACATTAACAAGTTAAAACATGAATTATATTTATGATGGGTGCTCAGCAATCCTCCACATTATATGACTTCTCAAGGTTGATCTTACTTGATTTAGTATTAAAAATTCACTCAACTGCAAAGCTAGGAAGACCAAGCTGCTATATATTTTCTCTGCTCTTCCTGCTGATGACTTGGTTGGCTCTCTTGCTCTTGCTATTTGGTTTTCTTGCTCCCAGTGTTTTCTCAGATGAACATCAACATGCCTACTATGTATTTAACCTCTGCTCTTACTTGCTAACTAGCTGACTTAGCTCGCTAGTTCCAGCACTGTCACTTACTAGGAACTGCAGGGTAATAAGGGACTCATAAACAAATGCATTCTCTGGCAAATATATAGTAAAAGGTGCCACTTGCAGTACCAATATTGTTGAGTAAACCATAACTATAGTGCCTTAAGTATCATAATTAACTAAACTTTGATGGTTATGATTTATGCATGCTCTTACCTGGAAGTTTACATTGGAATGTTCCTGTCCATTATTATTTGGCACCACATATAACCCTTAGAAGAAAATGCTTTCTAGCGAGTGTGACAACCATCACTGCTCATCAAGTAATATAATGCAGCAAATATACAAGAGTGCTCATTCCAATGTTTCAATCTTCAGAACTTCAATGTTCTGATTATTTCCTGACAGCCGATTATTGTGGTGTACGAAGTTACAAGTAACAAGGCCAGCATATAACCATCCGGTCACAGCATATAATTCTTACTGGTTTGGATATCTTCTTCAAAGTATTTCTTATCTGCTTGGCTGCTTAAAGGGTCTGGGGCCAGCACAGGGGTGCTTTATCATGACTTGGCTGTTTCTTTAGCAACTACTTATGCAGGCAGCAGGTTACCTAGTTAATTGAGCACGTGTAGCTAGTGAAGGCATGGAAACGATTCATGGCTGGATAGGTACATGACCTGCAGCTGTGTCAGTTAAACTTAAAGGGTCAAGGTGATGAGGTGAAATTCTCAGTGATGGCAAAGGTAAAGGATCAACAACTTTACCAACAACATTTACCACCAATATACAAGCAAATGTCCACCACCACCCCCTTCTTCATTGTGTCCAGCCACCACTGGACACACATGCAGGTGTAATTTAAAGCATACTAGTCAAGCATTCACAACAAATGTCCACCACTCCCCTTCTTCCCTGGCTGATCCTGCTGCCTGAAGTCTGACATAATTATCATTATGTAGATGTCATGTGCATCATCGATTACATCATAAAGGCCCAGAAAGCATCAAAACATAAAGCAAAGGATAATAGATACATGAAGACAGCGAATCCTGGTGAAAAAGGAATGAAAATCAGAAGACAGGCCTGTGAATATAGTTCCTCATTCAGTAATCATGTGCTAGTTCCCTCACCTAGTTATGATAGCTTGCTTGTGCTGTCACTCGATTGTGCATGTGACATCATACAAGCATTATATGTCCAACTTTCAGTGGCGGGATCCAGTGTTACCCAGCCAAGGAAGAAGGGGAGCTGCAGAAGAAGGGAGGCTGCAGAAGAAGGGAGTGTCAGATACAAGGAAGAAGGGGTGAATACAATGAAGAAAGGGAGTGGTGCACATTTGTTGTGAATGCTCGACTAGTATGCTTTAAATTACAACTCCTGCTGGCATGGTTGTTAAGTGATAATTCTGATCCCTACAATAATCCCAGTTTGCTATCCAATTTCCTTGCTACTACTACAGCTGCATTAATTTCCCCTTCACATATCCACTTCTCCCTATCCGATTTCATGTTTGCTTGGGTTGGTCATCAGCTCCTGAGCAAAGTCAAAGTGCCTCGAGCCTGTCCCATAACTCCCTACTCTGAGCACTCTCAAAATAGTAAGGTATCATCTCAGTTCCAAAGGCATCCAGAATTCTAGTAAGGCTGAATGGGCTTGATCGTATGTTAGTGTAAATAGAAAATATAATTTTCGATTCTCATCAAAACAAGTGCTGAACTGTTTTGGTAATTTGAGAACACACTTGTTCAGTTCCCAATTAAAATCTAGTAAGGGAGAACCTCCTCTGCGCATGCGCACTGATTGCGCGGTTCAAATCACGTGCAAAATGCGCCCCCGGCGAATATTGTGTATCGTATCCGGCCTAGCCTGCGGGGTACGGGTAGCGAACGCAACCAGCATAAAATTCATCTCAACTTCCGGTTCTACCTTTTTTCGCTGCAGAATTAAAGGTCGCTTCTCTTTGCGGCTGCGTCGTAGGGTATAAAGACTCGACGTAAGCAGCTTGCCAGTCCCTACACAGTGAAAAGGTGAGCCGAGAAAAGCTTGTTGATAGCAAGTTAGAAATAATCCATAGGCTTTTGCTTGCAGTAAAAGCATTTAGGATTGCATGCTGCAACACACAGTGCTAAAGGTCCATTTGTACTGCAGTCTGATACTGCGAGTATACTAAGCTTGCAAGCTACACACCCAAGATATTTTCTATTTTCAAAAAAAACAACAAAAAAAACAACTACTTTATTTGTAAAAGTGGTTAGATTTTTATAGGAAACTTTCCAGCAACTTTTTACCAACTCCTATTCAATAGGGATGGCTTCTTTAGTTGAATTTCAAGACTTCAAGCTGAACCAACACCAAATGACCATGTTTCAAGATACAAGTGATCTGCAAGCATTTGAGGATTTGCTAGGGAGAATGGAACTGCCTACACCACCTCTCAGTCCAGACCATGAAGAAAATGCTGCTGCACCTGCTACAAATAGCAGTCAACTTTTATCCCAAAGCAACCTGGACATTGGTGAAACAATACTCCAACAAATGATGGCATCAGAGGATCTGATTTTCGACAGCCAGAGCACATATGGCAGTGATTCATCAGATATTTTTGAAACTGATCCCAGCATCCTTTCAAGTGGACAGGCTCTTTTGCAGGATTGTATGTGGAATGGGGAAGCATATGAACCAAGACACTCCATCAGTACGAATGGAATCTACACACCAGCTCCATCTCCTCCACCTGCTGAAAGCAAGGACTCTATTGAAGAGGAAGAAGACGAGGAAGAACGTGTGTCCACATGCTCAAAATCCAAAGAGAATGACCAAGCAGAGTGCATCAGTCCTACAGAAGTCTTCACCTTCGTCACTGCCTCAGATTTGACAGCAAAGGAACATCAAGTGACGAACACCAATGGAAGGATGGAGAGGGAGACACACAAGTCTAGCTGCTTGGGGCACAGAAGAAATGTTTCCAGCACTTACATGAACTCTAGGGTACACCCTCAGGCTACTACTTCAGAGTCAGGTAGGTTGTAGCATTGACACCAGGGTCTGCAGACAGTACCAGTGTGAAACTAGAGTTATTTTCAGAGGAAGTTTAGATTTTTCAGTCTCTATTTGATACCAAACAAACACCTTCACAGAAGCCATTTCACCAATGCAGTTTTGTCTCTGGAAAAGTCTTGTCTAAATTCATATTTCTTTTCTCTCTGCAGAAGAAGAAATTGATGTTGTGACAATATCCGACAGACCAGAAAAGCCAATCAATAACAGAATGGTTACGAGGAAGCGCAACACTTCAATGTCGGCTCCCTGCTCTCGACACGTTTCCCCAACCCGCTTGCCTCCCACCAAAAAGAGAAGATGCCACTCAAAGCGGACACACAGATTGAGTTCTGTGGGTTCGAATTTTGGGGATGGGACCGAGTCGGATGAGGAACTGAGACGAGCTTCCCACAATGTCCTGGAGAGGAAACGGCGAAACGATCTGAAGTACAGCTTTCAAATCCTGCGTGGTCAAATTCCGGAACTGGAAGAGAACCAGCGGGCGCCAAAGGTGACCATCTTGAGGAAAGCAGCAGAATACATCAAGCAGATCAAGGAAAAGGAAGAGGAGTTGCAATCACGCATGGCACGAGAACGAAGACGGGAGTCAAAACTACTGCAACGTTTGGCTTACTTGAAATCGATATGAGATGATAACTGACTGACCACTAACCTTGGATTTTTTTATTTAAAGGACGAAACCTGGAGCTGGCAATTTTTAGGGAAAATTGGATTCTTAGGAGTAATCTACTTTCAAGTAGGGACCTTTTCATTACACACACATCAACACCGCGATACATTCTATCAAACTTGTCACAAATCTCTTCTTTTCCATATCAAATCATCTTTTTTTTGGCGTTTGCTCGTTATCCCTACCCCTATGATATCAATATTCATTTGTATTATAATTATATCAGGTACTATTTATTCTTTTGCTTTGGCCAACAAACCATCTCTAATCACTTGTCCATTTTTGTGCCCCCCAAAAACACCCACCATTTTTTTTTTTTTTTTTTTTTGTATTTGTCTGGTCCCATTATCGGGCTGGTCATGTCCCCTTAATTCCTTTTGTTGTTTTATTGCTGATTAAAATTATAAGCAAAATAAATTTAAAAGCAAAATAAATTTAATATGCTTTTCAGGATAGTGGTCACCTATTTGCCTTTGCAAGAGAATGCAATGAATCTCTTCAAGTGACAGTCCATAAATAGAGAGAGAGAGAATGAAAAAAGAAATTTACACAAAGGGACACAAAGAATGTTCAAATGAAGTGACAGTTGTTTTTGAATATGATGTCATGGGATTGGGGTTACACTTGCATCATCTTCCCACAAAGAAGAAAAGCTGCAAAATAAGAAAATTTTTTTCTCTAGATTGAGGTATTTGACTGTAGTCATTAAACTTGAACAATAAAGTAAAATGAAGTGCAAACAAGTTATCATTTTATCAAGCTTAATACCTGCTGACTCAATGCACCTACTGCAAATGATGCAGTGCACATCACAATAAATATTGAATGGGGGGAGATAGGAAAGGTTGAAAGAACTCAAAGTGCTCCATCAATCACTTAATTTAACTATCGGGCAGCCCACAGATCCTCCCCCCCCCTAGCAACATCCTCACCAGCCTGCACGATCCCAACCAATAAAGCCACGAGAATAAATCCAGCCTACTTACACACTTGGGATCCAGTCTTTTGCAGAGAGGTTGTCCTCTTTTTTAATGAAGGTACTTTTAGACTGAGAGGTTCGTAGTAGATCTCTATTGGGGCGTTCTTTATTGGAGGTTTGTACACCTTGTACACACCTACATCACATCATGCACACTAATTATATGCATACCCGAAATATTGACAGCAATCTTAATTTTCCAATGGACAGGCTAGTCAAAATAAAATACCACATACCTATTAAAGATACATTGCACACACACACAGCAGTACAGAACTGACAGCATCCAGAGGAATTCCATAAACCCATTGCCTTGCAAGAGAATTGGTCCGTTGGTTGGATACAAGATACTCCATAAGGAAATCATGGTTGCATCTTGGAAACACCATAACTACTTGTTGAAATCAGTGATCTGAGAGCCACACTTGCTAGGGTAAATGGGGCTCTGAGCTAACAGACTCCCAGTTGCTCCAAAAGGGATTGTCACCTCTTTAAGAAGTCTATGGTGATTATTGCAGCGTCTATGGGGCACAATGATTGGACCAGAGACAATAATAAAAAGCCCAATAATACAAGCACATAAATGCATAGTTTACTTCTATCCATTATTGGAAAGAAAGTCTTGGTTGGTGTAAGAACATTAAATCTTTTAATTTCATCTTCTAACACAAAAATGACATTCCTTCTCCCAAGTCCATCCAAATTCAGAAATTACGCAGACAGGAATGTGACGACAACAATAACACAAATCAGATCAAAGAACACTAAACGTACATGAACTACCATAGACCTTGTAATCAACGAGCTCACATAACACAGGTCTGTTGCTATGTAGTGACACGTTAGGCGTGGGGGGGGGGGATATTGCGCAACATATCATTAGCCAGTCATAATCACTACTCGAATCACTTTCATCCTACAAGACTTGAGCAAATTATTAATGTACAGCAGCTTATAAAGAGTGATTCCTTCATTTAATGATTGCATACATAAGAGAATACAATCCAAATAGTGTTAGGATATTTACTCTATTGCTACCCCAGTATAGTAATAGAGAGGGCAACCTCACAGTGAAGTCACGAGGCATGATGTAAGCAGTGTTGCGTAGGAGTCGATGGAGCCTCTCAAGAAGCAGAGAAAGTTGTCCTGAAGCAGAGAAAGTTGTCCTAAAGCAGAGGAAATTGTCATGGGAGGTTATTGTGAAGCAGAGAAAGTCGTCCTGAAGCAGAGATAATTGTCCTGAAGCAGGGGAAGTTGTCCCAGGAGGTTGTCGTGAAGCAGAGAAAATCAAAGACTTATATTCGCACCGAGACAAATATCCTACTAATACAGATCCCACATTAAGGAGTTTCACTCTAATTGCTACTAGAATGGTTACACTCCACATCAGACAGTAAGATTGCACCCACAAATAATACACCAGAAGAGTTGACCTTGAACCTTTTAAGCTTAAGAGTATTATATTTACTTCAAGTGAGTTCCTCTGATGTGAAGAAGATGAATTCCTTGCGTGCACAAGAAATCATCATTTGTGGGTGCACTTAATTATGTAGTAAAAATTTACTGGAAATTTAAGTTAAAGGGTTCCTTAGTACCTGTGGTGTATGGTGTATTCAAATAAACATATGCGACACAATTCTGCCCGATTTTGCTTATGTGGTGCAGAGAGCAAGTTCACACAAACAAACAAACAACGCTAGTAATTTGTTGCAAGTCACTTTAAGGTAACAATCTTTGTTCCTTCTTGGCCAGCTTTCAATTTCTCTAATAAAGGTACACCCAAGGCTCTCACCATAATTATTATATCCACACTTTTAATCTCCATGGAGACATAATTCAATTAGTGTGTGTAATTATACCAAACCAGCCCTCAAACAACAGATCGACAAGCTCTGTACAAGACCTGTATATACTGCTGTAGCCAGGTTACATTTCTTAACAGACAAAACAATTACGAACTAGAGGGAAGAGCTAGCTGCAGGTCTAGCTCAGCTAGCAAGGCGGGAGACTGGATCCTTGTTGTGCAACAAACAATCAGTGAGCCAGAATAGAGAGAGGTAGCTTCATGGCTAAAACCTTATGCATGGGATCAATGCATGGATTTCCTTTGGTTGCAGCAGTGAGCCTTAGGGCACACCAATCTACATTATCAACACTGCCTTATGAAAGCTATAAAAAAACAACAAAAAAACAACAACAACAAATAAAAAACAACAACAAACAAAGAAACAATAATAAAAAACAAAAAAAAAAACATTGAAAGAGAATATCGAGAGGTTAGAATACATCAGTTTGATCTATTTCTTGACCTTAACTCTGAGGATGGCCTCACTATTAAAATGGGATCGTTCATAAACTGCCACAATTATAATGAATATGTTTCCATGAAAAGTAAGCAGTTCGACATCAATATTAAGGTTACAGTAGAGTTTTCTCATGAATAATTGAGTTAATGAGGCATGTAGTTAAACTGGCTATGAGATGCCATAGTTGAAAACTAACTACAGTTTCATACTGACTAGCACTTCCTACTCTACAACTGAGGGCAGACCAGACTCTCTAGAACGCTACTGTTCCAGAGAAACTTGACCGCTGAGCAGCCATGACTCGATTGAGAGTTGTCATTTTTTTGGAACAGCATCCTTGTGTTTTTTTTGCTTATGCAAACCAAGATTTTAGCCAGAAAGCCAACACTCCTGAGTTTTGATTGCTTTCAGCCGTCGATCGGACGGTAAAAAGTGCCACAGCTCTTGCCCACAGTGGCTTCTTTTCAACATCTCTTCGAGTCACCCTGCCCACTGGCTCACACAATAAAAATAAGTACAACATACGGTTAGCACATGGCTGCTGCTCGAGAAATTTGACGACTGAAAATCGATCAAATCATGGCTGCTTAGTGGTCAAGTTTCTCAGCGTTCTAGAGCATCTGGTTTGCCCTCAGTAGGAAGTGCTAGTCAGTATGAAACTGTAGTTTTCATCAACTGTAGCATCTTATAGTCGGTGTTACTACTCGCCTCACTAACCATGAGTTATTCATGATCAAACATTAAGTGCAGATATTTCCGAAACTGTATGGGGCAGCAGTATGTTAAGCTGTGTGCACAACATTCATCATTCATCATTATAGTATTAAAAGTAGGGGAAGGGGAGGGGAGGGGTTAATAATTGTGATTAATCATTAAACTATATATAATAGAATACTCAACTCACACACACACACACACACACATTAAAAATAAACAGCTCAGCCTGTACACAGAGAGAGCCAAACAAAGTGGGAAGAAATGGGAAAGAAGCCCATTGAAAGACTTGCAAGTATTATAGAACCCCTAAATATACACACATATATGGAAGATAGATTTATTATGGCCACAAGTCTAGTCAGTACATGGCTAATCCATGAGGAGAACCCTATTAATTAGATTAGAGAGAAATCATAGGAAATCTAAAGTCTATGCAATAACAATCTTTCCATTCAGTCACTAGTCTATTAGTACTCTTATTAAAGAAGGTGTCCAGAAAATGACTATATTTCTAGCTACCTGGGATTCATATTTGCCAAGGAAGTGCCAAGGAAGTAAAGTATACATGTTAGAAGTTGGGGACAATTTCATCAAAGCAGATCCTGGGACAGTACTATATAGAAAAGTTCAAGACTGTCTCAAAATGGCTGCATTGGTTTAGAAACTGCATGATATCCACACATCGTTATTAGTTACTACACCCAGTGATACAAATTTACATCAACTGAGACGTGTGGCCAACCCAGTGAAGAAGAAAGGAAGTTATGTGACTACCAAGTCTGAATGTCAAGGAAACTGTACAACGGAGAATGGGGGATTTAAAGATGAGGTCACATACCAGTCCTAGTGCATACACTCCACCCCCCACCATACATCACACCATCACACCTGCAGGATAAGTGGAACCATTTCACCATACATCACCATCATGTCACATGACATCGCATGAAAACACACCTGCAGGATAAGTATCTCCATCACATGACACACCTGCAGGATAAGACTCACAATTGCTCCACCCTCCACCATCGCACCTGCAGGACAAGTGGAACCATTCCACCTTCCACATTACCATCACATGACACACCTGCAGGACAACACTCATAAGTCACCCTCCACCATCGCACCTACTGGACAAGTGGAACCACTCCACCTTCCACATTACCATCACATGACACACCTGCAGGATAAGTGGAACCACTCATTCCCTCCTCCAAAGAGAAGACTAATTCATCACTGAGAAGGAATAACAAATCAAGATACTTTTTTCTTGGTTCTAAAACTAGTTGCAGGACACTCAAGGAGGGCTCACAGTCACATTTTTTAAATGATAGAGAAAAAATGGTCAGACGAGGCAGAAAAGGACGGGACAAATGAAGAAATTGACCGAAAAATGTCCCGTGACCGACTGTCCTGCTCAAGGGACATAAAGTGTCCTGATATGTCCAGTGTCCATATCTGTTAATTGCTCCATTGCTAAAAACAGAACCAGGTGCAAGATTCTGATGAATGCCACTTTGTAGCGCTGACTGCATCAAAGGAACAGTATCGGTTACAGTCCCAAAGGGTGACCCATTCAATGCGGGGACATGAAGAACCCACAATTGACTAGAACACTAACTGTTCATTTGGGGGGGGGGGGAGAGAGAGAGAGAGAGAGAGAGAGAGAGAGAGAGAGAGAGAGAGAGAGAGAGAGAGAGAGAGAGAGAGAGAGAGAGAGAGAGAGAGAGAGAGATTTCACATGCTATAATTACGAAATACTTTTTTTGGTTGAACATTGCCATGACAATGGTTACACTGGAGTTGCATTAAAAATATTCCATGAAACACCTTGAGAAAGGAGATTGGAACTCTACAAGGCACACTCAATACAAGCACTATTGTCCATTGCAGGCTGTGGGTTCTATTAAATTTGATACTGATCTGCACACCATAGTATAACCTTGGACATCCAGCTACTATCACTCCACCAGAATCAAATCTGTCCACCTGACACCAGATAGACCTCAAGGACAGCCTTCTTACTCACTGTTTTGAATGGATTAGCCTTTGTGGTAGAAGTGAGGACCAGCTCAGAGACACCAAACAACAGCCACAAACTGTATACACACAATGACTATCATGTTTCACAGACTCCACAGACACACAAGGGGGGGGGGGGGGGGAGAGAGAGAGAGAGAGAGAGAGAGATCCATTATGTCATAATTATTATCATAATATTATTATGGTTGCATAGAAGGTAAACTACTAATGCTTCATCACCATTCCTTGTAATAGAGGAATTGCATAGACTTTGTAAAAGAAATACCTTCCTTTTTTCTCTTTCAAATACTGATACTGATAAAGAGGAGACAGTACTCTATTTCCCTCACTAGCTATATATCAGGTGACCAATCTATGAATGGACTTCAAGGGTTTCTAAAATACAGTAGTAGTCCCATGCCTTTTAAGGTTTGTATGTGTGGGTAATAAGCAATGGAGGACTCTCTGGCCTTTAATTTGAGAGGGGCTGACCCACAACCTTTAAAGTAACAACAGTACATTTTGCTTGAGACACTAAACTCCTAATCACACATTACTTTGCAAAGATGATACCATTTATGACCTGGAATGATTTGAATCAATCACAATTTCCTAAAGAATTGACCAGTACTTATTTCCAGTTCCCCTACCTGCCTCACCCTGATGCTACATCAAAGATACCACGAAAAAACTGAGACTAATAGTGTTAATGAACCATTTTGCAATAAGGGAGTGTTAAAAACTTGACAGAGGACACTCAAATTTGAAGAACAAAAGTGAATGCTCTACACTCACAGCTGCACCTGTGCAACAGGAGAATGCTTCAAAGGGGACAGAAGGTTACTTCAAAGGGACAGGAAGGTGTGGCAGAGCCCCTCCCCCTACGCACATCATTTGCACCGTATTGTGCAGTGACATTGTTCTTATCACTAACAATAGAAGAAGTGGAGCAGTTTCATTTTGCCAATGCCTCATGAAGGTAATTACGCACCCCATGGGCCACATGGGTACACAGGGGTCAGAAAGGTAGGTGAAGAAGATAGAGCTGCTTAATTAACTGTGAGTGGCCACATCCAGTGAAAATCTAAACTAACCACTAGAATAGGGCCACATGGATACACAGGGGTCAGAAAGGTAGGTGAAGAAGATGGAGCTGCTTAATTAACTGTCCAGCAAGAATCTAAACTAACCACTAGAATAGAAACCAGCTGAATGCTTCTACCATCCCATACTTTAAACACAATAGGAAAATGACTGGTTTAGGGTGGTGGCCATAATAAAAGCCCAACATCACATTCAGACACCACTCTGATGTATGAATATAAGGTTTATTCTGTCTTCAGTGACTCATTGAATGGTCCTATTCTTGAAGGCCACGTCTCTATGGTTACTTAAGAATCAAAATGCAATAAGAATAACATCCATCCATAGCCATTTTTGATAGCCCTCAATATTATATCTACAATCCAAATATCGAGGTATGTTACTGACAATTATACAATAGTTCTTATGCACATGCTCAGCATGAGGACTATATAAGCCACAGTACAGATTGATAACTCAGTTCAATGTACCCATGTTACCATATATGGTGCTATATGTGACAGTGAGAGTAGAAATCAAACTATTCACTCTTTTGAAAAAAAAAAAAGTTCGAAAGGCAGAAAATTTTATTGTAAAGCATCAGTCATGACAAAAGTAAACTTTGACTACAACGTGAATAAAGTTTGATTTCTACCCTCGACTGAGAATAACGTTCAGCATTCAAAATGGGAGAGTAGTCCACCATACCATCTTAGAATAATGCATAATCAGCAAACACTACCAACCAGCACTAAAAGGCAGCTTCCCAGCATGAGAATAAAGAAGGCAGCTTGCTCTTAACAAGCCACAAAGCAGTCTAGAATACTTCCAACCTGTAGCTTTCACTTGTAGACTATTAGAGGTAATTAAATAGTATACATGCACGAGCAGCTAGCAGCTGCTGTTAAGGGCACCAGGTCATTGCACAATATAATTATGTCCTATCATAATTTATCAGGACAAAATAATAACTGATCATGTGTTCATGTCCTGTCAATATTCGGACATGTCAGGATAATCACGTCAGGACACCTCTTACTCTATACTATCACTATTAAGAATCCATTTTAAATAGTTAAGACAAACCAAAAAGATTATATTGCACTCCAACTTTATTGTACTCTATTGATTATAGCAGAAAGCCAGAAAAGCTCCTCTTACTATAGACATTAGAGGGTATACCGCCTGTCAGTAAATGGAACACCTCAGCAAATAGACCAGCCATAACTCAGTAAAACACTAGGTACATTTCAGTAAATTGTTGAAAGTACCTCATAAATAGGATCAACCCACATCTACACTACATCTACACTAACCAGCATTGTATTCAAAATCAAGATAATTAAGTTTTGGAAGGAGTCATCCCATCAACCACTGTGTCTTAAATAGAGTCAACCCATTGTATTCACAGCCATTAACAAACTTAACCTCATAGTGCTGAATGGACTGGGTCATGAATAGATCCTATACCACGCACCATTAATCACTGTGTGTTAAACGGAGGCAAGCAGTGAAGGAAAAGAAGGAAAACCACTGATGTGATCACACAATATACCTCTAGCCCCAAGGCATTGGAAATAACGCTTGAAGAATAAGGAAGCAGTTAAATTAGATTTCACATTTCACATTCTTATTTCCAAGAAAATTCCACAACAGGTTGATTTGCCTAGAAATTTATGGGTGGGGTTTCCCAGTGTCCAAAGAAGAGTAGCCAATAGCAACCCATACAAGAAATACGAGGTTTGGGACACATGCTCCCCTTCACTTCACACACATCAAGGGAAACACTTCTGTGAAGCTTAACATGGATTTGCTATAATTCTTAAAAGAAAAATGACACCCACAACATGCAGCTTGGTGATGCAAGATTTCAGATATTACTCCAAAGGAATTAGGTGAATCTATTCTATTTTGGTAGTGAAGATATAAATTTCTTTGTTTACTGGAGAAGTAAGGCGAGTTATCTGTGGCAGTTCAAGTGATTATCATTAGAGATAAATAAGGTTCCAGTGAACTAAACTCCAAGAAAGCCTTGTTGAATTGGTTTATACAAGATGGAGGTCTTAAGTAAACACCTTTAAAATGACACACTTGAAGCATACACCCCCTCCAAGGAAGATACGCCCACAATCTCCTTTTTTTAAAATCCTTGTAAACACAACCAGTCAATTTTCAAGACTAACTTCCTACATTATAGAGTACTACAGTGGAATGGACTCCTTAAAATGCCATATAACTTTATCAAGGAAGCTGCTCTACATCAAGTATACAGTTGCCTGTACTGTTCATACTCAATGACAAGTACTTGCTGCTGCTGCATGCATGTAAACAAAACACTAGTACTGCACTGTACCAGCTGCAGCCTCCTGAAGTGCCAAACATACCTAGTACAGCTTCAACATGTCAGAAATTATACACACAAAAAAAAATTAATTATTTATCAATAATGTTACAATAGGTCTCTTAGTACTCCAATGGGTCTATAATCTGTCTGAAACTGTTTGATTTTTCATTCCCCCACATACACCCTGAACAAGTGACTCCAAACATTATATGAAACATTAAAGTCCTCTAAGGGTATTTGATTACGTGACTTCCACCCACTCTGTCAGTCCATGTATTCCATGTCCTGATAAGCCTAGTTTTTAATGCTCGTGATCATCATCGTTCCCAGACCCATGGTCCCACCACCATCTGCTGTATCGACTCTTCTAAATAAACCACCCACTTCTAATAAGCTGTACAGAATACTTCTAGAGGTGAAAAAGGGGTGAGATTTGAAAAAGAAAGATCACTCCAATTAGAAATTATCTTTCCACAGAATCAAAACTTTGTGGTGAACAGTTTATACAAAGCCTTCTGTACTCACACCAGTGGTAAGCCAGCTAGTCTCAGCTCTACAGTCAGCACAAAAGATGTGGGGGGTTTAATCACTTCTTATGCATGGTGACCACTACAGGGTTTTGCAGAATCTATGCTCAATTGTTGCAGCTACCAATACTCTGCTACTACTTCCAAATAAGGAAAGTCCAGTCTTCAAGCTCTATTTTGTATAGCTACTGCAAAATCTTAATTATCCCAGAACAAAGCTAATAATAGCAAATATTCAGTTGTTTGAAAATAAGGGGAAAAATTGGGTATTGGAAACCTGGAGAGCTGGTAATGAAGCAAATTTCAATCCCGAATAATGGATTCAGAGGTACATATAGTGTACTGAGTGAAGGGTCACTATTAAATCTTGGTGCTTTTGGGATAATCCATTGGGACATACATACATACAGAGTTCCGTCTTCAATGGAGTATTGGTCGTTGAGTTGCTGATAGAATTAATAGGCAGAAGTAAAATATGCCACTTCAATGTCTTGTACAATTAACACACAGGTTGGTGCTAATATTACAAGATCTTCATATTTGGACATAATGGACTGAGACCACAACTAAAGGACTGGACACCACTATTCTCAAATATGGCACCTACTTAAGACTCTAGCTTAAGTTGTAAATTCAAACACACAGTCATCTCTATTATATCAGGTCATAAACCAGACATTGATATGTTAAAAATTTGGATAAAATGATATGACATTTGAAATAAGTCAAAATCCATAAAACACTTTAGGACAGGATCTACCTATTCAAAGTCTGCATTAAAGTCAGTGCTATACCTCATAACATATTATATACAAATCCAAAAATATTAATATAATAAGCTGATTTGAAAATGGACACAAAATATCATCAGTCAACTGAAGTACTGAATTAACAGCCTGAAATGGACGTTGGGTATTGTGGGGTCTATTTAAGTCATACATGTCAGGAGGAGTCGGAGGTTGAGAAGAGTAACAATGGTCGAAAGAGTCAAAAGCTTGCTGGTGAGGAGAGAGAGAAAGAGGGTCAAAATTTCAGCCACTCTTTCATGTAGATGCAAGTGGATGGTGAAACAGCTCCTCCATCACAGCACTGGGATATGACCTGAAGGGAGGGAGAGAGGGAGGTTGATTTGGGTGGATTGGACTGGTCAAAACTTGAACTTAATTCAATAGAATTAATTCTCATAAAATTAGCTTATGAAACGGTTTCTTTCATAAGCTAAATTTATGAGAACTAATTCTATTGAATTTTATCATGTTAGCTGAGAAAAATAAGCAGTTTGAACTTAATTATAGGGATTTTCCCCTTTGATAGGAGCCAGTCCACAAATAGAAATTCTGAGGACTTCCCCTCCAGTGGCTTCCTTCAAAAAGTGAATTCTATGGCAGAAATCACCAAGCCATACCTGTGATCACCACAGGTTTCCCACCTTTGAATAGCAATTGATTTTTATTTTTTATACAGGAAATTGTCAATAGATCTGATTCTGAGCAATGTCTTGAAATATGTCCATTTCATCTAGACAGTTCTTATTAATTGGAGGCATTTAGCAGTGTGCATTAAGAGTCATTTTGCTATTAATTTGCAGCAAAAATAGAAGTATAGATTATTTGTGTTCACAATTATCCATCTCAACTCTTAACCAAAATTTCAAACACAAACAAACAAACAAACAAACCACCTCATAGAAGAGTGGGTGATCAGCTCTCTTTAAATTTGGTCAAAATTAATAGTGAAAAAGTTATAGCAGACAATTATAGCGAATGATCAAGGGGCGGGATCTTCAGCGGCCCACCAATGCTCACAATAACAAGAACACAGGAACATTTTTTCTGTCATGACAAAATTGTGTCAGTGATGGAGTGTTATCATATGGATAGCAACAATGGCACTAGAAAGAACTCAAAGGTCAAGCTAGAGGGAAGGTTTAATTACCCAGAAGTAGAGGTCACAACAGGAAACCCATACTACAGTGAGGCAAGGGATAGAAAAGAGCCTCAAGACATACAGGCCAGGCCCAGGACATCCATTGATAGCGCACACACCGCCCAGTGGTCACCAAATCACTAACCCCAAGGACTCACAATGCACAAGATCACTACAGTTATGACAAGGACAAGTCACAAAATAATTTTGCCTAGCAACCAAATTTAAACTGATACTAATTACAAGGAGAGTGAAGGCCCAGGCCAAGGAAAGAACATGATTTACATTCATACAATTATACTCCTACAGGGTTTGTCCAGAGAGAAGAAAACTAAGAGAGAGAAAGGGGGTTAGCTACAGCATTTGTGTAAGGGAGGGCCTGTATAAGACTTGTAAGCCAGCCTTAGGAACAGGCTCTAATTTACACGGAGGAGGAGTAGGAGGAAAATCAAATTACACCCATACATATGTACATGCAAGGTCTACAGGGGAAAGAGGGAACTGGACAGGGTGGTGCTTTGAACAAGATATAACATCCAAACATGAGCCACAGCTAACCTAGAATGATTGCTCAGTTACACAAAACAATGGCAGGTAGTCTAGAAGAAACAGAAAATAGACAAACGTTTCACTGTTATGAACACTGTAACTCTTCTGGACATGCTGGTATCTGCTGAGGGAAATGGGTATGGCTTATTCACCAGCAGTACATCTCCAAATGCAAACCTGGCCTATTGCCAAATTCAAATTTTCAAATTTGAAAAAGAAAAAAATTCCTAAGAGACAATTCTCAAAGGATGTCACAGGACAATTCTTACAAGACATAGCCAAACAGGACACAATTCTTACAGGACATGCATACTAGGGTATCTCTTACAGGACAAATTCCACACGGAATTCTGCTAAATCCTGTGCTCTGCATGACTGGTTTAGAAATGCGATAGAGACGCTGGACCTCCTCCCCTTCCTCTTCCTCCTCTTGTCCCCCAGATGCAATCTGGAACTCAGCACGGCCATCGTAGATCAAAGTGTCCAGAATCATACGAATGTTGTCAGGTGATAACTTTACCTGCAACCAGAAAGAGAAAGAAGGCATCATTAACGCTCACATTCAAACACTCCCACAAGTCAGTCTTACCATGGAATGGAACAGCGATGGTCCACCATATCACTCATCTCTCTCTCTCTCTCTCTCTCTCTCTCTCTCTCTCTCTCTCTCTCTCTCTCTCTCAGTATCACACAACTTGCCTTGCTGATGCCCAACTCTGTGATGTACTTCCACACCTCCTTAGTAGAACAACACGAGGCTAATCCCTGTGACACGAGGTCCTCCTTGTGAGATGCTTTAGCCTTGAAAGCCTGTGAAGAAGAAAGGAGATCGGACTCCTATAATTATACTCACTACACCACATACACACACGGCAGGTCAAGATTGACCAGATGAACCCAGTTCACAATGTGGACGTTTTAAGGACCCCACTCATGTCCGCATAGAACCCAGCTCACAATGGGGACGTTTTCAGGACCACACTCATGTCCGCATAGAACCCAGCTCACAATGTGGACCACACTCATGTCTGCATAGAACCCAGCTCACAATGTGGACGTTTTCAGGACCACACTCATGTCCACATAGAACCCAGCTCACAATGTGGACCACACTCATGTCTGCATAGAACCCAGCTCACAATGTGGACGTTTTCAGGACCACACTCATGTCCGCATAGAACCCAGCTCACACAATGTGGACGTTTCAAGGACCACACTCATGTCCGCATAGAACCCAGCTCACACAATGTGGACGTTTTCAGGACCACACTCATGTCCGCATAGAATCCAGCTCACAATGTGGACCACACTCATGTCTGCATAGAACCCAGCTCACAATGTGGACGTTTTCAGGACCACACTCATGTCCGCATAGAACCCAGCTCACAATGTGGACCACACTCATGTCTGCATAGAACCCAGCTCACAATGTGGACGTTTTCAGGACCACACTCATGTCCGCATAAACCCAGCTCACACAATGTGGACGTTTCAAGGACCACACTCATGTCCGCATAGAACCCAGCTCACACAATGTGGACGTTTTCAGGACCACACTCATGTCCACATAGAATCCAGCTCACAATGTGGACCACACTCATGTCTGCATAGAACCCAGCTCACAATGTGGACGTTTTCAGGACCACACTCATGTCCACATAGAACCCAGTTCACAATGTGGACGTTTTCAGGACCCCACTCATGTCCGCATAGAACCCAGCTCACAGTGTGGACCACACTCATGTCCGCATAGAATCCAGCTCACAATGTGGACATTTTCAGGACCACACTCATGTCCGCATAGAACCCAGCTCATAATGTGGACGTTTCAAGGACCCCCTTAAAAGGTGAACAGGTATTGGCCAATGAGTCTATATTACACATATTGGTCATACAGAGGACCATTCAAGGAAAAATATTCAATGCGCTCAGGGTGAGTAGCACTGAGTTCATCCAGTAATTATAACTGTTTGCCATACGTCATTTTCCGGGTCAAAAGTGTCTGATTTTTTTCCTGGCATATATAGGTTTGAAGACCAAGTAAGAATGGAGTGTTTCAACTGCTATTGCCTTCAATATGTGCGTGTTCACTTGAGAGCTATTTATGATGAGGATTTTTGCAGATCTGGAGGAGATAAAACTTCCCATTTTATTTTGATCCACACCGACCAATGCCCCAATGCTATTTGCACAGTTCACCTTGTCTATCACTCAAGAGTGTAGGCCATCCATCAACTCTTGAAAAAAAGTTGTGATCCAGTACTCACTAAATGTCTCAAGGGGTTTAGTGGCTCACTGATTGGTGACCACATTGCCATGGCAACAGCCTAGACATTGCGCAACTGCACATTGAGGAAACCACAAAATTACTTGTCCTACTAGCTCTTTGATAGTCATAGATCAGGTCATAGAATTGTACACATTCTTATCTGATGAAGTCCGATGGTTAGGATATCAGTGTGTGGACTGTCCTTAATCCCTAAATAACAGTCAGAGCCGTGCAAAAATCAAGGAGATTTTTGGTTATGAAATTCGATTTCCTTTTCCTCTCTAACTTAATAATAACAGGGTTTAATTCAGGATTTTACTCCAGCGGGGTCAAATGTCTAGTGGAAAAATTTGAGGAGGGGCAACTACAAATCAGTACATGTATGTGGAACTCTAGGGGGGGGGAGCAAGCCATCGGTCAGAGGGGGCAGAAGCCCCCCCTCGCCCCCCCTTGAGATATACACATGAATCCATCCAATAATGAAGTCTTCACTTAATGACTTGTAGACTCAATAGGCTCAGAGTTCGTTCAGAACAACTACATAAAATAACAACCAAAGGTATCACATACTATGAAGAGAAAGACACACACACACTTCAAAGCTTCTTGTCGACTAAAGCAAGTAATATGAATAAATAGCCACAACTGTCCTGAATGAGATTCGGCTGAATACCCCGAAAGGTACTAGGATTTTCTCACCCTTTAACAGTGCATTGAAAAATCCCACAGTAATTTCCGATTGAGGTACAAAATAGGTCCTTTCAAGTCACTGAACATGTAAAATTTAGTGCTCCATTGTCAGTGCCCCCACTATAGAAAAGTTACAAGGTTCTCATGTTGCCATCCCAGACGGGTGGTCTGGGGCAATTGGAAATCATACAGAGATTTATCTCGCAAAAGAACACAGTATATATGTTTCTCCTCCTCCCCTGCAATACCCTCACAACGCCTTCCCCTCCTCCCTCCCGTGCCATCCCTATTCTCCCTAGCTCTGCCTCCCTCCTCCTCCTCCTGTGCCACTTCCCTAATCTCTGCCTCCCTCCTCCTCCCCTGTGCCACTCCCCTACTCTCCCTAGCTCTGCTTCCCTCCTCCTGTGCCACTCCCCTAATCTCCCGTAGCTCTGCCTCCCTCCTCCCTGTGCCACTCCCCCTACCCTTCCTTAGCTCTGCCTCTCTCCTCCTGTGTCACTCTCCCTACTAGCTATCTCCCTCCTCCCCATGCCACTCCCCCTATCCTCCCACATACCTTCTGCTGCAGAAACTTGAAGCAGTGATGATTCAGCACTTCCACAAACTCGCTCTCAAACTCTTGGTCGGAGTACCAGGCACCCCCAGTCAGAGATTCGTCAGGGGTGACATCGTACAGCATATACACCTTCTTCTTCGAAGCCTGGACAGATTTGACTGACTTGATGAGCTTCTTGCTCTCCAGGGTCTTAAGAACCCTTGCTATGTGCGTCTGGACCAGGTTGGATTTGATTCTGATGTCTCGGATCCAAATTCCTTTGTTTCCAGAGTCTTCGATGATCTGGTACACCAAACGCTCCTCGCGCTCAAACCCCTTTGTCTTGCTATGTATGTATGTATGTATGTATGTATGTATGTATGTATGTATGTATGTATATATGTATGTATGTATTACAGCATTTATGTAACATCAAATTCCTCTGCATTTTTATTAAGGATTTCAGTACAATAAGGGAGGGGGAGGGGAGGTGTGGCAAGGACAGGGACACTGGTGTGATAGAGGAGGGGAGGTGTGGCAAGGACAGGGACGTTGGTGTGATAGAGGAGGGGAGGTGGGGACTTCAGGGGGAGGGGAGGGGAGAGAGACTTTGGTGTGATAGGAAAGGCATGGTGAGGAGGTGTGATAGGTGAGGAGAGGAGAGGTATAACGAGAAGGGTGACTTTGTGATAGGTGAGGAGAAATGTGTTGAGGAGGGGCTAATGTGATGAGACTTTATATCCCTCCTCCATATGCATGTCCACATACACCATTGCTCCACATTATCATTACATAATATTTGTTTATCTGTATGTCTGTCACAGATATACTATGGACACAAACAAGAGATGTACACAAACAAGTATGCATGTGTACACAAACAAGAGATGTACACAAACAAGAGATGTACACAAATAAGAGATGTACACAAACAAGCTCAGTCCTGTAGCACCACACAGTGGGTACAGTATGGGTACAGTACACGCACTACATGGAAACTGAACAAGTGCTGGTTCATCAAACCTATTGCAAGTGGAAGTCACTGTGCATCGAAACTCAAAGAGTTTTGTGCATGTGTGATTTTCCACAATTCTCTCTCAGGGTAGGGCAGTGGAATGTAAATCTTTGGAGACATTCTAGTTTTTGCCTCGGCACTGGAGTGCCGAAGGCGACTATGATGGTACATATTAATAGTGCGCGCAATGATGCGCGGTGGTGATGCATATCAAGCACGTGCATTAGCAAGCTTACTAGCTATTAGCTAGCCAGCCAACACAAATAAACAGACTCAAGCTTGCAGTCACTACGCAGTAATGCTACACCGTGAAGAGAGTGTATGAAAATCATTCAAAACGGCAGTTTGAAGGCATTGAACAGCAAGAATACTAGCTGTGTAAATACCAACCTTACTACAATAAGCCATGTTGCTCAGTGCACATTATTTAGAAAGTTTAATAATAATAAAGGCTGCACTGAAGTTGTGCCGAGGCATTCCTAGTCTTTTAAAAGACTAACCTGTTAAAGCATTATCACCTAGAGTGTGTGTGTGTGCACGTGAGAGAGATCACCCAGGGATTACATAATATGTGACTTCCACGATTCTCTCTCAAGACAGGGCAGTGGAATGTAAATCTTGGAGACATTCTAGTTTTTAAAGCATTATCACCTTAATTTAGAGAGTGTGTGAGAGAGAGAGAGAGAGAGAGAGAGAGAGAGAGAGAGAGAGAGAGAGAGAGAGAGAGAGAGAGAGAGAGAGAGAGAGAGAGAGAGAGAGAGAGAGAGAGAGAGAGAGAGAGAGAGAGAGAGAGAGAGAGAGAGAGAGAGAGAGAGAGAGAGAGAGAGAGAGAGAGAGAGAGAGAGAGAGAGAGAGAGAGAGAGAGAGAGAGAGAGAGAGAGAGAGAGAGAGAGAGAGAGAGAGAGAGAGAGAGAGAGAGAGAGAGAGAGAGAGAGAGAGAGAGAGAGAGAGAGAGAGAGAGAGAGAGAGAGAGAGAGAGATCACCCAGGGATTACATAATGGGACATGTCGGACCAGATGGATAAACACTGTCCTGGTGGTACACCTATATTTTCATAGGACTATACAACAGTCATCAGATAAGGGCTTTGAGGGTCTTTTTATAGGGAAACCAGATGATGACCCAGTGACCAGAGTGTGCAGACTGCATGATAAAGAAACTGGGGCCACAGACGTGCAGTATCTGTCCACATCTAGCAGCTGCACACACTCTTTGATGCTTAAGTTGATAAATCTCTGCTGACCTCATACCACTTCCTGTTCTAAGTCTACTGTACTTTCCCCCCAGACACATCAATTTCACCTAGGTTCCCCCACTTCCTGTGACTAACACGTACCCCTCAATGTTTTGCTTCACTCATATGTAATTGTACAACATCATAGCACTTGGAATTGTAGCAGCTTCCAATCTCCAGCCCCACCCCCCAGCCATAGACTAAGCAAGGCTGCGTTATAAGGGGCTGCATAAAGCATTATGGCCGACCAATAGACGATTTTGCTGTTGAGTTTATATGTGACAAAGCACTTAGATAAGCCTAGAGTCTCTACAACTACTACTATAGCATTTGACAGTGAACAATTAAAGTAGCTGGGTTGATAAGATCGGAGTGAATGGAGAAAGTGCGTCCCTTTTGTTTTACAGGCTAATCTTAATGGGTTGCTAATTGCCTGCACAGCACATTCTCTCATGTGGCAACACAGCATCCATCCCATGACCATGCTTTAATTCTTAGATGTAATGTGCATTGATCGTAATGGAGCAGTCTATGGGGACAATTTAGCACTTTTGATTGATCCTCTCACACAAGTCTTTGTACCCACTTTATCCCTCATGTAATAAAAGACAATGATTACATCATCACATGATTGGAGCAGGGACATGTCATGTAATGAAGACAATGATTACATCATCACATGATTGGAGCAGGGACATGTCATGTAATGAAGACAATGATTACATCCATCACATGATTGGAGCAGGTGACTTATAATGGTGATAAACTGGTACTACTACTAAGGGACAAGCTTTGGGGTTGATCCTGGCACCAAAGGACTGATTTCGGGATTTCAATACCAACAAGAGACCGGCTTTGGGGTTGATCCTGGCACCAAAGGACTGATTTCGGGATTTCAATACCAACAAGAGACTGGCATGGGGTTGATCCTGGCACCAAAGGACTGGAACCCCATCAATGTGGAACCTGAATAGAACCCCATCAGTGGTGAACCCGAACCCTTCATAAGGGAACCCCATCAATGTGGAACCTGAATAGAACCCCATCAATGTGGAACCTGAATAGAACCCCATCAGTGTTGAACCTGAATAGAACCCCATCAGTGTTGAACCTGAACCCTTCATAGGGGAACCCCATCAATGTGGAACCTCTCGCCCCTAGAACTCCCTTGAATGCATAGTATCCCTTTGAAGAACAGCATAATTGTGTGATATCGGCTGCAACACATGTGAGGTCAATGCAAATCTTGAAATTCACGAGGGACACTTTTTAGGACCTTCTCTTCCTTGTCCTGAAGCAAGTGTATAATCATGATCATTTTCAGACACCAGAGCCAACCAAAGCTGGTCCATCGTTACCAGAATGAAATTCCAAGCCAGTTCCTTAACTATTGAAATACCAAAGCCAATCTTTTGGTGCCGGAATCAGGTCCAAAGCCAGTCTCTTGTTGGTACCAAGCATTGAAATCCCGAAATCAGTCCTTTGCAACTTGGTACCAAGCATTGAAATCCCAAAATCAGTCCTTTGGTGCCAGGATCAACCCCACCAAAGTCAGTCTCTTGTTGATATTGAAATCCCGAAATCAGTTCAACACTGATGGGGTTCTATTCAGGTTCAACATTCGTGGGGTTCCACTGTCCACGATAGGTACTTGCCCAAGCAGACTAACACTATAATTAATAAGAACACTTTGACCTCCCTAATGAGACCTGTTCCATGTGTCCAATTTACGACCCCTCTTGGTGAATACATGCCAGCATGGCAGTGATAATGAAGTGCCCATTCTTCTAATTGCATGAATGAACTGTTGGAAGCGAGGAACAACATATCTATAATAACATACCTGGAAGAGGAATAACATATCTGGAATAGTTAGAACATGGACCTTCATGGAAACATACACGCTTAAAGGAAATCATGATACCATGTACCAATACAGAGGTTCTCAAGTTGGTACTCAGAATTAGAACTCTTGGAGAAGAAAAATCCCTAAATGCCCTGCATTAATATTTCCATTCTACACACGTTATTAAGTAACTTTCTACTGCGATGATACAGAGAGGAGGTGATAAGAACTTGGAGAGGAACAGATGAGAAGAGAATAAGGATTGAGGGTAAGATTTGGGGGAGGGAGAGGGGATGTAAGAGGATAGATTCACTGATCAAACTGACTTAATTTCATTAGAATCATAACTGTTTTTCCAGAAATATAAACACGAGAAAATCCTGGAGGAAACTAAAGCATCAACAGACCCAAAACCAAAAAATCAACTCCTGGAGATTATTTTGAGGTTATGCCAACTGGATCCCTTATTGCTGGGCTTATCTTCATCTTCTAAACAATACCAGGCTGAGCCTTGATGCGGCAAAACGACAGCAGAGAGTGTGGGTAATTTGAAATTGGGATCCAAAAACAATATGTACTGATCTTGTATTGATCATGTTGTTAGAGAGATGCTCTAAAAACTTTTTATGTACTCTAATTCAAACTGGTCAAACAAAAAAATACAAGAAACAAACAGGTAAGTTCTGGCTGGGAAATCCTCAAGGTAAAACTGAATGCATGAAAGGATCTTTGGGGGCAACTGTCACATCTGCTGCCTTTGGCCTACACAACCACATTGAAAAGAAGCACTAATTAACAACAAATTGGTTTCTTCAGTGTGCCAGGTCAGACTGTTAGTGTGGTCAGATTAGCCATAAACACAGGGAGTGGTTGAAAACTAAAGTGGGGATTTATTAATTAATAGAGGACAAAGATGGGAGACATGCAGGAAGTGGTTATGATAGAGACAGACAAAAGAAAAATTATTGAGGAGGTAAATAGATAATGGATGTCGCATAGGAGAGATGTAGTATACATATGTGGGTAAGAGAGGGAGGGGGAGGAGGAATCAATACGCACGAGGGGGGAGGAATCAAATACGAGGGGGGAGGAGGAGGTATCAAATACGAGGGGAGAGGAGGAGGTATCAAATACGAGGGGGGAAGAGGAGGAATCATATACAAGGGGGGAGAAGATAAGGAATGAAGGGTAGATGTGAATCTGATGAGGTGAGGTGGCAGAAAGACTGGGAAAGAGGTCAGTGCAAATAGAAAAAGGATATCTGGAGAAAACACCACAGACTCACCTTGGAGTGGAAGAAGTAGACTTGAGACGATAGAGGAGGGTAGAGCCTTGCTTGAGAAGATCGATCTTTCCCTGCATTGTTGCACATTGAATCAGTATAGAAGTCTATATACTGTGCAAATATATAACTATGCATGGATATCACACCAGGTAAGAGATAGAGTCAGTGCTCCAGCACTAGCAAGAAAGCAACCAATATCAGACTAAATCTAATCAACTCTGCTGGGCAGCCACCTAAAAAATGCAGAAGTGGTATGCATTTGACACCCCTGGATACCTAATTTTAACTGGGACCATATTCAATTTATAGATGCATTTGCAAGTATAGAGGGTCATGATACAACATACAGATCCTACCCAAAACAGTTCTCTTAGGATTCTCAGTGGCAAGTTTAGAACTATACACCGACTAATTATACTGATTTGGTGGGCTCATTCCTTTGGGGTTATGACTGCATACCACAGAGCAGCTGCAAGCATGCCTTAATTTCGTTAATAATCTTGTCAACTTTAAAATAAGGCATCTACCAACACATTTTTTTCAAAACCAACCACACACAATCGGTGCAGATCTTTGGGAAATTAACATGCACACATCCTGAGAGTAAAAACATGTCTGGTCTCCCATATAGGGTCACATGCATGGTTCTGACATTATTAGTTCCTTCTATAGGACAAGTACCCCAGCCCTACCCACATAGACCCCCCCCCCCCCCCCCCCCCACAGTTCTGACGTTATTGCTTCCCATAAAATTTTTATATGACAAGTTCCAAACAAGTAAAAAAAATTCCGCTTAGGTGGGCACCTCATTCCATTCACATCCCATCCCACCTCCACCCAACCTCTCAAAGTTTACCACCAACATGAGGTTTTATCTTATCCCAGACCTGGTGCCTCATGTAGGAAATTGTATTTAGTTTGGGGGAAGAGGAAGAGTACCATCCAGACTTTTAGTCCATTCACATCCCATCCAAACCTCTCAAAGTTTACCACCAACACGTCATCTTATCCTAGATTTTGTGCCTCACGTAGAGAATTGTATTTAGTTTGGGGGGAAGAGCATTCCGATTTTTTAAGTTAAAACTGTACCTATTACCCCAGAAAATGGACATGCTCTCTCATCAGCAAGGGGAGGACTAATGTATGTCCAGGCGAAAAATGCCAGGCCATTTCCCGAGTCTGGCACGATGTATAGCAGGTGCTTGAAATCAGTGCAAAATTCAGTGTTATAAATGTCAGGTCAACTACGATTCCTTATAATTGGTCCTGTATCAGAATGTTTTCTTGGTCCCAAGTGTCCTCCTCGAAAGGTACTAGGTTCCACTGTATTATTGGGAAATTTTTTCCTAGGCTATCATCTGTAGAGGCTCAACGTCTCAGTTATCAAAGGGGGGGGGATACTCTGTACTTTTTGGATCAATACAACACCCCTTTAATTAGGAGTGGTAGAAGGCAATACTGAGTTTAACCCTACAGCACACTCAATAGAAAACCAAAAACTGAATTTAGAGACAGCTAGGGGGTGGGCAAGGAGACAAGGTGCTGCTGCTGTGGTTAGAAAAGATATCAACATGGCTTCTCTGACAGGCAGCCGTCCAAAGCCTTTCAAGAACAGGAGTAACCGTCACCACATGAAAAATTGAATTAGAGGACCACATTGGAGTCAATAGAGGCACATGGAGCAAGGAATCATCTCGTCATCTTAGGAACTGCATTATTAATCATGTATTAACACTATATGAAATAGATACCGTATAGCCGGAAATATTGACGAAGATTTTAATTTGACGCTTTAAGTATCAAATCGCCAAAAAAGTCGTGTGATTTAATTAAGTTTGCGATACGTTGCGTTCCATTTATTGCACACCACTGCTGGAGAGAAAGTCAAAGAAAACTTATAGGCCCTGGAGGAGTAGCGCCTGTACACAGCTCGCATGCACGCACATTATTTATTTTGCGCGATTTCAGATTCCATCAAATTAAATACCGTCATTGGTATTTTTATGAGGAAGTCATATAATATAATTCCCGTCAATATTTCCGGCTATACGATAAGACATTGTGTGTATGTGTGCCAGCATTTAATGATACAACTCTAAGCACCAATGCAGTGTTCTCTCCAGCATACCTTAAGCAGTGGCTCACTATGCCGTGCCGGCCCACTAATCTTCCCTTTGATGTGGTCAATAGAATGCTGATTAGCCACAAATGCCCTTTGATGTGTGAAACCACACCCCTATTCCTTCGCTGATATTTAGGGAGAACATAGTTAACATTACAGCATCATAATGGGGAAAAGGAGCAACATGGTCTGTAATGGGAAGGAAAAATGAAACAGTTCAGATTGCAAAAAGTGATTAA
Organism: Crambe crambe; assembly: GCA_963924555.1. Lineage (NCBI taxonomy): Eukaryota > Metazoa > Porifera > Demospongiae > Poecilosclerida > Crambeidae > Crambe > Crambe crambe. The sequence goes on from OZ004592.1 coordinate 2,164,118, forward strand.
TTGGTCTCCCTAACTACACGGTAAGGATCATCAAAAGAATAGACTGCACTATGTTGCATTGTACCACCACACCCATTGGGATAAAGGTCACCCATCTCTAATGCACGTGCTATGTCAGACTGCAGTAAAGGGGGAAGAAGTTACTACACACTATACTATGTGTGTGTGTGTGTGTGTGCACTATATATGGGAAGAAAGGTGAATCAACTCATTTCTAGCCAAGTATTATTCTTATGGGAAGGAGAAAATGTGTTCCCTCAGCAGGGGTGCATAGGTAATATGATCAAGTGGGTGCAGTTTATCAAAAAGGGTGTGGTCAGGCAAAAGTGGGCGTGGTTAGGCCCAAAAAATTTTCCGTGCATTTGTGCACAGATATGCTTGCCCCCCTTATTTTGCTCAGCCTTCATTTTCCCCCCCTCCCCGATATAATCCTAAATGAAACCCTGAAATGGTAGGAAAATTAGTCAACGAGTTCTCCAAAAATAAGTAAAATTTTCTTTCGCACTCTGCACGGGAGGGGGCATATCCCCCTTCTGCACCCTTCCCCTCACCGTGGCCTAATGGCCACGCAGTCATCTATAACATGTGCAAATCCACTTTTCTTTTACCCACCAAGCAAAACTTTTTGGACATCCTTCAGTACTTAAAACATTCATCGGCTTAAAATGATCAGCTCTTTCTCTCTCTCTCTGCAAAGTTCTTTAGTCTTTCATTGCCATGAGGATCATGTAATATGATGAATGACACAATAGATTGACTTGAACACAATAACACTTTCACTCCCCAAGAATGCAGCAAAGAGGAATGAACCACAACTAATTCTTGCCTTGTACATTCTCCAGAGGAACATATATTGTACTGAAAGGGTCATGGGTCAAGGGTCATCACATTTCTCTGAATCCCCCAAGGTTTTCTCTCCTCAATACAACATATTTTTAGCCCCCTCCAATCCTGTGGTCATAAATATTACCACATCTTCAACCCACACATTTAAAGTCCTAAAAAAAAGGGGGGGTTTTGAATCCAGGCCATATGGGAGGGAAAGGAAACAAGTTTTAAACACAAATACTCTTCAGCTATGTGTGTGTGTGCGTGCATGAGAGAGAGAGAGAGAGAGAGAGAAATTTACTTGTGAAAGCAACCGTTGGAGTGCCTTCATCCTTCTCTCAGTGTCAATCAGAGGTTGATCCTGGGTGATCATATCATCAGTGATCCCCTTGGGCTTTTCCAAGCACAACTGCAGAATCCTTTCCTCCAGGTTGATGAGATTAGCAGGCTGGAGGGAATGACCTTGTTCAGACTCACTTGTGTCCATGTCAGACAGCTCCTGCTTGATAGCAGCATACTGAGCAGCTGCCATGCTTAGTGATCTCTTGATCTCTAGAGATAATATAAGAACTGACTAATGATGAAATTATTTGTCTGTCTTTAGTCACTCAAGGTGTGCTTCATTTAGGGAAATCATCTCAACGATTTTCACTGACTAGCTATTAACTGGACTCACCTCAAATGACTTTGCGAAGTCGGTAAGTAGGAGAATCCTTTAGACACGGATCTCAACATTAACTGCCTTTTAGAAGTGGCAAATATTGTGCTGACAGCCAGCTCAAGATGATCATCATATCCACGTGTTAGCATCATCGTAAATAATGCTCCACGTGGTTCAATTGCGCGTGCGCATGTAGTTCAATTGCGCGTGCGCATAAAAGGCAAAAGGGAAAATAATTGTATAAATACTAATTTGCGTATCATTAATCAGTATGAAAAATGTCACTACTAATAGTCTTGATGATCTGGGCCTCTTCTCTCTGGTTAGTACATTAGCTACTCTAAGCCGAGGAGCTCCACATCAAATATGAGAGTAGCATTGGGAGGAATAGTGAACATGAATGTCAAGGAAGTTTGGCACAACAATGTAGGGCAGCAAGTAATACCCAAAACGAAAGTAGTAAATTGGTAAGGGTCATCACCAAAATCACATTCATAAAAGCAGTAAAAGTGGACTCCAGAGCATGCATAGATGGTTGTACCATTTACCTCAGTTAGTTAGTGTCAGCAGTGAAGGGAGGGAGGGAGGTCCTGGTTCGGTGCTTACAAAATCTTATTAACATGCAACTTCACATCACTAGAATAACTTATGTGACTAGAGAAGTAACAGAACTCTTCCCCACTATGAAAGGATATACTCCTGGGTGACCACTTTCTCCATAAGCATAGTCCGGAGAGCATGTGAGTTTAGCTCGCTCACCAACACTCATCTTGGCCACACCTTCATCCCACCCTCGGATCACCTGACCCTTGCCAATCTTAAACTTGAAGGGCTTCCCACGATCCCGAGATGAATCAAATTTCTTTCCATTTGTAAGAGTTCCTGCAATATAAAGTTTCAACAGGATTATGGTTTTAAGTAACATAGGTCTGTACACCTATATGTGAAAAGTGGAAAAAAATGTATTGCCTAATTTGTCTTACCTGTGTAGTGCACTACAACAGTTTGTCCTGACTTAGGGAAGGTCTTGCCTACAAAAAAAAAGGATACAGAATGAATAATGTTAACTTTCAGCTAGCTGCTAAGCTTATGACATTATTAAGCTTACAATTAAACTTACCATCACCAGGAGAGATAGGTTCAACATCAACACCCATATTTGCAGTGCTTCCAGTAGCTAAAAGGTTTGACTCCCACCCTTTGTAGCTAGCTAGCTGCAGTGAAAAAAAAACTGTGTAACGTGATTACACGTGCGCGCGCCGCCAAGGAATTAAGGAGGCGCCAAAAAAGAAGAAAAAAAAAACAACCCCAGTCAGCTCAGCCAAGGGCCGGCACAACATTCAAAATGATGGCTTATCAGAAGCGTCTGAAGAAGGAATATGAAGAACTGTCGTTAAGAGCGCCTACAGGAATCGCCCTAGACCAAGAGACGATGGAAGATAACATAGAGAAGTATGTGAGATAGCTGGTTTTCTTCATATGTAGTTATTTTTACATACATTTATGTTGATTTCAGTTGGAAGATTCATATAGATGGTCCAGAAAGTACCTTATATGAAGGAGAAAAATTCATACTGCAGTTTAAATTCAATTCCAAGTACCCATTTGATTCTCCACAGGTTTGTACTCTCCTCGATCCAAGTAAACCTTCAGTGTCTCCATTGTGGACTAGGCTGTATACTGTCACTTTTAAACAGTGCCCCTTTATATTATGGGGGGACCCCGTCATCATCTAAAACCATTCTTTCTAATTAGTGCCCCCTCTGAATTGTACTTGACTTCCCTCTTTGCCACCCTCTCCTCACCTAATGTGAAGCGTTGTTGAGGTGGGCTCCATGGAGAGATGAATAATGGGCCAAATGGGTATGGTTAATAAGGGAGTATGTATTGTGAAATTATACTTCTAGAGAATTTCTGACCCATGGGAGGAATTTATTATTATGGCCTATGAACTGGAAAAGGGCAAAAGGAGGTGGTTTGTATACACTATCTAACTGATAACCCTCTCTGTCCAGGCCACTCTATATTGTGGTCCCTTAAGTTGTAGGGCTAGTACAATCCATTCTCTTTATTTGCACTAAAACACACCCAGCATGAACTGAATTCACCTGGTAGCATGCAGTAGCAGGGTATGGACTGGCTTCATTGCATTGGCTTCCTTGCATTTGGCTATCTTATACTTTGAGTATATTCTGTAGTGCTCTTTTTGAAAGAAGGTTGTGCATACACAAATGTTGAAGGGGTGGTCCCTTATTACCTATAAGCTGGCAAGAGAAAGAAACAAGAAGTGGAACAGGGGGAGGGGGGGACAGGGAGTAGAACAAGGGGAGAGAGAAAATAGGGAGAGGAACAAGGGGAGGGGAGAGGGGGAAGCAGGGAGATGAACAAGGGGAGGGGAGAGGGGGGAAACAGGGAGTGGAACAAGGGGAGGGGAGAGGGGGGAAACAGGGAGTGGAACAAGGGGAATAAACTGCATAAACGTTGAAGGGGTGGTAAGCTGGCATAACTATTATGGCAGAGCTAGATTGTTGAGCTAGAATGCTGAACTTATTATCACTGAACTAAAATTGACTGTTTTCTTCAAAGAAATTTTGAAAGTGGGTTGATTTAATTTGTTTGGAACACTACCTACCATAATTTATTATTAGGTCCACCCCTCATTATTGGCCTCTCTCTCCTTGTCGTACAGGTAACGTTCATAGGAGATCATATTCCTGTCCATCCTCATATTTACAGTAATGGTCATATCTGTTTGTCCATCCTCGACAAGGACTGGAGTCCTGCCATGAATGTCATGTCTGTCTGCCTTAGCATCCAGAGCATGCTCAGTACCTGCACAAAGAAGGTGAGTTAGTAACAGTGAGGATTATAACTCTTTTGAAATGATCTGATAAAATGTCAGACCATGGGAAGAGTTGATCGGCCATATTATGATATGGCCTTTAAATAGATACACTCCTAAAGTATATAAATAATTATGATGTCAGACCAAAGCAAATCTTGATCAGACATTTGACCTTTTGACCCAGTAAATGGCCTATGGCAGACTGTTATAATTCTCACTGGGTAAGTATTTGGGGGAAGGATTGCAGCTTGCTGATTGTTGGGGGAAAGAAATGATAACCATTACTCACCCCAGCAAAATTCTCAAGCCTTATGTTCCTGTAGTCAAATAGTGAGTAGCTGTGGCCATTCATGCTGGCCTTTGTATATTACTAATGATCAGTCAGAGTCAGAAGACTGTAAATTGATTACAAAAGTGAAATCAAACGAAACATTATTCTTGTTAAGAACAATAGCTGATTTCAGTACTTCTCCATTAGGTACGTCCTCCAGATGACACTGTGTACTTAAGGTTTGCTACAAAAAACCCCAAGAAGACAAGATGGGTCTTTCATGGTGAGGCTTCTGTATATATGGTTTCATACAATTAGTCACCCTTTACCAAAATACTATTTCAAACAATTATCTACCCTTTACCAAACGACCAAATAGTAGTAAGTTAGTCCTTTACCAAAATACCCTTTACCTAATAGTATTGTGAGTGTAACATCCTTTACCAACTACCAATGGGTCACAGAATAGCACATGTAGCAGTATTAGACTATTGACACCTGCAGAATATTAATATTAATGTTATTTCATACCTAGATGATAAAGTGTGATGATCATTCTACAGCAAGGTATTATCAGACGCATCAGACAAAAATCACACCAGACCAGTTTTATGCCCTTTGTCACTGCCATCATCTCTACAATTACAATATCTTTTTATATGTTCATTCACTCATTATCTACCGTTTACATTGTCACACTTGTTATGAACAAAGTCTTTAATTTTTAATTTTTAAACACCAGAAGTTCTCTAATTTGTGTACACAGCTTGAAATTATGCAAGGAGAGAGAGAGAGAGAGAGAGAGAGAGAGATCAAACAACAGACTCGTGAGTACTTGATTTAGGTGTATAAAGTGTTGCAGGAGTTTTATTGTTGCCTAAATTGGCCCTGCCCACAGTGGGAGTGACCCAACTCTTCACAGTTGTCGGTAGCTTGTTCCAGCCCTCATCAGTTTGTGTTGGGTTCGAAGAGCAGCTCAGATCAGTAAGTGGCTCGTCAATGTAGTCCTTGGATGGTGCAGTGTTTTTCGTTGCAGATGTAGAAACCAGTTTCTTGGGAGGTGCACTCAGCACCATCTTGGGAGGATTTGTTCCAGTTGCCCCCTGAGGAGCCCGGGGGTATTGAGGGGATTTGTTAAGAGGATGGGTTGGCCCTTTTGTATTCAGGTGGTGAGGGTAGCTCTCCGATAAGAGTCCTCCTCTCGAGCGACGGTCTCCAGCTCCTGGATGGTAGTGAGCTGGGCTTCTCTTTGGGGAAATGTTGCTAAATGCACTCTTTTGGAGATGAGGAGAGTAGTGTGGATTAGTCCTGAGAGCTGGGTTAGGTCTTGTCAGCATCCTCAGCTTCTGCTCAGGTCCGGTGGCTGCTCGTCTTCGAGCATGATGATCGTACGAATGTCTACCTGGCCGAGCAGAATTGGAAACCTGCTGCCCTCTTCCACCATTTGAAGTATTAAACCAACTTCTCTCAGGTGATTCTGAGCTTCCATGACTATTGAGTGGGGCTTGACGGTACATCCGTGGACCTCTCTGAAGGTTTAGTTGTCTATCACTCTTCCACCCATCCGATTTTGGCCTCTGGTGGTGTCTTAAACTATGCAGTGAGCCACCCTGCAAGTTCTGGGAGGCAACTGACGCTCTGCTGTACTTCAAAGCTCCTTTTGGTAACTTCTCAAGATCAAATGACTTTGATCTGGAATAGTCATTACTTGCTGCCTCGGTTTCATGTTGTGGCATGACTTGTTGATGCGACAAAGGTGAGCTACTTTGTGCTCGCCAGTTTGATGGAACTACAGGTACGAGGCTAGTCAGACCTCGTGTCAAGCCATCTGACCCTCTCTCCTGCTGGTTTTGCTTCGGAGGGATGGGAGGAGGGGGAGGGACTTGCCTTTGGGGCAGGGACGGCACTCTGGTGTTCTCTGGTGGTCCAACGTACTTGCTGGCTGCTGAAAGTTGCTGTACGATCAGACGCCTGGCCCCCTTTGGTGAGCGAGGAGTAGTAGCTCGTTGAGAAGGAGGATTATGGGAAGCATTGGTTTGGTTCTTGGGGATAGCAGAAGTTGAATGTCCCTTATGCGTGGTATCTACTTCATTGGAAGTATTGACTTGGAAAGACCGAGCACCTATTGGGGACCGTGGAGCTTTTCTTGGTCGTTCTGGAGAGGATTGTGATCCTGAACTTACTGTTCCTGGAGTCATGTCTCTACCATTGAAATGCCGAGAGGGAGGATTCTTGTGACTGAATACATCTTCAGATCCCTGGCTGGTGTCTGACCATTTAACCCTTTGGGAGCCAGGAGTCAGGGATTGCGGGGAAGGGGAACAAGTGGGCGTGGGGAGAGTTGGGGTCACACTCTCCCGCTCGTGGTGCTGATGAGTTGACTCAACATTCTTATCCTTATTGTCAGGGAAGTAATGTCTCTCCAGGGGACCTTTTTGGTGCTCACGTCTCACAGGTTCATCTGTGAACACGGGAAGCCTCAAGTCATCATCACCAACAGTGAGAGGGTCACGCCCACTTTCAATGGCTCTGTCGGTATCCCCACCTATCGTACCCTGAGTAAGCTGAATGTCAGAGTCCACATCAATCCCGGTGTCATTGGTATAGGTTCTTTGACTCTCAAAGCCCACGCTCTCTTGACTGGTGAGTCCAGTGGTGGCAGTACTGATGATAGGTCCACTACTGTCCAGTGTACTAGTGAATTCTTGACTTGTGTGTCTGGTGGTATTGGGTCCACTGCCAGTGAACTCAGGTGGGGTGTTACCAAAGGAGAGAGGTGTGTCTATGACAGTATCCCCTGTCTTGGCCACATTGGAGCTGATCACGAGTTCTGTGTCGAGTTCAGAGGGTAGACAATCAGAGAAGGCGGGGTTGGACTCACCACCATGAGTGTTGGTGGTGTGGCTTGAATTGGGACTGACTATCACGAGGGAAGTAAGTCTCTCCCGAGCTTGTGTTTGATTATGTGTGGCAAGACTCTCCATTTCTTGATTACGGCTCGTTTGTGCATTATTGACCCTGCCATTTTGTCTCATACCCACCTCCGTCAGATTCCGTTCCCTACTCAATGCTGGATTCCCATTCGGGAGACGCACGGATTGGGAACGACGATTAGTTTCATTCCCACTGGCGTCAAGAGAAGCAGTTGCTCTTGCACCAACTGGCATCATATTTTTTGGAATGAATCCATTATGAGAGATTAAGGTGGGCTCACTGATGGTGATTCCAGCACGATGTGATCGCTCTCGCTCATTAATCTCTTCACTTTCACTCTGTTTCCTCCCGGCACAGCACCTGCAATGCCTAGGAAATCCAATCCAGTACCAATCTTCAGTTTTCTTCGGATGGTAGAGCATATAGTAGCAGAACATGAACATTAGGCCAACAGGATAGAGTCCCACCACTACAGTAAGCACAGACACAGAGAAATAAGGCAAGGTCAAAGCCATGGCAGTGCTGGAGGTATAGAACAGAGCGGCCATTGTGGCATTCTCTGCTAGCATCAGAAGATGGAAGACACCAGCCCACCAACGTGTACGGCCTCTCTTTGGGTTGAAAAAGACAAAAACATATATAGCAGCGGCAACGATATCAAATAAGATTTCCAGACACCATCTCCTGGTGAATTTCAACTCTCCATCTCTCTTTCGCTCAATGTCGGCACAGAAAGTCGTACGCTGAATCAGCAAGAGAAGCAGCATCAGTATCCAGTGTGCTCCAATTAGAACGAAAACGTACCAACTATAAGTATATGCAAGAAAAACAAGTGCCGAGATACGAGAGACCACAGTGCAGAGGTACCATAGAATTTGCATTATGTGAGCAGGTAGAATCACACGGCGATTCTTACCCGACACCCTGTCGTTAACAGTGAAGTATAAAGTGCTATAAAGGACAGAGACAGTGCTGATGGCAAGGGCTGTGAGGACGGCTGGGTCTAGTGCAATGATGAAAGGAGAAGCAGAGGTGATGGCAACGACAGTGGCATAGAGATGGATTGTGAGGTGAGGTGCTGAGCTCAGGAAGCTGTGAAAGAAGCGGACCAAGATGGCATCACGACGCAGGTAAGGGAGGTTCCTACGTTTCCCAATCAAGGTCAAGTAGATGAGTTGAGAGTGCCTATAAGTAAGGAAAGATGGGGTTAATCATTATTCTAATAATGGATAGTTAGGGTTAAGGTGAAATGTATATGAAATTGGTGGTAAACAACTGTCACACTATACTATAGCATTAACACACCAAAAACAACCCATGCACTCACTAACTGTGAATGAATCAACTACATAAATAACTCTGAGTATCCTTGGAGACTAAAAGTAGCACATCTGTATCCCTTATACCGCCCACACATTCCCAACTAACACGATAACAGTGTGATGGTGATTAATACATTTCTAAATGTGCATCATCACAAGCACACATTCTTAAGCAATTTGTGGAGGCTGTGGAGGCAGTAAAGCATAGATGAAAGTGCATTGTAACAGAATGAAGCAGCCAAATATTTATTGCGGACTACTTTGAAAGGAGGCTATGTAAATTTTGGATGTTGCAAGATCACTGCAATCTGCTGCATTAATATACATTGTACACAGATGACGTCCGTTTATCCTGAAATTTACAAAGATGCATGGTCACATTTTGACTGTCCAGTAGTGTGAAATTGTTATCCTACTGAATGCCCTATTTATCCTATGATGTTTGTCCTATAATGATTATTGTCATGGGAACATATTCAGTTGAACATTTATTACTGAAAGGATGTGGGTTGGTGGTGATATAATAATGACAGCCCACACACAATTTGATTAGATATAAACTAATTCACTTCAGGAGCCATGAATGAACCACATAACTTTAACATCATACTTGAATCTCAAAGACTTCTCATATCCATAAGCTGTAGGCAGCTGGTAAGTTCTACAGGCTTGTGCAGGCTAACTAAAATGAACGCCATAAAAATCTCTGGCTGCGACATTAACACTCTGACAAAAACACAAACAAAAATGGACCACAAAAATTTACCACCACTCGTTGCAAATTAAGGTAAATTGCAAAAACAAAGGACCTTTATGTAAACTACTTAGCACATTGTGGTATAGGGAAACTTGTTGTGGGAGCTTATTATGGTATTGGGGAGCTTTTTATGGTATTTATAAACTAAGTACTCCTGTTTCTTTTGATAGCCATTGTTAATGGGAGTCTCTGCAATATAAACTTGCACCTTATTCATCTGATTACAACTCTTTTTAAAACGGAAATTTACCTAACAAAAAGAGGCAGTGCCCGTAGTGCAGTTGAATCCTTAAATGTGGACAAGAAGAAGAAACCTCTCTATTGAGGATGCTTTTCAGTATAAAATTCACCCCCTGCAGAACTGGTTTAGCTTCCACTAAAGCTATACATACACATACAGACAGGACTTTGACCTTTGATGTGATGATGTACTAGCCAGTGATGGGCAAAATGTTCCTGGAACGTGTATAGTTGTACTTTTCAATGTAGACACCTTGAGATCAGGGGAAAGTTTTTAGAGGCACGTGTCCTTATTTCAGGGGTGACTCTATATTTTTTGAGCACAGTTAAATTGAGTGTTGAGGAGTGTATTGTTGACTGAAAGTTCCACATTTGACTGTCTCACTACTAATTGCCCACCGACTCTTCCTACTGGTACGTGGTTTCCATGCCACTACAGCTAATTGCACTCAAATCATTGCGATACGATTGTCCCTGGGGCCTCCGTATCCGATAATTCTACCCCCTAACCCAATTTTACCCTTCAATTCCATAGTTGTCACCCCATCTGCATGGAGTTAAAAAAATAAACCAGGTCACATCGTGTATGAAAGTTATTGTAAACTTTGCAACTTTGTATCAGAAAACAGAAGATGATTAGACGCCATTCGCAAAAGTCATACCCAATAAAGGACAGCAACCTTTGCTGAAGTCACAGTGAGGGGACTAAAGGTACCCACAGAAATTAGGAACCCAACCTTCAAAAAACACCAGGACTGTAAGGTTGGTTTGTACCTACAGGACACATCTGATACATCCGTGGGTGCAGATACTGTTAATTACAAGTCCATCGTCAGTCTGAATGTCTCAGTCTTTGCACAATCAGTTGCAAGATCTGAGACTCTCAAAGGCTTAGTAAAAATGGCTTATTCACCTCTATATCTGCAAGCAAGAATATAAACAGCTGTATTTACATGATACAGCCTCACCTGGCTAGCCACAACTAAACCACTTCCTTCATATAGATCAGCTGACCGAGTGACTGGAAGTGATTGGAGCAGCCAGCTGGCATGTATGCAGAACATGCTGACTTTGATCTAACATACTCTGGCAATTTATAAAGTGTTGAGTTTCCCCCAAATGGAGCCATGAATCTCAGGGATGGCCCATGCAGGTGGATGTATTGCTAGGGTGAACACAGCACTAACTGGCAGGATGGAGTTGTAGGTAGCTGTACAGGTGCACTTACAATTGTTATAACTAGTACAGTTCAAAGCAAAAGTTCAGAGAAGAGGCAACACTTATTAGCTGACTCCAAAATTCTATTCATTTCTTTCCCACAGATTAACTGAATAGTGTGTAGGTAATACTTAAACTTTCTAGCCAACAGGCTTGCAAATCATTCTATCCCCCCTTAAATCAATTAAGCCTTTCAATTCTATTTCTATCCCCCCATCACATGAGCATGCAAGATCAAGCAAATAGTTTCATTGTAATTATTATCATTACAACTCAATTTTTCTTTTTGTCTAGCTGATCTGACAGGTGTGCCAGCTTGTCCTTGTGAACCAAGCCTTCTAAAGCTCGTCTAAACTAATAATAAAACTTTATATAATTTGTTCTAGGGAGAATCTGAACTCTACACTCTACACAATCATATGTCTGGACGAGATGCATAACATGTATGTGTGCAGGTGACACCAGGTGAGGCGAGGGTGAAGGATGAGATATACTATAACTTAATTTAGGAGGATTGAATAGTTCCGATTGAAAAAATCTTATTTTTAGCCTAAATTCCATTCCTTAAGGTGCATAGCTAACTAGCTAGCTATGCAGAAATTTGAAACATGATCCATGTGACTAACTAGTTATGCCTGGAGGTAATTCAACAAAATATCTCGTACAATCACACCATTATTCCCTTTGGTTCCTCTGGTGCAATGCCCTGCAGACATTTATGGATCACCTTTGATCTACTCCACGGCTCATTTGGCATGAGCTGAGCTGCTAAAGCAGCTGCTGCACCAAACAAGTGAGGGACAGGACCTGTTATTAGATTGGAACCCACACATGCACAGCAATGAAAAAATATGCCGAGAATCCTCATAACAACCAACCACTCAGTTCACTCTTCACAGCTTTACCATTGAAATTAGGGGAAAAGTAATGAAATGTAGTCTCATTTAGGAGATTGGAATGGATCACAAAATAGATGTGTATGGTGTTCTGTAATAATTGGAGCCTTTAATTCTTTAATGGGATTGTCAAGGATTCAGATTCAGACTGGAGCAAGAACTCACTTGCTCAGTGAGACGAACTCCAGTTATAATCAAATACACAACACGATACAGTGTGAAAACATCAGCCATTAGCACTAATGGTTTCCTCAAGTGAAGGATGTACTGCATGACTATGAATGTGTTAATGGTGTTCAACACTTTGACCAGATGCAGTTAGTGGCTTCTCTGAGGTCCCATGTCCATTATCACTTCTATTGTCTTGACATAGTGATACTCACACTCTAACTCTGCCATTTGATTAGTGATGTCATGCAACTAATTGAAAGTGAATACTAACATTTGCAACATCTGAAAAAAATTGCAACAAAAACAATAATCAAGGTGTACTGAAAGTAACAACAGGATTCAAGCCTTTCATACTACAAGTAGCTAGGTCTTCATGCTTTGAGTTTAATGAACTTTTGTTGTAGTATCGAATTACAGGAAAACTTTACACCACCATGCAGTGCTACATTCCACATAAGAATGCTGTGTTAGGAAATAATCCTATTCAAATTATATTCTATAGTTTCGTTCACCCAATCACTTAGTAACCAAAAAAAAAATAATAATAAAAAAAATAAAAATCAACATGCAATGACATTCAACTTCAAAGGGACGATAAGAAACCATCTTACTTTCAACACTGACCACAAAAAAGTACTGCATGTACAGCAACATGTGCATCAACATTTGGCATGTCTTTCTCACATGCAATCCAAAGACGGCCAAGTTAAGCACTCTTTATTAGATCAAGCAAAGTCCCGGACTCTTCACTGACTGAGTTACAACTTTGGAACTAAACATTTTGGCAACTCAAAATGCTATTTAGTGTTTGAGACTCTTTGTCTCCTATAGCAACAGCAAGATAAGCAAAGATGTGCAACCATGCAGTCATGCCCACATTATGGGAAATTGAAGATGACCTGACATTTTCACACAGGATGATTTAAAAAGCACTTGAATGCAGGGATGTGGTGGTGAACTTTGAATGGAGAAAAGGTATTCCCTAAAGAGGAAACCCCAAAGTTGTCCCACTATAAAGAGGATTAAGTTAAGGTCTATATCCTCTGAGGATCTTCCATTTGGACAAAAGTTTAAGGTCAACCACTATCCAGAACCATGGTTCTAGGTAAGTTCCCACAAATGGAAAAATGTTTAGCCACAATACTTCAGGCTGCAATGAAAGCTAGATGTTTCCTGAAGAGAAACCCCACTATAAAGAGGAGACAGTTACTTCATGAATGTCCCAACAGAGAGCAATGACAAGTTGCTTCACTTTAGTACTACAACGAGCAATTTTGCTGCTTACTATACAAGTTCCTAAAGCAAGTGTCAGTTCCCATACATATTTATGGAGTAAGAGTTTGTTTAGTGACATACTATGTCACGCACACACATGCTGCATATGCATGTAACATGCCAGCAGGTGCATGAGACTCACCTGTAGACCAATCCAAGTAGCAAGATGTGAAGCAGCAGGGCCCCAAACGTGAACTTCTTTCTGTACTCAATGAATTCCAAATTATGAGGGTCCCTCTCTCTCCGTCTCCGGTGGAAACGATCCAAGTTGTAATACCAAATAAGGGAAGTGGTGGCTACGATGACCGTGGGTAATGCAAGAAAACCAATGGTCAGCCCAAATAGGACATAGTTTTCTCTATACTCGCTCTTAGCATAGAAATAAGCTGCCCAGATGTACACGAAGAACTCGATAATGTAAGTAATGATGGAGAAAGTCCAGGAGAGAATATTCCAACAGGTTCCAGGGCACGACTTATTGCAGCAGCTTTGATTTGGTTGTGAGGAAAAGTCACGAGGGGACGCCAGGCTGTTGAGTTCAAGGTTGCCATGTGAATTTGAAATGGGGACTTCACGTAAGACTTGTGAGTGGGACATTTTTTTTTCCTTTCTGTTGTCGGGCTTCCTCAAGTAGTAAAAATTAGTGCCTGCAGCGTAGACAGTTAAGGGAGAGACAATGTAAACAAACTTGTATGACTCTAACTTAATAGGGTGGCATTAAGAATAATATAACAACCAGGTGTTCATCCCCACCCTCCCCTTCTTCAACAGTGGAAAGATCATTGCCTAAAATGCAAGGGAGGGGACTACTTCTTTCCTAAAGGGAATGTGCAGTTTGGCCTAAAAAAACAACTAAAAAACATATTTTGGTCATGTGTTAATTAATGATGGGGTACTAGTCACTCTAATAATTAGAGTTTTGGTCATGTTTCAATGGGACATTCTAGTTAGTGAAGCTCTATGCATCCTTCCTTGCATGTTCCTTGCACAACTACATCAGTCTAGGCCACCAGGAGAACGATATTATTGTATACAGAAGAATTTGGTTTCATTCTCAGTGAACTTTGATTGACAGTTATAACTATAGCAACTTGGCTATCAGTAACTGAAAAAAAACTTACTAATTGGATAATACTCAATTCAGCTGAAGAAAATCCCCAGTCTGATACCATGGGAACAACCACTAATTCAGCTAAAGAAACTCCTCAGTCAGGTGTTCCTGCAAAAGGAGCAATAAAAATTTATGTTATGCAATAATAATTATGATGATGGCAATGACAATACTTATGAATGCATGTGGTCTGGAGAATATAATGTGCCACTAAGGAATGTGCTGATAATTAGAATCCAATCAGTATAAAATACATGCACAACAGACACAAGAATTCCAACAATCAATTTCCAATTATCGTGTTAAATAGCATGCACTATAAGAGCCCAGCACGAGTAATGGTAGCTAGCTGCAACCATAAAGTGTTGTGGCATTACAAATTGATGTGGTTAATAATAATAATAAACACATTATTGTTATAAAATCAGGGGTCTGGCATCATTTTAAAAGTGCAGGGGGATATAAAAGGAAGGATATTACATGGAGTAGCAGAACATGATACTGTGGAATAACTTCTTGAATCCATTTAACAAAACTGCTTGGCTGGTACGGCCATAATAATAATAATAATAATAATAATTAAAAACCACTATAATTATTATGGCATTGCCTAGATTGAGCCTCCCAGATGGTAGCTATGGCTGTACCAGTGAATGAGCTGACTCCAACTCTGTAGCAAAGTTGGCTCTAGATACAACATTGTGTAGTAAGTTCTGTATGGCACCAAAAAATCACAATTGAGAAGCAAATGAATTGCTGTAGCAGTACAGTATGGAGTAGAAATTCATTCACAACGTGTCTATACAATTCTTATCAGAATCATGGAGTGTGTACTTGTCCAGTTATGTGAATACTAGTAAGCAGCATGCAGCATGAATATGGAAAAATTTAACATGGACATTGGAGTCTTAGAGATACCGGGTCAAATGAGAGCCTGTAAGAAGTGTTGGGTCTGTTTGGACAAGTGAACTAAATAAGCTGACAATTATGAGATTTGTGGAGTGCTATCGAGTTTCACTGCGTGTTTTGATGATGACATTTGTGGCCAGACATTTAATACCCGACACCATCATGCAGGGGATAAGGACCATACTGCAAAAGCATGCCTATCCACTAAGCTATGATGGTTCATCCTTGTGACCCAGTGGAAGGAAAGAAAGATTAACCACATTAAAAGACAAGCAACAAGTCAAGCATAACTTTGTAGTAACAAGTTGTGCTGGGGCCTCTGTCCAGTTTATAGTTTATATGGGACTATTAGTGATGCAATGCAGTGAGTAATCACCTATTAAAAAATTCCATTAGCAAGCTAGCTAGCAATTAGGACCGAACAAGACAACACAGCTCCTTCAAAGATGATGTAGTGTCTGTATCAGCTGTGCACACACACACACACAACACTAACAGCCGTAATAACAGGCAGCACTACTATACACACATTAGATAGTTAGCTAGCAGTCTCAGACAGCAGTTAACAGCACACTACATTCTGAAGTAAAACAAGCAGCTAGCGACCTGTCTAGCTACATTAACTTACTTTGCAACTCAAGAATCTTCGGGACATTTCTATATATCCTCTCGGACCGAACAGATTTAGGAGGAATGCTGGACTGTACGAGTTTTATAACATGCCATGCATGCAAACATGCCACTCCTCTCACGGAAGAAATGCGAAAGTTCCCAATTTTGCTAGTATACGGATTAAATTGCCAGTATACGAACTAAATTGCAGCCAGTTTTCCGGGAATGATTATCATCAAGCGATTCATTTCCGTATAACATCATTCACCACTTGGAGAAGTCACCAAGGGGTGGTGAAGAACACTATGTTTATAATTAATATATAGAGCATGGTTTATAATTAATATATAGAGCATGATCACAAAAAAGAGTTAGTTCACTACTGCTGACTCCCTTGTCAAGGAGTTGAGAGTTTGTATTCAATTAGTAGGTAGTAGACGGAGAGGGAGGTGGACTTCGGAGCTGTCCACCTTGATGAACGGCATCAGGTATTGGTTGAACCAGTCCTCTGTGAACCGGAGGTGATCCGTGGGGGAGGTGAGGAAGTGGATACGGCCAGTGCCGTTCAGGTGCTGCAGTCCAAGCAAATCCTACACAACGAAAGGAAAGAGAGCAGAAGTCAGTGGAACCACCAATAAAGGGCTCTGATACAACAGAAACACAGTCCGATAAACTTAAAGGACAGGACAGACCTCTCAACAAAGGAATATACAAAAGAGGATACAATACCCTCTACAAAGGACAAAAGGATGGGTCAGAGGTTCTTTTCTTCTTAAGAATGACACTTCTCTGGTTCATAACCTTGTATATACCTTTTCCTAAACTTTTATGTGGCCCTAGAAATGCATCATCCAACTTTCCTCCTGTAACTTCCCAACTGTTTACATAGAAATAAGCTAGGCAGAAGTGCGTGATAATTTGATATACACTTGAGCATAGCAAGACTATAACTCCTATACACCTAGGGCTGTCCCAATTATTCCAGAATAATTTTGGGAATAATAGGTGCTTGCAAGAATAACAGAATTATTCCAGCCTAATGGGCCTTTCAAAGGCCACAAAGGTCAGTTGCTCTAATTAAAGTCAATTATCTGCTCACATGACACATGGTGGGTCATGACTCTCATGGCTGAAACCAGCAGCAGCTTCCATTGATACTCATGACCGAGCTCTGCTGCTGCTGAACGAGTATTTTCTCTTTTACAGAATTGCTTCACTCAGAGACAATCTTCTTCACTCGAAGACTATAGAGACCTCATTGATGTTACAGTATAATCGCTGACTCTCGAGTCCCAACTGGTTTTTGTACCCATGCACTAATTTTATAATTTTGATTGAGAATAATGGGGGAATCATTGGGATAATAGGAGCATTTAGAGAGAAATTCTGAATAGAATAATAGGTTAAAAAATAGAATAATTGGGACGGCCCTACACCAGGGAGGGACCCTTTTTCTAACAGTATAATAACCATCAGCAGATTCCCCCAAAACAGGCTGCATTTATCAAAAACCAGGCTGCAACTGTGTCGACTGATAGTAACAGTAAGTGAAAGCACTACAATGATACAGTCAGCAAAAAATCAGTAGTAAGGGCGTTCAAAAATTACTTGTTTAACAGATTTCCCTGGACAGAATTGAAGTAAGTATATTCTTCTGTTTCTTTGTCCTAAACTTCACACACAAAATGAACATCAACTACCTGTGTCTTCCCCAAAGAGGGCTAAGTGAGCTACTTCCACCTCATCTTTATCAATTTCATGGGGGGAACACTGAACTACCCTCCAAGAAGAGGACTAACCTCTGAGCATCTACAAAAGACAACTTTCAAGGTCCTAAAATTAATGTCCTACATTTTCTTAAAACCTCTGAATCTCTGTACAAGGTACAAAATGGCCGTCCCTAGCAACAGGATCTACTTGGTCACACACTGCTACAGATAAAGTTACATTGACCTCTGACTTCGAAGGACTAGTGAGGATAAGTTGATTGGCCATTATGACGTATTATACAGTGTTGACTAATTATGTGACAGTACTTAGGATTCTAGAAGCTTGAGATAGCAAAGCTTCAATAATAATTATTTCTTCTGAACTCTGAACAAGTTGATCTACAGAACAACAGTGATAAGACAGTGATAAGGTGTTCATTATTGTTTACTGCCTAACAGCAAGGATCAAAATCCACATTATACAAACATCATGACATAGTGTCAACTAAAAAAAGATATACTCTGAGCAGAGGAATACATAGCGAATGGAGAGGACTGAGGACACATCATATCTACAACCTAACAGCAACAATAAAAGAGTGCTGGGCACAAAAGGGCACCTTTGAAGATTTGTTTCAAGTATTGTCAAGGGGTCCAGCATAGTGCATATTATTATGGTTTCCACTCGACTGTTAATTTACTTCATACTACACAATAAAACGAGCTTCTTTTCACTTCCTTTTTGCATGCCTTATATTGACTGCATGTCAGACCCAATGGTGGTTTGTTGGTTGGATAGATCGTATACCTTGGTCCAGATATCACTCTCAAAGAGGCTGTAAGTTTCTTTATCCTGGTTGTCCTTGTAGAAACCAAACCACTGGGTAAGAGAAAGAAACAAGGAGTGAAACAAGGGGGGGGGGGAACAGGGAGTAGAAGAAGGGGAGAGCAGAACAAGGGGAGGGGAGAGGAACAAGGAGAGAGGAGAGGGGGAAGCAGGGAGATGAACAAGGGGAGGGGAGAGGGGGGGGAAACAGGGAGAGGAACAAGGGGAAGGGAGAGGGGGAAATAGGGAGAGGAACAAGGGGAGCAGAGAGGAGGAAGGAAGGAAGGAGAAAAGGAGAAAGGAGAGGAAGGAGAAAAAGGAAGAAGAAAAGAAAGCAGTTTGGTTAACCCTGAGATGGCATAGTGCAGTAATTACCTCGCTCTCCTTCGGCTGCACCATTGTGTCCTCCAGAAACTTCACAAGGACCAGGTTTGATATGTTGGAGAGGCGGTCCTTATAATCCTGATTGAAACTCTGTAAATGTAAATGAACAACAGGTAAAGGGTCATCAGCATCACAAGCAACATGATCAAGCATAAAGTTGTTTATTATATTGATGACCTTTACCAAAATACAACTAACGTTTTCTTGATTGATATCCGGTAGGAAGACACAGCTCTTGCGATACTCCTGGAGGTTGAATGGGTCATGCCAGTACTCTGCCTGCACAAGTCTACATTGGGGGTTACAAGGAGGAAAAAAGTGTCTTGAGAAGTCTCCATCTAGTCAGTCACTCACATTTTCTGCACAAAGCCGAGATAAGCCCCCATATTGAGCAGTTTTCTGACAATCTCACAGATGGTGGCATTCTCCCCTGGACAGCGCGGGAAGCCAAACACACCCTGGTGTTGGCCTCCAACTGAGAGAAGGTTGTGAATCTTCACTGTACCACAGCGCTGCACAACTGCTCGCCTGAGAATGCAAATAGTATGATAAGTCTAATGTACATAGGGTTCATACATAGAGATAGTAGCATCACATGTAAAAATCTAAGATGTAAGGAATCATTCAGCTGAAATTATTTGGTCATTACTCCTATATAGCCCAAAAATCAAAACCAGTTAGTAGCCTTACCAGAATTGGCCTCCCTGGGAAAACCCGATCACATTAAACCCTCCTTTCAGGCTGTCATCAGCCGTCAAGTTCTTGCACACCATGTCAATTTGCTCGTTGGCATTTGTGAAAAACCCACTGAGAGTATCCTCTTCAAAATTGTTGCCAATCTTGATGGACTTGACGTAGATTCCGGGCACCTGCTTCTTCACCACATCTATCAGTCGTCCCAGGCTAAGTGGATTACAGCAACTATCACCTGAATGGGAGTAATGGGGGTTAATTAATGGGTTAATTAATGGGGGCAATGGGGGTTAATTAATGGGGGTAATGGGGGTTATGGTAATGTTCCTTCTTACTCAAAAGGTGAAAGATTCAAAATCTACACATTTACCAGTGTTCGCATTTACCAGGGTTGAATCTGATATTCCAAGGAAGATTTCAGTGCCATAGGTAGCAATATTCATAGCCACCACATGGGTGTGATGATATTATGCTGCCCACACATTTTTGTGCTTTTAAAGTATACGATGAATTGAAAAAAAAAAAAAAAAAAGAAAAAAAAAGGCATAAATCTGTACATGTTGTACTGGGAATGATATGCCTCATGGACCACAATGCAACCATTGGCACTGGGGACTCAACTGGAGGACCTCAATGCAAGCTGATCACCATTCACATTTAAAGCAGCTGCCCTGTAATAGCAAGTTTACTTACTGCTCATAAGTCCCAACTTGTGGTCTCATCTTTAAGACCTATACTGAACTACCTATTCTCATAAAGCCAGCTGCTTCTAGCTAGTCCACAGCTAACTCACCCATTCCGTGCCAAAATACCAACGGGACGGGATCAGAAGCAACAATGGCTGCCCCAACCGTCAAGAGGAGAAATAAAGCCTTCCACATGGTAGATACCGGGATACCAAAAATTTAATGAGTATACACTGCCGAAAGAGTAAAATCGACCAGAATTAATTTATGGGGGCGGGGTCACGAAGGTGTGCGATCACATGATTCTTCACTAAACATCTTGCTTCTTTCTCAACATGGCCCTCCGTGTTCATCTGAGGACGATCAGCCGACATCTTGGCGGGTCATCCAGCGCTGCATATCTGTGTAGATCCCTGTCTTCAGCCACAGCTTCAACTGGACTTAGAGAACAAGATCGCATGAGAAGACAGCGTTGGATGAGCACTAGCACTGGTCCTCCGCGAGTACTCATCACTGGAGGTCTGGGGCAATTGGGAAGTGGACTGGCTAAAATGCTGAGGTTAGCTTCAACATCTCAACATAGATACATGAAGTAGTAGTGTGAATCCTTGATCACTAGCTTACCTACTAGCTATGCAGTGTATTAATACACTTCAGTGTAACTTTTTATGCATCATGCACCTTACAAATATCAGGCACAAAAATGAATAATATCAGCTGCTCAGCTTTTTGCATGATCAGATCAGAGATTGAGATTTAGATAGCTTCTCCAATCACCATGGAGATGAGGTTAGAACTGCAAGGAGTAATATTTATCCATTACCTGAGAGGTTTCATATCAGATCCTGCAGCATACAGTTTAGAGATCAACAAAACATATAGTCAATCCACTAAATCTACACCAATGAATAGTGATCAATGAACACCATGTAAGTCAGTTTCTTCTTGATCTTATTGTGCTTTGTGTTGCAAATTCACACACACACAGAACAAAGTATGGCAAGGACAGTGTGGTTCTCTCTGATATCAAGATACCAAGTCCAGAAGTGCTGCAAGAAGGTACAATCAGATTGCAGTAAAACAGAAAATGACAGATTTCTTAGATCGGAGAAGTACCTTTTTTTTTTTTTTGTAACATAAAGAGAAATTAAATTACTACATGTGGCTAGGCTCTAGGTTAGATACCGGTAATTAATATTGCAGAGCTTAGGGAGGAAATTATTTAATGTGTTGTTCTTGGTATGCATTGAGGTACCATACCATAGCACCAATCTGTAAATTTATTTCCTTACAACTGCCATGGATTGTTCATATCATGGCACAGGGGTATTAATTTCATGTTTCTTGTCATCCATGGATTTTGACCTTGGCCACCTGCAGGTCCATATGTGTATGCCGACGTGATGGACAAGAACCACTTGCACTCCATTGTTGTGGACAACCAGATTGACTGGGTGGTCCACTTTTCTGCACTCCTCTCTGCTGTGGGTGAAACTAATGTCCCCTTGGCTTTGGAGGTCAGTGTATTTAGATGAGCGGCATTACTACAGGTGGGCTGCATGTAAATATAGTCCAAGTGAATGATAATAGCAGGAAAGTTTTACACACTCTCATCTCTCTTCATGTAGGTCAACATCGAAGGTTTCCAGAACATTATTGATGTGTGTAAGGTCCACAATTTGAGATTTTTCTGTCCTAGTACGATTGGAGCATTTGGGCCAACCACTCCTCGTAATCCTTGTCCGGATATTACAATTCAACGTCCTAGGACGATCTATGGTGTGTCCAAGGTCCATGTGGAGTTATTGGGAGAGGTAAGTGGGAGGGAAGATATATAACACTAATGTAGCTGCAATCTAGAGCTGACATTTTCAAAGTGTACTTTTATTGTTCCTTCTGAAGACAATTATAGTAATGTTAATATGTTTATTACCTCCGAAGAGAGGACAACCCTCTCTCTGCAAGGGACAGAATGACTGTCCCCAGTGTACTGCAGTTCACACTTGAATGTGATATGCTTTATACCAATTACCTACTTCTAGTATTTTCATCACAAGTATGGAGTTGATTTCAGATCCCTGAGATTTCCGGGGGTTTTATCTGCAGACACTCCCCCAGGTGGGGGCACAACTGGTAAGTAGTGGGAATTACTAAACATGTGGGGGATTCTGATTATGAGTAATTACCTTAAAAATTTAGATTACGCAGTTCATATCTTTCATGATGTCATTAAGACTGGGAAATACGAGTGTTTCTTGAAGGAAGACAGTCGTCTTCCTATGATATATCTCCCAGACTGCATTCGTGCAACTGTGGAATGCCTCGAGGCTCCTTCTGAAGCACTCAAGATGAGGTTAGTAGCTATTATCACAGTAGAACTGCACAATGTACAGACTCTTCACCCAGAAAGCGGGGAGAGGAGAAGGGTCTGGCTCGCGAGACTACTAGGTTTCCCTGAAATTTGAGCTGTATCTCATTTCAACCCCCTTGTATAACTGTGCAATTGACTTAGCTATGTATTTTTCTCCTCCTAGGACATACAATATCCAAGCCATTAGCTTCACTCCCAAAGAACTGGTAGAAGAAATGAAGCACCATTTTCCTCACATGGAAGTCACATATGAACCTGATGAACGACAAGCTATTGGTGGGTCCCATGCACTGCATGCAGCCTAGCTAGACTCATTGTAGCAGAATCTTTCAGTGAACTCCCTGAAATTCAGAAACCTCTATAAGACTATAATAAAATGAAAGTGAGAGCTTCCACAGTGAGTCACATGATAGGTGATGAGTAATAATATGAGGTTAAAGGTGTATCCTTTGTTATTGTTTTTAAATTACTGGATAGTATAGCAGATGCTTTTTTCATTCTACAACACATTAATAATTTTCATGCAGCTGATACATGGCCTGAGGTCTTGGAGGACTCAAATGCAAGGAGAGACTGGGGCTGGAAACACGAATATGGCTTGGAGAAGACGGTAGCAGATATGGTCCGCAAACTACGAACCTAAATCACTTTTTTTTGGTAGCATTTTTGTAGCTCTGCACAAAATAATTCTGATTGTAGCTGTAGCAGATAGCTAGAAGCTAGCTACATATTTAACTAGCTTGACTGTGTTGTGTCATGTTGAGTACACTTTCTTATTTTTGAGCCTGAAACTGGATCCTTTGTACAGCTAAGCAATGCATGTCATTGTTTTTATTTATTTATTCATTAATTAAATTTTTGTAGGCCACTTTTTTTCAATAGTTGATTTAAGGCTATTATGACAGGTACACTGTAAAAATTAAAGTGTTTACTATACACTATTTTTGTCCCAATACACACACTGTTTTGTTTTTAGTGTGTGTTAGGACAATTTAGTGTGCAGTACACACAGTGTACCATTGTGCTTAAAATCAGCCTTCTCTCTTCCTCAGCAAATTAAATCGACCCTCTCCCTCGCAGAAAGTTGATGACTGATTAAACATAGCTGGCTTGAGACAAAGTGATCCAACAAATATTAAGTGCACTACTCACTTTAATAATTAATACATACTGTATGCATGGGCATGACTATAAAGCTACTGTACGTCTCCAGCTCAACCTCTTAATTGCTATAGTCCTTTGTTGAAATGAACAGTTCTTATGTTGGGGAAGTTCTGCTGCAGTGGTTCTTGGCACTCCTTCTCCAATTTAGACACAGAAATAGACCTGAAAATAATACAGTTGTGTTATGAGACATACACTGTGTCATGAGAGTAATAAGATGAGAGATGTGCAAAAAAAAAAAAAAAATGTCACCAGTGCAGCTGAATTAGCACTGAATGTGTCAGCTTGACACAATTTGGTATGACAGCTAATTACGTCAAATTTACTAGCCTATTATAGCTAGCTAGTTAGCTAGCAGTCCTGTAGCTACACAATAGCTAATGAGGATAATGTAATTATACCTTGTTTGTGGAAATAATGCACAGCAGAGTGGAGTGGCAAAGGTAAGGCTGCACATAATAATTACATTGTCATAAAAACGTTACTAGAAATGTCATCATAAATTTAATGTGGTTATAGCTAGCTGATCAACTTACACAAAGCCTACAAGCATGATCTGTAAGGGAGCGTTCATCCAAGGCATTCTCTAAAGGAATAAAGCAGAGGTAGCCAACATGCAACAGCTGCAAGATACATTATACCTTCAAAAGGCCTCTATTCTCAACTGAGTTCATTATTACAGAAGGGACAACTGCAGAGAGAGAAAAAAAAAAAGATGTAGTTGACTGATACATCAACACAATACCCTTACCCATGACAGGTAATGCTAGGAGAATCCTGGATACCACCACTTCTGAAATCCCTTTTTGAGCTGCAGCCTACATGCATAGCCCATTTTAATAGCCTGTGTTCACATAAATTTTTAACACAAATTTTCTCACCTTTGACATTCCCAGTTGATTATGGTGCTCGTCACAAACAGGGATGCCATATCTGAGCTCCCTCTGCCTCACCAGAGGGATATTGATGCAGTTAGCAGCAGCAACGGCAGCAAATGGAATCAGTCTTGCCATCAGGGGAGGGACTCGCTGTAAAATACCGCAATTCAATACCATTTCCATTGTGACCATATTTAACCGGCCCACTTTTTGCTTTCTCCTGCCCACAAAAAAATCAGGCCTGGGTACAAGGCTAGGGGTAGGGCATATTATATACCTTGGCAATCACACTGTTGAGGGTGAGGGCAACAGCAGTAGCTGTTGTAGTGGCTGCTATGTAGGGCACTAGTATTTGCCTGCATATATATTGGGAGAGCAAGATAAGTGATGGTGAAAGTGAGCAGTGCATGGTTATCTTCTTCCTTAATACCTGGGAGTTATGGTTTCTTTGCCACTCCTGTTGGTGTAGTTGACTAGAGAGTTGAAGCTTTGATTTGCCCACTGCCAGAAGATAACAGCAGCTGGATGCCTGCATGGATGACAAGCATAGCAAGACTACAGTCATGGTTATTTTTTATAGCTTCCTTGACTGTTGATGTACATAAGCTATCATAGGTGTAGGGGGGGGCAGGGGGGCATTTGCCCCCCACTTTTATAGATGGGGGGGGGGGGCATTGCCCCCTCACATTCCACATTCACTTTTCCAGCTGCTATTGCATGCTTCTACACATTCACAAGGATTTAACAGATAAAATTGATGAAGTTGAAATAGCTAAAAAATTTATATCCATAAACAGTGATAGGAAATTTTATTTTGGTTCTTTTTAAGGCATAATTATGACAAGTGTTTCAACAGTGAGCATTGTAAATACGTACCTAGTTTTGCAAGGTGCATTACAGTCTCACAGTATTACACTTGCCCCCCCCACTTCCAAACTCCTTCCTACACCTATGGCTATGAAATGTTTATGGTTACCTCCAAAGATAACAATCCCAAAAACATCAATTAATTAATCTGTTACATGTACAGTGACACTCTTCTTCTAGCAATAGCTAGATACTCACTTATAAAATGTGAGGAGGCAACCAGTGATCACCATATTTCCTGGAGCCTGGAAAGACATCCGGCCAGGAAGAAGCATCTTTTCTCCAGTATCAGGATGATAGGCGGAGTCATAAAGACGTTTAGCCTCCCACAACTGCTCCTCTGTGATACCCAGGGGTATTTGTCCACTCCTGCAGAAAATAATATCTAGTAGCCGCCAATTCCCAGGTCTTAATTCCTCTTTCACAAAGAATTTTAAAAATAGAACGAGGTTTCTACCACTGATAGATGCTAGATTTGCCATTACCTATAGGCCTACTTATATTATCATGCTACAATACAAAGAAGAGCTCACTTGTAATCCTTTATAAGTTTTGCAGCCTTCTCCAACCTCTGTCTTGTGACAAAGACATTGAGAGGGTTGGCAGTCTCAAAGAAGTGTTTCGCTCTTCCAGTGTAAGTGGACTGATCATATCTGGGTTTGGAAAGATCTATCAGTTGTACAGAGCCGGTAGAGGGGGGAGGATCTCCAGCAATGGAAGAGGAGGAAGATTTCGTCTCTGGAGATGTCATCTAGCCAGACTCTAATAAATAACTGGCAAACAGCTAACAGGCCAAACCCTAGTGGTCGGTCTAGAATTATAGTCTAGCAGGGTAATAAGTTTTAACTAGATAAGTTGGCGGTGGCCAGCTGCTTTATAGTGGACTGCGTTAGCTCGGGCTTCGTGGCTTGTGATACAGCGATTATTTTTCTTGTGATGTGGGATTGCTCCCTTGCCCCGCCCTCAAGGACTTCCGTTGATTGTGTACGCATGCGCACAGATGACTTTACCAGCATAACTGTTTCTGTTACTGCTAGAGTGATGACTTGTGACTAGAATAGCTAGCCAGACAGTACATTCAGTGCTGCAATCAAGAGGCTAATCATCAACTAGCAGCTAGTACGTAGTCGAAGGCATGAATCTTCTAGTCATAATTCTTTCTACTTTTGCTGCAATGAAAGGTGAAATTTAGCTAGCCAAATCAAAGAATCTGTAATTTATACCAGCCAACTGTTAGAGTCTAACAGAAATTAGGGATGACAAAAATGTGTCCCGGATTAATAGAGGTAGCTATCCTTCAATAATGCTAACTGATCATAGTAGCTAGTTAGCAGGGAGTTCACATGATCATAGCTAACTAGCCTAGCCCCACATAACTAAATATAGCTAGCTATTTAGCTAAAGTAAAATGCTATTCTTATTATTATTACTATTATTATTATTATTATTATTATTATTATTATTATTATTATTATTATTATTATAGGATCATACAGTTATGACATGATAGTCACAGGGAATTTGGTTGGAGGAACAGGTGCTGCTGTACAAGTATTGGCTACCAATATCATTGAACATGAAAAAGGGGAAAGTATCTCGGACTACTGTAACAATGACACCCGCTGTAAAGATCCACTAGTATTGACAGGATTTAACACCTATACCATTTTTGTTCCAATGGAGAGTGGAGTATGGATTGTAAATCTCAAAGTTATACATCAAAGTGTGCAAATACTGCACAGTATCACTGTCAGGAACTTGGACTCATGCAGAACACTCAGCACCGTGAAAAACAAAGGCTCACCAGTATCAGTCCTTTGCACAATTGGCAACACTTTGTATCTGTATAGTTTGTTATTGAACAATTCTGATATCGAAGAATCTCTCTCTCCAGATCCACCTACTGCATTAGCAGTGTTACCTTTGAATCATCTCATGGCTATGTCCAATATTATACACTGCAAGAGACTGAATGAAATCTATTTCTTCATAGGAACAACTCGTTATCGGGTGGATGTTGTCTCGAAAACTGTCCATGTGAATGAAACAACCAATATGAATGAATGTGACTATGTAAGATCACTGATTAGTGATGAAATTAGTTGCACGAGAGCTTATATTTACTGCAATAATAATATTGTGTATTTATATGATTTTATCATGGATGATATTGATGAGATATACAACAATCTTCATTATCCATGTCCAATGGAGACAAGTTATTTCAATCTCAGTCATGACAAGGAAGTACTGTTTTATCATAACCGATCATCGAATATCACATTCCAGAAGGCACTGTCCACTTCTGCCTATGACTCAGGTACATGCTATGGGCAGTCCATCTTTGTCTACACTGATGCCACTGAGGGAGCGTTCATTGTAAGAAATCAAGGATTGAGTCTCTCCAAGATCAGTAGCTGTTTGAATCCCTTCTGTAACAGGATTTGGAGTGTTCGTAACAATAATGAGATATTCATATACAACCGAGATGATCAGACTGCTAGTGTATTTAATTCTTCAGGATATTTACACAAAGAGTTTGCCACTAATATTGACATAACTATGGTAACACCCATTATTATAGTGATATTAATAACATTCAGCCCGATTACTTATGTTGTGATTTTTGTGAATGCAACTGGCCCATTTATAACTGATGCTCCTGCTAGTGCTGATATCTCTGTACTAATAGGCTGTATTGTGGGTTCTATTTTGCTTCTACTGATCGTTTCATTAGCAGTCATACTACCCTATTATCATTACAAGTGAGTTACAGTTATTCTATTTTATATAGAGTTATCTGCTGTACTAGCTATGTATACAGTTTTGGTACTGAGGTTCACTTTACCTTTACAGACACAAAGCTGTTGTGTCCAACTCTAATACCACTCCATCAAGTCTTGAGCTAGGCCAGTCACAACAAGGAACCATTAAAGATGTTCCTAAAGCTACTTCTCCAAAGACTGAGACAGAGTTCCTCCTAGAGAATGAATCAACTGAATCACCCACTGAGACCACCACAATGGAGGATAAGGGACCAGAATGTCCTCCTGAGGTGATTGATGCCACTAAACCAAAGTTGTACGAAGCTCCAGCCACACCACCTCGTACTGCTAAACCATCACTCCCACCAAACCTTTAAAATTAAAAATTGATATATACAGCTTATTCCCATAGCTAACAGACCCTGACCACACACATGTACACATTAGCTAAGATACTATCTCTAATTTACTCAAGCTAATAGGTCAGAACAAAACTATCATGCATATGTGTGCATGATATCATGCAGTCAATATTTTCCTGCTATACTGACATGATTAATGTTTGATGAATAGCAACTAAACAGTGTTGGAAAAGCAAGACTTTAGCTACTAGCCATGAATCTTCAGGTCATGATAGCTTTTTTTAAACTTTCATGAAGTGTTAATATAGCTCAATATATAGCTCAACTGGCTGCATGCATGGTCACATTTGCACATTACAGTTAGAGAAATGGAGCTCCACAGCCAATAGCTATAACTGCTTTCATGCACTGCAGGATCATACAGTTACATGATAGTTGCAGAGCCTCGATTCATTACTGAAATTTGACCAAAAATACTGAAGAATAAGAATTTATTACTTATGAAAATACTGAAAATACTGAAAATAGGAGCTGAACCGGTTGGAGGCACTGTAGTTGCAGGAAATTTGGTTGGATGAACAGCCTGGTGCTGCTGTACAAGTGTGACTAACACATCAACCACCTCCTGAGGTGGTTGATGCTACTAAACCAAAGTTGTAAACCACCACTCCCACCAAACCTTTAAAATCAGATAATCATTCACATACAACTCATTCACATAAATTGTCAAGTCTCTTCACAGGCATGCACACATTAGCAGATAATTTTCCACAACTAGAATAGCTAATCATACAGATTTCATACTCATGTACATGAATTAATACATTCAGTATCCTGTAATACTTGGAACTGGCCGGCTATTTCCAAGAAAATTGGTTGGAAAATGACCAGCAGTTATTTCTAGCTCTGCAAGGGAGCCATTGTAGGACATGAAAACTTCTCAGCCATTGTAGCCACACCCATCAAAATTATATGTACATGGGTGATGATAACATAAATTGTCCGAAATCTTTATAATGACCAATCAAATCGAGTCAGCTCTTCCTTGATGCTTCACATCCATTACCTGCTAGCCTTGACTGCTATTTGCTTCTACGTTTTGTGACTGGGGCAAGCTACTCTCTTTTTCAATTGAAGTTGGTAAAGGGTTGTCATGCTTGAATGTAATTTTTGTACCTGTACGGCGTTTTTTTTTTTTAGCTGGCACAATTTGCCATTCTTTCACTGTTCATAGGGATGGCCTAAGTTCTATTTGGCTATGCTCTAGTCGGTTACGTACTTCTTAGTGCTTAATGATGGTTCGGCACATTTTGACTTATAGCTAATCCTGAAGTTAGCTATGGGTGAATGACTTTTAGACTCCATTTTAAGCTTTGCCGTGCATGCACTGATACATACGTACCGTTGCATGCCTTCAGCACTGTGTCTTGGCTAAGATAAAAAAATACAGTGAAACTGACCTCTGGGCCACCAATAGGCAGTCTCTTCAAAATCAATAGTACATAAATAATATAATAGCTAGACGGGGGAAAAGAACTTGTCTACAGTAATATGTAAAATGTACAGCAGATGAATTAGAAAAGTATACCTATGAGTAGAAGCACTGATTCAACAAGAAGTACTTTTTTTATTTTCTTTTCCTCTTGGCAGAGGTAGAGAGAAGTGTGCTATTATTAGATTCTCTGGTCTTTCTCTTTCGACTACCAGCACTTGCTGAAGCAAGAGTCATCAAATATCTAATGCATGTGGATATGTACAGTGAAGGAAATAAGAATCATGAAGCAAATCATGGAAATTCACATAGATGATCGCTATGGTCTATATACTTGGAAGGTTACACAGAGAAAGCACTCTTACTCACAGTGCATAAGTACATGCTATCATCTGAGAATTGAGCAGTAGTGCCTGAGGCAGTAATAGTATATTCTCTGGACATATTCATAAAACAAAATAACAAGGATACGACCCTAAATCCAGCGCCTGCCTCAAAACTCCGCCCAGTATCAGTTCGGTGGAGTGAACAGGAACACCAGCCTCCATGGCCTCCTTGCACATGCTCAAGTCCTGATCACATGACACAATGATGACCCTGTCCCCTGGTTCTATAGGTGGTGAGAAATCCACAGCCTCTCCTCCAGAACACTTGATGATATCACTCATTTGCTCCCTCTCTGGCTTCAGGCTAGGAGTCAGGTGGACTTTGTACCCTGATAACAGTTCACCTTTAGCTACTTTGAGTGATCTGTATAGTGTATGGGGGATAGGGCTAGTCATATTGGCAGAATTGGAGTATGCATGCTCACTTTGCAAGAGAGAATTGATGTTGTCTCTCGGCAATCCTGTCCTTGATCAAGTAGTTTTCCACGGGGAGGAAGTGACCAGCCTTGGAGCAGTCGTCCAGCCAGCTCTCATTCACTATTACACACCCACGAGATAGGCAGCACAAGAACTTCACTGTCCTTCGAACCTGCAAAGTACCATGATACAATAGCTATTTTAGGATATTTCTTCACTAAACAAATGAATATAATTTTTCATGTTAATATCCTAAGCTTTAACCTTGGCAATTCTTCATAACATGGATACAGTAGTGAACTCCTTAATCATACATTCCCTATGTCAAAGTGCAACACAATCCCTACCAAAGCAGTATACCGTTTATGCTCAAGTGTGAATCATACCATAAATCTTCAAGATTTGTTACAGCTTACCTTTAATTTTGTGAACATAATTTAACAACATATTTTTCCAATTTAGTATATATATAAATCTCCCCTTTCATTCTATAAAGACATCATAGGTTGTAACAACCTTGTCAGTGATAAGATGAGTACAGAGATAGACAGAGTCCACTAATTCTCCCCCCAAGTCCTTCACGATCTTCTCTCCCGCCTTATCAATCACTCCCGTGAACATCACTTTGGGTTTATCACAGGATGTGTCATCAGAGGGAGCAGAGGTGTGACCCTTGGAGGTTGCTGAGGGGAGAGAGGGTGTGTGGGTGGGGGTGATGGAAGATTTACGGAGTATAGGAGTGCTCGGTGGAGATGCTGCATGAGACCAAAGAGATTTCAAAAAGTAGGACCTCTGAATAACGGACATACTTGGGACCCAGCTTTGTAGAGGGGGTTAATTGCTCTTTGATATTGAGTGTACATAGCTACAAGGGGGTACTTTTAAATTGTCCTTTTTCTGCTTTCAGAATGTCCTTTACTGGAGGTTTCACTGTAACTAAATAAGGACAAACTGGCTTTTTTTCATAATAATTATTACTTCTTGACCTTTAGATCCAACTGCTGGTATGGGTGACTGCTTAGAGTTTGTAGTTTTTCTTCCACTTCTTCCTCTAGAACTTGTGACTTTCCCTCTCTTCCCCGTCAAACTCTGTCCCCTTTTGCCACGCCCTCTTTTGCCCACAGTTGATTGAGATATGGACATAGCACTGGACTGATCTGGTTGGCTGTCGTTACGAGCTTCTTTATCCCCTTGGTTACCAGGATCATGTGACTTTGAGTCATGTGATTGGGAATCACCACTGTTTCTAGAACTAACCACAGATGTAATATCAGGAGACTCGTCCTCAAACGCTGTCAAATCAGTTGTCCCCATAGAATCTGATAGTTTGCCAGATTCTTCAACTGGCTGTGTCAGTGAAGATCTACCCCTCCTAGCACCACGCTGTCTCCCCCGTGTTGTTGACCTCTGACCTCTAGTGCTAGTGGCAGAAGGAATAGCTTGCTCCTCCAGTATTGAAGTGTTCGCTCTATGTGCACTGAGGGGGGAAGTTCCCTTGGAAGGGGGATTATTGGATGGGCTTTTAGGAACCTGATCCACTTTCATGCTAGAAGCTGCCTTTTGAGTCTTGGTTCGTAGCCGAGATGCTCGAGTGGACACTTGTTTATCCTTAGGGTCATCCTTAGTTTGCACAGAGCAATCCTTAGTTTGCACAGGGTCACCCTCACTGGGAGTAAATTGGTTCTCATCAATGCTTGATCCTTCAATAGTAGTTTTGTCATCATAACTGTCTTCTCCTTTTGACTCTATATTTGAATCTTCTGATAGTTCAGGGTCTTCAGTAGTTTCTTTCTTCCCCCTTCTACTTCTTGTGACCCTCCCTGGTTGTCCCTTTTCTCTTTTCCCCCTCCCTCGTCCTCTCCCACGTCCCCTTTCTCCTCTCTTCCCTCTGCCTCTAGCCTGATTGTCAGCAACTAGGGAGAACATGGTTTTCTGCTTGCTATGTGTACTTGCTTTGGATGTTAGAAGTGGTAAGAAAGTGTCAAAACTAGAATCCGATTCTGCACCGTGCATAGCTGCAAAGAGAAAGGAAAGATACTTGTCATACCAACACAAATTAGGTAATGATCATCAACTCATGATTGGTAAAGATAATAAACGGCAAGAGTAGGAAATTTGAAGTCCCATTTTTGTAAAGTGCTAAAAGGAAGCATTACTGGGAGAAAGGGAGGAGAAAAAAACCCAAAACAACACTCTATCGATGCCACATTTTTGATACTATCACCTGAATCTCGAATACATTATAAGGAATGCATTACCTTCCAAGTCAGCACAAGGAACAGCAGGTTCACAGACTTTGGTGGAAGGACCTTCACTTATAACTTTTTCATCTTCATCATCATCATTACAAGGAACAGTAGGTTCACAGACATTGGATGGAGGAGGGTCTCTACTTATACTGTTTTCATCATCTTCAACAGTTGTATCGGAGAGATCATCATCATTACAAGGAACAGTGGGTTCACAGGTATCTGTCTCTTTAGTCGTAGCTCCATTGGAGTCAGCACTAACAGAAATGGCTGGGTTTGGTTGGAAAGTACGGTTTGTGGTTTCTTCCTTCTCAGCAGCAGTCAAGTGGGAGGAAGAAGTACCAGCAGCTGCTACATCACTTGTAGCATTTTTACTCTTACAATCTTCTTTCCTATTCGCGTCTTTCTCATCTTCTTTTAACATGGGCTTCTCCTTCACACCTGTCCTCACTTTACCATCTGGTTTTTCCTTCTCCCCACCTCCGTCTTCTTCTCCCTCCTCATCTTCGACATCAGAGTCCAGTTTATAGGCAATAGTTGGCTCCACGTCCATTGCAGCAGTCCCACCCCGACCCTCACTCCCTGCTTCTTCCTCAACGTCAGTATCGTCATCATAACCAGCAGATGCAGTATCAGCACTTGCAGATAAGGATTTGACTTGTCTCTGTTCTTTTGCAGCTGCACTGTCCCCTGGAGAGACAGAATAACTCAATGTACTTATATTTAGATATAACTTCTACCCAAGCCTCACTCAAGACAAGATTGTGCAGACTTACAAAGAAGAAATATTAACAAACTTACATAAACATGTCATGTAAGATACTGTATAACATAGCTACATGAACTTTGGACAGTTTTGCTCTTGTAGCTACTACATACAGTAATCACCTTGTTACACCTTGTTACACATTGTTACACATCATAGTCTAAGACAGTTTATCAGGAACAAAAGAAATTTGAAGGGCTGCATTCAGGGAAAAACTTTGTAATTTTTTTCCAATGCCAGAAGATGACATCACAATAATTATTCCCTTAGGGACACAATCCCCCTTTGTTTACTGCAGCTTCCCCACATGAATGTCATATCAATGCCGTACCCATTGGTGAGACCACAGGTGTGTGTCGGTTTGCCAAGAGGGGCGGGGATGAAGATCTGGTGGTGTTGCTACTCTCCTCTTCCTCACAATCACCTACAGAGAATGATAAATAAACAAGTCAGCAGTCGGAAAAAATTAATCATAAGGAAATGCCTTATTGACCATACAAGTCATAGCAATAATGGCACATTCCCATCATATTATTGAAAGCAATACATTGGCATATCATAAAATAACAGATAGAGAAAACACATGTAGTTAGTTAGTTAGTACAAGGAAATGACCTATTGAAAGCAATACATTGACCATAATAACACCAGATGAAGAGAATGAGTGATATAAAAATGAAGCAGAATGCCTTTCAAGCTGAAACTGATACTATAATGGTGATGATAACTACACTGGATGAACTTTTGAATCGTAAGTTTTTGATATCTTCTTTCTCATTTTCTGACAACGCACACAACAGCAACGATTTACAAATTCTTCAGAGAGCCAAAAGAAAAATTCGGTTACGGAGATCACACTAATCCCAAGAAAGAGACCCAGCTGGCCTCCAATATCAGAGAGAAGAGCCACAAATGTGTAAGATACAGTCGTTATTACTGTTTCAACATTCAAACTCTCAAAATATGCATTAACACCAACCAAATTCCTCTGAATGTCCTGAATCTCCTCTTTCTCATAGTAGTATTCAGCTGGGATGGCAGAGTTGCTGTTAGAAATGTCATATGTGGTTGACTTGCAAGCAGAAATACAGGTGCACCCCTTCGGGATGAAGTACAGAACTTGGATGCAACAAATGTGCTTGAGTTTGCATGGCTCAAGGTGTGCAAACTGAGATGAATTGGAGGAGAACTGCTCGGGAGCAAATAAGCAGTTGCAATTTCTGGCTATTGCGGTATTGAGACAGTCCAAGGAGCATGCTGGAACTGAGTAACGAAATTGACCCTGGAGGTAAATGAATCCTGATGGATCTGTTTCTGTCCTGCAGTTACGCTTGGTAGCATCGGTGATATTCCGCTGAACCAGACCAATGAAAGCATTTCGACCTGGTGGTATTGAGAGACCCCTGTCCAATGGGAGGGGTGGTTCAGATTGGGGGTGAATGACGACTCTGATTCCAGCATCAAGTAAATACGATGAGACATATTGGTCCTGTTGTATATTCACTACCAGAGAGAGACCTTGTCTGATTCCAGTTCCATTGGTTTGAAGAATGGGCTTCCGAGAGCCTCCATTGAAAGTATAACACAAACCAAAATTAGTTATAAGAGGTGTTATGTCCCGTTCTTCACACTCCTTCCCCAAGAAAGTGCAATTCAGGATAAAAGTTTCCTTCTGGTCTCCAGCATATCTAACTAGATGTTCTAGTTTAATTTCTCTGAAGCTTGAATTTGAGTTTGAAAATGCTTTGCATACTTCAACTTCTCCAGGATCATATGGATCAATGTTCAAGATGTCTGAAACATTCCCCAGAGGCACACCTAATGCAGCAAGTCTATCATACCTTAACAGGTTTAGGTTGCACACTGTCACAGCAGGAAAATTGATGGGTTGTAACCTTTTGACTGATAATATAGTAGAGGTAGGACTGCTTGCCAACAACGTGATTCTGTCTAAGCAGTTTAGGAAGCAACCAACGGTGGCTCCTACAACGATGAACAACCAGAACAGTCTCTCTGTGATTGGCTTGTTGCTGAAGATCCTCGCAATGCCATGAGCTGTTGTATTCTCAATGTAGTTCCTGAAGGCGCTGTAGTCCTTTCTGCACATTCTTTCAGTACAGCTAATATCTTCTTCAAGTTCTTCTACGCCTTTTTCTACTCTTTTTTCCATACTCACCGGCACCACACGTATTACCATTCTTTGGAAACCGCTGCAAGCCCACTTTCATGCGCATGCGCAGCAACTCCGGAGTTGTACATGTACAGGGGTTTTCAGGTTGGTTGACACAAAATTTGCCGACTGTGCAGAATTAAATTCGTGCTCGCAAAATTTAAGATCATTGCATTTATATGACAGTATATTGTGCTCGCTTGAATTTATCTTGCACATGTGCAAATTCTACTGGTCAACCAACCTGAAAACCCCTGTACAGAGGTTTTAGGGAATCTTGCAAAAATTGGTCGTCAGGCCTCGGACCACTACGCATGCGCACTGCTTGAATTTTTGAAATTGTGCTCAGATTTGGAAAGGACTTTAGAGAAGTAAGCTTTGAAGAGCTAGCTAGTGACTGTTCTAGTATAGTTTTAACCTATTAGCATGCCATTCACCTTCTCCGGTGAGATTTTCGAGGCTCAAAAGTTGAGCATGCGCGAGAATGCACACTCAGCATTTTGCAAGATTCCCTAAAACCTCTGTATTTGTATGGTTGGCACATTACAGTTGCCATTTCTCCTCCACCCCCTCCAAGTACTTGGGCGAGCCTCCACACTATAGTACACAAGCGAGTCGATTTCGTTCGTTCGTACGTTCTAAGATTAATAGTTTTTCTTTGTGACGATCATCTGGTAACTTTGGTTTTTCTCTGTGACGATCATCTGGTAACATTACATCACATTACATTTCGCATGTGCAAACTTTTTTTGACAAACCTGCAGCTTTATGCACATGAAGTAATCCAGCATGCTCAATTCGGATCATTAGGCTCTGCCCACAGTGAAGATCATGCAATTGGAGATCATGCAATTGGAATAACAAGTAAGTTACCAACAAAGTGCTGACTGTGCATGTTAATTTTAACCCTGTTTGCATGTACATATAAAGATTTCACTAAGAAGAGCTCTTTACCTAGGTTGTATGCAAGTGTAGGTGCATACTCCATTTCTTCCTCCTCTTTTTCTTCATCCTCAAACCTCTCAGTGGCTCCATCATGCTTAACAACTCCACACACACCATCACTGCTACATTGTTCTACTATGTAATAATACCAAAAAGTTTTAGATCAAGAGGAAGGACTAGACAACTTGATCAAAAAACCAAAAAACCAAAAAAACAACAACAAAAAACACCAAAAAAACAAAAACAAAAAAACAAAAATAGAACAACAACAACAATTTATAAGTATGTATAGGACACTCTCACTCTGTAAGTTCCATGCCACAAACCTGCAGTGGTACTTCTTCCTCCACCTCCGATAGCACTCTCTTCTCCATCAGCAAGGTTGTAGGCCTGTGTCTGCTCATATGTCTCCTCATCCCCATCTTCCTTCATATCAGGAGGAGGACCAAGGAAGTACTGGCACTTGATGTCTGCAAATGTGAGCTCACAGCCATCAGTCAGTTCATAGTAGGCATGGGGACGTAACTGGACCTGAAGTTTATATATTCCAATCTCAAGTGTCCTTACTCCAAGCAGGGGGAAATTAATACTATTGCAATGGGACACAAAGAAGAGTTGACTGTCCACATTACTAGTTCACCCCAACTGTCCTATCCTCCATTTGCTGGATTATGCCAAAAATTATAACCTGTTAACATTTGTCTACTCACACTTCCTCTGTACGTTTTGTTCCTGCTATCGTTATCTTGCACAAAGTGAGTCCCTCCCTCCACCAAGATCACTGCATGTTTGCGCGACAATGACACTGTCTCTATGGACAGGTCGCAATCCACACTACGACCAATGCTCGATTCCCCTGAGAACAGTATCACCATCAATGGTTAATTCAGATATATAACAATACATATTAGCACCTTCATAAACAGGGTAGTCTGTCTGCTCCAGTTCCTGTTGGGCCATTATCCGGAGGTAGCCCACAGGCTGGGCATCAATTGGAATACTTTCACTGTCTTCTCCCGTCTCTGTGTCATCTTTCGCCACCATCGGCATAGTCGGAGCTATAAACGTCTCATCCATTACTGTCTAAGCCCGAGACACTAAAGCTTTTGGGTTAGTTTGGCACAAGTTTGAGCAGGCATATTCCTGCACGCATAATTGGCGGGTAAAGAGCGGTTTTCTTACAGCAGCATAATAAAATAGAACACATACAAAAAAAGGTATCAAACATTATCGGTTGTTTCTAGATCTTGTTTGTCAGCAGTCCTATACTGCTTTTTCCCCTTTTTTTTATCATCAAAATATTTGTTGATTCTCTTACCACAACATAATCGTTGATAGCCTTCATCTGCAAGCCATGTCACAAACTCTGAAATAGATATTACACTGACCCCAAGAAACAGACCCAGTTGGCCACCAATATCAGATAGCAAAGACACTGCACTGTAAGCTGGACTTGTGGTGAGGGTTTCCACATTCAGAGTTTCAAAATACACATTGACACCAATGATATTTTCTGGCACACGTTCATTATCTCGACCCATGAAGGAACTGGAAACATAAGAAGCTGGCAGAGACGAATAACTGTTAAATGCTTGGTATTCAGTGTTACTGCAAGCACTTGGACAGTCACATGGAATATTAGCAAATACCTGACTGTTGATGCAACAGAGGTCGTGATAGGTACAGTTATCAACGAAAGAACATCCACATTGTTTAATAATATTTTCAGCTTGGCATGCAAGGAGGCAACCTGTCGCTGAGTACCCATTAGCACGATTACAACCTGCATCCTCTCTTTTGTCTGTTATATTTCGCGTTGTGAGTCCTATGAAGGCATTCCGACCGGCAGCTACAGCTATTGCTCTGTCTATGGGCATAGGGAATTCATTTGGGGAGTGGATATTAATCCTTACCCCAGCATCAAAGTACGAAGATGCCACATACTGTTCCTGTTGAATATCCATATATAAAGACAGACCTCGTCTAATGCCAGTTCCACTTGTATTGTAAGTGCCATTCCTATTGAATATGAAACAGCGACCCAAACCAGTTAAGACCGGTTCCAATGTACAGTTAGAATCCAAAAAGGTGCACGACTGAATAAACACTTCTTCTTCGTGTCCAGCTCTCCTATATAGTGTATTCAGGTTAATGGCCGGTCCAGAAGTCACTATTGCCTTACATTGGTTTAATAAAGCTTGACTGCCATCTGGAATGAAATTTATAACACTACGAACATCTTCGATATTACTAGTCCCTGTAGCATTGTCGAAGGTAATAATCCCGACATTTTGGAGACCATCCATAGTCAAAGGATTGAGATTACAGATGGTTACAGCAGGGAAACTGATAGGCTGTTCTCTGATAATAGAAGTAGCAGTGGAATTCGGATTGCTAGCCAGGAATCTGATTCGATCTATGCAATTGTTTAGGCAACCCCCTGCAGCAACTAACACAATAATGAGCCAGAATATACGTAGGGCTACGTGCCCCCTGAAAATCCTCACTAAACCATGAGCGGTCGTATTCTCGATATATTCTCTAAAAATGGTTGTATCTTTACTCAACAATTCTTTTTTGTAAGAGAATTCTTCTTCTTCGTCCTCGTCATTGCTAGTGTCATTACTGCTGCAGTGATTGTCAGTGACAGCACGGTAGCCAATATCTTTCGTAGAAGAGTCATGAAGATCTGTATTCGAACTGTCCCCAACGACTAACGATAATTCTTTTTCTTGAGACATCGTGGTGCTATGGTATTGATGATAGCTACCAGAAATAGCACCTCTCTAGCTCTGGAACTAAACTGGAAGGAAAATTGGCGCGTATGAAACCAAGGGATGGTCAGTTTTTGCATAGCATAGCGATCAGCCACGGAACTTAATTCACTGAACGGAATTTCACTGCGCATGCGCAGGATCCATTTGGATATAAATTGTGGCTTCCTCTTCCTCTGAAACTCTCTCTAATGTAATTCACTGCAGCTCTATTCAGAACTCAATTTGATGTCAGAGGGGAAAAAGTCCAGTTTCAACTTTACACATTACTGCATCAAAGACCTAGAGAGACCTTCCACCTGTATCCAGAGACCACCCTTCTATAATTGTGTTCCAATAGTGCCTTTATAATTGATTTGATGCTATGGGCAGGTTTCACTGTAATAGGTGCACACGATATTTTGTTAGCTAGTGTCCTTTTTGTGTGATTTCTTATAAGTGCTATATTATGTACATTATGATCACAGGTAGCTAGCTAGCCAGCCATGTACTTTTTAAGTCACTTCCTGATTCCAGTTCCTATTATTGATCCGACTCGTCATGGTTCCTGGTTAACCTCATACCCAGGCTCTGAGTTATGGGTATAGGTTTGGTAGCATAATTTTGAGCATAATAGCTAGGTATACTCCCTAGCATACCTAGCTACATGTATTAGGTAAAAAAAAATTGGCACAATTTATAGTACAGTTCCCATGCATGCAGCCACAAAGGACCTCAATGCTCAAAAGTGCTACTTGTACAACCTACCGGTATTAATTTTCTGCTGCTTTGGACTTGCATTATCAATATAGTTGTCACTCCTACTCCATGTAGCTAACTGCTGCTGACTAGTTATGCATAAATTTGTGACTCATTGACTATTAGCTATAGCTAGTTAATAACCTTAAAATTAATCTATTATTTTTATTTAATGCATAGCTATAATGAACCAAATTATTGTGGGCATAGCTATAGCTAGCTTGAGCATAACTTGTGCACAATAGGAAATCACAGTAAAAAAAAATTAGCATAGCTAATTATTTATTTGGCTCAAGTTAGCTATAGTTAGCTATGTGGAGGAGTTCCTGATGCATGGATATCAACATGATTACTTCTTCAACTAGGTTTGTAGCACATGCTCACAGAGCCTAGATGCTCACAGAGCCTAGATCTGTCTTCTTATAATAATGGGTGCTATAGTGACAAATAATGTTGTAATACACTGATATCTGTTATTAGACAAGTCTTGGCGGGACATTAGAATGTCATGGAAACTAACAGACACTCCAAAAAGAAGGCAAACCTCAAATGCCTAAAAGAGTTTGGTAGTAACATCTCATAATTCACACACACTCTAGCTACAACCAAAGGACAAAAGGGTGAGTCCCAAGTGTGTCCATTATTCTGAGGTTCTTCTCTTTGTATACAGTATAGCCATTGAGAATCAGCATATATGCAGGGCTGATAAAAAAATTGGCACTATATTGTCAAGATGGAGAGTGCATGTCTGTAATCATGAATCATGCAGTAGACCGTGAAAGTCATCAATGGTGCACATGGAATAGATGTGGCCCTCATTGCAGAGAAACTCCACTGCTTCTCTGTATGAGGAAGAGGAGTCATTCAAGTCATCTAGAAGGAAATACATTTATGGTTGGTTACGAAGTGCTGGCTCAACAAAAATTAGCAAACTGGTCATTTCTTTCTAACTGTAGCTACATCATGCAGTGGCATTAAAATCCCTTGCATCAAAAATACTAATTATTGACAGCACTACATTTTGTACACCCACTGTTCACTCACCTGACTTTCGTGTCATGTTCCGGCTGTTTCACGGTGTCTACGACATCTTTGGTCTTGGTCATGAGGACAGTTGGAAATGACTGTGCTTGCTGCAATAGGGGAGCCAGACCACTGTTGTGTTGTGCACCTGCCTGGAGGACATATTGCCATAGGAGTACTCAAGCTCCTCCTCCTCCACTGTGACCCTCACTGCTGGAACTATTCAGGCTGAAATAAAATACAGGAGTTAAGTCATCTACCACAGAATGTATACCCGTATAAGATATATCGAATCATCAGTTCTTGACCCGATATTTGAATGTTGTAAGTCATAAGTTAGCATTGAATCTATCATATTTACTGGTGGGTCTCTGGCTAATACCATAGCTACCATGCAACACTGCATGCACTGAGACATTGGCGAAGATTATGTGGATTTGGGGGGCATGTCACGCAAAATCCGGTCCCCCACCAAAACCGGTCCCCCCGGACCAAAAGTAGCTGCCAAAATCAGTCCCCCCTTGCAAAAATTGGTCCCCTTGCGCAACCGTGCGCAATAATACAGCGTGCTCGGCTAGTTCTCTGTCATTTTTGGTGTCTGGCTGTGTCATGGATTCATGCTCTGAGACTGAAGAAGATAGAGAAGCTGTATTGGTGAGGGATGCGGTGTAATACCTTCAGAATGCTATTTACCCTCCAGGTAATGTAACTACTAACTAGAGTCTATTGCTAGCCATACAGCCAGTAGTAAATCAGCTTGAGATTGTAGATACCTATATCACCACCCATGCTAACGTTCTTTGTAGAAGCTACTAAGAATGAAAAGAGGATCATTTATAGAAAAGGCAGAGAGAATTATTGTGAGAAAGAGTGAAGTGTTTTTCAAGAAGAAAGGTGGAGAGCAAGTGAGTTATACTGTAAATCTGCATGCATACCTGCAATAAAAATGTTAAAATATAAATATGTGTAGCTACTGTCTCAAGTTGCATTTTGCTACAGGTGTGTTATATTTCAGAGAGGGAAGAAAGATTGAGAATTTTGGAGTCTTGCCACTCAGAGCCAACTTTTGGACACCTAGGGTTGAAGAAAACAGTGGCACGTATTAATGAGAGATTCATTTGGCCTGGAATCATAAAAGATGTTAATGAATTTGTGAGTTATAATTCTGTCTATAATTATAATTAATTTTATTCTGTGCTACCAGCATGCAAGCAATGGTCATAATATTAGCTATATCATTTTGGTGATGGCATAGGTTGACAAATGTGACGCTTGCCAGAGGTGTCGGCACAACCATGCAAGATTAGAAATGACCACTCAAATTAGCCAGTGCATGCGAGGCCATGGTGACCAGACATTTTGAGATTGTTATTTTGAACCCTGTAGGTGGGTACAATTGTGGACTTTTTGCACTTGCATCAGCGTGTGCAATGGCCAGGACCCCTCGACTATCAGATTTGACGAGGCAATGATGTGGCAACATTTGATAGATGGGTTGTCAAACAAACTGTTAATGCCATTCCCTGGGACCAGGAAAATTAAAAGGCGTGTGAAGAAGCTTGTACCAGCAAGAACAGAGGTGGTCAAGGTGTACTGCACATGCAGACTGCCGGATGATGGACACAAGATGGTTGAGTGTTACCAATGTAAAGAATGGTAGCTACCACACAAGTTGTGTCAAGATTCCCAGAACATATATAGACAATCGGAAGAAGTGGAACTGTGGTAGATGTATAATAGATGTATAATAATTTTAATAATAATAACAGTGAGGCCATGCCCTATACTGTATATATATTTTTTCTCTTAGCTGTGTTGAGATTATTGAGTTGGGGGACTTACTTCAGTATGGAGGGGGACCATTTTTTGCTGCCAAATTTGGTCCGGGAGGGG
The DNA here is from genome assembly GCA_963924555.1 of Crambe crambe. Lineage (NCBI taxonomy): Eukaryota > Metazoa > Porifera > Demospongiae > Poecilosclerida > Crambeidae > Crambe > Crambe crambe. The sequence continues at coordinate 2,207,726 of OZ004592.1, forward strand.
GACCATAATTTGCTTGGGGGGACTGTATTTGGCAGCCAATTTTGGTCCGGGGGACTGATTTTGGCAGCTACTTTTGGTCCGGGGGGACCGCTTTTGGGGGGGACCGAATTTCGCGTGACAGGCACCAGGAGACCACAAAATCTGTTCTCTTCTAAAGTGCAGGGTGTTCAAATGTACTGCACATAGCTACAGTTCTAAAACCCTCAATAGAGTGCATAACATATTCTCCTATCCCCTTCTATATACTGTCGTAGCTCTGAAGGGGAAAGGGGAAAGGGTGGATTGTTCCTCTGTCTACCATACCATGCAACACTGCACTGAGAGTAGTACCATATCCAGATCGTGTAACTGGGATTGGAAACGCTCCAACAATGTGTGGAAGAGCTGTTGAAGTTCTGAAGTCCATAGCAGCTATAGCTATACCATTCCAATCACCTTTCCACTAATTATTTTAGAAGACATTAGTTGGGCCAAAGTCACAGGATTCACTGATTGGTCGGGCAGCACACTGTAAGGAATTCCTTAGAGAAAGAAAAAGAATCATAATTATAGTGTTAAATGTTAAGGATAAGATTACAGTTACAAACACCCTATGGTTCCACCATAGCTAGCTAAATGCACAGAGCAACGTCAACAGCATCCTGCTAACAACTTGCTTTCTTTTTTTAGGTAACGAACTTTAGGTTGTTTCTATCAGACTAGCTGATTGCTAACATAAACAGAAAGGCTTAATCTATCCCATGCACTATCATGTTACATACCTTTACCAAACTTTTCGAAGTTGTAATTCTGATGTAGAATGACATGGGGGATCTTGCCACACCCATGTGACAAGCTAGTCCCCTACAGGCCACCCATTTGAAGTTGGTAAAGGGTTGATAACTCTCTCCCTCATCTTATGATCTACATTCATTATCTGAGATTTCGTTACTGAGCAGTGCTTGGTTGACCCAATGACCAGTGATAAGTACAATGACATTAAAAATTAATAAATTTATCAAATAAATAAATATCTTACCCTCTATGGAAGGTTCAGAGACTTCCTCAGGTTTGGACGCAGTCTCTTGGGGCATCATTGTGCACTGTGTCTAACAAAAATTGCTTTCCATCTAAGCTAGCCAACTGAATGTTTGACATCAGATTCAATCTAGCCTTGCTACCCAGCCCACAGAGCAGGAAAGAAGTGAGCCTGGGTACGAAGCTCCTTCCAGTAAAGCTGGTTTCAGCAAGAAGCCAGCAGTAGCAGCTAGCAGCAAAGAAACTGAAGCTAGCAGCAGAAGGAGGTGGAAACTAGCAAGGAGGCGAATGCCAGCAAGGAGGAAGAAGTCAGTATCAAGGAGGCAGAATCAGGGATTAGTTAGGTAGCAAGGAAGCAGAAGCTAGCAGCAAGGAAGCAAGAAGTCAGTATCAAGGTCACTTCTTCATTGGCTGAGACCATCATCTTTCCCACCAAAAGAACCTGGAGAGGTATTTGTGCACAGCTGTAGCATACAGTCAGTACATAGCTATGTATTGTTACTTGTGGAAGGTGCCCCACTGTGCATTTGCAGCAAGGGTTAACTAAAGCAATCAATTGGGATTCACTAGCTATAATTATGTGTTTGCGGCAGAAAATTCGTAATAACTGCTAAAATACACGACACTTATTGCTAGCATATTTCATTCTTATAATGTTTTCTTGAAGACATAATGCTGATAGCATAAAGAACGCTGGCTTGAATGCATGTTTTTATTGCTGGCTTCGCCTCCAAGGCTATCAGTTAATTCGATCCTGCGTACCCAAATTAGATTCATTAAACTTTGTCCTGCTAATCTAAACCTTAATTGTTATTATGCAGCACGTTATTGATGATCATGTCCTCACCAAATTGGGAGGTTGTGCTAGTGGCCTAGTTGCCCCCTACTAATTATGCTTCAACCAGACACTTTACAGGCTGGCATTGAACTCTAGTTTTTCTGAAGCCTGGAAACAACCAATGGTGGCCCCTACAACAATGAACAACCAGAATAGTCTCTCCATTGACTGCATGGTTGCTGAAGATCCTCGCAATGCCAGGAGCTGTTGTATTCAAAAACAGTTACCAGCCTGGCCACCTCCCCCCACCCCATGCATGTCTCCAAGTCCTTCAACTACATTTAGTTTTTATCAAGTGAATATAGCTACAGATCATGTTATTCACAAAAAAGAGCCAACTGTGCATGTAAATCAACCCCAGTTAGGTGCTAACACCACAAGATTTCACTAAGTTGTATATAGGTGCATTTCTTTTTCCTCTCGGTGGCTCCATTGTACTTAATAACTCCACACACACCATCACTGCTAACATTGTTCTACTATGAGTAATAACATCATAGAAAGTTATCACTCTATAACTTCATTGCCAAACAATTCCAACTGTCCAAGGAAAACAAACTGTAATATGTAGAAGCCCATGTAAATATCAACTATCAACTTACAAGTAACACTTATGACCTTGCATGTGTCACTACACATTTTCAAGGTCACACATTAGATAACTCAGTGCATACTAACTTAATAATTAATGAACACCTGTGACCTTGCATGTGTCACTTCAGAGTTTCAGTACGTACATAGCTAGATATGACAGGTGCTTCACCACTCGCCTACACTCATGGTGTCATAATAATAGCCTGATTCCAGGCCCATTAAAGTAGGCCTGGGAACGAGGCTAGGTGTCACATGATGCACACAAATTGTGCCATTTTTGGACTCAATTTTGTGCAAAAGATTAGCTACAAAATAGTTTAAGAAAAAAGTGGTACAGTAGCCTGCAACATCCATAATTCATTATTAGAATTGTACTAAAGCTTTTGCTTACATAGCATTGTTGTGCATTAAAAACTGGCACATTCTCCTACATGCATAATATGTATTGGCGGGTAGCTAAAGAGCAGTTTTTTTATACTGCAGCATAATAATATAACACACAAAAAGCTATCAAACATTATTGGTTGTTTCTAGATCTTTTTTAGACTTTTTCTTTTTCTTTTTTTCCCTTCTATCGAAAAAATATTTGTCAATTCTCCGACCACAACATAATCGTTGATAGCCTTCATCTGCAAGCCATGTCACAAACTCCAAAACAGATATAACACTGATCCCAAGAAACAGACCCAGTTGGCCACCAATATCAGATAGCAAAGACACTGGATTGTAAGCTGGACTTGTAGTGAGGGTTTCCACATTCAGAGTTTCAAAATACACATTGACACCAATGATATTTTCTGGCACACGTTCATTATCTCGACCCATGAAGGAACTGGAAACATAAGAAGCTGGCAGAGACGAATAACTGTTAAATACTCGGTATTCAGTGTTACTGCAAGCACTTGGACAGTCACATAGAATATTAGCAAATGCCTGACTGTTGATGCAACAGAGGTCGTGATAGGTACAGTTATCAACGAAAGAACATCCACATTGTTTAACAATATTTTCAGCTTGGCATCCAAGGAGGCAACCTGTCGCTGAGTACCCATCAGCACGATTACAACCGGCACCCTCTCTTGTGTCTGTCATATTTCGCGTTGTGAGTCCTATGAAGGCATTCCGACCGGCAGCAACAGCTATTGCTCTGTCTATGGGCATAGGGAATTCATTTGGGGAGTGGATATTAATCCTTACCCCAGCATCAAAGTACGAAGATGCCACATACTGTTCCTGTTGAATATCCATAAATAAGGAGAGACCTTGTCTAATGCCAGTTCCACTTGTATTGTAAGTGCCATTCCTATTGAATGTGAAACAGCGACCCAAACCAGTTAAGACCGGTTCCAATGTACAGTTGGAATCCAAAAAGGTGCACGACAGAATAAACTCTTCTTCTTTGTGTCCAGCTGTCCTATATAGTGTATTCAGGTCAATGGCTGGTCCAGAAGTCGCTATCGCCTTACATAGGTTAAATGAAGCTTGACTGCCATCTGGAATGAAATTTAGAACACTACGAACATCTTCGATATTACTAGTCCCCGTAGCATTGTTAATAATCCCGACATTTTTGAGACCGTCCATAGTCAAAGGATTGAGATTACAGATGGTTACAGCAGGGAAACTAATAGGCTGTTCTCTGATAATAGAAGTAGCAGTGGAATTCGGATTGCTAGCCAGGAATATGATTCGATCTATGCAGTTGTTTAGGCAACCCCCTGCAGCAACTAACACAATAATGAGCCAGAATATACGTAGGGCTACGTGCCCCCTGAAAATCCTCACTAAACCATGAGCGGTCGTATTCTCGATATATCCTCTAAAAGTGGTTGTATCTTTTCTCAACAATTCTTTTTTGTAAGAGAATTCTTCTTCTTCTTCGTCCTGGTCATTGCTGGTGTCGTTGCTCTGATTGTCAGTGACAGCGCGGTAGCCAATGTCTTTCGTACGAAGATCTGTATTCGACCTGTCCCCAGCGACTAATGGCAACTCCTTTTCTTGAGACATCACGGAAGAGGTGTGTATAAAATTGGGCACACATTGCCACTTAAAACATTGACGATGCAGGAAGTAATTAGCTTAGGCAGGCAGCTCAGCGCGCGGCGCGCGGCAGGCAGGCGGCCGGCCGGCCGGCCGCGCCGGCGGCCAGCTCACTACATGTACCGTACATGTAGCGCACAGGCGCGCAAACGCCATGCGCATATGCATGGGGATTTAGATGGACCTGGGTTTCGACGACTCTTACTTTGATAGCACCTCTGGAACTAAGCGTGAAGGAAAAAAAGAGGAAAAAGGTGCGTATGAAGCCAGACAATGTGAACTACAGGTAAGGAGTAAGGCAAAATTATTGATCAAGGGGTGTGTCTCCAAAGTGATAGTAGCTAGCTCTCTGATGGCCTGAAGTACATCATTGTTATGATGAATCATGAAAAGATTCAATCATCATAACCTTATTTTGCTCAGAATTAGTCTATTTTTTTTATGCTTTCTGTAGTGGTTTATGAAGTATTGTCAGAACACTTCACAGTTAGAGCCTGATTCAATCCATGATTTAGGATTCATGGTTCTGAAGTACAAGGCAGACCTGATATACTACCAAAGAAACTACCTAGAAGCTTCAGAGCTCTACAAGAAGGTGCTAGCGGTTGTTCCAAGGAGTAATGGATGTGTCACAAGGGAGATAAGAGAAGCTCTTGTTAGGTGTTACTTGAGACTCGAACAAGGAGAACTGGCGCAACTGGAAGCAGAACATCTGGTCAGCTATTCTTTATCTCTAGTATCTCCAGATAATGTTAGTCTCGTGAGCTATGCCTCTTTCTATTGTAAGTAGTGCCAGACCAAAGGAAAATGGCCACTGGACATTATAATTGCATACCTCTTTTGTTGTTGTACAGCATGAAAGGTATAAACTTTTGATCTTGGGGGAACAGTATTATGAAAGCAATTTCCTCATTGATTTCTACAGTCTTGTAAAAGTGGATTGTAGTTGTAGGCCACTGTACTGCTAGGCTTATCTGCCTACATGCAGCTGCCTGGCTGATACAGTATTATTATAGGCAATCACATGCTTTGTGCAAGTTAGGTATAAATTGCACTCTTTATCTAGCCAGTTTCTCATGCAATTATACTCAAATTACACTCAAAGTATGTGATTACCTATACTGATAATGGAAGTAATTTCCTAGGGAAGCAGCCTGCATGGTCACAACACAGTGAATCCTGTATTAAGAAACCACCTTATATCTCAGTAGTGCTTGTGTACCATTGATTTTTGATCTCTGTAAAGAGGCCACCTTCATTAAGAGACCCACCCCCTATAGACAGGCTTCACTGTACATGTCGTTGCAACCCTGAAGTACATTTCTTGCATATGGCCTGGAGACATGAATCAGGTCCCAGCCAATCGAATGTCTGCATTGAGAGGACTGTATTTTCACGAAGAGTAGACATCTAAATAACACCTCATAGAAATTGTCCCAAAATGTTCTAGTATATACTAAGGTGTGCACTATTTAGACCTCTAGTAATGTGGTCCATGCATTATTTCGAGGATAACAGTTTTTCTCTTTTAGATTCTTCCTCCTCATGAGAAGGACTGGTCATCATGGAAACTGCTGGCTCAGTGTCACAAGTTGCTCCACAATTATGAAGGTTCATGTGTTATATTTCATGTTCCATAATTATGGTACATATAATTATTGTATTTGCATAGCTCAGGTGACAACTCTTCAGACCAGTGCTTCCCTTCAGCGCTGCCATCCGGACTTCTGGGTGTGTCTTTCTGAGGGTTACAAAGACTTGCAGCTGGCGTCCTCTGAAACTAGATCAGTAAATCTCTGCTGTAGTGATTGTGATGGAAGCCATGCATCTGTGTGTGATAACCTCAGAACCATCCTGCTTAGAACTATTCAGTTATTTCGACCGTATCTGTCATGGAGAACTCAAAGTAGCAAGCAGAGTGAGTCAACAGAGCCTGAATGTCTATGCGATGACAAAAATCACAAAGATTTGGAAGGTGATAATATAGCATGCTATACTGATATGGATTCGGCAAATTGTACAGAGCATTGCATCTTCTTCGGGACATCTGATCTTTCTCGTTATTTCCGAACTATAATGTTTGCTTCAGAGTCACTTCAAGAGATCACCAGTGACTTACCAATCATCCCAAATCTCAGATTCCATCTATGTTTCGACCACTCTCCATTTAGCCTTCTGATAAGGCATTTGATTTCCCCCGAGAACTTCACCAAAGTGGCAGAAGACCTCTGTAAGTGTTCATTATCAGAAGTGGCCCGGCAGCTTGTGAACAGTATCCATGCAATGGCAGAGTGTAGTTGCCTAGTATGGGCAAGGTGAGGTGGAGTAACTATACAGTGAGTGGAGCCCGCCCCATGACTCCCTGAAGTACAAATCTGTCCCTGTTGCTCTAATATAATTCAACCCCTGAATCATCTCTAAAGACACACCTCTCTAATCAGGACACTAAGCACCTCTAATTAGGACACTTACCTCTCTAATCAGGACACTGACACCTCTAATAAGTTCACTGAAATAAGGTCGCCTCTAATTAGGACACCATCTCAACTTTTAGGCAGCTGTTGCTCTACTCGGTGAAGTATTCCCATTCTTTTCCCAAAGAAGCTTTACAGTCTGAACTCAGTGATGTCCAAGCACGTTTAGAGAACTGTCACGAGGGAACCAGAAACTACATTCTCAAACACTTCTCCAAGAGAACAGTGAGTTTTATGAAGTGTTGTGTATTAACACAATTTTAAAATTCTCTCTCTCTCTAGGTTTTTGATGAAAAGTAATGACAGTAACATCATTATACTCAAATGTAAAGATAACAGCTCATGTAAAACTTTCTCCCTCAGAGTTCTGAATACAATTCACTCCATTAGAAACCTGACTACCTGTATCTAGAGACCACTTAGTTGTGTGATTTTGACCTCCATACAGAGACCACCTCCCTATTATGGCGAAGGGTTCCTGGAGCCTGGTTACTTTCTCAACTAGACTTGTCACGGAGCCTGTCTTATATGGGTGCTTGCTACTGGGCAGTTATAGTGACATGTCCTGGCAAAAGGAATTCACAAATGTTATGAACACTGAAACCTGTTATTGGACAAGTCTTGGGACATTTAGAATGACATGGAAACTCTGATAACAGACACTCCAAAAAAGGGCAAACCTCATGACAAAATAAAGTCTAAAGGAGCTTTTGTTGTGTACACACTCTACAACCAAAGGACAAAAGGGCAAGTCCCAAGTGTGTACATTATTTGGGAGTTCCCCTTGTATACAGTATCGTGTGCGATTGATTTGAGAATCAACATTATGCAGGGCTGATAAAAAAAAATTAATATTGGCATGTGCATGTGAATTGGTCTGTGTTCTGTCTTCATGCATCAGTAGACTTGAAGTGAAAGTCATCAATGGTGGAATAGATGTGGCCCTCATTGCAGAGAAACTCCACTGCTTCCCTATATGAGGAAGAGGAGTCATTCAAGTCATGACCTCTATTCTATTGGTTTTTAGAAGGTTCTATAATATTAGTGGTTTCTAGAAGGAAATACTTTATGGTTGGTTTATGGAAGTGCTGGGTCAACAACTGGTCCCATGCACAACCAGGACTATAGAAAGGTCAAATTAGTAACAGTGTTTGTAAAAGACAAGGAAATCACAAGGAAGTGACAGGTGAATATGGTATGCTGGTACTAGATTATAAGAAATCAGGGTTGTGTCATGAACACATTCTAGTTAGACATTCAGTACCCTAGCTATATTACAAGACTTTTTTTCATGGAAGTAGCTGACCATCAAAAACAGCCTGTCAAGGGACATTTTTTGTCCAACTTTCCCAACTTGTCTGGTCAATTTTGCCATTTGCCATAATTGTGATTGTATGTTCAGACAAAATTACTCCCTTAAAAATACACCCACTCACCTGACTTTCATGTCGGTATGTCCCTGCTGTTTCATGGTGTCTACAACATCTTTGATGTTGATTCCTTGGTCTTGAGGACAGTTGGAGATGACGGTCAAGACGTGCTGTTGTAGGGGAGCCAGGCCACTGTTGTGTTGTGCACCTGCGTACATAGACCCCCCACCACCTCCCCTGGAGGACATCTGAGTGCTTGTTGCCATAGGAGTACCCCAAGCTCCTCCACCTCTACCTCCCATCTGTAACCCTCGCTGCTGGAACTGTTCAGGCTGAAATAAAACACAAAGAGTTAGTCATCTACCAATAGCAGCAGGTGCATTGAAGAGTAACCATGCATAGATGTCATAACAGTTCTTGACCCAACCATGAAATGTTATTGCTCTGAGGAATTCCTTAACATAAAAAGTGGAGGATGAAACTCAATTTAATACTTGCTATGATACTCACTGGTTCTTTGTACATGCATGTTCTTCATGTACAGAGTGTCCCTTTGAGGAATGCCCCTTTCATGTCCTTCATGTACCCTTATTATACAAGGGTCCCAGGAATGCCCCTTCATGTACAAGAATGTCCCTTTGATACAAAGAATATATACTGTAGATTTCAGGATGGTTGTCAGTAAGGAATGAGAAATAGGTAGTGGCTTACAAGGACCTAAGAAACCCGATCCTTTCATGTCCTATACAATCCATGCAGTTGTGTGAACCATAGGACAAACTGTATCCACCTATTCCCCAAACCTTCCTGACAACCAACCTGCAATGGACAGTAATATTACTGTTTGAGAAATATGCTTTTCATAATGGGGCATTCTGGTACATATCATATTTCAAAGGGCCACTCAGTATACTCCTGTTGACACACTTTCTGGGATACAAAAATTATAAATAGGCCCTTAAGATACTCTTGTTTCCTTGATGTTGTGTAGCAAACTGACAACCTTACCACTGGTAGTCCTTTAGTGCTTGCCAAGTGAGCAAACATCACTTCTGATAGATGATGCGAGAGTTCATTAAAGTCTGTGACGGGCCTTATATAGAAAGCGGTCACACTCCTTTGCTTATTAAAGACTTTGAGGTGTCCCACTATTCGAATGTACATGCCCTCCTGACACTCCATCCGCTCTTGCTGCTCTGCAGGGTCCTGGTCCGACACCCACTTCTGGACTTTGACCCATGGGCCTGTCCGATCATCAACCTTATAGACCACATTTGTTGGACTTGTGGTGACCTCCATGATCTCACCCACCAAACATACCTAAAAGAAGAAGAAAGCTTGATAGTTCAGAGAATCCCCACATCACAATGGCCTTTTTTTCCTCAAAACTAATTATGGCACCACACTAGTCCAGTACTTCATTATTCCACACACCTGATATTACGACTATTAAACAGCCCCTCTATAACCACCACCTTCCTTCTGGCCAAAGGCAGCTGGCCATTAAACAGATTCCATAATGCAGTATTTTGATTGGAGGCAATTGAGTTATTCTGACAGAGAACATGAACGGTCTATAGCAACTGTCTATGGGCCTAAAATAAAGTGAGAGGTGGAAGGTTAGTATGTCCGGAAACAGCTTATTATAGAGGTGGATTCACTGCATTCCATACAACTCTGCACTGAGAGTAGTCCACTATATTCCCACTGAGAGTAGTACACTCCCACTGAGAGTAGTACACCATACACACCATTCCCATTGAGAGTAGTACACCATATACCATTCCATGCACTGAGAGCAGTAATATACCATTCCAACTGACACCATATACCATTGTGTACACCATATACCATTCCCACTGACACCATATACCATTGTGTACACCATATACCATTCCTATTGACACCATATACCATTCCCACTGACACCATACCAATTGTGTACACCATATACCATTCCCACTGACACCATATACCATTGTGTACACCATATACCATTCCATGCAACATTGCACTATTAGAAATAAGTGATGGTTACCGTACAGTGGGATAATTTTGGTGAGGATAAAAATTCAGTAATTTTGGTAATCAGTTTATCTATCAAAAATTTTTCTATTTTCCAAATAAAGCCACCATTTAGCCACAATCTTCTTAGCTAGCTAGATTCCATCAATTAAGAAGTCGCCACGATCACAAAGAGGGAGAAATGAGGGCCAAAAATAGTATGCAAGCCAAGTGAAAATGGAGATTCAGCAGCTATGAAGCAAAGTTTGTAGATAGTGCTGCAACATGTGCTAAAATAATCACATCGTACCGAATAAAAGACTACCATAATTCTTCATCTGAATTGTCCTTTGATGATTAACGAAATATTTTATCTCCGAAAAAAACCCGCTTTACGGTATGTTATTGTAGCAGATATATTTGCAGCCTCTTTTAGTCCACCATCGTTTATCTGCAGCATCTAAGTAATCTTCTAGCAAGGTAATTAGCTTGCTTGAGTATTTAGTAAAGAAAACTGCAGCAGATGGTAATACTTTTCATTACCACCACAGATCAGGTGAATTTTTAAAATGGGTTTAAAATGGCTGCTCTTGCTACATTTTTTATACAAAGGAAGTCAAGAGTTGACATCAACCCCCAGCTAACCCCTGGACAGGTATGGTCTATGTAGTAATGGTTGCTGTAGACTCAATACCAGTCACATCAAGTAAGCAGCTGCCTTCCAGTTATTTTAGCTATATTGACTACAACCTACCTAACTCAACCATAATAGGCTGGAGGCACTGTTGCTGTAGACTCAACCGCCAGTAAGCAGCTGCCTTCCAGTTATAACCACAAACTAGCTTCAACATATGCATGCATGGCTGGAGTTACGGATGGCCTTTTTTTTTTCCAAGTGGAACTGCATACCAAGTAGAGCTGACTAGTTAGCGCTATATTTGAAGCCATTCTAAGCTCTAAACTCTGCTGGCCTCACTGAATTACCTCAGCAATGGCCGAGAACTCAAGCGTGTATTTGGTAAAGGGTCATCGATATTATGGATTAGTATGTACATGATGCCTAATTACATAGCTAGGGAAAACTTCCATTCCGCTGACCTCACTCAACTATCAGTGTTTGCTGAGCAAGAGAAGATGGCATATAATTTTTGGACAGTAAGTACTGAGATATGAGTGTATGTAAGAGTGGAAACAATTTTTCTACTTGGAATTTAATTATTTTTTTTTGTCTCTCTCAATAACAATAGGGCATTATTATACCAGACTGAATATTTACAGGAGGACATTCCCTGTGGCTCTGTAATGAGCAAATCCCCTTGGACCCCTGGACATATGGCGAAGTCCTGTAGCTCTATTATGCTAGCATTGTGTGGGGCATCATGCCCAAGGCTATGCCAGCATAATTTGCATGTCCCATTCCATGCATTGACTATACCATTTCAGCACTGAGAGTAGTACACTATAACTACACCACTCCACACCACCACTATAGCACTGAGAGTAGTACACTATAACTACACCACTCCACACCATCACTATAGCACTGAGAGTAGTACACTATAACTACACCACTCCACACCACCACTATAGCACTGAGAGTAGTACACTATAACTACACCACTCCACACCACCACTATAGCACTGAGAGTAGTGAGAATAGTAAACTACAATTATACCATTCCAATCTCTTTTCCATTAATTTTGAAGATATTTTCACTGATCTCTTCAGCTGAGATGAGTTGGGCCGAAGTCACAGGGGTCACTGATTGGTTACGGCCAGCACGCTGTAGGAAAGGAAAAGAATGTTAAATGTTTGGGATAAGATTACAGTCACAAACAAAATAGATGCTATACAAGGCAGACTTGACTTCCATATATGTGTGAATTATACAATATGGTATGATTACAATAAGGACACTATAAGTGGACTTACACTTTTCCCACCAACACTGGGCGACATCCCTGGAGACGTGAAACCTTGAGAATCTTGGATGTATCCCCCACCTCCTCCACCATACCCTCCACCACCATATCCCCCACCACCTCCACCACCATATCCCCCACCTCCACCACCTCCACCATATCCCCCACCTCCACCATATCCACCACCCCCTCCATATGAATCCACAGACTGATATTCTCCTCCTGTGGTGGGCATTATATAGACACTTCCCCTAACTTTCTCTACAGATATGCAACATACCTCTGAAATTCATGTCGAGATGTGGCTCAGTGAAATTATTCCTCCAAGCGCACACTTGTTGTTTGGCGGGAAAACATGGCGCATGCCCAGTAGATCATTCACGTGGTAGAATGCACTTCCCATTTTTTGTTCTTGTTATTGTTTTTGTTGTTATTTTGCGCTCTTTTACCCTTCCAGAGTCATTTACGTTAATGTGACGTGGTAGACTACCATATTTTTTCAAGATAAACCGAACTTTTTTACTTGCTTGCTTGCCTGGATATCAATATTAAACCACTTCCGGATTTGGTGAGTAGAATGCCACGAGGTGCTAAGCGGGTTCTCGAGGAGAAGCCCCAGCCTAGGTCTACAAGAACAGGTACTGCTAAGGCCAGGCCCAAGAGAACAAGTGCCAGAGTCGGAAGGAAGAAGATGGATGAAGTTGCTGAGCAACAAAACTCCAAAAAGAGAAAGCTAAGAGCTAGAGGTGGGTCCCATAAAGGTCAAAGTGCTTATTAATAATTCTAGTTAAGTTCCACCATAGATAGCTCTATGGTTCCACCATACATGCATGTATGGTACATATACATGCATGTATGGTACATATACATGTATGTTAATAGCAACATCAACAGTATTGTAGGATTAATAATTTGCTTTCTTTTTTGTTAATGACTACTGGTATAGCACTAGGCTGTTTCTATCAGACTAGCTATTATTAACATAAACAGAGAGGCTTATTCTATCCCATTTTTAAATAAAAATCATCACTGAGTGTGTAGGTGGGCTCTACTAATGGGATCCGGGAAAGAGTGGCTCATGTTGCAACCCTTTACCGAACTGTTTTGAACTTGTAATTCTAATCATAATGAACAATGTAGAATGGCATGGGGGATTTTGAATAATGACCACATCCATGTGACAAGCTAGTCTCCTACATGCCACCCATTTGAAGTTGGTAAAGGGTTGATGACTCTCTCCCTCATCTTATGGTTTACTTTCCATTATCCGAGATTTCCATTCATGTTAGGCTCTCCTGAAGAAGAGACAGTGCACAGTGATGCCCCCAAGTCCAAGAGACCCAAGCCTGCTTCCAAACCTGAAGAAGTCTCTGAACCTTCCGTAGAGGGTAAGAAAAGCTAAGATATTTATTAATAATGTCATTGTACTTATCACTGGTTGTTGGGTCAGCTGAGCAATATGGAATACAGCTTGTGTGCTTATGACTAGTCGAAATTGATTTCTTTGCTTTTTCCATCTAAGCTAGCCAACTAAATGTTTGACATCAGATTCTAAACCTAAGCCCGCTTTTTTCACAGAGCAGGAAAGAAGTGGACCTGGGTAGCTTGCCACCTTGAAGGATATTTTTTTAATCTTGTGTAGAAACAGATAATGCTATTGAGGTGAGCAAACCTAAAAGAAGAAAAGGAAAAGCTCCTTCCAATAAAACTAAGAAGGCAAAAGCCAGCAGCAAGGAGGCAAAAGTCAGCAGCAAAGAAGCAGAAGCTAGCAGCAAAGAAGCAGAAGCTAGCATCAAGGATGGAGAACCTAGCAAGGAGGCAGAAACTAGCAAGGAGGCAGATGCTAGCAGCAAGGAGGAAGAAATCAGTATCAAGGAGGCAGAAGCTAGCAGCAAGGAGTCATTAGTTAGCAGCAAGGAAGCAGAAGCTAGCAGTAAGGAGGCACTGGTTAGTAGCAAGGAAGCAGAAGCCAGTATCAAGGAGAATGGAGAGACTTCTTCATTAGCTGAGAGCACCGTCATCAGCCATCGTTCCCACCAAAAGGAACCTGGAGAGGTATTTGTGCACAGCTGTAGTTACAGTCAGTGTAATCCTGAAATATGCTGCTACTTGTGGAAGGTGAAATTTTTTTTCTTTGTAAATGCTGTCCAGGTAATGGTGATGGGACAGGGGGACACGGGGCAGTTGGGACTCGGAGAGGACATCATGGAGAAGAAGAAGCCCTCTCCAGTGGGTGGGGCTTTGACTGGCCTCCAAGTGGTGCAAGTTGTATGTGGGGGCATGCACACTGCTGCACTCACTGATGACGGCAAGGTATGGAGGTCTAGTTATTTGATTCCAAAAGAATGTATTCAAAAAGGGAGAGGGGAGGAGAGGGAGGGGTGAAACAGTCCCTTTAGGCACTTCTTCATACTTCTTATTCCAACCATTATAGAACTCTAATTTCAGCAAAAGTAGCTTATCCCTGCTATTAGTGTCACACCCCTCCCAGTATATCACTGAGATCCTGTCACACCCCCTCCCTTTCATGAATCATCTTCTTATGGAAGTGTTAAGTAAATGATCACTTCCCCCCAGGTCTTCACGTGGGGCTGCAATGATGAGGGTGCACTGGGACGTGAAATCAAAGACGGGGAGGAGTACAGTCCAGGACAGGTGGAGGGACTACTGGACAAAGTCGTTGTGGTGCAGCTGTCAGCGGGGGACAGTCACACTGCAGCTCTGGTCAGGAATGGAGACGTCTACTGTTGGGGGGTCTTTAGAGTGAGTATATTGGAATTATACCATTTCCCTGAAATTAATAATGTATGTAAAATTCCCATTACAATTATACGTCATCTTGGAGCAGGAATATTGGTTAGGGAAAGGGATTGTGTTATTGGTTAGTGCCTATTGATCGAGTTACAATGCATAACTATAATAACCATGAATAATTACATATAACTATCATGCTGATAAAAGTATTACTGCCACTATTATTTTATTCCTTGTGGATTATTCATCTCCCAAATGTCATCCAGGATAACTATTAGCCATGTGACGTGTATTAGCTAGTGTCGTGTTTCTCCTTGGTTTCAGACTCACAAATAAAAGTAGCAAAACTATTATGTTTTCAGGTTTGCTACTGGACTTCTATTCATTATTTTAGTCTATTTATCAATTATTATTAACTTATGAATGAGCAGGTTGGTAGAAATGATGGTAGAGCTACTTTTTTTGTTTTTTCTTCTTGAATACATCGTAAATATGTGTTACACTTCTCTCTTCTTTTTCTGTGGGCAGTTTCCCCCAGCCCGATTTCAACACATCACCGTAATCCCTGCAGTCTATCTCACCATGCTCTACCTGAGTCTTATAGTAGAATTCAAGTATCTTCTCGTCATCATCATCAACAGCCAGAATATGCCAAGCATGTTTATTCCGGTCTTTTCCTTTGACTATAAATATCCTATTTCGTGCAGTCCATATATTCCAGCTAGCCTGAGGCAGGCACAGACACCTATCAGTGATGGAATCTTGTCCACATTTCACTCTAGTGCAGTCTTGAGCTATGACATGTTGACCTTCAGCAATTTTGGAGTCAAACAGTCGTATAGTGTCATAGCCTCTGGTGAAAATCAAGTTTCCAGTGAGTTTGTCATTCTTGCACCCAATTGTTGAGTAGCTGAGTTGCTGAGGGATTTGTGAGGAGAGACAGGAACCTATTACTTTGATGAGTATTCCCTTGTCCTTGGCTGAGTGTCCACATGGCTTCACCTCCTGCTCGTCCAGGAACTCTATGCAGTTCTTGACCCAGCTGCCTGCGTGACTGCAGTCACTCACAATAGTTAGAACGCGTCCACGAAATACCTCGAGATACACCATAGCCAGTTCTCTAAAGGTGATGTAGCCGTCTTGAAAGCACCAGTCCCCAGTTATTCTTCTTCCATGCCCAACATAGTGGAGTATCACTGAACAATTTAATATAGCGGCCATGAGAGGGCACCTCTCTTTGAGGTACAATTTGTAGCTAATAAGAAGCTAACATAGCTGGCTATAATGGTACTTAGAAGCTAACATACCTCCTCCATTTCCCTTGTAATTTTTCATGATGTTTTTTATTTCATTTTCCACTTTCTCCTTCTTCAGTGGATTTCCTGCTTCACTGACAACCACACCTCGGACCTGACACTCGTTGTCCAGTGAATATCTAGTCTCTAATATGGTGCGGTCATTACCCTGTGCCGCCTTCGCTACTCCCTGGATCTCCAGCTTCTGTATTACCGTTTCTGTTAGCGGGAGGGCTGGTCTTCTCTGTACCACGTCGTCATGTTCCAAAGGCTCCTCCGACACTATTAGTAGGACATCTCTCTTACCACCAGCAGAATCGGTTATTTTTCCCGCGTAGTTACTCCATTGTATCTTCGACTTAGCCATGATTCAGACGGTACGGTCGGTTAGAATAAAAATGAGTCGTTCATCTTGCGTGCTTTGTGATGGGCGGGGCTCGAATGGCCACATTTGCGCATGCGTACTTGACTTAATTATGCGCATGCTCAATATGAATTGTACAGCTAGCTAAGTGAAAAGAAAAAGGACTAAATTGTTTGGTTGGCCTTGATAAAAAGAAGTGAAAGCAATAAAATGATAAATGGCAAATGACAGGACTTGAGTAGTACTTTACTGACCATCTGAAAGATATAAACAAAATAATCTCAGCAGTGGTGTGGTAATTGCATAGCCAATGTTGTTGATGGCTGTTACCAATTTTGCCTCTTCAACCCCCCAGCCCTTGACAAGGCCAAGGGTACTGCTTAGTCTTGCACATGCAGCCCCCTGTAAAAATATAGGGGTCTAGTCTATTCTGTATACCGTTCTCATTCTCTCCTCCAAAATCTGGAGGAGCGTACTAGAGCTGTATAGCTTATGGAGCACGTGAGAGAAGGTGTAAAAATTGCAACATAGATTTTTAGCTAGCAGTTAGTGCTAAGCTTCTAGCATAGTTTCTAGAGCCTGAGTCCAAGTATGGCAGCTGCTGAGCCAAATTCTATTCAATCATTGCCAGGATGGCGGAGTTACTTGGCTATTTCACTGAAGCCAGAGCAAGCAGAGAGGACTCTCAAAAATTTGTAACTGGTCATGATGTCTTTGTGTCACTCAAAGGTATACGGACTAGACCAGACCCCTATTTTTACAGGAGGCTCTAGGTACTGTTTACATACCCAGGAGGGGGCATGCTCCAAATGTGACCTGATTTGCAAAAACCCACATTGTAGCGAAAATTAAAATTTTTTTGCTATGTTGATATTCATTATCTAAGGCCCTCTGGCTCTCTACTGCACAAATTTCAATGCTCTAGCTCCTATGATGCCTGAGGAACAGCTCCTAGAAACCTCCAGGTAGCGTCCATTAGTGTTTTGAAAAAGCTGAATAAGCAACGTAAACATTAAATCCGTTCACGCCCGCGGACTACTAAAAGTTGGGTTTTATCAATGAGCTGTCACGGCTATTTCGTGCTTATGGAGAGGGTTCGGCTCTAGAGAGTGTAGCCTTGAAAGCAGTCATGACAATGTGCGCACTGCTTCTTCAGAAACCACATCGCACATCCAAGACAAGAGATCACATAGCGTGCCTAGAGCGAAGATTGACTCTGTGGAAAGCTGGAAACCTGGAAGAATTATTACTGGAGGGCAAAACAATACAGAAGCGAATTCCCAACAGGAGACGGAAAGATGATACGAACTCTATCAAAAGAAACTTTACACAAGAAATGCTAAAAGGCAACACTAAAGCAGCTCTCCGTCTAATCAACGAGGAGAAACGAGGCTCCACCCTCCAACTATCTGACAATGTTCCATGTACTGATGGAGGCTCAATGTCGGTGCTAGATGCCCTCAAATTAAAGCATCCCATTGGAGCTGACCCGCAAGATGATGCCTTAGTGGATGAGGCTGCATCTCCACCAGATACACACCCAGTAGTATTTGATTCCATTCAAGGAAAGACCATCCGTGCAGCAGCTTTGCGGACTGAAGGTGCCGCTGGTCCATCTGGAATTGATGCTCATGGATGGAGGAGATTATGCACCTCATTTGGCTCAGCCTCCACAGATCTCTGCAACTCCCTGGCACTACTCACTCGGCGTATCTGCACTGTGTTGGTTGACCCAGAGGGCCTAGCCCCTCTGATGGCCTGCCGATTAATTGCCCTCAACAAGAACCCAGGTGTGCGTCCTATTGGGGTTTGTGAGACTATTCGGAGAATTATAGCAAAGGCTGTCCTTTCAGTCACTGGTGCTGACATTCAAGATGCCGCAGGCACAGTCCAACTTTGTGCAGGTCAAAAGAGCGGCACTGAGGCAGCAGTACACGCCATGAACCTCGCTTTCAAAGAGGAGAACAGCGAGGCTGTTCTATTGGTAGATGCAAGTAATGCTTTCAACTCCCTGAATCATCAAATTGCCCTAAGAAACATCAGAACTTTATGCCCTTCCATCTCCACCATGTTGATCAACTCTTACCGGAAAGACCCAGAACTATTCGTTGGAGGCACAACCATACACTCCAAAGAAGGGACTATGCAAGGGGATCCGCTAGCTATGCCAATGTATGCCATAGCCCTACTACCATTGATCAAGAAAGTAAACCCTCACTGTTCTGTCACTCAAGCCTGGTATGCAGACGATGCCTCAGCCACTGGTCACCTATCAGATCTCCGCTCATGGTGGGATGTCCTCGTCTTTCACGGCCCTGCTTATGGATATCATGTCAATGCTTCCAAAACATACCTGATAACAAAGGAATCCTCTTTCGCAAATGCCACTACCATCTTTGGTGATACACAGATCAAGATTACTTCAGATGGCCACTCTTACCTAGGATCCCCCCTGGGCACCTCCTCCTTCCGAGAAAGCTATGTGCAGGAGAAAGTGGCCCGATGGTGTCATGAATTGAAGTTGTTGTGTTCAATCGCTGAGACCAGCCCTCAAGCTGCATATGCAGCCTTCACACATGGACTCGTCAATAAATGGTCATACTTATCAAGAACTACCGAGAACATTGGTCCTCTCCTACAACCCCTTGAGGACATTATCCGGACAGAATTAATTCCAACGTTATCGAGTCGCCCTGCCCCAAATGATAAGGAGAGGGACTTACTAGCTCTCCCATGCCGACTGGGTGGGTTAGGACTCACCAATCCCTCCACCACAGCCAGCGAGGAATTCTCAGCTTCAAAGAACGTAACCAAGCCACTAGTTGACCTCATCCTAGCACAGGAGAGCTCCTATCCCTACGAAGCCCATGCAGAGCAGCTTTCTGCCGTCTCTGGTGTGAAGAAAAGAAAGCGCACCATTCAGAACACTCAGGCCAGTTCAGTTAGAGCTAATCTACCTATCGAGCTGCAAAGAGCTATGGATCTTTCTCAAGAAAAAGGAGCCTCAAATTGGCTTACCGTACTGCCCGTGGAAGAGTTTAGATTCTCACTCCACAAGAGTGCTTTCAGGGACGCTTTGGCCCTGAGGTATGGTTGGCAGCTGACCAATACTCCATCCTCTTACTCATGTGGCCACAACTTCTCAGTGGAACATGCCTTCTCCTGCCCCACTGGAGGTTATCCATCCATCAGACATAATGAGATTCGGGACTTCACTGCACATCTCCTTTCAGAAGTTTGCCACAATGTGGCAATAGAGCCACATCTCCAGCCACTACAAGGTGAAGCCCTCCACAATCAATCATCAAATCGTCAGAATGGAGCCCGCTTAGACATTGCTGCTGATGGCTTCTGGGGAAGTAGGCACGAGAGAGCTTTCTTCGATGTAAGGGTTTTCAACCCATATGCTCCCTCAAACCGAAACTCCCAACTAACAACTTGCTACAGATCTCATGAAAATGCAAAGAAAAGGTCCTATGATCAACGAATCAGAGAAGTTGAACATGGCTCTTTCACTCCCCTCGTTCTGTCTTGCACTGGTGGCATGGGACGCGCTGCTATAAACACATACAAGAGACTGGCCACTCTTATCTCAACAAAAAGAGATGATATCTACAGCAACACCATGGGCTGGATCCGATGTCGTCTCTCATTCTCTCTGCTACGTGCAGCTATCATGAGCATCAGGGGCGCCCGTTCCACCATTGGCCATGCAACCAGGGAACCGGAGGCCCCAACAGATCTTATCACCCGGGTCTGCCACATCCCAGCATTGGACTAATCACACGTCACCCTAACCTTTTGTCTCACTTTTCTTATTATTTACTTCTCCTCTCTACATCCTTATATTTCAGTTGCTGAGCAACGTTAAATAAAAAAAAACAAAAAAAAAACAAACTAAAAGTTGGGTGTGGTTTCGAACTAGAGTCAGAGAGAAGTTAGTTTCTCGCCTCCTGGCGCTAAAGAGCGCCAACTAAAGCTCAGCGAAGAGCAACAAGGTACCGAAGGTAGCGTAGTTAGCTTAGTTAGTTCATATTTCAAACGTATAAGCTAGAAAGCCTACCTTAGTTCTGGTGATTTCCACATGGCTTTCTGCTCCGTGCACGAAGCTTTCATGGCTGGCTAACTAGCTTTAGCGCTTTATTTGAAGTCTTTCTACTTTAGTCTAAGCTCTAAAACTTTGTCAGATATTAGTTTAGGCATCATAGTTGTGATTTATACAAAAAAAATTTTTTTTTGTTAAAAAATTAATGATACTCACTAAAAATACTCCTACGTAAATAATAGTTCGACAACGAGACCTAGGGATCTAAGTTATTTAGAGACCCGAGGGCCCGAGGGTCTCTAAATAACTTAGATCCCGTTGGTCAAGTTGCCTAACTTATTTAGAACATAGCAACATAGTTTTGGAACTTAGAAAGGCTTCAAATGAATCGCTAAAGTTTAGCTAGTCAGCCATGAAAGCTTCGTGCACCGAAAATCCAGCAGCTGAAAATCACCAGAACTAAGGTAGGCTTTCTAGCTTATACGCTTGAAAATATGAACTAACTAAGCTTTCTACGCTGCCTTCGGTACCTTGTTACTCTTTTCTAGGCTTTAGTTGGTACTCACTAGTGTCAGGAGGCGAGAAACTAGCTTTCACCATTTTTTGACAAGTCTTCTAACACACACCCACCAGGCGGGGTTGGTTGGTTACTATGGATTCATAACAATATTTCTAATTGCTGCCCACCACAGGGTACTAAGTGCCTAACCGTAGGTTTACTAAGTGCCCGGGGCACTTAGTAAACCTACGGTTAGGCACTTAGTATCCCTGTGATGCATTATGAGGTTTAGAAGATCTGATTTTGTATTGTGAATATACAGAGCTGTGTTCTAATAATTAATTATTTCGCTACAATGTGGGTTTTCGCAAATCCGGTCACAAATGTGGTTGATTGGCAATGTGCATACATAGCTTTTCACTTTAATTATCACTGGAAATGCTCGTATACTTCACAGTAGCCTCGTCCCCAGGCTATCGTGCATGCACGGAAGGGGAGGGGAAGAAAGAGAGCCTGGTACACAGTGAGCGTAAATTTCGTCACGTGCAACTTCTGCCACCCGGCGCATTATCTAATTATGACGTGCAATGATGCTTCGATGTGCTACATTTAGAAATGGATTAGTATTCGATCGATCTACCATCAGGGGAGAAACTACCAGTACAGCGCGTTAAGTTGGTTATACTGGTGCATCACAAAAGGGAGGATTTTATAACATAGGCTCTGATCGACAGATGCTGCTCATCCTTCAAGAAGAGAGCACTAAAACCAAACCTTCCAAGTCCGTCTTCTTCAAACTAGCACTGCTACTAGCACTAGGAACTCCATTCTAGACATTATGAACCAATGACATCATTTGTATTACTACGTAGAATGAACCATAGAATTACGAAAGAATAGATTTCTGTGAAAAACCTGAGCAGGCGCAGTCAGTGTGTACCAGGCTCTCTTTCTTCCCCTCCCCCCTTCCGTGTGCACACGAGAGCCTGGGGATGAGGCTAACTTCACAGTAGCTACAGGTTTTCCAGTGAGTTTACACAAGTACACAAGAACAATAGAATTATCCTTGTGCTTTGAGCATGGAAAACTGAAGTGAAAAGCACAGTACCATCTTTTGAGGACTAGTATGTTGATATTTAGCAAAAGCTTACCCACGGAGTCGAATATGTCATATCTTGACATGGCATCTCTCTCATCTTCTTCTGAGGGTCCTCTTCCCCAACCAGACTTCAAGATATCACCATAATCATTATAGTTCACTGCACCTTCACCACTCTTCTCAAAGAACTTCAGAATGACACTATCATCATTGGATAGCAGCAAGATGTGCCATGTCTCTCTGCTATGATCCTTATCATTGACCACTTGGATCCTTTCTCTCTTACTCCACAAACTCCAGTTGGCATGGGGTAAGCATAGACATTGATCATTGATAGTCGCTGCACTACATCTTATTTTGGTGAAGTCGTGAATTATTACGTGCTGAGCATCAGTTGTCATCGGCTTAATGGAGTCGTATCCTTCAAACATCATGTCTCCAGTATTTTTATCATTCTTGCAACTATGCACTGAGAAGGCAAGTTGTTGAGGAACTTGTGAGGAGAGGCAGGAAGTGAAGACTTTGATGAGTATTCCCTTGTCCCTGGCAGAGTGTCCACATGGCTTCACCCCCTGCTCATCCAGGAATGTCATGCACTCTTTGACCCACCTGCCCGAGTGACTGCAGTCACTCACAATGACTAGAACATGCCCATGAAATATCTTGAGGTAGAGTTCTGCCAGGTCTTTGAAGGTGATGAAGCCATCCTCAAAACACCAGTCCCCTGTATTCCTCCTCCCATGACCAATGTAATGGAGTGTAGCTGAAAGTTAAAAATAAATACTATGATGAATGGACTCCGCCCCTTTTATGTTTTCTCTAATGTGATTTTAAATATCATACCTCCTCCATTGCCTGTGTAGTTATTCATGAGACTGGCTATCTGCTTGTATACACACTCTCTAGTCAGTCTCTCTCCACCAGGTCCACTCATTTCCACTCCATAGATATCCCTATCTTTAGCCAAACCATACCTAGCCTTGACTATGGTGAGGTCATCACACTGCTCCTCCCTTGGTATCCCTTGGTGCTCTAGCTTCCCCCTCGCCTCATCTGTCAGCTGAATGGCTGGTTTCCTCTCCACCACATCAGGGTGGTCCAGGGGCTCCTCTGACACTATGATCAACACATGCCTGTTACCTCTTGCACCATAGCGAGTCTTCCCTGAAATATCACTCCAGGGTACTCTAAAAGAGCTATTTGTAGACAAGGGTATATCAAAAGCCATTGTGGAGTAGCAATTACTACCTTCAGGTAATACTAACTGCTCATTTGAACTGTCAGCCGAAAATGCTGACTCAGAATAGGGAAAGTCCCTTTAGTGACACAAACTGTTTACAATAGTTCTTCCTTTTTTGGACAGCTGTCACAATAACAATGTGTACTGTAATAGAGTGATGTCCTTCTAGCTAATTGCCAGCTGTATTGAGAGCATAATGAATTGGTAGAAATATTCCCAGATTGTAATGGAGAAGCTGAAGACAGGCCACTTAATATAGAAATGGTAAATGTATAATTCTCAAGCCACATTCAGCTTGATTGGATTTGAGTATCCAAGTTTGAGGATATTGAAGTGAAAATCTTGGAGGATGATCAGGACAATTGGAAATATCCTAACCTAGTTCTTTAGTTTAGATTTTCCTTAGAAAGGGGGAGGGCACGTTATTATTGTGTGGATACTTCCCTATATAGTTATGTTTAGCAAGAAATAATCATTTTAAAAACTTTTTTTTTTCATTTGGTATAACTTAGAAACCTGAAGGGCCCCATATAGAATCCCTTAATTCTACAGGGCTTGAGGATTTCGATGGTAATTGCCAATTGACATCTTCCCCATTGTAGGCAAACTTAAAAGTGAGAAATAGAATTCCTGCTCTGACCTAGTCTGGTGTAGCCGACCCTTTGACCTTTTATTGAACTTTATAACTGTGGTCTCATAATTCTCTTTCTCTAACACACACACACACACACACACACACACTAGGACTCCAATGGTCCCTTTGGTATGGCCCAAACTGGCTCTCCTTCTCCCACACCAAAACTCGTCTACTCCTGCCCTTCCGACTGTGCCGTCAAAATCACTTCAGGCAGTGACCATGTCGTCATCCTCACCAGCAACAACAACATCCTCACATTCGGCTGTGCGGAGCAGGGACAGTTGGGGAGGGTGCCCGAGGTGTTCAGCTTCAGAGGGGGTCGCAAGGGAACCCAGTTCCTCCTGGAACCACAGCTCATCCGGTTCCGCAAACCAAGGAACGCCCCTAAGCCAAAATTCCTGGACGTGTTTTGTGGGAGTTATCACACGTTTGCACTGACGGAGGACGAGGCTGTGTATACATGGGGACTGAACAACTATGGACAACTAGGAACAAAAGATTCAGAATCAAGATTCCAGCCGGAGAGATTGCCAAACTGTTGGATCGACGATAACGAGACTAGTGATGTGAAAGAGAACAGAAAAGACTCGACGAAGACCTATGAAGATCTGGAGATTTCTGGTGGACAGCATCACACACTAGTTTGCAATAAGGGGAGTGTCTATGTCATGGGGCGTAAGGAATACGGGCGGCTTGGTTTAGGAAAGGACATTTCAGAAGAGCCGTCTACACCTAGAAGAATTCCAGAGCTGAGCAAGATATCCGGTGTGTGTGCGGGAACAATATGTTCCTTTGCTGTTAGCAAGACAGGAGAAGCTTTCAGTTGGGGGATGGGGACAAACCTGCAGCTGGGGACGGGAGAGGAAGACGACGTGTGGACTCCTGTGAGGATCACGGGAAAGAAGCTAGAGAACAGGAAGGTCATAGCAGCATCAGCAGGAGGACAGCACACTACACTTTTAGTTAGTTTACCTCAAAAGAGTAGTAAGTAAAACTAAGTCTTATAATAGTTATACCCTTTTTGGTACTACTTGTTACCTATTGCCTATTGTAATGTTATTGCTCTAATACACTGACACCACAATACACGATTAATCAATGTCTGAAGTCAATGCTGGGGATTTCCAACAGAGTGAAGTAAGAGCATTGGGGTCAGAGATTAGGGTTTTCCCCCTCAAATAAAAGGTTTCCCAAAGCATGTTATCTAAGACTTCATTAAGATTTACTTCCTTTCATTCTTCAACTTAAAATTAGGTGTGGACTCAAAAATGGGTGTGGCTAGACTAAAATGTTTGCAAACCCACACGAAACCCTGGAGATCATTTACACAAGTGTAACCGGTTGGAGTTTACAACACTAATTCTGTGTTCTCTATATTCATTATTTTGGCTATGTCACAGGGATGCATCATTATTTTGGCTATGTCACAGGGATGCATCATAAATACTTAGGAAGAAAATGCTCAGCTCATTCGTCTTTTCTGTTATAATAAAAAAAAGACTTGCAAAGATACATACATACGTTCACCTATACATGTAGTGGAGTTTGCTAGGAGCATGTCATTTTCAGTCACTAGGTGCACAGTGAGCTGCTACTCACCAGCTGAAAGATGTGCTGCAGAATGGAACATTAGTATGTCGACTGTACTAAGGCATGTAAACTATATGGGATGTGGTCAATGTATTCATGATCTATGGCTTGGTTTCTACACACACACACACACACACACACACACACACACACACACACTACACCACAACTCACCTTCTCTGATTTCAGAGGCAATTCCTGTCTGACCCACTGCCTCTAGGGCAGTCACCAAACTGGTCCAACTGGGAGGACCACTGGTTATGGTAACTTTGTCTTCTTCTCTTAACCACGCAGCTACCATGTCTTCTGGGAGAGTCTTCATTCGTTGCAGAGCAGGGAAGGATAATCCTAGTTTAGCACCCACTTTTATTATCTGCTCATTGTTGAGATCTCTCAGTGAATCAGTGACATTGATGAGACGATCCATAGTTAGTGGTGAGGATGTGGGGGTGGAAGGTGTGCTAGTTGGTGGAGGAACTGATGGGGCTACATAGTACCATAATAATAATAATTAAAGTCATGAAATAATAATTTACAGGTGGCACTATTCATGACAGTATAATTATATATTAATTATCATGTACCATTGATACATACAATCTTTGATTCCTTACTTCGGACATTGATGTTGAAACTAAGCTCTCTGTCCAGTCCATCCACTCTCAGCTTGATAAGATTTGAAAGCTCATTTGTAGCATCAAGTGCTGTTGGAGAGTATTGAAGTGACAGTCTTGGAGGATAATCATCAGGATACTCTGAAATGTCCCAACTGAATTCTTCAGGTACATCAATACTTCTCTTAAAAATCTTATTAATAAGAAGAAAATACATCACAAAGAGCTATAGAAACCTTTAATACTGACTTTAGTGGGTTCTGTGTCAAAGATAGTGTTCATCCCTCAGCTTCAGCCACAGAAAGAGTAACTTCTTCTGATGTTAGTTGAGCAATGACTGCACTTAGTTCCCTTCCCTCTCTCATTAGCACATTGTCATAATGAATGCTGAGCATGTCATTTTAATATTGTACCATTAATTTAATACAGTGAGCGAGCAAGCTGCATGACTAATTGAAACTGTAGATTATAATCTCAACTCCCTGAGTTGAGTTATGTAAGTTGTGGTCCCCACAATCCATGGCCACTATATTATGACAAAATGCTAGCTGCATGATTATGGCAACCTCAATACTGGCCAATTAACCGTGTACCTGCAGGGTGCTATAATCACAACATGCTGGGGCATTTTGGTGTGTAGACCTATATTGGGAACTGGTTCAGGTACATAGCAGGTTGATATTTAGATGTTAATACGTTCAGGTGTATTATTAAATACTGTAATCCTATTGGTCTTATTTTCTTGGTACAATAATAACAGATGCTACTAAGTCAATGTTATTGGTATTTCTGCAGTAGAGTAGCAATCATAAAGACTCTCAAGCAGAGAGGAAAATTATGAAGGGGTTATAATGGAAGAGGAGAAATGACAATAAATTAAAACATGCACATGAAATCCAGTCAGTTTACAACATTATTGCATGTACTTATAATGTAATACATAACAATAGCAATAAATTCAAGTACGACTTTATAATGAGACCAACAGTCCAGTGGGGATATCACAATCAGAGCTAGATGGAGGGAGAGGACATGCCGCTGGGACATGGGGACAATACACTCCTGTTTCTGAGCCTAAATTTGGATAGAAATCCAAAGAGGGAGAGATCATGGTCAAATTCAGAGAGGGATTAAGTCATTAGTTGTAATTCAACCTAGGGTCAAAGGGCTTTTTGAATCTTACCCTTGGAATGATTTGGTTGTGACCTGGAGTTTTAATCAAGATGAGGGGCCCATTGCCGAGCAAAATTCTATGAGTATGACCATATAGGACTTTCATTATGAGAAATTTCCCACCACAGCCATAGATAGCTATGTACAGTATCTACTTACCGCCATGATTCCTGGTTCTTTTTCATGGTTATTTCTCAAGCTCCTCCTCCATTGATAACTGCCCCACGTTCTCCTCACACTGGTTCTCTTTTTCGTCTTCCTCACAGTAGTGTGCCTTCTTTACCTTCATCTTCATCTCCCTCTCAGATGCAAGCATTCCATTTCCCTCTTCTCCCTGGCTGCCTGCAGCCATTCACTGGTGTGAAAGATTAGTGAACTAACTATAAGTTTTATCCAAATAGCTACTATTTTCTCTGTTGTTTTTTGAGTTCCTTTGAATTCAACTTGACTTCTCTGTATATAGTAGTGCTACATTTTCATTAGAAGTAGCTAATGTTGATATTCCAGAATGGGATTCCATATTGTAGTACAATTGCACTCGCAGCCCTTTATTATACACTATAGTTTCTATAATTATAGCAAATCAAATAAGTGTGAGCAAAGGGACAATGTGTTCCTTTGCTGTTAGTGAAAAAATGGGACATCTGTGCTGCTCCTATATAGCTAGCTAGGTGTTAGCTATAATTATCTTCTTTGGCCCGTTGTCTGTTATTGCTCTAATGCACTAATACGTACCACAATACATGACTAATCAAATGTCTGGAGTAGATGCTGAAGGTCTAAAGGTAGAGTGGAGGCATGCAAGCCACATAGCCTGGGGAGAGGACACTGACAATCATTCTATCAATATTGTGTCCTTTTGATGATGATAATTCAATTGGTCTGGTTATAATTAATGTAGCTAATTAAAATGTTCTCTATGCCTTAATTAGCTAATTCATGGTCTACTTGCTCCATACATACTTAATTAAAAGAAAAGAAAGAGCAAACTAACCACTTAATTATTTTTGTTCATAATAAATATTTAAAAAATTAATAACATTGTAGTGGAGTTTGCATGTGAGACTAGTAGGGGAGTGAGTTTGAGTCACTTGGTGGTCACAGTGAGCTGCTACTGACCAACTGAAAGATGTGCTGCAGAATGAAACACATTGGATGTATTGGACTGTACTAAGGCATGTAATAGACCATGTTGGGATGTGATCACAAAAAAAAACACACCAGATTCACCTTTTCTGATTTTGGAGGCGATTCCCATCTGACCCACAGCCTCTAGGGCTGTTACTAAACTGGTCCAACTGGGAGGACCACTGGTTGTGGTAACTTTGTCTTCTTCTCTTAACCATGCAGCTACCATGTCTTCTGGGAGAGTCTTCATTCTCTGAAGAGCAGGGAAGGATAATCCTAGTTTAGCACCCAATTTTATTATCTGCTCATTGTTGAGATCTCTCAGTGAATCAGTGATGTTGATGAGATGATCCATAGTTATGTTAGTGGTGAAGCCTTATTGGTGGAGGTTATGCTAGCTGGTGGAAGTACTGACGGGGTTACATAATCTACACACACACACACACACACACACACACACACACACACACACACACACACACACACACACACACACACACACACACACACACACACACACACACACACACACACACACACACACACACACACACACACACACACACACACACACACACACACACACACACACACACACACAACACACACACACACACACACACACACACACACAACACACACACACACACACAAAGTACATTAACAATAATGCAGGATGTATCTTAATTTGCTTATACTTTGGACATTAATATTGAAACTGAGTTCTTGGTCCAGTCCATCCACTTTCAGCTTAATAGAGTTTGAGTGCTCATTTGCTGGATCAGGTCCCATTGGAGAATATCGAAGTGAAAGTCTTGGGGGGTAATCAGGACACTTTGAAATTTCCCAACCTAACTCTTCAGGTAGATGAATGCTTCTTTTCAAAATCTACATGTAATCAGGAGAGAAGAATAAAATTAAGTAGTGAACTGTACCTAGCAACAGTTTGAGTGACTGACTTTAGTGGGTTCTTTGTCGAACCATCCTAATGCTTGGATCACAGAAAGAGTGATTTCATTTGACATCAGCTGAGCAGTAGATGTACTCAGGTCCCACCTTTTTATATCGTCCTTCATCACAGCACTATCACAATGCTATAGCTACACATTGATGTTGGGGGAAATTTAGCTTCTAAATTTGCTTCACACAAATGTATTCTATGGGCTAGCCAACTATGAATATCCTAAGCAAAAAGATTACTTGGTTTGATTTTCACACCACATCATCAAGCTACATAGCTAATATGAATTGAAGTGAATATAATGTTGTAAGCTTAGACCATTTGAATTTCATTTTTTACAACTCCAGTGAACACTAGCTACGTATAGCTATGCCTACATATAATTACATCATTCTCATATTATTATATATATACCTTTGTATATACTTCATGGTACAGACAGATGCAGAATACTGATAAATTTTGGGATAGACTTCTGTACAATCTTGCAGAATAATATCCTGCATGTAGAAATAATTAGATGAAATTCTACAGCATATTATGCTTACCTTTGGATTGCTTCGATGCATTTCTTTTAGCTGCTTTTAAGTAGCAGAAATGTCTCAGTTTGATCTCTCCCACCTGGTATCCTGGTTTAAATACTCCCTTCGCCTCCTTTATCTCCTTGAAGGTGTAAACTGGACAAGACTCCCTGTATTCAGGAGTGATGTTGGCTGAGAGGAACACCATGTTGTCACAGTCCTCCTCATTCTCCAAATTAGCATAATGGTATATCTCAACTGTTACATCTCTCTGAAATTTTATTCTCCTACTGGGTTTGATTAGGTAAGCT
Organism: Crambe crambe; assembly: GCA_963924555.1. Taxonomy (NCBI): domain Eukaryota; kingdom Metazoa; phylum Porifera; class Demospongiae; order Poecilosclerida; family Crambeidae; genus Crambe; species Crambe crambe. Next base: position 2,238,217 of record OZ004592.1, read on the forward strand.
GGACTTGCTGACTCATAATCATCTGGTAACTCGAATGGTCCACTGAAACAGGTATGGATTGTTAGAGTAAGAGGTTCCTTTAATGAAATAGGCCTCTAATCAACAGGAATGGACAGCTCTATACCAGTGCCCTTAAGTATAACTTCACTTTCGAATATATCTTCTTGTACAATTGGTTCCTGATGGAATAGTATCCCAGGACACTCTAAGACATCTTCTGCACACAATCATTTAAGCTTTTATCTGTTATAGAGATCATGACATAACACTTACTGGATCCACTTTCATCCTTATTGCTTAAAAAGCAGTCATTACCGTGCAGTCCATAGTCCTGAAGCAGCCAATTCTTTGTTTCTTGATTTGGTTCTTTTCCCCATCCAGATATCAAAATAAAATCATGATCTTCGTCTTTGCATTGTGTCTTCTTTACTAATTGTAGTGAGGACCATTTTTGTTTGCCATGATCTACACTACCCACTTTATGGAGTCTTCTTCTCATGCTCCATGCTTGCCATGTTATTGTAGCATGTGGAAATAAAGTACACTTGCTATCTATTGATTGAATACTGCAGTATACTTGAGTGAAATCAGTTCCAATAGTGTATTGGTTGTTGGATATTTGTGATCGCTCTTCAATTGAGTCATAAATATCTTGTATCTTTCTCATTATTGCAGCAATGGACTGAGAAGGCAAGTTGTCGAGGTACTTGTGAGGAGAGGCTGGAGGCATAGACTTTGATGAGTATTCCCTTGTCTCTGGCAGAGTGTCCACATGGCTTCACCCCCTGCTCATCCAGGAATGACATGCACTCCTTGACCCAGATGCCCGAGTGACTACAGTCACTAATGAGGGTCATGATACGCCCACGAAATATCTTGAGATAGAGTTCTGCTAGGTCTCTGAAGGTGATGAAGCCATCTTCAAAACACCAGTCCCCTGTATTCCTCCTCCCATGACCGATATAGTGAAGTACAACTTTTATAATTTATAGTATTAAGACTTTGACAGAGTTATAGGCTTTGGTTTACCTCCTTCCTTGTCTGTGTTGTTCATGAGACTGGTTATCTTCTTGCATACACTATTTCTAGTCAGTCTCTCCCTACCAGGTCCACTCGTTTCCTCTTCATAAACTGTCTTCTTTGTATCCAGATCATACCTAGCCTTGACTGTAGTGAAGTCATCACACTGCTCCTCCCTTGGTATCCCTTGGTGCTCTAGCTCCCCTCTCACCTCCTCTGTCAGCTGAATGGCTGGTCTCCTCTCCACCACATCAGGGTGGTCTCTGACACTATAATCAACACATCTCTATTGCCAACTGCACTATAAACCGTTTTCCCTAAACAATTGCTCCAAGGTACTTTCACAGAACTACAAGTGTGATAACTTTGTCACAACTTAGGACCATAGAGTATAGTAATCGCACTTACTTTTGACAGACTAATAACAATTATAATTTACATGACACACACAGGTATATATATAAAAAGGAGGCGCAGAGGCGCCCAAAATGAGGACATATGCCACGTGGCAGGAAATGATGATAATAAGTACACTACAACAAGAAGCCATGTTTGTATCGTCATAGTAATTGGATGGGTGTGATTGGGTCAAAATAATATCTGAAAGATATTCATAGCATACCATTTGCACTTTAGCCATAACATAGATGTGCTACATACATAGCTACCTCAGTACATACATAATAGCTAGTACTATAATAGTACTATAGCTGGCAATCCTGTTTTATAGGACCATAATAATATAAATATTGGAGGGTAACCCCTGACTAAACCTATTTTAATGATTACTTTAGCTACATCAGGCCACTCCAGACAGCAATTCAGTTTCCTGTCCAGTGAAGCCTAGCAACAGCATGCGGGTGGGCAACATTTTTTGTTATCACCATACTTGTTGAGATTTTTGTAAAATATTCCAACACATTTGGTCACGTGAATGTGAAATTTGAATCAATTCTGGGTCTGCTGGAACAGCAAGGATAATATTTCTGTACTAAAGTCCAGGGACTTGCTCTACACTGCAGGGGACTATGTTTGATCATAATGAAGTTGGGAGGGAATGGATCCTTCCCTGAGGAGTTTGATAATACTGAGAGAACTAACATACCAGGTACAAAATTTAGCAATTTTTGGTATTAGCTACAAAGAAAGTATTAATTCCAATACACTTGATACTAGGTCATGCCTTCAGCATTCAAGTTATAATTTCAAGGAGTCCCAGAGAAAACTATATATAGCTATCTCCATTCAGAATTTTTTTTTCCATAATATATTACAGGGATGTCAGGTGGCCATGGTAATATGCAATTAGGTTTGTATAATTACTAACTCGACTACTATAGAAACCGCATGAGTCATTATGAGTTGATGATACTTTAAGTGGTCCCACTATCTATAAAATATATGTGTGCAGGCTATCTCAACAATCCTCCACATTTGGATCTGTGCAACTGTTCTGATCTCAACCACGTAGAAGGTCCAAAAGGTTTCCCTCATAATTCTCTTCACCTCACAAAAATACCTTTTGAGAGATAGCTAAGGGTTAGTTGACTATAGCTATACTGCCACCAACATAAGCAAAATAGTTTTATTAAGAGGCTCCATGCACTATATACTATGCACCAGCAAGGGCAAACTATGATATGTACTTTATGCATGATTGTTTACACTCTACACACTAACATAGCTACTATATAAGAGCAAACAGTAGTTTGTGTCAATGAATCACAAACATGTCAGATCCTAGGACCAGCTTTGACTTTTGGGATGTAGCTAAAGTTCATTTTCTCTAGAGCCCCACTCTTGCAGACCCTCTGGCTCCTATGTTAATAGTATTCTCATCAGCATGCATGAATAGTGCTACACATAGATAGCTAATTGGCCTTTATTTCTCACCTTTCTTGATTTTGGAGGCTATATCTAACTGCCTCTAGGGCAGTCACCAAACTGGTCCAACTGGGAGGACCACTGGTCGTAGTAACACTGTCTTCTTCCCTCAACCATGCAGCTATCATGTCTCCTGGGAGAGTCTTCGTTTTTAGCAGGACAGCCCTAGCTTGCCACCAATATTTAGCAGCTGTTCAATGTTGAGATCTCGGTAATGTTGAAGTGATCCTTCATTGTTAGTGTAGGAATGGAAGGCGATGGAGAAGGAGTTTGAGCTGTACATGCACAAGAAGGATTGTATCTCAATATCATTAAAGTTCAGAATATACAACACTAAGGGCTCATGTGCTGTGCTGTATGAAACTCATACAGTTCAGCCCATACATCATGCATGCAATGTGCAATTAATTGCACAAAACACCACTGGTACATGGTACTGATGGGGTTACATAGTCTACACATGAAAAAGTATATCAAGGAGATGTACCTTCTAGTTAAATTACTTACTTAGGACATCAATCTGGAGTGGTGCTAGCTGAGAGGAGCACAATGTCATCACAGTCTTCCTTGCTCTCCAAATTAGCATAGTGGCAAATTTCAACTGTTGCATCCAGGAAAAAAAATCTCTGTCATGACAAATCCCCCCCCCCCCCCCCCCCCCCCCCCAGACTGAGATTGTGATGGTCCCTGCACACATATATACTATACTATAACTATAGGATGGTCTGGAGGGACATAAACATCCCCCCCCCCCCCCCCCCCCCCCCCCACGACCACATAACTTGTAAGCCAATTAACCTTTTGCTTCCGGAGATGGATCTTCTCCCAATCCAGATTTCAATAAAAGACCGTAATCCTTATAAGTGTTATCCCTGCATTTTCTCCTTGTGTCGTCTCTATGAATTGCATTATGGTCTCATCATTATCCGACAGCAATACTAAATCCCATGTTAGTTTGCCATGATCTTCACCATGTACTATATAGATCCTTTTCTTTGTGCTCCATGTCTGCCATGTAGCATGAGAAAACAAAGTACACTCACCATCGATAGAAGCTGTGCTACAAAATGGTCAAGTGAAATCTATTCCAGTTTTGTGCTGGCTATCAGTTAACTTATCTTTCGACTATTATCATATGGGAGTGCTTGAGTGAATGTCATGATTCCTGTGTCCCTATCATTCTTGCAACTGTGCACTGAGAAGGCGAGTTGTTGAGGTACTTGTGAGGAGAGGCAGGAGGCATAGACTTTGATGAGTATTCCCTTGTCTCTGGCAGAGTGTACACATGGCTTCACCCCTTGCTCTCCCAGGAATGTCATGCACTTTTCTACCTTATAGCTAATCAACAAACAGTTACAAGAAAGGGGGAGTACCCCATACAATGCTGCATACAAATTTGTAGAAAAGGTGAGTATCCTCAGATGTGCCGACACTGCCGAATGCACCCCTAATGCCAAAAAAATTTGCAGGTGGAAATGCAAGGTCTAGTTTGAGTTTTGGATGACAAGGTGAAGAAACAAGAGGAAATAGAGAAGTTGTAGATATACTTCTTACCAAAGATACTCCACAAGAGTTAGAGAGTGAAATGAAAGGAAGTAGACTTATCTTTAACAAGGAAACTATTTGAATCATTCTAGTTTGTTTTTAGCAAGGTAACCTTTTGGTGATCATTATTTGGAAAAGTCTTTTTAATCAGCCAAAAAACATTCTGTCTCCATCAATATTGATGATCTGTTTCACCATTATATGCAAGTGAGTTTTGGTTGTATTGATTAAAACACCATGGAACCGCTTCTCCTCCATGGACATCATGAACACACTGTGGGCCTGACTCTTACTCAGCCTTCAAGGCATTCATGTTACACTAAGTATGGTGGGTCCAAAGACTCCAACCAGCTGTGCACTTAAAGTGAATGGCAATCTCCCATTGTCCAAGTCCAAATTTGCTCACACTTGATTTCGCCACTAAAGAGATTGATCCTAGCTAGGTTTGGTGTTTATGAGGAAAACAGCCGTTGTGCCTAAACTATATAACTCTCTCATTCCACTGGCTAACGAGCAACAAGAAGGTGTCATTTTAGACGTTCATACGGATTTAGGGGGCCTCAAGCATCTGGTGGGTGATGACCAAAAAGTGAAATTGTAGGAGGCAATAACACCACATCCAAAGAAGAAATTATTCACCTCATGGAAGAGCTCATCGCAGAAATAATGAGAAGTGCCAAAGCCATGAAAGAGAATGACCTGGTGTCTGAACTGGAGCTATCTTTGAAGGAACTTGAATGACCAATTAACCTGTATATAGTCTGACAACAATAGAGATTGTATAGAAAATAGTAATTATTCCTGCTGGCATGGAGAGTGTTACTAATTTTGTGTACAGAATAACAACAGATTTTATGATTATTATAGCAATTATTTTTATTATGTATGCACTCGCGTGCGCTCGCAGGCATCATGTACTGGAGATGTAGATTCTTTCCTAGGTCTTCTAGGAGAGTGCACAGGCACGGTGCCACCAGTGACTTAGTATCTTATCTAGTCTAGTGTAGCACAGCAAACTAGCTTTTTAACCTGCCAAACCCATAAATCACTTGAGTCCTACTAATATTGTGGTTGATGTAATGTTCTAAAAGGGAGAGGGGACGATCTGGCAGGGGACGATCTGGCATCCTTCGAACAATTGTCAGCAGCTACGTAAAAGGATTGTCTTTCAATCCAACTGAATAGATAGCTACACCTTTTGTCGGATTGTAGAACTTACTAGAAGGTATGATGATCCTTACCTAAAAATTATTCCTACGTAAGCTGGCTAGCTGTATTGAAGAATGCCTTCTAGTTGCTGTGCAATAGGCTGCACTAAGCGGTACAGTAAAGAAAAAGGACAGATTCCTATCAATTAGAATCTCCAAACTGGATGTTTGGCCACTTAAACGTCATCAATCCACATAACTCCAGGTACCATTATGGATCAGGCAAGTCTTCTTTGTCAATCTTGAGCTTTTCAGCATACCTTAATAGGTATTCTAGAGAAGTAAAATAGGATCGCGTAAAATGCTCTGATACAGGCATCTATACATAGACGCATGAGGCCGAGGGGCAGTCATAGATTTTGTTTTTATGTGATTCAGTTAACATAAAACTAATTAATGTGGTTGAGTGTTTTAACACATCACATGAGTGACTAGCTTCATCCACATAATAATTAAAGAATTGTGTCAAAATATAGGGGGGCTCTGCCCCTCTTGAAAAACATTGGGGGGGGGGGGCTCCAGCCCCCTCAGCCCCCCTCTCCTACGCCTGTGTTATAGCTTGCTCTCTGAAAAAAAATTAGTATATTTCTTGCCCCACGCAACATGTGACTAGCACACGCCCTAGCTAATCGCGTGGGTGGGTCTATCATGTGAGCTTATGATTCACACCCCTGACAAAAAAATGGTCTATCAGAGAGTGCGCTAGCACTCTCTAAGTAGGGATGGCGGGTCAAAGGTCATAGGACTGTATAAACTAAAAACTCTTCTTTCTCTTCTACCCTTACTCTACAGATTCTCAGAAGGCTACAGTGAATTATTATATCTACAAAGAAGAGGAGAATGTTCAAAAGCCAAAAATTCATTCGCTAACATAAGAAAAAAACGAGTTCTAAAATTGACTTTTGTTCTATTTCTTTATAATAATAATAATAAGGATAATAATAATAATCAGATCGACGTACCAACTTACTGGCTATAGTCATCAAAATTCTGCTTTGGCCATCTGTTAGAGCGGCACCTAGAGGCTGATCTTTTGCTATTAGTTTTGACTAAGGCTCTACTTCACTATATTCGATAGCACTCGGAACACTGCTAATCTTTCTACGCCATTTTGAAAGGGGCGGGGCTTATGGGCGGAGCCACGTAGGCTTAAGTTTAGCTAGCCAAGGTTTTCATTTATTATCTGATGATGTTCCAGTCACTCCTTGCTGAATTACAGTACAGATGCTCGCATCCTATAGTAACATAGCATTATAGCCAGTACTTGGCTGTAGTGTAGTCAGCTCACTTCACAATGCCATGCACATGTCATTTACATTGCTGTTGCTGTAAAGTTTTATATCAACGAAACTTAAATAGCTAAACAAATTCTTCAACCAGAGACACTGTATGTACCTACAAAAGAAAAAGATAAGGTTTATGTAGAGCTGGCTTTGTATAGTACTGTACTGCAGCCTCCCTCATTCAACTTCAAGCACTAAGAAAAAGGATAGAAACAAGTGAGCGTAAAAAATTTCTAAAGGTTAAGTAGGGATAGCCTAAAATCTAACTGGGCCTCGTATGAAAATAATCTTCGGGATATTACCTCATAAAAGGGGTGGGGCAATTAATAGCAGTTCTCCTCATATAACACCTGCACAGGATGTGGCCATTTGATGGCATCCACTATTATGATCACTACACCAAATATGCACAGCCACTGCATAAACTCCCCATACTCCTCCCTCAAGCAAGACATACGTACCATCTCAATAATTATTTCAGTGATCACATACATAACAATTAGCTAATGCCGTTCACTTTCAAAATGTTCTCTCCTTTCAGTACTCCATTACACTGCAGATGATCATCCTTCAAACTCTCCTCCCTGAACGGAATGAAATACTATAAAATTTGATCATTAAATTAATTTAGTTCAATTAAGGAAGCATTAGCTATACCTTTAGTGTCTATCAATTTTCATAATCACAAAGAAAAAGAATGCAAACAAGTGAATGCAAAAAATTTCTTCGAAATAAAAATGTGAAGTAGGGATGGCCACAAATTTAGCACATAGCTATAGCTATTATAACTGCAGCTTCATTATGAAAACCAAGTACTGCAGCATCAAAGCAGTATGGCCCAAAAATCTAGCTGGAATATGTATTATAACTGCATGCAAGAGAGTGAACTTAGTGAAGTGACCCTTACCCATCATCAAGTACAAGATACTATTCCTACTTCACTCCTATGATCAAAGGCCAAGGGAGTGAAGTAGGAATAGTATCTCGTACTTGATGATGGGTAAGGGTCACTTCACTAAGTTCACTCTCTTGCATGCAGTTATAATACATATTCCAGCTAGATTTTTGGGCCATACTGCTTTGATGCTGCAGTACTTGGTTTTCATAATGAAGCTGCAGTTATAATAGCTATAGCTATGTGCTAAATTTGTGGCCATCCCTACTTCACATTTTTATTTCGAAGAAATTTTTTGCATTCACTTGTATGCAAAAGGTCTGAAGCAGCAGAGAATCATTTTTAGAATTGGTTTCATCTGATTCATATGATTGAAGTCCTGTGCTGCTTTTTAATGGAGGATCCATGTTGGCTTCACTTGCAGGCTGCCACTTTTTGAGCATTTAGCATTTTTGCTTCATAATGCACAAATTGGATCCAAGAAGTCCAAAATTTTCCCCCTAGTACATATTTGTGTGCATTATTATGACAGCATGAGTAGCTTATAGGCAAAGGTGTGAACCTTCTCAAAAATTGCTAGCTAGCTATTACACTCAAACTCTGAAGTGATCACAGGTGTTCATGAAGGAAATCGCAGTTAGTATGCACTGAGTTATCTAATGTGTGACTTTGAAAATGAAAGCCATGCAGTGCTCCAAAAGATATCTTTAAAGTGACACATGCAAGGTCACAGGTGTTCATGAAGGAAATCACAGTTAGTATGCACTGAGTTATCTAATGTGTGACTTTGAAAATGAAAGCCATGCAGTGCTCCAAAAGATATCTTTAAAGTGACACATGCAAGATCACAGGTGTAATTTTTAAGGAAGTCTCAGTTAGTATGCACCGAGTTATCTAATGTGTGACCTTGAAAGTGCGAGCCAAAATGGATGTGTCGTGTATACATAGACCATTTCTTTCTTGACCATAGCCTTAGATGGTGATGGCTGTAGCTATAGTATCTACTTAGCTCATATGTTATGTGTTCCTCTAATTATACTACTTTAGAGCAGAAACACAAGAAAAATAGATACGGCTAGAAGGCATGGTCAAATTGCATTAGCTATAATAATTTATCTACAGGGAACAAAAGGGGGGGGGGGGGGGTTGCAACCACCCCTGGATCCAGCCCTGACAGCATCTGTAATGAATATATAAAAATGGGTGTGGTTATAGGAGTGTTAGTGGGACACCCACTAATATAATAAGAAGTGCCCTTTAGAAAATCTTGGATCTGCCACTGCCATCCTTTTATGGCTGCCTAGCCAACCTGTGAACTTTGATTTCAGTATAAAGTGCTCCTATTTTCATAAATTTTCATCTAAATTTCTCAGTGTTAATTTTATGTCAAATTTCAGTAAAATATACTGCATGTGATGAATCAGTATGGTTGGAGGCTCTATGCTAGGGTCTGCAACGTGAAAAATAGACATCCTAGTCTTGCATAACTTGCGTTTTAAGTAGAGGGGGTTGAAGCTTAAACAGCAAATCCTGGGTTTGTGATTGCTTAACAGAGAAATTCACTCACGATGTACATTTTTGCGGTGTCAGCAAGATTAAGGTCAAGGGTCGAATTTGGAAATTCAAATTTTGGTGCTCTGAGTTATCTTGGTGAGAACAATCAGCTGTGCTAGATGGGGCGGTCCGTGAGAGGGCAATCCCTCAATGTTCAGTTGGGTCCTAATGATGAAATCAGAATGAGCCCAACGGGTCCTTTGCCATCTGGGCAGTGTACTTTCAGTTTGTATAATAAGTGTGTGATTAGTATCTCCCCCCTTAATGGCACATAATTTTGATTCCAGTTCTAGAAATGAGTGCACCAACATATCAACACTTGCTCGAACTACTCCAGTTGGCTGAGCAAGAATCAGGCCCACATGGTGTTCTGTCCATGGCATAACAGTTGACCACTAAGTTTTCAGAAGTCTATCTCCATATCAAAATTGGGAGACCCCCGGCAGGTTTTTGGAAACCGTGCACAGGATTGAAGCTCCAATAAGAAGTGGGAAACTGAAGGGGTCTGCTCAATCATTGTACCTGAAAAGGCAATGGCTACCAAGGACTAGAAATGTGACTTCTCAGTGTAGAGGTAGGTCTGTGGTATTGCCCTCACTAGTCCATTTTCCCCTTCTTAACTCATTTCGAAAGGTCTAGCAGCTAGACTATTATACCCTATAGGCCCCAGATTAATCATACAATGCAAATTAGAATGTGGTTAATATTGCTGTGCTAGTTTTGCCCATCTGTTTGTGCATATCTGTTCCAGCTAGAGACATGCAAATTATGCTCTTTTTTTTCTTCCCTATTATGCTATGCTCCAATGCCAGAACCCCTGCCCTATTATGCTCAACAAAAATGCCTATTATGCTTTGAAAAATTGGTAAGAAAATTTAAAAGTGTAGCATACAGTGGCAGATCCAAGATTTTCTATTAAAAGGGTACTTCTTATTAGTGGGTGTCCCGCTACCACTCCTATAACCACACCCATTTTTATATTTTCATTACAAATGCTGTCAGGGCTGGATCCAGGGGTGGGGTTGAGGCCCCCCCCCCCCCTCTTTTGTTCCCAAGCTAAGCCTGTAGATAATATTATAGCTAATGCAATTTGATCATGTCTACTTGCTTAGCCGTATCTATTTTTCTTGTATTTCTGCTCTAAAGTAGTATAATTAGAGGAACACAATATATGAGCTAACTTAACCAAAATGAATGTAGATACTACAGCCATCATCACCTAAGGCTATGGTCAAGAAAGAAATGGTCTATGTATACATGATGCATCCATTTTGGCTTGCACTTTCAAGGTCACACATTAGATAACTCAGTGCATACTAACTGAGACTTCCTTAACAATTACACCTGTGATATTGCACGTGTCACTTTAAAGATATCTTTTGAAACACTTTGGCTTTCATTTTCAAGGTCACACATTAGACATACTGTGATTTCCTTCATGAACACCTGTGACCTCACTTCAGAGTAATAGCTAGCTAGCAATTTTTGAGATGGTTCACCCCTTTGCCTGTCATAATGCACACGAATATGTGCTAGGGAGATTTGGGGAAAATTTTAGACTTCTTGGATCCAATTGATGCATTATGAAGCAAAAATGCTAAATGCAAGCCAACATGCAGGGGCGGATTTAGAGGGGGGACTAGGGGGGTCAGGACCCCCCCCCCCTCCAACCTCTTATGAAGTGCCTAGTAGCAGTAGCTCCAGTTTATGTCTCAGCGTTCCACATACCACAGTCAGTGCTAGTGCATGCGATCCGTGATCAATTGGAAAGCGCGCGATTCGATTACAATTTCTTTCGATGACGACCATTGGGTAAACTGAGCATGCGCACATGCACTTGTAGCAATGAAGAGAGCAGCAGCCATCAAACCACAGACCAAGTATTTCAAAAGGTATACGATTTTAGCATAACAATTTATGATTTTATTAATTAACTCGTTGGATACGGTCAAGCACAGTGGCAGATGTGGAATGCCATCTGCATGTGGATATGCCTAATACTATACAACTGACCCCCCCTTCTAAATATTCCTGGATCCGCCCCTGACATGGATCCTCCAAACAACTTGCTCTTTCTTGCAGCCTTCCACATGGCCTAGTGTGTAGTCCTGCAACCCCACCTATAGCTATCTAAAAATCCTGGATCTGGCCCTGGCTGTGCTAAATTTTAAGATGTGAATTAAGATAGGTACTTCTAAGAAACTCCCTAAATCTGCATAATTGTAGCCTTTTTTAGTCATCAAAAGCAGAAGACAGTTTTTTTTTTATGGTTTTGTTTTTTTTTGTTACCACCACCAATAATGTAGAGGTGGCTACTTTTATACAAAGGAACTCAAGAGTCAACATCAATACCTCCATATCTGCCAACCCCTGTTATGCCAGCATTGTGCTGGCATTAAGGTTCAACCAGGCCCGTAGCAACTGGTCAGGCCAGTCAGGCCATCGCCTGACCACTTTTAAACCTTTGACCCGGTATCATTAGGGCTATAATGCTATTCTCAAATTCTCAAGCACACTGCATGCCCATAATGTATACCTAGCTTTGATATCTATTTATAATGCCCGAATATTAGTAATTTCCTCTTTCTCGAGGTCTGATGGAGCAGGATTTTTCAGTTTACTCAAAAGATATAACAATACTGCTAGTGCTAGAAGCTTCAGGCTCAGGCTCAATTTCTTTCCCAGGCAGGCATCTTTTCTTTCAGTATCAATATAGGTATGGCCACTATTTATTGATCATAAGTTTCTCATCAGATGGTTTTGCTTAGACTGATGCGGGCGGGCGGCATATATAAGCCATTATGTCATTATTTTGATAGTCATTTTCTTGGAAAAACCATACAGTCAGAAGTGATGCGGTATAGAAATCCAATTATAATGGCCAAATCCTGTAGGTAAACTAATGCGGGCGGGGGATGAGAAACTTGTTAGTGGCCTGTACTAAAAATATTGACCTAGATGTTGCTAAGTCAATGCTGCACTGGCTGCAGCAGCTGTGTAGCTACATGTTATTCATCATGTCATGCATGTCAAAATGGAATCAGCAAAACAATTTATTTTAGTTAAAAATTAATGCTGACTTAGTTAGATGTTGCAGCTGTGTGCATGTTATTCATCATAGTTAAAATGCTGACTTAGATATTGCTAAGTCAATGCTGACTGGCTGCAGCAGCTGTGCACATGCAAGGGCATCCAGCCGTGAAGCAGCAAGAGGACATGCAACTGGTGTAGATTCTGAAATATAAATTGGTACTATATTTAGCTACAGTTGTAAATGGCCTACCATGTACTAAGCTATTTAACATTTACACTAGCTATGCCGTCTATGTATAAAACATTGGCCCTCTCGCCACTTCGCAACTTAATGCACCCTTGGTGCATGTTATTTATCATGTCATGCATGTCAAAAGGGAATCAGCAAGTTGCCCAGTCACTGCTCAAAATTTTACCTATAGCTAATATTTAACACACCTAAAATGTTCACCAGCATAATTTATGCAGCCCTAGTGAGTATTATTGTGTAGCCACACCCATTTCACTTGACCACACCCACATCCTGGCCTGATCATTAGAATTTTACTTTCTACGGGGCTGTCAACCCATTATGCCCAAAACTATGCTGGCATAATTTGCATGTCCCAAGTTCCAGCTTATGTGATAAAAGTAGTACCCTCTGAGATCCTTGAGTCAAAGCATATATAGGATGTGATTATTGTGGACAACAAACCTGAATCTAGTAGCAGTGAAGTTGAGCATGTCGTGTTTATTTGATAATTTTTTGTTCCTTGCTTATAAACCCCATGCCATTTCTTATCGAACTTGGTTATTATTGCCTGATGATCAAGAAACTTTCTGATACACTTGAAGGTGGAGCATGGTCCTTGCATGGAATCCCCAATGTGAACTTTTATAGAAACTTACATCCACTTTTAAAGAAATAGAATAGGACACATTCTTTCACAAAAACCATGCACAATCGGCAAGTTCTACCTTGTAATCGACAAACAGTTACAAGAAAGGGGGAGTACCCCATACAATGCATACAAATTTGTAGAAAAGGTGAGTATCCTCAGATGTGTCAAATGCACCCCTAATGCCAAAAAATTTGCAGGTAGAATGACAAGGTGGAGGAAATAGAGAAGTTGAAAACTATAGTAGATTTACTTCTTACCAAAGATGCTCCACAAGAGTTAGAGAGTGAAATGAAAAGAAGTAGACTCAAGGAAACTATTTGAATCATTCTAGTTTGTTTTGAGCAAGGTAACTCTTTTGGAACTCTTTTGGTGATCATTATTTGGAAGTCTTTTTAAACAGCCAAAAGCATTTAAAAATAATTCCGTCTCTGTCAATATTGATGATCTGTTTCACCATTATATGCAAGTGAGTTTTGGTTGCATTATTGTAACTGATTACAACACCATGGAACCGCTTCTCCTCCATGGACAACATCATGAACACACTGTGGGCCTGACTCTTACTCAGCCTCCTAGAGCAGGGCTGGAATTGAGGGGCCCTTTTTATTATAAAATGAAAATAAAATTCGACCATTGTCTATTTTTCTTTTCTCCTCTAAGTAGCTAGTATAGAGAAAACATGTTACATGTGTGGGCTAACTAAACTAGGAACTAATGCGGTTACTATAATCATCTAAGGTCAAAGAAACAATCTATGTATACATGACACCCATTTTGGCTTTCACTTTCAAGGTCACACATTGGAATAACTTGGTGCATACTAACTGATTTCCTTTTATGATCATACCTGTGACCTTGCACGTGTCATTTCAAAGATATCTTTGAGTAGGCTTGTATTTATACTTACCAACTGTGATTTCATTAACAGTCACACCTGTGACCTTGCACGTGTCACTTCAAAGATATCTTTTGGAGCACTTTGGCTTACATTTTCAAGGGTCACACATTAGATAACTCGGTGCATACTAACTGTGATTTGAGGTGTGACCTTGCATGTGTCACTTTGAGTTTGAGTGTAATAGCTACAACACAAATTTTCATCTCTTTGCCTACACTCATGATGCACACAAACTGGATTTCTTGGGATTCAATTTTGTGCAACTAATAATTTAAGCAAATAGCTAAAATGCTCAATAGTGGTAGCCTATACCAGTGAAGCCAACATGGGTCCTCCATGCTCCTTCTTACACATTTCCTCATGGTTCAGTGTTTATGCTCCTAGTCCTGCAACCCCACCTATCTAAAACCCTGTATATGCAGCCTATATGTTGCTGCACTCATTGGAATCAAAATTATGTGCCATTAAGGGAGAGATACTAACCACACACTTATTATACAAACTGGAAGTACACTGCCCAGATGGCAAAGGACCCCTTGGGCTCATTCTGACTTCATCATTGCATATCTTGGACCAAGCCCCAAACTGAATATTGAGGGGATTGCCCTCTCATGGACCCCCATCTAGCACAGCTGTCTCCAAGACATTGCAAATAAGGGATCCAAGGCTCTGTTTCAGCAGTTATAACAGCTCAATTTGAAGCAACTTGCAGCCAAGGTGAACACAACACTTAAGGTAAGTCAGGGTAATTCTGAATACTTTTTCAGGAAAATATTTGATAGAAATATACTGTAAAGTGCAGATGAAAGTTGAATCTTTTCTCTAACTAACAGTGAAAGTTTCATAGATTAAATAATTTTTATTATAGAGCCAAGAATAAAGGCACTCAAAAATTGGAGGATTGGGGTAATTCCAAATGATTGTTGTGGCCATACAAAGCATAAAGCTACTTAGCTTTACAACTTGCTTTTCAAAACTTCATCCCTAGTGTCACCTTCAGAGGGCTAGATCAATCGCTCATCATTGTCTGATTCTGCTGACAATCTCCAATAAGTTTTAGGAATTCACAAACGATGGTTCAAACTCAGCTGGTGGGTTGTGGGGTCACTTGGGTTGCCAGTTTTTCTTCAATCCTCCTTCACCATCTCATTACATGATAACACCTTTAAACATGCCTAGATGAGAGATAACCATCGTTTGCGAATTTTCAGAGGGTCTACTAGTATGGCTTCTCTCTTGATAGAGAGATGTTTCCGGTCGATCCCTAGCGGGATTCTGACGGCACATACTAAGTGGCTTGCACTGGTGTGAGACTGCAGTATTGCAGTACCACCAATGCAGTATATAAGGTGGATTGGAGAGAGCTGGTTCCTGGGTGCCTGGTGGCTCATTCGGTTGGGTCCTGTGGCTATGACGGCTAAAGTCAGATGCTGCGGGTTCAAACTCAGCTGGTGGGTTGCGGGGTCACTTGGGTTGCCAGTTTTTCTTCAATCCTCCTTCACCATCTCATTACATGATAACACCTTTAAAAAAAGTTTTAGGAAGTTCAAAATCAAGGGGCATTATTCAGAGTTAGCTAGCCTCAGTGCACAAGAAGCTTGATCTTCAAGAGTTGTTGCAAAGATAGAGCAATAGGAGTAGTTTATGTGTATCAAGTTTGAGCGTGAAACTCCTCTTCCTTTTGAAGTAACCTCAGGTTTAGAACTTCCAAATTTGACCCTTGACCTCAATCTTGCTGACACCACAAAAATGTACCCCTCTACTTAAAACAGGTGCAAGTTATGATATCGATGTTGCAGACCCTATCTACTGTCTATGCATCTTCTCCCACAGAAAACAGAAGTGTCGAAGAGAATGATAACGTAATATTTCTTGACTTTGCTAAAGCATTTGATACTGTGCCCCATCACCAATTATTATTGAAGTTACGAAATATAGGAATCACTGGAAAGCTATGGCTTTGGTTGAAAGAGTATCTGCTGGGAAGAGTGCACTGTGTAAGTATAGATGGAGTCAAGTCAGGTCTTCTACCAGTAACCTCAGGGGTACCGCAAGGTAGTATCCTTGGTCCTTTGTTCTTCTTGGTCTATGTTAATGATTTACCAGACTATGTCATCCATTCAAAGCTGCTGTTGTTTGCAGACGATGCCAAGTGCTTAAAAAGAATAGCATGCTCGGAGGACATCGCCCGCCTACAAGAAGATCTCGATTCCTTGAACAATTGGAGCCTACAATGGAAACTGAAATTTAAAGAATCCAAATGCATCCATATGAGAATAGGTGGTGAATCAGTAGACCCCTCTCTTTACGAAATTAATAGCGTTCCTATCCCTACCCAGTCAAACAATAAGGATCTGGGAATACTAATTTCATCTGATCAGACATGGAGTGATCATGTAAGACATATCACAGCAAGAGCATACAAGATTTTGGGTCTATTGAGACGTACCTTTTCTTCGACAAACTCTATACACGAAAAGAAGATGTTATACATATCCCTGGTCAGATCTCAGCTGGTTTACTGCTCAGAAACATGGAAGCCTTGCTATAGAAAGGATATCGAGAAACTTGAAAAGGTTCAGAGGCGGTCAACAAAATTTATACTCAATGACTATGAGATGGATTACAAGAAGAGACTGACCAAGTTGAACCTGCTACCGCTAATGTACATGTTAGACCTGAGAGACATAATGTTTTGTGTAAAGAGTTTGAAAGAGCCAACTGCAGACTTCAACATTCGTGAATACATCTCGTTCAGTGATCAGCAAACAAGATCGGGCCTGCATAAGAAAATGAATATTACAAGATCCAAAAAGAATATATGTAGGAATTTCTACTTTAACCGTATCGCTAGGATCTGGAACAAGCTGCCCCCACAGGATATAAACAGACCTCTTGCCTCTATAAAACAAAGTATGATCAAGGAATTAACAGATCACTTTATATCTACTTATGACCCCAATAACCCATGCACTCTCCACTTCATCTGTCCGTGTGCTAAATGTTCCCACTTTCCACAACCACCTCTCTTTAACTAAAATCATTTATTCTTTTTAACTGCATGGACGGCTGTCACACACCCTGACAGACCGACAATACAACTCAACATTTTCATTGTGCAAGTCATGATGTGATAAAGTAAATAAATAAATTAAAAAAAAAAAAAAATTAATAATAATAATAAGGGGAAAATCATTTCTTGAAATGAAAAAAAGATGTAGGGATGACCACTGCTCAAAAAAGTAAGGAAACAAGAAGGATGGAAATGGGATCAATCTTTGTTCTGTATATCCAGCCAACAATCCCTACATATACATCGGGTAGCTTCAGATTATAGTGTAGTAATATACGTATATGTAGGGATTGTTGGCTGGATATACAGAACAAAGATTGATCCCATTTCCATCCTTCTTGTTTCCTTACTTTTTTGAGCAGTGGTCATCCCTACATCTTTTTTTCATTTCAAGAAATGACTTTTCCCTTACTTGTTCCTGGTCTTTTTTCCTCTCTTTTATGGTTTTAGCTATGTATAGAGTTCATTCTTCTATGTGTATGCTAGTCTGGCATAGCACCGCCCACCCACTTGAGTAGTGGTCTGGTGACATATAATACGAGTTGTGCACATTGTAGTAGGCTCTAGTAGGCTCTAGTAGGCTGGATAATCATTCACAGTAGCTTTTGTTAGGTCTAAGTGGGGGAACTAGAATTTCACTTTTGTATTAGTCTATAGGCGGCGCGCACGGCCGTCCGAGTCATCCCTACATATACACATAGAGAGTGCTACCGCACTCTCTGATAATTGTATCTAGATCTCCGACCGTGCGTAGTAGACTGCGCATGCGTAGAAGTGCTTATAAAGAGATCTAGTTCATGCCTTGAATTCAGTTCGTAAGGATGGCCTCAGCTCCGTTGTACTTACTAGTCTTACTAATTGTCTGCTGCTGCTGCCCACTTACGGTTATAGCTAGCAAATGGACTGCAAAAGAAAAAGAAGGTGAGTGAGACTAAGTTAGGACTTAGAAAAGTTTACTTTTTTCTTCTTCTTTTAGAAGATCGGGGAGCTATTATCGAGAATGCGATAGCGGAGGTGATTGCTGAATTTTCAGAAAGAGAGAATGCCAGGAGATCTCAAGTGTCTGTTACTAGCAGTGCAAAGGCAAAGCTGCACTCCTTCAAATTGGCCTCGGCCGAATCATTAGCCCAGGGAAAAGCAAGGCTTAAATTCGAAAAGATGGTGAAAAGGGCAGAGAATGAGATCTTGGAGAAGCAGCGTCATGCTACAATCCAGACCACAGATGAGAGAATTGAATCCATAGCCATGGAGATCCTACACAGGCCAGGCAGCATTCTCACTGAACAAGAAGTTAAGCAAGTGTATCAGGCATCTGGGTGCAACAGAACAGTCCCTACAACCACTAACTGTAATTCTATTGCAGTGAGGAAGCACCGCACAGCCAATGGAGTGTGCAATAACCTCCAAAACCCAACATTTGGAGCTGCAAACACTCCATTGCGACGTCTTATCCCCTCACGTTACGACGATGGAATCAGCAGACTACAGGGAACTTTGCAGATTTGTAGAGCACCTATCGTCCCTGGGCCATACAGTCCCCCCAACCCAAGCCCCAGGGTGGTCAGTTTGGGAGTGATTAATGATAAGCCATTCAACGACAGTGATTTCACTCACATACTCATGCAATGGGGTCAATTCCTGGACCACGATCTTGACTTGATACCAGAATTTCGCTGTCCGAATGGCTGCTCAGTTGATGCCGATCGTTGCGTTCCATTTCCTGTTCCTAAAGACGACATTGAAGTCATGCGAAGTACTAGCAAGAATTCTTCCTGCCATCACTTTGCACGTTCCATGCCTGCATGTAACGGACCAAACCTCACTTCACTGACACCCAGAGAGCAGATAAATGCCATCACACACTTCATTGATGGCTCAATGATCTACCATCATGATCCTAGGATCCAGAGAACCTTGATTCGCAATATGACAAGCCCAGACGGCCTTTTGAATGTTGGACCTCCAGCTACAGGTAACAACTGGTAGCTAGAATTGTGCATAATAATTATCTAATATTATTGTATCCAGGTACAAACCGACCATCTCTGCCACTGATCAGCAAACAGAAGAATGATTCAGAGATAGTAAGCTGCCCTAATATGGAAGAGAGTTGTTTCCTTGCAGGAGACACCAGAGTGAACGAGCAAACTGCGCTTACCGTCATGCACACCATTTGGCTCAGAGAACACAACAGAATTGCACTGTTCCTCCGCACCATCAACCCTCGAATGTCCAGTGATTCCATTTTTCAAACGGCACAGAAGATAGTCATAGCCGAGATCCAAAAAGTAACCTATAAAGATTTCCTTCCCATCATTTTAGGTACGGGATTCTTGCGTATTGGAAACTACACACATTACAATAGTGCTATCAACCCTAGCATACCCAATGCCTTTGCCACTGCTGCCTACAGGTTTGGACATAGTCAAATCCAACCATTTCTTGATCGGTTGGACGAGAATTACAGACCCATTCCAGCTGGTCCCCTCTCACTTGTGAACGCTTTTTTCAATGGGAGTGTGTTTCTACATCATGGAGGAACTGACCCGATTCTTCGTGGACTTTTGACAAGAAATGCCAGACAAGTTGATGAGTTCCTCAACAGTGTGCTCACCAACCGTCTCTTCTCTAATAACACTGCCATACCTGGTCTTGATTTAGCATCACTCAACATACAGAGAGGAAGAGACCACGGTCTCCCAAAATACCTAACTTGGAAGCAGTGGGCAAAGAAGAAATGTAATTTCGAAAGTGAATTCCGAAGTGAGCTTACGCACGTCCGCCTTCTCCAGACTTATGGAAGTCTCAATAATGTGGACTTATTTGTGGGTGGTTTAGCTGAAAAGCCCTTGCCCAAAGGTTTGGTTGGGGCTGTATTTGCTTGTATCTTTAGTGAGACCTTTTCTGCCCTTCGTGATGGTGACCGATTCTACTATGAGAATGCTAACACTGGACTCTTCACTGTAACTCAGAGGACTCAAATAGAAAAGTCTTCACTCTCTCGTGTGATTTGTGACAACACTGATATCAAAGAAGTTCAACCGAATGCTTTCTCAGCAAACCAGCAACGGGTGTCCTGTTCCCAGATCCTGTCCATGGACTTAAATCAGTGGAAAATGAGAAGAAGTTTACCCCGAGTTTGCTACATCAAAATCAATGCCATGAATTCCAGAAGATCACACTCATGGTATAGTGCAAGCAGCCGATTTTTGGGAATGTCACACAACAATGTGAGTAGAAGGCTCATACAAGGAAGGAGTAGTGGTTGCCTGACGTTTACTTGTCCAGAACCTGATAGGAATACCATACTCATTGTATCTTCCAGTAATCAATGCCGTGTCCAAGTCAATGGGAATTTGAAAAATGGTCCAGGATTTAGTAGGTGGTACGGACAATCCCTCTCTGTAGAAGATATTTCGAGTCTGAATGGCCTGTATGAGAGTTCTTCGAGCTGTAGGACAGGAAGAGTCAGTGCTGTCAGATTTTGTTCTAGCGGTGATGTCAAACTTGCCAGCAGTCTTGAAGATTTACTCGATGATGTGAGTGAACAGAGTAAAGATGATTTAGACAAATATGTCAGTGATGACAGATTGCATAAAGAATTTGGTGATATCCAAGATGATGATGATGAAGTCGAAGGAATGAAAGACAAGACAGCAAAGTTTATGGGTCTGATACAAGATCTTGTTGAGAAAGAGGAGATTGCTAAGAAAGATAATACTCCTATGAAGAAGGAAGATGGAGAGTTTTTTTGAATAGATTGAACCCCTCCCCTTTAGTTTTATTTGAATAGAACCCCTCCCCTTTTAGTTTGAATAGAACCCTTCCTTTTAGTTTTGTGTGTGAATAATAATAAACTTTAGATCAACCTTCGTAGAACAATCATCCATTTTGAGAGATTATTAGCTACCATTTCTGTGATGCTATTCAGATAAAATGGTTATTAAACACTTTCAGAAAACCTGCATAACTTTAAAAGTCAATAGCTACCTGCTTAGCCGAAACTAGGGGAGGGTGTGCAGTGGAACCTCCAATAAAGGACACCCTGAAAGAGAACAAAACTCTCAACAAAAGACGAAACCTGGGTCCTAGCTAAGTGTAGAGGTTCTACTGTATCTCCTGTTTCAGAATTTGAGAAATGCCATTGTTTTGTAATACCCTTATCTTACCCCTAACTCCCACAAGAGTTTACATAAAAAATAATCATAAATCAAAACACCCTAATAGGTGAATCATAAGTACTTTCACAGCCTAAAATGCCCTAAAGTTATCACCCAAGCAAGTGACTAGTTACGTATAACATGGTTCCTATAGGTTGTGGCTACTTATAAAACATTATAATTTACATAGTTGATTTAGGAGGAGAATTCCCAGACATGGACACAACAGTCATAGCCACACGAAGCAAATTAATTTTGGTGTCACTGATTACTGGAATTACTGGGAGTGCATGGGTGAGCTCCTGTGATTGAGTAGCTAGAGAGAAACAAGCCTAGTCACATTCATGATGATGGGAGTCTAAATCTCAGAGCTAATAAGGGAAAAGGCATTTCACGAAATGAAAAAAGATGTATGACCTTATTAATTCTTGGAACTCAAAAGAGGAGAAGCCACCCCCACCAGCTCAGAAGAACCACCTGACAAACCCTCACCCTTGCTGGTGGTAGCATTTCCATCAGTGTCAGTGATTGGAGCATTGGAGGAGAGGGTGGAGTCATTACTTTCCTCCAGGAGGTCAGTGGACACAGTAGTTGAGAGTTCTCTGTGTCACGATCCACTCAGCTTTGCTTCCATCTGGAAAGTGGAACAGAACTCGATCCAGCAGTGAACTTGAAAGGGCTGAATGCCTTGCTGAAAATCTCTTCAAAGTTCAGTTCTGAGGTGGGACTCTGGGTATCCATGCTGGTTCATTGTTGAACAGGATTGTATATGGTCTCCCTCCTCTGTTTCCAAGTGGAATGGCTGTGCAGCAATGGTGAAGGTTGGATGTGTTAATTGTTTGTAGTTCTTCTTGATGGGTGTGGATGGAGCAGTGTAAGGGAAGTTTTCTTGATCCTGACCCAGCTTCCCCCCCCCCCCCCCCCCCCCCCCAAGACATTGCCAATTTCAGGATAATAAGTATTATTTTAGGATTTAAGCATTTTTGGCTTCACTCTGGATGGGAGGGGGCACATCCCCCTCCCACACCCTCCCCCTCATCGTGGCCTTATGGCCACATGTTTCATGAGCTTCCCCTCCAAGGTGAAATTCCTAGATGAAACCCTGAAAATGAATTGCAAGTGTAAAATGCATGGTGTATGGAGGTCAGTAGTTAGTAGAGACTTTAACAATGCAGAGCTAGTGTCACAGTTTCACTTCCGGTCATGTGACAGGTGCTGTCAGAATAAAACATGTGTAGTATGAACAGGAGTTTACTCCTATGATACTGGAGAGGGGGGAGTCTTTTAATCCCTTGATTGAATCAGCAGTGTTACACTGGACCATCTCAACACACAACTTCAGTGACACATAATAATTTATGGTTCTTCAATCAACCGTACCAGATCCACATCTGTACCTTATCCCAATGTGATAATAACTATGACAATGCATGTGTACTATAGTAGAGTGTGAAAAATGATGTGCTTAGCTGCATTGAGAGCATGATGAATTGGTAGAAAATTTAATATTTGTAAATGGACAGGCTGCTTCTTATAGAAACAGGCCAGCATGCATGGCCTTAATATAGAGGTATATTATAGTAAATAGTTTACTTGAACCTGTCTCCAAGCCACTTTCAGCTTGATTGGATTTGAGTATCGATATCAAAACTTGCCATCCAAAGTAAACATGACATTAATATTTTAGCTAGACTAGCTAAGAGGAGCGTAAACAAGATGTCAGGAGGACATTTTGACCCACTCTGACAAATTTAAACAGAACCTTAGACTGTCATTATCTGTATGAAAGGTGTAGCTATAGCTACACATACAGTCACTCACCTTGACAGGTACACTTCATTCCCTGATATGCCCTGAAGCCTTCAATGCTCCAGGGCTTGAGGATCATCATTGTAGGCAAACTTAAAAGTAAGAAATAGAACTCCTAGTCTGGTGTAGCCGACCCTTTGACCTTTCGTTGAACTTTACTACAACTATATTCTCTTTATTTACACACACACACACACACACACACACACACACACACACACACACAACACGACTAGCTAGCTATGTTACCCAAGGATTCATTAAATTAAAGCACTTTTGAAAAAGGTGGAGAAATCAAGTTCCATTTGAAGCACCATGCAGATTTCACCTGGAATATCATAGGAAAGAAGTTAGAGATCAGGTCATGCAGCATCAGCAGGCCGGGAGGGCGCACATTACACTTTCAGTTCATTTCATTGATGACATACCCTTTTATTAGCTAGCAATTATTATTGTTCTAATACACTGACACCACTAGCTATACGATGTCTGAAGTGAATACTGGGGGTCTAAAAGGTAATTTTCAAGAAAGTTAGGCAAGCACAACCAGAGGATGGAGTTCATCATAAATGCAGCATGCGAATTCTTGCTATTGCTATCCATAATCCCATGTTCTCTAGATGGACACTCATTTTTTCTGTTAGCTAGCTAGCTAAAATTGTTGCAACAATACATAGCTAACCTATAGCTACATGTAGTGCGGTTGCTAGTGAGACTATAGGAGAATGATTTATGGAGTGAGTTTGAGTCACTTGGTGGTCACAGTGAACTGCTACTGACCAGCTGAAAGATGTACTGTAGAATGAATATTATATTATCAGGGATTGATACAGGATTTTTTGCTTGGAGGGGAGAAAATTTTATTGACGACATGTATGCTGAATGTCAGATCTGTGTTAGGAGCTTATTATTTAGCTATACTGTAATTTTACACTTGCCATTCTTGAAGCATTGAAGGCCCTGAACTTTTTGAAGTAAACTTTAGTGACATTTTAGGCATTTTAAAATTACACCTGAACTGTATTTTATGTTTTCAATGGGAATAGTTGGGGGGGGGGGGGATTCCAGGTTTTCACGACCTCTGTACTAATCCCTGATTATAGTGGCATTTTGATGGACCTAGGGGTCTGGGGGTATGCTCTCCCATCAAAATTTGGATAACTTATGGTTAATTCTGAACCAACTGCAGTGTGTGGTTTCTCTCTGGAAATAATGTTAGGCATATGCATGCTCAAACAAAATGAAAAAACAGTAACATAGCTACCACATCTCACCTTCTCTGATTTTGGAGGCAATTCCCTTTTGACCCACTGCCTCTAGGGCAGTCACCAAACTGGGAAAACCACTGGTCACGGTAACATTATCTTCTTCCCTCAGCCATGCAGCAACTATGTCTCCTGGTAGAGCCTTCATGCCTTTTAACTTGATATAGTTTAAACCTAGTTCCAAACCAACTCCTATCAGTTGGTCATAATCAAGATCTCTCAGGAAGCGAATGATGGTGGAGCAGTCATCCATTTTAGTCAACATGAAGTGTGTTCAGGAATGAGGGGTGTTTCAGCAAAAGGAGGTTCGCAGTCTACATGTGTATAATAATAATGATAGTAAAAGAGTCAAAGATAATAACATCCAAGAATCCATTTCAAAATAACCCTCTTGGCCAATGGTAGTATAGCTACGTAGCTATGCAGGGGCTGGGCTAGCTGGAGAGGGGATTGAGTTCTACACACAAACTTACACAGTTGAAGGTACAAAACTACACCTAGAATTAGAAGTAACATTCAAGTTGAGAGGATTGCTCATTCAATGAGATTGTCATTGTGTATAATATTGTGTGACTCAGCAATTTTGAGGTATACCCGAATGATGGACTACATATCTATCATGAGTTAGTGAATTGATTATCAAGCTTCATTTATACTTAACAAGTCAAACAACTACTTGCTATAATGGTCATTAGCTGGCAAAAGGACTTTAAAAACTGACCTTCATTGTACCAACAACACCTTCCACCTTCCATGTGGTGGAATTCAACTCGTTTTGCGAGCTTCTTCACAATATATTCTTTCACTCTGTAATTGACATAGAGTCAACTCTGGAACATGGTTTAGGACGCATGGAATGAAATATCTCTTTTCTTTATCCCCTGGTACAGAGAATGAACTGATGATACGAAGGTGTACCAGAAGCTTGAGGAAATCTTCTGAACTGATCTTGTCATCACTTTGCATTACATTTTCAATTGCAGATGCTGTCAAATTCCTTTCTCGCTGTATTCACATGCCTCATTCGTAGTGAGGGAGCCAGAAGAGAACGTCTTGATGATGAGCTCAGTGACTTTATTGAAGAGAATTTGAGGTTCTTTGATCACGAGGTGCTTCAGACCTTCAGAATGATACCAATTCGGATGTGAAGAAAGTGCAGGAGATGAAATATCCGATCCCCTACAATATCGTACTTGGCAGCAAGAATCTTGCATTCCTCAAAGGTTAGGATAATTCTCTTTGATACTTTGTAGATCGAGACAGAATAGAAGGTAGCTGATGAGATAGTCGATGCTGAATTCACTACGAGTAGTGATCAACCGGTTGACTTTTGAGCGAATGGTCTTTGCTATCGCAAGTGTTGTCAACTGCAAACATTACATTACCATTATGCTCATCAGCATATTGAACTAAATGCTGAAAACCATTCTTTTTGATCAAAGAATCCAGATATTGATTCAATTCGATAATTTTATCTTGAGATGAAGGACCGAGCTTGTCCTTGTGTGTGCCGACAATGAAAACCAGAGATTTGCGTGTCTTTACACTTCCCTCACTGGATGTATCCATGGCATACACACTAGCAAGGCACTGGAGCAGGGCTTCTTCAGTAGTGATGGAGGAGGTGTAGTGATTTAGGGACTCACTATCGCTCATTCTGTATTGAATGCTAATCGTGCTCTTGCGAGATCGAGTCGGAAGAAAAGAGATGGACCAAAGATAAGGAGAGCAACCATTTCTTGGAACTCCACCTGACCTCCAGCATCCCTGAGATAAAGTGAATTGGTTTTCTTCGAGTATTTGAAATTTTTGATTCCATACTTTTGTAGTACAGAACTGATGTTCTTTTTGAAGAATATTTGAACCGATAGTGCCTCAGCTGAAGCTATGGCAGGGGCAGAAGTTGATTTCGTTTCAGCATCTCTTTTTGGGAGTCGCACTTCCTGTTTGAAGTCACGATCAGTAGTATCAGTAGATTTACCTGATGCAGCATTCTGCAATTTACGTGGCTCACTAAAATCTTGCTCTGGTTGTGAAGGAATCACAATGTTCTCTTCCCCCATTTATTTCATGAGTGATTCATCATATTCCACTGCTTTCCAAATGTCTGCATCCAGTATGTCAACAGGAATGAAGGTAATGGGATTAGTGATGTTAATGTCTACTATGACGACTGCATCACACACACCAGTGGAAGGAGAAAACTTCTTTCTCTCTTTCTCAGTCGGTTGAGTAAATGATCCATTAGTGAACTCTTTCCAGACTCTGGAGGACCAACGAACATCAGATGTGCTAAATTTCTGGAAATTTTCCCACTTTTAGCAGTAGCTTCTTCGACTGCTTTGATGAACTCTTCCTCTTTAGTTTCTATGGAGTGTGTAATGTACATATGCAGTACATATATATAATGACCATGTTCATAATACAGATTTAGAGCAGTGGACTTAAATTTCATTGCCATGTCTATCAGCAGGGCTTGAGCCATGAAAAATGAGTGATCATTTGGGGCAAGCTGGCTATAGCTTCAGTAATTATTTATTTTAGAGTTGAAAACTTAAACCTGACCTATCACTCTGGCCTTGATCAGCAAGCTTAGGGGTGTAGACCTATAATTAGTGTAAAGTTGAAATAATGAAAAGAGGCCTTCTCCTGTGTATTCATTGGACAGAAATCAAATAACTGTACACTTACTGGAGCTCTTCAGATCAAATTTATCTTCACTGTGTAGTCCATACTCCTTCGTTAGCTGATCCTCTGCTTCTTGAGGTGGATCTTCTCCCCATCCAGATTTCAATACAAGACCATAATCATTCATATAGGTCGTGTATTTCCCTGCATTTTCTCCTTGTGTCCTCTCTTTGAATTGCATTATGGTCTCATCGTTGTCAGCCAGCAATACTAGCTAAATACCATGCTCGTCTGCCACTATTTTTACATTGATCTATACGCATCCTTTTCACTGCACTCCATTTCTGCCATGTAGCATGAGGAAACAAAGTGCACTCACCATCAATAGAGTCTGTGCTGCATAATGGTCGAGTGAAATCTATTCCAGTTGTGTGCTGGCTATCAGTTATCTTTCCACTGTAGTTATATGGGAGTGGCATGGGATTGAATGTCATGATTCCTGTGTCCCTATCATTCTTGTAATAATGTACTGAGAAGGCAAGTTGTCGAGGTACTTGTGAGGAGAGGCAGGAAGTGAAGACTTTGATGAGTATTCCCTTGTCCTTGGCAGAGTGTCCACATGGCTTCACCCCCTGCTCATCCAGGAATGCCATGCACTCCTTGATCCAGCTGCCCGAATGACTGCAGTCACTCACGAGGGTCAAGACACGCCCACGAAATATCATGAGATAGAGTTCTGCCAGATCTCTGAAGGTGATGAAGCCATCCTCAAAACACCAGTCCCCTGTATTCCTCCTCCCATGACCAATGTAATGAAGCATTACTGAAAGAATAATGCACACACTAAATCCATGATGAAGTCCTGATAACACGCCATGGACTTTAAGTACCTCATAGCAATACATACATTGTGTGTCTAATACTAATACTGTTATATTCCACCACTAACTAACATACCTCCTTCTTTGTCAGTGTTGTTCATGAGACTGGTTATCTGCTTGTACACACTCTCTCTAGTCAGTCTCTCTCCACCAGGTCCACTCATTTCCACTCCATAGATAGTACGTCATATCTAGCCTTAACTATGGTGAGGTCATCACACTGCTCCTCCCTTGGTATCCCTTGGTGCTCTAGCTTCCCCCTCACCTCCTCTGTCAGCTGAATGGCTGGTCTACTCTCCACCACATCAGGGTGGTCCAGGGGTTCTTCTGACAATATGATCAACACATCTCTATTGCCAGATGCACCATAAAAAGTTTTCCCTAAATTATCACTCCAAGGTACTTCAACAGAACTACAAGAAGCCATGTTTGTGTTGTCGAAATAGTCCTACATACATGCATACATACATTCCTATATATACATACATGCATCTTGCATTAGGAACTTCAATCCAGCTCACTACCGGCAGTTAATCTTTTTACAGTGTTCTACTGTAAGGGCCCCCACACCTGTGCCACTAGTCTCACAAGCCAGATGTATTACTGCATGGCATACTGAACTGATCGAATTAGTAACTGATTCAGGTACATAAACAGGTTGGTATTCCTGGATAGAGTAGCTAGCTATGATTAATACAGTTAAGGGCCTTTTGAATCATACCCTTGGTTGTTATGACCTAGAGTTTTAATGAAGATGAAGGGCGCATTGCCTATCATGTGCATGACCATTGGGACTTTCACTTTCACTATGAAGAATTTCCAATCATAATCAAGTCCCTTGAATGATGGCTACATAGCTACATACTTACCACCATGATTCCTGGTTCTTTTCGTGGTGATGACACCCCACGTTATCCTCACACTTTCTCTTTTTCATCTTCCTCACTGTGTGCCTTCCTCGCCTTCATCTTCATCTCCTTCAGCCTCAAACGTTCTGCTTCTCTCTTCTCTCTGGCTGCCTGCAGCCATTCACTGGACTCCTTGTCCTCTTCACTCTTACTGGCTGATTTATAAGTCAACCCTCTTTATCCCTTTTCGTTTCTGGAGGAAATAGTATAGCTAGTCCAAGCTCTGTTTCGAAGATCTCCAAGGCCCGTTGGTAATAATGCTCCACTTCATCATACCTGCCAAGGTGTGAGCACAAGATGGCCAGGTTGTTAAACTGCATCAGGATGGCTAGGACCCAGTAACTATATTTAAATCAATACAACAGCATTTATTGAGATTCCAACCTTGGCTCTCATACCTCAAACAGACCTTGAGCCTGCTCCGAGAATCTCGAAACTAAGAAATTTCTGTGCTCAATTCTTCCCATAGAGTACAGACATAATATGAAGTACCTCTTAGTGTGACACTTGTGCCCATTTAATTATTGAATTTCAGGGATCCCACATTGAGGGGTTAACTATTCAGCAAGAATAAAGAGAGTCAGTCATCAAACATCTTGAAGAGACCCTCGACTTGGAAATACATCATATCCCAGTATAGAGAGTCAGCAACATATTAGGAGTCAAATAACGTGCGAGCGGTGAGCAAAATACATTTATTATTAGCTAGAGAGCATAAATTATAATAGCTTCTGACCCCCCCCCCCCCCCCCCCCCCCCCAATTTAATTATACTACTCACAAGTGAGTGCAAAAATCTTGTATCCTGATTAGAGAGGTTGGGGGACATCGAAAAGTGTCCTGATTAGAGAAATATCCTTATTAGGGTAGAGAAAAGTGTCCCGATTAGAGAAATATCCTTATTAGGGGTACTAGTAATAGAGAAAGGTGAGAAATGTCCTTATTAGGGGTGCTTGTAATAGAGAAAAGTGTCCTGATTAGAGAAGTATTTTTATTAGGGGTAGAGAAAAGTGTCCCGATTAGAGAAGTATTCTTATCAGGGGTGCTTGTAATAGAGAAAGGTATCCCGATTAGAGAAATATCCTTATTAGGGGCGCTGCTTGTAGGGATGTAGAATTGGTCTGTATAAATGTACTGCAGCCTCATATGAAAACAATCCCTACATTTACATCAAGAGAAGTACTTTGACAGATGGCCAAACTGACTATAGCCAGTAAGTCAGTCCGTCAATCTTATTATAACAAAAGTCAATTTTAGAAATCATTTTTGGCCCAGTGGTTTGTAGAGGTCATCAAGACTAAGAGTGGGACAATGGCCAGTAAAGTATCTGCTATGGGAAAGGTTAAAGCTAAAACTGCACACGACTGAACTCCCTGTTATGTTGGAAGAAATACAGGAAGATTCTACAATGTCACCAATGTTCCTGGTCTAAGAAGAACCCATAAAAGACACATCATTTGGTAACCTTTTTTTTACTGCTTGCTCATGTGTTTTGAGGATTGGAAGAACATGTGGTAGGGGAGCTGAAGTTGTTCTACTGAAGATATTCACACATGTGATCATCAATGCTGCATAACTAATTAAACATGGTTACCGCAGCGCTCAGTATTATGATTACGTGGTCAAATCTTAACTGTATTCATAGGCATAATGTGTAACTCGACTTGCATGAGCATCCATTAATGATACCTAAACTATTTTTAATTATGAGGACCACTTCTCTGAGGTGCCAAAACCAAAAGTTAAGTTCAGTTCCACGAAACAATTAATAGAGTTAAAGAGGGTAAGTTGATCAAGTATAGTTAGCTAATACCCTCAAGGAAGAAGTAGCATGAATTCCAAACTTGATGAAGAATAGGAAAAGGGATCCAATGCAGTGCAAGGTACAAAATATTGATAGTAATGTTTTGAGAACCCAATAGCTAAGGAATATTCTGTGCTTGCTGAAAAATTAATTGCAAGTGTGATGTGCATGATGCATGGAGGTCTGTAGCTCATATGATTGTAGTAGAGTTAGAGGAGACCTGAACAGTTGTAGCTGCATGATAGTGTCACTTCTGGCCATGTGATGGGTGTGCTGCAGAATAAAACACATGTATGGAGAGTATGAACAGGAATTTATATTGCGGGGGGTGGGGTGGGGATACAAGTCTTTTAACCCCAGACTGAACCAGTCACATACATTAAAGTAACTAGTTATCAATTACAGTGCTATGTTGGATCATCTCAACAATAGAACATGAAGACATTTAGCTTTGTTTTTGGGATGTAGCTACAGTTAATGATTATTGCATTTCCCACTTTTGCAGACCCACTGGGTCCTATAATAGTATTCATGAGCATGAATATACCATATTTATTATGCTACACATAGATAATTGGCCCTTATTGTCTCACCTTTCTTGATTTTGGAAGCTATCCCCCTTTGACCTACTTTCTCTAGGGTAGTCATCAAACTGGTCCAACTGGGATGACCACTGGTTGTGGTGACATTGTCTTCTTCCCTCAACCATGCAGCTATCATGTCTCCCAGCATGTCTTGTGGGAGACTCTTCATTTTTTGCAGAGTGGAGTAGGACAGTCCTAGTTTGCCACCAATTCTTAGCAGTTGTTTGATGTTGAGGTCATTAAGGAACTCGGTGATGTTTGAGTGGTCATCCATTGTTAGTGGTATTGTCTCAGGAGTGGCAGGCGATGGAGGAGGAGTTAGAGAATCATACTCTAATAATATATGCAACAGGAAGATCATCAGCTACGTACATAACTAACATCATATTTCAGAGATGTAGCTAGTTCAGAACAGACCTTATCAAGGGCTCACAATATTGGTCAGGTCTACAGCAATATTCACACACACACACACAATTTCATTTTACTGCATGAACTATCCCAAAACATGACTAATACTGCATGCACATAATGAGAGTACATTTAATTTGAGCATGGGTGAGTATATAGCTAGATGTATGGTGTCATGGGCAATCAGGTGAAGAGTCTCTGTAAAGAACTTTAATAGAGCACATTCTTCGATCCTTGTAAAGAACAAGTTACTCATATGTACTTAGTCATGTGCACTCATTACATCATAACACATGCTCAAATGATTCAGTTATAGGCCAACAGGTGACTTCTGATTATAATTACTTGTAACTTTGATGTTGAATATGAGTTCTCGGTCCAGTCCTTCCACTTTCAGCTTAATAAGATTCGAGTGTGTATTTGCTGGATCACATTCAATAGGAGAATATTGAAGTGAAAATCTTGGGGGGTAATCAGGACACTCAGAAATATCCCAACCTAACTCTTCAGGTAGATGAATTATATTTTTATAAATCTGTAGAAAAGCAGTGGAACAATATTAATACTTATACTGTAATGGCAAGCTGATTGTAAAACATGTCTATAATATACCGACCTTGGTCGGTTCTTTGTCAAAATTAATATTCCATCCCACAGCTTCAACCACAGAAAGAGTAACTTCTTCTGATGTTAGTTGAACAATTTCTGTACTCAATTCCCACCTCCTTTTATCCTCTTCCATCACCACACTGTCACAACGCTGTATATGGAGGAAAATAGATGTTTGCCATCTTATTATAGCTTATCTAATAGCAAAGCAAATGAGAGGGCAGTGCAAAATGTACACTTATTAGATAGGGAATTATTTCAGAGGTACACTGTGGTAAAAACTGCGGGTGAATCAATAGGGGGGGGGGGAGGGGGGAGGGGGGCTATAAAGTAAGGTATACAATGCTGCATTCTTCATAAAATCATTCAATGCATTCTGTTGACTGCAGTGAATTATACTACCATAACAATTTTATGATTTTCACATAATTATGAAACAGAGTTAGAAATCCTCATGTATGTACCTTTGTATATGCTTCATGGTACAAACAGATACAGAATACTGACAGGCTTTGTGGTAAACTTCTGTACAACCTTGCAGAATAATAGAAAGTGTTTCCTGCATGTAGAAATAATATTCTACATATCGAATAAAAATCACAGTATCCTATATACCTTTGGATTTCTTTGCTTCAGGAGACTCAGAATGTGAATCATTTTTTCTTTTAGCTGCTTTTAAGTAGCAGAAATGTCTCAGTTTGATCTCTCCCACCTGGTATCGTGGTTTAAATACTCCCTTCGTCTCCTTTATCTCCTTGAAGGTGTAAACTGGACAAGACTCCCTGTATTCAGGAGTGATGCTGGCTGAGAGAAACACCATGTTGTCACAGTCCTCCTCATTCTCCAAATTAGCATAATGGTATATCTCAACTGTTACATCTCTCTGAAATTTCACTCTCCTACTGGGTTTGATCAGGTAAGCTGGACTTGCTGACTCATAATCATCTGGCAACTCAAATGGTCCACTGAAGCAGGTACGGATAGTTAGAGTGAGAGGTTCCTCTAATGAAATAGGCTTTGAATCAACAGGGATGGACAGCTCTATACCAGTGCCCTTGAGAATAACTTCCCTTTCAAATGTAATATCTTCTTGTACAATTGGTTCCTGATGGAATAGTATCCCAGGACACTCCAAGATATCTTCTGCACACAATCAACAAGTAATAAACTAATGCCACAAATTTCAGCATCGCCCCTTCCTCACTCACCACAAGATCCACTTCTTTGTCTTGGTAAATACAAGGATTCGTGTCCTGGCTTGCTGAGTATTGCTACAAGTTATAAATAGAGAAATCAACAATTGGGAAACTAAGTCCCTCAAAATACAGCAAAAGTCAGACTTACAACTACTCACCTCCTTCTATTTTGGTAATAATTTTCTTTTGTCCAATTGCCTCTAGGGCAGCAGCCAAACTGGTCCAACTGGGAGGATCACTGGTTTTTTCCTTTTCCCTCTGCCAGGTGGCAATCATGTCTTTCGGGAATGTTTCTGGGACAGTCTTCATTTTTTGTAGATCAGAGTAGTGTAGTCTTAGTTCCAGGCCCAGTTCTACCAGCTGCTCATTGTTGAGGTCTTTCAGGAAGTGAATAATGGCAGAGCGCTGGTTATTGTCAATCATTTGTTGATGTGGTGTGGCCTTTGAGATGGAGAGTTTGCCAACTGGTGGAGGTTCACAGGATTCACTCTCTGAAAACAAAAATGAAATAAGGTGAGGGATACATTCTCTGGGAGTGGTAGTAACATCAAAGGAAATTGTCATATCTACTAAGTGCTCAAAGGGAATAGTTAAGTGACTGACCTTCATTATACCAACACCTTCCATGGGGTGGGATTCGACTGGTTTTGCGAGCTTCTTCACAATACATTTTGTAGTATTTCTTTCCTTTAATGACTTGATGGAGTTGAGAACAGCGATCACATCTGAAACACATCACAGGCTCAAGTGTGTCTCTGTTGTAGTGCAGATTCTTCAGAGATTTGATGAGGGAGTCATATATTATCTGACGTACGTTATTACACACTTCCTTGATTGGTGTATCACGATCTTCTGACAAGTCAGGGAAGAAGTTGACTTCCAAGTGAGAAGGTGTCATTCTCAGTGATATTTCGTCTCGCACACCAGTGGAGAGGATTTCAAAGGATACTTGATCTTTGAAGATCTTCTTGTGCAACAGGTTAAGTGTTACACTTTTGTGCCCTGGGGTCATGAGGTGAGTTACTAGGACACCAAAGACACCTTTAGGACAATGGAGGCACTTGAATTTCATTGCTAGTGATAGAATTTCACTCTGTAATTGACATACAGTCGACTCTGGAACATGGTTTAGGACGCATGGAATGAAATATCTCTTTTCTTTATCCCCTGGTACAGAGAATGAATTGATGATACGAAGGTGTACCAGAAGCTTGAGGAAATCTTCTGAACTGATCTTGTCGTCACTTTGCATTACATTTTCAAAAGCAGATGCTGTCAAAATTCCTTTCTCGCTGTATTCACGTGCCTCATTCGTAGTGAGGGAGCCAGAAGAGAACGTCTTGATGATGAGCTCAGTGACTTTATTGAAGAGAACTTGAGGTTCTTTGATCACGAGGTGCTTTAGACCTTCAATGTCGAAGTGCAGAACGATACCGATTCGGATGTGGAGAAAGTGCAGGAGATGAAATACCTGATCCCCTACAATATCGTACTTGGCTGCAAGAATCTTGCATTCCTCAAAGGTTAGGATATTCTCTTTGATACTTTGGAGATCGAGACAGAATGCAAGGTAGCTGATGGGATAATCGATGCTGAACTCACTACGAGTAGTGATCAACCGGTTGACTTTTGAGCGAATGGTCTTGAAATCTTCATTACTATCACAAGTGTTGTCAACTGCAAACATCACGTTACCGTTGCACACATCAGCATATTGAACTAAATGCTCAAAACCATTCTTTTTGATCAAAGAATCCAGATATTGATTCAATTCAATAATTCTATCTTGAGATGAAGGACCGAGCTTGTCCTTGTGTGTGCCGACAATGAAAACCAGAGATTTGTGTGTCTTGACACTTCCCTCACTGGATGTATCCATGGCATACACACTAGCGAGGCACTGGAGCAGGGCTTCTTCAGTAGTGATAGAAGAAGTGTAGTGATTTAGGGACTCGCTATCGCTCATTCTGTATTGAACGCTAAACGTGCTCTCGAAGTCGAGATCGAGTCGGAAGACGAAGAAGAAAAGAGATGGACCAAAGACAAGGAGAGCAACCATTTCTTGGAACTCCACCTGACCTCCAGTGTCCCTGAGATAAAGTGAATTAGTTTTCTTCGAGTATTTGAAATTTTTGATTCCATACTTTTGTAGTACAGAACTGATGTTCTTTTTGAAGAATATTTGAACCGATGGTGTCTCAGCTGAAGCTATGGCAGGGGCAGAAGTTGATTTCGTTTCAGCATCTCTTTTTGGGAGTTGCACTTCCTGTTTGAAGTCACGATCAGTAGATTTACTTGGTGCAGGATTCTGGGATTTGCGTGGCTCACTACAATTTCGCTCGGGTTGTGAAGGAATCACAATGTTTTCTTCCCCCATTTGTTTCACGAGTGATTCATCATATTCCACTGCTTTCCAAGTGTCTGCATCCAGTACATCAACAGGAATGAAGGTACTGGGGTTAATGTCTACTATGACGACTGCATCACACACACCAGTGGAAGGAGAAAACTTCTTTCTCAGTCGGTTGAGTAAACGATCCATTAGTGAACTCTTTCCAGACTCTGGAGGACCAACGAACATCAGGTGTGCTAAATTTCTGGAAATTTTCCCACTTTTAGCAATAGCATCTTCGACTGCTTTGATAAACTCTTCCTCTTTTTTCCCTATGGAGTGTGTAATGTAGTAAACATAATGACCATGTTCATAGTACAGATTTAGAGCAGTGGACTTTAATTTTATTGCCAGCAGGGATGGAGCCATAAAAAAATTTGGGGCAAGCTAGCTATAGCTTTATTTTAGAGTTGGAACCTTAAAACCTGACCATCACTCTGGCCCTGATCAGCAAGCTGAGGGGTGTAGACCTATAAAGTTGAAACCTCTCCTGTGTATTCATTGGACAAAAGTTAAATAACTGTACACTTACTGGAGCTCTTCAGATCAAATTTATGTTCACTGTGTAGTCCATACTCCTTCGTTAGCTGATCCTCTGCTTCTTGAGGTGGATCTTCTCCCCATCCAGATTTCAATACAAGACCATAATCTTTTACGTCCATTGATTTCCCTGACCTCTCTCTGAATTGCAATATGGTCTCATCGTTGTCAGCCAGCAATACTAAATGCCATGCTTTATAGCCACGATCTTTACCACGTACTATATGAATCCTTTCCTTTGCACTCCATTTCTGCCATGTAGCATGAGGAAACAAAGTGCACTCATCATCGATAGAGTCTGTGCTGCAAAATAGTTCAGTGGAATTGATTCCAGTTGTGTGCTGGCTATCAGTTATCTTTCCACTGTAGTTATATGGGAGTGGCATGGTGAATGACATGATTCCTGTGTCCCTATCATTCTTGCAACTGTGTACTGAGAAGGCAAGTTGTCGAGGTACTTGTGAGGAGAGGCAGGAAGTGAAGACGTTGATGAGGATTCCCTTGTCCCTGGCAGAGTGTCCACATGGCTTCACCCCCTGCTCATCCAGGAATGCCATGCACTCCTTGACCCAACTGCCCGAGTGACTGCAGTCACTCACGAGGGTCATGACATGCCCACGAAATATCTTGAGATAGAGTTCTGCCAGGTCTCTGAAGGTGATGAACCCATCCTCAAAACACCAGTCCCCTGTATTCCTCCTCCCATGACCAATGTAATGGAACACAACTGAAAGAATAATGCACACACTAAATCCATGATGAAGTCCTGACAACACTCCATGGACTTTAAGTACCTCATAGCAATACATACACAGGGCCGGAGCCACAAAAAAATGAGTGGCCAGGTTAATATAGCAGAGTTTTATCTAGGAATTTCACCTTGGGGAAGCTCACTGATCACATGGCCATAGGCCACAGTGGTGCATGAGGGGGATGTGCTCCCTCCCACGTGAATCTCAAAATGCTTACTACTCTAAATTCAGTGTTCTATCTAGAAATTATAATTTGGGGTAGAAGTGTTTGTTCTGATAACAAATTAGTCCATTTTCATCAAGAGGCAAGCTACGTAGTTGAATAACTAGTAAGCCATGTGGACAAGCTGCATGTCATTATAACACGTCCTTTGTCCTTGTAATTCAATTTGCATGCATAATGTGGTCACTGGTAGCTAGCTAGGCATGCAGTGTGTCAGGGCTGGATCCAAGTGGGGTTGCAGGACTAGGAGCACAAACACTGGACCATAAGGAAAGGTGCAAGAAGGAGCATATTTATTTGGAGGACCCATGTTGGCTTCACTGGTACTCGAACTCAAAGTGACACATGCAAGGTCACGCCTCAAATCACAGTTAGTATGCACTGAGTTATCTAATGTGTGACCTTGAAAATGTAAGTCAAAGTGCTCCAAAAGATATCTTTGAAGTAGTCACAGGTATGATCGTAAAAGAAAATCAGTTAGTATGCACCAAGTTATCCAATGTGTGACCTTGAAAGTGAAAACCAAAATGGATGTGTCATGTATACATTTTCTTTGACCGAAGCCTTAGATGATATAGTAACCGCATTAGTTCCTAGTTTAGTTAGCCCACACATGTAACATGTTGTCTCCTAATTACATTACTTTAGAGGAGAAACACAAGTTGTCAAAGAAAAATAGACATGGCTAAGTAAGAATTGTCAAATTGCATTGTCATTTTATAATAGCTAGCTTGGGAACAAAAAGGGGGTACCCCACCCCTGGATCCAGTCCTGTGTATAAGTGCTACACTCAATACTATTTTAAGACTGTCTGCAGGCAAGTTTTAGGGTAGAAGCTGGAGTGTTTGGGGTAGAAGCTTCTACCCCACCTACCCCAGTAGATCGAACCCTGAAATTTGGGGTGTCTTGATTCGGTGGAATGGACTAGTGAAATGGAATAGTGGAATGGAATACTGGAATGGTGGAATGCTCTAAAACTTAAAGGCTTATTTCATCATGATCGTCCAGCATGTTCAACTTTGGATGTACACTAACAGTGACAGACTTCAATGGCTTGCTCGATTTGCATGTGCTGACTGCCTAGCCCCGTTCCCTGGCACGTACATGCATGCACTTTGCAAAAAAGGTAAAATACCACGTATGAGAGGAAGAGAAGAAGAAGAAAATTTGGCATTTGGTTGTTGTGTGAAGTTAGGCAGTTTTTTTTATAACAGTTAGGTTAATCATGGTGTATCTATGGGCTGATCATAGCTCTAACTGGTGACTCTCCTATCGTCATTGACAGTTGGCTTCCATGTTCTGTATTGCATGGATATGGGTATTAAACCTGTGATTGCTAGCAATAATTGTACCAATTCAGATGCAGGAGTCCATAACATGCATCAGTATGATGCAGTTAAAGGTGAATGTAGCAGCTTTGTGTTAAACATAACCATGAAAAATATTTTCGCAGGAGGAGACGTGATCATGTTGATCACCTGTTAGGCTGTTACTATAGTTCCCTGAGGATGTTTGCTGAGTAGCTAATGAAAATACATATCTACATATCACTTGAAGGTAGCTAGTAGGCCCGGATAAATAATGCTGGCATCATTTTTTGAGTATATATCTAGAAGCGTTGAGAAATATCTGAGAATTATAGTTTATAGCTACAGTATCAGTCTCACTAGATGGTAATATGGAATGTGGATGTGGGATTCAGCATAACATGACAGATACAATACTCAAGAGCTGCATGATCTTACAAGTTCTATATTAGGTTTTAGTAATAACAATCACTTAGCTATCATACATGATTTGAGGAGCAATAAATAATTATTGGTACAGGCATGTT
This sequence comes from Crambe crambe, assembly GCA_963924555.1. Taxonomy (NCBI): domain Eukaryota; kingdom Metazoa; phylum Porifera; class Demospongiae; order Poecilosclerida; family Crambeidae; genus Crambe; species Crambe crambe. The sequence goes on from OZ004592.1 coordinate 2,277,486, forward strand.
TGTTAGCATTGAAGAGGTTAACTGCAGCTAGCTACTAGCTATAGATCAATAGTATTTATTGGTAGTATTCTAGTCCAGTATTCCATTCCACTGTTCCCAATCCACGGGCCTACTACCTACCTTTAAGTGATATGTAGATATGTTCTCAGCAAACATCCATAGTAGCTAGTAGTAACAGGTAATCAACATGATCACGTCTCCTCTTGTGCACTATATTCCATTCCACTGTTCCACGGGCCTACTAGCTACTTTCAAGTGATAGCTATGTGGATATGTTACTCAGAAAAAATCCATAGCAGTAACAGGTGATCAACATGATCACGTCTCCTCTTGTGCACTCCAACCTTCTGCAAAAGCAATTTTTTCATGGTTATGTTTAACACAATACTGCTACATCCACCTTTAACTGCATCACACTGATGTATATGAAATAGATTCCTGCATCTGAATTGGTACAATTATTGCACAGAATACCCATGCAATATAGAAGTCGGAACGTGTGTTAATAATCTAAGTCTTAGATTCCCATTCCATCAATCCACTGAATCTAGACACCAAAGCTGAATAATGTGCTGGATGATCTTGATAAGGTATGCCCTCTGACACCATTCCAGTATTCCATTCCACTATTCCATTCCACTAGTCCATTCCACCGAATCAAGACACCCTGAAATTGGTCCTTCTGTTGAAGCTAAGCTGTCTGTGGTTTACGTAGTTTGCTGAAGCAAAGTTAAGTAAAATAACATTAATTTTTGTGAGAAAAAGTGGTCAGGTTGAAACCTTAAAACCTGACCTATGGCTCCGGCCCTGAATACATTGTGTGTCTAATACTAATACTGCAGTTATTATTATATTCCACCACTAACTAACATACCTCCTTCTTTGTCAGTGTTGTTCATGAGACTGGTTATCTGCTTGTACACACTCTCTCTAGTCAGTCTCTCTCCACCAGGTCCACTCATTTCCACTCCATAGATAGTATGCCTCTTATCCAGACCATTCCTAGCCTTGACTATGGTGAGGTCATCACACTGCTCCTCCCTTGATATCCCTTGGTGCTCTAGCTTCCCCCTCACCTCCTCTGTCAGCTGAATGGCTGGTCTCCTCTCCACCACATCAGGGTGGTTCAGGGGCTCCTCTGACACTATGATCAACACATCTCTATTGCCAGATGCACCATAAAGAGTTTTCCCTAAATTATCACTCCAAGGTACTTCAACAGAACTACAAGAAGCCATGTTTGTGCTGTCAAAGTAATTGAAATCATATATGGGTGTGATTAGGTCACATGTTTAAACGATATTCATTGCATACCACTTTAGTCATATATGCATGGCATACATACATACATACATATATTGCATGAGGAATTTCAATCCAGCTCACTACCTTACAGTAAGAGTCAAGATACAGTCTCGCAAGCCAGACATACTACTGCATGGCATATTGAACTGATCAATTAGCAACTGGTTCAGGTACATAGCAGGTTGACATTAATATGTTCTATTGGTATTCCTGCATAGGTGGCTATGTATGAAAGGGGTTAGCAATAATTTCAATATCAGGAAATGACAACAAATTAAAACATGCACATGAAATCCAGTCAGTTTACAACATTATTGCACATACTTATAATGTAATACATAACAATAGTCGAGTACAACTTTATAATGAGACCAACAGTCCAGTGGGGATATCACAATCAGAGCTGAATTCAGTTCCTTCTCTTTCAGAGATGGAGGGAGAGGACATGCCGCTGGGACATGGGGAGAACACACTCCTGTTTCTCAGCCTCATAGACCTTCTCTTCACTTTCATTTCTGAACCTAAATCTGGAGGGAAATCCAAAGAGGGAGAGATCATGGTGGGGAACACAAGTCCCAGACTGAACCAGTCACTTTACATTAGAGCAACTAGCCATCAATTACAGTGCTATGTTGGACCATCTCAACAATAGAACATGAAGTCATTCAGCTTTGTTTTTGGGATGTAGCAACAGTTTCATTTCCCACTTTTGCAGACCCTCTGGCTCCTATATCATGAGCATGAATATTATGCTACACATAGATAATTGGCCTTTATTGTCTCACCTTTCTTGATTTGGAGGCTATCCCCACTTTCTCTAGGGTAGTCATCAAACTGGTCCAACTGGGATGACCACTGGTCGTGGTGACGCTGTCTTCTTCCCTCAACCATGCAGCTATCATATCTCCTGGGAGACTCTTCATTTTTTGCAGAGTGGGGTAGGACAGTCCAAGCTTGCCACCAATATTTAGCAGTTGTTCAATGCTGAGATCATTCAGGAACTCGGAAATGTTTGAGTGGTCATCCATTGTTAGTGGTATTGTCTCAGGAGTGGCAGGTGATGGAGGAGGAGTTAGAGAATCATACTCTAATATATACGTGCAACAGGAAGATCATCAGCTACATACATAACTAACTAACACAGAGATGTAGCTAGACCTCATCAAGGGCTCACAATATTGGTCAGGTCTACAGCAATATTCACACACACAATAACATTTTACTGCATGAACTATCCCAAAACATGACTAATACTGCATGCACATAATGAGAGTACATTTAATTTGAGCATGGGCAAGTATATAGCTAGGTGTATGGTGTCGTGGGTGTGGGTGGGAGGTTATCTTTCATCTTCTGCAATCAGGTGAAGAGTCTCTGTAAAGAACTTTTAATAGAGCACATTTTTTGATCCTTGTAAAGAACAAGTTACTCATACGTATGTACTTAGTCATGTGCACTCATTACATCATAACACATGTTCAAATGGTTCAGTTATAGGCCAACAGGTGACTTCTGATTATAATTACATGATGAAAAAGGTTTTGCCAATCATTTCCCCTCAAATCTGCCAACAAATATGCACACTTACTTGTAAGATTGATGTTGAATATGAGTTCTCGGTCCAGTCCTTCCACTTTCAGCTTAATAAGATTCAAGTGTGTATTTGCTGGATCACATTCAATAGGAGAATATCGAAGTGAAAGTCTCGGGGGATAATCAGGACACTCAAAAATATCCCAACCTAACTCTTCAGGTAGATGAATTATATTTTTATAAATCTGTAGAAAAGCAGTGGAACAATATTAATACTTATACTGTAATGGCAAGCTGATTGTAAAACATGTCTATAATATACCGACCTTGGTCGGTTCTTTGTCAAAATTAGTATTTCATCCCACAGCTTCAACCACAGAAAGAGTGACTTCTTCTGATGTTAGTTGAACAATTTCTGTACTCAATTCCCACCTCCTTTTATCCTCTTCCATCACCACACTGTCACAACGCTGTATAAATGGAGGAAAATAGATGATTGCCATCTCATTATAGCTTATTCTTTCGAAGAATGGGAGGGGGGGCAATAAAGTATGGTATACAATGCTGCATTCTTCATAAAATCATTCAATGTGCAGCGTCTGCTGACTTGCAGTGGAAAATTATACCATATAATTATGAAACAGAGTTAGAAATCCTCAAGTATGTACCTGTGTATATGCTATGCTTCATGGTACAAACAGATACAGAATACTGACAGGTTTTGTGGTAAACTTCTGTACAACCTTGCAGAATAATAGGTGTTTCCTGCATGTTGAAATGAAGTTCTACATATCGAATAAAAACACACAGTATCCTATATACCTTTGGGTTTCTTTGCTTCAAGAGACTCAGAGTGTGAATCATTTTTTCTTTTAGCTGCTTTTAAGTAGCAAAAATATCTCAATTTGATCTCTCCCACCTGGTATCCTGGTTTAAATACTCCCTTTGCCTCCTTTATCTCCTTGAAGGTGTAAACTGGACGAGACTCCCTGTATTCAGGAGTGATGCTGGCTGAGAGAAACACCATGTTGTCACAGTCCTCCTCATTCTCCAAATTAGCATAATGGTATATCTCAACTGTTACATCTCTCTGAAATTTTATTCTCCTACTGAGTTTGATCAGATAAGCTGGACTTGCTGACTCGCAATTGTCTGGTAACTCAAATGGTCCACTGAAGCAGGTACGGATGGTTAGAGTGAGAGGTTCCTCTAATGAAATAGGCTTTGAATCAACAGGGATGGACAGCTCTATACCAGTGCCCTTGAGGATAACTTCCCTTTCAAATGTACTATCTTCTGTATCCCAGGACACTCCAAGATATCTTCTGCACACAATCAACGAGTAATAAACTAATGCCACAAATTTCAGTATCTCACTCACCACAAGATCCACTTTTTTGTCTTGGTAGCTAGATACAAGGAGTCGTGTCCTGGCTTGCTGAGTATTGCTACAAGTTATAAATGGAGAAATCAACAATATTGGGAAACTAAGTCCCTCAAAATATAGCAAAAGTCTGACTTTAGGTCAGCATTACAACTACTCACCTCCTTCAATTTTGGTAATAATTTTCTTTTGTCCTACTGCCTCTAGGGCAGCAGCCAAACTGGTCCAACTGGGAGGATCACTGGTTTTTTTCCTTTTCCCTCTGCCAGGTGGCAATCATGTCTTTCAGGAACGCTTCTGGGACAGTCTTCATTTTTTGTAGATCAGAGTAGTGTTGTCTTAGTTCCAGGCCCAGTTCTACCAGCTGCTCATTGTTGAGGTCTTTCAGGAAGTGAACAATGGCAGAGCGCTGGTTATTGTCAATCGCTTGTTGATGTGGTGTGGCCTTTGAGATGGAAAGTTTGCCAACTGGTGCAGGTTTACAGGATTCACTCTCTGAAAACAAAATTAACAAGTTAGTCTTTTAAAAAGACTAGGAATGCCTCGGCACTTAAGTGCAACCTCTATTTAATTTTAATTTTAAATGCTTTATAGTGAATACGACGTGACAGTGGTATATAAGAGACAATAAAGATACACTGAGGATCACCGGCTTGAAACCAGAGTCCTACAAGGATGATTGGCTGAACACTCATGGGCATAATTAATGAAAAGTGTGGGGGGTTGTGGGGTCAAATGTTTCTACAAAATGTTGCCAAAATATTTCTCTCAGCTTCTTTTCTGAGGAGAGTTCCTAATAAAGCACACTGAGCAACATGGCTTGTAGTAAGATTAGTATTTACACACTATTCTTGCTGTTCAACTGTCGTTTAATGGTTATTCTCAGCATAGCTTGATTGAAGTATGTGTACTGGATTCTCTCATTGTTTGGAAGCCTCAAAGTCTTAGTTCTGAGATTCTCCTTCACCATGGCTCTCTCTTTGACACTTCAAACGAAGCACTACCTTGCAATCTCTGTTGTTTTTGTTCACTGCTGTCTTTTAGTCAGTTCTCTGCATGTGATAATGGGCTTGATTTGTTGGCAAAGACGGCCAAGAATCATCAGTACTAGAGTTATCGCGTAGTAACTGCGCCTGAGCTGAGCCTGTCTGTTTGTCCTTAGTACTTTGTCTAGCTAAATTAATGCACGTGCTCGATACGCATCATCGTGCATCATTGCGCGTGCGCGTGAAACGTACCACCATCGCCGATCATAGTCGCTTCCAGCACTGCGCCTCGGCACTTCGGTGCCGAGGCAAAAAAAAAATGAAATAAGGTGAGGGATACGTTCTCTAGGAGTGGTAGCAACATCAAAGGAAATAGTCATATCTACTCAGTGCTCAAAGAGAATAGTTAAGTGACTGACCTTCATTGTACCAACACCTTCCACATGGTGGGATTCGACTGGTTTCGCAAGCTTCTTCGCAATACATTTTATAGTATTCCTTTCCTTTTATGACTTGAGAGCAGCCATCACATCTGAAACACATCATGGGCTCAAGTGTGTCTCTGTTGTAGTGTAGATTCTTCAGAGATTTGACGATGGAGTCCTCTATTATCTGACGTATGTTATTACACACTTCCTTGATTGGTGTATCACGATCCTCTGACAAGTCAGGGAAGAAGTTAACTTCCAAGTAAGAAGGTGTCATTCTCAATGATATTTCATCTCGCATACCAATGGAGAGGACCTCAAAGGATACTTGATCTTTGAAGATCTTCTTGTGCAACAGGTTAAGTGTTACACTTTTGTGCCCTGGGGTCATGAGGTGAGTTACTAGGACACCAAAGACACCTTTAGGACAATGGAGGCACTTGAATTTCATTGCTAGTGATAGAATTTCACTCTGTAATTGATATACAGTTGACTCTGGAACATGGTTTAGGACGCATGGAATGAAATATCTCTTTTCTTTATCCCCTGGTACAGAGAATGAATTGATGATACGAAGGTGTACCAGAAGCTTGAGGAAATCTTCTGAACTGATCTCGTCGTCACTTTGCATTACATTTTCAAATGCAGATGCTGTCAAAATTCCTTTCTCGCTGTATTCACATGCCTCATTCGTAGTGAGGGAGCCAGAAGAGAACGTCTTGATGATGAGCTCAGTGACTTTATTGAAGAGAACTTGAGGTTCTTTGATCACGAGGTGCTTTAGACCTTCAATGTTGAAGTGCAGAACGATACCGATTCGGATGTGGAGAAAGTGCAGGAGATGAAATACCTGATCCCCTACAATATCATACTTGGCTGCAAGAATCTTGCATTCCTCAAAGGTTAGGATATTCTCTTTAATACTTTGTAGATTGAGACAGAATAGAAGGTGGCTGATGGGATAGTCGATGCTGAACTCGCTACGAGTAGTGATCAACCGGTTGACTTTTGAGCGAATGGTCTTGAAATCTTCATTGCTATCGCAAGTGTTGTCAACTGAACTGATAACTAGTAGCTACGCCATTTGCCTTAAGGCTTATAACTACATGGCATACTGAACTGATCAAATTAGCAACTGGTTCAGGTTCATAGCAGGTTGACATACAGGAAGGTCCATGAGACTGAGAAACAGGAGTGTGTTCTCCCCATGTCCCAGTGGCATGTCCTCTCCCTCCATCTTCAAAAGAGAAGGAACTGAATTCAGCTCTGATTGTGATATCCCCACTGGACTGTTGGTCTCATTATAAAGTCGTACTTGAATTTATTGTTATTGTTATGCCATTACATTATAAGTATGTGCAATAATGTTGTAAACTGACTGGATTTCATGTGCATGTTTTAATTTGTTGTCATTGATATTATCGTTAACTCCTTCATACCTTTCCTCTTTGCTTGAGAGTATAATAATAGCTACTCTATGTAGGAATACTGTATGATTGTAAATAGTATTGACTTAGTGGCATTATATGAGAATTGGACCAATAGGATTGTCTTCACTTTCCTAATGGAAGGAAATCCACAGACAGAGATCATGATCAAATTATCAAAGTATTCATGGGGATTGCATCCGTATTCAGCCTAGGGTCAAATAAAGGCTTTTGGCCCGTGGACTGATTTTGTTTATGATCTAGAGTTTTAATCAAGATGAGGGCCCCATTGCCTAAATATTTATGATCATGTGAGCATGACCATATAATTAGCTATTGGGACTTTCACTTTCGCTATGAGGAATTTCCAATCATAATCAAGTCCCTTGAACAATAGCTACATACTTACCGCCGCCATGATTCCGGGTTCTTTTCTGTTGACTGCTGCCCCACGTTCTCCTCACACTGGTTTTCTTTTTATTCCTCATCTCTCTCAGCCTCAAATGTTCTACTGCCCTCTTCTCCCTGACTGCCTGCAGCCGTTCACTAGACTCCTTTGTCCTTTTCACCAATTTAAGAGTCACTGTTCAACATACCTGAAGTTTTGCTTTCTTTGGTGAGGGAGGTTGGAGAACCCACCCATTGCCCTCCCAGAGCTTCAAACATCTTGAAGAGACCCTTGATTTGATATCCCAGAATCCCGGTAAACATATGGAGAGTTGTTTAAAAAGTCAAATAATGTGACAAATAGCTAATGATATATTATGCAATAATTGGAGAGCAAAATAACTTCTTACCCTCCCCCCCCCCCCCCCCCCCCCCCCCCCAATTATGATGTACTCATCAGATAATATACTCGTGAGAATGATCAATGCCATAGACCTAGCCCATAAAAAGGGTGATTTGTAGAGTTCATCACATGCAGCTACAGAACAATTTCTAATTCAGTGTACTGTACTGGTTTCACTTTGATGTGATACTCTATGCCAACTTGCATATTGATTCACCTGGAAGTTTTCAGCAGTGGTCACCCTTGCTCTCAGCACTGTCCGCTAGTCCAATGTACTGCTTCGATTTCTGCCTCATCAGCAGATGAGCTTGGCATATTGTTATGCGAATCTGACCCAATACTATGATGTGAAAATAAAGTGAATATCATCACAAAACATAGTGCAAAATTGTAAGGGCATGGGGGAATACGGCAAATTAAATTTTACCCCACTAATATGGTAGTCCTTCAGCCATAATGAGTCTGCTGTTACAATAACTATGTCTGACCTTTGGCTAGTATCAGTTATAAGTTCTCTAAAAGTGTAACAGTAAGGTTATGGCAACATTCCTCTCTTTATTTGCGTTTCAGTGAGTCCACATTGAGTGGTTCTAGACTATGTACCAGACAGCCACACACTTCCCTCCACACTTAATAAAGAATGGGAAGAAGGAATGGATCACAAATATGAAACTCACCGGGGTGAATGTGCCCCACCACTGAGCTGGGAGTGGTTTCTCCTATTTCAAGTCCCAAGAATTGATCAGGTTATAAGAATGCGAAGAAGAAGAGTTGCAGCAGACAGCGAAGTCCAGCACCTCAAGTAAAAAGGGTGTTGAATCTAGAGTCTGACTTGAATAAAACAGATCAGCATTGCTGGTGGTAAGTGTTTCCTTCAGTGTCAGTGGTTGGAGGGTTGGAGGAGGAGGAGGTGGAGTCATAATTAGTATCAGTTGTTGGAACGTTGGAAACAGAATCAGTGATTGGAGCATCATCACTTTCCTCCAGGAGGTCAGTGGACACAGTAGTTGAGAGTTCTGTTTCACGGTCCACTCTCTCAGGCAGCTTTGCTTCCATCTGGAAAGTGAATTGCCTGCATCGAAACTTGATCCAGCAGTGATCTTGAAAGGGTTGAATGCCTTGCTGAAAATATCTTTGATCCTGGGGTTCTTATTCTTGGAGCAGAAATAATGGTGACATTGCAGCATGGTAAGGAGTTCAGTTATGCTCTTACTCTTTAGCAGATACCTTACCAGCCATTATCACAACTAGGCTTAGTTGTGAGCTCGGGAGGATTTTTCCTATACTTCACATTACCAATATTTGGCTTTACTGCTTACTTGTGTGTTTTGAGGTTAGGAAGAATATGTGGTAGAGGGAGCTGAAGGCATTCTACTGCTTGGTAAGGTTTTCACCTTGGAAGATGAACAGAGTATGTTATGGTGTCTTCTGGCTCCTGCAGCACTAATCATGTGTCATAAATTGTGTGGTCAACTCTTAACTGTATTCATAGGCATAATGCATCCACTAATGATATCAAATTAGTCTAATAGTGAGGACCACTGGCATTGCCTCTGAGTTGTAAGTTCAGTTCCATGAAAATTAGTGGCCATTCGGAAAGAAGTAGTGTGACTTGATGTAGTAGTGCAAGTTAATAAAAATAGCTTGAAACCCAATGATGATGACGTGCTTGATAAAAAAAGAATTCAAAGTGTAATGTGTGGATGTCAGTAAAAGTTTGTACGTTGAAAACATAAATTATTTGTCCGTTCCACAAAAATAGAGTTGAAGTGGCTATTTGGGATAATGACTAACCTCAAGTGGGAAAAATGGTGTATTAAAATGCAATGCAAGTAATGTTTCAAAACCCAACAACAACAACAATAACAAAAAGTGCTTGCTAAAAAATGAATTGCAAGTGTAAAATGCATGATGTGTGGAGGTCAGTATAAGAGTTCGTAGAATGCAGTAGCTAGTGTCACATTTTCACTTCTGGGTGTGCTGCAGAATAAAACACATGTAGCATGGTCATGGAGAGTATGAACAGGTACTCCTATGATAATGTAGGAGGGAGTCTTTTAATCCCCACAGTTAACTTTGTTTTTGGGATGTAGCTAGCCCCCACTTGTGCAGACTCTCTGGCTCCTATGTTAATAGTATTCATCAGTATGAAACATATTTGGGCATGTCTATTGAGCTACACATAGATAATTGGCCCTTGTTGTCTCACCTTTCTTGATTTTGGAGGCTATTCCACTTTGTCCAACTGCCTCTAGGGCAGTCACCAAACTGGTCCAACTGGGATGACCACTGGTCATGGTAACATTGTCTTCTTCCCTCAACCATGCAGCTATCATGTCTCCTGGGAGACCTGGGAGACTCTTCATTTTTTGCAGAGTGGGATAGGACAGTCCTAGTTTTCCACCAATTCTTAGCAGTTGTTCGATGTTGAGGTCGTTTAGGAACTCGGTGATGTTGAAGTGGTCCTTCATTGTTAGTGTAGGAGTGGAAAGTGATGGGGAAGGAGTTTGAGATTCATATTCTGTACATGCACAAGAAGAACATTGTATGTGTTGCTAAAAAATAATCATAGATGTTTGAATAAACCACACCAAAGGCTCACAATATTGGTCAAGTCTACTCTGTTACTAAAGATTCACCTTTTTTGATTATGGAGGCAATTTCTCTTTGACCCAATACCTCTAGGGCAGTCACCAAACTGGTCCAAGTGGGAAGACTACTGGTTTTAGTGACGTTGCCTTCTTTCCTCAGCCATGCAGTTATCATGGCTTTCGGGAGAGCTTCTGGGATGGTCTTCATTTTTTGTAGATCGGAATGACGCAGTCCCAGTTCTAGGCCCAGTTCTACTAGCTTATCACTGTTAAGGCCTTTCAGGAAGTGAACAATGTCAGTGAGCTGATTGTTGTCAATTATTGACTGATGTGGTGTGGCTTCAGAGAAGGAAAGTTTGCCAATTGGTGGAGGTTCACAGGGTTCAATTCCTGAAAAATAATAAAGACCGTTATACAACTTGTTATTTAGTTGGGTAAAGGACAGTTAGAAAAATGTATTTAATAACTGACCTTCATTGTACCAACACCTTCCATGGGGTGGGATTCGACTGGTTTTGCGAGCTTCTTCACAATACATTTTGTAGTATTCCTTTCCTTTTATGACTTGATGGAGTTGAGAGCAGCCATCACATCTGAAACACATCACAGGCTCAAGTGTGTATCTGTTGTAGTGCAGATTCTTCAGAGATTTGATGAGGGAGTCATATATTATCTGACGTACATTATTACACACTTCCTTGATTGGTGTATCACGATCTTCTGACAAGTCAGGGAAGAAGTTGACTTCCAAGTGAGAAGGTGTCATTCTCAGTGATATTTCGTCTCGCACACCAGTGGAGAGGATTTCAAAGGATACCTGATCTTTGAAGATCTTCTTGTGCAACAGGTTAAGTGTTACACTTTTGTGCCCTGGGGTCATGAGGTGAGTTACTAGGACACCAAAGACACCTTTAGGACAATGGAGGCACTTGAATTTCATTGCTAGTGATAGAATTTCACTCTGTAATTGACATACAGTCGACTCTGGAACATGGTTTAGGACGCATGGAATGAAATATCTCTTTTCTTTATCCCCTGGTACAGAGAATGAATTGATGATACGAAGGTGTACCAGAAGCTTGAGGAAATCTTCTGAACTGATCTTGTCGTCACTTTGCATTACATTTTCAAATGCAGATGCTGTCAAAATTCCTTTCTCGCTGTATTCACGTGCCTCATTCGTAGTGAGGGAGCCAGAAGAGAACGTCTTGACGATGAGCTCAGTGACTTTATTGAAGAGAACTTGAGGTTCTTTGATCACGAGGTGCTTTAGACCTTCAATGTTGAAGTGCAGAACGATACCGATTCGGATGTGGAGAAAGTGCAGGAGATGAAATACCTGATCCCCTACAATATCGTACTTGGCTGCAAGAATCTTGCATTCCTCAAAGGTTAGGATATTCTCTTTGATACTTTGGAGATCGAGACAGAATGCAAGGTAGCTGATGGGATAATCGATGCTGAACTCACTACGAGTAGTGATCAACCGGTTGACTTTTGAGCGAATGGTCTTGAAATCTTCATTACTATCACAAGTGTTGTCAACTGCAAACATCACGTTACCGTTGCACACATCAGCATATTGAACTAAATGCTCAAAACCATTCTTTTTGATCAAAGAATCCAGATATTGATTCAATTCAATAATTCTATCTTGAGATGAAGGACCGAGCTTGTCCTTGTGTGTGCCGACAATGAAAACCAGAGATTTGTGTGTCTTGACACTTCCCTCACTGGATATATCCATGGCATACACACTAGCGAGGCACTGGAGCAGGGCTTCTTCAGTAGTGATAGAAGAAGTGTAGTGATTTAGGGACTCGCTATCGCTCATTCTGTATTGAACGCTAAACGTGCTCTTGAAGTCGAGATCGAGTCGGAAGACGAAGAAGAAAAGAGATGGACCAAAGACAAGGAGAGCAACCATTTCTTGGAACTCCACCTGACCTCCAGTGTCCCTGAGATAAAGTGAACTGGTTTTCTTCGAGTATTTGAAATTTTTGATACCATACTTTTGTAGTACAGAACTGATGTTCTTTTTGAAGAATATTTGAACCGATGGTGTCTCAGCTGAAGCTATGGCAGGGGCAGAAGTTGATTTCGTTTCAGCATCTCTTTTTGGGAGTCGCACTTCCTGTTTGAAGTCACGATCAGTAGATTTACTTGGTGCAGGATTCTGGGATTTGTGTGGCTCACTACAATTTCGCTCGGGTTGTGAAGGAATCACAATGTTTTCTTCCCCCATTTGTTTCACAAGTGATTCATCATATTCCACTGCTTTCCAAGTGTCTGCATCCAGTACATCAACAGGAATGAAGGTACTGGGATTAGTGATGTTAATGTCTACTATGACGACTGCATCACACACACCAGTGGAAGGAGAAAACTTCTTTCTCAGTCGGTTGAGTAAACGATCCATTAGTGAACTCTTTCCAGACTCTGGAGGACCAACGAACATCAGGTGTGCTAAATTTCTGGAAATTTTCTCACTTTTAGCAATAGCATCTTCGACTGCTTTGATGAACTCTTCCTCTTTTTTTCCTATGGAGTGTGTAATGTAGTAAACATAATGACCATGTTCATAGTACAGATTTAGAGCAGTGGACTTTAATTTTATTGCCAGCAGGAATGGAGCCATAAAAAAATTTGGGGCAAGCTAGCTATAGCTTTATTTTAGAGTTGGAACCTTAAAACCTGACCATCACTCTGGCCCTGATCAGCAAGCTGAGGGGTGTAGACCTATAAAGTTGAAACCTCTCCTGTGTATTCATTGGACAAAAGTTAAATAACTGTACACTTACTGGAGCTCTTCAGATCAAATTTATGTTCACTGTGTAGTCCATACTCCTTCGTTAGCTGATGCTCTGCTTCTTGAGGTGGATCTTCTCCCCATCCAGATTTCAATACAAGACCATAATCTTTTACGTCCATTGATTTCCCTAACCACTCTCTGAATTGCAATATGGTCTCATCGTTGTCAGCCAGCAATACTAAATGCCATGCTCGTCTGCCACGATCTGTACCACGTACTGTATGAATCCTTTTTCCTGCACTCCATTTCTGCCATGTAGCATGAGGAAACAAAGTGCACTCATCATCGATAGAGTCTGTGTTGCAAAATAATCTAGTGGAATTGATTCCAGTTGTGTGCTGGCTATCAGTTATCTTTCCACTGTAGTTATATGGGAGTGGCGCAGGATTGAATGTCATGATTCCTGTGTCCCTATCATTCTTGCAACTGTGTACTGAGAAGGCAAGTTGTCGAGGTACTTGTGAGGAGAGGCAGGAAGTGAAGATTTTGATGAGTATTCCCTTGTCACTGGCAGAGTGTCCACATGGCTTCACCCCCTGCTCATCCAGGAATGCCATGCACTCCTTGACCCAGTTGCCCGAGTGACTGCTATCACTCACGAGGGTCATGACATGCCCACGAAATATTTTGAGATAGAGTTCTGCCAGGTCTCTGAAGGTGATGAAGCCATCCTCAAAACACCAGTCCCCTGTATTCCTCCTCCCATGACCAATATAATAGAGCACAACTGAAAGAATAATGCACAAACTAAATCCATGATGAAGTCCTGACAACACTCCATGCACTTTAAGTACCTCATAGCAATACATACATTGTGTGTCTAATACTAATACTGTAGTTATTATTATATTCCACCACTAACTAACATACCTCCTTCTTTATCAGTGTTGTTCATGAGACTGGTTATCTGCTTGTACACACTCTCTCTAGTCAGTCTCTCTCCACCAGGTCCACTCATTTCCACTCCATAGATACTGCAATCTTTATACAGACCATACCTAGCCTTGACTATGGTGAGGTCGTCACACTGCTCCTCCCTTGGTATCCCTTGGTGCTCTAGCTTCCCCCTCACCTCCTCTGTCAGCTGAATGGCTGGTCTCCTCTCCACCACATCAGGGTGGTCCAGGGGCTCCTCTGACACTATGATCAACACATCTCTATTGCCAACTGCACCATAAGTCACTTTCCCTAAATGATCGCTCCAAGGTACATCAACAGAACTACAAGAAGCCATGTTTGTGTTGTCAAAGTAATTGAAATCATATATGGGTGTGATTAGGTCACATGTCTGAACGATATTCATTACATACCACTTTAACATTTCTATATACATACATGCATGCATCTTGCATTTAATAGGAACTTCAATCCACTACCAGCAGTTGATCTTTCTACGTACTGTAAGAGTCAAGACATGGAGGCTGGGGCCCCCACACCTGTGCCATTAGTCTCACAAGCCTGCATGGCATACTGAACTGATCAAATTAGCAACTGGTTCAGGTACATAGCAGGTTGACATTAATGTTTATTGGCATTCCTGCATAGAGTAGCTATGATTAAGAGGAAAGGTATGAAAGAGGTTAGCAATAATTCCAATATCAGGAAATGATAACAAATTAAAACATGCACATGAAATCCAGTCAGTTTACGACATTATTGCACATACTTATAATGTAATACATAACAATAGTCGAGTACGACTTTATAATGAGACCAACAGTCCAGTGGGGATATCACAATCAGAGCTGGATTCAGTTCCTTCTCTTTCAGAGATGGAGGGAGAGGACATGCCGCTGGGACATGGGGAGAACACACTCCTGTTTCTCAGCCTCATGGACCTTCTCTTCACTTTCATTTCTGATCCTAAATCTGGACGGAAATCCAAAGAGAGAGAGATCATAGTCGAATTTGGAGAGCATTCATTAGTGATTAAGTCATTAGCTAGTTGTAATTCAGCCTACCCTGGGTCAATTGATAATCAAGCCCTACATACCATGATTCCTGATCCTTTTTTGTAATAATTTCTCAAACTCCTCCTCCATTGACAGCTGCCCACGTTATCCTCACACTGATTCTCTTTTTCATCTTCTTCACAGTGTGCCTTCTTTGCCTTCATCTTCATCTCCCCATTCCATTTCTCTTTTCTTCGGCAGCAGTTCACTGGACTCCTTGTCCTCGTCACTCTTATTGGCCAATTTATGAGTCACCCTTTTTTTCCCTTTTCGTTTCTGGAGAGAGAAATAGTATAATATGTAGTAGAGTAATCACCTCTTAGTGTGACTATTTTTTAGGGGGGAAGTACCTGGGTGATTATTTTAATCATTAAATTTCAGGGATGGGTTCACTATTCGAAAACCATTTTACAAAGCAAACAGTCAGTCATTAGTAAAAATATGAATCATTAATTTAAATAAATCAGTCAAGCTGACAGAATTTGAGGAGTGACATTACTAAATCAAACCAGTTTATGGTACGTACACTCAACGTACCTGAAGCTCCGCCTTGAGGGAGGTTGGAGAACCCACCCATTGCCTTCCATCTCTCCAAGAGCTTCAAACATCTTGAAGAGACCCTCGACTTGGAAATACACCATATCCCAGAATCCCTGTGAAAATAATGGAGAATCAAAAACATATCAAGTAATGTGCAACTAGTGAGCAAAGTTTTACCCCACTAAAAATATGGTAGTCCTTCAGATGTCCAAACTACCACTGAAATATAATGAGTCGTTGTTGCGCAGACTGGAACTTCTGGTCTATTAATATTGATACCCTTTACCTGTTATCCTGAATTTCAACTCACCTTCTTCTTTGTTTGAGTTGTCCTCTTGCTCCAGATCAGCTATCTTCCTACTCACACAGCTGAGTGAGCCTGTTATCACATGCATAAGAGTGGAGCTTCCTGAAATAGGCTACATCAATTCCCTCTGCACAATAGCAGATATGTAAGAACAGAACTAAAGCTCCCTAAAAGTGTAACAGTATGGTATGGTAACATTCTTTTTTTCTTCCTAGACTGTATGTACCAGACAGCCACACCCTTCCTGCTACACCCTTCACACTTAACACAAATCAGGAAAGATGGAGTGGATCACAAGTATGAAACTCACTATGCTGATCTGCTTTGTTCAAGTCAGACTCAAGATTCAACATCACCTTTGTACTCGAGGTGCTGGACTGCCTTCTTTACACTCTTACGACCTGATTGATTCTTAGGACTCAATAGGAGCTAGCTCAGTGGTGGCAGAGAAACCATCTGACAGCGCTGGTGGTAGCATTTCTATCAGTATCAGTGGTTGGAGGGTTAGAGGAGGTGGAGGCGGAGTATCAGTCGTTGGAATGTTGGAAGCAGAATCGGTGATTGGAGGAGGTGGAGTCCTAATTTTCCTCCAGGAGTGTATCAAAATCCACTCTCTCAGGCAGCTTTGCTTCCATCTTGGAAGTGAGATGAAATGGAATGCCTGCATCAGAATTCAATCCAGCAATGAACTTGAAAGGGCTGAATGCCTTGCTGAAAACCTCTTCAAAGTTTGGTTCTGAGGTGGATTCGGAAAGCGAGACTCCAGGTCATAGGTACAGGATTGTATATGGTCTCCTTCCTCTGTTCCCAAGTGGAATGGCTGTGCAGCAATGGCAAAGATTGGATTGTTTGTAGCTCTTCTTGATGGGGCAGAAATATTTGGCTTTACTGCTTGCTTGTGCGTTTTGAGGTTAGGAAGAACATGTGGTAGAGGGAGCTGAAGGCATTCTACTGCTTGGTAAGGTTTCATCTTGGAAGATAAACAGCATGTAAGTTATGATCATTAAAGTGTCTTCTTGCATGGCTCCTGCACCACTAATCATGTGCCATAAATTAAATAGTGTGGTCAAATCTTAACTGTATTCATTATGTGACTTGATGTAGAAGTATTAGCTATATTAGCTGTGTCAAAATGCAGTAGCTACAAGTTAACAAAAAATAGCTAATGTTTTGAAACGATGATAATTACAAAAGTGTTTCTGTGCTTGATAAAAAATGAATTGCAAGTGCAATGTGTGGAGAGTTCGTAGGTTGAAAACACAAAAATAAAGAGTTGATGTGGCCATTTGTGGTATGGCTAGCCTCAAGTGGGAATTCAATGCAAGGTAATGTTTCAACAATGACAATAACAAAAAATGCTTTATGCTTGCTAAGAAACGAAAAAATGCATAATGTGTGGAGGTCAGTACCTATAAGAGTTTGTAGAGACTTTAACAACGCAGAGCTAGTGTCACAGTTTCGCTTCTGGTCATGTGACAGGTGCATGTGCTAAAATATGTGTAGTCATGGAGAGTATGAACAGGAGTTTACTCCTATGATACTGGAGGGGGGAGTCTTTAAATCCCTTGACTGAATTAACAGTGTTACACTGGATCATCTCAACACACAACTTCAGTGACACATAACAATTTATAGTTCTTCAATCAACAGTACAAGATCCACTCGGTCAAGTCGTAATGTGATAATAACTATGACAATGCATGTGTACTATAGTAGAGTGTGAAAAATGATGTGCTTAGCTGCATTAAGAGGATAATGAGGTATTTGTAATGGAGAGGCTACTCCTTATAGAAGACAGGCCAGCATTGCAGCATGCATATAGAGGTGGTAAATGTATAGTTTACTTGAGCCCGTCTCCAAGCCACTTTCAGCTTGATTGGATTTGAGTAGCCAAGTTTAAGGATATTGAAACTTGCCACCAAAGTAAACATGACATTAACATCTTAGCTACACTAGCTAAGAGGAGCTTAAACAAGATGTCAGGAGGACATTTTTGACCCACTCTGACAGCTAATTTAAACAGAACCTTCGACTGTCATAATGTGTGTGTAGTGAATTTCCCTTCTACCCACCCACAAAGTAAGTAAGTAGGCAAAAAGTTGTTCACTTATGAGATGATAAAATTGTGACAAAACTAAAATCTAACAAAAATCAAGGAAACTAACAAGTGCAGGTGTGAGGATCATGTGAAGCGTGAAAAATGAAAGTGTCCAATGAGAGTTAGTTCAAGGTGCGGTGTGAGGTGATGGTGTGATCTTTGGTTTTCTTACTTGTAGGTGTTGACTGTACATCAAGGGAACAACAAATATGGTCATGGGAACAACAGATAATGGTCACGGGAACAATAGAATGATAAAGACAATACCGGTATATGAGAAATAGAAGAGACTGTAGATATTTTCGAGGGATTTTAATTTCGTGGTTTTTCGCGGTCACTTATAATTATGATTTCAACTCGATATAGCGCATGCGCATTAGTCATTACGGAGTACTTCGACCTCAGAACCTACAGAACATTCATTCATTATTCATTCATTGAAGTCACGATCAGTAGATTTACTTGGTGCAGCATTCTGCAATTTACATGGCTCACTACAATCTTGCTCGGGTTGTGAAGGAATCACAATGTTCTCTTCCCCCATTTGTTTCACGAGTGATTCATCATATTCCACTGCTTTCCAAGTGTCTGCATCCAGTACGTCAACAGGGATGAAGGTACTGGGATTAGTGATGTTAATGTCTACTATGATGACTGCATCACACACACCAGTGGAAGGAGAAAACTTCTTTCTCAGTCGGTTGAGTAAACGATCCATACTCTGGAGGACCAACGAACATCAAATGTGCTAAATTTCTGGAAATTTTCCCACTTTTAGCAATAGCTTCTTCAACTGCTTTAATAAACTCTTCCTCTTTTGTTTCTACTAGGAATACATAAATACATATCAAAATCAAATACCTCATACCCCACCTCCCACCTCCCTCTCTCTCTCTCTCTCTCTACACACACACACACACACACACACACACACACACACACACACACACACACACACACACACACACACACCTATGAGATAAAGGATCACCACATGTGAACTTCTTCATACACTCAAATTCAGGAAAAGAATTGATAGCTACTCTTGACTATTATACATTCCTCTCCGCCCAGCATGACATCAAAAATACTGTACAGTCACCTACTCTACATGCTGTATTTCCTTTTAGGTCCTTGCTGCTGAAGAAGAATTAGCTACAGTCTGATTTTTTTCCCCTCTCCATTTAAAAGCAAGAACACCACAACACGACTAGCTAGCTATGTTACCCAAGGATTCATTAAATTAGAGTACTTTTGAAAAAGGTGGAGAAATCAAGTTCCATTTGAAGCACCATGCAGATTTCACCTGGTATATCATGGGAAAGAAGCTAGAGATCAGGTCAGGCCGGGAGGGCGGCACATTACACTTTCAGTTCATTTCATTGATGACATACCCTTTTATTAGCTAGCAATTATTATTGTTCTAATACACTGACACCACTAGCTATACGATGTCTGAATTAAATACTGGGGGTTTAAAAGGTAATTTTCAAGAAAGTGAGGCAAGCACAACCAGAGGATGGAGTGCATCATAAACACAGCATATGAATTCTTGCCATTTCATTCATTTTTCTGTTAGCTAGCTATAATTAAAAAAATTGTTGCAACAATACATAGCTAACCTATAGCTACATGTAGTGAGGTTACTAGTGAGATCATAGGAGAATAATTTATGGAGTGAGTTCGAGTCACTTGGTGTCACAGTGAACTGCTACTGACCAGCTGAAAGATGTACTGTAGAATGAAACACAATATTATCATAGTGGCATTTTAGGATGGGGGCTGGGCCTAGGGGTCTGGGGGTATGCTCTCCCATCAAAATATGGATTACTTCTGAGCCAACTGCAGTGTGTGGTTTCTCTCTGGAGATAGTATGGCCAATTTTAGGCATATGCATGCTCACAAAACAAAACAAAAAAACAATAACATAGCTACCACATCTCACCTTCTCTGATTTTGGAGGCAATTCCCTTTTGACCCACTGCCTCCAGGGCAGTCACCAAACTGGGATGACCACTGGTCATGGTAACATTATCTTCTTCCCTCAGCCATGAAGCAACTAGCTATGTCTCCTGGTAGAGCCTTCATGCCTTTTAACTTGATATAGTTTAAACCTAGTTCCAAACCAACTCCTATCAGCTGCTAATAAAGATGGTGGAGAGGTCATCCATTTTTAGTTGACATGAAGTGTGTTCAGGAATGAGGGGTGTTTCAGCAAAAGGAGGTTCGCAGTCTACATGTGTATAATAATAATGATAGTAAAAGAGTCTAAGATAATAAAACCACTTGATGATTTACATCCAAGCATTCCTTTCAAAATATCCCTCTTGGCCAGTGGTAATATAGCTAGGCTAGCTAGAGAGGGGATCGAGTTCCACACACAAACTTACACAGCTGAAGCAAAACTACACCCAAGCTGATGAAAAAGGATTGCGATTGTCATAGTGTATAATATTGTGTATGAAATATATTAAATATTAAACAATGGTGGATATTGTGTGACTCAGCAATTTTGAGGTATACCCGAATGATGGACTAGCTACGTACATATCATGAATTGATTATGCTTAATGAGTCAAACAACTACTTGTTGTAATGGTCATTAGCTGGAAAAAGGACAGCATCTTCCACGTGGTGGGATTCAACTGGTTTTGTGAGCTTCTTCACAATACATTTTGTAGTATTTCTTTCCTTTTGTGACTTGATGGAGTTCAGAGCAGCCATCGCATCTGAAACACATCACAGGCTCAAGTGTGTCTCTGTTGTAGTGCAGATTCTTCAGAGATTTGACGAGGGAGTCCTCTATTATCTGACGTACATTATTACACACTTCCTTGATTGGTGTATCACGATCCTCTGATAAGTCAGGGAAGAAGTTGAGTTCCAAGTGAGAAGGTCACACAGGACCTTAAAGGATACTTGATCTTTGAAGATCTTCTTGTGCAACAGGTTAAGTGTTACACTTTTGTGCTCTGGGGTCATGAGGTGAGTTACTAGGACGCCAAAGACACCTTTAGGATAATGGAGGCATGCACTTAAATTTCATTGCTAGTTACAATATTTCATGTAGAATAGACTCTGGAACATGGTTGAGGACACATGGAATGAAATATCTCTCTCCTTTATCCCCTGGCCCAGAGAATGAACGAATAATACGAATTAAGGTGGACCAGAAGTTTAATGAAATCTCTTGAACTGATCTTATCGTCACTTTGCTTTACATTTTTGAATGCAGATTGTGTCAACCTATATTGAATCTGGCATATATTCTGTGGGAGTGGCATGTGTAGCTATATATAATTTCACTAACATAGCTAGCTACTTCCTTTTTTGTCAGTGTTGTTCATGAGACTGGTTATCTGCTTGTACACACTCTCTCTAGTCAGTTTCTCTCCACCATGTCCACTCAGTTCCACTCCATAAATACTGCATTCTTTATCCAGACCATGCCTAGCCTTATGGTGAGTGAAGTCATCATACTGCTCCTCCCTTGGTATCCATTGGTACTCTAGCTTCCCCCTCACCTCTGTCAGCTGATCATGAATGGCTGGTCTCCTCTCCACCACATCAGGGTGGTCCAGGGGCTCCTCTGACACTATAATTCTATTGCCAGCTGCACCATTACTTGTTTTTCCATCCAGGGCAGCACTACATTAGGAGCCATATTTGTGTATCATGTTCTGTTTTCATAGCTAGTGATTCATTCAGAGGTGTAGCAGTGTTTTGTGCTCTAATACACTGATACCACAATGCATGATTAATCAATGTCTGAAGTGGATGCTGGAGGTCTAAAGGTAGAGTGGAGGTATGCAAGCCACATCATAGCCTGCATGGGGAGAGGGCACTGGCATCATTCAATCAGTATTGTGTCCTTTTGATGATAATAATTTGATTGGTCTAGCTAGTTATAATTATCAATACGCCTTATAACTAATTCATGCTAGAAGGTCCATATTAAAAGAAAAGAAAGAGCAAACTAAACACTTAATTAAAATTTAATACATTGTAGTGGAGTTTGGGGAGTGCGTTTGTGGTCACAGTGAGCTGCTGAAAGATGTGCTGCAGAATGAAACACATTGGAAGGGAGTAGTGCTGTTGTATAGGGGACTGGACTAAGGCATGTAAACAATGTCTGTCAATAGACTATGTGGTCAAATACCAGATTTCACCTTTTCTGATTTTGGAGGCGATTCCCATCTGACCCACAGCCTCTAAGGCTGTTACTAAACTGATCCAACTTGGAGGACCACTGGTTATGGTAACTTTGTCTTCTTCTCTTAACCATGCAGCTACCATGTCTTCTGGGAGAGTCTTCATTCGTTGCAGAGCAGGGAAGGATAATCCTAGTTTAGCACCCACTTTTATTATCTGCTCATTGTTGAGATCTCTCAGTGAATCAGTGACGTTGATGAGATGATCCATGGCTAATGGTGAAGCCTTATCAGTAGAGGTTGTGCTAGCTGGTGGAAGAACTGATGAGGCTACATGATCTACACACACACACAAAAAAGTACATTAACAACAATGCAGGATGTATCTTAATTTGCTTACTTTGGACATCAATATTGAAACTTAATTCTTGGTCCAGTCCATCCACTTTCAGCTTAATAAAGTTTGAGCGTTCATTAGCTGGATCAGGTCCAGTTGGAGAATATCGAAGTGAAAGTCTTGGGGGGTAATCAGGACACTTTGAAATTTCCCAACCTAACTCTTCAGGTAGATGAATGCTTCTTTTCAAGATCTACAGGATTTGTATACTACAGTCTCTTGGCTAAATGAAAAAAACAAAAACAAAAAAAAAACAACAAACACTGACCTTAGTGGGTTCTTTGTCAAAGACAATATTCCATCCTAATGCTTGGATCACGGAAAGAGTGATTTCATCTGACATTAGCTGAGTAGTAGATGTACTCAAGTCCCATCTCCTTACATCGTCCTTCATCACAGCAGTATCACAATGCTATACACATGAATGGAGGGAAATTTTTAGCTAGATGTTCATTTAAGCAGCTACATAGAAAATTTTCAGACTATTGATACTAGGCCCATGCCTTCACCATTCAAGGTAATTGTGTTATCAGTTTGAACTTTGAACTAGTATAGTGACCTTAAGTCTTCATAGTTATACCTTTGTATATACTTCATGGTACAAACAGATGCAGAATACTGATAAATTTTGAGATAGTGTTCTGTACAACCTTGCAGAATAATAGAAAGTGTTTGCTGTAGAAATCATTAAAGAGATGAGAGTATAAATAATTATTGTACAGCACATTATACTTACCTTTGGATCTCTTTGATGCATTAGATTGTGAATTCCTTTTTCTTTTAGCTGCTTTTAAGTAGCAAAAATGTCTCAGTTTGATCTCTCCTACCTGACATCCTGGTTTGAATACCCCCTTGGCTACCTTTATTTCCTTGAAGATGTATACTGGATGAGACTTCCTGTATTCTGGAGTGGTGCTGGCTGAGAGGAATACCATTTCATTACAGTCTTCCTCACTCTCCAAATTAGCATAGTGGCAGATTTCAACTGTTGCATCTTGCCATAATTTCACTCTCCTGCTGGGTTTGATCAAGTAAGCTGGACTTGCTGACTCGTAATCATTTGGTAATTCAAATGGTCCACTGAAGCAGGTACGAATAGTTAGGGTAAGAGGTTCCTCCAATGAAATAGGCTTTGAATCAACAGGGATGGACAGCTCTATACCAGTGCCCTTGAGAATAACTTCCCTTTTGAATGTAATATCTTTTTGTATGATTGATTCCTGATGAAATAGTATCCCTGGACACTCTGAAGCACACAATCAGTAAGCAATAAATGAATGCCACAGATTTCAGAATCCCTACCATGAGATCCACTTTCGTGTCTTGGCAAATATGAGGGGTTATATCTTGTTAATTTGCTGAGCATTGCTACAAATAAGTTTTATAGAAAAAAATGAAGCCTTGAGGAGTTGTGTAGCTAGCTATCTAGCTACTGTATGCAGTGATTGACAGGTCTAAATTGTTGAGCTCTGCCACAGATTTCAAAAAATACCCTTTCCCTCACCATGAGATCCACTTTCCCTTTCTTGTCCTGTCAAAGATAAGAAGTCTGGCTCTTTTCTTCGCGGCAAGTACAGTTCTATTAAATCATTCAGTTGAAAAATAATTACAATTTTTAAACTAAATTTGTTATTAAGGAGCTGAAATTTTATATTTTGTAACATAGTGTAAGATGTTTAGGGGGAAAAAATTAGTATATATACCCAGTAATAATATTATGTGTGCTATACTTTAGGCAATGCAGAGTTTAAACCCTTTCCCACCTTTGGTGGTTCATTATGTGTACTGTGGCTCAATAGCTACTTTGATGCTGAGGTTAAAAAACAATAACAAAACAACAACAACAACAATAACACCAACAATAAAAACTTACTACAACTAGCGATATCCATGATTTTGTTAATTTTCTCATATACATCATAACTTCCTACAACAGCTCTTCTTGTGTCTTCTGAAGGCTCTCTCCCCCAACCCGACTTCAGCACTTCACCATACCTGTTACATTCTATACAGCCTCCAAGTGCCTCATAGTATGCATGTATGACATCATCATCGTCAAATAGCAGTAAAATGTGCCATGCTTCTCTGCCACTATTTTTTCCTCTGACCAGTCTTAATCTTTTATTAGTTCTCCAAGTCTGCCAGTTAGCTTTGGGCAAGCACAGGCACTGGTCATCAATTGTTTTCTGCCCACATCTTACAATAGTGAAGTCTTGCTTTGTTATGTTTTGGGTATCAATACTCTTTGCTTCAGTTCCTTCGACGAAGCTCATAAATCCTGTCTTTCCATCATTCTTACAACCATGTACTGAGAAGGCGAGTTGTCGAGGTGTTTATGAGGAGAGGCAGGAAGTGAAGACTTTGATGAGTATTCCCTTGTCTCTGGCAGAGTGTCCACATGGCTTCACCCCCTGCTCATCCAGGAATGCCATGCACTCCTTGACCCAGCTGCCCGAGTAACTGCAGTCACTCACAAGGGTTAGGACACGTCCACGAAATATCTTGAGGTAGAGTTCTGCCAAGTCTCTGAATGTAATGAAGCCATCCTCAAAACACCAGTCCCCTGTATTCCTCCTCCCATGACCAATGTAATGGAGCACAACTGAAAGCCAAAAGATAATGCACACACTAAATATATTCAGTGTTGGGTTTGCTTACCTCCTTCACCACCAGTGTTGTTCATGAGACTAGCTATCTCCTTGCACACACTCACTTTCTCCTTACAAGATTTCACTCCATAGAGAGTCGTTTCTTTATGTAAGCCATACCTAGCCTTGACTATGGTGAGGTCATCACACTGCTCCTCCCTTAGTATCCCTTGGTGCTCTAGCTTCCTCCTCACTTCCTCTGTCAGCTGAATGGCTGGTCTCCTCTCCACCACATCAGGCCTCTCCACCGGCAAATATACATCAAGGTGGTCCAGAGGGTCCTCTGACACTATGATCAACACATCTCTATTGCCAACTGCACCATAGAAAGTTTTCCCCCAGTGATCACTCCATGGTATGGGAGTACCAGAAGCCATCTTTGTGTTGTCATGGATACATGAATAATAATCAAAATCATGGGTTGTATCTACATCACATATATTCATTATGCATTCATTACTGATGTTCTTGAGTAAAATGCTTTACTAGACAGTGTACACATTTGGTATGTGATGTATAGAAACATGCAAAAGATGAATGGGATCCACTAATAATGATAAAGCATTGATTGTATAGGTGTTCCTATTATACTACACTAATCAGGCATAGAAACAATAACAGTGTAATACATGTCTTCACTCACTACATGCATTCATACATATGGTATATTGTACAGCAATATTTGGGGCCCAATTGCCTGCCAGTTAATGTGCTGTCAGACTCTGACCAGCTTCTTGTTTCAATACTGATAGTGAAAGTTAATGCATAGTTGATAGCTATACTGGCTAGCTACTTTTATGGTTCATCTAGATAGAGTGAGACTTTCAACAATTACTGAAAAGCCTTAAGTCTTAAAGCTACATGTCCGCATTGGGCAACATCTAGCTAGCTATCTACACACACATGATAACAACCAGTTAGATGGAACCAGTATAGGTAGTGGAAGGTCACATTACATGCGAAGAAAGGGTTTGTTGCAACTTCATGGATCAAAAGGATCAAAGTATTCTGAAGTAGCTAGCTATCTAGAGGTCACTCTCCTGCAGCAACATGGACTAATCAGATTGATCCAGTCCAACTCAGGGGCAGGTATGATTGAGGGAGCTGTTCATTTATCACAATGTTGTTAGCTAATCCCTCCATTCAGATACAAGGTGCAGCTATTTTTTCCTTCTCCTTTCATTATAAATACAAATTCCTTGGTAAGTAGCACTCAAGTAGCACTCAAGGTGAGGTGCATGATATATTTAACACCCCAGTGCCCCCTGGTTCCTACATAGCTACACCCATGAATTTTGAGGCAAGTCGGGAAAAGCGGCCTGATGGCTGCAGGCATGCAAACAGTGTCCTGATTAGATCATAAGCAGGCAGTCCACATATTGGGTGCTTCCAGTGAACAAACCTATATAACTGTGCTTGTTGAAAATATAATTAGCTATAAAGGTATAAATTATGATTCTCGCACAAGATGGAACCATGATCATCAATGCTGTATAATTAATGTGTCTTAATTCTTGCATGGCTACTGCAGTACATTGTTGTGTGTTAAGAAATGCATAACAATCAGTTATGTGGTCAAATTTATAGGCATAGTTATGCACAACATGAGCATCATCCACTAATGATACGTACCAAACTGGTGGGACCATTGTCATCCTATGAGGTGTCTTTGCATTCAAAACACAAAGTTAAGCTCAGGTGATCAATTGATCATAATTTATGGCTATAGCTATAGCTTATAGTCCAAAGAAAGAAGTAGCTAGCTAGCAAACTTGATGAAGAATACGTAGGACAAAGGACAAAAAAATAAGAATCCAACATTATAAATAACAAAATGCAAAAGAAATGTTTCTGTGCTTATTAAAAAGGAATTACTTGATTAAGTAATATTTAGTTCACTCTTTTCTAGCTCTAAGTGTTTTAATGCACCTGCACGAGAATGATGCTATAATGCTCGAGGTGAATGTAATGCACGAGCCGAAGGCAAGTGCATTACATCACCGAGAGCATTATAGCATCATTCGAGTGCACCATGCATTAAAACACATGGAGCTAGAAAAGAGTGATCTAAACATTTTAGTGCTGGTCACATGACTTGTGACCAATCAAATTCCAGTTGGTCCTTACAGAACCCTAGCCCTAGCTAGCCCTGGTACCTAGCAAGCTCTGACACACTTTGGTTCAGTAAGAATGCTCTAATTTAATGATATTCAAAAAAATAAATGAGGTAAATTCCTGAGGTTTTCCTGTTTGAAACCCAATGTAAAAAGTGAAATGCTAAAGTCTATAAAAGAAAACATTAAGACATATACTTACTGTAAGCACTAGGGACTGAGGCTGGAAGGTCATAGTCCTAGTGGATCTTCCACTAGGCTCCTATGTACCTTCAGCACAGTTTCTCAAGTGTGCACTAAATATTTAGTGCACATGAAAGTGTGCTTTATGAGATTTAAAGCACACTTTTCAGAGAATCTGATTGGTCACAAGTCATGTGACCAGCACTAATAAGGCATATATACTTGTAAGAGTTGGAGGCTGCATGGAAGACTGTCATGAGTCATGATGCGATAGGTGTGCTGCAGAATAAAACACATTGAGAAAGTCCATCACAGCAGATACAGATGCTAACAAGCTTCTTTTTTTTTTCCAGAAAATAAACAGTAAATAAATAAAAATTAGTTTATTAGTCTTTTAGCCATTGATTGCAAAAGGTAGAGTGGAGGTATGCAAGTCACATAGAAGGCACTGACATCATTCAATCAGTATTGTGTCCTTTTGATGATTTGTCTGAACGTTATAATTTGTAGCTAGCTAATTAAATGTTCTTTATGCCTTAGCTAATTCATGCTAGAAGGTCTACTTGAGCGTAAGGCATCACTATTCGGCCTGATTATTTTCCTCGTGCTGTACCGTCTTCACCGACGGTCGTCAAAGCCTCAAACAAGAACCATAAGGAAGATATTTCCTTCCTCTTTAACGTCATATAAATCATTTCTCCCACAATTGGATTTTTGTAACACTGGATCTACTACATCAACTAAAGAATCAATAATCGTCCACCATTATCTATCTTCGACCACCCGTTGAAAATCTAATATCAATAAATCGTCCACCCCAGTCCAAAGTTTAAAGTTTTGGTCCACTACATGTCAGGGCCTCAAGGCACTTAAAAAGATACTTTTATACTATTTTATGCTATAAAAATATATCATTATAACAAATTTTATAAAAAATGAACAAAGCTTTTCTATCATAAACGGCTTCACAATTTTCAGTCGAATTTGCTCTTTGTCATAGCGAGGGCTAATAGTATAAGGGAAAAATCATTTCGTGAAATGAAAAAAGATGTAGGGATGACCACTGCTCAAAAAAGTAAGGAAACAAGAAGGATGGAAATGGGATCAATCTTTGTTCTGTATATCCAGCCAACAATCCCTACATATACGTACATTACTACACTATAATCTGAAGCTACCCAACATATATGTAGGGATTGTTCTGTATATCCAGCCAACAATCCCTACATATACGTACATTACTACACTATAATCTGAAGCTACCCAACGTATATGTAGGGATTGTTGGCTGGATATACAGAACAAAGATTGATCCCATTTCCATCCTTCTTGTTTCCTTACTTTTTTGAGCAGTAGTCATCCCTACATCTTTTTTCATTTCAAGGGTGCTTAGGATCAAATAGACCCATAGAAGTGCCTATACTTACAACAACAAATTTCTTTTTGTTATCTAACGTTATGGGAGGAAGTAGGGTAACATAGTAACCAAAAAAAAAATCATAAGCTCATCACGTGTCACCTGCTACTATCAAATTACCACAACAAAGATAGAAACCATCATCGAAGAGTAATGTCCGGGCTCCTATGGAGAGTGGTCCCGCCCCTTCCGTAGCTAACCACAGGTCGGGAAATTAATGGGACTGAAACCTGTGGTTGGTGATGATCGGATTGGGTTTTCCCCTGATGACCGGAAGAACTAATAACACCTGGAACTCTGTCATAGCTGTTAGCTATCATCTCATCAGCTACTCATTATTCAATATGTTCCATCTTAGGATAAAATGAGATATATATAATTTATACAGTCCAATTAATATTGGCCTCTACCGAGGGAGGACGGACAAAGGTCATGTCAACCTTAAAACTTTCTTATTTCTTTTTTATTTTCTCTTAAACACCAAACACACACACACACACACACACACACGAACACACGCACACACACACACATGAACACACGCACACACACACACGGGTAAGTGGTCTGTGCCTTCAAGAATTCTATCTAGTGACTTTGCTTTAATTACTGCTATGATAATCCATGAAAATTTCCAGCAATCTACATACAAATGAATACGCATAGCTATAGCCAACATTCAAGGATCATGACTACTATCAATTACCAGAATTATTCACGGTCTTGTCAATTTTCTTGTATATGTCATATTTTTGTCTGGCAGCTTCCCTGGCCTCCTCTGGAGGATCTTTCCCCCAACCTGACTTCAGAATTTCTCCATAATCTTTAACGTCTATATTGCCACTTCTAGCTGCCTTGAAGAATGAAAGTATGACTCCATCATCATCAAATACCAATACTATGTGCCAGCACTTATAACCACGATCTTTTCCTCTGACGGTGTGTATTCTTGTACTTGCTCTCCAAGTCTGCCAGTTAGCTTGGGGTAGGCACAGGCACTGGTCATTGATAAATTTCTGCCCACATCTTATTTTAGTATAACATGCAATAACTACTCAGACTCACATTTAGATAGAGAAAGTACAGTCAACTAAAATCAATAGGTAAACTTGTAATCAAACCTAAGAATCAACCAACGTGGTAGCTTGCAAACTAAAAGCCAACAAACCAAGTCATGTGATGTCACTTAGAAGTCACAAGACGAAAAAACTGTCATGAGAACAGCAGTCGAGTTCAAGAGACGTATCCTACAATGACACAGTCCGGACTCCTGTAGGAGTGGTCCCGCCCTTTTCGTAGCCGACCATAGGTCGGGAGACTAATGGGACCGAAACCTATGGTTGGTGATGATCGAATTGGGTTCTCCCCTGATGACCGGATAAGAAGCTCTCGAAAACAAGTTCTCAAAGAATAACGCAGAATCATCTCACAATCACACTATCTCAACATAAGTGTAGTAATAAGTATGGTAATGGTCCTAAAGGGTTAGTTATTAAGTTAATTGGATTAAGCTCCCAATAGGTGACCTCTACCTGTGATAAGGCAATGGACAAAGGTCTTACCAAACTTATACTTTTATGTTCTTCTTACAATCCTAACACACACACACACACACACACACACCTGTGCCACTAGTCTCATGAGCCAGATGTGGCATACTGAACTGATCAAATTAGCAACTGGTTCAGGTACAAGACATCATGTTTATTGGTAGCTATTCCTGCATAGAGTAGGAGGAAAGGGTCAGCAATAATTTCGATATCAGGAAATGACAACAAATTAAAACATGCACATGAAATCCAGTCAGTTTATAACATTATTTATAATGTACAATGCATAATAATAGCAATAAATTCAAGTACAAATTTATAATGAGACCAACAGTCCAGTGGGGATATCACAATCAGAGCTAAATTCAGCTCCTTCTCTTTCGGAGATGGAGGGAGAGGACACGCCGCTGGGACATGGGGAAAACACACTCCTGTTTTTCAGTCTCATGGACCTTCTCTTCACTTTCACTTCTGAACCTAAATCTGGAGGGATGGTCAAATCGTCAGGGAGTATTCATTAGAGATTAAACTATTATTAGTTTCATGTGATTCAGCCCAGGGTCAAATAAGGGCTTTTGAATCATACCCTTGGACTTATCTCATTTATGACCTAGAGATGGAGGGGATATTTATGATCATGTGAGCATGACCATATAATTAGCTATTAGGACTTTCACTTTCACTACGAGGAATTTCCAATCATAATACAGCACCTTGAACATACTTACCACCACCATGATTCCTAGTTCTTTTTCGTGGTGATTTCTCTGTTGACTGACAACCCACATTCTCCTCACACTGATTCTCTTTTTCATCTTCCTCACTGTGTGCCTTCCTCGCCTTCATCTTCATTTCCTTCAGCCTCAAACGTTCCGCTTCCCTCTTCTCTCTGGCTGCCTGCAGCCGTTCACTGGACTCCTTGTCCTCGTCACTCTTATTGGCCAATTTACGAGTCACCCTCTTCTTCCCTTTTCGTTTCTGGAGAGAGAAATAGTATATATGTAGTAGAGTAATTACCTCTTAGTGTGACACCTTTTTATCCTCCTTTTTTTAAGGGGGTGGAGAAGTACCCATTTAATTATCAAATTTCAGGTTGAGGGGTTAACTATTGAGCAAGAATAAAGACTAATGACTAATTTTGTCCAGCTGACAGAGCAATCAAACCAGTTTTTGATCTGATATTCAACCAATCTATGTCAGTGTCCAATGTACCTGAAGTTTCGCCTTCTTTGGTGAGGGAGGTTGGAGAACCCACCCATTGCCCTCCATCTCTCCCAGAGCTTCAAACATCTTGAAGAGACCCTCAACTTGGAAATACACCATATCCCAGAATCCCTGTGGATAGTCAGCAACATATTATGGAGTCAAATAATGTGCAAATGGTGATCAAAATAGTTTAACTAATACCTATAATTGGAGAGCAAAATAGCTTCTAACCGATTATACTTATACTCGCTCACAAGTGAGTTAAGTAGGGATGGCCGATTAATCTAGTTGGGCTGTATAAATGTACTGCAGCCTCACATGAAAACAATCCCTACATTTACATCAAGAGAAGTGCTTTAACAGATGGCCAAACTGACTATAGCCAGTAAGCCAGTCCATCGATCTTATTATAACAACAAAAACCAATTTTAGAAATAGTTTTTTGGCCCAGTGGTTTGTAGAGGTCATCACAGTTACAGAACTGTTTCTAATTCAGTGTACTGTACTGGTTTCACTTTGATGTGGTGAACTATATGTTGACTTATTATCAACTCACCTGGAGGTCTTCGGTAGTGGTCACCCTTTCCCCACTCTGGCTCTCGGCAGTGTCCACTAATCCGATGTACTGCTTCAGTTTCTGCCTCATCAGCAGCTGGGCTTGGCATATTGTTGTGCGAATCTGACCCAACACTATGATGTAAAAATAAAGTGATCTTCTTTAATGGTATTATCGTCACAATACAATATCGCCTAGATGCTTAAATTATCACTGGAAGATAATGAGTCTGCACTGACTGCATATTTAATTGTTGCATCTTTAATTAAGTTAGTATCAGTTATAATAGTGGCAATTGTTGCTGGCACCAGACCGAGCTTCCCCCCCTCCCCCAAAGCCCATCGTAATGCAAACTCACCTTCTTCTTTGTTTTGTATGTCCGCATCATCCTCTTGCTCCAGAGCAGCTGTCTTTCCCTCCCACTGCTCACACAGCTGAATGAGCCTGTCACATGCATCAGAATGGAGCTTCCTGAAATAGGATACGTCAATCCCCTCTGCACAATAATAGATAAAGCCAGTGACTTACAGATAGAACAGACCTGAAGTTCTCTAAAAGTATAACAGTATGGTATGGCAACATTCCTCGCATTTCAGTGGGTCCACATTGAGAGCCACACCTTTCCCTCCACACTTACTCACCATGCTGATCTGCTTTGTTCAACTCAGACTCAAGATTCAACACCACCTTTGTACTTGAGGTGCTGGACTTTCGCTGTCTGCTGTGACTCTTCTTCTTTGCACTCTTACGACCCGATCGATTCTTGGGGCTCAAAATAGAAGAAGCCACCCCCAGCTCAGTGGTGGCAGAGGAACCATCTGACAAACCCTCACTCTCGCTGGTGGTAGCATTTTCAGTGTCAGTGGTTGGAGGGTTAGAGGAGGAGGTGGAGTCATAATTAGTATCAGCTGTTGGAACGTTGGAAGCAGAATCAGTGATTGGAGCATTGGAGGAGGAGGAGGTGGAGTCATCACTTTCCTCCGGGAGGTCAGTGGACACAGAGGTTGAGAGTTCTGTGTCACGGTCCACTCTCTCGGGCAGCTTTGCCTCCATCTGGAAAGTAAATTGATAAGGAATGCCTGCCTCAGAACTCGATCCAGCAATGAACTTGAAAGGGCTGAATGCCTTGCTGAAAACCTCTTCAAAGTTTGGTTCTGAGGTGGCTTCGGGAAGCGAGACTCCGGGTATCCATGCTGGTTCATTGACAAAGGTATTGTACATGGTCTCCCTCCTCTGTTCCCTCGCAGAATGGCTGTGCAACAGTGGAGAAGGTTGAACAGGTTTGTAGCTCTTCTTAATAGGTGTGGATGGAGCAGCGTAAGCAATATTTTCTTGGTCCCTGTTTTCTATGGGTTCTTCTTGGACCAGGAACAATGGTGACATTGTAGAATCTTCCTGTACTTCTTCCAGTACAACAGGGAGTTCAGTCGTGTGCTTACTGCGAGCAGTTTTAGCTTTAGCCTTTCCCGTAGATACTTTACCAGCCACTGTTCCACTCTTAGTCATGATCTCAGAAGGATTTTTCCTATTCCTCGTCCTCTCAGAAGCAGAAACATTACCATATTTGGTAACCTTATCTTTACTGTTTTCTCGTATGTTTTGAGGTTTTGAAGAACGTGTGGTAGGGGTCGTTCGACTGCTTTTCACCTTGGATGATGAAGACGTGGTTTGCTTTGTAGCAAGTCGTGCTGAACGACGAGCTGTAGTTTGTGAACAGGAAGTTTTTGGCACTTCTTTATTCTTTGCTGGTTGAGCTTTAGTTACCCGTTTGTCAACCACCTTCTCACCAAATATAGGGACAACTGGTGGCACTGCATTGTTCTCCTTGGGCTTGCCTGGAAGGATCTTAGAGGTTGGCCGAGCTGGTTTGGGACTCATGCACAATATGGCTTTCTTAGAAGAGAAACTGGTTTTGGGTTTAGCCGAGATGGCTATGTTGCTCAGTTTTTCCACATACGATTCCACTGTACAAGACTTAACAGCTTGTCCCACAACGAAGACAGGCTTTTTCTGTTCTTTGGCTCTGGACTTAGCTTCATTTCTTGCCTGCTGCCATTCCTTCAATCGCTCCAGTCGATCCTTTGGTTTTGCCTCCTTGGGTTTTGAAGGTGACAGCACTTTTGTGTCCCCTGTCATAAAGATAAAATGAATCTGGTTAGCTGTATAGAAGTCTGTTAAATGAGCTGGTATTTAACCAGCTTTGTGTGATCACCATACTCAAGCTATCCAACTCACCTTGTTTGTTAAGCTCTCCTAGAGGTATTCTCCTTCGTGAAGCTAAAAGATCATCTCTCTTTGCCTTGGAATTGAGCTTATTGACTTCTTTCCTCTTCTCTCTACCCGTTAGTCCGATTTTCCCCCTGCGTTTATAAAGAGCTCGTGCTTCCATCTCTCGCTGCCTACTAGCATTAAACCGCTGAATGATTTGAATTCAAAATTAAGGATTCTGATTGGTCAAACGGCAGTCTTGCCAAGTCAGCAGTTTTGGATGGCGCGCGCGTGGTATGGGCGTGACTGACCTATGATATAGCAAGTTGTAACTAGGTAGATAAGGAGTCAATCCAGCATGGCAACTGAAGTGAAAGTAAACAAGTTTGCACTGACGATTCTAATAGCTCTGGGAGTTATGGTTTCCATCTACATCATATCAAAAACAAAGAGAAATTACGCAGAGCAGAATATCAAACTATCTCAGCTGATATCTGCATCCATTAATCTTGTAGAAAGGGCAGGAAGAAGAGTAGCAGAAGTGAGGGAAATGGATAATTCAGAGATCGGCCAGATTTCCAAAGGTTTGACTAAAGAAGGAAAGAACGAGTATGTGACTGCAGGAGATAAGGTAAAGGGTCGAAAATTCGTTGGGCCATGGGCCGGTATATACGAGGCTATAGGCCCCGGCCCCCGATCTACTTAGTTAATGCTAACATATATTTATGCACTGATACAATAGGAATCTCATCAAATCATAGTCTCAGGGTTAAGGTCATTGTGGCCTAGCCTGCCACTACAGTCAGAGGAGAATGACATTCCACTGATAGGTGGAGCACGAATATCCCTCTCCAACAGTGAGGTCATGTCCATGGCAGTAAGGGATGAAGCTGTTCCTGTAGGTAAGTGTTGTGGTGTTAGAATTAAGCTGCTGGTCCCAAAAGTACATCCATGAATAGGTAAAGATCATCATGATCACATGTATAGAGATAGTTATGATCTTTTATAATTATACAAACACCTGACGTGTGATATCCTTTACCTATTTATTTAGATAAGATCACTGTATGGATTGATCCTCTGGATGCAACACACGAATACACAGAAGGAAAGGCCAACAAATCTCTACTAAGATTTGTCACAGTGATGATATGTATAGCTGTCAATGGCAAACCTGTTGCTGGTATCATTAATGAACCTTTCAGCTTCCAGGGGGTCACCAAGTGGGCTTGGGTTGGTCATGGTATATCAGATTCATTAGTAGCAGCTCGAGTTAATAAAGACAGCAATTCCAATAAGTTGAAACTGATCTACTCCAGATCACATGCTGGAAAGGTTTCTGAGGTTGCTAAAAGAGCATTCAAGCCAAGTAGAATTGCAATTGATGAAGTCGTTGCAGCTGGATCTGGTTATAAGACACTCCAAGTGGTGGAGAGAAAAGCCGATTTGTACTTGCATGTTACCAACATTAAGAAATGGGACATTTGTGCTGGGAATGCTATTCTGAATGCTGTTGGGGGGAAGATGACCACTCTCAAGGGAAAAGAAATAGACTACAGTTTCAAGGACAGTCCTCGTAATGAGGATGGACTGGTGGCTGCTCTTCCAGAATATATCCAGCAGCAGTATGTTAGTATTTTGCAAGGAAATGCCAAACACTATAGCTAGCATTATTTTTGTCACTAGTTCAATTTTGCAAAGTTTAATATCATGAATTCATTGTGTCCAACAGAATTCTTTAGAATCCATTAGGGAGATCAGTGTGTCAACAGTTTCATGAATCATAAAATTTTTGTACTGTATTGCTTTTTGCTTTTTTCATAAATACAGAACTACGTGATGAAAAGTGATAGTATTGGTGTTGGTACAGTTAATTATAAGTGAGTGTTATAACAAAATACATACTACATAAGGAAACAAGTTATTTACAATAAAATGCTCTCTTGAAGAAATTTCCTCTCCTTACTTTCATTTCGTACATTCGGTTGAGAGTAGAAGTCATGGTAGGGTGCTCTAAGGACTCGTCAAGCTCCAGGCTCTCCCTCTTGCTCGGCTGACAGAAAAGATAATACAACATGAGCAATATAAATCCGATCACAAAAGCCAAGAAGACTGTGACCACGGCTGGAATCGAATACCAAATATACACCTTGTAGTCCCTACCAAAATACCACAAGAGAATCATCAAGGCATTCTCTACAAAGGTCAAGGTGTAGAAAGGAATTAAGGTCACAATTGCTCCGTTATCTTTGATCTTGAAGTGGAAAAAGGTGTTGAATGCCGCGGCAATAAACTCTAGGCCATAGTTGCTACATGCTCCTCGTGCACACAGGCACATACACTCCCTACATGCGAGTGCCTTGGAATCAAATGTCCTGGAATTTGTCACAAAATCTTCTGGTCTTCTTTTGAAAATACGAGCTTTTTGCCAGTACATCCAGTAAACCATTATCAAATAGTGAACTCCAGCCATCACTAACACATAAGGACCATAAACAGTGGCAAAGAGAGAAAATGCGAGCCCCCTTGCTAGTATCATGAAGAAATGCCAGAAGATAACTGCAAAATAACCCAGCCAAGATAACCGGGGCTTTTTCTCCTTATTTGGAGCTGGATCATAATGGGTTACATCTTTGGAGGCTGAAATGTAGTCGGCAACTGAGAGAGCAAGTGACATGATTGAGACCAAAATCGAGATGGGAGTGATTATCAAGTACCATAGAGGAGGTTGTTTCAGAACCACTAATATGTACAGCTGGAGCACAACTTGGGGAGCTGACTCGAGAAAAGATTCCATGAGGCGAAGGAAAGAGATGTCCCTATAACGATCAAATGAGTACTTGTCATGCTTTCTTGCATACAGGAGACGGATGACTCGAAATAGATAACCTAGCATGAATAAATGGATGATGGTCACTGCAATGTATTCGGAATTGTCCAAGAGGTCAAGGGGATAGAACTGCAGCCCAGAGTCTGGTTCTGTCCTACCAATGGCATCAGTATCAGTTACAATCGGTTGACTGGAATTCTTCCGTCTGTGTCCAGTGATTCTATTCATTTCAATCTGACCTCCTTGATTAACAGGCCTACTCCAATTTATTGCATGAATTCCATGGACAAGAATACTGTCCCTGACATCTGCCATGTTCTTTTTACGGTGTACCAACTCCATTGGTTGCAACCTCTTACAGCAGTAACTGTTCAATCTCCTATTACGATAGATCAACCAACCCCAAGTGTATAAGGCCCAGGATACAAAGTTAACAACGATGGCAGGTACTACAATGAAGAACAAGGTGGCTGCAAGGTAATACCTGGCATTGACATCTGTGTCTTGCTGATCAGCCACATAGTACTCCACAGCTACCCATATATCCAGAGAGACGTCGATAAAGAAGAACAAAAAAGAACCCACCAAGAAGAAAATACGGTAGGGAGGAAAGTTATTGTTGGTGTCGTCCCAGCAACAACATTTGGAAGGAGTGGCTTGTTCATCAACGATTTCTTCGCCATGGACTGCCCCTCTACCATCCATCGCGTCACAAGCTTAGTCTTGAGCTATTTAACTGCTCCAACTTCTGCTATAATTAGATCATAGGTGAATTAGGAGCTTCATTTTGAGGTGAGGAAGTCCCCCGATAATTTGTCTAGACACTACATGCGGCGGGCTAGCACGCTAACTTGGCAACTAATAACTAGCTCCGCCCAGTAGATTATGTTTCAACCCACTTGCACGTGTAAGAGGTGTGCCAGAGGAATGGTCAGCATGAAGCTTCGAAGTGTGTGTGTACTCTACATGTGATACATACAAAAACGCCCACATACACGTGTAATCCCGCGGGCTCCATGTGCTAGAGGCATGCTAGCCACACACAGTGTTTACAACATAAAAAGTTATGCGCTTAGCTCTGCACACACAAACCATTGCATTCCCTTAGTCATGGCGTTGTGTTTGAGCCCTCCATGTTCACCAGATTATACTGAAAGAGCGGTGGCCGAGATGGATTCGTCAGTACAGGTGTGTTGCTAACTTATAGCGATCGCATCAAGTGTTTTTATGTTATCCTATTATTTTAGAAACAAGAGAGCTTTCTCGATAAGCGGACCTCCGCAGCAGTGGAGTCGTTACTGAGCTTAAGAGCTGGGACGCCAGTAAGCGACGATAGATTCTCTCAGTGGCGTCCACCTTCTCCGGCTTCTTCTGTAGTGAGTAACAGCAGCGATAATTCCAGCCCTTCTCCTACTCGAGTTGTGCGAGAAGAAATAGTGGACTCCACATGCACACCGTCCGAGGTTGAGAAGAATTCCCAAACCTCCAGTAGCCCTCCTGTGAGTAAATTAATTTCACGAGTAACTAATTCAAAAAGGTGACCTTTGGTGATCCATTGTTTACACAATAAACTACCTAGTACCTGCATGTTTGCATTACCCAATGCTAGTGTACATGGACACTTTATATAATTTACTGTTCAAAAGGTCACCTTTGCTTTAGGCTATGTAATTGTACTACAATAATACACATACCTTACTTTTTTTGGTTTTTGTTACGTAATTGCAGTCCACTAACCTCTTCAAGTCTATGAGCAATGGATTTGGTGGCAATGTGCCCATATCAATACTTGGTAACCAGATGCTCCCCCCTGGTCAAGTGGTGGTGCTTACTCAGGCTAACCAAGCTATCATATCAAAGCTAATTCAAGAGAACACTGTACCAATCGTCCCCGTCCTAACACAGACAGAGCAAATGAGCAGATTGCTCCCTCAGATGGAAGAAGATCGTCCCAAGCCATTTGTGTGCCAGCATTCCGGCTGTGGAAAGATGTACTACAAGAGTTCTCACCTGAAAGCCCATGCTCGGATCCATACTGGGGAGAAACCTTATATCTGTCAGTGGGAGGATTGCGATAGACGGTTTGCTCGCTCAGATGAGCTAGCCCGTCACCGACGAACACACACAGGAGAGAAGAAGTACGAATGTCCAGTCTGTGCTCGAAAGTTTATGCGAAGTGACCACCTTTCCAAGCACGCTAAGAGACACATCAACAAGAAAGTCCCAATCTGGAAACAACAGGTGGAAAAACTCAAACAGATGCAACTTGATAAGACTCTGTAACATGTTTCATCTCACTCATACCAGTTTTGTCACTACTTTTTCTCTTACATTAAAACCAATTGACATTTCATCATGATTTTTCACGTTGCACCAATAGCACACAACTTTAAAACTTTTTTTATGACCATGTTTGGTTTACTATACCTAAATTCACTGACATGCATTTTGCCATTCCATTATAGCACACTCTGAACTATTGATTATGCAAAATTCAATTTCATTTCAACACGATATCAATAATAACAATGAATAATAGCGACAATTGGCACAACAGCTGGAATCAAAATGTTATATTATATAAGTTTTATGAGTAAGTGTTAATAAACAACTAAAGATTCTTGTGCTACATGGCCAGAAGGCATACCAAGACCAGATCCAGACCCACCACCAATAAGTGGATCCACCTCCACCTCTATCGATGCTGACAGAATCCCACTCAAAGGTGACAGCAAGGACACATCCTTATCACTTGAATACAGGGACTTGAGTTTTTCACTGCATTATTACAACAATGCTCATGATCATCACATGCCCACCCTAATTTAAGGTCAGTAGTAGCCATGGATAAGGGATAACAGGTGTTCAGTTGGGCTATTTCCTGCATGCTGGCATACATACACAGGTCTACTATCAGCACCCATCTACACCTTTGATGGTCTTGACTCATAGTCTTTTGACACATTCCAACATATCCCCAGTGGACCACACTCAATTTTAATATTGAGGCTACTCCCTTCTTTATCAACCAACTTCTTTTCAATGGACTCTCTTTTGGCTGGCTGAGGGCAAAGCTAAGAAAGCCTTTTCTTTTCCCACCAGGATTGTGTACAAAGAAAGCCTCCCAAGTAAATTCCTAGATACTTCACATCTCAGGGAGAGCAAGGGACAACACAATTTCCTGAGTGTACAGTTACCTAACAATGAAGAGTTTTGGGACGACTACAATAGAGGTGTTCTTAAATAACAGTACACATTGCATACATCACTTGAGTATTTCACAAAGGGGGGAAGGAGAATCAAGATAGGAGTGAGTAAGTGAGTGAGTGAGTGAGTAAGAGAGAGAGAGAGAGAGAGTTGTGCTGCATACTCAAGCATAACTTATTATATTGGGGCATTATTTCAATAGAGGTATTGGAGTCCACCTCTACATTTCCCCTACCTCTCAGATTCCCAGACGTAGTAGAAAGAGGTTGGTCTGGTGAAGCCATTGAAAGAAGAGTAAGCACACACAGTGTAGGCCCCCATGTTGTCAAAGTAAAGCAAATCACCAATATCAAGTTCGGGTAAGATGGTATCACAGACTTTGTCTATTCCATCGCAGGTTGGCCCCCAGACACTAGTTTTATAACAAGGGGAAGACACTAAAGTCTCCTACAAAAAAAAAAGGAAGAAGAAAAAGACAAGAGTCAAACAATAAGCTATCATGTTAGGGAGAGTTGGACGTGCAATGGATGTTATTGGATAGGCACAGCCAGCCAAGATGTAATGTACAGAAATAATATAAAATCCCATTCATCGACTAAAGTTTAGGCTAAAATTTTT
Organism: Crambe crambe; assembly: GCA_963924555.1. NCBI lineage: Eukaryota > Metazoa > Porifera > Demospongiae > Poecilosclerida > Crambeidae > Crambe > Crambe crambe. The sequence goes on from OZ004592.1 coordinate 2,318,724, forward strand.
TGCCTTGGCACTGAAGTGCCAAGGCACAGTGCTGGAGGTGACTATGTATATCCACACATGCATGTGACCTTCAATGCGCGACCTTTTTAACGGCTGCAAGAGACAGCACAGGGAAAAGAAAAGTAACATGAAAGTCATAAACAGTGAGAACAGAGAGTAGAATCTACAAAACTCATGATATAATAACAGCGAGAGCAGAGAGTGTACGAAGTTTCAGGAAAAAAAGCTTCAAGAAAGCCTTGAATCGCATGAGCAGAGGCTACAGAGTAAGCCAGTTATTAAACAGTCATTTGAGATAGCAGCAAGAGAGCAACAAAGCCATGACTGCAGGAAGAGCAAAGTCTATTACTAGAAGTAAATCTATGACAGAATCATTGATAGTTTAATACAATAATAACATGATAAATTTCAAATTTTTAGTAGTTTCTGTAAAAAAAAAAAAAAAAAATTTCATCAGTAGAATAGCTATCTAGAAACCCAACTTGGTGCACATCAATCAAGTCTTGTGCCAGAGAAGACACACTTGTTTTTAGCAAAAGATAAGGATGTGTGGTGTAGTCAGATGATGTCCTACCACATCAAAAACGAGGACCTTTGCCCCCTTTGGGAAAAAGGGACAAAGAGCATGCAGAAAGCATTCATATTCTTCAGCAGGTTATAACAGTAACACTTAGCCAGAGAGATTTTCTACTTCACTCTTGTGAATAAACTCACTTTCACTATTTCCGGAGTTGGAATGTTGTGGTCATAGAGGATGCAGTTAAAGGAACCATAGATGCCATCATTGATATAATACATGTAACTGTAGTCTTCCCACTCTCCTTTGCTCACCAACCTCTTACTGATCACATTGGCAACAAGTACATGTGTTGAGGCAGCAAAAAAACGGCCTACAAGATTCATATAAAGGATAGGCAAAAAAGAATCTGATGTCAAGTGTGTGTTTTCCTAGTGAGCATGTTAGTCTACATTATTTGTAGGAAGGGACTAAACCTTACGTGATATGTGAAATCTTGCAAGTGTACCAACTTTAAAAGCCATTACTTTATAAGCAAAACTATAATACTTCTAGACAACACATTCCCTTAAGCAGGTTTTGCTTTCAAATGCTAACAAACATGCAATACTAGGATGTTTGGATGCTAATAAGTGAGCAGGTCCTATATTAGTGCCAAATGTAGGTATGATATGGTAAAGGGTTGTCATTATACAGACAGGTAATGGTTTAGGGTGTGGTAAAAGGTCAATATCATGCTGACTGCATGGGCTTGAAGATACTTTAGTATGCACATGTGGCAAGTTCACTGTAAAAATATATTGCTTTGACTGCCACATTCTATGGGCCGGAGTTGCTGTTGGGACTGGTATGAGTGGCTTCAATAGAGAGATGGTCTCATTATAGGGTGGTCTGGTTTCACTGTAAGGTCTGTACACTGACTGACTGACCAGGTTCAGCAATAATCCTCAGGTCTGGATAATCCTCCTTTTTGAAGTACACCTCCAAACCCTCGTGAATGGAAGCTGCTACTTTATAGAAGAGTTCAGAGGAGGCCTTGTCACCTGGAAACCCCCCTCCGATGTCCAGCAGGGTCAAGTGGTAGCCTACAGTGTCTGCGTAGCGGAAGATCTCAGAAGCAAGCTCGAGAGCAAAGCGGAAAGCAGATGGGGTTTGACATCCACTACCGACATGGAAACTGCATGGACAAGTAAAATACTTGATCACACCTTTAGATCACCAGTGAAAGGGGCGATTTATCCCCGCCCCCACAACAACAACTACAACAACAAATAACTCTTCACTATATAAGTTACTTGACTGTAAGACTTCCTCCGGTAGGTAAAAGGCAACCGTTACTGAAATACATACTTACCACATAAATTCTACTGGCACACTTAGCACTGGGTGTACAAGTTATGTGGATTAGAAAAGGTCACTGTAGACCTGCTATTCCATACTGTACACGTGTAGATTCGGAAAGGTCATATGTGGATATGGAAAGGTCAGTGCAGGCACACTATGCATGTGTGGGTTTTGAAAAGGTAAAGTGAAAGGTGTAGACTTGCCTAACTCCCACCACATCAAGGTTCAAGGAGAAAGCGGTGAAGAGTAGGTTCTTTCCTGCTTGAACACTACAGCCATACTTAATACCCAGCTGGACGATTGCATCAGGATCATCGGCACGGATACGCAACACCAACCTGAAGGGAACAAATATCAGCTAATTAAAAATAACTTTTCATGGAACCCAATTAAGCCTAAAGAGCCACTTATTTTAAACTAACATATTCCAATACTGGGGATAGAACACTTACTTGGCAGTAGGGAAATGCTTCTTGATCTTGAAGAGTTCAAGCTCGTTGTCAAAGGTCATAAGGCTCACCCCATTCTTTGCAGCATACTTGATATGGGACACCGACTTGCATGGATTAGCATATATAATCCTATCGGGACTGACACCAAGACTCAGGATACTGCAAATCTCATTCTAAAAGGTTTATAAAAACACAGAAAAATATAACACTTCTTGGAAAAACTAGATAAATCGAATAAATAAATTAAATAGTGGTTTATTTCAAGGGGGGTGAGGGGGGCTTCTGCCCCTTCTGAACTAGCTTTCGTAATGAGATAATGAGATAATCATAGAATTATGTACTGGTTTGTAGTTGCCCCTCCTCTTTTTCACTAGGCATTTGACCCACCCCTCGAGCAAAATCCTGAATTAAATCTTGATTATTACACAACACTGGATTCATTGCAATTTTTGAACAGTGAAAATTCAATCCAACCCAACCCCCATTAAGAAGCTTTTACTCTGCAGCAGTGTGCATGAGACATTCACACACATGGAGGGGTGGTTCAAACTTGCTATCAGGTATGCTTCCTGCCTTTGACCATTGTTCCATAGGACAGTATTTCAAGAGGGTGGAACAGAAACTTAAATTCACACGTTTGGCTGTGGAATCGAGAGTAGAAATACTCGATGCTTCCCACAATTGACGAATACAAGTTGTTTCATAGGATAGCTGTGTGCAACACTGCAGGTTCAGGGTTGAGGGCCAAATCACATTCAGCGCCTGCTTTTGCTTACTTTGCTGCCACAATTTTCCAACCACACACAGGGTCTATCTACTCCCTTTTTGAGTAGATCACTTTGTTCCTCTTGGCTTAGCACACTGTATCCAGAATTTCTGGTGCATTATGGTATTGGTTTTATTCCTATGGGATATCCCACTGATTGATAACAACACTCATTACAGATAAGAATAGCCAACCTAATCTATAGAGTAACAGATAAGCAACCCATTAATTGCTTAACTTTCGACAGACATACGTAGGATGGAAACAGTGACTCTACACTCCCTACCATGACGATACTCATTGGCAACACCTGCTCTACTGCACACGTGCTTCCACACTCCCCACCATGCACAATGTCCTTCAATTGACACTGACAATACCTGCTCTACTGCACATGTGCTTCTTCCACACTCCCTACCATGCATAATGTCCTTCACTTGAGACTGACAATGTCTGCTCTACTGCACATGTGCTTCTTCCACACTCCCTACCCTACATAATGTCCTTCACTTGACACTGACTGCTCTACTACGCATGTGCTTCTTCCACACTCCCTACCATGCATAATGTCCTTCACTTGACACTGACAATGCACATGTGCTTCTTCCACACTCCCTACCATGCATAATGTCCTTCACTTGAGACTGATAATCCACATGTGCTTCTTCCACACTCCCTACCCTGCATAATGTCCTTCACTTGACACTGACAATGTCTGCTCTACTGCACACATGCTTCTTCCACACTCCCTACCATGCATGATGTCCTTCACTTGACACTGACAATGTCTGCTCTACTGAACATGCACATTTTATAGTGTGTGATGACTTTCAAGCAGCTGAATTTATACATACATTTCCTTGGGTGACGAAAGACTACAGAGGAACAAAGTTGTCTCTGCAATCTTCTACGGCTAGCTGCAGGACACAGGATATCTTATTGCCAACATGAGCAGATCTAGAATTGGCTGTCTCAAAACCATGACTAAACTAAGACTTCTAAAAGATGAACCAACATCTTGAAAATCAGTTTAGAAGTCAATGCCAACTGAGAAATATCAGTGCACCCTCACTACCATCAAAATTAAGCACAGGTGGGGAGCTGCAACAGCAGGACACTTGGATATATGGCGCTGATTCACTGGTCATCTTCATAAATGCACGAAGGTTAGCAGACCTAATTTAAGTATTATGCTTATGACCTGATACAGCTCTGAATATCAAGGAGAAATGTGGCCCAAATGCCCATCACTCAATCAGGATACTTGCACTATACAATCCTCTCTCTCATAAAGAATAAATAAAAAAACAAAATTTAGGCCCCACCCACCTTACTGGCACAGTCAAAACCAGTTCCCAGAGCAGCCAATGTCTTGAGAATGAGAGGGTCTTCGTTGCACTTGACTGCATAGAAGGGGTGAATGCCGGGGAGAGCCGAGTTCCACTCAGAATGCAGGCTCAGAAGACGGCCCAGGTCGACCAGAAGGAAGGGATCATCAATGTCCTGTACACAATTGGGTTAAGTAATAAATGCATTGGGTTAAGTAATAAATGCATTGGGTTAAGTAATAAATGCATTGGGTCTTGCTTATGAACAACTGAACATCATTCAATTTGTGTTATGAACTAAGTGGGGGTTGCTAATCTTTTCCTTTCCTATTCTTCATGATAGCAATCCAATTGAAGAGCCAAGGAAAAATACTTCCAGGTCAGAAGGTGTGGCAGATTAATGTACAAAAAATATGCATCTGTATAGCTGGATTGGCTCTTAACTAGGGTGGTGCATCGATTAGAAAGAATATTGTTACTGCCATTTCTGTAACAATTTATATACTTGCCTCGTGTTGAAAGGACTCTTGCTTATATTGAATGTAGCATTTGAGGTCCATGTTGTTGGTTACTTTGTCAACAGGTACCACATCACTACCAAGGACAATACCAAGTTGAGATAAAGAAGTAGACATCTTGTTTTAAATTCAGTTTAGTAGACAGTATTCAAATTTCCTCTAAGTTATTGCGTTCAAATTCTCTATCCCTCAGCAGGTGCTAGCTTGGCCACTCGTCCAGTGAACTGTACACAAACTTGGCGAGAAAGTCCCTCAGAACTTGGACAAGGGCAGTGGTAGTCAAAGGGTCGTGTTCACCCTGTATAGAAAGAGAACCCGATACAGTTTCTGATACTGCACAGTCAGGGCTAACATAATATTGATTCTATTATTGTCCGGATATACATGATTCTCTAATAGCAGTTATAGTTATGATAGAAAAATTGGTCGGATGAAAACAGAAAATGACTGGATAAACGAAGAAAATGACTGGAAAATGTCCTGTTTTGTGTGAGCCCTGCACAAACAATGTTGCAGAGTTGTGAGAACTCGTTTGATTAGTCGTAGCTAATTATTGCGATTTTTTGCTGTCAACTTTTCCTTAGGATGATGAAAAATGAAACACTAGGTACTAGGTCAAAGATATGAATGAAGGTGAAACTATTGAAAATACTATATCCGACATGTGCACAACACCAGAGGGCATTGCTGCTGGAATAACAGTCACATGATAAGTATTGATGAATAATGATAACTACAAAGGCACCATTCTCTGCAATTTCCCTGATACTCAAAAGGTCATAACAGCATAATGTAGCATCACAGTCCAATTACCCATGCACAAGTTTTATAGTGGCTCAGAAAATAAGACTGCTAATCAATATAAATCATTGAGGGCAAGTCATCATAATTTCATCATGGCCACACAACAACTGACTAAATTGTTTGCATACGTACCTTCAGGAGTGAAGCAGCCTGAGAGGGAAATCGGGAAAGGCTTGACGGCCGAATTTTTGCGACTTATAGTAAAAGTGGCAACACACTCAGGGATAGCAGTAGTTAAAGAAGACTTAATATATATTACAGCTGCTAAGTTCCTTCCTCCTATTCTCTCGATCGGAAGAGATTTCCTTAAGTTCGAGTAGCTTGAAACAACAGGTTTGAAGCATAATAATATTAGCTCACATAATACGCATGCGTCACATCTACATCCACGTGTCATAGTGGTGCGCTCCAATAAGAATAATTAGTGGAAAATGGCAAGTTGTGTTTCTATAATTTAAGACGTATTAAGAGGGTGTAGTTCGTGCATATGGATGGTCTGCGAGTAGACGGGTTGTTACGTTTATGCTTTCTCTGTTATTCAGAGGCCTTTGATGTTGCATGGCCATGAGAGGGCTATCACTCAAATCAAGTACAACAAAGATGGTGACCTCCTCTTTTCTGTTGCCAAGGACACTAAGCCAACAGTTTGGTTCTCAGGAAATGGTGAAAGGTTGGGGACTTACAATGGGCATGGAGGAGCAGTCTGGTGTGTGGATGTCAACTGTATCCCATCTATGCTGCACTTTGCTCAATGCTTGTGATACTAACTGAACTATACCGTGCATAGGACTCCTTAGGGGGCATCTCCAAACTGAAAATGCATAATGTTAAGGGGAGAGGGGTTAAAGCTATAAGCTGAGCGTAAAATGTCTAGATTATGACATTTGGAGGGGGCCTTAGCACAGCTACGACATAAGTGTGCATTTTCATGGTCAAGTTATTAATGACTTAAAGTAATTGATATTTTTTCCCCCGAAATTCCTTGACTCTGATATGATCAGGTGACACCAACCTGGTTTTGACTGGAGCAGCTGACAACACTGCCAGGTTATGGGACTGTGAGACAGGCAAGGAGTTGGCCAGGTTTGAAACCAACTCTGCAGTGAGAACGTGTGGTTTCTCTCTCTCTGGCAAAAACTTGATGTACTCCACAGATGCTACTATGAATAACAAGTGTGAGATACGCCTCTATGATATCAGGGAGCCTGAGTCCATCATAAGGTTACTGGTTACTGCATATTTAGATATCAGGTCTTGTGAACATTTTCCTTGCTTGCAGGAGTGTGGTTATGGATGGTTCAAAGGTCACCTCAGCAATATGGGGTTCGTTTGACCAGTACATCATTGCTGGATGTGAAAATGGTTCAATAGCCAAGTACGACATATTGCAGGTATGATAATAGATTGGGACTAATTTCATGACTTGGTCAATAAGAAACCTGTGAGAATAGAGTTTCGAAAAAAATTAATAATGAAAACTGCTCCCATGAAAATATCAATTTGAGCATCAGGACTAAGCACTAGCTATATGCAATGAGTTTTATTTATACCTGTGCCTTTCTCAGAGTGATGAACGTCTTGACGGAGTCGTGGAGCATAAAGGGCAAATCTCTGACCTACAAAACTCAAAAGATAGGACAATGTTCATCTCTGCATCCAAAGATAATACAGCTCGGGTAAGAGCAATACTGGGCCCTTTGTTCAACCTGGTGACAGGAAATGATTTTTATTTATGTCCAAAGCTATTTGACTCTGATAAACTTGAACTCTTGAAGACATTTCGCACGGAGCGTCCTGTGAATTCTGCCTCGATCTCACCTATCAAGGATCATGTGAGTGAAGAGCCAACAACCTCTGAACAGATACAACCAATCCAGATTTTTTTTTGATACATTTCTACCTTCATAGCCTCTCTTACTAGAATGGTGTGCTTTATTTGGGGTTTCACTGTGTAGGTAGTACTGGGTGGAGGGCAGGAGGCCATGGAAGTGACTACAACCACCACTAAAGCAGGAAAATTCGATGCTCGCTTTTATCATCTTATCTTGGAAGAAGAAATTGGAAGAGTGAAGGGTCATTTTGGACCCATAAATAGCTTAGCTTTTCATCCAGATGGAAAGAGGTCAGCTAATGCACACTGTACCAATTAGTCTTTACAGGTTGTTTTTTTTTTTTTTTTAATGATTTGCAGCTATAGCAGTGGAGGAGAGGATGGTTATGTACGAGTCCACACTTTTGATCCTGCCTATTTTGAATTTGAGTTTGAAGCTTGACATCATTATTCTTTTTATCATAATAATTCTAATTCAATAAAAACATGACATCATTATGTGACGTATGTCCCTTTGCACCCTCAAACAAGAACACCAACAGGACCTCCTGCTATCGGAAACATGAAAGAATGCCTACAAGCAGAGAGTGAGGGAGACAGAACACAGCTCCTTTACTCCTAATTAGGCATCAGCCTATTATGCTAATTTTTTGGCCTTTTATGCTTTTGAGCAATTCCCCAAAAAGTTACCCATTTTGCTTTTAATTATGCCTGTTTGACCCCCATTATGCTCTAGATTGTGCCCATAATCTTACTGAAAAATCAAGGTTTTCTTCTTTACACACACTTACTCAGCCTAAAGATTGTTCACCCATGTTGTAGCTAGCTATAATGCACTGATAAGATGTCATTATTGCATGCATTCCAATGATACATAATTATAAATATGGTTCATGAGATAACTTGCTTCCTGTTTGGAATATAAAAATTTAGTCAGTGGTAACACTTTGTGAAAATTCACCTATTATGCTAGCATTATGCCTGATGCTCGGGAGTACCTATCATGCCTAAAATTATTCCAGCATAATAGGCTGGTCCCTACTCCTAATCTCAGTATGGGCCCAACTGGCATTTCTTCTGGGATAATCCGGCCATGCAACCTCACCATGACGTCATGGCTTCGGTGCAGGTTGAGTTTTTCATTATTCATTAAGATCTTCTATCAGATGCATTAGAGTAGTCTGGCGTAGCCGACCCCAGACTAGCATTAGAGGTGCACGCTCACACAGAGGTCAATCAAGTCTGCAAGGTTTCCACAAGGTGAAAACCAGATTCAGTGTGTATGAGGTCAACTGGTAGTCTCTGTCCCAGCCCCCTAGCTCACAGCACTGGATGTATTGCATCACCAGCACGCGAGGAAGGGGTCTGGTGGTCGGGCTGCAGCAGTCACGGAACTGAGGAATGTTTGGAATTTTACTTAAATTCAATAATTACGCGCATGCGTGTTCATTTTGCCGCGGGGAAAAAGTTATTGCATGCAGCAATGAGGCAGCTTTCTTGCAGGGTCTGTGGGAAAGAGCTCACTGATCACAGAGAGCGCAGGGTTCTCCACAGTAGTGCTAACAAGGAAGTGCTACCTGTTCTAGAGAAGTATATCTCCCAGGGAAGGATAAACCCTGCAATGATCTCTCCAATAGCTAATGGTGGACCCTGGATCTGCAAACATCCATGCTATAAAGAGTTAAAGCGAGTTCAAGAGATTCAAAATGAACTGCAGACACTGGACATCAAATTGAGGGGCAAGATTGGTTCAACATATGGTGTTGAGAGTATTTCCATTACATTCAGAGTTGAACAGACATACTTTATTGCTTCATCCACAGCAGCTTGCTTATCATCTGGCCTCTTCTCCATTACATATTATCAAGTTTCACCTACCACACCCCTTTTCGCGCGAAAGTTAATGTGTGGTAAAATGGAAATCTAATCATTGGGTGCGCCTGAATTCCGGCGCAGTTCCGTGACCGCTGCAGCCCGACCACCAGACCCCTTCCTCGCGTGCTGGTGATGCAATACATCCAGTGCTGTGAGCTAGGGGGCTGGGACAGAGACTAGTCAACTGGTGCAGACTTGATTGACCGTCTGCATTTCTCATTATAAATCATTACGTAATAATAGCGCTGCGCGCCAAATATGACCTTCGACCTTTCAAACTTTCAAAAAAAAAAATTAAAATGGCCGATTCTATTGTAGAACTTCTTGTCGATACTGATGTAATGGAGAAGTCAGAGGAGGTAACAGTTGTGGATACGTCTTCTCCGGAGAACCAGCCCAAAATCGAGAATATTTCATCCGAATCACCAGCAGGGGAAACTCTACTTTCATCTATAGATGGTGAGAATGCATGCCCAGCACTAGCAGTAGTAACATCTGAAATTAAAGAAGTTACCCAAGAAGATAACATCCAACAACCACCTCCCAAGCCTGCTACACGGATAAAGAGGAGTTTCACCACTCAGTTCAAATTGGATTGCGTGGAGCATGCTGAGAGAACAAAGAACAAGACTGAGACGGCCAGGGTTTTCAATGTCAATCGACGAAGAGTCCAAGAATGGTGCATGCAGAAAGAGAAGCTACTAGCCATCCCAAAGCAACAAAAGAGATTAAGTGGGGGCGGGAGGAGACAGGCTACTTTAGATGTACCATCTGATGCACAGAAAGCAAGCGACTCAATCAGGAATGAAATTTTTGAGGGAGTAAGTAATCCTGCACTCCTAGCAATGGCTAGAACTGCTTTGAAATTGGAGACTCCCCCAGAGAGTGAGTTCAGTAAAGCAAAGGCTCTTCTTGAAGCAACTCATATCCATCCTGTCCCGAATATAACACTAACAGATGCTTCCATCATAGATACTATCGTACGAAACTTATCAGCAGACCCTGTCGTACGAAACTTATCAGCGGACCCTTCAGTGCTTCTATCTGCCAGTGTATTAAAGGCAATCCAAGACTTAACTTCTGAAGCCTCTTCTCAGGAAACTAAAACGTCTGCAATTCACGATACTTCTATTGAGGCGCTCATGCAAAAGGGTACGGATAAGGCACTAGGAGAAACCCCCATGGATGTATCCATGGGTGATGGTGCATCTATTGACTCCAGTCAAGCGACTCAGACTACTAGTGGTTTAGAAGGTATTATTCCTGATGATAGGGCCGTATCTTCCCAGCAAGATGCTATAATTCAAGAATCTAATCTAGGTACTGAGTCACTGAACACCATGAGTGTTGAAGGGACTCCTGTTGGTGTTGCTGTAGAGAACATAAAGTCCACGTTGGGTACAGCCGTTCAAGGAACAGATGGGACATCTGTGCAAGATCCTTCTGTAGTACAAGGAAACCCCCTGGATGTCACAGTTCAAGCAGCTATGTTGGATATCTTGATGCAAATAGCATCGTCGGCATCGTCTATGCAATCGTCATTGGGAGGATCTAGTCAGTCTGAATCAATGGAGACTTCTTTGAGTGTTACCACGGATGAACCACCATCAATCACAGTTCCTGCCCATACTAATGATAACGTAGTAACTGTCATGACTGATAAGATGCCACTCTCTTCACCCATTGAAGTTTCAACCACTCCACGTTCTAAAGTGAAGAAAGTGTACAGTGTCGAGTTTAAGCTGGAGTGTGTGGCACATGCTGAATCGACCAGCAAGTGTGCTGCTGCCCGGCAATTTAACGTGGATCGCAGAAGGGTGCAAGATTGGTGTTCCCAGAAGGAAAAGCTCAAGGAGCTTCTCAGTAACCAAAAGAAACAAGCCCAAGGAGGAGGGAGAAGACCAATAGACATCGATGTCGAGAAGCAGCTGGCCACTTGGATTAAACAACAGCAAGAAGTGGGAGAGCGCTTGAATAGGAAGATGGTTGGGGACAAAGCCGTCCAACTCTATCAGGAGAAAGGGAGCCCTGGGTTCAGTGCTAGCAGTGGATGGGTGGCCAAATTCATGATCAGGAATGGAATCAGCTTAGTATCTTCTACCGTCTCTTCTACTCCTGTCATGGAAACGGTGGATGTTGTTTCGGAAAACAGTACTCCGTCCACACCGTAGCCATCACTAATAATTCCAAGTGAATTTTCTCCTACACAACGTACTGTCATAGTTTTGTAATGAGACTTTGTTATTATAAACATAATATTGTTATCTACGTGCCAATGCAAGTATACCATTGTAAGTATTTTCTCTATAATTATTTACTTTGAGAGACATTCAGCAGCGGATTTTTTATATGACTTATAATTAGTTTTAGAAGCCTAAAAGAGCAACAACAACAACAGGTCTGTGATCAGTGCACTATGCTACAAAGTCTATGGTTGAGCTTTTACATCCTTGGGATGCTCTGAGAGCTTTTTTCGTACTTCCATGCACTGGTTATCCAGATCCAGTGAGTTGTTCTTGATTGCCAGGTCTTGCATCACACGTTCTAAAGTACGCTCCAGAGTGCCTAGAGTGAGTCTGTATACATGTAGGGGGGACAAATAAATAAGAACAATACTTCAAAAAGGAAATACTTTTTTTTTTATTCTCCATTGAAACTGTGGCTACTAAACTTGACTCTCTAGATACAGTGTTAAATGTAGAACTTCAATAACCACTTACTGTGAGGTTTCAAGATCTGACTTCAAGAGTTGTGTGGATTCAGCTATCTTTGCCACCTCTTCCACCATGTCGTACTGAGGTTTGTCCCTGCAGAGTTCAAAATTGGGACGATATGTTCGATTCTCCAGTCTTGTATGGACCACCATCATTGGAGGGAGTTTATTGGCCAATGCAATCTCAAGATCTTCAACTGCCTTCTTCATATCAGCTATTTCTTCTTCAGTCTAGGAAGATAAAAAAAAGCCTACATGCATGCATGCATTAAAAAAATGCAAATCATCTTGCTGCTGCTGCTGAGCAGTCACATGCACCTGGTTAAGCCAGGATGCCTGTGCACTAAGCAGGCACTATGAGCCAGTGCTGGCAACCTCCTGGAGCCCAGGCTAGGAACTCGCAGGAGGACTGACTATCTCTTCTCAGCAAGTGGTGTGGGCACCCGAAGTCCCACTTGGACCACAACTGATATTGGGCATACATATATGCATACATACACACATACATACATACATACATACATACATACATACATACATACATACATACATACATACATACATACATACATACATATCCCTCATGACTTGTATTTAGACCAAGCACACATACATACATACATACATTTTTCTTCTGCCACTCGAGTTCATTCCTTGCTTGTTCGACTTCATGGATTCTCTTGCGAAAAGCATAGTTTGTTGCCATCCACTGGGCCTCTAGGTCAGTGACAATCAGGTAAATAGTTTCATTGATCCTCTCTCTCAGTAGCACAGAGGACTGTATCTGTGCTTCAGCTTTGGCAGTATTATCGGCAGAGAAGGCCATCCATTTTTCTGGTGTCACAATGCTAAGTAAGATAATCAGAAAATCGATCAAATAGACCCTAGGCTGATATGAAGCCAGTATAATATATCAGATTTCAGACAAGTGGCTGATTAATTCTCAGTGGTTTGTTGCAACCATAGCTTACGGCTATAAGTGTGTGCTGACATAGAAACATGCATGGTGCTTGGGAAGTGCTAATGGGGTTATTAATGGTTAATGATGTCATTTGTAAGCTAATGTGCATCCCAGTCCTGTAAGCCAACATTTTATTTACCCATTCTTGATGCGAGTCGGATCCAGCTGCATTGAAATGGTCTTGGCAGAGTTACTCAAGTCAACACAACCCGTATCAATGTTTTTTGCTGTGTGCTTATCTGTGAGGTCATCATGGACTTTCTTATGGCAGTCCTGCAGTGCACACAGCTGGTTGAAGGCATCCTGTATCTTCAATTGCAGCAGATTTTGGATTTTCTCAATGACATCAAGTTCCTAGATAAGATAAAAATATCTTTGACAATCACATGTTACAAGAGTTGATGCAACCCTCCCCCCTCCCCCCCACCCCTTCTTCAGATTATACAGATAAATCAGCATCTCTTCAAACTGTGCGAACCTTAAGGAGTTCCTCCTCCACTTCATCTTTTACAACATCTATGGCTATCCTGTGTTCTCGAAGTGATAGACAGTTGAGGACAACTTCCAGTGGAACGTTCTTTAAATCCAGAGCCCTCTCTGCACGATTTTTATGCTCAGTCAACTGCAATTTATAAGTTTTTTCTTTTTGTGATTGAAGTGTGAAGGTGATGATCTTAGCCAATGTTGAACTAATAGCTACTAATACCTACTTTGGATATTTCCACCTCTAGATTCTTCAGGGTTTGATTAAGTGTCTGATTCCACTCATCAATGTCTTCCACTCTTAGAGTAAGTTCAGAGTCAGTGTCATGTTGTGTCCAGCGAGTTTTATTCTCTGAAAAATTTAACATAAAGCTATACATAATAGGTTTACATTGTGCTTACCAGTTTCATTTCTGAGTGTATGTGCTAGTTGCCTGACATCATGAGATGTTTTCCTCTGCCTATCAGCAGTAGTGGAGACTAGCAAATTAGCTCTTTGCCAGTCATCTGGCGTAAATTTCGGGTAAAAATGAGCCATACAAAGGCAGGTAATGCTTCAACTGAAATGCTACCTCAGCACGTGAAGCATTATTTTTTTCATACCCTGTTGCTATAGAAACCTAGCTAAGCGCGCGCAATCGCGCGAGAATAATTGCGCGCGCATGTGCATAGTATGACGTCACAGCTTTGCTACAAAAAGATGGCAGATGCAGAGGAGAAAACTCTGAGTGCGAGTCAGAGTCAAGAGACCGTTGAGGTAGAAAAGAGGGAGACGGTGGAGGAGGAAATGAATGTAGATATCGAACAGTTGCCTGAGGAAAGTTCAGGTAGCAACCCAGAAGGGGAGGAAGAAACCAGTGACTTTGAACAGAATTTGGAACACCTTGTTAAAATCCTTCAGCTTCCAATCAATACTCTGCAGTCTGTAGCAGAATCAGAGCAGGGCAAGTTTATGATAGAGAAGATTGTAGAGCACTTGAATGAGAAGTACAGTGAAATTGAGGACTATGAGAGTGCCCTGAATGAAGTGACAGTGAGTATGTCTCAGCTCTCAAGTGAGTTTGCATTCATATACAGTTCCTATACATATTGCTGCTGCAGCCTCTGGGCACATGTCAGCCTAGTCTCGCTAGCCAGAAACACTTTTTGCAAGGGGGGGGGAAGCAAAAAATGCGTCTGCACGCATGCGAAATGTCAGCTTCATGGTCTGGATTTTAGACAAGGCACTTAAGTGCGAGAGGGGGTGTGAACTTGCATGCCACGGACCATGACATGCACAACCCATAGGGGCAGCAGCTACTGTACCATGTCCTGATTTCCAGCTAGCATTGGGAAGATCTTTTTCTTTATAGGTGATAAAGACAAGAAATTGGAATCGATTCAAAGTGTTCTTGACACAGAGTTGTCTAAGATGGAGATTCTTGAAGAAAGAATAGAATCTTGTGCCCAGCTGGAGGAAACACTGAAGGAAGAACTCGGTCGGAAGCAAAGTGTCATGGAGGAGCTACAGGAGGAACTGAACCAAGAACGAAGCGCTGTGGAAGAACTGAAAGATGAGTTGAAGCAGGAACTAAGCATTGTGGAGGAGTTAAAGGAAGACCTGAATCAAGAACAGGCTCTTGTGCAAGAGTTAAAGGGGAATGAACGAGTAATGGAGATGGACATCGAGGAACTCATGCAACAAAAAGAAGAGCTTGACAGTCAACTCACCTCAACAAGTAATATCTCTCTCTCTCTCTCTCTCTCTCTCTCTCTCTCTCTCTCTCTCTCTCTCATCCTTGGGGCTGGTTCTCTCCTTCCATTTCTGAACTCATGCTCTAGCTTTCTATGTAGTTTGACCCTTTACCAAATGTGTGGTTTTGTGTGTAGAGGAAGAATTGGAGTCAAGACTAAGAGACACTGAGACAGAGTTAGTGGAGTCACAAGAGATGGTGAAAATGTTGTCTGTGCCTCCTCCCGAGGTGCCAGGTGCTGATAGACATGAGCTGCTACGTCTACTGGATCGGAGGCAGCACGAGATTGACCAGCTCTCTGAGGAATGGAAGAGTCTTTCAGCAAGACTTGTCTCAGTATCTGTAGAGAAAAGTGAATTCCAAACCAGGTGTGTCCAGGTGTATTATGTATGTGACACTATAAGGTGTAGAGTGACACCTTCAAACTTGGATTCTGGGAATTCATATCGAGGTCTTCTACTGTATCTCCAATGTGTGACTGAAACACCCTTTTTTCCACTTTAATTTGCAGTTCATAACTGGCACGTACCACAGCCTTTAGAAATTTCAATTACAGTAATTGGCTCTCTGGAACTACATTGTTGTCATTCATTGACAATATGAAGTGTCTTATATTAACATTCACATATCTAGGTTGGACGAGCTCGTCAGTGACGAGTCTGGCCTTAGATTGAAGGAGAGGTTGCTCGAGCAAGAGAAGGAGTTGTTGAAGACTCAGAATGAATGGTTGACACAGGAGCTGGAGTCCAAGTCCGATCAGCTGATTCAACTCAAGAAGGAGCGGTCCAGTACTGTGGGCGAGCTGGAGAGCCTGATTTCTACCAAGGAGGAAGAGGTACAGTACATACAGACATACCTACGTATAGAGACCCCAGTCATCCACCTCACTGTTTTCAAAGGCAGTAGTGTAATATATTTGATTGGGACCAATTGGAAATGGTCAGTGTGTACAGTATTCTTGTTGTCCCCTCCTGTGACCTCACTTCAGTGACTGACCAAGTGACTAGATGTATTGTACTATCTTGTTGTGCGTAGACTAAGCACTTGTCATCAGTACTGGAAGCCCTTCGCACATCGTACTCTGAACTCGAGGCCAAAGCAAAGGGATATCTGACCACCATGAAGAAGGACAAGGAAGACCATGCTCAAATGGAAGAACTCCTTAGAGTTGAGCTAACACAGCATGTAAGTATGTAGTGTGCTTCATTTAGGATAATCAGAATGGTAAGTATTTTAGCACTCATTTTCTAACGTTATCGAAGCTGGATGGATTCCATAAATTTTATTCGTTGTATTTTCAGGCAAGGCTGTCTGACTTGTACAAGAAGGGGAGTGAAGACTCGGAGCATCGTGTGCAAGAGTTACTGGCAGCTGTAGAAAAGATCCAGTTACTCCTGGATGGTGTCTCCAATGAGAAAGAGGAAATTCAACTTGCACTTCAGGAGGAATCCATCAGGTTAGACTCTAAATAATTACTACCAAAATACAGGGTTCTCCCCAGTAAAACTGATCAGAGCAGTGCTTGAATACCACATTAAAGGATTTTGATATTCTTGTGGTTATTAAATACACACATGAAAAAAAAGGACTTGGGGAGAACCCTGAAATACTTGCAAAATAAGGAAATTAATATACGTAGTTAACACTTTAATGTTTGCAAAACTGCCCCTTCGCTTTATATAGAGCATTGCTTTTCAGAACATGATCATGAATTAACTGGCATTTCTTCTCATAAACCTCTCACCCAGGCATGAAGCCAGAGAAGAAGAACTGCTGGAGGAAGTTGAAAGCATGAAACTGGAGCTCTCACGAGCCAATGAGCTTGTAAACTCATTGCAGAAGAAAGGAGGAGAAGTGTTATTGATGTCTCCTGCAGCGGCTAAGGCCAGTGCCCTTCTCAAGTCCGGCATGTCACTCACACAAATCTACTCCAAATATGTTGAGGTCAGTACCCTTGCTGCTGCTTTTTTTTTGTGTGAACAGGTCGTTATTGATTCTCTGCATTGTATGTTCATTTTTACATGAAGGTGTGTTTGTTGTTGGGATACAAACTGTGTGTATCTTGTGACTATTAGTGTGTAGAGCTACAGGGCTCAGCGTGACAGCGGACCTTGTAAGTCTGTATGTATGCATGTGCACAGGTGACTGAGGAGCTTCAACAAGTGAGTGAGGAGAAGGTGCTACTGGAGAACACCATCACAGACATAACTCATGAACTGGCAGAGAAGACGCCAGCCCTCCAGCAACTGAGGAGGGAACACGACCAGGTCCTCACCAACTGCAACCAGCTGACCAACAAGCTCAACACTCTCTTTGAGGAGTGTGAGAGTCTGCGTTTGGAGTCTGATGAGTCCATGCGTCAGGCCAAGGCCACTGACAGGGAGAATGCTCGTCTCAAGGAACTTGCAGGAGACCTGGGCAGACAGGTCAAGGTACATATGTAGATGTATAATATTTCATATAAAGAACATGCAAATGGAGCTTAAGAAAAGAGGATTAGTGTCTTTTTTTTCCTTACTAACTACATGATCCCGTATGTGTGTACCCACTATACTATAGGTTCTACTGAAGGAATGTGAGGAAGCGAGAGGAGGTGTGGCTAGTTCAAGTATCCTCCCCCACAATTTTACTGAAAGTGGTGATATCACCAGTTCGTCGCAGATCATCTCGGAACAGTTGGTAGACTTTAGGAATGTCGAGGAACTGCAAGAGCAGAACCAGCGGTTGTTGGGGGTGGTACGAGAGCTGAGTCAGCAGAATGAGGAGCGGGAGAAGCAGACACTGGAGGAACAAACTAAGGTAAGCAATGCATTTGCACAAAAATGAATTTCAATCTCTCTCTCTGATTTACTATGTAAACTCTAGGTACTACAAGATGAATTGGATAGTGCTCGAAGGGAGATTGAGAACCTTCAGGAATCCAGAGTTCGGCAGAAAGAAATGGTGCAAGCTATTGTCAACCAGAGAGACATGTACCGTACCCTATTGGCCCAGGCCACACCCCTTCCAGGAGGGTCATCTGTGTCCCCCTCAAGGGGATCGTTCAGAGGTGAGGGGATGGAGGTGTCCACACGCGAGGAAGATAATGAGGACAAGAAAGCTCTTGAAGAGCTCAAGGAGAAATTTGATGCATATCGGAAGGAGAAGGCAGAAAACCATGCTTTGCTACAGCAGCAAACTGACAAATTAAGAGACGAGAGTTCAGAACTCAAAATTCAAAATGCAAAACTGGTTTCCAAGGTATGGATGTAAAGCACTAAATTTCTGTAAAGTATTAGCTAGTGAACACCTCCCGAGGATTGAATATAAGGTAGTCCACATAGATCCCACCATGAAGTTTATGGGGTCTTCTCACATCACATTTGTGGTACCAGCAGTGGCTGCTTCAGCCTTCCTTGTTTCCATACTTCTTCTATTGACCTGCTACCCTTTCAAGTGTTTTAGGAGATTCTTAGTCAACATTTTGAATATATACCATTGTGTTAGCTACTCCTCTGCTTATGTTTAGCTTGACTACTCCAAGGAACGCTATAGCCTTCTGGAAACTCATCACAAAGCTTTGAAAACTGAGCTAGAGACCATGCGTGAAAAGTCCACTCAGCTCTCAAATGCTCTCTCCAGCCACCAGGAGCGAGTCAGCAGCACCACGGCAGAACTCTTCACCTCCAAGGACAAACTTTCCAGGCTGGAAATCTCCTATCATAACCTGAAGAGTGCCTATGGCTTGCTGGAAGCCAGTGAGAAGCAAGTGAGAACTCAGTATGAGAGTGTTCTCAAGGAACAACGAGGCCATGGGGAGTTGATGATGAATCTACAGACTATCCAGAACAATATGGAGAAGAGTGAGTTTGAGTTGAGGACTCGATTTGGTTCCCAGATGAAGGCTCTGGAGAGGGAGGTCAGTCTCCTGAAGGATAAACTGCATGCTGAGGAGGAACGTAGGAACAGGATGGCTGATGCATATGATATTCAGGTACATACATATGTTGAATGCTCAGATCAAGCAATGTAATACAAGTGACTCAGGATATCAATACAAGTGACTCAGGATATCAATACCAAAGTTTCAATTTATTACACTCTAAGAGGTCCAATTGTGCAGTTATGATACTAAAATACTACTGAGTCATGATCTCTCTCTCTCTCTCTCTCTCTCTCTCTCTCTCTCTCTCTCTCTCTCTCTCTCTCTCTCTCTCTCTCTCTCTCTCTCTCTCTCTCTCTCTCTCTCTCTCTCTCTCTCTCTCTCTCTCTCTCTCTCTCTCTCTCTCTCTCTCTCTCTCTCTCTCTCTCTCTCTCTCTCTCTCTCTCTCTCATGTATGTACATACTTAGGTGAGAGATTTGGAGCAAAGGTTGACTAAGACCAGCGATAGTAAAGTGGTAGCTGAAGAGAAGTTACAGTCTTCAGAGGGGCTGGTTAGGTCACTGCAAGATGAAATCAAGACAACAACGGCCAAACTGGAAGCCAAAACATCAGAACTCACTGAAGTCAAAGATAAGGTATGTACATGCTGACATGTAGTAACAATAGCACACGTGTATGGCCACCATGTAAGTGGATACATACATCAAATGACTACGGAGTCTATTCTTTTCCACTAGTTGGATTGTGTAATTTTATGTTTTTTTTTGTTTTTTTTTGTTTGTTTTTTTGACTGCTTGCAGGTGCTGAGACTGGAGCAAGATGCTGGTGGTGAGTTCCGCGGCAAGATCCGGCTGTTGGAGCGTCAGAAGTCAGACATGGTAGGGAAGGTGAAGAGTCTGGAGACACAGTTGCAGACAGCCAAGGAGCACATCGAACAGTACAAGAATATGAGTCAGGCCTATGAGCAGCAGCTCCACGACTCCAATGAAACCCACCTCCAATTCAAGTGAGCAGGGTCTTGTGTACATGCGTAGCCTGTATAAGTTGGTGTGTGAAGGATTGTGGATGTGTACATCTACAGGACAAGGATGGAGGAAGAAGTGGCCCAGCTCTCTTCCAGCCAGGACTCACTCAATGAGATGGTGAAGCAGCTGGAATCAGTCAAGGCAGAGCTTGAAGAACAGCTCCAGGACTACACTGAAGAAACTTCACAGCAGGTATGTGTCCTTGATTTCAAACTGTCAGAAATAACTTTCAATTTTTTACCCCTCAAGATTAGAGTTTTGGTATAGCAGACATGCACTAAATTATTTTTTGTTCCTCAAGGAGTCCACAGGAGGGATTCTACTATAGTTTAAACTAGTTTGCAATAACAAAATACAAACACTTACTGGTGTATGTACATACATACATACATACATACATACATACATACATACATACATACATACATAGGTGGCTGATCTGGAGTCACAGATCTCGATACTGGAATCAGAGCGAGATGTTCTCCAAATAGATCTTGCCTCATCTCAAGAGGAGCTGAAGGCAGCAAGGGATGATGCAAACAGTTTTGCAGAGTCAATGACAGAGACCCAGACACTCTACCAGCAGGAGTTGGTGCAGCATGGGAAGTCCATGGAGTCGCTCTTCACTCTCAAGGAACAGGTACAGTACTTACACTATATCATGCAATTCTGTGCAAGAAAAAAAAATAATAAATAAAAATATATATAAAAGAGAACATCTTATTTTGCATGTACATGAATCGGTTCCATTAGGTAGTAAAATATCATTATTAAGCCCTTGGTCATAGACTATGAACTTTTCCCCAAGCATATATATATTCTGTGGTGGTTTCCCTTTGGTAATGAAGCTTATTAAAGGAAAATGTTAAGGATTAAGCAAGGATCTGGATGAAGTCAAATGTGGACATGTCACCTAGTGACAGTACAGGGTTCCGACTTCCCTCGTTCTATATCTCATGCTCTTGTTAAGCCACAATTTTTAATTTATTGATCTCTGTCTCTCATAGTGACATTAAGGGGGGAGGGGTTAAAGGCTATGACATTAGCTGCCATTTGTAGCAGATATAAGACAAATGAGGGGAGGAGGGAGTCTAGCCCATACAACTTATGTCAAGCTGACTTTTATCAGAAGAAGGTGACAGGCAGGTGATGGTAGATTGAGAGTCTTGACAACTACATGTGTACGTTATATTTGATGGCTTCTCTGTATTATTGCCCTGTGCTAAGAAAGCTTTATTTTTCCTTTCTAAGTAAGTTCTAGTGGCAACCAATGGGATGTTGCACTAGCCATAGCATTTCTCCAGCTTATGATTATTCCAATCAGTAAGCAGGACAGCATGCTCTTCGCATGGTGCTCTGGGTAGTAAAATACTGTCTTCTCCCATGGATGATGCATTATCAGCACTATGTAGCTTCATGCAATGTTACATTAATTATAGTGTTAAAATATTAGAAAAAAGATAATAGATTAAACAATAGCTATTGACTAGAATACATGGTTGTTTTTCATTTCTTTTATATCCATCCACTGCTTTAAGGTCTAACGTAACAAGCCACACCCTCTGATGTATATCCATGCCTTCCTCTCACTCCGGGAACAGTTGTACCAATTTCATGTGCATTGGTTGTGTAGAAGTGGTCGGACTTACTTCCCGGCTTCCAGTACCGATAGAGAGACACCGTTCCTGCAACCTGATGTGGATAACAGTACCCAGCAACCCCTTCACTAATGTAGCCATGTCTTCCATAAATCCCCGGAGTGGTAGTCCCAATTTCATGGGGGTTAGTCGTATAGAAGTGGTCAGAGGTGTGTGAATTGAAGTAGCGGTAGAGGGCTACTGTTCCTTCCTTGTGAATTTGGTATATGTGGCACTGTGTACCTTCGGATGTGTAGCCATGGCGTCCCAATGTGCCTGGGACTCCTGTTCCAATCTCATGAATGTTTGTGGTATAGAAGTGGTCAATTATAGTGGGGTTCCAATAGCGATAGAAAGGAGTTAATCCTATAGCTAGTACAAATAGGCCATATAATTTTATAGCGATTTGGATCCATGCTAGCTAGCATCAAAATATTATAGCAGGAATATTTGGCAAATTGAGATGCAAAGCTGAGGAGTAGTAAACTCACCATGACAAGTGGTGGTTTCAAGCACTGCAGCTATGAACACCAAAATCACCACATATTTTTTTCCCATTCTGGTTGGGTAATCTTCTGTAGAGGAGCAGTTCAGCAAGTTCAGTCAGACTGAGGCCTACTACTAAAGGAATTCCTTTTATAGAAAATTGGCTTGTGAGGGGAAAATGTCTGTTAAACCACAGAGCCCCCACTCCCCCTCCCCCTTTACATTTCGTGTATGCTTATTAGGCCCCTTTACACAGCTGTGTTTTCCTTGCTCAGGAGTTATCCTTAGACACCCTTTGGTCATGGACTGTGAACTTTTCCTCACATATCAATGGCTGACTATGAACCTTCCTCATACTGTGGGAAACTGGTCTCCCTTTGGTCATGGACTGTGAACTGTACTACATGTTAATTATAATAAGTAAAAGAAAACATTTATTAAGGAAATCATTTATTAAGGAAATGTAGGGAGAACTGGTCAAGAGAGAGAGAGAGCCGAGATTATGCAATGTGACAAAATCAAATGTGGACATGATAGTACAGGGATTCCGACTTCTCTGTATGCTTCTTTTTAGGCCACAATTTACTTTGTGAGGGGGCATCTTCGAATTGAAAATCAAATCATAGTGGAAAGGCTGTGACATTAGCTGCCATTTGTAAATTGCAACTTGCACATACATACCAAGTAGTAAAATATAATTGCTTCTCTTTATGTTTTAGAGATTATATAAGGCTACCTTCATGCTTATTTTGAGCGGGAAATCAGTTATTGCTCAGAAAGCACAGATAGTTCAGTGAGGCTGGCAGGACGCAGTTGAAAATAAGTGACAAAGAGATTATGGCTGTGTATGGTCCAAGTCCGAAGACGCAGCCCGCTGTTCACAGTCAAAGCCAACCATACCATAACTATTAAAGACTGATTACTGCCTTTAGGCCTAGTTACCTACACATATCACAGGCTAAATGGCTGACTTTATACAACAATACTGTGTTGTTTGTGTGCTAGCACTAGCATGGCTGCATGAGCTCAACACTACCCCGAGTTTTCTTCTTGGGAACCCTGACCTGCTCTGCCTTCAAGAGATAGAGTGCAACACAGTTCCAGTGAGTAGTGTAGAATCCAAGGATCGATCAACCTCTTACCTATTTCCAAGGCTATGTTAACTGGGCACGCTCACATCTTGCATAATTATGGGCTCACTTCGTAGCCAGTCACTCTGTATGTCTAGCCATTATTCATAGTTCATGAGATTATCATAGAATTCCACTGGTCTGTAGTTATCCTTCCTCAAATGTTTTGCATTTGCCCCCCCTCGAGCAAAATCCTGAATTAAACCCTGTAGGTGGAATGTATATGTGACAGTCGAGGGTAGAAATCCACGTTTAGTCAAGGTTTACTTTTGTCATGACTGATGCCTTTCGAACTTTTTGTTTCAAAGTAGAAAGTATTCCAAAGTAGAAAGTATGTAATAACTACTTGGTAGCCTTCATAGCTAATATTGATGACATCTTACCCAATATGTGTATATGGCATCAGCAATGGTGACGATCCTTACCAAAAATACTCCAACTGCAAACTGCAATAATAAATCAAAGTTTATTCACACCAAATACAACCCTTAATTTCTTCTACAAGGTATTTTTTCTTGGTATGTATATAGAATCCCTTAGGGCCACTTTCCTAGTGGCCTTGGGACTGAAACCATAAGGGAATTTTTAATCTAATTTTGATCTAGTCATGTGATTTACTGGTAACTATTGGATACCACTACAGCTTCAGGCACGTGAGACGGAACTGTGTGAAGTGCAGCAAGAGTGCAAGGAGATGAAGGAGCAGTTGGCTAGGGCCGAGTTAAGTTGGACTGAGAAGGAGACACACTTGAGTTCTCAGCATGAGATCCTGGATGAGAGAGTGGAGACCCTCACAAAGCAGAACAACATGCTCCATGAAGAGGCAGAAAAAGTGGGTGTCAATGAGGGTGGTATGATTTCAGGGGGATGTTTATAGATGGGGTATGATATAGAACAGTGAGTACTACCCATGAAGGTGTAGCATGTAGATATAAATGTACATGCAATAAGCAAAGTGCTACCCACTTTTGATGTGGTATGCACAATGAGTAAATATCCTCCTCCATACTGCAGCTTTCTGCCAGACTAGTGACAGTGCAGTATCAGTATCAGAAGCAGCTGGAAATAGAGAGGGACTCATCCTCGGCTCTGAGTGAGGGTACTACCACTACTTCCACCTCCACCACTTCCACCACCACTGTCTCTACTGAGGCTGATAAGTCCATTGAGCAACTGTGGGAGATCATAAGGTGCATCCATCAGTATCACAATTAATTTGCAATATCATATGACTTCTATATAGTGCCAGGGGTGGAGTCTTAGGTCAGGTATGGGGGTATTTACCTGACCACTTTTTAGTCATGAACTTTAAATGCTTCCCCCAGAATGCATCAGATTTGACCCTAAAAATCACGCTTTGCACGCTGTGTAGTCACAACTACTGATCTACCGAATTTTATGGGGCAATTTCATGAATTTTGCGATTTTGATATGGTTCACACTTCAATTTTGCAAAACCTTACCTTCACTTGATGCTTCAGATAATATCCTGTGCTGTCTTTGCTTTAGGTATGTACGACGGGAGAAAGATATAGCAGAGACGAAGCGGGAGTTGGCTGAGAGCGAGAATGTGCGACAAAAGCAGTTGCTGGAGTCCACTCAGAGGCAGCTGGCTACCGTGCAGGCTGAGTTGGATGAGTTGTGCCAGAATGCTGCCAGTCAGAATGTTACGGCTGCTAAACATGCTGAGATACTCAAGAAGGTACGTACAATCTAGCTATATGTATTTAGAGTGGTCTTACACACCTGACTACTTCCAATAAAAGTCCAAGTTACTGCTCTTGGAATCCAGGGTTTCAGTTCATTCAGACACCTTTCAATGCAGAACACTCTTCACTTTTACTGGTCTTTGGAATCCAGGGTTTAGTATTTTGCACTTGTCATCAGTTCATTCAGACACCTTTCAATGCACCAAAAGTAAAAGTACTTAGGAAGAAGAACTTCTCTATAATTATGTACAATGGAGGTGGTCCCAACTGTTTAGAAATTTCATGATGTAGCCTAGAGCTATGTAGCTTCCTATTGTTTTACCCACCCTGGCCAGTATTTCCAACTTAACTCCTTCATGGTGCAGGTCGAGAACTTGAATCTGCTAACAGACAGCAATAAGTTGCTGCGTGACGAGAGGGACAGACAGATGGCCACTGTCCGAGAGCTGGAGGCAACTCGGGAGAGATTGGAAGGGGAAGTAGGTCCACTCAAGGAGGCAAACCGACTGCTCACTGCTCAAAAGGATGTCTTAGTGGCTGAGAAAACTGCTCTCAGGTGAGTGGAAGTGTTTTACGTAGGTACATGGAGTACAATCATCCCTAGCTCTTTATCAACTGGAGGTCAGAGCATATATATATATAGGCCCTTTACAATAGTAACTATATTATGTATGCGTACCTCCATAATCAATGTCATTTCATGTACATGCATGTAGGAATGAAGTGCAACGCTGGAACACACGAACAGAGCAGCTGATCCAACAGTACAACAAAGTGGATCCTGAGGAATACAAGAAACTCCTGTGAGCTATATATACATAGATGTTATACTTTTGTTTAGTTGCTGTTTGTTTGTTTGTTTGTTTGTTTGTTTGTTTGTTTGATATGGGTGCAGGGAAGAGAGAGAGAGCATGACTTCTGAACTCGAAGAGCTGCGCGACAAGCTTAGCTCCACCCAGTCCCAGCTCTCCGAGACTCAGTCTTCTGTAGAGAACATGAAACTGACTCTCTCTGCCTCTCAGGAGCAAGTGACTCAGACAAGCCAGGATCTCTCTGCTGCCCAGGACCAGGTGACACAGCTCACCAAAGAGAAGAAGAGCCATGAGACACTTATCCAGAAGGTGAGTCTTTCTACTAAGAGATGAGCTAGAAATCCTGATCGGACATTTGCTACTCTATATATTCTTTCTTTCCTTGTACATAGTTACGGGAGGTTGGTATCAAACATCGGAATCGCTGTGCCCAATATGTGAAAGTAATAGAGCAGCAGAAGACAGAGCTAGCTGAGGTCAAGAAGAAGCTTGAGGAAACCCCTACCACTAAAGAGCCCTCTCCATCCACCACTAATGAACTGACAAAGGTCAGTGCATGCTACGAGTTGTAAGGATTTCATGATTTTGAAAAAGAAATAGAAAGTCACAGCAATGTTTGAGTAGATCTCAAAGATGGTATCCCATGTCACACCTTTAGGGTTGCAGATTTCTAATTCATAGTGCAGTTATGGAACTGGGTCCCAAGATATTTTCTTCATACAATATACATACATATTGAATTGTTACGAATTAATTTTTAGGAGCTGGATGATTCCAAGGAGGAGGTGGAGCGCCTGAAAACTGAAGTAGAGGGACTGAAAACTGAAGTGGAGGGACTGAGGGAGAGTAAGGAAAAGGCACAGAAAACCATGAGACTTGCTCGCTCTCGTATCCAAACAATCACCTCAGAAAAGGACCAGGTGAGTAAAAGAGAGGGAAATCCTGTTCGTCATGAGCACTAGAAAGAGGAGAAAGGAGGAGAGCAGTTAATGAGATGTGCATTATTTAGAATGATCGTATAATTTATGTATGCATAGTCATACAATTTTTGTAACATTTTCTAGATCAGTAAGGAGCTAGAAGATGAGAAAGCAAAGAAGGAGGACCTGACCTCTGAGATGAGCAACCTCCAGCAGCGCCTCGACCTCCTCCAGACTAAGTATGACGAGGACAGCAAGAAGCATCAAGCTAACATAGCCAAACTGAATGCTCAGCTCAAGGAGAGAGGCACAAGGAGAAAGGTATAGTAACTGTGTGCACTCTGAACTAAAAGAGTTCTAGACCAACCCTTATTATAGAAAAAATATGTATAATTGTTTTCATACTGTACGTTCGCATGTTACTATGTCTATGCAGGTGGTGGTATCCAAGGTTCCAGCATCCACGCATGCTCCATCCCAATCCACAGCTCCCACTGCAGCCGTCAAACCGACCGTCACAACCACACCCACTGCAAGCATCCGTCCAATGGCAATCCCAGCGACCTCTGCACCCACGGCCCATGTCACTCCCACTATGGTCACCACCCAACATCTCATTCCTTCCACAACGGTCACCCAACTTTCTTCAACCACCATCACTTCTACCACTGCAGCAGCTGCGACTGTTTTTGTGCGCTCCACGTCCCCCCAGGTCACAGCATCCCTACCAAGCACAGTCCAGATAACAGAAGTGGCCCAGAACATCATGACCTCTGCTGCTCCTGCCACGGCAAGTGTAGCACCCAGTGTGATCTTGAACCAGCAGCAAAGTGGAGCAGCCATCAGCACAACTATACAGCCATCTTTTGCTACAACTAGTGTTGCAAGCACACAGTCATCAGTTATACTTAGTCTCCCAAGTAGCATCAGCTCTATGAACGTGATTCCTACTCTCGTGTCTACCTCAGCTGGTATGCCTGTCAGTCAAGCTTCGACTAGTATTGCTAGTCACCCGGCAGTGACTTCCAGTTCTCCCCAGCCAGTGCCAGCGACAACCGGAGTGGCCAGTGTCCAGCCTGTTACTGCAAGTACTGCAGGGCCTAGTCGGGGTGGCGTGATAGTTGGGGTTGTTGGGAGTGCGGGGACTATTAGTGAGGGACAGGAACATGGCCCCAGGGGGAATGGAAAGAGGAAGAGGGAGCTGGAAGAGGCAGTCCAAGAGCCAGGGAGCAGTCTGGAACCACCTTCCAGCAAGAAGAGACATATACGTTTGAGACCTAGAGCTCAGGTGACCGCCAGCACCTTGCAAGCCCCTGACACTCAGGGAAGCTCTAGCTCTGTCGACACCATGCCAAAGGTATATGATTTTTTTTCTTGATCCCAAATTCACACATCATTTTTCAAAGCCATGAAATTTTACCCTTACAATAATTCTCACCAGGTCCCTCCCTCACAAGACTCTCGTCAAGTGTCAGATACCAGTCCTGTCTCTCAGGACAGCAGTTACTTTCAGGTCACCACCATGGCTGAGGTGACCCAGGACAACCAACCATCTATCAGAGAGTCGCAGTCCCCAGGACAGGACATGTTACAGACTCATGCCTCAAGCACCCCTGGTCCTGTAGTGGAGTCAGCAACTATGCAGAACTTGTCAACTAGTGTGGTTGATCAGGTGACAACTGCTCCTGCTCAAGGGAATGTAGTATCCAGTGTAACCACACAGATCAATGTCTCTGGTCGAGTGACTCAACTAAACACCACACCTGTTGAACCTGTCATACGAATGCCTTCTTCTAGCGACGCTGTCAGAATGCCTCAACCCACCAGTCAAGATGCATCAGATATCACCTCTCAGGCTGTGATTACCTCATCAGGAGCAGATGTGATGGAGGAAGGTAACCAATCAGCACCTGACGTGGTTGCATTGCAACCAAGTCCTTCAGATACAGTCGGGACTGTCCAGGAGAGTGATAGTCAGGTATCTGTGGATCACACTCTTGTCGATAGCTCCGAGTCTCTGACCAGGGCTGCCATGTTTAACCACTTGGCTCCCTCT
Organism: Crambe crambe; assembly: GCA_963924555.1. Lineage (NCBI taxonomy): Eukaryota > Metazoa > Porifera > Demospongiae > Poecilosclerida > Crambeidae > Crambe > Crambe crambe. Next base: position 2,347,687 of record OZ004592.1, read on the forward strand.
GGCATTAGCAGTCCTGCCTCAGCTGTGTTGGAAATGGTTGTGACCGAGCCAGAGGAAGGTGGTGTAGAAGGTGTTGGTGAGGCTAGAGAGGAAGAAGGGGAGGAGAGAATGGAAGAAAGTTCCAATATTCAAGAAGAGGCCACTATGGAAGTTGCAGACACCACACAGATTGAAGGTTAAAAGTATATATTTTATATTTTTTTCCTAAAGCAATGAAGATTGATAACTAGCAGCTAATCAGTAACCATTTCTGAGAAATGGTGGGCTAAATTCATTCAACTATGTCTTCTTTGTGTAGATGTGCGTGATGTGACTGAGCCAGTGAGTGAAATGGCGAGTCCGAATGAGGAAGAGAATGAAGAGATGGAGGAAGATCCCCCCAGGGCTAGAGGGGGCGAGCAGAGCCTCCAGAGGGAGGACACTATGGAAGATGGTCAGGGACAGGAGGGTGAGGAAGACGAGGCGGAAGAAGGAACAGAAGAGGTGACTGAGGAAGATGAAAATGGAGAAGAGGAGGATGAGGGTGAAGAAGGAGAAGAAGAAGAAGAAGAAGAAGAAGAAGAAGAAGAAGAAGAGGAGGAGGAGGAGGAGGAAGAAGAAGTGGAAGGGTCTGTGGCTATCAGTGGAGAGCCACAAACTGAAGGAGTTATTGTTCTTGAAGATCAGGATCAGCAGCAGCAGGTGCAAAATGTTCACAAATGAAGCCCAATATAGACCTAGCAACTAAAATTTCTAGCAAACTACACAACTGGTGTCATGCACAATGCTTTGGTATGTACTCTGCTCTTGGGCTAGTGTGAAAATTAATATCATGACCTAGGTATCCACTGTGGGGCATGGCACTCCAGCTCAGCGTGTACCAGTTGATGAAGTTATTGTCATTGAAAGTGATTCAGAGGAGGAAGAGGAGGAGGAAGAGAATGGGGAAGCAGATGGAGAAGAGGAGGAGGAGGACGAGATAGATGATGAGGAGGAGGAGGAGGAAGAAGATGACGAGGAAGAGGAGGAGGAAGATGAAGATAAAGGAGAACGATTGCAGTTGGAGACCTCAGATGAAGAAGTAATTAACTGTGGTCACAAATCCAGAAATTTAACAGTTTTAAGACTAAGCCAATACGGGGTTCAATCAATGTGACTCCTTCATACACTGTGTATATCTGGTCCAAAAGGAAAGGTTCCACTATGTAGTCTGAAATTTTTGAAGTACACTGTATATGTTTTCAACTACCTGCTATACGCTATTAATTATCCATTGATTGTAGGATGATGGTGATAGTGATGGTGGAGGAGGTGACAGTGCAGGAGGTGATGATGGAGGAGAGAAGAGTGAAGATGAAGGTAGTGACGACCATTCCCAGGATGATGGGCCTGGGGAGTCCCAGGATGATGACCAGCAAAGGAGAGAGGAGACCATCTCTGAGGACACAGGGAACAACAATGAGTTCCAATTGGCACAGAACCAGCCTTCTCTACAGCAGCAGCAGCAGCAGCAGCAGCAGCAGGGCACATCCATGCAGTCATCATCTGCTGCAGAGTGTGAACAAGGTCTGCCAGAAGACGAGACCAGCATTGATATCCCACCCAGCAGTGTCCAAGCCCCACCCCTAAGACCCACCTCCTTTTCAGGGTAGGTTCACTGTAGCATAGTGGATTTATGTGTACATACATACATACATACATACATACATACATACATACATACATACATACATACATACATACTAACCCCCAATTTCCTCTTTTTAGCTCACGGAGACAGGCAATTCTATTTGGAGAACGTCAGACATCAATCCCTGTGAGTCAACCATTGACCCTACTATTATAGGGTATTCCCCCTAATGCATAATATACTCAAATTTCTTATGCTACCTACAGGGAGTTGATATACTAGGGGACAGTGTAGTTCCCCATACTCCTGTGCTCAATGAGCAGAAGCAATTGCCCATGGCACAACGTGCGCAAACCATCCCCTCCATCCCTGCCGACCAGCCAGCCAATGTCGTCCCTCAGATGGTGGAGAGTTCTCTTGTCGGTGTCTCCACACAAGCCACTGGAGGTATGTGTATCATCATATTTTACCTGGGGCTGGAAATAGTACGAGTTCTAACATAATAATGTGCAATACTGTATGTGTGTAAAGTTTTTCCTCAATGCAAAGCTTTCACACTTGTGTTTCACTATGAATCAAAGTCAGTGCCCTGGGAGGAAATTTTTACCTACATATCCAGTGAAGATTAGAATAACTTGAAATGATCTGACAGTATATCAGACCATGGGAAGAGTTGATTGGCCATATTAGGATATGGCCTTTAAATAGATACATTCCTATGGGATGTATTGTGCCAATATGATGTCAGACTGTTATAATCCTCACTGTATCATATCTAATGTAATAAGACTACCCTGGTATAGACAGGTGTTGCTGTAAGGTTAATTTGCATGCACAGGTGGCCACTAATGTAAAACAGGTTTCAATGGCTACACCTATTCCATATTTGGAGTAAAGCAGCTAGCACACGTTTCACCTTGTTCCATATCCAGAGTTTAGCTCTCACTGTTCTTATTCCATGGTATCCCATCTATTAAGTACCTGGAAAACTACTATACCTAACATCTCTTTAGTCGGGATACATTGAGAGATTATGCTATAATAGTATATCTGTTAGAGCACCTCTCATGCTTTGCTGCTAAGGAATTAAGATATTAGCATTGAGAGAAGATTCAACTGTATTGTAAGGGTGGACTGTAACCTATAATCACATCTGACATTTTCCGATCAAACTGCTAAATGTCCGACCATAGGCCAAGTTGACGGGACAAAATGTCAGATGAAAGAAGTATCTTTATCATGGTGACTTTTACTAGGGTTGAATAGATATGGTCTGACATTTTTGTGGTCTGATAAAATGTCCTCACACTTTCAAAATGCTCCTGATCCCAATAAACATCTGTAGAGATTTCCACTATATATCTTGTACATAGGTATTCAGAGTCTGGGAGAGAGGTTTCCACTATATATCTTGTACATATAACATCTGTAGAGGTTTCCACTATATATCTTGTACATAGGTATTCAGAGTCTGGGAGAAGACCCAGCGGATAACGAAGGCATCAATGATAGCCTCATCGAGGACAGTAGTGAAGAGGAGGAAGGTCAGTTTCTATAGTTAGTTAGATGAGTATCACATGATACTCTTAAATGTTGTGTTAGGGGTGTGGTGAAAGCCTAACCCCTAGGTCTTCATGATTGTTTTATCATTCATTAGGTGAAATCAAACTGGATGAAGAAGCTAACTTGCCAAGTGACACAGGTGCCATCATCTCCACCACATCCACCACCTCCTCCTCCAGATACCTGAGGTCTTCTGCCAGACTAGCCTCCCATCAGTCAGGAACCACAACTTCTTCTTTCCCCTCGGAGCAGCAAAGTGTGGAGAAGGAAAGGGAAGGATCTGAGGGTGCAGGCATTGTAAGTCAAAGTCAGGAGTCTGGTGTGTCGGACTCCACTGGTGCTGATGGAAAACCAGCTACCAAGAAGGTCAAGCCTAGTCCCATAGTCTGGGGCCAGCCGTCCTCATCAACATGTGAGTGAGCTCAGCATATGATACTTTGGTGGTATTGTTCTATGAATGTGATCTCATGCTATGAATGGTACCACCAGTACATATGTAACTGAGAGTATAGATGTTCTATAGTACATTTTGCTTTTATGAATGAAGAGCTTGTACATGTGCATTTTCAGTACATGTCACAAAGTACCAAGAAAAAAGCTAACTTTGAGCTTAAATGAGACATTAGGTTTGGTTATACTTCCTGCTTCTGAATGACTTGCTTCCTGTTGATCAGTCTGGAAGTGTATTATAATACATGTGTACTGGTTGTGGTGCACTGGTGGGTTTGCACGTAGGGCTTCATACTAAGAGTGGGAGAGTGTGTGTTTATCTTTCAGTGGGTGATAACTGCTGCTTTTAATTATAGTCAATACACTCCACTCAAGAATATTCACATTCTGCTTTACCACATACAGCTGCCAGTGACTCCGCCTCAAGTAGCCAGACTTCCAATGGCAGGGGAAGGAAGATCATTCGATCTGCTCGTAGAGGTGCTGCTTCCCAGTCCCAAACTTCCAGCAGGAGAAATATCCGCTTAAAGGGAGCTCCTCCTCGCCCACATACATGAGAACACTCACCAACTCACTCCCTGTAATAACGACGCTAGCTTTGTACTTGAGAGACAGATACTATAGTACTGCTAAGCTGGAAGCCTATATAACTGTATATGAAGTACTTCTTTCTTTGAAATGACAGTAACCGAGCTATCTATTCACCAAATGCAGTCACAATCATTTTGTTAACATTGACACTAATTTTGCTTTCTTTCTTCTCTTCTTCTTGAAAATTTAATGAATTTCTGTTAAAATTGAACTGTGTGCTATACTAGAGTATTTAGGGTTGATGGTTTTGGAGTTGGGACAAGAGTGTGGTAGTAATGATATTGTTTTGGTGGGTCTTCAAGTCTTGGGGGGAGAGGGGGAGGAGAAGGACTTGTGTGCTGGTCCTCGCTCCTAGTGGAACAAGCAGACGAGGGGGGTGAGGGTACCAGCTGCTGTGGGAGGGGAAGGGGTGAGGGTTCTAGCCGCTGTGGTGTGGGAGGGGGCAATAGTCCTGGGAGAACTTGCTGGTGCAACAGGAACCTATGCATGTGGACAAGAAGAATGCATGATTTGCTACTAAACTGTGAGCTGTTATTGTGTGTGTCCCGACTGTAGCTATGTTCTAAACAAAGCCATTCTCTGTATTGTAGGGAAAAAATGACATCCCTCCATTTGCATATAAAAGATGTGCACTTCCAATATCATTATCTTACTCAAATAAGATGTCTTTCATCCAAGCAGCTGTTTCTTCATTGTTTCCGCAATACATCCACAGCAGGCCAGGTCCACCTTTGCACCTACGACCAAACTCAACATACACAAACACTCTCATTTTGCCCACCAATCGAATCATGTTGTGAGTACATGTGATGACAGGGTTATGGCAATCTTCAGGGCTGTACAACTCTATCTCTCCTTTGTGTGCTGGATCTGTGACCGTCCTTCGCAGTGCTAGTATGTTGAGGCCAGTGATGTGACAGCGTGAACCCACTTCCTCGGGCAGAATGTAAACTGACCAGACGAAATCTGTGAAAGCATGCATGGTTTTTATATATACATTGTCTGAATAATATTATACATAGCATGGACCATAGCAATTCACTCTTTGAAAACCCACTCAGACTTGTTTGCGTGGTGAGGCTACAATAACTACCTGATACTATAAAAATTAATGTATGTATGTATGTATGTATGTATGATACCTGCTTTATAGAGTGAAGCATCCAAGTCTTTGTTGTGTAGAATTGGGTCACATTTGGGCTCCTCTGGTATTCTTGAATAAGGGAAGTGTGATAGAAACTGGAGTAGGTTGATCCACGTCTGACACTCTTCCCCATCCTCTTTCTCAAACTCGTAGAGAGTCCCTTCACTTGTGGTGATGGAGAAGGAACAGTAAGCAGCTTTATGTCCAGGCTGTTCTCCTTGTGACAGACTTTGTGGTGGTGTCATAGAGATCTTGGCATTCTCAAGAATGACAATGAAGTTGGGGATGTGAAATGTTTGCAATGGGTGGTGGTCTTTGAAAATGTGGAGTTGTGCTGGAATTGCAGTGTTGTCCTTGTGGGCTGTGATACCATAGAAAGCAACTACCACTTGCTTTTGATACTATAATAATTATATATAAAATAAAGAGTAAGTTTGTGTCTATCCATGGCTGTAATGCTCCTTAACATGTACAGTATGTGAGTATTATGCCTATAGCTATATCTAGTACTACTTAGCCATAGCTATCACTGTGATACACACACATTGTGACTACCCACTGGCTACATGTAGCTATATGCTATATACCTTTCTGGATTCAGCCTTCTTCACATGAAATCTTGAGTAGTAGATACATTGGCTTTCACATTTAGTATGACTTGCAGTAGCTGTCATGATGGCGAGGCATTAGTGGCTACATGTATATACAGTGGCTGTGTATGTATAGTCCTTTAGTCCTTGAGTAGTAGTGTTGACAATGGCCCATAGAGTGTCGACACACACTTGGAGTGCATACATGGATATTTGTTATTTTAGATATGTGCACATGCTGATTCAGAAGTAAAGCAAATAAAGGGATGCTAATTGCATGGTACAGCTGAAATGGGGCTAGATACATGTAGAAGCACTCACAACGGAAGCCGATAATGATATAGACAATCCGATAATTACAGTTGTGGATGGGGCATGGCTAGTGCATTTCAGGCATACCTTCCTGAAATGAAGCTACATGGTTTTATACAGTGCACAATAATAGCTAGTCCCTAAAGAAGTCATCTTAGCTACTATCTTTCTGATCAGGTGCAGTACATATTGTATATTGTACATAGTCAGGTTTCCTCCTTCTCTGGAAGGATTTCATCTCATCCTGTATACAAGTCATAAAAATGAATATACACATTTCACTAGGGCTACAACCCAACTCCCTCATGATGCAACCTCTAGGAGTATGATTTCAAGGTGGTTTCTAGGAATCTCTATAACTGGCATGGAGGTAACTTGACGGTCATGATGCTAAGTGATGCAGGAATCTAAACATTACAGTGTTTTCTTTAATGAGGAATCAAACGTTTGCATTATTCTATTATTACTGCATATTGCATGCATTGCACGTTAGCTTACCTAAGGAAACATTCTCAGAGTGACTTGTGAATATTATACAAGTCATGACTGCCTAGCTTCCATCATGTTCAAACGTACAGAACCCTAAAATGCTACAGTCAAGACAGAAATAATCAATTTGGAGCCTCCGAGGAAGGGGTGTGCTATTAGTGTGTGTGTAGACTCAAGTCTAAGAACTCAAAGGAAACTGGAAGTCTATACAGATCTCACATTCGAGAAGACTCACGAGGAAATATTCCCCGAATAGCTAAGTAGCTATCACTACTGTAGCATGCACTCAATCCTTTCCATATAGGGATGGAGTGTGCAAACAGTAGTGGAGTGCCAAAGTCATACAAAATACAGCCACAAAGTTACCACAAAAGTAGGTAATAGTGCCACATAATTAGCTAATGTCATAAAAAAATATCTATGAGTTTGTGATGCAGAAGTTTATCATGTTTGTGTTCTATAGGAAGCGTGTTGTAGTGATGATGATTCTCTCTCCATTCAGGAAGATGCTTCCAATATGTTGTAGTGATGATGTTTGTCGTCATGTTCTGGTATGGTGGGGGTTTGTGGGTAGGGGGTCGTTGGATAGGAGGCAGTCTTTCGCATGGGTGGAAGAGGAGGGGGGACTTCTGTGTGATCATCAGGAGAGCCAGTGGGGGTCATAGGTGTTGGAGGAGTCTCTGGCGGAGATGGAGTTTCCTGTGAGTCTCTCTTGACTTCTTCAAATAAAAACCTAGACAGCATATTAAATAATTTATTAGTTTGTGTCTCTGGTTTCCATATGCTATACTGTCTACCCAAGCATGACCATTGACAACTAATTCTATCAACAATACAAAAAGCCTTTGTATATGGATATAGCTAGAATGCCTTGTAATTGATCTGTAGTTTTCAGTCAGAACCCAAAGTTATGATTTCAGCCTACACAAAATTGGTGTTTAATATGGCTGCACCTGTACAAATGGGTGCATTATCTGGCACTTCAGCTACCAGATCTCCCAAGATTATTACAATAGCTGTGATGAATAATGCAATACAAATGTGCATATGCAAGCACACTAGCAATGATTGAGTGTATCCTTATATATGGACTTGTGACCTTTTTTCTGACAATTCTAAGTATCAGCATGATGTCATCACATGCATCATCAATACCTTCGCAAGATGTTTCTGAACTCAAATATTTGTTTATCATCATTTCCAATGTACATCCACAGTAGTCCAGGTCCACCTGTGCACCTACGACCGATCTCTATGAACAGGAGTCGTCCCAGCTTCCCCGTGCGTCGTATCTTGTTGTGGTCCCAGGATACCACAGGATTGCAGGAATCCGTCATGTCGTAAATTTCTAGCTTTCCAGTGCGAGAACCTGAAATTCGACCTTGCAGGGCCAGCACATTGGAACCAATGATGCTGCAGCGTGACCCCACCTCCTCAGGCAGAATGTAGACTGACCAAACTGAGTCTATAATAAAATCATTGATATTTTGTTTATTGGGTGTGTGGTGCAGTGGTTTCAAACTTCAATAAATATTGCTTATGAAATAGTTTGCTATGTCTATAATCTTGTTCCCAGACCTTCTTCCCTGACTCTCAAGTAGTAGTCTTAACAATTACATTTTAAAATTTGCAGCTGAAATTCTCAAGGTGGAATCACAAACTATCTATCCTGCCACCCAATCAGCCATTGCCACATCAGTACTGCTGGTGGCATCATTATTTCTAATTACTTACACACATTGTGCACACATTGCTATGAGCTTACTGTCTACTAACCTGCATGATAGAGATTGGGATCTAAGTCACTCCTGAATACTGGATTGCATTTAGGGACATCTGGCACAACAGAGAACGGAAACAGGACAAGAAACTCGAGCACTGTAACCCATACCAGGCGCTCCGACTCATTATCTGCCACGAATTCATAACATACTCCTTCATTGGTGATAACACAGAAAGGGTAGCCAATGCTTGATCTTGATTTTTTTGAACCCCTCCTGCCATTGCCCTGAGGTGGGTTTCCTACTACACTGATTTCAGCAGACTCGAGGGGAATGGTTATTTTAGGGCTACGGAAACTCTTCCTCTTCTTGGCAGACGGATCATAGTTTTCCTTGTAGACTTGCACCTGAGCTGAAATAGCTTGGAAACTGCTATCACCTGGACTTGGTATGCCAGAAAGAGCAACTAGCATTTGTTTCTATGTGTGGGAATTGAAATCTTTATAAAAAATCTTCCAAGTTTTGCCTCAAATCTATTATAAAATGTGTTATTTAGTTATAGTCAGCAAGTTCTTTAACTCTACCAACAGCTCATAGCTTATAATATAAAAATATGAATGCTCAACTCTATACCTTCTTTGATCCAGCAGCATCGTTGACCAGCAGCTTGGAATGGATCAAACGTCGACGGTTCAGCATTTTGACTTGTAGCTACACCAAAAATAGATGCACAACTATTTTATTGTCAGCAGGCAACCTGCAATGTAGCTAGGTGATAAAATAATTCCAGCTAGTTATAAAATTTAAACATTATAGCTGCAGGCTATGGCTAACATCTTCAGCTATGATGTAGCCAGCTTTCTTCATAACTATCAACTTACAGCGTTTGTAATTTTTTTTTCCTTATTTCTTTCCCACACTGGTTGTACACTCGTTTTGCTATAGCCTATAGACTCAGTCACTCTCTACGCAGCTGCTCACCAGTGAAATTAAATAGTGCAAGCTATTACTTAATTACCTAATTGTATAAGTGCAGCCCACAAACTATATAAATGCAATAGCTTTTGCAATACCTTCCTGCTGTGGTTGTCTCGTGTGGTCAATTCTAAAAATAATGCGAACACTCATTTTTCGCGAACCGAGAGAGTATAAATGCACACTTATGCAATGGCTTTTGCAATACCTTCCTCCTGTGGTTATGAACATTCAATTTGAAAGAGAGAGTGGGAGGGAGGGAGAGAGAGAGGGAGGGAGGGGGAGAGAGAGGGAGAGAGACTTTCATTCACAGACTTTCCCTCCCACACAGGCTATAGAAGAGAACACTATTGTAGTGATGATATTGCACCAAAGAGAAAGAAAAAAGGATTCAGCATTAATTTTGTTAACATGAACTAGTTACAATGATGATCAAGTGTACATCAATTCAGCCATTTCTGACATCGGCTTTGGCAGAAACATAATCTGGTCCAAGTAACCAGCTAAATCGTCCACTGTTGTGTCATCGAAACTGTTCACACTTGCTGCCGCTGCTTCTTCTCTGCAACTTCTGTGAAAAACCACTGGATGTGATACAGCATTACTACTTTGGCTGGATACACTAAGAGTGTTAAAGGATTCTATGATACTACTATTATTGTCTTCTAGTCTGTTCGAAAGATTAAGGTGCCCCTTCTTTCTAGGCTGAGCTATGTTCATGGAAGTACATTCACAGGGATGTGTTGGAGTGAGCCCATTGGATTGACACAACTCTCTCACTGAACTGTTGGAGGAATCTGAGTGAAGTAAGTATGTCATATCTTGAGGTTGATGAGAGTACAAGCCTTGGATGTTATTCATGGACTTGGTGTTTCCTTTTGCTCTGTCTGTATCTGTTACTGATTGTTCCAGGGAGCTCATGCTGGAGGTAGAACCAGCTCCACCACTCCCTTCCTTGGAGAGATCTGATACTAAATGAGGTATGCTTCCAGCTTGTTTAATTTGCCTGTGAGTCAAAGAGAGAACACATAAGGACAACATCTGAATGCACAATGGTGTGCTTTATTTGGAGGTTTCACTGTACACCCTAAGTTAGAATCTCTCTTCAAGGGGGAGGGAAGAAGCATGGGCATAGTCTTGCACGGGCCAGACTCTCACACGCAGAAGAGAGAGTCTGGTCAAACTCCTATACCGACTTTGTTCTAGAAATCCATGAAAATCGTGGATAGCATGCGCAGAACACGTAGTTACGTCATCAAATTTGAGCGTGCGCATAGTCTTGGCAAGCAGGTAATTGCTGCCTCTTTATCTAGCTGTATGCAATCGATAGCGATTGTCCCTTCATGAAGGAGCTTACTGCTTCTATTTGTATGACTTTTAGAATCGAATAGCCAAGCCTACGTCCACCTTCTTGAATAGCTTCAAGAAATCTTGAGCCATCTTTTTGCTCGCACTATTTCGACTGAGTCATGACGTACTGTGACACGTTTTTCTATGCGTGGCATGCGCTGCTGCTTACTCAGCAGAACAAAGTCGGTATAGGAGTTTGACCAGACTCTCTCTTCTGCGTGTGAGAGTCTGGCCCGTGTGAGACTAGCATGGGCATACATTGACTACTGACTGAGTAAATCCATGGTATATGTGTTGCTTAGTCACACACAATTATGGTTATAATAAATCAGGTGGTTATAGAAAATCAGGTGCACATTATCCAAGTCTTTACTGTAAGTAATGGCTACATAATTTGATCTGATGAACACCTGATACTCATTATTTACCGTAATTACTACTAAACTCTACCACAATGCCATTATGCTCATTTCATTCAAGGGGTGAGGCTATGGAACGCCCACTTATACATCCCTTTGACTTCTATACGAAATAGCTTACCCATCTATGTGTCCTGCAAGTCTCAAGGCCTCTAATCCACGGCTTATTTCTATCGTAGGCGATTCCATTCAAAAGACACAAATAAACTCACACTTTACCTCAAAGACACCGTACCACGCACATTATTGCCTTCGTCCGTCCATCCAAGAATAGACATCACCATGACGTTATGGGGTTAGCGTTATTTTTATCATCATGCATAGCGCCTGTACGCTTATGACGTCATGTTATATGATCATGTGACCGCGCAAAATAAGGAATCGAGTTTAGTTCTTGTTCTGTGATTGTGAGTATATTCGAGTCTGCTTGGAGCTGCCGCACAGAAATCATCATTAGCGCACCTCAGAATCAACCAAGGAACGAGCTTCAATATCAAAATGTCTCTATACCCTTCATTAGAAGATATGACGGTGGGGAAAATGGCCCAGGTAAGACTAGTGAAGCAGCTGTTTAGCTGTGTTGGTCTATAATTATTAGGAGTATCAATGTAGCAGTGTTCTTAAACCTGAAATTATAATGTTATCTTCATCCCCTCTGTAGGCCCAGGCTTCTCAGCAACAGGCCCAACAGGCTGCCCTCACCCAAGGCTACCAGCCTCCTCCCACCTCTACATCTCCTGGCCCATCAAGCAGTGGCAGCACTCTATACCCCAGCCTAGAAGATGAATACATGGGACTTCAACTCACGCAGTACAGAACAGTAAGTGACATTAGTGATATGGGTTCTTCACCACTGGCACAGTGATACCCCATCTAGATAGCTATAAGTTTGCTGATGTAACACACCCACATGGTTTACTATGAGTGGAATTTATGATAGACTGTCAAGTGTCTTGAGATATCACTGTGTTATCTTAACCGGCGATCGTATACAATGTTGACAATCATTAATCCTTTCAGTTTGTATAGCATTCTCTAATAATAACTTCCTCTGTATAGCCTGCCTCAGCCAGCACTGGTGCAGTGGTTCCCTCTGGAGGCATGGCAGTTGCCACACGTTCCAACAGTGGTCCTGTCAGTGGAGCGGCTAATGTTGGAATCAGGAGAGCAGAAATTAAGCAAGGTACAGTGTCAAATACTAGTAGTGTACATATAGAAGCTATCAGTATTATGAGCATTATAACTGACCCCCAACCAAATTTGCATTGATCAAAATTGCCACTTATTTCTAGTCCTGTAAGTCTGTTTAGGCATGTAGTATACTGCTGAGTGGTGGACATGACTTTGACTTCTCACTTTAGTATTTATCTTGTTCCCATTAGATCATGAATCATACACAATATTGTATTCATAGTTAAGATTGAGACTCTAAACATAGTCAAGTCATATGACTTGGGGTTAACAAACCAGAACTAACAGCCTAATTATTATTCACTCCAGGAGTGCGTGAAGTTGTCCTCTGTAAGGACACCAAGGGAAAGTGTGGTATGAGTCTCTTCTCTGCCAACAAGGGAGTGTTTGTCTGTTTTGTGCTGAAGGGCTCACCTGCTGCCATGGCTGGTATCAGATTTGGTGATCAGGTTCTCACTGTAAGTTGATGCAGTATGTCAATGGGAAGGATTTGATTGCATGAAAACATGATGGTGTATGCATAGAACATCAAGTGAGGGTAGGAGTATTTCGAGATGCTGTTGATGCAGGATTGTATGAAAGCATGGGTATTATGCATAGAACATTGAGTGAGGGTATTTAAAAGGAGTATTCTGAGATGAATGTACAACAGATTTGTCCTCTTTCATAGTTGTGGACTAATTTCTTACCTTGTAGTCCAGCAGTGCTGGAGTGTGTGAACATCTATCATGATTTCCCACTTGTTACAGTTTCCCCATACTCTGAGCATTATGTTGCATAAGATGAGTACAAGATATTTGCAGTAGAGCATGTACAGTCATTGCTAACATTTCAGTGCTGAAAGGTGTAAAATGGCTCTAGATTTGTGTTAATTGTGAGTGTCCTTTATCTTTTTTGTGTGCAGATTAATGGTGAGATTGTTGCAGGGTACAGTAGTGATAAAGCCACCAAGGTGATTAAGAAGGCTCCTGCAGACAAGATATCTCTGGCTATCCGTGACAGGCCATTTGAGAGGACCATTACCATGCAGAAAGACAGCGCTAACCATGTCGGTTTCACCTTTAACGATGGAAAAATCAAGGCCATCATCAAGGATTCGTCAGCTGCCAGGTGTGTGGATCATGTGGTAGTGAATTGTGGGTCATGTGGCAAGCAGAAATGAGTGGCAGAAATAGTTTCTCTAAGGTCATGGGACCTAATTCCTAGACACACTTGAAACCTTAATTAATTGCCTTATCCTGGATGATGTCAGCACATGTTGGTCATGTGATACTACTAGCCTAGCTAGTAATTGGAACTAAGTAACAATGATACATGCCCATCACATGACTGTACTCTAGTTCAAGTAACAATAATAGCATCCCATAAAGAGTAGATATTCAAAGCATGACTTCATTTTCATTTTTGTTTTGTGTGTTTTAGGAATGGTGTGTTGACTGATCACTACCTAACTGAAGTCAATGGACAGAATGTGATTGGTCTAAAAGATAAGGATATTGGGAGCGTCTTTGCTGAGAGCCCACGCACTCTTACCATCACCTTCATGCCTGCCTTTGTCTACGAACACATGATGAAGAAGTAAGTCACAAATCGAAGGTTTGATATGGAAATGTTATGACAATATCTCTCTCCTTTACAGTATGGGTTCCAGCCTGAAGAAACAGATGGATCACTCCATCCCTGACGTTTAACTCTCTAACCACCTCCGTCACATTGAACCATTGAACTTTACACTAAAGCAAAAACTGATTCCCTAAAAGTAGCTGCCGTGTATAATATTATTATTGATTTATGTTAATCTTGTATTCCCTCTCTGCAATGCAATGCCCAGGATGGAATACATCACGTCATTATGCATGATTATCATACTGTAGCACTCAAAGTTTTGTTCATTGACATGCATTTTTAATCGAATAAGTGTTGTGTAGCAGTACCTAACCTGTGCCAAATTGTTCACAGTTTGACATGCTGGCACTGTGGCCCTTAGCTGTCACTCCATTCTGGCTTTTTCTTCTCCAGGAAAGCTGTCATGCCAATCTTCTGGTCATTTGTTGAGAAGGTTGAGTAAAAGATTTGCTTCTCATATTTGATTCCTGTAAACCATAATGATTGACAGTTCTAAAATGCACAACTGAGACATGTCTTTTGGACCATTTCCTTACAAGGTCAGAGGAAACTAAGTTTCTGTACAGGAAGATTCTGGCAACCATAGGTGGGAATTGGTCTCTGCACTGTACTTTGCACTTTCAAGCAAATATTACGTAATTCAATGACTCCTCCGAGCCCTCTCAGTGACTACAGTAGAACCTGGTAAATGGTCACTGTATAAGCGGGTCACCTCTCCATAACAGCCTCCCTTTAGTGTATGTTTCAACCTGAATTAGCAGGCCACCTCTTTATAACAGCCATTTCTTGCTGGCCCGAGAGTGACCACTATAACCAGTGTCCACTTTGTCTAGGGTGAAATAGACACCTTAAAGGTCCTCTTCGTCCCCCCTCCTCCTCCTAAACCCGTCCAGTCGCATGTGTTATGACACAAAAGTGATTCCCATTCATATCCCAAAAAATGGAACTTCAGCACTATAATATATCCATTAAAGTGATACTAGCATTCCACCCTCCCAAGTTCTAACCTTCTTTGAGTGAGAGGTTATTGGAGGCATTGACAGCATCTTTGGCAGAAGCCACAGCCACTTTTGACATGCTAGAAATCTTCTCCCCCAATTTGACTGCTTCATTCACCAGCTCCTCCACGGGAAAGATCTTGCTCACCAAACCGGTTCTCTCTGCTTCTTGTGCTGACATACGCTCACCTAAAATGCCAGTCAGTCAACAGTGAATACTAAGGGCACAGTAATTAGGTCAGGGTTCTCCCCATAATGGGCAAAGTAAACAGTTCCCTCCCTTCTTCACAACAATAATTATGATAGTGACAATGATAACAAGCATCTTACCAGTAAGTATCATTTCCATAGCCTTGGATTTGCCAATGGCACGGGTGAGTCTCTGGGTGCCTCCTCCACCTGGCAGAGTCCCCAAGTTAATCTCAGGCTGGCCAAAGGAGGCCTTCTCTCCAGCATAGATAATGTCACACATCATGGCCAGTTCACAGCCACCACCCAGAGCAAAGCCATTCACTGCTGCTATGATTGGCTTACGAGCTGTCATATACACATCCCAATCCCCTGAAATAAAATGTATGGAATACATTGCATATCTTACCAGCTGGAAGTGCAACTATTTCAGACTAATTAAGCCATCTTCTAGTGGTCAGAACAATGCTTGGGAAGCTAAAAGAGATTATAGGACTCAGTTTGCATGGAAGAGGGTACTTTCTTCATTTTACAGGCTGTGACCATCTGCCAGAGATGTACAACATAACATGGTTGCATGGTACAACATAACACCCCATGCACACATACATGTTGGCTCCTTCAGATACACTGCTTCACATGGCTGTAGTCAAGTCTCAATAGAGGATATTTCCTCACTTCACTGATACTGAGTTAAATAAAACTCTGGTTTCATTATAATATCCACTTTACATTCATAACACCCATCTGCCATGTCTCGAAGCAAATTTCAAATTCATGCCCACCCTCACTCTCTCACATGTACACACAGTAGATAAACTAAGGACATTGTTGCCTTTCAGGAAGTCAACATTGAGGGTTCTATTCATTGAGGGTTCCATTGTACCACTCTCTTGATGACAGGCTTAATTACCCTTACCCAGGAATCCTTTCATGTAACAATCAACGTATGTCTTCTTCTGCATCTCAGCAATGTCCGCTCCTGCAGCAAATGCCTTCTCACTGCCTGTGAAAACAATAGCTCCCACACTGCTGTCCTCATCAAACTCCTTCACAGCTTCTCCTACTTCAGCCATCAGCTCTCCACACAAGGCATTCAGTGCTCGTGGACGGTTGAGACAGATCAAACCCACCTCCTTCTTCTCCCCCTTTTTCTCCGTCTTGATGAACTCATATGACAGGGGTGCAGAGGAAGACAAGGGGGCATGGCATTGGATAGGAACAGAGCTGCTGGAGGATTGGAGACTCCTGATAGCTGAGGGGACCAACCGAGAAAAAGCGTGCCTGAACATTGCCTGACATCACAGAAAATAAATAAGGAAATTCTGGTATAGCCTGGGTTACATCAAGAGCTATTTCTGTAGCTGATAGAGTGGATTACCTGAGCTGGGCTGAATTGAGAAGTCTTAGATTGCTAAAGGTCAAAGTTCGTACTAGCTCCACCTACCAATCACCACCCACAACACTACTCTGCAGCTGGCAGTACTTATTAACGAAACTGAGGATTCTCGGCAGGCACGGGTTGCTTGCTAAGCTGCTGGGAAATAGTTTGCAGATGTTTTTCGTAAACCGGAGATGACGCTTAAAGTGAGATGAACACGGAACTTAGTCTATTAGCTAACTGGAGCTGTCCTGAATTAAAATTCTAACTAGCCTGAGATAGCTATGAACCCCTAATTGACCCCTTGTTTATATTCCAACAGAGTGTATGTTGCAGCTGCTGCAGTAGCAGCGAAGGGAAGGTTCCATTATGGAAGAAGCTGGCCTATGCTGTGGGCTCCATGCCTTACTCCATGACCACCACTGTCATTGGGTTCTACTTTAGCATCTTCCTACTGGAAGTGGTCAGAGTAAGTCTTAAAAGAGCAAATAGCAGTGGACAGAGCAAATAGCAGTGGACAAAAGCCGGCATCATGCACAATATTAACAATGCTATTATGTGATCCAGGTGATAAAAACATGTTTACTATCAAATCACACCTTAATTAATTTTCATGGCCATTAATAGATGTGTTAAAATTTTAATTTCCACCCTGTACTACTTATCTACTTGTGAATGTTGATTCATTTTGGCTTCCTCCAGATTAACCCTATTTTCGTAGTGATCATTGTCTTCACCGGGCGCGTGTGGGATGCCATCACTGACCCCACTGTCGGTTACCTCACTTCCTTGACCAAAACTAGATTCGGCCGACTGATACCATGGTTAGTACTTATTGTATGAGTGTAGATCTACACAGTAATGTGTGTCTACACAGTAGTGTGTGTCTGGAGTACAATGGGAGTATAGATAACAGAACATTGTCAAACATAAAGCCTTTAAAAAAAGCTAATCCACACTCCTCTATTATTATTCACTCAACTTCAAGGCACATAGTGCAACTTTTTTTTTTTTTGCAGATTATAGTAAGTCTCATACATGTCCCTCTGTGTTTGATAATGTTTGGCCTCCTTTCCTGACCACCTGCATGTTACATTTTTTGTCCAGCAGTAAACTTGGTCACGTGAAAGTGCTTACTTGTTTATGGACACAATAATATTACGTTTGCAGGATGGGGCTGGCCATGGTACCTGCTGGAGTGACGTACTTCTTACTGTGGTTTCTGCCTCCATCTTTAGAAGAGCAGCCTCAATATGTCAGATTCATCTACTACTTGATCTTCTACTTCATCCTTCAGTCCTTGTTGACGGTGAGGTTTCTAAGCCAGATGGAATACAGTTTTCTAATAGAAACTTGCTACTGACCAATCAGACTACTTAAAAAATACAATCGTAGTAGAGCTGTACAGACGGTGTGTTCAATTCTTGACTGAGATGCAGAAAACACTTTCTGTGTATATTATATTGAATTTGTATGTTTTAAATTTCCACAGAGTATCCATGTGCCCTATGCTTCACTCACCATGCACATATCAGATGATAACAAAGAAAGAGACTCTGTGACCTTCTTTAGTGAGTTCAGAGTGAAAGAACACATTATTGTCACCATGCACTGTGCATGTTACGTGGGACAGATAATTAATGCCACACATGTGCCTAACAACAGTATAAGCAACTGAGTATGTAAATATCACACCTCCTAGTACTGGCATGGCTGCCACCTATTACTGAGGCTGATGAGTTCCAGCCACCTCTCTCCCTCCCCTTCATTCACTCCTTCCTTCCCCTTCCTTTCCTCCCTCCTTCCCCTCTCTCCCTCCCCCTCCCTCTCTCCTTCCTTCCCCTTCCTTTCCTCCCTCCTTCCCCTCTCTCCCTCCCCCTCCCTCTCTCCTTCCCCTCTCTCCCTCCCCCTCCCTCTCTCCTTCCCCTCTCTCCCTCCCCCTCCCTCTCTCCTTCCCCTCCCTCTCTCCCTCCCCCTCCCTCTCTCCCTCCCCCTCCCTCTCTTCTTCCTTCCTCTCTCCTTCCCTTCTCTCCCTCCCCCTCCCTCTCTCCTTCCTCTCTCCTTCTCTCTCCCTCCAATAAAGACAGAGCACTTCTTTTCCTCACAATGCAGGAATTTGTTTTGAGCAAATGGGGACCATGGTAGGAGTGTACATCTTCACAGCCTACTACTTTGGGTTGGTCCAGTCCTCCGAAGACAGTGGAGAGTGTGGCAGTGATGGAGGAAGGATCACTAACCCCCATCTCAGAGCAGCCTACGAATGGCATGCCCTCACCATTGGAGCACTCATCATTGTGTGTGTTAGCATAACTGTTGCTAGCATCAGAGAACAGAAAGGTGAGTTAATTAGCCACTAAGGGGTTGAATGAGAGGGCACTATTATCATAGTATGTGCTTCTTCCGGTTCCATCCTTTGCAATATGGCGACATCATCAGCTGAAGCTTCACAATGCTTTAGTGATACGTCTAATCCTGGCCAGAGGCACTGCTGCAGCTTGGTACATTTAGAGTTTTTGTTTGGTTTTGTGTGACAATAAGTTAGTACATGGCATTGCAGACCCCCCAGATGTTAGATATAGCTGTATGAGCTGGCTCCAGCTCTGAAATCGAATGATAGCCAGAGGCACTGCTATGACTGGTACGGCCATTGCTGTATCACCATTCAGAGTTATTGTTGAAATTGTTCTGTTTTTTTTTGTTTTTTTTTTTGTTTTTGTTTTTTTGGTTTTGCTTTGAAAGTTTTTTAAAGAGGAGACTTTTGGAAGTGCATTTGTCTGTGCTCTACTAGCTAGGGGACCAATTACCTTTTCTACATATGACAGCCCTTATTTTAATAATGAGCTGTTTGAAAGAGTTTGTCTAGAGGCTTTTAGCTGCCAGTCATCAAGGGAGAACCCAATCCAATCAACACTAAACCATGATGGGGTTTCGGTCCCATTAATCTCCTGGTCCCATTAATCTCCCGATCCATGGCTGGCTCCTGGAAAGGGAGGGCCTGCTAATGGAGCATTAGAGATCAGAAAGCTAAGGGAATCTGTTTCCAGTCACACTCATTCTATATCTCACACATATTATACACACTTAACTTATGAATGTCCACAACTCCTTGATGTGGTGGAATCCCTTCCGTATGAGAACACTTTCTTGTGTCCAAAATAATATTTTGTCTGTAATAATAATAAGCACCCCAATGTGATGTCTCTATTCTATTTAATCCAGAGGAGATCGAAAAGAACAAGAGAGTGTCTTTCTTCAAGGGTCTGAAGGAGACGCTGGGCTTCAGGCCTTTCCGTTATCTTCTCATGGTGAACGTGTTCTCTTGGCTTGGATTCCAGGTTAGTCACATACATACCTAAATACTTTCCAATCACTCAGATACATCATTACTTTGCATAATATTATCTGTGTGAGTGGTTCAAGAATCCAAACCTTATTGCTCAAGAGTCAAAAATGAGATTGATGTTTAATACATTGCTGACTTCAGGGGAAAATAATTAATGTAGTTAAACATAGTTAATGGCGGGAGCCAGCTGTCGCTGCATCATTTTCTAAAATGGACAGTTCTAGAGATGCTGAACAAGTTCTAGCTTAGCTGAGCTCATAGTAAAAGATTGGGCTGTTGATCACTGCCAAGACTAAGCTTCTCTGATTCAGGTAGGTCAAAGTCTTGATCTTTCTACAATGCTAGCTTCTGCACCCACGCTTGAATGTGATGGGCAAGTCCAATGAGGCAGTGGTGATGAAGATGCCTTAGTGATTAGCCTGAAATCAACAGCCTTAAGAGTTCAGCTAATTTGACACAAACTGCCATTCAGACGTTCATTTTCTTTTTCTGTCGTTATTTTTGTGACTTTTCTGCTTCCCTGAAATACCTGTTTACTCATGCATGTCTTACAGGTCTCTATTCAGCAGGTCTCTATTTTTCAAAATAGTGACCAGTCACTATGCTATATAGTGACCTCAGAAAATTATGTGTACAATTTTAACTGTTGTCATAAGTGAATTGCAAGTCCAATAAAAGATGCAAAATCTTGAGGCTGTTTCTGAATAGTTGTGTGGCTTTTCCTGGATAGATGCAAGTTTTTTTATTGCACTTTAGATAACTGACTTGCAATTCACTGTACTGTTTTGATAATCAAGAAGTGCAAGTTTTCTTAGGCAATTCTTTACACTGAGATACCAGTTTGGCCCTGTCCATCACAACCTGGAAAAGTACATTGCCTTTTTATTTTCCCCAATTCGGGGTCAACTGAAGATTGATTGTACTGAAGGTTGGATAAGATGTTCTTGTTCATCTGGGTCTGTTGGGTAACTAACTAGCTCCAGTCACAGGAAATAGCCTCCAAGATATGATAAACTTGATATTAATGGTAGCATGATACACCAAAACAAAACCAAAACAAAACTCAGCAGTCTCTCTGAATCACTCAGCTTGTCTCTATTAATAGTCTAGTGTGTGAAAACAAAAGTAAGAACTAAATCTGATTGGTCAGTTGGTTGGTCAGTTGGATCTGACCAGTCTAAACTTGGATTCTGGCGACCTCATTGTCACATATGAGGTAGGTTAACAGTCCTGACTATAGATGACTTGTGGCTGTGTAGGGGGGGGGGGGGGATCCTTAACAGGATCCAGTAGAAAGCCAGGGATCTGGTATAAAGGGACATCTTGTTTAATATACTTTGTGTGCTACTGATGAAGTTGGCGTATTTTTCAGCTGAAATTTGAACAGATTCGCATGCTTATAGTTCACTGAAGAGCTGGTTGTGATATTTGTAGTTAGCTAATGAGCTATATTCACCATCAAACACTGCTGGCACAAATTTTTCCAGACTTCTTACTGATGAATATGTCCATGGGCGTAGCCAGGGGTGGTTCGGGTGGTTCGGTCGAACCACCTTTTCAAAATGAATAAAAAATGTTTTAAGCGCGATCGCGCGCTATGCGCGTACGCGCGTTCGTGAGTGATCGATCGATCGTGAGCTCGAAGCGAGCAGAGAGAAACATAGATAGTATATTACCGCCCCGGGATTGGAAACGGTAGCATAGGCTAATTGAAAATTCCGCGGGCACTCCGTGTTATGGTTTGCGACCAAGAAACTTACCTAGTTACGTGGGTAGCAACGGGCTGCAGCGGTCCGCTAGGAGGCGTGTGGCTGCTCTTTCACAGGGAAACTGCAAGCGGCGGTTAGTATTTATAATTTGCATCCACAATTTCAATTATTCCTACTAGTATAATGGCTAAATTCCACACTTTAGCGATATAGAAAACTAGAAGAAAATTTGTCGGGGGAATGGTAGTCTTCATAACTTAGGTTTGTGCTTATTATCTAGTTTTGTGAGTAGAGTCATCCTTCTTTTATAGAATGAGTGGCATTAGATACATGTTACTGCATTAATGGTGAAAATATAAACCAATTACTTAGAGCACTCATGGGAGGAAGGAAACATCGGCTATGTACAAGAAAGTAATAGTCATGTAACCTCCACTGCTGCACTCCATTCCAGATATCCTAGTCACTCCACAGTTCATGCCAGTATTAAATGATCAATAGTGTCAGTATCATTTATAGATTGCAACATGACCCTAAAAATTGTTCCAGCATTGCAGCTCCTGTGTCTCTCTAGTAACTGTGCCGGATTGATTCCAGCAAAATTGTGTTGGTAACTCTGATGACTGCATCTTGGCATTGAAGTTCATTGATAATTTTGATGGTATAATATTATATTACTAGCGAGTACCCGCAGAAACTCTGCGCATGCCTGCGTCCGCAAAAACTCTACACACGGAATGTGTGTGTGTCCACTCACTGGCAGTGAGTGGCTACCAGTGACATATATGAAGGGTACAAGTTATGCATGTCAAGTAAAGGTCTATTTGAGACTATTGCAAGGGCATTATCATGTCAGATTCCACTAATTGTAATGTGCAAACTTTAAGCGAGATTTAATTGTGCAAATATTTTGATTTTAACTTGTACGCTTGAGTTTATTCTCCCTTTTCACATGCATTAATCTGTAGTGAGTCTGACTGTATTAAGTACCACAACCTGCAATAGAGGGTTGCAAGTGTTTGCATAAGGATTGATTTTCTCACGTGCAACATAGCTAGCTAGTTACTCAATCCATTTCTCAACTGGAGTAAATCCTTTTAGTGATCAATTCCAAGTTGTCCCAAATTTCATTTTAACCAGTAAACAGTTCTTTAAGTGCAGAAGGATAATCAGTAAGAGGTAGCTAGTCCATTGTGACAGCAGTTGAGAGCTTCACTTGCAAACCTCAAACTTGACAATGGGCCCAAGGTGCTGCTTGTTTCATTAGCACCTAGCCTATATGTCTTTGTTCTTCCCTGTTAGTTTTCTCCTAATACTCTCTCTCTCTCTCTCCCTTCTCTCCTTCACTCTGTACCTCTCTCTTTCTCTTGCTCTTTCATCTTCTGTCAAGTGTGTTCTTCGACTTCTCTCCCTCTCTCTCCCTTGCTCTTTCATCTTCAGTGAAATGTGCTCTCTGACTTCTTTGCCTCTCTCTCTCCCTTGATCTTCTAGTTTCTGAACTTCAACTCTGCCTCTCTCTCCCTGAATTTCGCGCCATTGTATTTAAATCTGAGCATGCGCAGTCATGTCTAAGTATGCGCACATTCGTCACAAGCTGACTTCCCATCTCTCATCTTGCTACTCTGTGGGAGTTGAATTTATCCCGCTTGTGGCTGAAACTCTAGGTGGCCTCGTTGAGGATGATGCCACCTCGTCCACCAAGCACCTTTTCGGGCATGTCGCCATTGCTCTTCGGCATGGGAATGCAAGTTTATGGCTGCGACCCTGCCCCCTGAACTGGATGGTCTTTATTTTACTGCTGTTGTGTTTTTGTTGTTTTATTTTATCTTTCTTTTGATTTTTGTTCACTTGTTTTTTGCTTGTCCCTTGTTTGTTTGTCTTTTGGTTTCATATCATCAGAATTCAATCAAAAAAAAACAACAAAAAAACAACAGCATATCTGATCTGCAAAATTATTTTGTTTTTCTTTTGGTTTCTGTTCACTTGTTTTTTTGTTTGTCCCTCTTTTGGTCACAATCATGATCATCAGAATTCAATCAAAAACAAAAAATAAAAAAAAAACCCAGCATATCTGATCTGTTTTTGTTTTTTGTTTGTCCCTTATTTGTTTCTCTTTTGGTGTTATCTT
The DNA here is from genome assembly GCA_963924555.1 of Crambe crambe. Lineage (NCBI taxonomy): Eukaryota > Metazoa > Porifera > Demospongiae > Poecilosclerida > Crambeidae > Crambe > Crambe crambe. Next base: position 2,371,465 of record OZ004592.1, read on the forward strand.
ATCAGAATTCAGTCAAAAACAAAAAACTATACCAAAAAAACAACAATAGCATATCTGATTTGCAATACCTTTAAAAAAATCAAATATTGATAGCATTGCCGTTGTAGTCATGCAGTAGTGGGTTGGCCGGCGAGGTCCGAGGACTCAGGTTCGAGCCCCAAATCAATTAGGTTTTTTTCTTTTTCTTTCTCAATTATTAACTGTGATGCATACCTTGACATAATGTGACGTAGTGCGTATGTACGCACTGACAAGCACATTATTATATAGATTAGCAACTCTGCATCAATTTTTGTGATCACTTACTTGTGCATGCAAATCTATCTGAGCCAGAAAGTAATTATTATATTGTGTAGTATAATTATTGTGTAGTAGCCTTCTCGACTGATGAATAAGGAGAGGAAGAAGAGTCCATCACATCACTAGTAGCATGCACTGTATGTATTGCACATTATCACTGTATGTTCTGTAATAATTATTAGATTTAAGCGCGTGCGCGTTGACTTCATAACACGGATTGCCCGTGGAATTGGTTCCGTTTCCAATCTAGTCTGGCACAGCACCGCCCACCGACTTGAGTAGGTGGTCTGGTGACATACAATACAACGAGTTGTGCCGGCGGATTCTAATGCGCACGCGCGTTACTAACAGGAAGTGTCGTAGAAGCGGTATTATAATCAGCCAGTGACATCACAGTTGTCATAGTTATTCTTAATTTAATTGGCACGCGCATGGCGCGATGGCAGGTACAATTTTAGCGCGCGAACACTTACAGGAAAAGGCGCCAAGTGTTTGCGTAATTTTACGTCATTAAACGTCATTTAATGATATTCATTGATTTAGCAGTTTTCCTGCTAAACGGCACAACTCGTTGTATTGTATGTCACCAGACCACTACTCAAGTCGGTGGGCGGTGCTATGCCAGACTATTTCCAATCCCGGGGCGGTAATATACTATCTATGAGAGAAACGAGTGAGGCAAAGCCTCTTATTATTTTTGTCCAGAAAAGGTCAGTTTTACGTATAACTCAGCCCTACTGAGCAGTTAGTGGCTTAGTGCCTGAGACTATGAATAAATCTTGCTGTAAAAACTGTACAGGTAGCTAGCAGATCGTGTACCATCTTCATCATTTACTCATCTTCATACTTTACTCATCTTCATACTTTCCCTGCCTTCATATGCTGCATTGCAGCTGCTAAGTCATTGTTTTTTTATAAATAGGTTATAAAAAGGGTGTGGTTATAGGAAAGTGGGCGTGGTCATGCCAAAAAATTTTCCGCGCTTATGCGCAGATAACTTTAGAACCCCCTCTTCAAAAACTCTGGCTACGGGCCTGATGTCATGCATGTCAGTGATTCCACAAACTGCATTTTCAAGACAGTTTTCCAGTGTAGCATAAGTGCAATGTAGTAGGTCTTTGATGGTTGGAATGATTTGCCCCAATGAGGTTGGTACCCATCATGTAGTCTGCACTGATAAAGCTTTTTTTTTTCTTCTTCAATTTACTATAATATTTTATTTGTAGGAGTGGATGGCTGTTTTTCTAGCATAGAAATACGCTGTAGTGCGAGTCTCAGAAACAATGTTTTTATAGTACTCCAATCCATTTTTGTGCCTCTTCTTGATGCTCTTGATGCAATCCTGTGAATTTGCTCTTGATTACTGCTCTGATGAATGCCCACTCTGCTTCAGTCGATTAGCAATCTGTTGTGCTCGGGAAATTCCCTCTTTCTATTCCTTACATTTGTCACAATAGTCTGACTGAAGAGGCATCATACCAACATATGGGCGATGTTCCTTTAGCCAGGAATGATAATGTGCCAATGGAAGTCTTTCCAATGCCATCATCTTCAAGGGTGCAGTTAAATTCATATAATGCTTGCATTTAAATGCATACTGAGGATCTTTTCCATTAGGTGTTCAAATCATTAAATATTTAAGTACATAGCACCATAGCTTCCTTCCTTACGACCATTATTAGGAGCAGAATTCAAATCAGTAAATAAAATGAATTTGGTAAGGATCTCATTATGGGATCTCTTTCCAGCATGTTAATTTATTACGACAAACTATTGCTGATTGAGTAACCAACTGCATAACACAGTCATGAGGCAAAATAACATCACTATATCAAGGCTGATTTAGGGTAGATTTTCTTGTGCCTTTTCAAAATCTCTACCAGAATGCACAAAGGAGTCGAATTACAATTATCTCAGTTAGTTTAGTTGGCCACAAAGTTTGGATCTTACTTAAACCGCTCACTGTCTGCGATTGTAGCATAAAAACAGCAGGAATGTGAGAATGTTCTCCATGTTATTAACCCTCTGCGCATGTGTGAGAGGGTTACTTGTCAGTGTGTGTGTCATGCACCTGATCTCCGAGATTGTGAATTTTAACCCTTGAGACAGACACTAGCTGCATTTTAGCTGCATACAGCCAGCTTCTATCTACACTATGATATTCCAAATAATGCTCATCCACAATTGTGAAGGGTGCTATGTCCCTTTTGTCACATGGGATCTTGATCAGCACCTGATCTCCGAGATGGTGATTTTCAACCCTTCAGACGGACATTAACACACAAGTAGGCGACTATTAAATGTTTGATAGCTGCATTTTAGCTGCAAACAACTAGCCTCTTACCTATGCTACGATATTCAAAATAAGATCAATACACACCTACAATCGAGCTTGCCCCGCTCCTTGAACAGTGGTGCCACATCAATAAGATTAGAACATAATTATAGACTTTTGTAGGGTGTGCACATTACATGTTCTCTGCATTGTACTGTAAGCTTACTGCAGCCTGGAGGGTTTGCACTTTAGTGCTTTCATCCCTTTGATTCCATTGTCATAATGACCCTTTACCACAGGCCATGTTGAGTTCCATTACCATGATGACCCTTTACCACATTCACTGCCACTCTCTTTCAGTTTTTGCAGATTAATGCTGCCATTTACTTCAAGTACTCCATTGGGCTGGCCAAGCAATACCCATATGTCATAGCGATCCTGCTGGTAACATCCATCTTGTGGACAGTGCTCTGGCAGATCATCCTGACCAGATTCGGCAAGAAGACAGCACTGGGAGTTGGGATGTGGATCACCTTACCCCTCTTAGTCTTTCTCCTCTTCCTCAATTACTTTCCCCAGGGTGCATATGTCTTGGTCATCTTCCTTGGAATGGGTGCAGCTTGTGCATATTTGGTCCCATGGTAAGTTAATGAGGTTCTGCTTATGCATATTAATTTTAAGTACCATGATATTTATTTGGTACCACGATATTCCTTGGAATGGGTGCTGCTTGTGCTATTTGGTGCCATGGTAAATTAATAAGGTTCTGCTTATGCATATTCAGTGAGGATTATAAAATGTCAGACCATGGGAAGAGTTGATCAGACATATTATGATATATGTAGATATATTCCTAAGTGCAATGGGATATGTACTATGCCAATATGATGTCAGACCAAAGCTAATCTTGATCAGACATTTGACCTTTTGACCTGGTAAATGGCCTATGGCAGACTGTTACTGATATTTGGTTCCATGGTAAGTTAATAAGGCTGCATAATTTTGGTACCATGGTATTTATTTGGTATTCTTCTACATCTCAGAACACTCGATCTTTGGGCCCCTCTCCTTTATGATGATTATATGATGCTTTTAATAAATCCTGGGGGAAACCCTGCAATGTCTCCTGTAAACATGCAGAGGATGGATACACATCTGTCATGTCATGTGTCCTCATTAACTTACCAATGGCACCAAATAGCACAAGCACCCAGTAATATAAGGCAGAGGGGGGCATAGTGGCCCACTATGCCTTAAGATGCCTGGGGAGAACCCTGCACCTTAAGATGCCTGGGGAGAGTCGCATTATAAAGCTTGTGGCTTGTGATACGTTGCAATCGTGTTATGAGAGAATACGTATTAGTGTCACTGTGTGCACTATAATGCATCATGCCCTGCAATTTTCCCATACAGTGGATCTACCTGCAAATGCCATTGTACTTTCTTCCCCTCTCATCCACTCTTCCTTGCTTACCCTCTTTCCCTCCCTTTCCCTGAACATCTGCTCTTCCTCTTTCCCAGGTCAATGCTGCCCGATGTGGTTGAGGAAGCTGCTCTCATGAGTGATGTTCGTCGTGAAGAACTCTTTTATGCTTTCTTTGTGTTTGGGAATAAGTTGGCTGCTGGTTTCACACTTGGTGTCTCTACAGCTGTCTACAAGTAAGTGGAACCTCTCCATAAGAATGACCTGATTTCCTGATTAAAATAGGTGTCCTAATTAGAGGTGTCTTGATTAAAGAGGTGTCCTGATTAGAGAGACGTCCTTATTTCAGGGGTGAATTAATTAGTAGCTATACTAATAAGAAGACAAGAGTCCTGATCATTATAGCTAGAGTCAGTTGCACTTTGCATCTCCTGCAGTCACATAGCTGCTATAAGGGATGGGTAAAAAAAATAAGTAAGGATGCTAGTATTATGTTCCTGCACAGTGTACCCATAAGTATAGGCTATCCTTCCAATAACAGCAAATTGCTAACTCTATTGTGTCCAGGATTGCTGGCTATGATGAGAATGCATGTGAGCAGCCTTGGACGGTGCCTCTTACCCTGAAACTACTTGTAACTGTCCCTCCAACGTTCTTCATTCTCCTTAGCCTTCTCTCCCTCCACTTTTACCCCATCACTGAGGAGACCAGAGAGAAAACCAAGAAACTGCTTGCTGAGCAAAGGTAGTTCTTAATCTTTTTATTTTTTTTCATATTATGCTTCATATTATAGGTCTCCACTTATGATCAACAGTGACTCACCCAAAACAAGCAACATCATCAATGACACAGATAATAACTCTTCAATGGATGATTAACTAGCTACGTCTACTTCATGATTTTACCCACCTACTGTATCTCCATGGAAATAGGTACAGTATAAAACAAAACAAAAAGCAAGTATTTTAAATATAATGTCTTTCCTATTAGTACACTAATAATAATATTTATAAATAAGTGTGACAGCTACAATGAGAAAACATCAAGGTATTCTTTCTCAAATATCATTAATTTTGTACATAAGTGAGCATGCTCACTATAGTCAGTTATTTTTTTGTCAGTTCAGTTTTTTGTAAGTCATGACACATTATTTTTCCTTAGAGTATAACACAATAAAGCAAAATGGTATAGCTAGCCTACATGTACAGTATTATATCAGCAGAATGTGCCAAAGCCATGTGCCAATATAGCTAGCAACCCAAACATGCATACATATGTCCCTCCTTCCTATTGTAGTATGCTATACATCAATGTTGGGTTATCCATAACTCCAACGCAGGCTTAGAGTTTCTCCCATGTGGCTAACTTGAGGAGTGATTCATGAATATAGCTGGTACTAAATTACTTTGTAAGTAGTTACTGTATGCCAGCCAACATGCATGTCCAGATAATACATTAAATAGTGAACACCACCTGAAAACAATGAGCAGAATAGTGAAAAGGATAAAAAAACACACTCAGAATTGTGATTAAGAGCACACTAGAACATAAGCAAATTGTGATTAAGAGCACACTAAAACATAAGCAAATTGTGATTAAGAGCACACTAAACATAAGCAAATTGTGATTAAGAGCACACTAAAACATAAGCAAATTGTGATTAAGAGCACACTAAACATAAGCAAATTGTGATTAAGAGCACACTAAAACATAAGCAAATTGTGATTAAGAGCACACTAAAACATAAGCAAATTATGATTAAGAGCACACTAAAACATAAGCAAATTGTGATTAAGAGCACACTAAAACATAAGCAAATTGTGATTAAGAGCACACTAAACATAAGCAGCTAGCTGCATGCTTTCAGTAGCATAGTAGCTAGACTCAGTTTTCCAGTAGAGGTTCACGTAGTTCTATGTGTGTTTTTGTCACAATCTTTGTTGATGAAGCGCCGGTGTTAACTATTGGATCATTTACAGCAGCCTCCTTTGGTTTTTTCTGCAAACAGAGAGTTACTTTTGCTTCAATCTTCTGCCAGAGTGCAGATTTAGCAGTGTAGCAGATGTGGAAGTGATATATAACAATCCCTACCATAGTAGCAAACATCACTCCAACCAGAGTATAGACCAGTGCTGGGGTGTTGACATCAGCTAGAGTAGCAGCTGAAAGGATGATCAGATTCAAGTACGTTGAAGCTTCTATGATATTCACAATGAACTTCTTGTAAATTTTAACAGAGAGCCAAGCTACAATAATGATTCCTGTAAATGCTATAATGATAGCCAAGAGACTCTTTCTTTCTCCTCCCAGTGTGTTGAAAGAGAACACAATGTACAAGGCACAGCGAACAAGTAGCAGGAACCCAGTCCAGTAACGAGTATGTACTTTATATGGTGCATAATAAGACTCCAATAGTGGCTTGAGCCTTCTCAACCAACAAAAATACTTCCTTCCTGAAAAACGGTAAATTTTGTAGCCAAGCAGGAGAAGGAGTGTGTAGGGAAGGAAAATAAGCACGAGTATTAGTGTTGACACCACTGTTAGGATGAGATGCTTGGACCGCAAGTAAGGGACATTGGCATCTTTAAGCCAAACAGTAACTTTCCTCCCATTAGGGTAATCCAGGTCCACAGATGAATAAACGTCAACAATAATCTTCAAGGTTTTAGTGTAGGACATGAGTAGGAGGGTAGCCAAAACTGCAATAGGGTTAGACCCTGTCAATTTGGTCATTGTTATTGAGTATCTACTTATGAGAATAATCACAGCGATTAAGATCCAGACATACAAGGGGAAAGTGAGCTGCAACCAAGTTTGTAGATATTCGTCTAATCCATGAAAGAAACAAGTCTCAAACCCAAGGTCGAGGTTCATCCAGGCTATAAAAACTGTCAAAATGTTGACTTGATTAGCTGGGAAGAATAACTTCCTGTTTACCTGTACGATGTTAGCATAGAGTATGACACTGTTTATCATTCCAGTGGCCACTGTCAGCCTGATGAAGATAAGGAAGACCGTTAGAGCAATTCCAATCAATATAAAAAGGATAAGAAGAGCTAGGTATGCATTAGAGCATTTCTTGCATCGGGAACTACCAAGCATGAGGCTATGGTTTGCAGCACAGGCCCCACACAGCACTCCACTGTGGTTCAGAGCACATTGGACATCAGGGTCATCTAAACTGACTCTAACACCTTCTGTCTTGCAATTTTGTTTTGGGCATGAATCGAACAAGATTAGTCCTTGATAAGAACCGTTTTCAGTGTATGTGCCATTAATCCAGAGTGTTGATCCATTGATGGTTATGTATGGCTCTTCACCTACGGTGCAGTTGGCAAGGCCTAACAACCTTTCCTCACATCCACACTGTTCATTATGCAGACTGAAAGCATCAGGACAAGGTTTCAATGTCACATCAATTACAGCACTAGCCAGTCCAGTATCATGACAAGGACCATCGGAATATAAGACTAATTCTTCATGGTCACTTGTAGAATAGACAGTGTATGTGAAGTTAGAGCAACGCTGTGGTAAAAATTGGAAGTTTTGTTGAAGGTCAAGCTTGGCCGTGTTGCTCACCACAGCTCTCACAAATGTTGAGACGGAAGTGTTCCCTTGACCCAATGCTATGAGGGACACGTTGGTGTTCTGACCTCTGTAGACAACTCTTTTTCTCATACCAGTGCAGTCGAAACTCATACCGTTGTCACAAAAACAGAGTTTATAGGGTTTAGACGATACTACACTGACATCATTTTCCATTGAGATATTTTTCTGCACTAAAAAGTCATAAGGTAATGGTACCAAACTACCATAGCTGGCAATTAGTCGACACTTGTCCAGTAGCCCTCCATAAAGAGTACTGCCATCTTTTCCTGCAGTATTGTAGGAAGAATTGCTTATAAAAAATTTCAGATTTGGGGCATAGTCGATTGTTAAAAAACAGTACGGAAGCAAATCCCTATTGCTTTCAGTTGCATCATCACTAATAGTACATTGAGTAGGTGTAGCTGAATCTTCATGGTATATCCCCCCTCCATAGTCAGTGGCATTATTCTTTGATATTACAAGAGTGTTTTTCCATCCTAAGCTCAAAGTTGTTTTATCTCTCAGGTATATTGCACCTCCACTTCTTGCTGAGTTGAATTTGAATTCCACAGTGCTAGCAACTGGAAAAGTGATATTTGTACCAGAAGCATAGAGTGCCCCACCATCTTCATCAGCTCTGTTGTTAATAAATCTGACATTTATATGGAGTGTTATTGTCCCAGTTACAGCGTAAATGGCACCACCAGCAGTGGCAGAGTTACTGTCGATGACAGTATAGCCTTTAATTATAACAGATGATTCATCTACCATTTGAATAGCTCCACCAAGCCTGCCAGTATTGTTAAGTATCGCTGTATTTCCAATAAAAACAACAGTACTGGAAGCCATGTACACTGGGCTTCTCGAATGATCAACGTTACTATTTAGGAGCACATTTCTCAAGATTTCTCAAGATTATTTTTCTAGCTTGCACTCTGGAATTAGCTGAAATATATATGGCGCCACCTTGCTGTGCTCGATTGTGAGAGAAGTAAGTTCTGTCATTTATATAAAGGTTTCCACTCAATAAATATATGGCGCCACCTTCTGAAGAATCTTTAGGCTTGGCTTGACAATAATTGTGCATAAAAGTATTATTGCCCCACAATGCAAGCACGCAATGCATGCTACAGCTACAGAATACAGCACCTCCATATAACATAGCTGCATTGTTGATGAATGTAGTATTTATCACGATTATGGATGACCTGGAGAACATGAAATCACTTATGTAAATGGCTCCTCCAGAGTGAATAGCTCTGTTTCCAGTGAAAATATTCCTAACCAATGTCAAATTACTCTGGTAGGAGGCATGTATAGCCCCACCTTCATGTCCGGTATTCCTTTTGAATTGGCTGTCCATTATTGTGATATTAGAGTGAGTAGACTCTATGGCTCGTGCTAGAGGCATTGTTTCATCTCCACTCCCGAGAAATATCATTTTTGAGATAGTGATATCAATACTGCTGTCCACAAACAAAGCTGATTCCCGGTCGTGTTCATAATTGTAGAGTAAAAATGTCAATCCTGTCACATTTATCCTGAAGACATTGGTGAACACAATGTTGTGAGTGAGCTTGCAGACAATATCGGTAGTTGGCACATTCCCTTCTCCTCTAAGCAAAATATAGGAGACTCTTTCTAAATTCAGTTCATTTCGTAGTGTGTGGTTTCCAGCCATGAATATAAATGTTGATCTCGAAGTAAAATATCGGCTGGTCTCCTCAACATATTCATCGATAGTGAAGCAATTGTTTTGATCAGGGCAGTCAAAAAATGAATAGTCATCATCATCTGGCCTTACATAGTAAATATCTGGAATACTCAATGCCAACATTGGCAGCATCAAAAGTAATAAAGCTAGGTGCATTTTGAAAGTCCCACTAACTGGGCCGAAACTTCCTGACCTACTTATTATATCAAATGACATGTCATCTAAGGTTGTTCATAAGATCTGCTCCCAAAATAGCTTTGCTGTTATTCCTGACCTATATTCCCATACAAAAATAATGGCAATGTTGTCTGGTTATTCATGTTTCTCTAAATCAAGTGTTGTATAAATCTAGTCATTCATGAGATCCGCTCCCAAATAGTATAATGGCAAAATCATGGATATTCCTGACCCCATACAAAAACAATGCCATCTCAATCAAGCGTTGTGTATAATAAGATTCTACGAACTTGTGCATACTTCTATTCCCATTACCAAAATAATGACATTGAGATCCACTCCCAAATAGCTTGGGAGTAGCTAGTATGTAGAAGAAAAGGAGGAGGAGGGAAGGGCATCAAACTTCAACTTTTCAAAAGCATGGGGTAAACAATCAAATCCACCACCATGCTCTTTTAGATCTCTCTTAAAACTGAGTCTACAGCTAATAACCTGTGAATTTAGAATGATGCATGAGTTTATCATTCTTCATACTTCAGTAGATTTCCATATGGGGAAAAACTCATCAGCTGCATGGTCTAGGGGTGCCCCATTCATTGGGGACACATGCCGAGAAGAGACAGTTGGTCCTCCTGCAAGTTCATAGCCAGGCTCAGTGCCTGCTTAATGCACAAGCATCCTGGCTTGATCAGGTGCGCTGACCCCTCAGCAGCAAGCTTCTGTGTGTGTGTGTGTGTGTGTGTGTGTGTGTGTGTGTGTGTGTGTGTGTGTGTGTGTGTGTGTGTGTGTGTGTGTGTGTGTGCGTGTGTGCGTGTGTGTGTGTGTGTGTGATGTGCGTATGATCTGATAAGAAACAGCATTCTCATTTTCATTGGAGCATTGTTGAGTCATCTGACAGAAGAGGAAACAAAGAGTGGTTTTATGAGAGGTCTGAGAGAGATAATGTGGTTTTAGGCCTTCCTTCTCTCTTCTGATGATGAATGGACTTCTTGTCCTAGATTTCCAGGTAATAATGAAAATTGAGTTTGCTCTAAATGAACCTATGCATCTTCCCTCCCTCTCCTTCTTGCCCTCCCTCCCTCCCTCCCTCCTCCCTCAAATTCTGTTGGACTAAAGAAAGAGTGGGGTCACAATCTCAATTGTTGCAGGCATCCTCTGGACAATTCCATTTTCTGGTATTTTTGGAAAGAAGAGAGTATTGTTTGTTGCTTTGTGAATTTACATGCCTGTCTTGACTCTGGCTCTATTTCCCTCACTCCTCATGCAACAAAAAAAAAAGAAGGCTAGAACAAAGTAGGTGAGCAACTCCTAGATGACTAGGGATAGCTACTCTCACTGTAAGTTTGCAATGTGCAGTCATCTAACTAAGTAGCTGGGAAATTATTGGGTGGGCACCCATATTAGGGGAGAGGGAATAGGCCCCCCTGCATGTTCCTACTCCACTACCACTGCATATATTCATCTAGCTAGCCTAAGTCAGTTAAAGCTAGCTATGCATGCACTTTGAGCTAGACTCTTGCATCACCTGAAGGAAGCATTGAATCTATTGGGTGTTGATTCATGATCAGAAGAAAATCATAAAGCTACAGCAAGCCAAACCTGCTTGGACATGTTAGTAAGTAAAGACTCCATAAATATACTGGCTGAGCTATAATAAGTGGAATTGATGATTGTAGAGCAAGTGGTGTAGGTGCTGCGTTAGTGCTCCAGGGAAGGTTCCATTATGGAAGAAGCTGGCCTATGCAGTCGGCTGCATACCTTACTCGATGTGCAGCACTGTGATAGGTATCTACTTCAACATCTTCCTTTTGGAAATAGTCATAGTAAGCCCACAGCTAAATCTAACTGTATACATAACATTAAATTTTAATGATACAATTAGCTATTATGTAGCTACAGTAAGTATATACCTCCATGGCTATTATCATATGATATGGAGCAGCTATGGATCTCCTTCTTTGTTACACAGTCAAGACTCTTCTCCATTAGATACCATGGTCTTGTAACTAACTAGCTAAGTTATGTAGTGGAACCTCCAGCGAAGAAAGGACACTCTAAAATGGACAAACCTCTCAACAAAGGAAATCTAAAAGTATATATACCTCTGTACAATTACATACACCCAATTAAAGAAAGAGGACAATCTAGCTCTCTGCAAAGGACAAAAGGCTGGGTCCCATGCAAGTCTGTTCATTGTTTTGAGGTTCCACTGTAATGATGTTTCTGTATTGTCTCCAGTTGGATCCTATCTACGTGATGGTCATTTCAGTTGCTGGGTACATTTGGGATGCTGTCACTGACCCTGTTATAGGCTATCTTACTTTGCTGACCAACACCAGATTTGGCAGACTCAGACCTTGGTACTGTATATGACTCCATTCTAGTTACCTTTTAATTGTGGGTATAGCTATAGACCTGCAAACTATTAGCTAAAATTTAGCAAGGAGTCTAACAGCAACAACAAACAACAGCAACAACAAACAACAGCAATAACAAACAACAAACAATAGCAACAACAAACAACAGCAACAAACAACAAACAACAGCAACAACAAACAACAGCAACAGCAAACAGCAGCAACAACAAACAACAGCAACAACAAACAACAAACAATAGCAACAACAAACAACAAACAACAGCAACAACAAACAACAGCAACAGCAAACAGCAGGAACAACAATAACTTAAGGTGTACTTTGATATATCTATCCATTTCTAAATAAATACAGGATGGGCTTGGCAATGGTGCCTACTGCTGTGACTTACTTTCTGATGTGGGTCGTCCCCCCTGTATTGCAGGATGTGCCTCAAGGCATCAAGTTCATATATTACTTAATCCTCTATCTTGCCTACCGTCTTGCATCAACAGTAGGTAGCTAAACTGTAGGGTAGCTAGATATACATGACATTGTCAGCTAGTCATAGTAGAGTCTGGTCTCTGGCAAAGTAAAAAAAGTGTAGGCTTTTTATAGGAACAGTACGTATAGTCATGGGGTAGGGGGTAGATTGGGAAATTTCATTTCATGTTACGAATACAGTTTTCTTGTAATTGGCTTTTACATTATTATGTACGGTGGAGGGGGTATGGGGGTACGGTGGAGGGAGTATGGGGGTACGGTGGAGGGAGTATGGGGGTACGGGGGGGTATGGGGGTACGGTGGAGGGGATATGGGGGGGAGGGGGTATGGGGGTACGGTGGAGGGGGTATGGGGGTACGGGGGTACGGGGGGGGGAGGGTTATTGATTGTTAAGTAATTAATTTTGGTTGTTGAACATGACCATGAAAATAATTCTAACAATGAAAATTTCTCAATTTATGGTACTGTATGCTGCTATTTTCATTGAGGAGAAATATTGGTAGAGTTGGATTTATTATTCTACTATATAATGATCTGCAGTGTATCTACATGCCATTCAATGCTCTCCTCATGCACATATCTGATAATAACAAAGAGAGAGATTCTGTTGCCTTCTACAGTAAGTACACCCAATGTGGGTATAACTGCAAGTGGGTTTTAACTACGTGTAGTTACTGGATGAATATCCTTGATCAGGAGGCTAGGAAATGCAAGCATTGTGGGGGAGGGATGTGCACATGTTCAGTTTACCCAAGGTCATCACGAAAAGGAACTGATGTAGCTATCCCTTGGTTGGCTCCCTGGTGTGGGGCTCACTATAAAAAGACTGGCCCTAACATTTTTCAAGGCCACAAAATTTTCTCCACAAAGATTAATGAATTCTTTTTCTTGTAGGAGTTTGTTCTGAACAGTCAGGATTTGTCATTGGGACCTTGATTTTTTCAGTCTTCTTCTTTATCTTTTCCCCATCCTCACAAAACCGTGACTGCAATAGCGAAGGAATGAGAGTGCCAGATCCCCAGCTCAAAGCTGCCTATCTGTGGCACGCCCTCACCGTAGCAGTACTCATAGTCATCTGTACTTCGGTCTCCTTCATAAGTGTAAGAGAACGGAAAGGTACGCAAGTTAATCACATTAACTACACTAGGTTAATACATATCTATAGTGGAATTTCTTAACAGAGGCACATTGGGACCAGGAAAAACAACAACAACAACAAACAAAAATAACAACAACAAACAAAAACACCAACAAACAAAACAACAACAACAAACAAAAACAACAACAACGACAAAAACAAAAAACAAAATAAAAAATAAAACAAAAGTAGTGTCAAGATCCTCAGTGTCCTGATTAGAGTTTCTGTAATTTTATACATGTAGAACATTAATGTTATCAACCACTGAAAGTAGGAGTAAACATTGTATCCCCTGAGGAAGGCCTGAGCACCAGGCCAAAACGTCAGATGTACTAGAGAAGTTTTACAGCTAGCCGAAAGTAGTAACAACAATAGTCTATAGAGTTGAGAAGTTCCACTGCATAATTATCATAATATTATTCCTGAATGCTGTGACATGTGCCCCTCCACTTCAGAGGAAACTGAAAAGAAGAAGAAGGGAGCTATGGTGAGAAGTCTGGTTGAGACACTATGTTTCCGACCTTTTGTGTATTTCATGCTGATGAATGGATTCAATTATCTGTCAGCTCAGGTGCGGGAAGTCTTTATAATTATAATCCAAGCAGACACCCATCTTTATCCAATGGACACCAGGGTCACAGTTTTTGGGACCTAGCTACAGTGGAATCGACAAATAATGGACACATTTGGGTTGTGGTTGTCCTTATTTAATATTTGGAGGTTAGAGTGTGTACACAAAGGTAGCTATACTTTAAATCATCCTTTATTGAGAGAAGTTAGTACCTCTTCCAAAGTGTCTTTTATTGGAGGTTTCACTGTCAGTAGCTATACTGTATCTGCTCAGTATCATTTCACTGTCATCTTATTTGTTATTTCTCCTCCACACGCAGTTTTTCCAGAGCAATGGAGCCCTGTTTTACAAGTATTCTGTTGGACTGAAAAACAAATATCCAATCGTCATACAGCTTATCCTCGTTTCGGCCGTTCTTTGGACCATTCCATGGAAATTCTTCACTAGTAGATTTGGAAAGAAGACGGCCTACTTTGTTGGGATGTGGAGTAGCATGCCTGTGATCTTAGTGGGACTATATACCAATTATTTCCCTACAGCAGCGTATTTTTTTGGATGTTTGCTCGGAAGTAACATAGCCTGTGGAACATTGATAGCATGGTATGGTGTACCTAACACCTATTGTTTTTTAAGTATTGAACTTTACTTCAACAATAAATTGCAACGTATAACTAAGAACAGCAATGGACAATACACTGACAATTAATCATTTCAAGTATTGAAATAAGAGATAAGAGTCAGTTTACCATAGTTTGTCTGTCTGTTTGTGTTATGACAGGTTGATGCTACCTGATGTTATTGATGAGGCAACACTTGCTCAGGATGTTCGTCGTGAAGAACTTTTCTATGCCTTCTTTGTGTTTGTGGTAAAGACAGCATCTGGATTGGGGGCAGGATTATCAGCATTATCTTACGAGTTAGTTTAGAAGTTACAGTAATGTTGTTGAAATAGTCATCATTTTCATACTTTGTATTTAAAGCATCTGCATGAAATTTTCATGGGGTTAAACTTTTGTGGGGTAAAATTTGTTTTTGAAAAAAAAATGGAAGTGTGAAACTCCCTTGTCCCATCTGCTATACATTTAGCTTGTATTCACATGTACCATGACTTCATAGGATTGCTGGATATGATGAGAATTCGTGCAAGCAGCCATGGACGGTGTCTCTGACCATAAAAATAATGATAACTGTCATTCCAATTCTTTCTATTCTCCTCAGCCTTCTCTTCCTTCACTTTTACCCTATCACCGAGAAAACCAGAGAAAAAACTGAATGCTTGCTCGCAGAGCGAAGGTTGGTTCATATTGGCATAGGATATAATTATAAAGGTTGACCTCTTCCTATGTACACCTGCATGTACGTGAAAGAGCTTGACTGTGACACCATCAAAATCCACATGCATACTCACCTTCTACAGTTAGCTTGCTACACATCATGAAAAGAGAAGCTAGCTAACTACTATACAAACATGTATGGGCAGAACATAATAGTGCTACACTATACTTCATGCATACATACAGAACTTCATGCTTTACCTAAAAAACTCATTCTATTATTACTGGGATCTAATTATTACTACTATATTATATTTTAGAGCACAGGATGCCAGTAAGAATGGTACAGTTGGTGATAACGAGCTTGTCAATGGAATATCAAATTCCTCAGCTATGGATCCCACATCATCTGACAAGATTGACACTACAGAATCCAGCAAACTAACAAATTCAAATGGTCACTTTCCATCCAATTGAACTGATCTTGCCAGCTAGAAAGTTTTTGCATAGCTATACATACATGCAGTCATGATTGATCTTTTCCCACTATAGCAAATTCAGTGGCATTATTGATAGCTGCTAGCTACATGATTTTTTAATACATAGCTAGCCAGCTAGTTATCACTCCATGGACTGTAAGTCTGTAACATACACTCAGTGATTATATTTCTTCAGCTATTATTATTTCAATAATCACGTGCATGTGCTTCACTTGTTCAATATTGTGGCTGCACTAGCTATTAGTACTTATATTGGTTGTTTAGGGTATTGGTACATACATAATAATTATTAGACTACATATATAATTATATACATGAGATAGGAAGCTAGCCTCCAAAGTAAACTGCATGACAGAAGTGTTAGTGGCTTTGAACTACACAGGTACTGAATTATTGATGCTCAAAAAAAGTACTGTACTTGGAGTCCATGTGCATGCTAACTGCATGTTGAACTTCACTTATCATAAAGGGCAACAACAACAAAACAAAAAACAAAAACAAAAACAAATGCATGTACAATGGAGAAAGGTATTCCAATGTCCTTCTGTTGTGGGCTCAGTTTAAGAACTTACTGCTTATGTCAGAGGAGTTCATGTAGCTATCTAGTTGTTGATGATCAACCTTTCAGCTTAGTTGTTGGCTAAGGTAAATTTTCTACAGAAAATGATAATTGTACTTAGTTGTGGACCATTAGTCCCATGAAGATGGCCACAAAATAGACCAGAGCAGGAGTGGGATGCAGATGAGTTAGCTGTTATTCTCATGAACATAATAATAACAACACACACAATGTGAAGAATAATATAGTTCTAGGCAAGAAACAGTAGCTCTACTATTCAAGTCATTTACTTTATCACCAGAATTGTTCAGGACATCGTACATCCTTGATCTGCAGTTGTATAAATAATATTCTGTGTGATCCAGGATACTCTGTATATCTATAGTGTCCATGTACATGGATATACTGCATGGATGCATAATCCAGCACTGGATACTTTTTAGCATTAAAATACAAAGTATCAGTGTATCCAGATACGAAATATCCTTAGATTAGGCCACTATTAATAGAATGATTGTTTCCTGTCCACCGCCCGCGTATTGAAAATGTCACCGCATCAAAAAATATTATTACTGCCTAGCGCTCGCGCTATGCCTAGCGCCTGCCATTGCTCATGCGCGCAGTAGAACGCGCACATTTGGCTTCACATGCAGCTCTTTTTGGGAAAGCCCGTGGTGAATGACTAGTCTCGCGGCCGCGAGACTAGTGAATGATGAAGACGGGACCCTTGAGATAAACAACGAAGCAGTAATAGAATAATTTTAGATCCCGTTGCTATGTGGTTGCTATGTGCATTAAATCAGCAAGTGTGCACTAATTCTGTAGGAGTGCACTAATTTTATAGGAGTGCACTAATTTTTTGCATCCCCAGGCTATGCTGAATGCTGCAAGACAGCTTGAAGAAGTCGTTGAAGTTCTGCCTTTTATGCTGGCTACTATACTCTCTTAAAAGCTTGTTGGGTTTGAAACGTTATGTCATTATAAACGTACAACGTGGTCAATGAATAACATTACGTTTCAAACCCAACAAGCTTTTCTGAGAGTAGCTAGTATAAAAGAAGGAACATTCTAGCTGGTCTACAGCAAGCTGGTGTTTCACACGCCGCCTTCTTTGATCTTCGGACTGGGCAGGCACAAAATACTTGTATCCTTCGTGCTCGGGGAGTATCCCCGATTTATAGATAGCTATAACAGGAGCATCAGCAGCAGGTACGTGGACTATCCTTGCCGCCATTTCACAACTCAAGAAAGAAGTGGAGACACAATAATTAGCTAGCTATAGCAAACCAAACAGTACTGATGTGTTTGTAACTATGGACTACAGTAGCTACGCGCATGCGCAATGGGATCTAAAATAGATAAAGCATGCGCACTCGGTCTGGTTGATTTAGTGCACCATCCCTCGGGCCTGCAGCCCTCGGGCTACGGTGCACTAAATCAACCAGAAACCTCGCGCACATGCTTTATCTATTACATAATAACCGCTCGCCCGCAGCACTTGTGGATGTTTTCTTGGACAGGGAACTAGGATTCTATAAATAGTGGCCTTAGGTAGTCTTGTGAGCCTGACATATTGCAGAAGAAGGGGGAGAGGGAAGGAGAAAATACGTCTGGTGAAAAGATGCAAGTGACACAAGGTTTTCATGAACCTCTGCCAGAATATTGGCAGAGCCAATCAAATTGTTGAATTACTCACGTGCTAGATCACATGCGCATGACATCATCATGCCAAAATTAGTTCCACGTACTGCAATGGCCTTGGATGACGCATGCCCAGTACATGGTTGTTGCTTGATGGTTGGCAACCAGTGTTTCAAGATTTCCTAAAACCGCAGTATCAAGAAGAAGGCAACCGTGAACGCGCACAAACTTCAATTGCTATTGCTCCCACATATTTGATTGGAATTTGTGGTCAAAGTCACGTGGAGTAATATGATGTAGTCATCATTCCATTTGGATATGAAAACCTTGAGTCTTTCGACAGACGTATTTCTCCTTCCACCTCCCCCTTCTTCCGCAATATGTCTGGCTCATGAGACTATAGATTAAGTACACATCGACACTAGTTTTGTTTGGTGAATTTTAACAGCTGATAATTTACAAGGGGCTGTGCCTATCACCCAGTAACCAACTTAGCATTTTGCTGGTTCGTTTCTATACAGCTTGTTCCATCTAACTTTCAGATGGAGAAAAGAGAGAGCCTCTGGTGCTACATCATAGGTGTTGGTTACTCACTAGATTTTCAAAGTGTGCCCTTTCCACTACATGCATGAAGGCTTATAATAAAACATACCTTCTTTTTTTTCTTCACAAACTGGTTTCAGATTTAAGCAAATATGTTGGTTAAGAAGTGAAACCTTTACTGGTTGAAGAAAATTTTTATCCCGATCATCGTTCATACTTGCATGCATTTCTTTGCTCACTTGTGTAAGAAGTACTTCAATAGAATCCATGTACCATTCATCTTTCTTCAAAAGGGAAGCCAATGTGGATAACCAGTGCCCACCTTTATCTTTATGGCCATATGACATGTGACCAGGCAGTGTTGCGTAAGCCACAAGGATATTCCCTTCTTTTGCAATCTTATCGTTTTCTCCGAGCTTCTGCAATAGAGATTTCTCTATGCTTTTTTTACCTTTGGTCTCCTCTATGGTCCCTGTCCTGCTATCTCCACGACAAGCATCAAATAGGAAGACTTTTGGAATCGTTTTAATGCCTGGTGCATTTTCTGGAAGTAAAGGCTTGATTATATCTTCATAAATAAGGAATTTTTCTTCATCTTCCATGTACACAAAATCATCGTCACCATGACCAGAAAAAATAAAGATTATACAGCGATAGTTATTAAAGGGGAGAGATTTAGTGTTGAGCTTTCCTACTTTTTCCATGTTATTTGTCATCTGAGGCTTCTTGACATCTGATTCCCAATAAACATCAAAATTCTTTAATGCTTTAAAAGCTTTTTTGAGATTCACACCATCTATATGAGGTCCTTCAAGTGGTATGAGTGTCTTGCATTTAGAATAAGTATTCGTCACAATGAAAACAGCACCAATTTTTTCACTTGAAGATTTTTCTTCTGCAATAGTTTAGAGATATTTAACTGAAAGACATAACTATAATGTGCACACAGGAACAAATAAACAAATAAAAACAAAAACACAATTAACACTACAGGCAGCTTCCTCAACTGTCAATTTAGAAAGGATAACCATAGGGTAGCCTGTGCACTGTATGATCTAGTTTCAGGCTACCATGAAAAGGGCATAGAAATTCAAAAATAGAGTTATTAGTAAGCACTTAGAAGTGCATCACCCCAGAGAAAGTTTTTTTGACTGAAAATTATGTTGAGATTGAAATGATGAATGGGAGGACTTAACTGGATCCCATGAAAGAAGTGGTCACTACACATGCCTCTTCTGGTTTGGAGCACAAGGAAATCCTTTCTCTTTGCTGAACCACTTGGTGCAGCAGAGTTTTTCATTATGATTCGTGAGGCAGTTCAGAAAGCCTACATGCACAAGAATGGCCTGCACTCATCTGGATACACAGCCCCATACCCCCAAAATGAAATCATTATTCTAAAGCTACATGTGGGATGATATCATTCACTTAACTAAACCTTGTTCAGTGATGGTGTAAGTGGACTCTATCACATGTTTATAAATAAATATTAGCATACCTTCAGATTGAGGTGTTTCGGTTGGTGCTAGGTTTGTTGGTTCTTCAGCTATAGAAACACAAAACCACAAGTAGCTAGGTTGGTTTCGCTCATGCATTATGTCATACTAAAAAGTCTCATTTGGAATTATACCAGTTTATAGTAAATACTCACTGGTGATACTCTTGCACTTATCAGGTTTATTTTCTTCAGCATAGTCTGTTTGCAACCGAGGTTCTATTATAGAAATTTATAACAATTTGTGAATCATATTCCCTATGGTACATGATCAGTCTACATAAAGAAGTAGCTATACAGAATGATGTAATGATGTCACCTAAACCACCACAGAGTGCCACACCTTTTTTCATGGCCAAAAAAGGGGTAGGCCTTTGACCACATTAAAAGCTAGAGTTCAATGCCCTGCTGTAATAAGCCTGTAAAGTGTCTGGTTGAAGCTTAATTACTAGGGGGCACTAGCCTAGGTGCACGACCTCGTTCAGCTCCCAATTTTGATAACGTGGTATAATTAATATTTTAACTAGCATTGCACGTGCAATCTCTGTCCGGCAGGATCGAATTAACTTATAGCCTTGGAGCAAGAAAATCATGCATCCAAGAGAGTGTTCTTTATGCTATCAAATGTTGTAAGTATCTAGCAATAAGTGTGTGTATTTAGTAGTTATTACAAGTTTTCAAAATCTTCTGCCAACCGATTGCTTGCTGCTACTGTATCTTTACCATCACTCTCAATGGCTGAAACTTATGCAAAGAATCAAGGTTAGCTACTATGTATATCAAAATGTGTGGAACCCGAAGCATTGAATGGAAGAGTTGTGTGAGAGAACTGACTAACTTTCAAGACTATTTCACTGTAGAAAGATGGCATGTACCTAAGAAGATTTCTGACTTCCTTTTCTAGAGTCAGTCCCAGAGAAATAAGTAGTCAAATAGTTTTCAACTTATTGTGGAGCTTAACTTTCGTGCATCACTAAGGCCATCACTAATAAATCATTGGTTTGGTGTCCTCCTACCTACCCATTTTTTGACAAATAATAAAATTTAATTTAAACTACTGAGCATGCCCAGTACAAAAAGTGGTGTGGTTCCAAGCTTCCAAATAACACTCGTCTGAATTTGCGTCAAATTTTTTTAAAAAGATTCTGTACTTTTTCTGTGAGTGATAGTGTTACCTCTATAATGATTGTGCATGATTTTATTTAAAGCAGCAAAAGGCTACATGCACCTGCTAAATGTGTTTTTTTCTCATTCTAAGTACCGGCATTATTTATGGCTAGTATTTTATTGTTAAATTAAATATTTTCCTACCTACCTACTCTAATTTGAAGTCTGTGTAGGACACCAAACCAACAATTTATTAGTGATGGCCTAAAATTATGCTACTCAAAAAATCGTCATGCAGCACGTATCACACACAAGAAATACTTTTTTCTTGGAAATTTATATTCCTTTTAGCAGCATGCAGATCTTCCCTCTCTTCATTGTCCATTAAGTGTTCTTGGCAAGGAGTCTTTGGTAACTACAACACAGCTAAAGAAATACCATGCAAGTCCAAACAGACTAAAGTAATGATCACCACTCTCTATGTAGAGCTCTTTGAAATAATTCTGGAATATTTTTGGCTAAAATCTAAGCTTGATTTTGCTACTCATTTTTTGCCTTGAGAGAGTTGTGAAGAAATTTGAGCATTACAATTACTTGCTTTCTTGTAATAGGTTCTTATGTGCATGTACCACCATAATAGGTTCATAGGAGAAGATAGCTAACCATTTCACTGTAATTATTCTATTCCACAATGGTCCAAATGCTTTGCACCCATCATTATTAATATTTGTATACTGATAGTCACTATAGCTGAGCTAGCTTGCCATTGCCATAAATTAACAACATCTTCTCTAAGACGGCTTACCTTTTTCCACATGCTGAATTGGTCCTTTATTCCAGTCCTGAATATCATCTGGTTTCTCTATGATAGGAGAGTACATTCAATGTATTAGCCAAGGTAAATAATTCATCAAAGAATTTTACTCTTAACAGGCAGATTAGCCTTCTTAGCATGCATTATCTTACATACCTTTAATCTTCGCTGCCATCTCTTTCTGGCCACATTTCTTCAAAGTATTAGAAAGAGTGTCCCATGAAATTTCATCATTATCATTCCAATAAGTTATGACATCCATTAACACTCCATCATGATTATTAGGATTATTTGCTACAAATCTGTTGAGCACCCCTGGTGGTATATCCAGGAGCATACCCAGTTTTTTAGCATCTCCAGCAGGAAAATTCTCTTTCATTAAAAACGTAATGACATTATTGACTGTTGGATCAGGTAGGGTAGTGATTCCTGGAAGTAACACAAGAAACACATTCATGTGGACTTTAGGTAACAGGGTTGGTGTGGCTGATAAAGAGCATGTAGGCCTGCCTGGGTATGAGGCTAGATTAATTTTCAAGGGTAACTGCATACCAAGTAGAAACTATGATATTGACGTTTAAAAAAAGAATGTGCACATGCACACATGGCAAGCATAGCAAGGGGCAGAGTTTCAAACTATAGAGTGACAGAAGCTAGTTTCTTGGTTATAAAGCACCAACTAGAGAAGAGCAACAAAATATGTCTAAGGTAGCATAGTTAGCTTAGGTTTCGAAGTATAAGCTGGAAAGCCTACGTACCTTAGTTTTGGTGATTTTCTACAAGCTGTTGGATTCTCCATGTACAAAGCTTTCATGGCTGACTATATAGCTAACTTTAGTGAAGCCTTTATATTTTAGTCTAAGGTCTAAACTTTGCTGGCCTCACTGAACTATCTCTGCACAGCAATGGCTGAGATGTAAAAAATGCATTGGGTAAGGGTCACATAGTAAGCTTATGAGCATAGCTAACATTCTGCTCTGCTGGCCTCACTAAACTATCAGTGTTTGCTGAGCATTGGCTAAGAAAGAGAAGATGGCAGGCTCTATTATGACAGTAGTAAGTATGGAGATGGGAAGAATAAAGCTCTAGAGTGCAATGTAACAGCAGAAACATTAATTAGCTACATTACATTATTTTTATAAGCCTAAAGCCATTAGTTATAGAGGGCCAACTATTGTATGCAGTGATACTAGTGGGTCTAATCTAGACTGCTGTGGAGCTATAAAAGATTTAGCTAAAGTTAGTTTTGAGTATCAGAAAAGGTCAGTTTTAGCTTTATGCTAGCTGTAGCTAACTCTACCCTACTGAGACTCTAAAGCAGTAGTAAATCTTCCTGTAAAACTGTACAGGTAGCTACGTATCTAGTCATAATCTTCATAACAACTAAGTCATTGCTGTTAACGTGAAGTGGGCACAGTTTATCCAAAATGGGTGTGGTTATGCTAAAGTGGGCATGGCCAGGCAAAATTTTTTCCAAGGACAAACCCCCCTTTCAAAAACTCTGGCTGTGGGACTGCACATGATTGTTTAAGATTTACCTTTGACAGGTGTTGCTCCTGCTCGTGATCGATAGCTCTGTGTACCTACACGAAACATAGTTCACGAGTATCAAGACTTAATATGTGTGTACCAATTCAAGGGAGCTATAATTCAGTAAGGAACCTAGATAATTTTTTATAATTACACTTCATGAACCATATATGCATGGTTGCAAATGGACCATCCAGCCATTAACTGGATTCCATTATAGCTATCTGAAAATTAAGTTCTTTTTGTCCATGTATAACAAGTGAGGACAAAAAATTTCTTCCAAATAAAAGGTTATATAATTATGTAGGGATGGCCCCTCATATCAAACCAATCCTACATTTACATCCATGCACTGCCTATAGCTAGGTGGCTAAAATGTAAGCCTTGTTTTGATAGTTACAAGTGTAATGAGCTAATGTGATACGAAAAACTCCATTTTGAATTTCAGCATGAAATGTTTTCCAATCACATTTGTGCTCATGTCACGTCATGGCCTTATAGGTTCCAACTTTTCTCACGTAGCTTCAGGGACATGAAGTTTCACCCACAAACCATACCCAAAATAGAAGCCACACCCATTATGGATGAATTTGAGCTCTGCTGCAGAGTCAACATAATAATAACTGCCCTGTAGCCAGAGCTACTATAGTTCTGTCTATCATCTGGAACAAAATAATAGATCCATCCAGAACAAAGCTATTGTATTCAGTTGAAGTAGATATAACTAATCTCAGATATGCCAAAGGAACTTTTCATCGGCAAAGGTGTATGTGCAGGCACACTGGGGCTCATAGGACTGGCTGGTGTTTGCTATAGGATAGAAGAGGGGCTTTGAGAAGGTTCCACTTCTTGCAGACCAGTGAGTGGAAGTAATTTTAGAAATTGTGCATGATGTGGACACTTTCAGAACCAGAAAAAGTGTCCTAATTAAATTTTAGGGCTAAAATTGATTGCAACAAATATCCTGACAACAATTGTAGCCTATGACTTTAATTGCTGATCACTTTGCTACATAAAGCAATTATCAGAGAGTGCGGTAGCACTCTCTATGTAGGGATGACTCGGACGGCCGCGCGCGCCGCCTATAGACTAATATTAAAGTGAAATTCTAGTTCTCCCACTTAGACCTGACAAAAGCTACTGTGAATGATTATCCAGCCTACTAGAGCCTACTACAATGTGCAGACCAAGTTTCAGGACCAGGGAGCTTACCGTTTCAGAAATACGGCAAGCAGGTAAATCGCTATATTCTTCTTCTTCTCTATTATTATTATTATAATAATAATTATTATTATTATTATTATTATTATTCTTAGACAACCATATCTCTCGAACCACTCAAGCTACAGCCATGATTTCTGGACAAATCCACTCCAAATTCTACCAACTACGATCTTTTCTACTCGTTGATTCGAAAGAGTCGATGAAAAAGGAGACACTATGGAGCACAGCACTCGACTAATTCAATTAGGAAGCCATCTTTTCTATAATACGCATGCGCATGTATTTGAATATCCAATTATTCGAAATCATAATATTACTCAGCTGTCTCTAGCTAGCTAGCTAGCTCTAGCTCTGGATAATGATGATGATAGACTACTGTATCGATTCGGGGATTTAGATTCACCACGGTAGACTCTATTTCAGCATCTTCGACCTCCAAGTATGGCTCAACAACACAACACCTTGACTCGATAATGATTTGGCTGGTATTGGAGAACTATTGGAGAACTTCTTTCATCTGTCCCTGCATACACATAGAAGAATGAACTCTAATCATAGCTAAAACCATAAAAGAGAGGAAAAAAGACCAGGAACAAGTAAAGGAAAAAGCATTTCGTGAAATGAAAAAAAAATGTAGGGATGACCACTACTCAAAAAAGTAAGGAAACAAGAAGGATGGAAATGGGATCAATCTTTGTTCTGTATATCCAGCCAACAATCCCTACATATACGTCGGGTAACTTCAGATTATAGTGTAGTAATGTACGTATATGTAGGGATTGTTGGCTGGATATACAGAATAAAGATTGATCCCATTTCCATCCTTCTTGTTTCCTTACTTTTTTGAGCAGTGGTCATCCCTACATCTTTTTTTCATTTCACGAAATGCTTTTTCCCTTATATTGATACTAGTGTGTGCTGAGGGTTAGCATTTTGTTTGCAGATATTGACAGATGAACAAGAGGTATAAGTATAACCATCTATTTTTGAACGTGCATTCCATATTCAATTTGTTGAGCTAGCAATGTCTGTACTATAGAGTCCACATTCTTATAAAATAGCTACTGCTTGGAGAAGGGTAAGACAGTAGCAGCTAGTTAAAGTTTATCATACCCATCATTGCTAGATCTTGCCTTTCCTGACGTCTGGCTGATCATCTGACATGACATGTAGTTGGCTCTGCTGTCTTTGTTCTTTATTCAGTCTTTGCCAGCTGGCTCCTCGTGGCTTTGTTCACGCTATCATGGCTCTCTTATCAGAGAGTGTGGAAACATTCTCTATGTAGGGTTAGCACATTCGAACAATACAAACTAGACTCTCTGTATCTCTTATATTCTTGCTACAGGCTCAACTAAACTGCTTGCATTTGGAGAACAATGCAGAAGATGATGACATGTCTGCTCAAACTCCTCCAGAACAGCATCAACAATCGGCACCAGCTGCCGTCTAAATCTAAAATTTTTATGATTCATGCCAGGCTGTAACTTCATGATCCGACAATGAAATTCATATCAACTTGTGTAATTATAAAGGAAAAATATTTATTCTAAAAAAAAAGAAGAGAGAAGTAGGGATGGCTGTGTGCGGTTCAAAAAAGTTCAGCAACAAGAAAAGTCTTCAGTCAAGTAACCCCTTACCCATCACCAACTACGAGCCAACTATTCCTACTTCACTCCCATGATAAGATATAAAGGGAGTGAAGTAGGAATAGTTACCTCGTAGTTGGTGATTGGTAAGGGGTTACTTGACTGAAGACTTTTCTTGTTGCTGAACTTTTTTGAACCGCACACAGCCATCCCTACTTCTCTTTCTTTTTTTTTTTAGAATAAATATTTTTCCTTTACTTGTTCATCATCTTTTTTGATGTAATGTTCTATTATTTTATTACAGGCAACTGGATGCTATCAAAAGTTAAAGTTCATGTATTGTAGTTATGTAGTTCATTGCAGATTTCATCAGTATGAGCCGACTGATCTGGAAGATCTATACAGTTTATAATAAGATTGCCATTGACATAACTTAGTATATAATTTTTAAGGCCTTTACCTGATATGCTGTTGCATCAAGGGTCGATTCATAACCAGACTAGTGCCTAGGGTTTACGCTCTGAGCATCGAGAGACCAACATCAAGAGTGACTAGTCAGTTGCGAGGTCAAAGTCCAAGAATCACGTGTACGGGGTGGGGCATAAAATGTCTGCCTCATTGTAGATTGAAAGCTAACAAGTTGGAAAATGACGTGTTATTTTTGAACATGTCGATTTAAAGGTAAAGGATTATAGTGCAGTCATTTCTGAGTAGATTGGTATAAGAATTATAGCATTTGAATGAACCATTTCTGAAATAAGTTGTTTGATGGTGATGATGATGATGAACAACCAGATGAAAAAGGCAATTTTGGAAGTCGCTGTAAAATGATACTGCTTTGTTCTCTGCTCTTCATACTTGAGTCCTAGCATGTTGAAGGTGTTCTGTCTTGAAGTTAGGAGTTGCTGACTGCAGGAGGTAAGTATTCTGGAGTTATGAAAGAAAATATCAAGTACTACTCCAATGGAGCATCCGTGCCATCCCTACTTAGAGAGTACTATCGTACTCTCTGATAACCACACAATGTGCTTTTACCATCGTTATCCACACAGTTTTCCTCAGAAATAATCACTCATATCGAATGACTTTTCATTATAACGATACTATGTCAGCTATTTTGAACATCATTTATCACGTGCGCGTTTGTGACGATCACGTGCTTACGTGCATGCCATCCCAGTGAGCTAACTATGATGGAGTAAGAAAAGGTCATATAAAAAAGTAAACAATCAAGTGAAAGAGAAAAAAATTTATGCTAAATAAAAAGGATTAGTCTGTACTTTTACCTATAGCATGCAGTTTCTGTGAACAAACATCAAATTATGCTGCCTTTAATAATAACTAGCGAGTACCCGCAGAAACTCTGCGCATGCCTGCGTCCGCAAAAACTCTACACACGGAATGTGTGTGTGTCCACTCACTGGCAGTGAGTGGCTACCAGTGACATATATGAAGGGTACAAGTTATGCATGTCAAGTAAAGGTCTATTTGAGACTATTGCAAGGGCATTATCATGTCAGATTCCACTAATTGTAATGTGCAAACTTTAAGCGAGATTTAATTGTGCAAATATTTTGATTTTAACTTGTACGCTTGAGTTTATTCTCCCTTTTCACATGCATTAATCTGTAGTGAGTCTGACTATCCATCTAACACCATGCCACCAGTCCACATAGGTACCTGGAATCAAATCAAACTCAGCTGTGGGACTTCAGGTTCCCATACCACTTACTGGAGAAGTATAGTCAGTTTGAGACAATAATTGTGTACAGCTGACCATCTGCCTTTACTGTCCTATATAGGATGTAGGTTCTGACTTTATTAAGTACCACAACCTGCAATAGAGGGTTGCAAGTGTTTGCATAAGGATTGATTTTCTCACGTGCAACATAGCTAGCTAGTTACTCAATCCATTTCTCAACTGGAGTAAATCCTTTTAGTGATCAATTCCAAGTTGTCCCAAATTTCATTTTAACCAGTAAACAGTTCTTTGAGTGCAGAAGGATAATCAGTAAGAGGTAGCTAGTCCATTGTGACAGCAGTTGAGAGCTTCACTTGCAAACCTCAAACTTGACAATGGGCCCAAGGTGCTGCTTGTTTCATTAGCACCTAGCCTATGTCTTTGTTCTTCCCTGTTAGTTTTCTCCTAATACTCTCTCTCTCTCTCCCTTCTCTCCTTCACTCTGTACCTCTCTCTTTCTCTTGCTCTTTCATCTTCTGTCAAGTGTGTTCTTCGACTTCTCTCCCTCTCTCTCCCTTGCTCTTTCATCTTCAGTGAAATGTGCTCTCTGACTTCTTTGCCTCTCTCTCTCCCTTGATCTTCTAGTTTCTGAACTTCAACTCTGCCTCTCTCTCCCTGAATTTCGCGCCATTGTATTTAAATCTGAGCATGCGCAGTCATGTCTAAGTATGCGCACATTCGTCGCAAGCTGACTTCCCATCTCTCATCTTGCTACTCTGTGGGAGTTGAATTTATCCCGCTTGTGGCTGAAACTCTAGGTGGCCTCGTGGAGGATGCTATCACCTGATGCCACCTCGTCCACCAAGCACCTTTTCGGGCATGTCGCCATTGCTCTTCGGCATGGGAATGCAAGTTTATGGCTGCGACCCTGCCCCCTGAACTGGATGGTCTTTGTGTTATGTTTTTGTTGTTTTATTTTATCTTTCTTTTGATTTTTGTTCACTTGTTTTTTGCTTGTCCCTTGTTTGTTTGTCTTTTGGTTTCATATCATCAGAATTCAATCAAAAACAAACAAAAAAACAACAGCATATCTGATCTGCAAAATTATTTTGTTTTTCTTTTGGTTTCTGTTCACTTGTTTTTTTGTTTGTCCCTCTTTTGGTTTTATCTTTTCACAATCATCAGAATTCAATCAAAAACAAAAAATAAATAAAAAACCTAGCATATCTGATCTGTTTTTGTTTTTTGTTTGTCCCTTATTTGTTTCTCTTTTGGTGTTATCTTATCAGAATTCAGTCAAAAACAAAAAACTAAACCAAAAAAAAACAACAAAAAAAACAACAAAAAACAATAGCATATCTGATTTGCAATACCCTTTGAAATCTTTAAAAAAAACCAAATATTGATAGCATTGCCGTTGTAGTCGTGCGGTAGTGGGTTGGCCGGCGAGGTCCGAGGACTCGGGTTCGAGCCCCAAATCAATTAGGTTTTTTTCTTTTTCTTTCTCAATTATTAACTGTGATGCATACCTTGACATAATGTGACGTAGTGCGTATGTACACACTGACAAGCACATTATTATATAGATCCCTACATCACTGCCTAAACCAAGCAGAACTGTTACACTGACATGAATAATTAAAGCAGCTTTGTGGGAGGTAGTGATGTAGGTAAAAGTACAGACTAGCTACCCCTACATGGCCTTTTTATTTTTTTTCCTTTCACTTGTTCAACTAGACTGTCCTCTCTGCTGTTCTGTTCTTTGCTTCTGGCATGTAGTCAATGTTCTCTGGTACTCTGGCTTTCCTGTTGCCTGGCTATGCATGACTAATCATAGCCTGTAGCTAGCACACAAGCGAATTTGCCCAGACTGTCATCTCTGCCATTTCTGTCCACTCTCCTCTGAGATTTCTACGTGTTCTGTTTGAATCTACTAAAGTAACAGCTAGTTGTTTCTGGTGGCTAGACCTACTTCATTTTTTTCTTTTCACATCTGCACATGTGTACATGGGTGTACACAAACATGCGGTGTGCTACTATTAAGACGTAAGTACCACCACCACCATAGGTGATCCCAGCATGCACCTCGGTACTGAAGTGCCGAGGCCAAAAAATATATGTGTAAAAATAACCGAGTTCCAATTTGCAACTCAAATACAGCAGTTTGAAGTTGCAACATAGCAGAATACTAAAACCAAATTTACATAGCCTCCTTTCAAGTAGCCAAACTCCAAAGCCACAGTTAGCTAAGTCCTTTGAAAAGAGGCTATGTATATTTTGGTTTTGCTATCATGTTGCAAGATCACTGCAATAATTATGCTGTAACCTAAAAATGTGTTATTTAATTTTGTTTTTACATTATATTTTGCTAACCATTTCACATCTGCTCTACTGCTGTTATAATAATTTTGGCTTAAACCATGGTAAAGCGGGTAATTCCGGTCACAGGGAGAGAGAATTCCAGTATCTGCTTTTTTTTTTTTTTTTTTTTTTTTTTTTTTGCACCAAAACAATTTTTCTGCTAGTTCTTTTGACTACATTTGGGTAGAATGGTTAGCCTATACCTTGTTTCCTGTTGGCAGAGGAGCACTTAATATTCAGTCACACTTGACATTATCATGGTAGCATAAGTTGCCGATTATCAACCAGCACCTATTATTGACTGTAGCAGCACCTATTATCGACTACTTAGTATACGGAATGTCTTGCTAACCATTTCACATCTGCTCTACTGCTGTTATAATAATTTTGGCTTAAACCATGCTATTCATGTTATACTTTACTGATAAGATAGGGTAAAGCTGGTCACGGTGTAATTCCGGTCACACGGTCTAAGAATTGACAGTATCTACAGAGTTTTTGCACCAAAATTTTTTTCTGCTGCAGGTAGCTAGTTCACTTAGCTACCCTAATTTGGGTAGAATGATTAACCTACACTGTAAAAACAACTTATAAAAACAACCCATTTTTAGGTTATCTGAGTTGCAAATTGGAACTCAGATAACCTAAAAATGGGTTGTTTTTACACATTTGTTTTTATAGTGTATACCTTGTTTTCTGTTGGCAGAGGAGCACTTGTTATTCTGTCACTCTTGACATTATCATGGTAGGCCTGTTAGTCAATACTTCAGAATTTGTATATAGCTACTGAGATACGTAAGAGAAGCAGGCAGCTTATAACTCTTAGGCTATTAACTAATATTGCCACAAGTCTTAAGCTTACAGAACCTATGTAGACTAGTCTCAAAGACCCCTTACCAATTGTGTATGAAAAAACATTTTAGGTTTTTACCTTTGTCTGGAACTGTCAGGACCATGCATCCAGACATTATTAATGATCAAAATTATTTCAACCTGCATTCTATTTTTTTTTTTTTTTGAGCATAAACTATTAATGTGGTGCCACCTGGAAAATTTTTTTCCAAAGCACATCTGCTTAACCTCTGCATTTCGAGGGACTGGACATAGCAGTCAAAAAGAGTGACTGGAATTACCCTATAGCTAGTGCACACATACACAATCTGCTCATTATTTGTCAGATTACCTGAATATCTTTCCTCTTTAGTTGGTGTAATTTCTGCAGTGATATAATTAGTTGGAATAGCAACACTGGCTGGGTAAATATAAGATGGCTAAGAGACTATAGCCCATTTGGTGGGAGTCTCTCTCTCTCTCTCTCTCTCTCTCTCTCTCTCTCTCTCTCTCTCTCTCTCTCTCTCTCTCATAGCTAATGGCCAACTATGAATACAGACCTGCATCTTTTATTTTTGCAGCAATCCCATTTTGACCAATTTCTTTAAGTGCCACCACTAAAGTGTCCCAGCTGGGTGCCTTTTTGACATTATCTGCCTCATTTAGCCATTGAGTGACCATTTCATTAGGGAGATCCGTCATTTTTTGCAAGCGAGGAAAGTCCAATCCCAGTGCACTTCCAAGTGAACGCAACTCTGGAATACCCAGTACATTCAGATATTTACAAACTCGAGAGTGAGCTATAACAATGAAAAAAACAACAAAAAACAAATCAATAATCCATGTCCTTCCCATATTTATTTTAAGATTGAATGCTAAATATTATCATCTAGTATACCCACCTAGCTGCTCAGACATAGTCGATTTACTCGGATCAGCCAGTCTGGAATGTATGAAAGCCCGAGAGGGGCACGTTTTAACAGTTGCGCGCTATAGCACGCGCATGCGTAACAAAGGTGAACGGAAATGCTAGCGGAAAAACTGTCCTGACTTAGTACTCCCGGTTTGTGGGGATCTTGCAAACGCCAGTCGTCAGTCGTTAGTACAGTGGTTTTACTCAATCTTGCAAAATGCTGAGTGTGCAGCCTAGTGTTGCATCATGACAGTCAATTCTCTGTATATCCTCCATGCAGACCCCAGTCTGACTTGTCAGAGTTTGATGACAGCTCTGGACACTGTGGATAGTACAGAGGATATTATGTATATACTTGAGATACCACAGCTGGAGATGAGTTCACAGTGTACTAAAGAGGGTGACTTGAGAAAGAAACTTATTGAATACTACATAACTATAACTCCATGGGCCAGTTGGAATCATTTGGCAGGGAAACTGCTCTACTGGGAACAGCACAGAGCTCTTGAGAAAGTGAAGGGGAACGTTAAAGTTGATAAAGGTACATGTGTGTACCTACTAGGGGAGAATAATTATAATCATTAATGTGCAGTGGAATCTTTGAGAATGGAGAGTCCAAGTCAAGGACTAGCAAAAAATATTTGCTATGTACTTCCTCTTTCTCTTTCATGTCCCCTCCCACAGACCCCTCCATAACTCTCACTAATCTCACTCAGCTGCTGGGGGATGTGGAGAATTCATGTTTGGATAGAGTGGGGGCTTTCATCGATATCCCTAACTCAGTGCGTGATAGTAATGAGGAACAAGACTCAAATGTACCTAAGGCTTGGTGGGAATGGTACCTGAATAACCACCCATCCCCATCATGGCGTCATGTGGCTAGTGCTCTGTATTGGAGTGAGCAGCAAGAAGTACTGGAAGAGTTAAAGAGTTGCTACCTAAAAGGTTGGTCTCAGTCATACATTTCATTCATGAGTATTATACACTCAACTCTAAGTGTGTCTCTGTGTGCATGTGTGCATTTTGCCATGTACAGCACATGCTCCTTGGTGTGTGTACATAATCTTACGTGTCTTAATTTATACTTTCAGGTTCCTCCGAGTCACGTCGACTGTATAATGAGGCTATGAAGGAGGGACGAGTCAAATCCGAAATTAGTAAGGTTTTGATGTATGGAGCACCGGGTACAGGCAAGTCCAGTTCCATGGATTTGTTTGTAGGTAACCCTCCAAAATGTGTAAGGGTAAGCACTCCCCTAGCTGCTCGTCCAGTGACAATGTGCCAGATGGATTTGACTCGCACGGAGTGGATGAAACTTACTCCGGAAGAAAGAAAAAAAGCCCTAGCTAGGGCAACAGTGAGGCTAGCTCGACTCCGTGTTGAAGACAGAGATTCTGGTGAGGATTCAGGTTCAAATGATGAAGTTCTCACTGAAATACAAGCCAATGAAAACACTGACGGAAGCAATAGAGAAGAGGATACCTCCTCCAGACCTGATGAAAATCCACAATTTCTCTCAGTGTCTCCTATGGCTGCTGAATCTGGAATTAAAACAAGTGTTTCTCGATCAAGTCAAAAGACATCACTGCCCTCCATCTCCACTCATGAAGATTTAATGCAGCTAATGGACGAGTGTTCCATGTCAGACAAAGACTTGCCCACCTTCCGTAAAATCAATTTGATCGATTCTGGAGGGCAGCCACAGTTCCACGAAGTCCTCCCTATTTTCCTTCGTCACACATCTCTGTATATTTTTGTATTCAAGCTGTCAGAAGAGCTTACCACCAAGCCCATGGTGGAGTATTTCGGTGAGGATGGGAAGTGTGTGGGAACCCCTTACCAGTCAGCTCATTCTAATGAGCAGCTGTTGAAGTACTGTCTTCGTGCTTTGCACACACACAGATGCTCCCCCAAAGATAAAGATGCTGGGGGCGAGGCTACCATAAGCACATGCTCCAAAATCATGATCGTGGGAACTCACAGGGACGAAGAACACCTATGCACGACTGAAACACGAAAAGAGAAGAACAAGAAATTAGCAGAGCTTTTGCTTCCAATGTTTAAAGATGAAGTCGTCTACTACAACTTGCCAGAAAAGGAGCTAATCTTTCCAATTAATGCCAGAAATCCTAAAGAGTCCGATCAAAGTACAGCCAAAAGCATTCAAGGTATAGTTCTGACCGAGTGTAGTCCTGTTCCTATAGATGTGCCCCTTCGGTATTTCTCTTTAGAAATACTCCTAGAAGAAGTTAGCATTTCTTTAGGTAGAGGTGTTTTGAGCAAAAGAGAATGCCTTGACGCTGCAGATAAGCTTAATTTTGATGATCACACACTAGTTGCTGCTCTCCAGTTCCTAGATGAAATTTCGGTAGTCTTTTATTTCCCCGAAATTCTGGGGAATGTTGTGTTCACTAACCCTCAGATTCTCTTGGACAAGGTGACCGAGTTGGTTCAGAAGATTTACTACTTGAGGTTGAGTAATGGTAAAGACTCGGTCCTTACAGTTTCTGGGAGATGGCAGAAGTTCAGGGATCATGGCATTCTGAGCTTAGAGCTTCTTCAACTGAAAGAGTTCAACGAGCATTATATACCTGATATCTTCACTGCTGTAGATCTTATCAAGCTATTCAAAAAGTTATTGATCATAGCTCGCTTTAGTGCTTCGGAGTACATGATGCCTGCCCTCCTTCCTGTCCTTGAAACAGAGAAGGTACAAGAGTATCGTGTCCTTGATGATTCTCTTGTAGCTCCCCTTGTTTTGGCCTTCCCACTTGGAGGTCCTCGTCTCGGTACTTACTGCAGTCTCAGTTGCTTTCTCGTCTCCAATGACAACCAGTTTCCTTGTCCTTGGGAAATTGTGTTGCTACCATGCTCCAACACTCCACTCCATCTTGCCTCAATCGAAACTGCATAAAGTTTTCTGTACCAGGAGACTACCCTGGGTCTGTCACGCTGATTGACACATTCAATTATTTTGAAGTCCACGTGAAGACTGCCCCAACTGCATGCAACAAGCTTTGTTCTCTAGTCTCTCAAGCCATATTCGCTGGTCTGAAGAAGGCAATGTTGGTCCTCGGGTACAACAACTCCATCCCGTCAAAAGCGCTGCTCTGTCCTTGCAAGTTCAAGGAACCTCATTTTGCCACTTTTGGAGATGGACTCTGGATCTGCAGTTGGAATAGAGAAGTTTACGGAGAATTGACTCCCAGAGTGTCGCTGTGGTGTTATCAAGTAGATCAATCTTCTAAAAAGGTAGCTATCCTTTCTAGCTAGATGATCTATGGCCCATCATTATTATAAGTCTATAGCTGTAGTTCCCAGTAATACAGTTTCATCCAAACAGTCAAGATTTTTGTCCATTACATGTAGAGGCTATGCAGCTGCATTCTTATTAGCGTTGTTTCACTTTTGCCCTTCAGTCATGGTTACTTTATAACAGGTTCTGGCACTTCACCTACAATGATGGAAATCATTCACTTCCCTTTGAAAGATTCCAAGGTGAATTTGTGTCGAGAAATTGGAATGAATTATTTTGAATTTGGAACCCTCTTACTGGAAGACACCACTGGTGCTCGAATCAGTGCCTTGGAGGAAGAGCTGAGACATAATGCACAAAATATCAATCGCCGTATTTTCCAAGAATGGTTGAGTGGGGGAGGGAGAAAGCCTGTTTCGTGGGAGACACTGATTGCCGTACTTGAAGATATTGAAATGAGTGAACTAGCGGAATCGATAGCAGATGTCAAACAATAACCTTTGAACTC
The DNA here is from genome assembly GCA_963924555.1 of Crambe crambe. Taxonomy (NCBI): domain Eukaryota; kingdom Metazoa; phylum Porifera; class Demospongiae; order Poecilosclerida; family Crambeidae; genus Crambe; species Crambe crambe. The sequence goes on from OZ004592.1 coordinate 2,407,333, forward strand.
CCACCTTTGAACTCCCATCGTTGTTGTATTTTATGTTGTATTACATTTGAGTTTCATTTAATTAATGCTTTAGGGTGTGATGCCGTTCATTATTTTTTATTGTCCTTACATTATTTGACTCACCTAATCCCCCTTCCACCTAATCATAAAATTGATCCATTTTAAAACCTGCTACCCACCATGTCACTTCATTATGTACTAGCTCTGATGGTGTCTAGCTAAGACATGTACAATTGTGACCTGTGCATGCACATGGAAAAAGAAAACTTAAAACAGGAGAATGGTGACAGTTGAAATAGCTACTGTAACTAGCTAATACTAAAAATGATGGTTTTGAAGCTTGGTATAAACCATTCTCTCTGCTTGCTAGAATCTCTGTTACTACAACAGCTCTAAAATTCTTTGCTGATCTGTTCTGCATGCTTCATGCGAGAAATGTATAGCTGGAAACTGGCCTTTTTGCTGAGGCCCTTCAACTTTGTCTGACTTTAGTGGCAAGGTAATTGATCCATAACACATTATATGGGCAAGATATTTTCCCAGTGGGACCTACAGAAGGAGCCCCATCAATGTGGAATTGGTGTGGCTACTGACCTTATTTCATAGTGGGTATATAAGTGACTGCATATCAAGATCATAAAATTCAATTTCCCCTTTAAAATTTCCCACAATAGCTATATAGCTAGAGCTAACTGACAGTTGCTATGGTCACTGTACTGACTCACTGGCTGGAGTTAACAAAATTGCTATCTGTTAAACTGCAGCAGTAACTTTTTCATGAAACAAAATTAAAAATCAACTTAGCTATGTAGCTACACAAAAATATTCATTAGCTACTCTAGATCTATAAACCAGTTCATTACTGTATCTGTATTACAATTGTACTAAATAGGAATTCTAACTTGTATTCTCTATAATTCTAACAAATTTTTCTTTCAAATATATAGAGTGGCTACTAAAAGCTTTGGGCAAAACTGTACCACTTCATTTCCTTCCTTCATCCCATTGAATTGTCAATCCCATTCTTCATTAACAGAACTCTGGTATTGGTATGCATCGAGAAAATGAGCTATTACATGTAGCAACACAAAAGTCACAGTCTGAAAATACATACTACAAAGCATATATGCACTGACTGGTCTATATCTTACATGGAATTGATAGATTAAACCCAGATTCGACTGGCACAATGAAGTAAGTGTCTGAATTAGCTACTGCATGCTTTCAAGAGAATTCAGATGATGTTTGGGAAGCATTAGCAATATGGTGTGGATGCTTCTACCAGGGAGAAACTTACTCAGCTGAACTATTTCCGACCCCAATTTATTTACTGCAATCTAACTGGTAACTTTTTGTGGTGTTGTGTACACTCGTACTACTAAGTGGGGAAGAATGTAGTTGATTTACGATTATGGTTGAGTTGTGAGTTGGCAGTGAGTGTACCAGTACTGAGACAGTGTGCTAGCTACAATGAAATTAATGATTTTTCCAAATTTATAGTAATCATAGCTATGCATGCACTTCACTTCCTCAATGTTTCACATCACCAATGCAGGTCAGTGAGGTCACTAAACCCTGTACATAGCTATTAGCATGATTTGAATGTATGCTTTGGGATAGCTAACCCACAATGGCAACTATAGCTAGCTATATAGAGAGACATGACTACTCTTGATATGAAATGACCCAACCTGAATAGTGCCATTGTATTCTGAAGTCTTTTCACTTAAAAGGAAAGTCTATAGCTATACCATAAACTGATAAAGTGGGAAGTCATGCAAGCCTCAGAGCAAGCTACATTGGGAGAGCTTCATGCATCCAGGAGAAAACTGCTCAGAGATGACAGTATGCTATAGCTAATTCTGCATGGTATAGAGTTCTAGCTACAAAGTAACTATAAGCTGTTGATTTATAGAGCAGATGCTGTGCTGCAAATGCGGCTGGAGGGAGTCTTCCAGTGTGGAAGAGGCTGGCTTATGGTGTGGGCTGCATGGCTTTTTCCATGTGCAATGGTGTACTTGGAATCAACTTCAACGTCTTCTTACTTGAAGTTGTGATAGTAAGCTCATAGCAGCTATAGATTAGCTAGCTGTGAGAATATTTGTTAGCTATATACATTGCATGCATAGCTACACCTCTTAACAATGTGAGGACAGTTTTAGAACTATAGCTAATATATAGAGTGTCTTTGTTTAAGTTTGAGGGTGAATAATTTTAGGGACAGGTTGGTAATAATCATTAATAATTTTGACACTTAAGTTCACAGAATGTTCATTTTAATGATATAGATTGATCCAGTTTATGTTACAATCATAATGTTCGGTGGATATGTGTGGGATGCCATCACCAGCTCTGCTATCGGCTATTTGACTTCTTTCACCAAGACTACATTTGGTCGACTCAGACCTTGGTATGTGTGATAGCTACAGTTATTATAATTATTTGCATGGCTCATGATATTGCAAAGTAGCTAGCTAGCTAGCTAGCGAGCTGCAGTCAAAATGCAATAATCAAGTGTTCATAATAATATTATTTTCAGGATGGGCTTTGCAATGATACCTGCAGCAATATTGTACTTTCTACTCTGGTCTGTGCCTCCATCGCCTTCGGGACAGCCTCAACACACCAAATTCATCTACTATTTGGTCCTGTATTTTGCCTGCCGTACGGCATTATCGGTAATGGTAGAGCTACAGAGTAGATGACCAAACAGCTCAATCTTTTTGCTGTTCCTTGCAGTGTATCTATGTGCCATATAATTCCCTCATCATGCACATATCTGATGACAACAAAGAGAGAGATTCAGCTGCCTTTTTTAGTGAGTATGAGTACAAGTAACTATATAGTTCCTCCTATACCCTTGAAATGAAGAATGGGTCTGGATGTTCTCATTTTACCATAATTATTAGAAACTGTTTCGTATACTTATTGGCTTGTTAATAGCTAAGACAAACAGTTCAAAAAAATATCTGATATGAAAAATTATTAGCCAGCTAGCTATTTGTGACTGTCTTTACTAGCAGCTATCAAGGATTTAGAATACAGTCCCAAGGCTAACTCTCCATGCCCTCCTCATCTGCATGCTGTAGCTAAATATAATTGGTTATGTAGTTCTATATATATCTTCATGCTCAACTGGGAGATCTTGCATGTAGGTGCATGCATGTGCATGTGCATGTGCATGTGCATGTGTGTGGATGTTTATGTATGATGTGTGTATGATCTGTAGGAGTATGGTTTGAGCAGACGGGAAACATTTTCGGCATCCTCATTCTCTTCGTGTTTCATTGGAGCATTGTCGAGTCGTCCGACAGAAGCACTGGCTGCAATGATGGAGTCAGGATCTCAGATCACCACTCTCGAAATGCCTACCAGTGGCATGCCTTCACTGTGGGAGTGCTCGTGATTGTCTGTACCACTATCACCATTGTCTGCATACAAGAACAGAAGGGTATAGCTAGCTATACATATGTAGCTAGATCTATTGTTTGATCCAGATAGGTATCTTGATGCCCAAATAATTTCAGTCTATTTTCAGAGGAAATTGAAAAGAGTAAAAGAATTGGTTTTGTGCAAGGTCTGAGGGAGATATGTAGTTCTAGGTCTTCCTTCTCTCTTCTGATGATGAATGGATTTCTTGTCCTAGCTTTCCAGGTAATAATGAAAATTGAGTTTTTGCTAGCATGTAAATGAATCTGTCCTCCTTCTTAAGTTTGTACAGAATAATGTGATCTTGTATTTGACATATTCCGTCGGATTGAAGAAAGAGTACCCTTTCCTGGTCACAATCTCAATTGTTTCAGGCATTATCTGGACAATTCCTTTGAACATATTCTCTGGTGTTTTTGGAAAGAAGACGGTGTTGTTCGTTGCTTTGTGGATTTACATGCCCGTCTTGATTCTAGCTCTCTTTCTTGACTATTTCCCTCAGGGCACTTATGTTTGGGCCTGTTTTGTGGGAATAGGTTTGTCTTCCAACTACTTCTTTCCATGGTAAGTAGCTACACGATGAGACCTAGCAGTAGCTCTTGTATCCATGAAGCAGGCCCGTGTTATTCTCAAAAACACATCTGTGACTAGTATGGGTGAGCAGACCTTTCGACCTTTCCCACCTCACCCCCAAAGGTCGTGCCCAGACTAACTGGTCATGACTTTTTTTTACACTGAAGCTTCTATACTAGTTGCATGTCTCTACAGAGAGTGGCCACATAGCTCATTGGACTGCCCTATTATACTATTGACAGGTCTATGCTACCTGATGTGATTGATGAAGCTGCTCTCAGGAGTGACGTTCGTCACGAAGAACTTTTCTATGCTTTTCTCTCCTTTGTGTCCAACATATCTGGTGGATTTGGGGCTGGAATATCTGCACTATCGTATAAGTAAGACATGTTCTCCACACCTTAACTATAATAATGGTGGCTGTAATTAGCTACCAATTATGTGGCAAACTTCATGTACAATGTAGCATGGCATGGATCACACATGTAGTTATATTCCTAGCCCTTAGGTTGACTACATAGAATCCCCATTACATGGTCAGGATATAAATCACGGTCACAGAAAAATCAATTATTATAGCTTGTAACTGTAACATTATAGCTATGGAGTATTATATTATATTGTTCTCATTGTTGTGTGTTTGTTTGTAGAATTTCTGGCTATGATGAGAATGCATGTGAGCAGCCTTGGACGGTGCCTCTTACCCTGAAACTACTGTTATCCGTACCTACAATCTTGTCCCTTCTTACTACCCTTCTCTTCCTCCACTTCTACCCTATCACTGAGGAGACCAGAAGAAGAACCAAACAATTGCTTATGGAGCGAAGGTTAACTCCACACTACTGTATGTACTGTATGCTGATAATAAATTCTCCTATGACATCTTTGTTTTTATAGAGATTGTATTATGAATGATGGCAATGGTGTGAAGTCACCATTGCGCATAATTGGCATAACAGACAAGAAGGCAGGCTATCACTCATGCCCTATGAACAGCTCAGCTCTTGAAGCAGAGTTTAAACAATAGCTATAGATAGCTTAGCTATACACATTATTATCTTTTAACTGGAGTGTGCCGTGTGGGTGCATTAGTACCCTGCTCAGCAATAATTATAGAGCTCCTCTTCTACATGTCAAGTTGCTACTATACATGTATTGACAGTTGTCTCCATAGAAAAGACATCCATCACTACATAATTTGCTTGTCCTGGTCATGTCATTGTGTCACATGTTCTCTATCCAGAGCTGGCCTGAGGGTTCCACTGGTTGACTATATAGCTATAATACATGAATATTGGGCTAACAATGGACTGCTGTGTCACCTGAAGGAAGTGTGTGATAATGAATATGGAAGAAGAGAGTAGTCTCTCTCTGAATTTAGCTAGCTAGCTAGTCTAGAATTATTATTCAATATTCAAGGACTGACTGAGGGATGAAGGTAGGGCACACTGAAGTATGAACTGTATGTATTTCTAGACTAAAATATACTTAAAATTTACAGAACTGGTGTTATAACTGCTGCAGTAGCAGTGAAGGGAGGGTTCCACTGTGGAAGAAGCTGGCCTATGCTGTGGGTTCCATGCCTTACTCCATCACCAATATTGTGATTGGTACTTTCTTCTACATCTTTCTACTGGAAGTAGTCATTGTAATAATTATTTGCTATATAGCTAGCTAATCCTCCCATGTGCATTGGGTAGCTAACTATGAGATGTTCCAGTAACTATAAATCAGAACTCTTTACTTTTATAGATGGACCCGATTTATGTAACAGTCATTGTATTCTCTGGCTACTTGTGGGATGCCATCACTGATCCTGGCATTGGATTTCTAACTTCACACACCAAAACAAGATTTGGACGACTCAGAATTTGGTAATGGTAGCTAATGATTATGATACAGTAGCTAGCTAGCTTCTGTGTTATCTTAGCGACAGAAGCTGTGATATTGCACTCTCATACTTTCTTATATAGGATGGCATTGGCTATGGTGCCTGCTGCAATAGCATACTTCTTCGTGTGGTTTGTGCCTTCGTTGGATAACAAGCCTCAATATGTCAAGTTCATCTACTACTTGATCTTTTACTTTGCATTCCGTGTGTCAATGTCAGTAAGTTATAGCTCATAACTACGTAGCAACAAGTGAGCTTTACACACCATCAGATCCCCTTGACTTGTAATAAGCTACGTAGGTTGTTGAGGTGTGCCCTACCTTCTAATACATATAGAATATTGGTGAGCTATGAATAATAGTTCTATAGTCTAGCAATCCATTGTTTGCCTAATATTCACGCATACACTTCTTTACAAAGAACAGACTCAAGTAGCTAGTCAATATGAGAAATGTATCATAAATGTTATTATGATATAGGGCATCTACGTGCCATACACTTCTCTCATTATGCACATTTCCAATGACAACAAGAAAAGGGATTCTGTCATATTTTATAGTGAGTGCATTTGATAGCTAGCTCATGATCTGATATCTAGCAAGTTAGCTAGCAAGGGCACAAGTTGTTGAAAGATATAGAGGCCTTATAAAAATTTAATAAACTTTCTGGCCCCGCTATTACAGTGATCGCTCCACCCTCTTAGGAATTTGTTTCGAGCAAACAGGAAACATCATTGGAATGCTCATCTTCAACGTGTTCTACTCAGCCTTAGCTCACCCCTCAAAAGGCTGTAACATGGGAAAGAGAGTGCCAGACCCCCAGACTAGAGCTGCCTACCAGTGGCATGCCCTCACCATAGCAGTGCTCATAGTGGTCTTTGTCATCATCACTGTCACAGTCGTAAGAGAACAAAAAGGTAAGTAATTCTGCAGCTAGCTGGCTATACCAAGAGATCACTCAAATTGAATAACCTGATTGTATGTTTTAAAGCTAGCTAATACATATTTATTTGACACCTGATTGGTCAATATATACCCTTCACATTCAGTGATAGCACTTAGCTGAAAATAGACACTGCCACTTAGCTATGTCAATCTTTTCTTTTTTAGATCAAATAGAGAAAAGCAAAAGTGTAAACCTGTTGAAAGGTATAAAAGAGATATGTGGCTTCAGGCCATTCTTTTATTTCGTGATGCTGAATGGACTCAATTGGTTAGCTTTCCAGGTACACAAACATAGCTATGCTAAATAGCTAGTCATATCACAGGACTATATCATATTGATTAATGTTGCTACACCGGTTAAGACCCATCTTCTTCTTTCTAGATTTTGCAGTCAAATATAGTCCTATATATGAAGTACTCTGTTGGAATCAAGAAAGATTTCCCTTTTATTGCTGCACTGTTTACCATCTCAAGTGTCATTTGGACAATCCCCTTTAAGATTATGGCTGAAAAATGTGGCAAGAAGACAACATATTTCATTGGGATGTGGATCTTCATGCCTCTCTTCATCATACTACTTTATTTAAATTATTTCCCACTTGGAGCATATATTGGGGCACCATTTCTAGGAAGTGGTGCAGCATGTACTTACTTGTTGTCATGGTAAGCATATGCATGCATTTGTGTGTGTGGGGGCATAAATTTTAGTTTTAACTTTGTAAAGGGGAATTACCTTAGATTAGTCCAATGCTTTGAAGAACTGAGGATGTCATGCCTCCCAATATGACAAATTTATTTGCTTGATAGAAGATAGCTACAATTTTGCTTGAATTCCATGAATTCCACAGTATATATAAAAGGTGGCACAATTTTGCATGAATGAAGTAAATTATGCTTGTGCAAGATCAAAAAAGAGGGATAATGAAGCAAAAAGAGGAATGGTTGGGATGTAGTCAAGTCCTTTGGTGGCTAGTAGCAAGTTGCATTTAATTGGGGTGAGTGCCACACTAGTGAATCGAGTGAGAGTTGGCCTACATCTTAACATTTCCATGAATCCAAAGTTTCATAACTTTTGTACAGCAAGTAAATTGGCTCCACTGTTGAGGAAATTAGAACACAGCATAGCAGCAGCCAAATTACAAAGGGGACCCTTTAATGAATGAAGCAGTGATTAGATCATGAGAGGTTTATTATTGCATAACCCCCCCCCCCCCCCCCCCCCCCCCCCCCAATGATAGGTCAATGCTGCCTGATGTGGTTGATGAAGCTGCACTGGTGAATGGTGTCCGCCGCGAAGAACTTTTCTATGGCTTCTTTGTGTTTGTAACCAAGTTAGCGATGGGTTTGGGAGCTGGAGTGTCTTTGATATTCTACAAGTGTGTTGAGATGATTAGCTATGCATAAAATTAATCTGACCACTTCCTCTCGCCCTGCATAGCTACATGTACATATTATAGTTAGTAGTTCTCAGTACTAGCTAGTTAGCTATAACTACTAGCTAGATACATAGACATTTATGATCACACTTCTTACAGCTATAGGACACACCCACTTTCTTTTCTTTCACTGGCCCTTATATAGCTACAGTAAAGCTTGAATTGCCAGATTTCATGGTTTCTTTTCCAAAAAGGACCACAGATATTTACGTAGCTACCCCATGAAATTTTCCTGCTAGATGTCAATGTGGCAGAGTATAATTAACAGAACAAAGATTGACCACTTCCTTCATCCCTACCTTTGTGCTTAGTTTTAGAGCAATGGTCATCACTTTTTTTCTTCTTTTTTTTCTTTTTACAAAAGTAGTAATTTTCCCTGCTTTTTATAAGCCATGATTCTCTCTTTTGTTGTGCAAAGAATTGCAGGCTACAATGAGAACGCCTGTGAGCAACCATGGACAGTAGCCCTGACCTTGAAGCTACTTGTGGCAGTCCCTCCAATCCTGATCATCCTCACTTCCCTCATCTTCCTTCACTTTTATCCCATCACTGAAGAGACTAGGATGAGAACCAAACGCTTGCTTGCAGAACGAAGGTTTGTAACAAAAAATATAGCTATCACCGTTAGCTACACCTATGGATGTATAACAACCAGCTACAGTAAATCCTGATAACAACGTATATTAGCTAACCATCTTAGCCTGTTATCTTGTTTGATTATTTAAATACTTACTGCTTTCGTGGTTACAGAGCACATATCATGGATAATGGAAATTCTGAAGGACTCACCAGTGCTCAGCTCTCATCTACAAAACCAGTACCCGATGAGGACCCATAATAATTATCTTATTAATGATTAATTTTAATTAATAATGGCCCGCCCCTGATCTCGCGCGTTATTTCGCGCATAAAATAAACAAGCCCCACCCCCTAACATTATAGCAAAGAGCAAAGCTTTTTGCACAATGGCAATGGCACGAGGCTCCTCGAGTTTGGGAAAGGAGAGAACTGGGGATGAGGAACCCTTTTTGAGTCACACACCTCCGCCTGAATTTGAAACTAGCTCCAGCTCCAGCTCCAGTCCTGACAGTAAACTGAGGAGTGCAGCTGTTCTAACCAGTAACAACATGGCCAGCAGCTATGAGAAGGTAGGTGTTTCAGTGAGTTAGGGATAGAGCTAAAACTTTGATGTTGTCCTATACTAAATAAGCAGCTGCTGAACACATATAGGCAGCTGTAAGGGGAGAGAAGTGGGACATAGGAGACTATCATGTTACCTTCCACTCCCTCCCAACTACTGACTGCTGTATCTTGACTTTCTGCAGCTTCTCATAATTATTATGTGTAGCTACTTTCTAAGTTTGCTGATAGCTGAATGCTCTGTGAAGCAGTTCCTATTTAGTCACCAAAAACTAGAATGAGATCCAATTTGATTGATCATAAGCAAAGGTCAACATAAGCAGAATTTTGTTGGTTGGCTATTTCCTTAGCAATCAGAAGTGATATTTCTAGCTCTGTTATAACGATCATCATTCTCAGATCACACAGCTGGTTTCTCATGATCAGATCATGCAGCTGTATTGTGGTGACCTTAAGTTAATACCTGTAGTACATTAGTTCCAAGCCAATACATACATGGTATACTACACTCATCACACAATCATGGTGGGGGGAATGATTTTGAAAATCAATAGCCTTCATGGAGTAAGGTTTTGAGTCACAATTACCGCCCCATTTTACAGTCTGTTTCAGTGCTCCAGTCTGACAAAGTTCCTGTTTGGAAGAAGTTGGTGTATGCCACTGGTTCCATGCCCTATGCCATGATCAACACTGTCGTTGGTTTCTACTTCAGCATTTTCCTTCTGGAAGCAGTCATAGTGAGTCTAGCCATTAAAATCTTCTTTACCTACATGGTTAAGTTTACCAGTAGAAGTCAATTGCTATTGGGTATAAAATGTCAGTACAATTAACTTCCATTGCCTACGGCCATACCATGCTGAATACACTGGTTCTTGTCTGATCACTGAAGTTAAGCAGCGTTGGGCCTGCTCAGTACTTGGATGAGTGCAGCTCCATAGTTGAAGGTGTGCTTAAACTGAAATTTGTGGCTTAACTGTATGTGAGTGAGTGAGAGAGAGTGACACCCATTAAATTGAAACTTAGGACAGCCATTTTGGGACTATCTGAAATTTGCCTTACTCTAAAAAAAGCTCTGCCTTTGGAATTTCTCTTTGGAATTACCTCGCTCAACCCTTAGAAATTACCTTTGGAAATTACTTTTGGAAACTACCTTTGGAAATTACCCCGCTCAATCTTTGGAAATTACCCTGCCAAACCTTACGTTTGGAACCTTGCTCTACTATTGGAAATTACCCTTCTCTAACCTTAACCTTTAGAAATTACCTTTGGAAATTACCTTGCTTACCTTTGGAAATTACCCTGCTCTGCCTTTGGAAATTGCTCTAGCTTTAGAAATTTGGAAGTTATACATGAGAGAAGCTACGCCCATTCCATGCTAACCCTACATATAGAGTGCTACCACACTCTCTGATAAATGTATCTTGAAGAGATGAGCCCATGTTTTTATTGCACTCTTCCACATCATCATTTTCCCAGATGAGTCCTGCCTTTGTATTAGTGATTGTCTTCTCTGGGCGTGTGTGGGATGCCATTACTGATCCTATAGTGGGCTACCTCATCTCCTTGACTAGGACTAGATTTGGTCGACTTAGACCATGGTAAGTATCCATGTTATCATCATCGGGGCAAGTGAAGCAAACCCACACACTGATCAACCATATGTGCTTTGTGTCATAAAAAAGCAAAAAAACAAACAAAAAAAAACACAGTTACACGGAAAGGGTCAAAGTTCAATTTATCTGTCCAACAGGCCCAAACTCAGAAAAATAATGTAGTAAAATGTTTCAGGAACTACTACCTAGATAATGAATATTTACAACATTGTTTTGGGTCCCCATGCATGAAACCGATATTCTGATCATGCACCTGCCTTTGATATTCTTTAATTTGCTCTTATTTTAGGTTGGGATTGGCTGCAGTTCCTACAGGTGTGATCTTATTTTTCATGTGGTTTTCACCTATCCCTGATGACCAGCCACAATACGTCAAGTACTTTTACTATCAGATCATGTATCTCCTACTCCAAGCCTCACTAACGGTAAACAAACAAACAAAACAAAACAACAAACAACAACATTTCTATAATTAGAACAACAATATTTCTATAATTAGAACAGCAACATATAATTAGGCAATCTCATTCATCATAGTGAATCGCAAGTTAGTTATCCAATGTAAGATGCAAAAGAGCTGCATGTGTAAACTTGAGGCTATTCCTGAATAGATGTGTAGCTTTTCCTCAATAGATGAAAGTTTTCATTGCAGTCAATTTGCACTTTACATTTGGACAACCTTCAGTACTTGCAATTCACTGTCACAACATTAATAATCAGAGCGTTTTCCCCATACATTTTCTTGCATTGATAATAACAATCTTCTCTTTTCGCATGTAGTGTATTCATGTCCCATACACTGCTCTTACCATGCACATTTCCAACGACAACAAGCAAAGAGACTCTGTCACACTTTATAGTGAGTTACTTCTACATAATTTATATGGACCTGTACACCTAATCATACTCCTGTCCTGATGCAGCATGCCAACGTTGAAGCTCTCAATGTGGTATATTTTTCCTAATCCTGATAGAAGTGTCTAAATATAGGTGTCCTAATAATACAGTGTCCTTATTAGAGGTGTCCTAATAATACAAGTGTCCTGATTAGAGAGGTGTCCTGAAATATTGCAATAAAGTGTCCTGTTGGTATAATTATATTAAAGACTTCAAGTGAAGGCAAGGACATGTACATACATACGTTGCTATATATTGATGACATAATTATTGATGACATAATTATTGATGACATCATTAATAATTATGTATAAAGGTTCTAGCATGCAAGCTATGATATGCATTTTTGTGATAATCATTACATACACATGCAGGGATGATATTTGAAGCAGTTGGGACTCTTATAGGAATAGGGGTCTACACAATCTACTTTGTGAGCTTGGTGGGATCGACTCCCGAAGACTGTGATGGCGGAGAGAGACTCCCAGACCCTGCAAGGAGGGCTGTGTTCCAGTGGATGGGTTTCACCCTTGGCTTGCTCACAATTGCGTGTGTCTCTATCACTGTCATAGGAATAAAAGAGCAAAAAGGTGTGGTGTTTTCTGTGGTGCTGACAATTGTCAATGAGTTCCTAAAATAGTAGTTAACACTTGGGGCCTTGTAGGGTCTTTTTTGGACTAATGGTCCAATGTACATAGTTTGAAACTTCTTTTTTTTATATCTTAGTCGGTAATAAAGAATTACATTCATCACCTCTATAAAAATAATCATACTGCTAATTTAAAAATTCCTTTGATTTACCAGAGGAGGCAAGAGTGGATAAGAAGATAGGTTTCTTCAAAGGTTTGAAGGAGATCTGTGGATTTAAGCCGTATATCAACTTGATCTTCATGGAGCTGTTCTCATGGATGGCACTTCAGGTGTGTTACATGTGAATAATTATTGGCTCATATAAACAGGTATCATAGAATACAGTGGCCCCTCCAAATAATGCACACTTGGGGATCCAACCTTTCGTCCTTTGTAGAAAGGTTGTCCTCTTTTGTATATTTTTGTTGAGAGGTTTGTCCTCTTTCAGAGTGTTCTTTATCAGAGGCTAGCTCCACTGTATTAATTGAATGAACGTAAAACCAAACTACAATTCTTTCTGAGATTTAAACCTGGTGATGTATGCCATTTTAACAAGACATTTCTCATTTTCTATGCATTACTTTTCTTTACGTAGTTCATTCAAGGTAACACGGCTCTCTTTCTCAAGTACTCCGTTGGACTGGGGGACCAATATCCCTACGTCATAACGATATTACTGGTGTGCACTGTTCTCTGCATGCCCCTCAGCCAACTCCTCATTCTTAAGTTTGGGAAGAAGACAGCGTTTTATGTTGGAATGTGGAGTATTCTGCCTCTCCTTCTGTTCATGCTGTTCCTTGATCGATTCCCATATGGTGCATACCCACTGAATGCCTTTGCAGGACTAGGGGTGGCTACTGCTTTCCTTTTGCCATGGTAAGAGCAAGCCACCTCTTTAAAAAATTCCAGGTGTCATTGTTGGACGGATTAGTGTGAAATTAATCAAAAAATATTCATTATGAGCATTGCCATTATCTTTTCCTTCAGGTCAATGCTTTCAGATGTAGTTGATGAAGCAGCACTTAAGACTGGAGTTCGTCGTGAAGAGCTCTTTTACGCTTTCTTTGTGTTCGGGAACAAGTTTGGCAGTGGAGTCACTCTGGGTATATCTCAAGCCGTTTTAAAGTACATACTCATCAATTGGACAATTTATATTAGCTACAAAAGGACAACCTTTTTCAGCCCTAGCCCTAGCCCTAGCCCTAGCCCAATAGAAGGCAATAGCTCTCAAGCATTAGCTCTAAGACTCTTATAACTGATGACACAATACGCAAGCTTCTATAAAACAACAACTTGCAGTTTATGGTGAATTTCAATTTTGCACTTTTAGGATTGCCGGCTATGACGAGTACACTTGCGAGCAGCCATGGACAGTTAATTTGACCTTGAAGCTAATGATGACAGTCCCTTCAGTCATCTTGGTCCTCCTGTCTCTCCCTTTCCTCCACTTTTATCCACTTAATACTAAAAGCATTGAGAAAACAAAACAGTTGCTAGCTACGAAAAGGTATGGAGAGTAATTAGGATGACTATACGGAAAAAGATTTATTCCAATACACTAGCTATTCACCATTCAAGGTATTAATGAGTCAGGAATAAATATTGAACTTTGAACTGGCATAATAATTTCCGTTGTCCAGGGAGACTTTCTATATCATTTAAAAAAAATTTTTTTTTTTACAACAGACAGCGTCGGAGTACGAGTGATGATAGTCCGTATGTTGCTGACAGGCACATAAGTCCTGCAATCATATCGGTAAAAGAAAGGAATGAGGATGCTTCTGAGGACAATTTAAGAACAGAAGTGAAGTTCGATGTCACTGACTCCCAGCAAACTGATCTATAGTTTTCACTTTTAAAGATTAATTTTTAATTTGATTTGTATCCACCAAAATTGTTATTTATTCAGGTCTCGTTTTAACTTTATCTAATGAACTAATCATGGCAGGGTCCAACAGAGTCCTGGAATGTGTTGATCTCAAATAGTTTATACCCCTGAGGATTGGTAAATTCAGATAGTCCATCATGACGGAATCTGACTTCCAGTTCACTTTTTTTTTTTGCCCCCTATAATGAATATTACAACAAGAAAGTATAATATTAGTATTAGCAACCAGATATCTAATAGTCATTTAGAGGTTGGTCCTCTAATTGGCCAGTGTTTATTAGAGGTTCTGTTCTATTCTAGCTATATAGCTTTCTATATCACATGGAGCACAGGCCTTGGAGAAATTACATAAATTAATCATTCTGAGGGGGGGATTCATAATCATCTTTCAACTCACCAACTTGAGCTATTCCCTCCTAGCTGTTGTGTTCAGTCCTTTACAGTGGCTACAAAGGAAAGCGTGGAGGTAGCCATTATCATTTCATATCCTTCCCCCTCCCTGCCAGTAATGTAACGCTTACCCCAGAATGGGATCATCATGGACCAAATCTTATAATTTATATATGTAAATGAAATGTTCATAATGTAATTGTGGAAATAGTCTATTCCAACTCATACCCATTAAGAGTCAAAGCAATGGTCACGTTTTCTACCAATTCTGTAGTGCAGATGTCATCAGTAAATTCACCAGTAAACTAGCTAGTATAACACCTTACCTGGATGTGTTGTGGCTATCCTTTTGAACATTCCTTCCAGCTGCTAGTTGCCTCCAACTCGGTTTGCCATATTTGGCAGTGTTGTAATTCTGCTCAGTAATGATGCCGAACAGGCACCTGCTACAATTTCCAGAGTTATTCCTGTCAATAACCTCGATAGCACTGGTCTTCAGTCTGAGGTAAGTAGCAAGGCTTAGGGTGTCCCAACTGGCCGTGTCTTCAATGCAACATCAATATCACTTCATTATAAGTTTGAGGGGGGATCTGGATGATGCACCTAGTTCAGAATGATCTATCATTTCAAGAAACTTGTTTCCACTCAGTTCCGGTGACGTAGGGCAACTGAATTAATTATTCTCACAATCATTCGTCCTGCAATTGATGGGGAAGCCCCTAATTGATTAGTTTTTACTGTGTCTAGTTATGGTACTTATCACAGGGGTGTATCCACCACTCCGGTTGGTCCGGTTTTCACCGGACCACTTTTATTATCCAATTAATAATTATAATTTCATCCCATGCCTGCAGAGTTAGCTAAGTGATTATATGAACCTTCAAGAATCATGATCACATTAACATCCTTCTGATAAGTAGGGGTATGTCAAAATTAAGCAGACCACTTCTCTTTAGGTCCATTTGTACCATTGATTTTGACCTCTGTAAAGAGACGATCTTTTTGTGGCCAAGTGGTTGCTGTAGGACAGGTTTCGCTGTACAAGCTAGCAAGCAGCATGATGGCCCGGTGTACTTGCGCGTGGGATCACCATCACCATGCCCACTTTATCCTTTCGAACCCTGGCCCGGCGCCGGCGCGGCCTTGTTAAATTGTGTAGTCTGGCTGCGCCGACCCTTTACCGTTCCTTTTCCTCCAGAAAAAGGAGGTAAAGGGTCGGCGTCGCCAGACTATACTTTTTTGCTGGCTCTCAATTTTTAGATACATCTCCTCCTGTACACAAAACTGGTAGTCTCACGAGCAGCCCATTTGCGGCTCGCGAGACGGTACGGTACGGATCGGTGGTACATAGTATAGTACATGGCCATGGTATGGTATAGCCGACCCTTTACCATATTGTCACAATGAACGTCTCAAGCTCATGGCATGGCACGCAATGACACCCTGGTGGAAATGTTTGGAAGAAGTTGCCGCATGAGGTCTCTCTGTAAACTGCAGGTGTGAGACGCAGGGCTTATGCCTTTACAATTCAGTTTGTTTGTTGGTATCTATAAAAATAGTAGCTAGCTATAATAGCTAGCTGGCTAATGGTCTGGGCTTATCTGTCCATAACTTTAGGTGGCAGGTATTCTGTTTGTTGGTGTCTTAATAGTGGGCTACCAGTTCCTTCCTCGTATACTGTCAAGGAGTGTGAGTCAGGAAGTTCTACGAAGTAAGGCAAAGTCACCTGTATCATTTCAGCGTAAGTGGGTTTGGGGGGGGGGGGGGGGGGGGAATCAGCTACAAGAGCAGTGGAAATTTTATGGCAGCTAGAACATGATCCGTGCTTTCAAAGAGTTAGTTAATTAAAGGGCAAAGTCACTAACTGGACCTCATTTTTCTACATTTTAGCTTCATGTTTAAGCATCACTGTTGCATTCATTTTGTTATAGCTACAGTGGCGGATTTAGGGTGGTTCCTAGGGTTCCATGGAACCCCCCTTTCATACAATAAGGCTGGCAGAGTCTCTAAGCAACTTATAAGAGTCTCCTAACCTACGTACTAATTCGATCTTCTGGAGACTTATTCTACGATCGATCACGGGCCCCGCCTTTTCCGAAACTGTTTAGCTAGAAAGGGAATTTTCCACTGCTACGTGCTGTTTATAAGCGCCAACAGCACTGCCAACAGCAAAGCAACTTCTCTGGGCCATGGACTACAGCCTAGTGGGTAAAGTTTAACCAAAAGGGTAAAGTGGGCGTGGATTTTCCGCGCTTGTGTGCGGATACAATTGGAACCCTCCTTTCCATTTTTCTAGATCCGCCACTGAGCTACTAACATGATATTGTGCTCTTGGGCTGTTTAGATAAAGGCCCAGTACCTGCACAACATGATAAGAAGGTCGTAGCAAGGCAGAGGGCCATCCAGTTCACACCCTCAGGACGTAAATTCATTGTGGAGGGAAAGGAGAAGAAGATTCTGAGTGGAGCCATTCACTACTTCCGTGTGGTACCAGCTTACTGGGAGGACAGGCTGACCAAACTCCAAGCTGCTGGCCTCAACACTGTCGAGACGTACGTATGCACAGCATATTATGTATGAGTGTCGTGAGTATGTCATTTTACATGTCGCTTACAGGTACATGCCATGGAACCTGCATGAACCAACTCCTGGCAAGTTTGACTTTACAGGGATCCTGGATGTGGTGAATTTCCTTACCATGGCACACTCCCTTGGACTGCATGCCATCGTGCGACCTGGACCATACATCTGCTCCGAGTGGGAACTAGGAGGACTCCCTGCGTAAGTATACATCACCATTCTAACCCACGTGTGGTCACCCTTTCACCCCTACCTCTTTCTCTTCACCCTCCCTCCCCTCACTCTCTCTTAGCTGGTTATTGCACGATCCACACATGGTGGTGCGTACCATGTACCCTGGCTACTTGGAAGCAGTGCGGCGTTACTTCACCAAAGTGTTTGAATTGCTGACTCCATTGCAGTCTGTATATGGAGGTCCCATCATTGCCTTCCAGATTGAGAATGAATTTGCACACTACTTCAAAGACTTGCAAGATGGAAAAAAGTATATGAGCTTTCTGTACAAGGTGAGGGGATCTTGGTAGGGGGTGGAGTCAAGATAGGGTGGGAGGGACATGGAGATTTAGAGTCTCGGGTGATTTCAGTTAGTGAGTCTTTTGGCTTTGATGGCCAAACTTTTATATTAAATGCTAGTTGTACAGAGTCCAAATTTCATAGGCTCTGAGTTGTAATTTTTCCGACCTACGGAAATTTCATTCCAGTTAGTATGTTTCTACTTGGATCATTAATAATTGTTTGATTTATTCTTCAGCTGATGCGTAGTTTAGGAGTAATGGAGCTTCTGTTTACTTCTGATGGTCAGACTGCTGTGGACACCTCCCTCAAGCTCCGCCCAGCTCAAGACGTCTTGCTCACTGTCAACTTCATGACTGATAGAAATGGAATCAAGAACCTCATAAGAGTTCAAGTAGGGTGATCATATGATGATCATGTGACAGCACCCATGTGATATCTTGTATCTCACTGTTACAGCCGGATAAGCCACCAATGGTGATGGAGTTTTGGTCGGGCTGGTTTGATCACTGGAATGAGGTCCATCTCAGTCGCGACCAGCTGCCTCGTGAATTGGGGATTAATGTGGCTGCTCTCTTGGACAAAGGTGCATCCATAAACTTCTACATGTTTCATGGTGAGTCATCCAAGAACTTCATCTTCTAGGTAATCATAGGAACTTCCCCTTTCTTTCTTATAGGGGGGACTAACTTCGGTTTCATGAATGGAGCCAATTGGGGCGACTCTCGTGCAAGTTCATACCTCCCAACCATCACCAGTTATGGTAGGTTACCGTCACATGACCAACTGTGTGATCATGTGACACTCACTTGACCAGATTATGGAGCTCCTCTGAGTGAGAATGGAGATGTCACTCAGAAGTACCAGGAGATAAGGAAAGTGATCCAGGAGAAGGAACCCAACAGCATGGGTAAGTCAAGTTTATGGATAACCACACCTTATACCACTATGTCGTACCTCAACACTTATGCAGTCTTTAACCCTCTGCCTTCCATTCCCAACAACATCCCCACTGCCTCTTATGGAGACATGAAGTTAACCCTCTACATGTCAATACTCGAAACCCTCAATTACCTCCCTGTAAGTATGTGAGTCACATGACCATCATGTGACTATCACTGTGTTGTTACGTAGGAACCGCATGTTTCGGAGACGCCAATACCAATGGAGTTTCTTCCCCTACATGGGTGTGGCCAGTCATATGGGTTTGTGCTCTATCGCACTCTCATCCCCTCCACTGCACACACTATCAAAGTACACAAACTCAATGACTTTGGAATGGTAAGGAGAGTCTGTATTGAATGCCTTAATTAACCCTTAGTTGTCTTATTGCAGGCTATAGTAGACAGTAAACCAGCACATATGCTGTCATTAATGCCTTAATTAACCCTTAGTTGTCTTATTGCAGGCTATAGTAGACAGTAAACCAGCACATATGCTGTCATTAATGCCTTAATTAACCCTTAGTTGTCTTATTGCAGGCTATAGTAGACAGTAAACCAGCACATATGCTGTCATTCTTCGATATGCAGACTTTTAGTATTCCCAAGTCAAAAGACAATCAGGTATGCTTCCCCTTACCAGATTGGTCTCTATCAGTCATGTGATATTTCATATGACTTATCATGTGACTGTTAATACTGGCAGAATGGTCAAAGAGTGTTGGATATTTTGGTAGAGAATGCTGGGCGTGTCAACTATGGCCAACCCCTGGAATCAAGAAAAGGTGCATGCTTGATCACATGATATCATGTGACTCACTACCTTTGACTACACAGGAATTTTGAGTGATGTAGAAGTGGATGATAATATCCAGAAGAAATGGAAGATTTATTCCTTGGAGTTCAAACCATCATTCATAGAGAGGTTGGTTAATTAACACTCTCTGGGTCTTCTGCCCCAATGTATAGATCTAATCACAGTATTTTGAAAATTTAATGATTGATCAAAGCAGATATCTATTTCCCAGCTTTGATACGTAGATTGATAGGATCCTAGTGATTTAAACAAGTTAGACACTAGCTATTTAGTTGGTTTCTAGAAATCCTTAGGCCTGCTTTGCTCGCAATTGAATTCCACATACGTAGAAAGCATCTTACTATTATGTATGCAGCATAGAGTCTGGTGGTCTGTGGTCCAGGACTCCTGCTCCTTCACACCTTGCCCCATCTCTCTTCAAAGGAACCTTCTCCATCAGTGGCAAACCTGCGGACACTTTCATAGATATGGAGGTACTGTGGAACTTTGTATAATTATATCCTGTGTTGTGTCATTATGATTGTGTTGATTGCAGGGGTGGGAGAAAGGTGTGATCTTTATTAATGGAGTGAATCTGGGTCGTTACTGGAAAGTGGGTCCACAGAGGACACTATATATCCCAGCTCCCATTCTCAAGAGAGGTGTCAACAAGGTAGGTGCATGTAGGATGACGTTTGCCTCACTTTGAACACATGTTGAACATGCATGCACATGCACAGGTGATGATATTTGAGATGTACACTCCTAGTAATCCTCAGAAAATCACCTTCAGAGATAATCCAGTATTGAATACAAACTAGTGGCTTATCCTCCCCCCTCTTCTATATATGCTACTTCTTTACTCCTCCCTCCATGCCCCCTCACTCTGTTACTCTGTTTCTCCATTTACTCTCTTCCCCCCCCCCCTCCCCCCCTCCCCTTAATGGTCCTATCTCCCTGCCCCCTCATTCTGTCAGCAATGCAATTATCATTATACTGTGCAAGAGAAAATTCAATTTGGCATTTCAAAAAGTGATCTGGGAAGACTTGCCTTCCATGGAGAGGGTGTAGCTAAGGTGATATGTTATGTTATGCTCAAATAAGAAAGAGGTTGACTCTAATCCAGCATGTGATGACTGTGGGCTGTTCATTATGATGTTTTATACATGTAGCCATACACATCAGGGAATAATCTAACTTGCTAGACTCTTATAAATCCTGCACCCACTCAGTTTTAAGTGTTCACTATAAAGAAGTAGAGACATGTTACTAGAGTAGCTGGAAGTTTATAACTGGCAGTGGTTAAAATGTTTGGAGGAAATTACCACACGAGACCTCACACTATATTATCATCAGACACTTTTACTAGTATAATCTCTTTGGCTAACAGGACACATGGAAAAAATGAAGTGCATTCCTTTTTGAAGACCTGAGAAGGAAACATTTTTTTGTAGGAAACAGTGTAAGATACGCAAGGGCACGGCATATTTCATAATAATAATAGAAACAAGGAAATTTGGCATAGGAAACAAGGAAAATTGCCGTGCCTATAAATTTCTTTATTACAGGTTTCAGGCTATATAGGATATCTCCAATTTTTCATAATTAAATAGGGGCAAAAGCCGCAGTAATAATGGGAACTAATTTCCTACACAAGAAAATGTGGCTGTTCAGATAAAGCCCCAGTGGCTGAGAAGAAAGGCAGAGGGCCATCCAATTTGCACCCTTATCGTACACTCTCATCATTGTGGAGGAGGAGAAGAGAAGAAGATTCTGAGTGGAGCCATTCAGTGTGGTGCCAGCTAGCTTACTGGGCAGACAGGCTGACCAAACTCCAAGCTGCTGGTCTGGTCTCAACACTTACATATGTACAAGTATCTGAGTGTGTCATTTTTACATTTCACTTACAGGTACATGCTCCATTGCAGCCTGCATATGAAGGCCCCACCATTGCCTTCCAGATTGAGAAAGACTTTGTAGTAGAGGGAAAGAAGTACATGGACATCCTGTACAGATCTTAGGGAGGGAGTGGAGCATGGGGTGGGAGAGTTTTGGGTAAAAATCAAGTTCTTATCATTTTTGTTCAGGTCATGTTTTAAATTTATAATTATTATAATTATCTAATGAACTAATCATGGCAGGATCCAACAGAGTCCTGGAATGTGTTGATCCCAAATTGTTTATATCCCTGAGGATTGGTAAATTCAGACAGCCCACGATGAAATCTGACTTCTGGTTCACTTGGTTTTTGCCTCTATAATGAAACAATATCACAGATTGTAAGTAGTGCTGAAAACCTAATAAAGGACACCACTGGAACCAGTAACAGACTAATATGAGGTTTTCTCTAAGGGATAGACTATTAATTAGAGGTTGGTCCTCTGTTGGAGTGTCCTAGCCCTAGCCTCGTACCCAGGTCCGCTTTTTTCGCGGGGCTTTTCCACCGCCCCGCGAAAAAAGCGGGCCTGGGTACGAGGCTAGGAGTGTCCTTCCATTCTAATCCACTATACCTAGTGGCCTACTTCTATGGGTGTCCAATAGTATGGATACTGATAAGCCTTCCAATAAGTTGTCTTCAGGTGCATCTTGTCATGATCCAGTTCGTGCCGAGGTAA
The DNA here is from genome assembly GCA_963924555.1 of Crambe crambe. Lineage (NCBI taxonomy): Eukaryota > Metazoa > Porifera > Demospongiae > Poecilosclerida > Crambeidae > Crambe > Crambe crambe. The sequence goes on from OZ004592.1 coordinate 2,429,609, forward strand.
GACAGACCCATATCCTCTTTCTGGCTTTCCTGTGTCACGTGGAGCACAGGCCTTGGAGAAATTATCTTGTACTATCATGCTGGGATATTCTTTGGTCTCATAATCATCTTTCAATTCGCCAACTTGAGCCATTGCCTCCTGTTGTGTTGTCTTTGCATCCTTTAGTGACTACAGGGGGGGAAAAGTGTGGAGGTAGCCATTATCACTTCCCCCTAATTATGTAACCCTTACCCCATCTGTTAGGTCTCCAATACGATTATATGTAGCCTTAAGGAGATTCCAGTCTTTAGTTTCACACTTGAAGATATCATAATCCTTGGGTTCAGATTCACGGTCATCATTCCTGCAACAAAACCTTAATTAGCTTAGTACTTTAAATGGAATCAGGATTTATCTCACCATTTTGAATTCAGAGTTCCTCTATTGTATTTCATGTGATTAGAACGTAAAAATAAACTGCCTTTAAGATGAGTTGCATTTTGAGAAGCCATCATGAAGTCCTTGTATGCTGGTTACCGTGGTGATAGCTCATGGCGCGCGCGATGTGCAATGAACTTTCGACCTCACGCGCACGTGGTAAGCTGCACATAATTAGTACGTACGTACGTACGTATGTGGTGAGAGTGTGGTGTCTTGTGGTATTTGCATCGCGTCCGAAATGGCAATGTCGAGTTTGATTTTGGCGCTGGGAGTAAGCTTACTTGTAAGGGTAGTATTTACTTGTCAGCCTCCAGACTGTGACCACCCTGACTGTGGATCATGCGGTAATGCTTGCTGTCATTTGGAATTCAAATTTGGTTAGTGTATGTATGTAGCTACCGTACTAAGCTAATAATATTCTGATCATAAACAACTTGCAAAATCACCTGCATGGGTAACCATTTCATTAGTTTTCAGACAAGGAGTCCCCCGGCAGCACATATGTATGGCATAGCCCAACTATGAGGGCACTGGGGACATGCTAAGAGAATATACAATACAGACTTCCACTGGTGCACATTGACAAGTAATATTAGACGCTTTCCTTCCCTCAAGGTTGGTAAAGGGTCAACTACACCAGACTATAACTATAGTATGACAACCCTGGTGTCACTGGTTCAGCAAGATTGGGGACCTACCTTGAGTCTGTGATTAAACCCCTGGATGTTGATTGGATGGTAAATGTATTATTAGACCACATGATTCTTAGGACACATGACAATCGCATGGCATAAGCACCTGTGTGAGTTCAGCATTAGTATTTGGAAAGGAAACAGGCTATACTAGTAGTCCATCCCTTTCCTTATGTTGTCTAGAGCTGAAATTATCCTTCTGTGGGTCATTATAATCCTTTCTTGTTCTGGGCACTGTGGAACTCTTGGACCCTTGTACTCTTATCTCTATTCTTTTCCCATTGTCATAGACCATGCAGGAAATCCAGGAAAGCTTATTAACTTCATTAGGTGTGGTGCTCTTAATGTTGTTGTTTTTTTTGTGTTTTAGCGGTGTCCCCTGGTGAAGTCTATCAGGCAGTAGTAAGCAACTTGAAAGCAGGTATGTATTATTGTGTCATGTACATGTAAAGTACTTTCAATTTCTCTATTCATTGTGTTGGGAAAGTCAATTGTGAGTGTACATAATGTGTGTGCATGTGTATAGCATTATTTTATATGCAAGGGCCAACTGCAAGTAGCTTTTTGAGCTGATATTCATCTCTTAATATTGTAGAAATCAATCAAGGCAATTACAATTATGCATGTGCTGTTCTACTATTCACAACACACCATACTGTACATACTGTTGCCTGGGTCATGACCTGAGAGTTAGAGTTAGCTTGCTGGCTCGCTGAATTAAGTACTGAGACAGAAGAATAAGCTCTAGAGTGCCTGTAAGAACAGTAATTGTGTAATAATTAGTTTGTGTGGGCATTGTATGCAGCAAGCGAAAAAATATACCATGTAGCAGGAAATTCTCTCATGAAATCTGTAATAAAATAATATTTTCTTTGTGGTGTAGGAGGTGCTGATAAGAACTACAGCTTTGTTAACAGTACAGATAAACGGAAAGAAAAACTTCCTGGCGGTGTGCTGTATACTTTGCAGGGTACACACACTACAACTACACCATCACACCTCAGCGAGACATTGAACATGGTTGTCACTTCACCAGACCCTCAATCGACTATTCTTCAGGTAACTCCTATGCTTCCATATTAATTTTTCTAATAATTAGAAAGAGAGCCTTTTAACAGACTAAACGGCTGAAGTGCTAACCTTCAGCGCACATGTCATGCTTACAATATGCATAACCAGCCCTCTCTCCCCCAAAGAGAGCTGGATCAAGTAATCCTTCTTCAAAGAAAAAAATCTATAAAAATTTAGTGTATCATGATTTGAATGTAGACTCTCAAGTTTTAGGTATTATATATACTAGTACTGGAATGGATAAAGCAACGGACAGACACATGCACAACTGACTCTTGTGCATGTATAACACGGATGGATTTCACATTAAGAGTTTGCAATAAAATTTATGATGTTCTAGTGTACACACTAGAAACACTAGCAGAAGTTGGAACGATTGATGACATCATGCTTATTCAACTTTTCGTGGAGCTTAACTTTCACACTACTCATTAAATCCGTGAAAAGTGCAAAAATTGTGCTCCAAAAATTAAGTATTATTTAAACCTAGTTTTGTAAATATATTGCTCATTGTGACAGATCGCAGAGGAGGCACCTACAGTATCACCTTGAAGGGTTTTTTCACTATGGCTGCTTGTTATTTTGATCATTATTCACATAGTGTTTTTCAATCTCCCAAGTTGAAGGTGCTTATTGTGACGGAGGACAGAATTATAAAAACCTTGTGGGATTTATCAAGGGACTTTGTAAGTTTGGTACATCTCAATAGTTTGTTATTAGTTTTCATAGTTTAGTTAGTAACCAAGGGGATGTTGAAACCTCATTAATAGCAGCTACGTACCTGGGGTCCCTGGGACCTGAGGGGGCATAACCAGTGTATATGAATAAGAAAATCCTTCAACAACAACCTACAGTGAAACCTCCAAATATTTAACATGCTTCGAACCTAGCCTTTTGTCCGAGGTTGGAGGTAATTTTGTATGTATGTATGTATATGTGACAGTCGAGGGTAGAAATCAAACTTTATTCACGCTTTCTACTTTTGAAAAAAAAAGTTCGAAAAGCAGAAATTTTTATTGTAAAGCATCAGTCACGACAAAAGTAAACTTTGACTAAAACGTGAATAAAGTTTGATTTCTACCCTCGACTGTCACATATACAAAAGTTCTTAGACTGGGAGGTTTGTCCTCTATCGGAGTGTCCTTTTTGGAGGTTCCACTGTTGTTGATCTTGTTGTTTTCCCTGGAACCCTATAAGTGATGCTTGCATGCATGCATGACATTATGCTGAAATTCTAAAATCAGCTGGCTCCCATACATTTTGCTATAGTTGTTGTGTCCGTCATTTACTCTATTCATGTCTTATCACACACAGCTCAACTGTATGCTCAGAAGGTAGTCTTTGGTTGTGCAAATGCCACAAGTGCAAGATAACTACATTATGAATCATTCATTGTTACTGTATAAAATTTTAATGATGTATATAATTCACAGGGGGGGGGGGGTCTCTCTCTCTCTCTCTCTCTCTCTCTCTCTCTCTCTCTCTCTCTCTCTCTCTCTCTCTCTCTCTCTCTCTCTCTCTCTCTCTCTCTCTCTCTCTCTGCAAGCTAGCTCAATGCTAAATCCTGATTCCCTCACTATACAGATGTCCCTTAAGAGTACTCTCTCTTGTTGCAAGCTAGCTAATTGACGTAATACCAAAGCCCGATTACCTCACTATACACAAGAGGATACTGATTGATGCACCAAAGCTTTATAGGAAGCATTACATCATAGAGAGCCAGGAAGGAACTTCAAGGAAGTTAGTGATGTACATGCATGTTGAATGGCTGAAATTATCTCAGAATAGTCGCTCGCGCATGCGCAAATTGCACATGAAGTGCGCTCAATTTAGAAGTAGCATGAAGTTGGTTATTCGACATTTCAGTGCTTCAGTTCTAAGGATGGCAAAATCTCAGTTTGAATACGTAAGAAAGTTTGAGAGTGATGATACTTGCCTTCCTAATACGTGGATAGTAGTACGCTTGGATGGAAGAGGCTTTCATAGGTAGGCATTTGGATGACGTAAAATGACGACAGTATGACCTCAGTACATACATTATTAATTTTAAGGGAGTTATGTTGCTGTCAGAGGAACATAATGGTGAGCTTGCATGGCTCATGATTTCTCCCTTTGAAAATACTACTCGTTTAAACGTGAATACTTTTTGCCCCAAGCAGAATAAATTTGTATGGCCATCTTTGTACTAGATAATTCCTTCAGGTTGTCTGAGGTTCACAATTTCATAAAACCCAACGATGAACGAGCTTTGGGGTTGATGAACTGTTGTGGTAAAATTGTGATGAGAGAGTTCGGTGATGTGGTGCTGAGTTATGGTCAGAGTGATGAATACAGCTTTGTCTTCAAGAGGAGCACAAATCTCTTTAAACGTAGAGCCAGGTATGTTTGAGATCTGTAATGGATGAGATATATATTTCTACCCTGTACCCAGGCCTTACGAGGCTAAATATGACTTTCATACTGGTTTCTTGCTCCTTGTGCTATAATTCTCGTTAACTTGCAGCCTGATTAGAGGGTCCACTGTGGACTTGTGTTATGTTAGGGCCCAGTAATGAAAATTTTGCAATAGATGAATTGTGCAGTTTCCCAAGCATAACTAACCAGCTGCAGATATTTAGCATATCCTACAGTAATTATATCTTGTGTAATAATAGCTCTGTGCAATGCCCTGTGCTCTGTGACTTCACAACTGCTGAGGAGAGGCAATTTATGTAAATGTTGCATCAAAAATCTTTGACCTCTCTTTCTATGGGGAGAACAACCTACTTATCATTTTAGTTAGAATTGGGAAGAAAAGGGAGGTATAATAGCTAGCTAGACCTATACTGTGGGGGGAGTGACCACCGTTCCCTGCTCTCTGCAATGGCTGGTCCTCGAGTCAAAATACATTATTGTAGACCTCCCCTTATGTTTATAGCAAAATCATGACCACTGTGGTGTCTTGCTTTACGGCTTCCTATGTTTATCACTGGCCAAGCTTCTTCCCGGATACAAATCTCAAGTATCCTCCATCTTTCGATGGCCGAGTGATCCTGTACCCCTCCTTCAGCAACATCAGGGACTACTTGAGCTGGAGGCAGGTGGATTGCCACATCAATAACCTTTACAATACCTGCTTTTGGGCGCTGGTCCACTCAGGGATGTCTAAGTCTGATAGTCAAGAGAGACTGCGTGTGAGTTTAGCTGGACCAACATAACATGGGAGCCATTTTCAAACTTTCAGCCCCTCCTACCCTTGCTGTAACCAGCTCCTCCCCCTTCCCCCGTTGTCTCAACTTATGTTTCCAGAATGAAGTTAGTTGATCATTTGGTATATAATTTTGGTGTCACCCATCTGTTACTGACACAGCACTATTATAAGGTTCATATAAACGGTTAATAATTAGCCTACCTATCTATCTTTTGGATGAGAGAAACACGAGGGAGATACTGTGGTGGGGGACTTTTGAGGTTATTCAATATTATTCTCTGAGGACAAGTATCCATTGGAGGTAGTATTGACATAATTAATTTTGAATTTTATGTGATCTATAATTATCGATGGAGGGATTAAATTCAAAGTCCCTTATCTTTGGATAGTCCCTCCAGTATTGTGGTGGGGGACTTTTAGAGGTTAATTGAAGTGCTGTGAATAATTACAAGTATCGGTAGTATAATTATGTATTGATATGAATTTCCTTAGGGGAAGCCATTTTAGCCAAACACAAAAGTCCCTCGTCTTAGGATTGTCCCTGGAATATCAGTGTGGTTATAGAGGGGAGTACTAAGAACTATGAATAATATTATACCTCTGAGGAATTTTATGAGGAATTGTAAACAATTTAACAGTCGACTGGGACTGAACTAACAAGATTTACATTCCTAATATCATAACTAGGGATATGTGCAACATTTGACAGCGAATGAGCCATAGCTTTCAGAGCTTCGATGAGCATCTAGGTTTAGAGCTAATAGGCTCCAATTTTTAAAAATCAGATTTTGCTGTTGAATTATAGTTATTCCAGCCAGTCAATTACAATGGAGCATGGCTACTAATCAGCAAAAAGATTGGACACTAAGTATGTTAATGTGGGTGGCTGCTACTAAACTAGTTGTGTAAAAAGGTTTAAAGGGCTTATCGATAATATGGAGTCACTCTGGAATATGTGAGTGGATTGACCTTTGACCCCAAAATTTACACGAGCTCTCTTTATCAAACTTGACAAGTACTCCTTAAATAATCCCTGAAAATGAGGATTCCTCTTTAATGGTGTCTGCATTGAGTGGCTCCACTTCAATCATTTATCCCAGTCCCTCATCGACAAGTAGTGGTAGTATAATTATGTATTGATATGAATTTCCTTAGGTTTTCATTGGGAGAAGGATTTATCCCATTTTAGCCAAACACAATTGAAGTCCCTCAGTTTAGGATTAAGTCCCTCGTCTTAGGATTATCCCTGGAATACTCCTAGAATACTCCTTGTGGTTATAGAGGGAGTACTAAGAACTATGATTATTAACGAATTTTATGAGGTTATAAAGTGGACTGGAGGACTGAACTGACCTTTGATCCACATTCAATAGGATATATGTGCCATAGCTTTTAGAGCTTCAATGAGCATCTAGGTTTAAATCCTTGTAGCTAAGATTTTCCTGTTGAATTGTGGTTATTCCAGCCAGTCAATTACAATGGAGCATGGCATTATGTATGCTGCTAATGGGGGCAAAAAGCAGTGGTGCACTATCTTAAAGGGCTTATTGATAATATGACACCAGGTTGGAAGTCACTCTGGAACACAGGAGTGCATGGACTTTTTGGACGTGGGGGGGGGGGGGGGGGGGGGTGTACCATTGGGAAAGAGTTTCTCTTTATCAAACTCTTGTTTTGACAAGTACTCATTAATTAACCCCTGAAAATGAGGATTCCTTTTTAATGGTGTCTGCTGGCTCTACTTCAATCATTTTACAGGGTACATTGTCATCAGACAAGAATGAACTTCTCTTCAGCCAATTCTCCATAAACTATAATAACCTGGCCCAAATTTTCCGTAAGGGAACAATATTGATACCTACTCTCGAAAGTTCAGACAAAGACACAGACTGTGTTCAAACTTCTCATGAACTGAATGGCGAGTCACAAACAGATAAAGAAATGAACGATTCAGAAATGTTAGGGCAAACAGGTGTTCAATCTACATCCATGCCTGATAGTGTCCCAAGTCTCTCTGCACAAGATGTCAACACGGAACAATGCAGCAATCATGGCAACAAAGGACAACATGGTATCGAATGCCAAGAAATTACTCAGTCCAATTTGCATTCTGAAAGTGATACAGAAAGAACTGAAGCATTTGTTTCTTCTGGCAGTGGAGTTTTGATAAATACATGTCGGCAAAGGAAAACTATCATTGCTTTGCATGAAGACATAATTAGGGAAGCTTTTTGGGAGAAACATACGAACATTATCAACTAAATAAGGTAACAGTGGTATTTTCAGTATTAATACTTTCAATATTATGCATGTGCCATCATTGAAATTTTATAATAATTTGCCATAGTGTCGTCTACATTATAATATTATTGTTTATAAAAGCAAAAAGCAATGAATGTAGTTTATGGGATATTTATGAGTCCAAAACCTGCATGTATGTGTTGTTCCATTACTTATTGGTTATCTAAAATAACATATTCTTAAGAGCCATGAGTCCACCAGCCACCACTGTTAGTCCTAGTCCAAGTCCCAGAACGGCAGTGGATACGGATATTCTCCAATTCTCTGTCTCATAGTGTTCCACAAATGCTTGCCAGCCTCCTTGGACTTCAATCCAGTGATGCAGCCTTTCTTCCACATGAGAATCAATTAGTTCCATAAGATCAGCTATTTTTGGTCTCAAGTCTTCTCTTTGTGCACAACACAAAACATAATGGGCTGAAAACACAACAAAAGTCACTATCTTTCCCCAGTGTATTCTATCTCTGAACATTTCAACGATGATCGTATCATATGTTGCCTTCAAATTGGTTTCGTCTAGTTTTAGGGTCTTCAACATATCCTTCATCTGCTCTTCCCTCTCTTCATTGAGGGTATCTGCAATCTCTCTGAAGGCTGCATGGATGGGATCTTCAGAGTTTACAGCTCCAGGTAATGCCTCTGCAAGTTCTGCAAATCCATTTCTCTTCAGCTGTGTGATGATATATTGTCTCGGAAAGGACTTGATGACTTCTTTATCATAGATTGTAGGTTGTGTTGCTAGAGTGTTTTCCTGTCTGTCCTGATCTCTGGGACGAATATGATTGGGTCGGTTGAATTGTGTATCGACAGACATGATGCTAGGTTGGTCGAGCTTATAATTAGCAGGTTAACTGTTCTTCGAATTCGGTACAGATTCACTTTTATATCCTAGCTCGACATGAATTACCCCCCTCGGTGAGTGGCGGAATTTAATTATACTTGCGCACGCGCAAGGCATTGACTGCACATATACATGTCATAAGCTTATAAGGAGGTGGAGCTAGTACATCTTTGTAGGTGACAAAAGTGCGGAAGATGAGTCGATATAGTCTCCTTGTACTTGTTGTAGTCGTTGGGGTAGCTCTGAGTTGCCAGCCCCCGGACTGTGATACCCCTGATTGCGGTTCATGTGGTGAGTAGCATGGTATAATGGCTCTACAACTAGCTGCATGTATTCTAGCTAGGATTGTGTTTATATTTTGCAGGGAATGCTTGCTGTCTCATCAACTTTATGTTCAGTAAGTTTTAGAGATGGTTAAGTTGCTTATTTAGTTAGTTACCTGGTTAATCTCGCATAGCCAGGTTCACTAGTGTAGTCTGGCTCTAGATATAAGTCTTTATGCAATTTCACACACCAAGGGCCATATTCGTGAAGCTGTGTAAATAATAATACTGACTGAGATCTCGTATCATGGCTAAAGTTATTGCAGGCTATCGCTATCAGTCTAATATTGCCAGGCCAGTCTCAGGGACAACTGAGTGATGGAAGGGCGAGGGGAGGGGGGCTGAAATTCCTGATAGATGGCTATGACATCAGACTGTTATAAATTTGACTTTCTAATACAGAAAGTGGACCAGATGATGTGTACAATATGGTTGTAAGCAATCTAAAGAAAGGTAATGAATATGAGACCGTGAGACTAGTTAAGATAGTTAATTACTTCAGGTGGAGATGATATGAGGTACACATTCGTTAATGGAACAGACTACAGACATGATAATATCACTGTGAAGTACCAACTTCAAGCCATACACAGTACTTTGGTCCATCACTACAATGATACGTTGGACATGTTGGTCATTTCCAAGGATCCTGCCATGACAACACTAAGGGTAATGTAGCTACATAGAAAATTCATCGCTAACAATTAACCTCAGAAAAGAGCTATGCTACATCTTTGAAAGAAGTAGCTATTTAGCTATGATATTATCATGAACTAGACCTATCATTATCATACAGGCTTTTTCTATCTCCCGAATTGAAGGGGCTTATTGTGATGATGGGCAAAACTATAAAAATCTTGTGGGCTTTGTCAAGGGACTTGGTAAGTCTTAAAGACTAAAGTCATAACTGTCCATTCTCTATCATCATTTAACTATTACAGGCACCACGTTTGAACAAAAGATCGTTTTTGGATGCTCAAAGACTCCATTTTGATGAGAGAATTGTTTCCTGCCTGATTACTATTTGAGTTTGAAAAAGTTTCAGTAGAACATTAATTTTATTATAGCTTTCCCCGGCCGAATAATAAGGTTCAAAGTTCAAAGGTTTAATAACATGCAATGACGCATGCGCAATACCTCACCAATCAATTGAGTGGGTGTGGCTAACCTGTTAACCGACCGTAGCTGGGTCAGTAAGTGGCCTTCCCCGGTGGTCTAATACTTATAGAAGGAGGCTACAGTTTCTAGAGTATGAGCTGGTCAAGTCTCTTCGACCTAGATCCGACTCGAGTGTGTGTCGTCGTTTTAATCCTGGCTTTCTCTGTGCTCTGGATTTACGTGACCATAGTACGCGGAAAAACCGAGCAACCGAACTTAAGTGTGCTGTACGAGTCCCCTCCGAAATCTAGTCTCAGTTTAGCAGGCAAGAAAGGTCATAAAGGAAAAAAACAGGTCTGTTGTTTACGGTGGGGATTAATTAGAAACAAAGCTTTATTATTCAGGTGAGTTCAAGTCCCAGACCCTCAAGTAAGAATGCACAGAAGGGAAGTCCGATTTCTACAGCTTCTTCCTCGACTTTGACTGCTAAGTCAGATGCCAAGGGTGGCAATTTGAAGTTGAAGAAAGAGGGTGTGGCTGGAGATGATAAAACCACCAAACGAGTAACTAAGAAAAATCGTAGTAAAGGTCAAAAACAAGTAGTCAAGGACAAGGAGACTAAAACTAGGTCTCAACCTGATGAAGAGAATGGAACAGATCCTATAAACAATTCTGAAGGTAAAATTACTTTAGGAATTTTATTTTCCCTCTCCCCCAATAAGGTGGAGTATCTCCCCTTGAAAACTGATCCTCTCCACTATCAATCTTTTTTTTTTCTTCCTACTTTTGACACCTAGTACAGCATGTATTAACATCACTGCACACTGCTATTAAGACAGATATGACACATCAGTGATCACCCTCATTGTAATAATCCTCTTGTTGTTAACATCCCATCACCTTTGTCACCAATATTCAAATATCCATATAAGGAAATACCCATGCATACTGCTGATAAAGTGATATGTAGGTTTTGTTTAGATTAATGTTGGTTTTCTTCTACAATCACCATCTCAATAAGGATGCTATAACCCTATGAGTAGCTTTATAAATCTACTATAAATCTCATTCTCAGAGAAAAGAAATATGTAGAGCATACCCACAGAAATCTCTTGAAGTAACATGAGTAACCTGATCTGAGACTCTTGTTACTTACCTCTTATTAGGATGGCAGACTCAACTCTCTCGACCGCAGTTGAGGGCATTGAAACAGAAGCAGCGTGAGACAGAGAGAGAGAGAAACCGGCCAGAGAAGCAGTCTCCTGAGGCAACTTCTATAACTAATGGACACAAACCAGAAGATAAAGTAAGTGAGAGGTTTGTCCTCTTCAAGTGTTCCACTGTGTTACATAATTCACTCAGATTTTTTACCCACTTTAACTTAGCAACAAAAGACAGAGCAAACATAGAGATGTGGATTTAATTGAGCATACCACACCAAAGTCTCAACAAAGGGCTCTATATAAAACCTCCAAAAGGGCAAAGAGGGTCCCCATTATTCAGAGTTCCACTGTATAGAGATTTGTATACCATAAATCGGGAAATTCTTGCGTGAAATATCTTCGCATTTTATTTTTTCAATGTGTTTTATTATTCGTTTTTTGAATCACTTGCGAATTATTTTCAACAATGAAAATTTTGCTACTAAATCCAGCTGGAGAAAATGGCGGCAAGTGCTAGCGTAGAGTTCCAGATCGCTTACTGTGTGTTCGTGTAGAGTGTGAGGGAGCCAACGAATGAAAAGGACAGGTACGCGGTGGCAGTGAAGAAATCAGGTACGATTGTTGGACATGCGGTCGAAAGAAAATCAACTAACTCTGCCTCCACTTCACAATTCGCTCGAGCAATATCCTTCACCTTCTGCTTCAAATACTTAGCTAGCTAGTACGCAATGTGCTTCCTACCGTATAATTATTATTTTAATAATCCGTTGTAGAAAATATTTCACGTTTTTAATTTTCGTTGTTTGAGCCAACCGCGAATTATTTTTAACAGTGAAAATTTCCTGATCTACGATAAAGTTAAAGATCACTTTGGCCACTTGCCTCAACCACTTACATGAATACAGTTAGTGTGAAGTGATAGGTATTACCACTAGTGTTTTTTTGTATGTGAAGAACATGCATACACTATGCAGTGGTTGATAATTAGTCACTGTTCTTTGCATTATGTGTGTATGTACCTTGTGCCTTTGCACCTATAGAGGCTTCCCTCTGACGCTGCCAATTCAAAGACCAGCAAGAAGTCCAGGAAGGAAAGGAAGGCAGCGTCTAGGAATAAACCACCCACTCCTAACAGTGAAGAGACTGCTCATTCCAGGGATTCAGGTAACCTTGTTGTGTAGGTGCTCCTTTAATTGACTATGTTAATAATAAGGAGTAGCAATGTCCGAGTATGTAATTGAAGCCAGCCTGCCCCTCTATAGTTATGGAATTTGAGACATACCAAGTTCAAAGTGCAAAAACATTGCATTTCTGTACCCCATTCTTCGGAGGTTCAATTTGTATTAGCTGGGGGTATATTGCATCCTGAATATAGAGAGTTCATTAAGACTAATTTCCTTTCTTCCAGTAAGATACCATGTCCCCTTCCCTATTAATTGTGTTAAATAGATGCGAGTCTTGCAATTGATGAGAGCGGTGCTGGAGGGAAAGGGGGAAACAGTAGTTCAACTCCCAAGCTCGGTCTGTTGGCCTCTCTTCCCATCAGTGAAGTAGAAACGGCCCTTAGAGAAGCTGGTATGTACTGTATGTAGTATTTATAAAGAAGTAGATTATGTATGTACATTAAGGGGACAAGTTCTGTCCTTCTTGGTCTTAGTAGTAGAAGTTCATTCTTTGTGATAACAACTCAACTCAAAAAGGAAGCTTAAGAAAGCATAGAACCTTATGTTATGCACTATCTCTAGCTCACAGCAACTTATCGAGTGCTGAAGAGGACAAGATGAGTGGTACTCAGTCCCCTGACACCATCACTGACCAGAATAAACCCAAACAGAAAAGGTCTCGGAGAAAAGACATGAAGGTTGAAGAATCCGAAGCCACTGATCAAGTAGATTCCCAGGATGACTGGGTGATTGTGTAATGATACACACACGAGTCACATGAAAATCACATGATTGTGGTATATTAGGTATTACAATGTTCAGTTCCCTTCATCTCTATAACTACAATTATCAGATGTGTCCTGGCATTAGAGTAGTAGTTATTATCATTGAGTTTCATTCTCCTTCATATTAGTTGGCTAGTCCATAAAGTGCACTGGTATTATCAGTACATGGATTATTTTTATAAAACATTTTAATGGTTTTTTTTAAACAGTCATGATAGAAAATTGAAAGAAAAAAAAAAAACTGCATGTAAGTGATATTGGGTGATAACTATAGGTTTTTACAAACTGTCCATTGGTTTATGGTTTTAGATAGTACCTTTTTGTAGTAGTCATATAAGGTATACCTGTTTGAAGGCGGCTATACAAAATACACCAGCCTGTGCTGGACTGCTGTTACACTGGCCCTGTGTTGATTTTGAAGAGATTGATGATGCAGTCTGCCCCAACAGTGGCTACACAGCTGTCGTCCTCCACATCCTGCCATGCCAGTCCCTCCACTGAACCAAGGTGCAGCTTCCCTTTCCACCTCCTCTCCAATGAACACGTCGACTCGCTGTCCTTCACGCTCCAAACCACCAAGTGACCATTCTGAGTTGTGCACAGCAACAGAGGAAAATCCTGCAATTAGATACAGAATGATTATAGAGTTCGGTATAATCAAATGCTATGCAGAGAAAACTCCTGCAATTAGAATTCAGGATTCTAATGAGCATGACATTCAAAAAGTGGTGTTCCCAAGTAGCTAAGTCTCTCTCTAGCTAGTTAACGACTGTCATGTCATGCTGCTTGCACAAAGTGTTTAGTGGTTTATTGCAATCTGCAACGTTCTATACAGAAAATGAACCATGAATTCAAATATCTTGTCTTGAGATTCTAATAAGAGATAGGGAATAGTCCTGGCTTGCTGGTTCTAGAGTGCATAGAAGCCTAGCAGCAGAACACTAGCTGGTGTTCAATCTCCAGCCCCTCCCATCAAAGTAAAAGCATTGTACATTATGTACATGACATGTACATGCTACATATATACATGTACATGCACTACACAAGCACACAATTATTATTTTTTTTGTGACAGACACACAGACTTACTTTTAAAGGATAAAAGGTCAGGTATGTCAGTGTATGCCACCCATAGATCTCCTTTGTGTCCACTACATCCAGCAACTTGTGTGTTTCTCCATTTACTAGTCGAATGGTCTGTAAATTAGAACAGATATGACTAAAAAACACAAGACAGTGCATGGATCTGAGCAGTTACAATGATGGAAAGAAAATTTATGGGTTTTTTTTTTTTGCAAAATCAAAATGTGAATTTTTTTGTTGTTTTTTTAATCCACAAAATTTTTTCTCCCATAAAAGTTTATAATATCTACCTCTAGCCATGTCACAGACATTTCCAGTATGACTGATTGTAAGGTTACTCAATATGATGCAGGAAGGGTCAACTAGAGAAGAAGGAAGGTCAGTGTAGTAGGTGCAGGAAAGGTTAACAAGGTCAGTGTAATAGGTGCAGGAAGGGTTAACAAGGTCAGTGTGGTAGGTGCAGGAAAGGGTTATTAAGAGTAGATAGAGAAGGTCACTCTATGGTTGCTGCAGGAAAGGGTTAATAGGTTATCTTACTAAGTCATCTGAACAGGAGGCAAGCAAACTCCACTTCCCTTGCCGGCTCCAGTCCACACTAGTCACTGCCAAAGTATGTCCAGTCAAGGTGACAATGCTGCATGGGAAATCATTATGACTAGACTGTGCTAGTTATAATTCAGTAGTAACGTATGTAGTCTCTCTAGTTAACCCTTTACCAACTGAAGGGTGCCGCTAATGGACAAATTGTCTTTCAGATCTTTTTTTATAAAGAAAATCCCATCACAATCTAATGCCCTGGGCATCATATATAATGTACTGAATGCACAATCTGGGAGAATGTAGGTCCAACTACCAACTATATCCGATTATGGGTCAGCTAGTGAGACTAGTTTTGCTGCATGTACACACACCACTTCCATGTGCGAGTGTCCCAGATTTTAACCGTCTGGTCTTCCGAGCATGTGGCCAGTTTAGTGCTGTCAGGACTCCAACACAAACTCCAGATCTCAGCCCTTCAACAATAACAAAATGAATGAAATAACTTTATTGCATAGATTTTTCACAAGATGTACGGAAGAGGGAGAGGATGGAGGGTGGGAGAAGTGGGAGGGAGAGAGATGAGAGGGAGGAGGTGGATGAGCAAAGTAGACATCCATAACTAGTGGAACTTACTGCTTGCCAAGTTGACCGAATCTCAGGTCTTGAGGTCCTCCTTTGGGATGATGAGCCTTCACCTTGACAACAGTCCTTAGTGTTCTTCCTTCTTCCTCAAACCTGCTCACATCGAACACAGCCAACACTCCTTTGGATGTACCCACTGCCAGCAACTGCAGTTAACAACCGATGGCATATTCAATTTTTAACCAAGCAACTAATCTGAAGTGGAACCCAAAATGTGGTGCATTTTTGAGGGAATGGCAGACTTTAGGTTATCGGAAATTTCACATAAATGGAGGCTGTTTGATATCACTCAACAAGTGGGGGACATATCACCTCCCAAGTTACATTATGAGTTTTTGTACAGTGATAAGGAAAACCATTTGCTGACTGGCAATTACCGTTTTGAGACAATTGTAGCGCATGTGGATGATGCTTCCATCTAAGTGGAGAGAGACTTTGGGCTGCTGTGGAGAGCCCACGTTCCACAAGTGCACCTTCCCGTCCAGTGTTCCCACCAACATGGTCTCCTCACTCATCCACACCAAACACCTCACTGAGGCATTCACCTACATACATACAACACAGACACCTCACTCATTTACCTCACCACTTACATGGGCACCTCACATTTACCTCACTGAGGCATTCACCTACATACATACAACACGGACACTCATTTACCTCACTGAGGCATTCATTCACCTACATACATGCAACAAGGTTTCCTTCACTGAGGCATTCACCTACACAGTCAGTGCGTGCATGCAACAAGGACAGTGCACTGACTCATCCACACCAAGCACCTTGCCAACGCATCCACCAAACACCTTGCCAACGCATCCACCTAGACAGTCTGTATATGCATGCAACAAGGACAGTGTGGTAACCTTACCAAACACCTCACTGAGACATTCAACTACCAAGTGCACTATGCAACTCATCCACACCAAACACCTCGTATATGATATATGAGTCTGACCAGACCCTTGTGTTGGTAAAAGGTCTGGCCTGCAAGTCTACATTCATTGCAGTGACTGAGATGAAACATGCCTCTATGTGACCAAATTTTCATGATGAAGTCATATCCATAATCTCTGAACTGACTCCATATAATTGGTTGGAGGGGGAAAACCTTAATAACTCACCGAGCACTTTTGAAGAGGTAGAATATTTCCTTTCTCAGTCACCCAAACATTCCCAACCATGTCGCCAGATCCGACCTTCTTCCCGCTGGGGTCAAATCCTACTCCAACAGTAGTGATGTCATGAGAATGGACAGTCAGTACAGACGTCACAGAGCTAATGGCTCCTGCATTAATACACTCAATGGTAACAGAGCCATGCATGCAGTATAGTACATACACTGAATGGTAACAGAGCTGATGGCTCCTGCATGCAGTACGTACATGACACTATGACTCAATGGTAACTGTTTTATAAAGAACTAATTTTCCCAGAACAGGCCACCATGCATGATACATGGAGTCAGTGATTGCAGGTTGGTTGAGGGAGAAGATTTTGCTAATTGTCATAATATACCACTAGCCATTGTTCAGAACAATAGCCAGCCTCTTATGTAAATATATACATACTGTAGTTTGCAGAATGGTTGTCAAGCAGAAGGCAGAGATGGAGTAGCTAGTGGCTAAGAACAATAGGGCTATGAAAACATTTTATTGTCCCCCAGCCATAAATACTTCAAGGCCACCACCTATCCCTGCCTGATGCATGACAATTGTTCTGCAAACTACTGTAGAGCTGCATGCATTCTGATTCTTACCAGCATCATTCCTTTCAACAGTTAGGTAGGCCAGGCAACTGAAGCCACAGATCCACAAGCCTCGCCCAGAGATGGACCAGTCTATGTGCACGATATAGTCATGCATCTCGCTTGAAAACTCAGCCACCTTCTCTCCATTCCTGTTCCACCAGGTGAGTTTGCCAGCATCACACGGCACCACTATGTGGTCTCCATCCCAGATACATGTCCTGAATCCACTTCCCTGTAGTGCCATACCAACTGATTACACTAACAGGGGGAAGGTGGGTTACTATACCCTCAGTCTCATCTACCCTAGATTAAGTGGATGTGTAGCACTCTGTAATATATTTCAAATTCAGGCTAAAATTCACAAGTGGCGGAGGCGGGGAGGTCAATAGGGACATGGCTTAATAGAGAGGTGGTCTCATTACAGTTTGGTCTGATTAGACAGGCTTCACTGTAGCTGCAAGTGTGACAACTAGAGTAACTGTAGCTAGTTATATTATACATACCACTCTAAACACCTTTCTGACACACAAGGATTCAGCATCCATTAACACTAGCCTCCCTCCTTCCACTCCAATGGCATAAACTCCATCATGGAAGGCAGATATAAAGAGAGTGTTCACGGGTCTCTTCACACGGTCCTTTATTACTGCCATCAAGTCCTCCGATTTCACCACTTCACCATCAGAGGACACCAGCTGAACCAGTGTGGTCTTGTATGGCAGCTCCTTCACGGTGAATACTTTTCCAGACGGATTAATCTCAGCCATAAAGAAACCATTCTCGTACTTGTAGTCTCGTCCTGATGACCTTGATGATTCCGATTCACGATCACAGTCATTCACCACTTCAGTTTTTTTCTCAGCAGCTCCTTCCTCTGATTTCTCAAAGCCACTATCAATACTTTCTTGTGGTGTACTGCTGGGAGAGCCTGCAGCATGCAGGACCATTGCTGGCACTGGATGTACGTTGCCAGGGGAATCTGTAGCACACAGGGCCGATGATGGCACTGGGTGTACACTGCTGGGGGAATCTGCGGCACGAAGGACCCAGGCCATCTTCAATGTCCGACCTTGACTATTAGAGACTACAACATAAACCACTACGGACGAATCCTTCCCATTTCCAACGATTATAAATTTTTTGCTATCTTGAGACCAAGCCAACTATAGAAATTAAGCATAGTAAAGCATTCATTCCATAGCAAGGAAATGACCTGTTCCAATAATAAGATTGGATTGGTACTAATATTGGAGACATGCTGTTCCTTGCATGTGTGTTTGGGGGTAATAAATGAGTTTTGGAGGAGACCTTTCCTAGATTCTTTCCTAGATTCTGCACTGCATGTAATAAATAATTTTTGGAGGAGTTACATATATCATTAACTCACATGGTGCTGGGATTCCATTGGTGCTACTGCAGTGTCCAGATGTTTCCACTGAGTTGTCCACAGCTTCACACTTCCACTGTACGAGGACGAGGCAATTAGTGTTCCATCAGGGGACATCCTAGTGCATGTTATGATATCTGAATGAGCCTGGAACTGCAGTAGTCTTCTCTTGGAGGTCAGTTCCCAGCGGACAATTGAAGGACCCATGGGTACGTCATAAATGTATTCTGAGTTCTCCTCGAGGCGAACCGTAGTGCCTGAGGCGTGACGAGCTGAAGCAACTCCCCAAGACTGAAGGATTCTAACTGATGTACCTGCCATAGAGGACTACGACTCGACTCGACTCGACTCGAACTCGTGCATGCACAGGTACAGCTAGCTACCTAGTACCGAGCTGGCCAGTGCAGCCAGGCGCTTGGATTCGACCCTTTACCCACTTTCTAATTTTGCGTGGGTGGAACGCTAAGCTCATAGTACCCGGGTAAGAAAATTCCGTAAAGTCGTCTTATTATGGACCGTGGCTCCACTAATTCATGTACCAAAGCCATAGATCTAGGCCTACGCATATATCCCACGAAACTTAGGTGAGAGCTCTAGCTATGTTAGCTATTAACTTAATTTTAATATAACATTCCAGCAACATGACATCCAAAGAAATCTCCAACCCTATTCCACCAAAGTATTACTACAGGACAGAAAGTGAACCAATGTCGCAGCAAGAACATGCAATAGGCAGAGAAATTAAAATTGAAGGCACACATGGGTCCAACAAGTCTCAAAAAATCCCCAATATCAACTTGACATTCTATGGGAGCTCTGGCCAGGCATGTAAACATCCTTGCTATAAAAGAAGGAAGAGGTATATGAGATTTGGAATCACAAATAATAAAAACAGAGCAAGAAAGAAAATCAACAATGATGGTACTCTGAAGAATTTGTTAAGTGCCACCCCATTAGAGCCTAGTAACAAGGTGGCAAATAAGGACACACTCTCACCATTGGTGGCAGAAAAGATGTCACCATTGTCACTAAGTGGTGATAACGAAGTTCTCGACGCAGGAACTTCACATCAACCGCAGCCAATGATTGAACTATTCTCTGTAGCAAATGTGGTTCACATGCCATCAGTAACACAAGGACAGTTTGAAGAAGAACAAGCTATTTCTCATGCAAAACCTAATACTTCTTTAATGATATCTTCGAGGCCACCAGCATCCTATCCCCTCAAGATTAAATTCCATGCACTAGGATCAACAGCTGCATACAGTCAGTTTTCAAGTTTCCTACCAACACAAAAGAAATCAAAGTCAGATACATCAACCATATGGTTTTCCAGTGATCCTGGAAATTATGGCAAAGTCATATTCAGGTACTTTGCAGATTTCCATGAAATGTTACATGGGGGGGGGGGGGTGCTAGTTAGCTATGTGCATGCATGTTGTTGTCAGTGCTACCAGCAAAACCTTATGGGAACACCTCTTTAATCAGGTTATTGAAAAGGTTAACTTTGTTTGAAAGTGAGACTCACTAGTGTTCCGTAACTAATATAGATCACCTTACAGGAAACCAACTAAAGATCTGTCCATGAAAAGGTTAGAAGCCAATTTTGAATACTTGAAACTCAGGAAGAAAGAAGAATTGGAAAATGAACCTATACTGGAGCCAGAAATACCTAAACCACGTGCCTACTGGTATGAAATGAAATCACCGAAATTTAATATTGAAGCACGAAGATATAACGAACATCTGAGAATGCATACAAGTTGGTAGTTGGGAATTGTGGTTCTGAAGTTATTCTAGAGCCCACCCTTCAGAGAACGATCTCTGGTCTTTTCATTGCTTGATGGTGCACTGGATAGTCTCTGTTCTTTCGGAGAAGAGGGCTTCAAAGTCTCTACAGCTGAAAAAGATGGGCCTACTGATTGGAGTTTAGGAGAAAGGCTCTTTGTGTCTTGGCGTACAGCACTAGACTCCTTGAAAGGTTGGGTATTCAGTCTCTGGTCCTGTTTCTTTGATGAGCTAATGGTTTCCCTGCGTTGCTTTGAGGATGCTTTGCTGGAAAGTTGACTGCTAAACTGCACATTGTAGCCAGATTCTCTGCGTTGTCTCCGAGAATCAGGCTTGTTGGAAGAAACTCGATTGTCTGACTGTGCAATGGATTGCTTGTGTTGTCTTGGTGAAGACCTACTGGCATCAGATTGTTCAGATGGCAGTCTGCTTAAACGACCAATGTGTAGAATGGATTCTCTACGTTGCCTGTGTACTCTTGTGGAAGTTTCATGTTTACTGGACTCATCATGAGGTGTTAAAAAAGGCTTGAATGCAGGAATCTCTGCCTTCAGACCAGATTCTTTGTATTGTAATTGCTTTAAGTGCTTTGAATGGACCAATTTCTTTGCTGGTGGAAGCAAAGACCAAAGTATCTCTAATCTGTGACTCAAATCAAGTTCTCCTCTGAGTATGTTTTGTGATAACACTACTTCAACCAGACCTAAATGCGCTTTTGCTAATTCTGCAATGATGTCCGCTACTTCTTTAACTGGTACCCTTTTAGATCCATCATGAAAAGCAGCCAATTTATCTCTAAGAATGTCTTCCATCCTGGTTTTTGCCTTTGATATAACTGCAGTGGAAGCAGCTTCTAGTTCTGCTGCCTTGTCACTGTATTCTACCTCCAATTCTTCCTTTCTCTTTGCCCGTATCCATTCAAGTTCGGGTGTTCCATCAGAGAGTTTTGGAGGAGCTTCCCAGGGGGCTTCAATGTTATAGTGTAACGAAGAGGAGGTGCACATCTGTGGTTGTCTCAGCAGGTATTGGTAAAGATTGAAGTGCTGGAAGATGGACTTGAGGATGAATTCAGTGGAAGACATGAGGAATGACCGAGAGAAGTGCCCAGAATGATAGATGGGAATGGTCTTGTCCTTAAAGTATCGGAGTGCAGTCATCATTTTTGGAGCTAAATGAAATTTTTAAAAAGTTACCATAGCTAGCTAGCTACAGTATAGCTAGTTGTCTTCTGTTTATTCTTATGATTGTTGTATCATCATCATAATTATACGGAGATGGGGTGCCCCCAGAGGCCCAGAACCCCTAGGCCCTATAGATAGCACACTGGTCACAGCTCTTCGTATATTATATTCAGAAATAATTCTATTATACTCGGGCCCCTGTGAGCTATATTTTTACAAAGCTGGCTCTCGACAGTGCTGGAAATGAATCTTGTACAGGTTATGGGGATATCGTTACTTCATCAATTATTGGGGATAACATAATCCTTCATGTGAAGCCATGAATACCCCTGGATGAACCCCTGACCTTGAGCCAGATGCTTTCACATAACTAGTTACATACAAAGTCTCATTACTGCTAGCTATTTATAGCTAGCAAAATAGCAAACCTCAGGGGAACAAATGAATGCTAATAGCTTAGAAGTATATGACTTACTCAAGTTCATTTTCCATCTGAGAGGAAACCCTGGATAAGGGAAAACTGTGCTTCCGGGTGTCACCCTGTGGCTTCCAACCAGAAAATCCAGACAGGAGATGAAGAGAGAGAGGAAGTGAAAAACTCCATGTCCAGATAGGCCATGCTCCACTGCAAAGGACATGGCCTCCTCCACAAGATGGAGTAGGAGTTCACAACCATCATATTCACCATGATAGGAGTGAGGGTGGGCTAGAGGAAGAGGGGGTGGAAGGAGAGAAGAAGATTGATAGCTACTGATAGGGCTGCTATTAGCAGCTACATATAGAGCTTTTACATCATGTGATCTCATTGCTGAAAATTATGGACTTGCATGGAGATTGTTTTAGAGTACATGGAAGTTACATAGTCTTGCGGGCCAGACCGCTTTTTTTTCGCGGAAAAAAAAAAGTGGTCTGACTAGAAGTTACACTGAAATATCTGGCTGTCCTGGATGTACAATCTCTGGCTGTCCTGGGTGTACAGGCAGTTGTACGGTGAATTCAGCTACACCTGCAGTAGAAATTATGTTGCAGCTGGTTGCTAATCTACGAAAAGCTACTCCTCGTGTGACCATAACTAGAGTGATTTATTTACTTCTTCTGTACAGAGCTGCTGCTATATCACCTGTACGTACACCAGGGGCAGGGTCAATTTATCGTACGTGAAAAACTCTATAGTGGAACCTCCATATAATATGAGATCCAGTCTTTTGTCATTTGACCTTTGACCTTTATACTTATAGAGAAGTTGCAGGTTATAGCTAAGAGGTAGGTTTTCGTTTGTTAAGAGGTTTGTCCTCTTTTTAAAAACAGTTTCCACATTCAATATCCCTTGAATATGTCATTTCTGCTTATATTACTGTTGCTCAATGTAACCATTGCTCAGCAGTGAAGTGATACAACTGAAGAAGACTAGACTCACAATCTAAAGTGAAAAAATTTTCCAGCAGTCTCAGTCTCTCCTTCTTTTCCTTCAAGTGCATATATTTCACCACCAAAGGATTGAAATCATCTTGAAAATCTTTCTGGAGTAGACAAGCCTTCAGATCTCGAAGGAGTCTAGTGGCAGACATCTTTCACTTTCATAGATAGACGCAGTATGCTTCGCGCATGCGCATATGTAGCCCCACCCACAAATAACGCCCCCGCGCCCGGTTATAATTATATTTAATATGCGGAAGAATTTGTTCTTCAATCAGTTATCTCTGTCCGCTAGCAGGTGGATATAACCGATTGATGGATTCCAGCTGGTCTAGCAAAACTGTTCTGTCATTAGATGAGAAGAGAAGTACAAATATTAACAGTTTGGGGGAGATCAATGGGAAACAGTGTTCCCAGTTGATGGTAGCTTGTCTCCACGGAAATGTGGACTATGTTAAGAATCTTCTACAGATTCCTGGAATCATTATTGATTTACAGAACAAGAAAGGTGAGCATCCTCTCATGTGTGCCTGTAGACAAGGACATGTTGTAATCGTACAAATGATTCTTGACGCTGTTCAAAATCCAGAGTACTTAGTCAACTTGAAGGATAGTAGTGGCTTGTCTTCATTAATGATAGCAAGTTTTAATGGGCATATTGAAGTCGTAGCTGTTCTTCTACGGATAGGTGCAGATGTAAATGCACAAAATATTGATGGGTTGTCTTCTTTGATGATTGCAAGTCAAAAAGGACATACCAAATTAGCTGCTCTACTGATTCAAAAAGGTGCACTTGTTAATATGCAAGATAATCATGGGTGGTCTTCTTTGATGATTTCAAGCGAGAATGGATATGAACAAATAGTTACTCTACTGCTCCAAAATGGTTCAGAAGTTAATATGCAAGATAATGATGGGTGGTGCTCTTTGATGCTTTCGAGTCTAAATGGACATACTGAATCTGCAGCTCTATTACTTCAAAAAGGTGCACGTGTAAATATGCAAACAAATGATGGGTGGTCTTCTTTGATGATCGCTAGTCAAGATGGACACACTGAAACAGTACTTCTTCTGCTTCAAAATGGTGCCTGTGTTGATATGCAAGATAATGATGGCTGGTCTTCTCTGATGATTGCAAGTCCAGATGGGCATGTCAAAACAGTTGCTGTACTGCTTCAATATAAAGCATGTGTTGATATGCAAGATAACAACGGGTGGTCCTCTTTGATGGCAGCTAGCCAAAACGGACATTCTGAAACAGTTTGGCTATTAGTTCAAAATGATGCAAGCATCAATATGCAAGATAATGATGGATGGTCATCTGCAATGTTAGCAAGTCAGAATGGACATTCTGAGACAGTCGCTCTACTGCTTCAAAATGGTGCTCGAATTAATGTGCAAGATAATGATGGATGGTGTTCCATAATGTTAGCAAGTCAAAATGGACATGCGGAAACTGTCATTCTGCTGCTTCAAAATGGAGCACATATTAATGTACAGGACAATGATGGGTGGTCTTCCTTGATGGTAGCCAGTCAGTATGGTCACACTAAAACAGTTATTTCACTAATTCAAGGTGGTGCACAGTTAAATATGCAAACTAATGCAGGATGGAATTCCTTGATGGCAGCAAGCCAAATTGGACATACTGAAATAGTCTCTCTACTTCTTCAAAATGGTGCTTGTGTTAACATGCAAGATAATGATGGCCAGTCTCCTTTGATGATTTCAGAGAACCATGGGCATGATGAAACAGTTATTGTACTACTTCAAAATGGTGCACATGATACTGAACTCAGGAAAACCACAAAAGCAAGTAAGAGTTAAGTTACTATAATTATAAAAGTCTATATTTGTATTCACCTTGCCCCTTGATCATTCACTATAACTGCTATAACTTTCTCAATCCTTAACCAAATTTCAAACACCATGCAGCAAAGAGAGTGGATAATCAGCTCTCTGTTAATGCATTAAAATGGTTAAGAATTGAAAAAGTCATAGCATTTGAATGGTCAAGGTATTTTGTTATAGAATTAGTTAGTACTTTATTTTACTTATGTAGCAGATATGGATGGGAATATGCTATCAAGGATTGATGCTGGTGAACTTGGTAAGTCAGTGTGCCATATATAAACATGCACATCCCATGTCAACTATGTAGTAAATCATAATAACATTAGCATGCAGCCATATAATTGACTCAGTGCCTGAGAACTAGTCAGCTTGTCTACTGGTTACAACAGGTACAACAGGCAGTGATCATTCAAGTGGAATAAAACCAGCTCCCACCCTGCATTCTCAGAGAAACATAACTGGGCTACTCATTTCTACAGATTTGGATGATCATGGAGAAGTGATGGATTAGCTATGTGAACACACTTGCTGCTCAGTGGAAGGAACTTTCTAACAAGTTACGCCTCAAAGTACCTGCACTGAATCGATTCCGGGTGGATTATCCTAGAGACTGCATGATGTGTCTCTCCTTGGCCATGGAGGATTGGTTGAAGCAAAACTATGACTCTAAGAAGCATGGAAGGCCAAGCTGGAGAAGACTAGCCAGGGCTGCAAAGGAATTAGATTACGGAGTATTTGAAAAGATCGCAAGAGAGCACCAAGGTAAGAGGAACTCATGAAAGACGGAACCTGAGTGTCAGTGTTAAAGTAGTATCCATGGATACAGATTAGATGATAGCTGCGTGGTTGAGTCATGTCTCCCCCACACATGCCATCTTATCATGATACCAAGTTTATTTGCATAAGCTAATGAGCTATTTAGCTTTTCAAACCCAATTCACCCGCAGTGCATATGCACTAGAGAGCTGTTTTATGTTCTTAGATTATTTTTTTTTGAAAAATCTAGTGTATTATGTATCGGATATAGCTATAGAGCAGGCAGACAGACACAATGGTTCTTTGGGACAGGACCTAATGTGTCAGTGACGATGCATGATTCCAATTTAAAAACGAGTTGAACTGGCTTAGCTAGCTAGTTTAGTGCATCGAGTTAAGTGTTTTACACCGGTATTTCCATTTACACAGTACAATCTCTCTGCTAAGGACACAACCTTTCAAGGTCCCATTATTTAGTCATGCTGGGCCACGACTTCAGAGAAGCCAGCTCACTTAGCTAAGGCAGCAGACAAGTATGAAATTTTCTGTCAAAACACAATAGTACATAGGTGTGTACTTCTTCAAGTCAAATAGTTATCAGGCACCATTATATATTATTATGTACTGATTAACCATCAATACAAGAGCTACTCAATGCAACAACAATGTTTTGAACATTTATTGAGTCAGGGGCAAGCATATAGTCTCGTGCATGAAATCAGGTTTTCTATGTGGTGATTCTTTGCACTGGGAGTGGTTTGCAGCCCAAGCATGGATAAGTTCTTCTAGGTAAGAGACTGGTCCCGATAGAGCATCTCCTTAGTTCTGCAACAAACAATACCATGGCAGTCACATCATAATTATTATTATGCATATACAATCATAACTTAGTAGAAGTCTACAATGGAACTTCTGATAAAGGACAGGACAAGCCTACAATCTAAAAGTATATACCTTTGTACAATACACTCAAAATAATCTCCAAAAAGAGGACAGCCTCTCTGCTAAAGATGAAACACTTGGTCCCATGTGTGTCCACCATGTACTAAGAGTGGAAACCTCGAAATAAAGACATTGTAGAGAGGTTGTCCTCTCTTTGGAGGATGTTAATATGCAAGATATTCTTGGATGGCAGCTATAGCCAAATGAAAGTTCAGCTACTGCTTCAAAATGGCACACAGAAACTGTCATTCTGCTGCTTGTGTGCCTGTTAAAT
Organism: Crambe crambe; assembly: GCA_963924555.1. Classification (NCBI taxonomy): domain Eukaryota; kingdom Metazoa; phylum Porifera; class Demospongiae; order Poecilosclerida; family Crambeidae; genus Crambe; species Crambe crambe. Next base: position 2,456,269 of record OZ004592.1, read on the forward strand.
GTACAGGACAATGATGGGTGGTCTTCCTTGATGGTAGCCAGTCACACCAATATAGGGCTATTAAATGAATTGCTAATGCTATTCTCGAATTCTCATGCACATGTAGCTACTGCCCATAGCTAATGCTTTAATACTATGCCTGAGTATTCTTGAGGTCAGATGGAGCAGGATTTTTCAAAAGACTGCTTCAGGTTTACACTCAAGCTCAGGCTCAATCCCAGAAAAGCTGTAATGCCTATCGCTTGAACATTCAGACTGTGGCTGCAGCAGCTATTACTAAGCATACCTTCTTTCCACAAAGTGTGAACCTGTAATTAGGTATTGAAAATATCATCCTTATATTGATTGGACATTGAAGCTCCTTCAGTTTGACAGACGGTAATGATTGCATAGGGATGTGGCCTATCTTTTATAAAGGAACTGATCATGCTGGTATCATGGGAAGAGGGATGTGTGATGTCACATGCCACATGCTCAAGTCCAACTGAAACCTAGCAAAAATGATGCCACGTACTGTTCTCATGCACACACAAAACCAGGATACCATTTAGGTGTGGGTATTGTTACTGTGTCACTCATTATGGTACAAGTGCTTAAATAAAAAGGCATTAGCTAGCAATTGGCTATGGGATGATATTGGCTTCAGTTCAGTTCCCTCATTAGCTACCAGTGATGGAAGGTTTTAATCAAAAGAGGAAATTGTCTTCTGGAATTGATGGTGAACCCTGGACCGATACACACGAAGGTAAAATATTTACTGTAAAGATGGAAATGAACTCCATTTTGAAAAAAATCCAGACCTCAGCATGTAATTGGATTTGTGGTTGTAGCTAGCAAATTGATTGCCATCATTTCCACATGTTTATATTGTATGGTTTGTAGTATGTCGCCAAGCAAACACAGCTATAGCTCCTCAAGAACAACATCCATATAAGTATTATATACATGCACGAAGAGCATCACTGGCATGCAGAATCATACATCTAGATAATGGCTACTAGCAGAGCTACCTAGTATGCATCAAATTGAAGAAGTCCCTGAATTAAGCTGCTTGCTTTTATACATTATGATTGCTGATGCTAGCAGCAACAGTCACTGCCAACATTACAACTGAAATGCTGAAACCTTATGACCTGAACTATTATGGACACAACATGCACACAACTTAAGGGGATTCACTGTAGCACTCAAGGTGGGTGATTCATTCACGTTCACTTTGCAGGTTCCATGCAATGCTGGGCAGTTGTCCTACTATATATTGTTATTACACACAGTACAAACATAGTCCAAAGGAAATAAGAAAAAAAAAAGAAGAGAGAGCTAGGGCATAAATCATGAAACTAGTTAATTTTACGTTCACTTTTCAAAATGTAGGAAGTATGCTTCCTACAAAATTGCAGATATGTGTAAAGTTTCCCACAAAATTGAAGAGGAATGTTGAAAGAGGGCATCCCCAGTACTGGGATATTAGACTGATCCACTTGCAAGATGCAGTAGCATATTGGTTCCTGCTGATCTATTGCCAAAATATTTCGCATACAACAGCTGCATGGGAGGAAACTTTGATGGTTTAAAATAATCACAGCTTGCTATGCTACACAGAGGTGAAAGGTCATGTGTTAGAGGATGGTTAGGGAAGAGCATGCAGCTGCTCACTACGCCAAAAGCAAATACTGCCACTAATAATGTGTAGTACACTGACTAGTCATAGATATACCACTAATGAGTACCATTCATTGCATACCTTCCATCCACATATTGGTTTATCTGTTGCTAGCTAGCTACATCTTAGCACAGCAGACACACCTCTTCTTCATTTTTTTCACTTCCTCTGACTGATGCTCCATCAGTGGCAGCTGAGGGTGGGGGCGAGAGGGGCTAGAGCCCCCCCCCCCCCCCCCCCCCCCCCCCACTTTTTTGACCCATTATATAATTGACTAACTGCTACTGTCTAGTCACTAATGATGTTGCATATTAGTGGCTGCATTATTTCAAGTCATATGTTGCACATTAGTGACTGCATTGTTGTTTGGCCACAATATGTATAGAATCAAAACCTTCATGTATATTATTACAGCTCATCGGGAGTAGTCATCAATGCACAATTTTGAGCCCCCACTTTTTGGGGTCCTCAGCCACCCCTGTCCATGATGCGTGCCAGGCCAAATTGGGTGGGGGTATTGGCAACTACCCTACCATCTATGAAGTTATCACACTCCTTGAAGAACACAGGAGCAGCTGATGTGTACCTGGCCACTTTCCATACCTTCTCTGCAAAATTAAAAGGATAAACTTCTAAGATACACACTAGTTTACAATAGTAATATTGGTTTCATGCTGAGTCAGCTCTCTCTCTTAATATTAACTAAACAGTGCTGTACATTGAAAACGTTGTTGAAGAAGACGAGGGGCAGTTGAGTGGTACTTTTATCAACGGCTGTGATCAGTACTCTACATCAACAGACATGGAGGATAAACAACAGAACAGAACGGGAAGAGGAGGAGGCAGGAAGAGAGAGGGAAAGGAAGAAGGGTAGAGAAGAGAAGGAGGCAGGGAAAAAGAAAGGGAAAGTGTGGGAAGCTATAAAGGAAAAGGTAAAAGAGAAAGGGAGAGGAGGAAGGGAAGATATGATGCTGAAAGGAAGCAATGGGAGAGCATAGGGAGAGCATACTGACATACATACATCTTATGTATGTACTTTGGTTTGCTTTCTGATTTCAAGGTGCAGTCGACACCTAGTTCTTTCTGGAGGAGAACCTCCAGTGCCTCTGTGTCGCATGCCATAGTCAGCAGTTTAGACTGTTGCTTAAACACCTTCTCTTTCATCTCAAAGTAAGTCTTGCACAAGTCTTCCAGTTTCTTGTTGCCTGGGAAACATGAATGGAATAACACATGTGGGATAATGACTTCTACTAGCTAGCTTGCAAACTGTCACACATGGGCATTGTCTACAATCCTGAAAACCCCATGGCAAGTATGTAAGTCACACCATAGACTAATCCAAGTGTAACGATGCCACCAGTGGAAGTTTCGACAATCCAGTCAAACAGGTCGACAATACGACGTCCAGAGAGCCTCTCAATGGCACGCAGAATCTCTATTTGGATTAACCCCTGCAATTAGAGGGAACAAGCAATGGTGAACAAGAGAGGGAGGGGGCCCCAGGAAAAAGATGAAAACTGACCTTGACTCCACCTCCATCCAGACAGAGAATTCTGATTGGATTCTTCATAAGTTTCTTCCTCTTCCTTGGCACCACGCTTCTTCCCAATATACTCTCAGTCACAGACATCTTGTTGTTGAATGTGCTGATGGACCTCATGACACTGCCCTCTGGGTCCTGTCCCATGCGCCTCAGGTGAGCTGCCATTGTATGGCACCTGGGTGGAGCTGGAGGAAACTGTAGGTGCACATGTTTAGGTTTCTGGTGCTGCTTTCCTGCTTTAAATAGGGAGCTTTTACTCAGTGGGCTTCTGGATCGTGGGCTTCTAGATAGAGGACTATGACTCCTCTCTAAAGGGGGAATTTCACTGTTACTCGGGGGGGGGGGGCTTTTCTCAGGGGGCTTTTAGATCATGGGCTCCTGCTGTGTGGACTCTTGCTCTGAGGGCTTCTTGATGGAGGACTCTGGGACTCCTCTTTTCTGGGGGACTTTCACTGATCGGACTGTTGATTAGGGGGCTTTTACTCAGGGGACTTTTAGACTGCGGGCTTTTGCTGCGAGGATTTTTCAATAGGGGGTTGAGATTATGCTATGGTAGCTATAAGAAATAATAGAGATATGATCATAGAAGTCTACATAATACAGAGAAATGATATGTACTACATGCATAATGTGTACATGCCAACATGTGATACAGTACACAGCTAGTGCTATAGCTCAGATCAATTAGAGCCTTAGTCTAGAACTAGCTGCATATGTGTGCATGCTATGTGCATAAGCTCAGATCAGAGTCATATAAGAGGCACGTGCTACATGCCCTAGTCTAGAACTAGCTAGCTGCATATGTGTGCATACAGTACACAACTCATACCCTACAATACCAATATTAATAGGTACTAACTTTAGCTAGTTCAAAGTTAAAAGAGTACTTGAAGGCATTCTGTCTTCAAGTTCGGAGCTGCTGACTGTAGGAGGGAAGTATTCTGGAGTTATGAAAGAAGTACTACTTATATAGAGAGTGCTATCGTACTCTCTGATATAGCAGACACTATTCATACTAGACCCATGCCTTCGATATTATAATAATGTACTTCAATATGCTAAGACTCAAGTATGAAGAGCAGAAGACAAAGCAGAATCATTTTACAGTGACTTCTAAAATCGCCGTTTTCATCTGGTCATTTATCATCATCTTCATCTTATCAGAAATGGTTCATTCAAATGTTATTCTCTACTTGAACCCCATTTTGTTTTACACATGTTACAGACAGTTCTGCTACAGTTTGGTAACAAGTGATAATAAGTGATAGCATGTAGCTAAATTACCAGCTGTCCAACAATCACATGAAACTGAATGTTCCAACAGCCAGCTTAAATCAGTCTATATACAACTCTCTTGACATGAACTATGCTAATAACCATCCAAGGACGTTACTTGTACAATATGGGTGTGGCTGTGGGTGTGCTCAGAAAGGAAGATCAGCCCATGAAATAGTAGTTGTGAAAGGATAAAAATGAACATTATGAAAATGTTGCATTGCCTAAATTTCTGTCCTGATAAGCTCGTGAGTAGCCTAAGTTAAAACAATCTCATTAGCTAATGCATCATCCTCAGAAATTTTTTTTACTATAACTGATTATAACTCAAAAGATTGCTATCAAAATTTTTTTAATAGCGTGTGTGTAAGTGAGCAACTCGTATTGATACCAGATAAATATACAAAAGCTACAGATGCAATCAATCATTGTAATAATGTTTTGAACATTAAAAGAGCCAGGGGCAAGTACAATCTTGCTTTCTATGTGGTGATTCTTCGCACTGGCAGTGGTTTGCAGCCCAAGTACTGAAGAAGTTCTTCTAGGTGAGACTGGTCCTGATAGAGCATCTCCTTAGTTCTGCAGCAAACAATACCATGGCAGTCACATCATGATAATATTATTATGCATGTACAATCATAACTGCAAGTCTACAAGCCTACACTCTATACAAAACTGACAACCTCTCTACCAAGGACAAAGGACTTGGTCCTAAGTGTGTCGAAGTTCCACTGTAAAGTGGAAAATAAGGACACATACGTAAGACCAGGTGTGTCCATGTTATCCTCTCTTTGGTATATATTAAAGTACTATAGTGCTATATAGAACATTAACACCACGTAGATCTCTATTCCATGTAACTACTGACTTGATAATGCTTTCACAGAGCTTCCTATCGTCAGTTTCTGCCGTGCCAATCTGTTGCCCAACATCTGGACTGAATCTGTAGAAGGGGATCTCCAGCCTCTCACAATAGACACGACTCATTTGCGCTTGTTCATCAGACTTTGTCAACTACAGTATGACACATGTGAATATGTGCTTGAAAGAAACCAAAAAGCTAAAAAGTGTTCTCTCCCTGCGAGAAGAATGAACTAATCAAAACCACTTGAGTAGTGTTGAAGCTAGAACTGGCCAATGGACACCTGGGAGATGTTATGGGTGTAGGCAATGCTCTCCTCTCTATCATTATTACCCTATAGCTACACTTACAGCTGTAGTCAGCATATTGATGGTCTGCTTGATTCTGGTGGGAAGTTTGGATAGCTTGAGGGGACTAATGGCGTCTATGATGTCAGCATTGCCAATAGGCTCGGCTGGAAAAACGCCACACCCAATTGACACTATGCAGGCAATGTCTGTAGACACCTCCTCTTTCTTGCCACTAATGCAAAACAAACAAACAAACAAACAAACAAAAATTACAAAACCAACAAAAGTAAAACAAAAAAAACAAAACAACAACAACAAATAGCTACCCAGCTGCATGGGAGGAAACTTTGACGGTTTGAACTAGCATGTCAAATAATCACAGCTTGCCATACTATACAGCAAAACATAGCCTCCTTTCAAGTAGCCCAACTCTAAAGCCATTTGAAAGAAAGCTGATGTAAATTTGTTCTGGATTTCATGTTGCAAGATCACTGCAATCTAATAATGTGTAGTACACTGACTAGTCAGAGATATACCACTAATGACAACACCTTCCATCTGGTTATCTGTTGCTAGCTATAATAGCAGACACACCTCTTCTTCATTTTCTTCACTTCCTTTGACTGATACTCCATGATGCGTGCCAGGCCAAATTGGGTGGGGTTATTGGCAACTACCCCGCCATCTATGAAGTTGTCACACTCCTTGAAGAACACGGGAGCAGCTGATGTGTACCTGGCCACTTTCCATACCTTCTCTGCAAAATTAAATGGATAAACTTCTTAGTTTACAATACGTAGTAATGGAATGCTGAGTCAGCTCTCTCTTCTTAATATTAGCTAAACAGTTACGGAGTGAATTATAACAGCCGGTCACCGGTCAAAATCCGGACAAAACCACACAATGACAGACCAATTAACTATATAAACTGTCACTCTTTGACTGATCATATTGTGTGGTTACTTTAAACTTGGCTCACTGCCAGCTAGCCAATAGGGAGACATGATGACTGGGTGTAAACTTTTTTTTTTAAGTTCAAAATCACTGAAGTGTCAAGCTTTAAATTGGTCTGCTATCTTTGATGTCAGACTACTAATACCAAATATCCTAACAATTCTCTGAATGGTCTGTCATTTGTCAGATCAATTGACAAAAGTGAGTTAAGACTCACGTGTGCTGTAGTTATCATTGAAAACGTTGTTGAAGAAGACGAGGGGCAGTTGAGTGGTGCTTTTATCAACAGCTGTGATCAGTACTCTACATCAACAGACATGGAGGATAAGCAACAGAACAGAACGGGAAGAGGAGGAGGCAGGAAGAGAGAGAGAGGGAAGAAGGGGAGAGAAGGAGGCAGGAAAAGAGAAAGGAAAAGGTAAACAGAAAGGGAGGAAGATATGATGCGGAAAGGGAGAGCATAGGGAGAGCATATTGACATACATAAATCCTATGTACCTACTTTGGTTTGTTTTCTGATTTCAAGGTGCAGTCAACACCTAGCTCTTTCTGGAGGAGAACCTCCAGTGCCTCTGTGTCGCATGCCGTACTCAGCAGTTTAGACTGTTGCTTAAACACCTTCTCTTTCATCTCAAAGTAAGTCTTGCGTAAGTCTTCCAGTTTCTTGTTGCCTGGGAAACATGAATGGAATAACACATGTGGGATAATGACTTCTACTAGCTAGCTTGCAAACTGTCACACATGGGCATTGTCTACAATCCTGAAAACCCCATGGCAAGTATGTAAGTCACACCATAGACTAATCCAAGTGTAACGATGCCACCAGTGGAAGTTCCAACAATCCAGTCAAACAGGTCAACAATACGACGTCCAGACAGCCTCTCAATGGCACGCAGAATCTCTATTTGGATTAACCCCTGCAATTAGAGGGAACAAGCGATGGTAAACAAGAGAGGGAGGGGCCTGGGCAGGAAAAAGATAAAAACTGACCTTGACTCCACCTCCATCCAGACAGAGAATTCTGATTGGATTCTTCATAAGTTTCTTCCTCTTCCTTGGCACCACACTTTTTCCCAATATACTCTCAGTCACAGCCATCTTGTTGTTGAATGTGCTGATGGACCTCATGACACTACCCTCTGGGTCCTGTCCAATGCGCCTCAGGTGAGCTTGGCGGATAGAGCAGTCCACTGCCATTGTATGGCGCCTGGGTGGAGCTGGAGGAAGCTGTAGGCGCACATGTTTAGGTTTCTGGTGCTGCTTTCCTCCTGGAGGTCTTAGTTGGCCCTGCTGTGGCCTCGCCTTTTCAGCATGACCAATGCCAGCAAGTTCAGAGTCCTGACGATGGCGGGTATCGAGAGGTTTGGACTTCTTATCAAATGGAGAACATTCTATGAGAAAGACAGAAAGATTTTGACAACTATGAAAGGAGTTTCTCCATCCAAGTACGTATGGTGCTACAGTTCCCCCACCCCCACCCCCTTCCACCCCTCCCCATCATTTGTGGGGAGGAAACACTGGACTAGCACTAACCTGAATCTGTTCCCTCCAGCATCATTGCCTTCCTATCTCTCTTGATCCTTTCAATCTCAATCAACTGGAGGAAAGCAGCATAACCTTCATCTCCTAGAGATCGCTCTATTGCCTCGTCCATTATCTGCTTTGCCTGGGCATCCAGTCTGCACAATTAAAGGGGATAATTAGGATGGGGATGGTTTTCCAGATGGGAGGGGGGGGGGGGGTTGTACTGTATGTACAAAGTTCACCTCTCTAATAAATCTCCATCAGTGTAGTTGATGAATCCTTGCTTCTCCTTCTCCTTCTCATCATTAGCCTCCACTCTTTCACCATTGCTCATTCCATACTTGTCTCCCCCTCCTCCTCCTCCTCCTCCTCCTCCTCCTCCTCCTCCTCCTTCTTTCTCCCCTTCTCCTAAGTTGCTATTTGACTGAGCCCCATAGAGTTGATCATAGACACTGGCCATCTCTATTCTCTTCTGCTTCTCTTCACTTTCCACTTTCTCCCTACTGACAGGAGACAGGGGACTAGGACTCCTTCTGGATGGGGGGCTCCCACTCATTGGGGAACTGTTAAACAGGGGGCTCTTACTCAGTGGGCTTCTGGATCGTGGGCTCCTATTGTGGGGGCTTCTAGATAGAGGACTACGACTCCTCTCTGAAGGGGGAATTTCACTGTTACCCAGGGGAGCTTTTCTCAGGGGGCTTTTAGATCGCGGGCTCCTGCTGTGTGGACTCTTGCTCTGAGGGCTTCTTGACGGAGGACTGGGACTCCTCTTTTCTGGGGGGCTTTCACTGATCGGACTGTTGATTAGGGGGCTTTTACTCAGGGGACTTTTAGACCGTGGGCTTTTGCTGCGAGGATTTTTCGATAGGGGGTTGAGATTATGCTGTGGTATAAAATAGAGACATAATAAGAGAAGGGTACATATATACAGAGAAAGTGCTACATATGTACATGTGACATGTACTGCATGTACATGTGACATGTACTGCATGTACATGTGACATGTACTGCATGTACATGTGACATGTACTGCATGTACATGTGACATGTACTGCATGTACATGTGACATGTACTGCATGTACATATACATGCCATACATGTGCATACAGTACACAGCTAGCTAGCTCAGATCAATCAGAGCCAGAGGCATATGCTACACGCCCTAATACCGAAGGCATGGGTCTATGAATAGTGTCTGCTATATTAATACCTTGAATTCAAAAATAAAAAAGTCGTATAGTTACCTTCAGAAAAATTATTGTTTGCTCTCTATTCAGGAGGTACCAAACCATTCAATAGACTCTCGTGTAACATACCACAGGGAAGAAGCAATTTTCTTTCAGTATGGTAGTCTCATCCACTTCAGGAGAGAGAAGCTTCCTCTCATCATCACTCAGGTGTCTCAGTCTAGAGATGGCCATCTCCACACTACAATCCGGTGTCTTGTACTTTTCATCATCAGATTCTTCTTCTAGGGAGAGGGGGAGGGACAAGATGCAGTCTGTTACAAACATCCGAGGGACAACATGCAGGGACGAGGGAGGGACAAGATGCAGTCTGTTACAAACATCCAAGGGACAAAATGCAGGGACGAGGGAGGGACAAGATGCAGTTTGCTACAAATATCTGAGGGACATCATGCAGGGACGAGGGAGGAACAAGATGCAGTCTGTTACAAACATCCAAGGGACAAAATGCAGGGACGAGGGAGAAACAAGATGCAAGTCTGAACATTATAAACATCTTTCATATCTCAGCGTTAATCTATGATGAATGGTCCTACAGATAACTGGACTCAGCTTCATCAAACCAACATTGTAGGATAAATGCATAATTATGCTCAGTTCATCACAAAAAATGTTAGAACTTAATAAGTACAAGAGGATATAGTTCAGTGAGGGACATGTGTATCTTATCTCTACCTGCTTCAGGTATGCTGGGCATTTTGTCTGCCTCCTCCTCACCCTCAAAGTCCCCATCACCTCCTCCTCCTCCTTCAGCCTTAGCCCTCTCCTCACTTCCTCCTCCTTCAGCCCTAACCCTCCCTCCTCCATCAGTGTCCTTCTGCTCCACCTCTGGGTCCCGTAAGGACTTTTTTATGACCACAAAAGACTCTTCCATATGCATCAGACGTGGATCCAGTAATGGACTGTCAGACGCCTCTTCCTCCTTCCCCTCTCCGATGGCAGCGCTCCCGACCAGCTGCACCTCTTCTAGTATCTGTAACCCATCCACACCTCCTATCTTTGTCAGCAGATCCGATATGGGGAAAGAATTCTTCTCATTGGCAATATCAAACGGGGTCTGGTTGGACGTGTTGAAGCTGTTAATGTTGGCATCAAAGGCTATCAGAGCCACTGCTGAATGCAAGTCGTCATTCTGCAGAAAATGAATATTAAGCTGGCACTATCATCCCAACCCCCATCACTCACCCCAGGGGGCACAAACACAAACACAGGTCCTTCACCCCTTCCCCCACCCCCATCACTCGCCCCAGGGGGCACGAACAGGCAACTCCCCCACCCCCACGATTCATTGTATCAACCACCCCAAGAGCCATCAACACAGGTCCCCCGTCCCATCCCCATCACTCATACTAACCACTCCAGGCAGGGGCATAAATATGGAGATTGAGACATTAGTCTTAGCATGGCAGGTGAGAGATAGTGATACCACTCAAATAAAGTTCTTTCTGCCTACAAGGATATCCCCTCCATTCACGAACACGGGAAGTCCTTTCTGCCACAGGCAATTCACAACACAAATATGAAGTCCTTTACTGCCCACAGGCACAGAAGGAAGGTCAATTAATACTTTACAAAGAAAGTCCTTTCTACCTACAGGCACAAGAGGGTTCCTCCATTCATGCCAAGTGCTCCACAAAGGGAAAGCCTCATGATTACATAGCCAGTCAATTTTCACTCTAGCAGTAGCAACCTTGGTTTACACAACTGCATGAGCCACTCTAGTTAACAAAACCCTTCTCCGCCCAAAGCAGAACAATGTTGTCCCATAAGGAATGAGTGGCTTACAGCAAGTTTCCTCACCTTTGCCTTGCAAAGCCAGAGGTCTTAAAACCACAGTTGACGCAAACCTTTTGTTCTACTGAGTCACAGTGTACATAGACCTGGGTGATTTCTTTGAGCACAAAAGTGCTTGGTCTAAAGGCTCTAGCTCTGTGGTAAAAGTGAAGAAACTTGCTGTACCAGATCCTTTCATGTAGCCATGCAGTTATGATACCATCATACCCCCTAAACCAACCTTAGCTAAGACAATACCTCAGGCATGGCATGTATGCTCCATTTATGCCACTACATGGAGGTTGGCCATCCCATGGTACTACACCATAACTATGATTATGGGCCCCCAGGACCAAAAGATCTTTCTTTCAGATGCTCAGAAAACTCTCAGATGCTCATTCATTCACCTTGAATGCTGTACATCATCACCTAGTTAACTACATGCAGTAACTATGGTAATCAATCCCACAGTCACATTAAAGACTACTCCTTCTATAGTAATGTTGCATCCCACAGTTCACCAGGCAGGGGTTCATAGTCACATGACTATGATTATGCCAGCTGTTTCCTTGATGGTATTCATTCCAGTCCCAAGAAAAACAATCCATTAGCATACATATAAATAATATTAAGCCTATTACTGATAAGACAAGACAATCAAATACATGATTTGGTCAAATTTTGATTGGCTGTGTTTATGGCCTAGCTAGTCTTGCAGCTGATGTCACACACCATGTATGTAGTAATTGTACACACAGCCAGGCTAGCCTTACAACCAGGCCCTAAACTCTAGCTACTATAGTAACTACAACTTTACCAATTAACCTTGGGCAGCCATGACCAACCAAAAACTCTATAAACTCACACCATTTAAAGCAGAGAGAGTATAGGTCCCTGTGAGTTAGTTGTCTTTGGTGTGACAGTGGAGTCTAGAACCAGAATAAGTCCTAGAGTCCTTCTTTCAGAGGTTTGTTTTGTCTTTTTTGTACTCAACCTGCTTAGCTTGGAATTGGGGGGAGGTTTAATTATCATATCTGGAATGAAATTTGATCTGGAATGGAATGTTTGAATAGCAGTTAGAGACTGCATGGCTAATTCTGTGCTCTCCAAACCCTGGACCCATGCCCACCACCTATACTAGGAGCAACACACACACCTTGCAAGCTAGGTGTAAAGGTGTATCTCCACTTTTATTCAATTTATCCACTTCATAGGATGCATTAATGAGGAATATCATGAGGCACTCCAGCTTGTTCTTATCTTTTCGTCTGACATAGGCATGGAGTGGGGTATCACCATTCTCATCAAGAGCATTGGCATCCACTCCTTTCTGATCCAGGTACTTCAAGACTTTCTGCAAGAGAAACATTCAGTTGACACTCTTCTAGCTTAAATTCTCTCTTGCTGACTCTAGCTCTTTAGATACTCTTCTGCTTAGATTTTTCTTGCTAACTCTACCTCTTTAGATATAACCAGCTGATACTCTGATTCTCTCTTGTTCTCTCTAGCTATTAAAGTTACCTCTTTGTTCTTGGCTCTATGTAATTTGGTGGAATCGAACTCCTCCTCCTCCTGAGACCGAATCCTTAAAGGTTTCTTCGAGGACTTGCTCATTTCTGCAATATTATCTTGCTTTGTGGACAAGGAAAGGGACGTCAATCTGCAGGTATAATTATTTGGGCCGGGGCCCGGGGGTGGGATTTTAGTGGGGGTTTATAAAGCTGCGCTCAGCACCCGGTACCCACTAGTGCATGCAGCTGTTAGGCGTAGGAAAAAGTGTGCCATCTAGGGGGGTCCGAGGGCATGCTCCCCCGGGTCTCTTAGTTAGATTGCATCTGGAGGCTGCATCACCAATATACATTGGTTTGTGCATGTGATGATGAATTTTTGGGGGATGTTGGGAAGTTTTGTGTAGAAGCACGGATCATAAACCGGTTTATGATCCATGGTAGAAGTTTCTACCCTGATTGATAATTAGCTAGTATTATTGTAAATATCTAGAATTTACAGAAACAATTAAATTGTTTTGCAATTTCATTTAGGTTCAATTCATCTGTCCTTCTGATAAAATGCTTATTAATCATGTATTCTTGGGAAGTTAACAAGTTATTACACTTCATGTCTGGAAGTATAAGTTAGGGGGGCTGTAGCCCCTGGTTCCTACGCCTATGATCTAGGTTTGGCCATGCCACTCCTTTTACAAAAGGGGGGGGGGGGGGGCAATATTGATTATTGATCACAGCAATGATTTTAACATGAATTGACCAGTTTGATCACACCAATATCCATGTAACGTTAATTCAGTTTGATCACACTATTATGAGTATCAATGCAACACAACTCAATATTAATAATTCAGTTTGATCACACCAATGAATATCAATGTAGCTACACACAACCCAGTTTGATTACACAACAGTATCCAAGAGAGTATTCTCAGTTACTCCTGGAGCTTCACTTTTCCCAGCCGTACTAGTGTGGGCGTTTTGTGATGGCTGGTTTGAAGAAGAGGTCGATCTATTAGTGTGTGTTGTACGCGACGTGGCACCATAATCTGCTGAAGATGGAGAATTATGCGTTTCCTGCAAACTTCTGGTTTCATCTACATCCTCAACCACCACTGAATGCTTATCCCTCCGTGCTGTATTTGTCGACAGTCGTTTCTGATAACTCCCACAAATGTTGCGGTATCTCTCGGCTTCATCAGCATACTCCAAGAACTGCTCGTCATCTTGATTTGCTGACGGTGGTCCTGTTTTCTTAAACCAGTCAAGTTTACTACATTTTCTCCATATAAGGAAAGAAACGTACACAATCATATAGATAAGAGGTAAGAATATGAGTATGTACTGAATGGCGAATGCCACAGCTGAAATCGTGCTTCCAATGACAGTCAAGTAGTAATTGTACATGGAAAGTGACGATATAGCAGTGAGATTGGCAAATATGCAAGTATCAACAATGTTGAAGAGATGGTTCTTGTATGGACGAAAAATGACAAAGGTGAGTAGCGTTGCGATGCATATCAATTGCTGCAGGACATGTTGGAGAAACCAATTCCCTGTGAAAGCAAAATTCAGAAACAGCATAAGTCGCAGCAAGAAGTAGAAGCCAGCAAACCAACGACAATCTATCTTGTTATCACTGTCAGGACCTCCAGTCCCGTCCTTGTAACATCCGTGAAAAGCGACCAAGAATTGATCCAAAATCGGTCCTGGGTTGCAGCAGGCCGGAAGCTTAAGATCCTTACTGGTAATCTTTTTATATGCCTGCTTCATCAGGTGAATGACGGACGGACCTATAAGTATTAGAGGTGGCAATGCTACGAATGTTGCCAGCACTATCACTGAAACGATTATATATGGAATGTGGTCATGTCCGAGATATGTAATGGTGCCATCATAGTACAGCACATATGAGACCACTTTCCCCATATCATTGCTGAGTGGTGTCGATGTGAGTAAGATAAACGATACAAGTGTGAATTTTGTGTAAGAAAGAAGAATAAAAGTAGCCAGGGCGTCAATGATTGAGCGCTGAAAATTCCCAATTTGACGGGTTCTTGCGAAGCATTTATGCACAGGTCTGCACACGAATACGATCGGTACAAATCCTCTTCCGTATGCCCACACTAGCAAGGACGAGAAGATCACCAGCAGAAGAGGAAAAAAAGCAGTGACATAACCAGTTGACTGCAACTGCAGAGTACTTATTTCTGAGCTGAGACAAAACTTTGGCAGTAACGGGTGGAAAAAATTTTGGTTCCAGATATCGTAAGGAACGGTATAAACGGCTTTTAGTACATATGAGGTATATGAGGAATTCGGTATGTTGTTCAGCTGAATGCTGCCATCACCATCCACTTCAAACACTGTAGTCAGCACTTGAGCAAAGAAAACAAATGCATTAGCTGGACCGGAGGAAACGCTGACATTGAAAAACAAAACCACGAGAAAGAAGATGAGAATCGGAAGGAATTCTGTCAGCAGATAAAAGACCCAGTTATACTTTGCTTCAGATGGTGAGCATTTATGACACTCAAAGGTAAAGCCATTCACCACAGGTCCATAGCCTTGTAAACACTGTCCACAGAGGACTCCAGTGCGATTGATGGACTCGCATTGCACACTCATGTGTCGTGAAACATTCTGAGGCAGTGCCAAGGTTCGATTATTTGTGAAGAGTGAGCAGTAGGGACACTGTCCCACAACAAAGTCACCGCTTGTACCATTTTGTATACCGATCCACGACCCTCGCTGAAGCTCAGAATAAAATAAAACAGAATGGCACAGTATCAGTCCACCATAATCACCTCTGCACACACAGCGGGAATCCGATTCACCAGCTGAATCATTGAAAATCATCCCTGGAGGACAACGCAGCATATCGACTGTGATTTGTGTTGAAATGACACGAGGATCTATTGTCTGGAGCTTGATATTAGCTGATCTTCCTGGAGTTCCATGGATATCTATGAAATTGTCAGCAATGTAAAGGGAAGAGCTATCAATGTGGATAATCCGCTTGTTTGTTTCATTAATGACTTTAGCCGTGAACACAGTTTCATTGGTGACATCATTTCCACGGTCATCTTTGGTACAAAATGGGAGGTGTGTCTTATGACCTGGTATGACACTCATGCGAACACTGATGGTGGCATTATCCATGGTATCATTTGACGAGCTTTCTCTGAGTTTGAAAATAGCTGGTGACGTGGCAATCTCATCAGAACAGTTACCAGAATAGATCCATCGCTTGGGGAAGGAATCATTTCTATTCCAGCAGAATACATCCTGTGCACCATGTTCAGTTGAACCATACGCACCTCCCCAATAACACATGAGCAAAGAGGTGGCATATATGGAGTTCTTTTTGGAATTTGCTGTGTTGTTTATGAGATTGAACGTCACATTCCAGTCGAATGGAGTCACTTCGATATCGAAATAGCGGATGAAACAATTTCGAGAGGATATCAAGTCATGGCCCCCTATATAATACCCGAAGATTGCTCCTCCTTTGAGTTCAGCCTCGTTTTCCACAAAATTAAGCACTGTGCCTTGTGAAACCTCAATGAAAGAACCACCCATTAAGGCTACGGCTCCTCCATTACGTCCAGAGTTATCCTTAAAATCAGCCACACAATTGGAACGGAACTGAATCCTTGATCCAATACATGCCAAAGCAGTTTGGTTGTTACTTTCAAATTTCACAAAACCAAAGAAACTGATGGGAATGAAGTCACTATAAAAAGCACCGATTCCCTCAGCAGACCCCAACACTGATGTATACCGTGCAGTATTCTCACTGAATGTGCAGTTTGTGAAACTCGGTTCGGCAATGGCACCGTATGGAACAGGATGCCACATGGACATGTCTACACCAGATCCAACTCTGGCCACATTGTGGGTCCATTTGCACTCGTAAAACTCGACTGTGTTAGTTGCAGTCGACTCAGTTGGCTCCTTGGCGGTGTAAAATGATAACCCTCCACCGTAGTAGGCAAGGTTCTTATTGAAAGTGACATCTCTGAAAATGAAAACGTTGTGTGATGCATGGGTGTTCTCAAAGAAGATGTGGCCTATTCGAACACCTCCTCCTCCTGTTCCCTGGTTCTCTGATGTGCTATGGTAACAGCTATTGTTTTCAATAACTGATGACTCCATGATAAAAGTGTTATTATGACTCATGTCTTGGTGTTCCACAAATAGCCCTGCTCCCCAAAGAGCAGTGTTGTTAGCAAAAGTGCTATTGCGGACACTAATAATGTTGTTACCTGAGTTTCCCTTGAAAAAAATAGACATGCCAGCTCCTCGACCAAATGCAAGATGCGTCTCGAGATGAGGAAGGATAAACGTATACTCAGTATCATCCAAAATGGTGGCATCATTTGCAAGGAAGCTGCAAAACTCAATGGTGAAGTTGCTATTGGAAACATAGTGCAGAGGTACATTGGAAGAACAGTTCTCTATAGCCTCATCCGATAGAATTGGCACACAATAGGGAAATTCAATGTACAGTCCACCACCCCCCGAGTATCCCAAACCAGCTGGGGAGTTTAGCGAAAAGGTCGAGTTGGCCACTCTGTTGGTTCCGACAGTAGCATACATGACCACTCCAGTCCCAGTACTGTTTGTGACAGAAATGGACTCAAGTGTGACATCTGAGCTGTAGAGAAAGTAGAGTGCCACATAGAACTTCTCAAATGGAGAACTCGAAGAGTTCCGACTGGTGCTGTAGTGGTAAGCACCACACCCTGTCAACTCTATCCTGCTGATGGTGACATTGGTGACATAAATGAAAGTGAGACCTACTCCTTCTTCACACTCAACACGCACAGGGAAAGCCTCTTCTTCATAATTTCCAGGAAGAGCAGCCACAGATAGGTCAGTCATCCACATGTACAGATATTCCATACTATTTCCTCTGCCCCCGAGGGCATATGAACCGGCAGTCACCCAGACTGTGGTATGGTTGAAGTGCTGCATTCCCTCCAGTGCCAAGCCCAGGGAGGAACAAGGCTCCTCTTTTCCTCCGTGCCAGCAGCTCGAGTCGTTCTTGCCGCTGTCTTCATCAACGTATATGACCATAGGTGCAGCTTGGTCGTAGATGCCTTTTTGGCATACCGATAGCGTTAATTGTAATACCAAAAGCAGAGCATAAACTAACATTGACATAGTGGCCCAGTTCTAACTTAAATTTAGGCTTGCCTAGAGATCCACCCCAAATCCCAAATACAGTTCTCGCATTTTATTATGTGCGCGCATGCGCACGTACGTACGTGGGTGTTAAGTGTGCAGCTCCACCCCCGAATATCCTGGGGGGAAAAAGTAAATGATCAAAGATATTGGAGACTTGTGATAATTAGACTAAAGTTTCTCGATTATAGTCAGTGTATTCATCCCGAGACTCATCTAATCTCTTGTTGTCCCTCCTATAGTGCTTATACAATACTGGACTAGCCTGTGCAGAATTGTGATTGACACTTGCACTAGAGTTAGCATTATGAGCAGGTGCTTGGAAACTTGTGGCTGCATCAGATGGTCTCTCATTCAGTGCATCATTCAGCCTTGTCCCCACTTCCACATCTCCCAAGCCCAGGTGAGAGTTATCAAGGAAATTCTCAGTAAATTGCATATTATAACTGTTTTGATTTTCTTCCTTGATACTCTGAACGAGTTGAACAATAGATTCATCTTCTTCCTCATGAATATTTTGAGATTCGATATCATTTTGTGTACTGCTTCTCTCATCCATTTCTTTCATCACTTCCTTTTCTTCCTCTTTCGTCATGTCTTCTTCTTTCTTTGGGGCTTTAACCTCATCTTCTTCTTCCTCTTCCTCAGAAATAGACTGCCTACCAAGGCTTTTGCTGCTATCCTCAATGGCATGGAAGATTTTTGCCAGTTCATCCAGTCTCTTCTTGTCCTGTTTCAGAGAAAGCTTTGTCTTGATGATCATGTTGAAGAGTTTTTCATTATCAGTCTCGCCAGCCGCTATGACTTCATCGAATTTTGGACTGAAACGGAAGAAAGGAATCCCTTGTTCTTCACACCTACTCTTGCTATTCTCTGCCACCAGTTCAGACTCCACAAGCTATTACAGTATCAATAGCAAGAGAACAATCACTAACTTACAAAATACATAGCTACTCAACATTATGCTTTTATAGCTAGTGAACCATAAATTCAGGAAATGCAATACATCCCTTTGTTCAAGGAACAACCATATGCTAATACAAATTGAACCTCTGAAGTGTTGGGAACCTCTTTATCAAATAAAATAAGAGCTGATCCCAAAGTGTCCACTATACTACAGTACTAGAGAAATGCAAAGCATTGTGGCAAGTGAAGCATGACGTCATCATATCACAAAGAATGGAACTGGAAGAACATATACATAGTAGCACCCTCTCATTTCAACCCCACCCCCTAGTGGCTCACTTCACTTGCAATAATAGTTCCACCATACTGTAGTTACAGTGTAATTACATTAAAATCCACTTACAGCATTACTTAGGAGAGATAAAAGGTTCTGTGTCTGCTTGATGAGTTTACCGGGCTTCAGCCACTGTTTCCCAAAGAACAGAGCCTCTTGTGCATCCACATTGCCCATCTTTACAGGTGGATAGATTCCAGTTCCTATGGATACCACCATGGCGATGGGCAGCTTGTAACCCTGCAGTCTGCAGAAGTTTTGGATCGCTGTGAGGCCATAGTCAGTGGGATTGTTGCAAATGACTCCTCCATCTACATAATTCTCAAATTCGTTGAAGAACATTGGAGCTACACTTGTATAGCGGGCTACCTTCCATATGGGATCTGCAGAGATTAAGCAGAAGTGTAAATTCAGTGATAGCTAACAACTGCTGTAGCTATTTTAAAATAAATATTTCTGGTGATGTACTCAAACAAAAATCCTCCTCCTTATAAAAAAACCTGTATAATAAGCTCCTTATAACTATATACTATTGGAGATTGAGCAGAAGTTCAGAGATGTATAAATTCAGTGAAAATATCTGGTAACAACTGCTGTAGCTTTTTTAAAATAAATATTTCCAGGTGATGTAGCTACTCAAGCAAAAATCCTCCTCCTTATCAGAGAGTACGATAGTACTCTCTAAGTAGGGATGGCATGGATGCTCCATTGGAGTAGTACTTGATATTTTCTTTCATAACTCCAGAATACTTACCTCCTGCAGTCAGCAACTCCTAACTTGAAGACAGAACACCTTCAACATGCTAGGACTCAAGTATGAAGAGCCGTTTTCATCTGGTCGTTCATCATCATCATCATCATCATCATCATCATCATACAACGTATTTCAGAAATAAATGCTATGATTCTTATACCAATCTACTCAGAAATGACTGCGCTATAATCCTTTACCTTTAAATCGACATGTTCAAAAATAGCATGTCATTTTCCAACTTGTTAGCTTTCAACCTACAATGAGGCAGACATTTTTATGCCCCGCCCCGTAACACGTGATTCTTGGACTTCGACCTCGCAACTGACTAGTGAATCTGTCATTAGCTTTCTCCGAGGCTTTCTCTCTTGATGTTGGTCTCTCGATGCTCAGAGCGTAAACCCTAGGCACTAGTCTGGTTACAGTATATCAGGTACATATCAGTAAAGGCCTTAAAAATTATATACAAAATTATGTCAATGGCAATCTTATAAACTGTAAGGAAAAAATATTTATTCTAAATAATAGGGATGGCTGTGTGCAGTTCAAAAAAGTTCAGCAACAAGAGAGTCAAGTAACCCCTTACCCATAACAAGGTAACTATTCCTACTTCACTCTCTTTATATCTCATCATGGGAGTGAAGTAGGAATAGTTGGCTCGTAGTTGGTGATGGGTAAGGGTTACTTGACTGAAGTTCACTCTCTTGTTGCTGAACTTTTTTGAACTGCACACAGCCATCCCTACTTCTCTTTTTTATTTATTTTTTTCCTTTATATAACACCTGTATAATAAGCTCCTTATAACTATACTTATAGCCCGTTGCCATGGTAATGGACCGATTTACATGGATCTATAAATGTGATACAGTGCATGTAATTGTAGCCTGGGGTGGAGGGAAGAGTTAGACCACATTCCACATTTCAAACCCAACAAGCTTTTCAGAGAGTAGCCAGCATAAAAGGCAGAACTTGCGAGCTGTGTAACAGCGTGGCTGGTATTCTGCACTAGCTGCCCTACATGCCATTCAGCGTCCAACCATAATTATGATGCTGTGCCCCTACCGTATGTGAGCAAGTTGTTAAAGCACAGTGAGTGGGTGGGTTATAGACTGAAAGATAGTTCGGTATCGTATGAGTCACGACGTTGAAGTGGGATGGCCATATTCTTGTACAGAGGTTTTAGGGAATCTTGCAAAATGCTGAGTGTGCATTCTCGCGCATGCTCAACTTTTGAGCCTCGAAAATCTCACCGGAGAAGGTGAGTGGCATGCTAATAGGTTAGAACTATACTAGAACAGTCACTAGCTAGCTCTTCAAAGCTTACTTCTCTAAAGTCCCTTCCAAATCTGAGTGCAATTTCAAAAATTCAAGCAATGCGCATGCATAGTAGTCGGATGCCTGACGACCAATTTTTGCAAGATTCCCTAAAACCTCTGTAAGCAGCCGGCCCTATAGAGACAGAAGCACTGAGCATGCGTAGTACACTCGCGTGGGCTATAAAATAGTTATTAACCACGTGCGTGCAGTTTGTAGTGAATTATAAGCACTCTCCCTCGGGCCTCGTGCTTATAATTCGACTACAAACCTAGCGCTTGGTTAATAACTATTACTTCTAACTACTACTGTTTCTATGTGGTTATTTGTGTACTCACAGTCAACATAGTCATCACCAAAGCAGTTGTTGAAGAAGCAGAGTTCAAGGTTGGTGGTTTCTTTATTGACAGCAGCTATTAGGACTCTGCAAGGAAAAGAGTTGAGAGTCAGGTTATTATGGCTGTTATCTTCCTTACTTTGGATGCGATACGGCGGACATTTTCATGTTGGGGTCAAGATAGTCTTGCAAAATCTCTTCCAGAGCTTCAGAGTTGTAGCCAAACCCATAGCGAGATTTCATGAATATTCGGTCCTTCAACAAGAAATACAACTGTCGCAGGCTTCCAAGTGTCTTTCCAGCTGTAGAGAATGTAGAATTTAATCTGATAGAGGAGTCTCGTACTATAATTTAAGGACTGGTTCCCCCCCCCCTCATACGTAGTATGCTGGAACCCCTCAATGTTGATCTCCCTGAAATGCAAAGACACTTTCTCTGCCAAATTGTATCGTAGAAAGTTATCATCAATTTACTCATGAAAATAAGGACACATCTCTAATCAGGAAATTAAATTTATGAGCATAAATAGATTACCATAAACAGTGGCTAGAGCAATGATTCCACCAGTTGATGTGCCAACAATCCAATCAAAAAGGTCAGTTATCTTGCACTGGGTCCTCTCTTCCAGCTGCATAAGCACCTCCAGTTGGACCAGTCCCTTGATCCCACCACCATCCAAAAACAAGATTCGACTTCCTCCCTGTAGGCCATAGCCAGTGTTGTGGTCCTTCTTCGGCTTAGGTAGTGTTCTGTTGTACAAAGCAAGTTCTCTCTGCTGCATCACCAAAGCAAATGCATCATCTGCTCCCCCAATGGTTGCTGAAATGGACATTCTTCGCCTGACATTTATCTTAGGGGGCTTTTACTCAGGGGACTTTTAGACCGTGGGCTTTTGCTGCGAGGATTTTTCGATAGGGGGTTGAGATTATGCTGTGGTATAAAATAGAGACATAATAAGAGAAGGGTACATATATATCAGAGAAAGTGCTACATATGTACATGTGACATATACTGCATGTACATGTGACATATACTGCATGTACATGTGACATGTACTGCATGTACATGTGACATGTACTGCATGTACATATACATGCCATACATGTGCATACAGTACACAGCTAGCTAGCTCAGATCAATCAGAGCCAGAGGCACATGCTACACGCCCTAATACCAAAGGCATGGGTCTAGTATGAATAGTGTTTGCTATATTAATACCTTGAATTCAAAAATTAAAAAGTCGTATAGTTACCTTCAGAAAAATTATTGTTTGCTCTCTATTCAGGAGGTACCAAACCATTCAATAGACTCTCGTGTAACATACCACAGGGAAGAAGCAATTTTCTTTCAGTATGGTAGTCTCATCCACTTCAGGAGAGAGAAGCTTCCTCTCATCATCACTCAGGTGTCTCAGTCTAGAGATGGCCATCTCAACACTACAATCCGGTGTCTTGTACTTTTCATCATCAGATTCTTCTTCTAGAGAGAGGGGGAAGGACAAGATGCAGTTTGTTACAAATATCCGAGGGACAAGATGCAGTCCATTACAAACATCCAAGGGACAAAATGCAGGGACGAGGGAGGAACAAGATGCAGTCTGAACATTATTCATCTCTCAGTGTTAATCTATGATGAATGGTCCTACAGGGACTCAGCTTCACCAAACCAACATTGTAGGACAAATGCATATGCTCAGTTCATCATAAAAATGTTAGAACTTAATTAAGTACAAGAAGATATAGTTCAGTGAGGGACCATGTGTATCTTATCTTTATAGTATACCTACCTGCTTCAGGTATGCTGGGCATCTTGTCTGCATCCTCCTCACCCTCAAAGTCCCCATCACCTCCTCCTCCTCCTTCAGCTTTAGCCCTCTCCTCACTTCCTCCTCCTTCAGCCCTAACTCTCCCTCCTCCATCAGTGTCCTTCTGCTCCACCTTTGGGTCCTGAAAGGACTTTTTTATGACCACAAAAGACTCTTCCATATGCATCACACGTGGATCCAGTAATGGACTGTCAGACGCCTCTTCCTCCTTCCCCTCTCCAATGGCAGTGCTCCCTTCAGATCGATAATCGACTGCTTGACTCCCGACCAGCTGCACCTCTTCTAGTATCTGTAACCCACCCACACCTCCTATATTTGTCAACAGATCCGATATGGGGAAAGAGTTCTTCTCATTGGCCATATCGAACGGGGTCTGGTTGGACGTGTTAAAGCCGTTAATGTCTGCATCAAAGGCTATCAGAGCCATTGCTGAATGCAAGTCGTCATTCTGCGGAAAACGAATAATAAAGCGGAAAATGAATAATAAGCTGACACTATCATCCCAGGGGGTACAAACAGGCACCTCCCCCACCCACCCCCATGATTCATTGTATCAACCATGCCCCAAGAGCCATCAACACACCACCCCCATCACTCATACTAACCACTCCAGGCAGGGGCATAAATATGGAGATTGAGACATTTGTCTTAGCATGGCAGGTGATATCACTCAAATAGAGTTCTTGCTGCCACCTCCATTCATGAACACAAGTACTTCACAAAGGAAGTCCTTTTTGCCACAGGCAATTCACAACACAAGTACGAAGTCCTTTACTGCCCACAGGCACAGGAGGAAGGGATACCCTCAATTAATACTTTACAAAGAAAGTCCTTTCTACCTACAGGCACAAGAGGGTCCCTCCATTCATGCCAAGTGCTC
The DNA here is from genome assembly GCA_963924555.1 of Crambe crambe. Lineage (NCBI taxonomy): Eukaryota > Metazoa > Porifera > Demospongiae > Poecilosclerida > Crambeidae > Crambe > Crambe crambe. The sequence continues at coordinate 2,480,443 of OZ004592.1, forward strand.
CATAAAGGGAAAGCCTCATGATTATATAATACATAGCCAGTTAGTCAATTTCACTCTAGCAGTAGCAACCTTGGTTTACACAACTGCATGAGCCACTCTAGTCAACAAAACCCTTCTCTGCCCAAAGCAGAACAATGTTGTCCCATAAGGAATGAGTGGCTAAGCCGGAGGTCTTAAAACCACAGTTGACACAAACCTTTTGTTCTACTGAGTCACAGTGTACATAGACCTGGGTGATTTCTTTGAGCATAAAAGTGCTTGGTCTAAAGGCTCTAGCTCTGTGGTAAAAGTGAAGAAACTTGCTGTACCAGATCCTTTCATGTAGCCATGCAGTTGTGATACCATCATACCCCCTAAACCAACCTTAGCTAAGACAATACCTCAGGCATGGCATGTATGCTCCATTTATGCCACTACATGGAGGTTGGCCATCCCATGGTACTACACCATAACTATGATTATGGGCCCCCAGGACCAAAAGACCTTTCTTTCAGATGCTCGGAAAACTCTCAGATGCTCATTCATTCACCTTGAATGCCATACATCATCACCTAGTTAACTACATGCAGTAACTATGGTAATCAATCCCACAGTCACATTAAAGACTACTCCCTCCTATAGTAATGTTGCATCCCACAGTTCACCAGGCAATTTTTCATAGTCACATGACTATGATTATGCCAGCTGTTTCCTTGATGGTATTCATTCCAGTCCCAAGAAAAACAATCCATTAGCATACATATAAATATTATTAAGCCTATTACTGATAAGACAAGACTATCAGATACATGATTTGGTCAAATTTTGTGTAAATAAGATTGGCTGTGTTTATGGCCTAGCTAGTCTTGCAGCTGCTGCCACACACCATGTATGTAGTAATTGTACATACAGCCAGACTAGCCTTACTACCAGGCCCTAAACTCTAGCTACTATAATACAACTTTACAAATTAACCTTGGGTACTATGTCTCAGCCATGACCAACCAACCAAAAACTCTATGAACTTGCACCATTTAAAGCAGAGAGAGTATAGGTCCCTGCAAGTTAGTTGTCTTTGGTGTGACAGTGGAGTCTAGAACCAGAATAAGTCCTAGAGGTTTGTCTTGTTTTGTTCTGCTTCTTCTTTTGTACTCAACCTGCTTAGCTTGGAATTGGGGGAGGTTTAATTATCATATCTGGAATGGAATTTAATCTGGAATAGAATGTTTAAACAGCAGTTAGAGACTGCATGGCTAATTCTGTGCTCTCCAAACCCTGGACCCATGCCCATCACCTAGCTATACTAGGAGCAACACACACACCTTGCAAGCTAAGTGTAAAGGTGTATCTCCACTTTCATTCAATTTATCCACTTCATAGGATGCATTGATGAGGAATGTCATGAGGCACTCCAGCTTGTTCTTGTCTTTTCGTCTGACATAGGCATGGAGTGGGGTATCACCATTCTCATCAAGAGCATTAGTATCCACTCCTTTCTGATCCAGGTACTTCAAGACTTTCTGCAAGAGAAAACATTCAGTTGACACTCTTCTAGCTTAAATTCTCTCTTGCTGACTCTAGCTCTTTAGATGCTCTTCTGCTTAGATTTCTCTTGCTAACTCTACCTCTTAGACAGCTAATTCTCTCTTGTTAACTAACTAGCTATTGTAAGTTTACCTCTTTGTTCTTGGCTCTATGTAGTTTGGTGGAATCGAACTCCTCCTCCTCCTGAGACCGAATCTTGAAAGGTTTCTTCGAGGACTTGCTCATTTCTTTTTCTTTTAGGTCGGAGTCTTTGTGGACAAGGAAAGGGACGTCAATCTGCAGGTATAGCCGGGCCGGGGGGCCCGGGGTGGGATTTTAGTGGGGGTTTATAAAGCTGAGTGCACGTGCATGCCTGACTGATCTAGCTACATAGGTGTAGGAAGATAATATTTTGGTTAGGGGAGCGGTAGCCAGGCTATACATAGCGCACAAAGTGTACCATCTAGGGGGGTCCAGGGGCATGTTCCCCCGGGAAATTTTTGTCTTTTAGATCCCCTTAGATTGCATCTGGTGGGTTTACTACAATACATTGGTTTGTGCATGTGATGATGAATTTTTGGGGGATGTTGGGAAGTTTTGTGTAGAAATTTCTACCCTGATTGAATCCTATTGGTAATTGATAATTAGCTAGCTATTATTAATATTATTGTAAATATCTAGAATTTACAGAAACAAATTAAATTGTTTTGCAATTTCATAAATTTTAGGTTCAGTTCATCTGTCCTTCTGATAAAATGCATGTATTCTTGGGAAGTTAACAAGTTATTACACTTCATGTCTGGAAGTATATGTTTAGGGGGGCTGTAGCCCCTGGTTCCTATGCCTATGATCTAGGTTGGCCATGCCACAAAGGGGGGAGGGGCAATATTGATTATTGATCACACCAATGATTTTAACATGAATTGACCAGTTTGATCACACCAATATCCATGTAACATTAATTCAGTTTGATCAAGTATCAATGCAACACAACTCTATATTAATAATTACACCAATGAGTATCAATGCAACATAACTTGACATAATTCAGTTTGATCACACCAATGAGTATCAATGCAACACAACTCAATATTAATAATTCAGTTTGATCACACCATGACATTAATATTCAGTTTTATCACACCAATGAGTATCAATGCAACACAACTCTATATTAATAATTCAGTTTGATCACACCAATGAATATCAATGTAGCTACACACAACCCAGTTTGATTACACAACAGTATCCAAGAGACTATTCTCAGTTACTCCTGGAGCTTCAGTTTTTCCAGCTGTACTAGTGTGGGCGTTTTGTGATGGCTGATTTGAAGAAGAGGTCGATCTATTAGTGTGTGTTGTACGCGACGTGGCACCATAATCTGCTGAAGATGGAGAATTATGTGCTTCTTGCAAACTTCTGGTTTCGTCTACATCCTCAACCACCATTGAATGCTTATCCCTCCGTGCTGTATTTGTCGACAGTCGTTTCTGATAACTCCCACAAATATTGCGGTATCTCTCGGCTTCGTCAGCATACTCCAAGAACTGCTCGTCATCTTGATTTGCTGACGGTGGTCCTGTTTTCTTAAACCAGTCAAGTTTACTACATTTTCTCCATGTAAGGAAAGAAACGTACACAATCATATAGATAAGAGGTAAGAATATGAGTGTGTACTGAATGGCGAATGCCACAGCTGAAATCGTGCTTCCAATGACAGTCAAGTAGTAATTGTACATGGAAAGTGACGATATAGCAGTGAGATTGGCAAATATGCAAGTATCAACAATGTTGAAGAGATGGTTCTTGTATGGACGAAAAATGACAAAGGTGAGTAGCGTTGCGATGCATATCAATTGCTGCAGGACATGTTGGAGAAACCAATCCCCCGTGAAAGCAAAGTTCAGAAACAGCACAAGTCGCAGCAAGAAGTAGAAGCCAGCAAACCAACGACAATCTATCTTGTTATCGCTGTCAGGACCTCCAGTCCCGTCCTTGTAACATCCGTGAAAAGCGACCAAGAATTGATCCAAAATCGGTCCTGGGTTGCAGCAGGCCGGAAGCTTAAGATCCTTACTGGTAATCTTTTTATATGCCTGCTTCATCAGGTGAATGACGGACGGACCTATAAGTATTAGAGGTGGCAATGCTACGAATGTTGCCAGCACTATCACTGAAACGATTATATATGGAATGTGGTCATGTCCGAGATATGTAATGGTGCCATCATAGTAGAGCACATATGAGACCACTTCTCCCATGTCATTGCTGAGTGGTGTTGATGTGAGTAAGATAAACGATACAAGTGTGAATTTTGTGTAAGAAAGAAGAATAAAAGTAGCCAGGGCGTCAATGATTGAGCGCTGAAAATTCCCAATTTGACGGGTTCTTGCGAAGCATTTATGCACAGGTCTGCACACGAATACGATCGGTACAAATCCTCTTCCGTATGCCCACACTAGCAAGGATGAGAAGACCACCAGCAGAAGAGGGAAAAAAGCAGTGACATAACCTGTTGACTGCAACTGCAGAGTACTTATTTCTGAGCTGAGACAAAACTTTGGCAGTAACGGGTGGAAAAAATTTTGGTTCCAGATATCGTAAGGAACAATATAAATGGCTTTTAGTACATATGAGGTATATGAGGAATTGGTTATGTTGTTCAGCTGAATGCTGCCATCACCATCCACTTCGAACACTGTAGTCAGCACTTGAGCAAAGAAAACAAACGCATTAGCTGGACCGGAGGAAACGCTGACATTGAAAAACAAAACCACGAGAAAGAAGATGAGAATCGGAAGGAATTCTGTCAGCAGATAAAAGACCCAGTTATGCTTTGCTTCAGACGGCGAGCATTTATGACACTCAAAGGCAAAACCATTCACCACAGGTCCATAGCCTGGTAAACACTGTCCGCAGAGGACTCCAGTGCGATTGATGGACTCGCATTGCACACTCATGTGTTGTGAAACATCCGGAGGCAGTGCCAAGGTTCGGTCATTGGTGAAGAGTGAGCAGTATGGACACTGTCCCACAACAAAGTCACTGCTTGTATCATTTTGTATACCGATCCATGACCCTCGCTGAAGCTCAGAATAAAATAAAACAGAATGGCACAGTATCAGTCCACCATAATCACCTCTGCACACACAGCGGGAACCTGATTCACCAGCTGAATCGTTGAAAATCATCCCTGGAGGACAATGCAGCATATCGACTGTGATTTGTGTTGAAATGACACGAGGATCTATTGTCTGGAGCTTGATATTAGCTGATTTTCCTGGAGTTCCATGGAGATCTATGAAATTGTCAGCAATGTAGAGGGAAGAGCTATCAATGTGGATAATCCGCTCATTCGTTTCATTAATAACTTTAGCTGTGAATACAGTTTCATTGGTGACATCATTTCCACGGTCATCTTTGGTATAAAATGGGAGGTATGTCTTATGACCTGGTATGACACTCATGCGAACACTGATGGTGGCATTATCCATGGTATCATTTGACGAGCTTTCTCTGAGTTTGAAAATAGCTGGTGATGTGGCAATCTCATCAGAACAGTTACCAGAATAGATCCAGTGCTTGGGGAAGGAATCATTTCTATTCCAGCAGAATACATCCTGTGCACCATGTTCAGTTGAACCATACGCACCTCCCCAATAACACATGAGCAAAGAGGTGGCATATATGGAGTTCTTTTTGGAATTTGCTGTGTTGTTTATGAGATTGAACGTCACATTCCAGTCGAATGGAGTCACTTCGATATCGAAATAGCGGATGAAACAATTTCGAGAGGATATCAAGTCATGGCCCCCTATGTAATACCCGAAGATTGCTCCTCCTTTGAGTTCAGCCTCGTTTCCCACAAAATTAAGCACTGTGCCTTGTGAAACCTCAATGAAAGAACCACCCATTAAGGCTACGGCTCCTCCATTACGTCCAGAGTTATTCTTAAAATCAGCCACACAATTGGAACGGAACTGAATCCTTGATCCAATACATGCCAAAGCAGTTTGGTTGTTACTTTCAAATTTCACAAAACCAAAGAAACTGATGGGAATGAAGTCACTATAAAAAGCACCGATTCCCTCAGCAGACCCCAATACTGATGTATACCTTGCAGTATTCTCACTGAATGTGCAGTTTGTGAAACTCGGTTCGGCAATGGCACCATATGGAACAGGATGCCACATGGACATGTCTACACCAGATCCAACTCTGGCCACATTGTGGGTCCATTTGCACTCGTAAAACTCAACTGTGTTAGTTGCAGTCGACTCAGTTGGCTCCTTGGCGGTGTAAAATGATAACCCTCCACCGTAGTAGGCAAGGTTCTTATTGAAAGTGACATCTCTGAAAATGAAAACGTTGTGTGATGCATGGGTGTTCTCAAAGAAGATGTGGCCTATTCGAACACCTCCTCCTCCTGTTCCCTGGTTCTCTGATGTGCTATGGTAACAGCTATTGTTTTCAATAACTGATGACTCCATGATAAAAGTGTTATTATGACTCATGTCTTGGTGTTCCACAAATAGCCCTGCTCCCCAAAGAGCAGTGTTGTTAGCAAAAGTGCTGTTGCGGACACTAATAATGTTGTTACCTGAGTTTCCCTTGAAAAAAATAGACATGCCAGCTCCTCGACCAAATGCAAGATGCGTCTCGAGATGAGGAAGGATAAACGTATACTCAGTATCATCCAAAATGGTGGCATCATTTGCAAGGAAGCTGCAAAACTCAATGGTGAAGTTGCTATTGGAAATATAGTGCAGAGGTACATTGGAAGAACAGTTCTTTATAGCCTCATCCGATAGAATTGGCACACAATAGGGAAATTCAATGTACAGTCCTCCACCCCCCGAGTATCCCAAACCAGCTGGGGAGTTTAGCGAAAAGGTTGAGTTGGCCACTCTGTTGGTTCCGACAGTAGCATACATGACCACTCCAGTCCCAGTACTGTTTGTGACAGAAATGGACTCAAGTGTGACATCTGAGCTGTAGAGAAAGTAGAGTGCCACATAGAACTTCTCAAATGGAGAACTCGAAGAGTTCCGACTGGTGCTGTAGTGGTAAGCACCACACCCTGTCAACTCTATCCTGCTGATGGTGACATTGGTGACATAAATGAAAGTGAGACCTACTCCTTCTTCACACTCAACACGCACAGGGAAAGCCTCTTCTTCATAATTTCCAGGAAGAGCAGCCACAGATAGGTCAGTCATCCACATGTACAGATATTCCATACTATTTCCTCTGCCCCCGAGGGCATATGAACCGGCAGTCACCCAGACTGTGGTATGGTTGAAGTGCTGCATTCCCTCCAGTGCCAAGCCTAGGGAGGAACAAGGCTCCTCTTTTCCTCCGTGCCAGCAGCTCGAGTCGTTCTTGCCGCTGTCTTCATCCACGTATATGACCATAGGTGCAGCTTGGTCGTAGATGCCTTCTTGGCATACCGATAGCGTTAATTGTAATACCAAAAGCAGAGCATAAACTAACATTGACATAGTGGCTAACTTAAATTTAGGCTTGCTTAGATCTACCCCAAATCCCAAATACAGTTCTTATGTGCGCGCATGCGCACGTACGTACGTGGGTGTTAAGTGGGTCCATAGATATAAGAGGTTTACGGGATTGGAAACGGATCACGTGCTCTCGTTAGCAACTAACAACCGAGCGAGGCGCGTTGACAGCTGAATGACATAGCACTTTTGTCAAAGTTGCTGTTCTGACAAGATCCATGAGGTAAGACTTATGCCAATGATACTATAATACACTAGGGCATAGATTTACTGTATGAAATAAATTTTAGCTCAGATTTTCAAGTTTAATCCTACAAATACTACTGTAGTGGTTAATGGGACTATAATCCCTCTCACGCTTGATAGAATCAATTGCTGTTGCCCATTTTCTGATCAAAAGGCATGTAAACTTTAGCTACATGGAATAGTAATGTTAGTTTTTGTATTAGCTGACATATATTGTCTCTAGCATTTGCAAGTGGTGTTAAAACTGTAATCCCTCTCCCAAGAAATAGATTAACAATATTGCAACTGTATTAGTTATTTCAGGGAAAGGATAGAACAGTAAATGGAATTGGTGCATTCGTTTTCTATACAATAGTCATCCTATGGAGATGGCAAGCTTACTATATTTCCCCCCTAATATCCATAGGGTCCACAGGACAGCTGACTGAGCCGAATTCTTGAGGTGGATGGTATCAAAATCCAACAGCCAAAAGCTGGAAGTATTGCAATAATGCTGATGAGGGAGAACTGAGCAGAAACTGGCGGATAACTTTGGGGCAAAATTATCTAGCTATAATAATGATGAATTTATGTCTAATTTTAATACCAAAAGTCATTCTGGCCTTTCTTTCAAATCAATCACATAAAATTAATGTATAATGAGCAATGATAGGTACTCATAGTTATAATTACAAGGAAAAAAGTTATGAATAATTAATAACTTCCTTCCTCAGACTCTCCAACTTCAACTCTCTGACTCTTCACTTCTTCAATACCTTCCCCTTAGCTTACTTGTACTATTCTGTGAGCTGTAGGGGCAGAACATCACTTTAACTACCTTGAAAGGAGTGAATATTGATCTCCTTTCACGGCCATTAATATAATTAATACTGCATGCGCGTGCGCATCTGTCAACGCGCCTCGGTTGTGCAGTTCATTGGGCGTTTCCAATCCCGTAAAACCTCTTATATCTATGGTGGGTCATACATACATTGGAGGAAATTTTCTTTAGGCATAAAGGGAAGATTTTACGCCAATTATTGCTTTACACCTAAAGGGAAATTTTTACGCTGAGTACTTCGTTAGGTACCTAACGGGAGGCTGATACGCTGGGAACATTGGTGGATGAACACCTTGTGTTTATTATGATAAACATAAAGACACATTTTTACGCCATCTAACAATCAGCGTATAATTTTTCCTTTATGATCAATAAACAAAAGAGAAAAATTCTACCATGCTTGCTTTGCAGTACATGTAGCTAACTACATACAGTGATAAGGTTTTGGGGCCGGGGTGAACTGTTCGATCTCTATCACCTAGCTATCACCTTGACCTCTCTGGCTGCAGGCACTCAAGGTAACTCTTTTGTAGAATCTCAGACTAAAGTTCAAAGTTCATATCAACATGATGTGCATGCAAATCATCACTAATAAATTATTGTTGGTTTGGTGTCCTACACAGACTTCAATTTAGAGTAGGTATAGGTAGGAATTTAACAATAAGTACTAGCTATACCGGTAACTACTAGGAATGAGAAAAAACACATTTAGCAGGTGCATGCATGCTAGCCTAGACAGTGCCAAATACAGTCAAAACTTCGCATTATATGTGCTAGCCTTTTGCTATTATGCACAATCCTTACATAGAGGTAACACTATCAATCTTCATCACTGTCACAGAAAAAGTTTGTCAGGGGAGTGTTCTTTGGAAGCTTGGAACCACACCACTTTTTGTATTGGGCATGCTCAGTACTTTAAATTAAACTTATCATTGGTTAGGTAGGAGGACACCAAACCAATGATTTATTAGTGATGGCCTAAAATAGAACCAAAGACCACATGCGAAAATGAAGGCTATCTTCCTGTTCTTGTTGCTTCAGCTTGGAGGTGAGATCTCATTTCAACCTGCTTCTATAGAAGCAAATGACTTCCCCAGAGTTGCTCCTACACCCAATGGAGGAGCAAACATTCTCTTTGCCCCTGATACTCCTGTTGTTTTACAAGCTGGCTATGTGCTTTGGTGGTGGTGGTGGTGGTGGTTGCACACTTCTCAGTGCAACTGTAATGTCCTTTATTATTGTGCTTCTACTTGGACCTAGCTATTATTGTGCTATTTTATATACGAGATCCAATGGAGATCTAGATGCAGAAGGTATTATTCAGAGTCTTATATGCAACATCTTATAGATTGTTGTGGCTTGGAAAATGGTTGCTGTGATGCTTATGCTGGTGGCCAGGTAATTTTTTACACCAATCTGAACAGAGGCTTTCGTGGTACTATAAAAACAATTACATGTATCATAATTGTACAGGTCAATTCCTCATATGAAGTCGTACCATGCTCGTGATCAATGTGTTACACCTCAAGTGCAAACAGCACTGGAGTCCTTTTTGATTATTGAGAAGACCTCAGTAAATCACAGCAACATTTTCCTTGCAGCATCTTGCAACTTTAAAAGAGTGGGAGGCTCAAGGTAGTCGGTTGCACTACAATTGCTTTTCCTTTATCTGTTACACTTAAACTTTCATTATGATCCCTGAACTGTTCCAAATGTAGCAGGTTTAATGTTACACATAATATATCCAGCAGCAGCACATTCTTACAAATATCATCCACCACTCTTTTGAGAGACCATGAGTCAGTGCAGAATGTACAAGTCGCTGCCGCGATGTACAAGTGAAGCAAGTTTGGCAAAGAATTGGTAAAGGAAAGCATTATGCTCCCAATATTAAAAAAGCTGATTGAAGATAGAGAAAATTGGAAAGAATTGTCCAAAAGTAATATAAAAAAAAACTACCAATTCCCAGGATTAGCTACACAATTCACCATTGGAAAATGTCCTTTACTATCCCAACAACATTTCAAAACTTCCTCATTACAGCGATACTGAATCTCATTTTATATGGTCTGATATTCAACTGAGCAAGAGCAGCACCAGCAAAAATAAGATGAGTATTGAAAAGTTGAAAGGAAAGTGCAAAAGCTCAACTATTGGGTGTAAAGGGGTTAAGAAATGCAATGAATGTAACCATGTGGTTCCAAACTCAAATAGCTATAAACAAGTGCTGAACTCATAAAAGTGAGACTGGTCTACCCGTAGAATTTGCTTTATAACCAATTTTATCTGACCACATGCAGGAGATGGTGTGGAGGTGTAATTTGATCAACTGTTTCACCAGCTGAAAATTTGCATAGTCATCCTATAGGCCTACTACACAAAGCTTGAGCCATTTACTCCCCAAGCATATATAGCTAACCAGTCATTTGATAATCCATACCTAAAAACAGTACTGCTCAGGGGTTAGGATATCAGCTGATGCTACTGCAAAACAGCTATAGTAGATTGAACCATCACAGGAAAAAATCTCTCAAAGAATTGGGATTGAATATTAAAAGTGTTAGCTAATCATAACAGAAATGGAAAAAATCGCAACAAGGTCAATAAATGGGATAATGAAGTTGAAGGGTCATCTTCTATATCTGATAGCTATGCTGCACTTGTCTGGCCTTACATGAGAGATAATAGTATAATATATCGCCAAATTTCACATACCAATTCATAATGAGTCCTCTGATGACCAAGCCACTTTCTGAAGCAGCAGACACCACATGTAATGATAATTCTGACCTGATTTATTTGCTTAATGCAACAGTATTTGACTACATTACTATGAAATGGGCTGTCATGGCAAGGATGTGAGCAAATAAAGAGAATTCTGACACAGTACTGTTATAGTTCCTCTGTATATTACATGTAGCTATACCTACTACAACCAAATGTCAGGCACATGGTAAGTAAAATTTTTTCTCTTGTGTTTATTGATCATAAAGGAAAAATTATACGCTGATTGTTAGATGGCGTAAAAATGTGTCTTTATGCAGGGGCGTCAGAAATGATGAGGCTGGTGAGGCTATAGCCTCACCACTTTTTGGGTACTATTACAGGCCACTAACACATGTAGCTAACCTGTACATTAGGAATTGAGCAGCTGTAAATCTGTTCAGCATTATATTAGTAACTACTGTGTGCTAGCTGATGACCACAGAGAACTATTATTTGGAAAATTAAAAAAAAAACATTAATTATAAATATTATGCTGTTATGTATTTCACTAAAATTCCCCCTCAGATTGCACCAGATTGAATCTAAGAGCCCTGAATATCCAAAAATTTTCCTGGGGGGGGGGGGGGGCATGCCCCCTAGATGGCGCGCTTTGCGTGTTGTATGGTCACAAAATCCTGTGCATGGCCTCACCACTTCAATTTTGTCTCTGACGCCCCTGTTATGTTTATCATAACCAACACAAGGTGTTCATCCACCAATGTTCCCAGCGTATCAGCCTCCCGTTAGGTACCTAACGAAATTCTTGGCGTAAAAATTTCCCTTTAAGTGTAAAGCAGTAATTGGCGTAAAATTTTCCCTTTATGCCTAAAAGAAATTTTCCTCTTTTTTACACCAATGTCTACATGACCCACACATGGCTAAAAATTGGCATTTGTCTGTATGGCAATCCGTTCAAGACAATATTATCAAAGAAATATATGGGCATATGATCCTATATTTGTGTGCATGTAACTACATTTTATATATGCTCAAAATTTCAACATATATATGTTCCTCAAAAGACAAGAAATATATATGGGCAAAATTTCAACATATATAATAATATTACTCAAATTGTGGCAAAATTTCAACATAGCACTCAAAAGACAAAAATCCATGGGCATATGATCCTATATTTGTGTGCATGTAACTTCATGATTATATATGATCAAAAGTTCAATTTGCATTCGACATTGCATGATCTAATTTCAACATATATATTTTTCAAGTGAGGTCAAAGTTTAATCAGGTTAAAGGTTACCTTCCGCCGCGCCGGCCGGCACGCCTGTGCTGCGTCGACCTTTTACCTTTCTTCAGACATTGCAATGGATCCAGAGTTAAGCCAGTGTATAGCCTCAGTGCCAGCCTGTGTACGTCAGCTTGAAAGCAGTACCGATACTACCGATATCAATTTGGCTGAGTCATTGACTCGCAGGGCCGAAGAGTTTGTAGAACTGCTTCGTGTTCTTTCAGGTGAGGCACTCATAAAGCTAGCTCAATGTAATTGATTACATTGCAGGTCGTTTAGAGGAGTTACACAGTTCTTCCCAGCAGGCTGCAAGAAACCTGCAGGATTATATTGCCCTCTCTTCAATACTGCAACATTTTGCAACTTTGTTTTCTGATCGAACAATGGAATTGGAGGATTTGTATTGTAATCCATGGATGTCATTGACTATTGCCTGCCCAGTAGTAGGAGATGGTAGACCTGGAAGGCCCTCAGTAGTGATATCTGAACAGCAGATCACAACACTACTAGACTTGGGTTTCAACTATACTTCTATGGCTGCAATGTTTGGAGTATCAGAGAGAACTTTATTCCGAAGGAGGACTGAGTTAGGACTTCAGACTGGGCGTCACTATAGCGACATATCTGACGATGACCTAGACACTGTTGTACGCTCACTAGTACAGGTAAGATTCTATAAAACCAAGGGGAATATTTTTAATGCATTTTTTCTGTCACAGGAGTCCGTGAATTCAGGGTTGTCTATGATCCGAGGTGGACTTCAAGCGAGGGGAATTATTGTCCAGTGTAGAAGGGTAGCAGATTCTCTACACAGAGTCGATCCTTTAAGCCAAATAATCTGACGCAGAATAACTACATACCGGAGACGATATTCTGTTCCTACGCCCAACAGTTTATGGTATGCAAATCTAATTAATAGGTATTATGAATAATTGGTCGATATTTTAATGAAGGCATATCGATGGGCTGCACAAACTGATTAGGTGGAAATTGGTCATACATACATGGAGGTATATAATGTAATATAGAACAGTGGGAGTAGTGGGTAGTGAGACGGCAGGTTATGGAGATTTGGATTGTAGAATTACCTTAAGGTCACTTTATTAGAGGGTACTTATTTAGTTAGTTCAAAGTTCAAATTGATATAAGAATGTGATTACAGCTCAAGAATAGCTATATACTTGAGTGGAGAGGACTGAGCCTAGAGATATGAAAATTTTCACTGCTAAGGTTGCTAAAAAATCCAAAAGTATAATATATATTATAGTAAACTTGTACCTGTCAATAAACATTACCTTTAAGTTAGTAATAGGGATTGGTGTACAACTTAGTACACTCTTACAGTGCCTGCTGTTAGTTTATAGTGGTCAATAAGACTGATCTTTGTCTGTTGTGTTGTTAGGAATTGATGGCTACTCACAGCTCATTACCTACATTAACTGCTCAGATAACAATTCAGCTGAAACAGTGCTAGAGTGTTTTCTTTGTGGTGGACATCAGTATGGGTTCCCTTCTTGAGTGCGGAATGATTATGGATTAGAGAACTTGCATGTGGCTTACTGGACAAGTTTGAACTTTGACCTCCCTGGTTGACAAATAATTATCATACATATATATATTTTTGAGTAATGAATATATATTGAAATTTGCCCATAATATTATATTCTTTTGAGTAATAATATAAAATTTGCCCATTATATTTCTTGTCTGTTGAGTATGTTGAAATTTTGCCATATATATATTCAATAATATTTTTATATGTTGAAATTTTGCCCATATATATTTCTTGTCTTTTGAGGAACATATATATGTTGAAATTTTGAGCATATATAAAATGTAGCTACATGCATACAAATATAGGATCATATGCCCATATATTTCTTTGATAATATTGTCTTGAACGGATTGCCATATGTCTGCACATTTGCGTTTTGCACTTCTGATGCCACTATAGCTTATAGATACTAGCTGACAATACCCCAGAGTAACAGCAGGGAAAATATCTTTTGTGTCACTTACGAGGAAACTAAATAGCTTCTCTAAATCTCCAGCTCGTTCCAGGCTCTGGATGCATGCATTATACATAGCCCAGCTAAGCAGCTGCCACTGCAATAACCAGCAAATCAGTTTGAACTTCATTACTGTTATCATCACTGGTAAGAGAACAATGTATAAGCTATAGCTAATAATTAATTTCCAATGCTCAACATCATGAGAGAGTTGGAGTTTGAGAGCAGCTGCTCATTCCATTCCTGAAAGGACGTGCTGTTCACCATTCTGCAATAATATAGAACCCAGTTATACACACTTTGGGACATGGTTGGCTTCTTTGAAACTGTTAGCCAAAACTCACTTTAAGAGTCCAATTCCTGATGACAGCTGTATCTGTCAAGCCACCACATTAGATCTCAAGCACCACCAATCTGACCCAGGGTATACCTAAATGGGCAAAACAACCACAATCACCAATCGATGTAGCTATACAGCGTACAGGATTAAAGTCATAAAACCATCCTTAGCCAGCAGCCAATGAATAAAGTTAGCCTTAAAATTACCATCTGAAAGTACAACAGAGAGAGTTTTTTGTGTCCTATCCACTATCAACTAGTCTATAGAGAAATAAACCACAGTAGTTGTGGTGCTAAACCGAAAAAAGGAACTCATTTCTTTCGCCATAGTCCAAACCCACCTCAGTCAACTGACACAGATAGCACAGAAAATGATTGTCTATGCATGTTATGCTATTGGGGACACTTGTCAATATTTCAGTAGTACATTACCAACCATACTTCAAACTGAGATTGAATTATGGGAAAATGCACAATCTACAACCCAAATCAACTTACCAAAGCAAAATTAGTAAGCACAACCCGGTTGACAGCAACAATGACCTATTGGAAGCAAATGAAGAGGAGAATGAACACGAGATGGATGAAACAAATAGAAAGGACAATGACTATGAGATTTTGGACGAAATAGACAGTGAATCACAAAGTGACATAGTTAACTAACAACAAATAAACAGTCGCACATTTCTGTTTTGCACCTTTTGCAAACATTTCACTTACATCTTATTATAACATGATAATTTATCTTTATTCACAGTGAATATCATAACTGTCACGCTTACCTGCTGAACGGTGTAAGGGAGAAAGTATGAAACAGAGAGTAGTAGCCAGTGGCATGTCCAGCTCTAAAACCTTTTTACTCCCTCTTGAGAGCTCTTTGCAAACTCTTAGCCCATCATAAACGAAAAGGGTTCCCTTTTTAACCTACGCATGAGCTCGTGTAAGGCCTAACCGGTCAGATAAGCTGCTGGGGACGCTTATTAGAGAGCAGGTGCACTTTTCGCCATCTTGGCTTTTATTGACTCCGCCCACTTCTGGTTGGAAATTAAATTTTGCAAAAATAATACGTGCGCGGTTCCTGGGGGGGGGGGGGGGGAAGTAAATGATCAAAGATATTGGAGACTTGTGATAATTAGACTAAAGTTTCTCGATTATAGTCAGTGTATTCATCCCGAGACTCATCTAATCTCTTGTTGTCCCTCCTATAGTGCTTATACAATACTGGACTAGCCTGTGCAGAATTGTGATTGACACTTGCACTAGAGTTAGCATTATGATCAGGTGCTTGGAAACTTATGGCTGCATCAGATGGTCTCTCATTCAGTGCATCATTCAGCCTTGTCCCCGCTTCCACATCTCCCGAGCCCAGGTGAGAGTTAACAAGGAAATTCCCAGTAAATTGCATATGATAACTGTTTTGATTTTCTTCCTTGATACTCTGAACGAGTTGAACAATAGATTCATCTTCTTCCTCGGGAATATTCTGAGATTCAACATCATTTTGTGGACTGCTACTCTCATCCTTTTCCTTTATCACTTCCTTTTCTTCCTCTTCTGTCATGTCTTCTTCTTTCTTTGGGTCATCCTCTTCCTCAGAAATAGACTGCCTACCAAGGCTTTTGCTGCTATCCTCAATGGCATGGAAGATTTTTGTCAGTTCATCCAGTCTCTTTTTGTCCTGTTTTAGAGAAAGCTTTGTCTTGATGATCATGTTGAAGAGTTTTTCGTTATCAGTCTCGCCAGCCGCTATGACTTCATCGAATTTTGGACTGAAGCGGAAGAAGGGAATCCCTTGTTCTTCACACCTACTCTTGCTATTCTCTGCCACCAGTTCAGACTCCACAAGCTATTACAGTATCAATAGCAAGAGAACAATTATCACTAACAAACAAAATACATAGCATTATGCTATGAGTATGAAATGCAGTGGAACCCCTTTTAGCTATATGTAGCCAGTGAACTCTCTATATTCAGGCTGTACTACCGTAAATTGGGAAATTTTCGTTCAAGATTTTCATGTTCATTGCTACAGCTTACTTGTAATTAGCTTTTTGTACAAGGTAATTAAATTTCATGTTATTTATTTTCGTTGTCGAAAATTTCCCAATCTACAGTATAATTTTTTTTTTCGAGGAACAACCCATAATGCTAATACGAATTGAACCTCTGAAGAGTGGGAACCTCTTTATTGAGGAAAATAAAAGCTGATCCCAAAGTGTCCACTACAGTACTAGAGAAATACAAAGCATTGCATTGTAGTGAGCGAAGCATGATGTCATCGTATTGCAAAGGATGGAACTGGAAGAATATACAAGATATTATTATATATAGTAGCATTCGACCCCACCCTCTAGTGGCTCACTTCGCTCGCAATAATAGTTCCACTGTAGCTATACTGTAGGTGCAGTGTAATTGTTTTTTGTTGTTGTTTTTTTGTTATCTTGTTGTTTTTTATGTAGTTCAGTTCTTCCAATTCCTTGACCTTGATGATCCTGACTGAGTCCCTAACCTCAAGCTATTGCAATCACTGAATTGCATAATTGGTGTGGGTGTCTTTTAAGTGACTGGGTTTTTGCCCTGACAGATAATGTGATCCTGTTGCTATTATTGTGATTCACACTCCCTGTTATTCACTGTACACATTAAAATCCACTTACAGCATTACTTAGGAGAGATAAAAGGTTCTGTGTCTGCTTGATGAGTTTACCAGGCTTCAGCCACTGTTTCCCGAAGAACAGAGCGTCTTGTGCATCCACATTGCCCATCTTTACAGGTGGATAGATTCCAGTTCCTATGGATACCACCATGGCGATGGGCAGCTTGTAACCCTGCAGTCTGCAGAAGTTCTGGATCGCTGTGAGGCCATAGTCAGTGGGGTTGTTGCAAATGACTCCTCCATCTACATAATTCTCAAATTCGTTGAAGAACATCGGAGCTGCACTTGTGTAACGGGCTACCTTCCATATGGGATCTGCAGGGATTAAGCAGAAGTTCAGAGATGTGTAAATTCAGTGAAAATATCTGCTGTAGCTATTTAAATTAAATATTTCCGGTGATGTACTCAAATAAAAATCCTCTTCCTTAGAATAACACCTGCATAATAAGCTCCTTATAACTATACTTCTAGCTACTACTATTTCAAAGTAGTTATTTGTGTACTCACAGTCAACATAGTCATCACCAAAGCAGTTGTTGAAGAAGCAGAGTTCAAGGTTGGTGGTTTCTTTATTGACAGCAGCTATTAAAACTCTGCAAGGAAAAGAGTTGTTATTATCAAGTGAGCAGGTTATAATAAATAGCGTATTCCTTACTTTGGATGCGATACGGCGGACATTTTCATTTTGGGGTCAAGATAGTCTTGCAAAATCTCTTCCAGTGCTTCAGAGTTGTAGCCAAACCCATAGCGAGATTTCATGAATATTCGGTCCTTCAACAAGAAATACAACTGTCGCAGGCTTCCAAGTGTCTTTCCAGCTGTAGAGAATGTTACATTTGAAGAATTTAATCTGCTGGTCTATCAAAAGGAGTTGTACTTAATTATTTGATCTCCCTGAAATGCAAGGACACTTTTTCTGTGTCAAATTGCATTGTAGAAACTCTTGAAAATTTCACTCTTGAAATAGGGACACATCTCTAATCAGTTCGTTAATTATTTATGAGAGCTAATTTTTAACTAAAGATTACCGTAAACAGTGGCTAGAGCAATGATTCCACCAGTTGATGTGCCAACAATCCAATCAAAAAGGTCAGTTATCTTGCACTGGGTCCTCTCTTCCAGCTGCATCAGCACCTCCAGTTGGACCAGTCCCTTGATCCCACCACCATCCAAAAATAAGATTCGACTTCCTCCCTGTAGGCCATAGCCAGTGTTGTGGTCCTTCTTTGGTTTAGGTAGTGTTCTGTTGTACAGAGCGAGTTCTCTCTGCTGCATCACCAAAGCAAATGCATCATCTGCTCCCCCAATGGTTGCTGAAATGGACATTCTTCGCCTGACATTTATCTCCAGTTCATTGTAGAGTTTCTTCATCCCTCTTCTGTTAATGAACTCAGATATGCTGTCATCCGTGCTCAAACGCTCACCTTTCTTAGGTGGTTTTAGCTTCTCAGCAAAGGAATAAAGACGACCGACTTTCCTTCTGCCTCCTTCGTTCTTTCGATCGTGAGCAATATCTTGAGCAATGTCCTGTGTGCTGCCTTTTGCTCCAAGTTCTAATAGAATGGTTTCAATGGAAGAGAGAGTACCATTGTTGATCACAAGGTCGAGAGGAGTGAACTGGTTGCAGCCTTCGAGGTTGATATCAGCACCGAATATGATCAAAGTTTTGGCACACACTTCACAGCCAACCTGGAAATTCCAGTAGGTAACTTAAGCAGTTATTGTCAATACTGAAGGTATTTATATGTAAGCAGACTTTAAATCATGCTACACAATAGACCACAGCTGAGTAGCCATGAATTAGAGCAAATGACAGTACTTCAATCACCATTAAAAGACTTTTTTTCTTGTACATATAAAGATTTACCTCAAGAGCCAGGTGTAGGGCCGTCATTTTCCTTCTGTTCCTAAGGTCGACTTCCACATTACTGTTGATGAGCAGTGTGAGCACCAGCTCAGTGTGGTCTTTCTTCTTCCTCTTGACTAAAGAATGGATTGGAGCGTCTCCTGTTATTTCGTCCACGAGATTCACATTTGCATTGTGATCCTTGAGAGCCTCTAGTAGATGCTACATGTAGAGCAAAAAGGAACATCATAGCTAAAACTTGTAAGTGAAAATTTATTTAGTGCTATGCATGTGCCTGGAATACACATCCAGTATCAGATTTTATTTTTTCCAAGGATAGTAGCAAGATTTCTGAGCTAGCTATTTAGTATAAGAATGTATTATGGATGCATGCATGTACTTCGAACTTCCTTCTAACAGTCCAGACAAGCAGGTATTATTCATCTCCTTCATGATTATACTTAGTCAGTGCTATAATAACATGCCATAGACCTTTGCTTAGAATAGCTAACTCCAAAAATTTTAATTATTAGCTATTCGTTTATTTGTTTGTTTGCTCTCCTTTCAGTATTGCTGTTGCTATGGTCACTGTACATGTGGGTATTATCAATGACTTTCTACACAAAAAAAATAAATGTTTCATACCAAAATTAACTAGGGTTGCAAGAATGATACCATGCACTGCTCCTGAAATACTCATGTACACCAACTACTCTAGTCTCATACCCAAGCTCTTTAATGGTGGGGAGGAAAGTACATCGTTTTAGTGATGCTATAATTATTGTGGTTACATTATGATCTCACTCCCTGGACATGCTACAATTATCATGTGTCGTATTGAATGATATAATTACATACGAGTCACCACGGGATGGGATGGGATGGGATTGTGTTTGCGTTGTATGGAGAATACCTGTCCAATTAGAATAATTATGCTATTACAGCGATTCCTGATTGGGTGGTTCAAAGCTATGTAGCCACTTAAGTTTGAAGAAGCACAACTTATTGTCACAATTTAAATCCATGACATGGGAGGAAGATGTTTACATGAATGGAGGTAATGAGATGTGTGATGCAGCCAGCATGAGAATTTGTCCTGCTTGGCCATGCATGCATTCACAATTATGCCTATACCCTCTCTACATGCATGGTCACCCTTCCCCCAGTCTGTTTTGAATTATAGTTAATTATACCGAAAAAGTTAAAAAGCTAAGATTTAATTGCTATTCACTTGCAAGCAGTTAGCTATGCTTTGTAGCATTAAATGCTCTGCAGCTGGCATGTCACATGCAAAATTAACCAAAGATATGCTACACTGTATCCAGTCTCATGAATATCAGAATCACCAGGTCTCAGTGGGACATGAATAGTGTTATTTTTATGATTGGAATGTATTCCTGTTGACCAAAGAAGTTGTACACACACAGATTTCAGTGTGGTAGTGTAGGAGGTACATCGCTAGGGGGGAGTATAATGTATGCACTTTCATAACTTAATAACCACTCACTAGGCCCACATGGTGTGCAGTTACAGAGGACATTTTCTGATAACAGGACACTGCTTCACTCTTCTTTTTTTTTTAACCCTTGACAGGCCCCTTAGCTCTAGTATTATTACACTCTAATAGATCATTATCTAGAGCTGAATCAATCATCATTATTATACCTCAGTACTCTTTGGTTCATGCAGGATTCTTTGAGGAGTGTAAGCATGTGATATTTCTCGACTGTATGAAGGTTGAGGATTAGGACCATGATAAGATATTCTCTTCTTTGGTTCTGGATTGTAACTGACACCTCTTCTGTAAAGATGGGCCGTATCAAAGGTCATTGGTATCGCTGGTGTGCCTTCACCCTATACATTACACAAAATTGATGTTGAGATACATTTGTATCATTGTGGCATGTTGTTGTTTGTAGATGGTCATAATATGGAGGTGTTGATTCAGTGCTGAGCCCATTTTAATCACCTAACATACAAATATCACCTCAATCAGTCCATACGAAAATTATAATAGTCAATGAAATTCATGCAGCTACTGTCTAAACGTGGTCCCGAAAGTACTTGTACAAGCCAAAGAGTCCCCAAAAGGCAAAGCAGCTCCCCAGTATGATGGCTGTGTTGTCTATTACTTGTACAAGCCAAATGGACTGTCTGTTGAGCTTTTACTTCAAGCACAAATTTCTGGGCACTAGAGCACACCTCTTAGTACCACCCAAATAGTCTCTATGGCTTCTATAATTAGCCACTTAGACTGTGAAATTTAAAATTGGACCTTCTGCTGAATTCGGAGATTTGGGGTATAGGATTACTACCTGTATAATGGTAACATGATACCAAGAATGGTAATCCCATAGCAGTAAGCACCTGATGCATATTTAGCCATAGCTAGCTACATGATGAATCATACCTCGGTGCTAGTTCTTCGGATGCCTACAGCTTCAGTGCGTATTTTCTCCCGAGCTTCCCCATCATCAATTTCATTCAGTGCATCCACAGAGCATGATCTTTGCATTCTCCCAGCCCAGTTAGCTCGCTTGGTTTTGATAGGTGAGGTTGTGACTAATACATTCTTGCTAATACTCGCTGGAGATGCACTTGGCTTTTTTTTGCTCACTACCAGTGGCGATTCTGGCCTAGGAATCTTAGGCCCTTTGATTTTCTTCTCCTTCTTCTTTGTCAGAGATCCATGTAATTCCTTGCATGAGTATAGAATCAACATAAATGTAAGAGTAGCTAAGACTTTAGTATAGTATTGTAATAGTAGCTACATTTTGACAACACAGAACTGTATATATTTTTAGCTATAAGCTGGCCCCAAACTTTTAACCAATGCTTGCTTAGATACAGCCTTACCACATCTCTCAACTTGATCCCCAGTTTTTTTATTAACTTACTTCTGTTTCTTGGGGTCGTCGAGGAGAGTAGGGAACACTCATACTACCCACGGTGAACCCATCAGGGAGATCCCTTGGATCTGTGGAGTACCAAGCTTGTGCAAGCTGCAAGAAAAATTGGTTCTAGCTTTACATCATCTCTCTCTCTCTCTCTCTCTCTCTCTCTCTCTCTCTCTCTCTCTCTCTCTCTCTCTCTCTCTCTCTCTCTCTCTCTCTCTCTCTCTCTCTCTCTCTCTCTCTCTCTATCTCTCTCTCTCTCTATCTCTACATACAAACTAGCTAATGTAGCTAAAATAATTTTTTTTAAATCTCCCTTACATGTCTACACTACAGCAGCTTATAGAATATGACATAGCTAGTTAGTTAGCTAACTATATCATACATTTTCATCTGAGTTGGATCTTGTTTGCTTGGTCTTAAGCTTCCTCTTATTACGACCAGTAAAGAAAGTTTTCTTCATGATTCTTTCAAAAAAGTGTAATCATTTCTCACTTGTACAGCCCCACCTCCCACCATGCATGGGCGCCGGACCGGACGCGGGCGGGGCCGGGGCGGGGCCTTGCATGGGGCGGCGCCGGGGCCCCGGGGGCCGCCTATTAAGGATGACACCATGCTTGGTCTCCCACGCATACAAGATGTCAGCTAATTACGAGGTGGAGGTGAGAAGAGGTGATGAGGAAAACGAGATAGCTACTGCATCTATCGAAACTGCAGAGAATGAGGCAGCCAAAGGAACAATTCTGACAGAAAATGCTAGCTTTTCCAGAGAAGATGGGCCAACTACTGTCAGTGTGCCTGCTGGGGATCATGTGGAGACTGAGGCAGCTAAAGAAGAAACTATGACAGTTTTAGCAGCAGAAAATAATGTAAGTAGTTTGGTGAGTAATCATGTGACCCAGGCTCCACCCAGGCTAGTTTGAGTGTGAGTAGTCTACTGGCATCCATACAAAACTAAAGGGCTAAGATCACAGAATAGACCCCTTGCATGGCCGCCCACTACTCAGTTATAACTTGCCACCATCTTGGAGGACAACCTGAATAGCAGTACTGACACTGTTCTGAGTGCACTCTCCTCGAGAAGTAGCATTTGTGTTTTTCTTCTGCATCACAGCTGCATGGGCCTTCGATTCTCTTGCCATGCTGCAAGTTTGAAGACCTATAGTTCATGCTGTATACATTTCACTTGTAGCTACACACACCTCACAGATGTCCTCCAAGATGGCAAGAGATAATGCTGCATGACATCACATGCAAATGGGTCTATTGTAGAAATTGTTCCGAGCTGGTAAGCTCTACAGTAGATCTTTATAATGGTCGATGCCAGTCAGTGAGAGGTCAGGTTATTATAGGCACCCCATTATAAAGTGGACACTGGTTGCTTTTAAAACCTCAGTTATGATTGCAGATAAGGATCTTCTAGCTAATAATTATGACAATTACTCTTAATCAGATCATTCACTAAAGATTCTATCATGTGCATGTCCACTATCAGAAAAGTGTTGGTGTTGATGAAGTGGACTTTATGTTGTTTAGTTTTGATAAGAAGTTGACACTCTTACAATACTGCAGAGATAAGACACTAAACCCAAAGGTGAGTGAGAACATTAATAAGCATGTATGCACTTTACTAATTTTTGAATCATGTTGTTGTTGTTGTTGTTGTTGTTGTTGTGTTATTTTTCTAATTAGTATTTAATTTCACAGTTACTGCAAGATATCCTTGATCATCGAAAAAAGAAAGCAACAGTATGTGAGAGCATTGACTGTGTTGATGAAGATGGGTATGCTGCCATTCATTACATTATGAAGAGAAGAGAACATGAGAATAAGAATGAACTGCTAGAGGTTTTGGTTGTGGTTGGGGGAGCAGACGTGGACCAGGTAGCTGATGTTGATGGGCTCACAGCACTTGACTTGGCTGTAATTGTAAGCAAAGAAGAAGCCTGGAGCTACATTATATTATCATGGTGTGAGCTAAAGTATACATGTCATGATAATTAGAGAGATTATAGCATAGAGAAAATTTTGTTAGGATGGGGATTAGTGTCTTAGGTGATATAATAACACTAGAAACTATTATTAATTTCATCAGGAAAACGACTTGGAGTGTGTTAGTGTCCTACTAGCCCTTGATGCTGATCCCAACAAGGAAGATTCTTTGCAGAGAACACCACTGGACTTAGCTGATATTGATGAAGGTAATAAGAGAGTGACATTAACACTACTCATGTAGTAGGCACAAAGTTTGCCAAAGTGATACATCAAAGGTTGCCATAGTAACACACATCAAAGGATACCACAGTAACACATCAGAGGTTATCGTGGCAATCTTGGCACCATTTTGACAATGTATACCATTAATGTAGAATTGCCTGAAGAACCAGAAAATAAGAGGAAAAAAATTGACAGAGTACATCATAATGCTAAAGATGCAAGGAAGGAAATTAAAGAACTTCTGGAATCTGTAGGAGCTTTAAGTCGAATGGGAAAGAGTCCTCGAGCTCATAAAAGAAGAAGAAAGTCAAAGCGATTATTGAAATCCAGTGGTGGTTATTCTGAGTATAGCCCTGCCCAGTTCAAGAAATCCAATCCAAAATACTACAGGGAGACTCATGATAAGATACAGGAGAGTGTAAGAGCAAAATCAATAGCCCTGGATCCAGATAAATCCCTTCAGATTATGAAGTCAATGCGAGAGTTGGAAGAATACAGAAGGAAATGTGGCAGCAGAATCCTGTGTCTGGATGGTGGGGGGATCAGAGGGTTGATACAGATGGCGGTACTAGGAGAGATAGAGAGACGGACAGGAAAGAGGATAGTTGACCTCTTTGACTGGATAGTGGGCACGTCAACTGGTGGGATCATTACTTTGGCTTTGACCTATGGTATATAAAGTTCATAGATATACAACCATATTAGTGCCCTAAACCTTTATTAGCATGTCACCTGTCTTATCTTTAGCTACTGTACTTTGACTTGCAACTGCTAAAATTAGATTGGTATTGTACAGGTCCTGAAAATGTTGGTCGTAAGACTGTTCGTCAGCTGAGGGACATGTATTGGTCTCTGAAGGATAAAGTCTTTGGAGAGGCTCCACTTTTAGCAAAAGGGAACACGGCAAATCTTGAGAAATTTCTGCAAGATGTGCTTGGGAGTGATGTGAAACTCAGTGATGAAAAATATCCAAAGTGAGAACTATAGTTAGCTAATAATGTGTAGCTATTTAGTACACAGCGTGTGGTTATCTGGATGTGCTCCCTGTAAAAATACAGTGCTATACCAAAGATTTAAGCTAGCTATACTTTAAGCATGAAATTGCAACGACACAATCATATTTTATGTGTGCTTACAGGGTGTTGGTACCAGCAGTACATAAAGGAGATAGTAATCTCGATCTTCATTTCTTCAATAATTGCTTTAAGGATGACTTCAGTAAAGGTGAAGAAAAAAAAATCATAATGTAGCTAGGAATAATTTTCTGATTGGGAGGTCCATGTGGCAAAAACATTATATGCTCCATTAGATGATTTGGTTGGCTTCCCTACCCCACTAATGTGATCAAGACAAATCATCAGAATATGGCTAAAGCTGTATGGTCTGAATCCACCTCTATGAAAGAGCTGGCTGATCCTACTGTGTACAGGAAGGGGTTAAGCAATCGGTTGTGTGCGAGTGTGCTCGTTGTTACACATGTATACCTTCTCAGCTGCTGCATTCGGACTGATTCACATTATAGTCTGTGTTTGATGCATGCAGAATACGTTTGGAAGGTGGCACGCTATACATCAGCAGCTCCGTTCTATTTCAAAGAGTATGAAAACTACATCGATGGGGGCATGCTTGCTAACAATCCTGCAGATATTGCCCTGAGTGTCATTCAGGATTTCTACCATGACAGAGGGGAAAAATTGCCCATTACTTTGCTGGTTTCGGTCGGCACTGGGATCAATAAAGAGCAGGAATTGGGAGAGATTGATATCAGGACCAACCCGCTCAACTTCTTGAATATGGTTAAAGTCTTAGCTAATGCTGTAAGTTTAAACAGTAGCTGTGTTCTATATACATTCATACCCAATAAAAAAGAGAGCAAATAGAGTTTCCCTATGGCTGTACATTGTAGGTCTCCAAAGAGTCACAGGTTGGTCATGGGTTTCTGCCCAAAACGCCACAACTTTCATAGTCCACTGTCTGGTAGCTAGCTAGCTATATCATTCTCTACTTTTCTATTGTTAGGTGGTGAACAGACAAACCCACATAAGCTGTAAGACCCAATGCAGAGAACAAGGTATTGACTACTTCCGGTTCAGTCCTAAACTGGACGAAATAGTGAATCCTGACGAGAACGATTCAAAAGTCCTGCAGCGAATGATTATCAAAACTAAACAGTACTTGAGAGAAGAAAAAGATCAAATGGAGAACTTAGTGCAACTCCTCAAAGAATCAGAACTGACTTCAACATTAGATATCTGAATTAAAGATGGCTATAGTATATATAGTTGAATCATAGCCTCGTCCCCCCAGGCCCTCTTTTTAGTTATAAAAGGAGGGCCTGGGGACAAGACTAGTTGAATCATCAAAATACTGAATACAGTAATTTTACACTTGAATCGTTCAATAGCTACTTGCAACTATAGCAACTTGAGTAATTAGGTCATCACTCCCTGGGAACATGGAAATTCCACAATTAGCTAGCTACTTTGTATAACTGTCGGGACGAGCTTTAACTAGCTAGCTCAATTATTGATATCAAAAATACATTATTGAGTAAGTTATGTAGTCAATATAACTATATTATGTAGAAGCAATAGTTATGTACTTTAGTTGCTATGGAATGTGTTATTGAGACACTGCAGTGCTTTGGTAGTTGCTATGGCCATAGGAATAATAGTTCTCGGCAAAGGCTCTTGTGTTGATATGCTCGTCCCTCTCTCGATACTTATGTTTTCTAGCCACTCTGATAAACACAATCAGTCCCAGAATAGCTCCGACAATGATGATCGTGTTGAGAGGTAGGCCGCAACTGAAGTTTGAACTGGAGGGGAGAGGGTAAGACTTGAATCCAGCTGCAAAGCTGATAATGAGAAGAGCTGTTATGAACCCAAACACGCCACGAATGCAATAGAAAATCCCAATCAGCATCCCTCTCATTCCATAGGGACTTTGAGCTGTGATGAACTCTAGACCTGCACAGATCCAATAAAATTTTAAAACAGTGGACTAAAAATGAAACAATAATATGGGACAGGTATACATGTAGCTCGCTAGCTAGGGAAAATTAGGGTTTACATGAAGAATGAAAATTATACCCTACAATGAATAGTTAATTATAGTAAACTGTATGATACATACATGTGACAGTCGAGGGTAGAAATCAAACACGTTTTAGTCTCAAAGTTTCCTTTTGTCATGACTGATGCCTTTCGGACTTTTTTTTTTTTAAAGTAGAAAGCTTGATTTCTACCCTCGACTGTCACACATATAACAATCATCATCTATAGTGTAGCCTACTCTCCACATACTTGAAATGAAAACCAAAGTTTCTGCCAGAGCTGCTAACAGGATTGGTGCTGGCATGATGTGGACACTGATATCGACTTGCTGCTCAGTAGTTCCATTAACCAGGTAACAACTGTTTTCCACAAAGGCGGTACTGTTTGAGTCAAGGTTTGATGTATGACGCAGTTTGTAATATCCAAATACATCAACTATGAACAGGAGCAAGAGTCCGGCTATTGCCACACCCATGCCCAATCCTATTCGTCTGAACATGGATGGAATACAGGCTTTGAAAAATGGATAGATCGCTGTTTCAAAGATGACTATCATTATGAATATAGGAATGGTATCCAATAGAATCTGGTAGAATTCTCCTGCTGCACAAATACCTCCAACAGATGGTGTGTCATCCAGCTTCTTTGAGATAATGATTCCTACAAGCTGCATTATTATTGTTATAACAAAGATCAAAATTAGAGTCATTTGGGAAATATTAGCTAGGATTTTGGACAGATCATTGTTGTCAGAAGCACCTTTGAGGTAAACAACCAACAAAGATAGACACTAAGAAATAGCATCATAATCATGATCTTTACATCAATTAAGTCCTTAGGACAAAAATAAACAGCATGATGTGGCCAAAATGCATATAATATAGTGTCTACTTAATATTTTTAATGTTTTCATGACATCACAACATGCAGGATACTACAAATTCTCAAGCAAAAATTAATGTATTGCTCTATTACATTACTACACTTGCTCACAAACTCACCAGTATACCAATACCTCACCAGTATACCATAATAACTCACCAGTATACCATAATAGCTCACCAGTATACCACCAGTATACCATAATAGCTCACCAGTATACCATAATAACTCACCAGTATACCACCAGTATACCATAATAGCTCACCAGTATACTTTACTAACTCACCAGTATACCGTAATAGCTCATCATAAATACTGAGATGACAAACAGTACACCCATGGTCTTGATAAAAGTCTTCACATCCTCTACTTCTTCATTACTGAATGGACCTCCATACTTCTTCTTTCCGAGGTCGATCCTAGCTGGGATATTGTCCTCCCAGTATGTGAAAGCACTCCGAAACAGAGGGACCTTGTGCTTAGCAGCAAATCTTAAGACGCTGTACACTAGCTTGAAGGGATTGACTGATTTTGGCTCGATGATGAGAATGTGCTTCAGGTAGTAGAAAAGTAAGAGAGCAAGTATGATACAGGCCACTTCACACAAAGATATAGTCATGGTGGTGAGATTGAAGTTTGTAACGAAGCACGCAAATAGAGGTGTAATTCCGGCCATGATGTTTCTGGATCCATAGTACCAGTGAATGAATGCACTGAGTTCTTCTGTTGAGGCTTCCGGCATTTGATCCAGTCCGAATGGTATAATGTTTGCTTGAAATGCTGCCAGTCCTGTATTGATTATCAGAAAAGATAGAGGGAAAATGGCTGCATGAACTATGTACTTCCCAGTTTCAGTTTCAAAGAAATACTTGATAAGGAAAGTGACAAAGATGAGACAATACCCGATGAGAAGGAGCCACAGACTGGTACGGATTACTTTGAATCGACCAAAGTGAACATCAGCCAGCCAGCCCATTAGAGGGTACAGAAGTTGAGGGATTGAGCGAACGAATATGATCCCAAGCCCAGTTAGAATCCCAGCTTCTCTAATTTCCAAAGTATTTTTTAAAAAGTGTGAAAGTATATCACCTAATGCTCCGAAGAAGCTGATATTGACCATACATGCAATAACTAGAACCAAAATTGCCCCTTTTGAGCTCACTCTTCTGATCCTCTTGTTCCTGCAGGAGCAAGTTTCTCTCAACAGCAAGTTCATGTGACTTGGGACATCTTCTTCAGTTATTAAAACACCCTCTTCTTCTTCAAACGAGTCGTCATTGGTGTGGTATGAAGTGGTTGCAGCCAACCTGTTCAAGCTGGGAGACTTCGTACTGGTACCAGTAGCAGAATGGCGCTTCAAAGACTCCATAGATTTAGTTATTGCGCAGTTAGTCAGCTATAGTCTGGCATAGGTGGGGGCGGTGCTATGCCAGACTAAGTCAGCTACCTTATCGTTGTAGGCTAACTATACGGATTTAGCAATTGCAGTGGATTGGGCGGGGCCTATTATTAATTGTATAACGAAAAACAGTAATGATTCGAGGGGAAATGGGGAAGGGTGGGGGCAAATTTAAAAATTATCACACAAAAAACAATAACAAAACAAACAAAAAACAAACTAACTAACAAACAAAAGAAGCTGGCTATAGCTATGTGCCATAGTAATACTTCTCAATGAATATCCGTGTATTTACATGCTCGTCCCTTTCTCTGCATTTGTATCTTCGTGCCACGACTATGAACATGACTAATCCAATCAGTGCGATGCCGATCACTGCCAAAATCAGTGGAGTGCTGCAACTGATGCTCAGGGCTGCAGGAAGAGGGTGGTCTTTGTAGCCCAGAGTGAAGAACAAGATGAGGAGGGCAGTGATGAAGGCAAACGCCCCACGGATGCAGTAGGAGGTCCCAATTAGCATCCCTCTCATCCTGTAGGGACTTTGGGCCGTGATGAACTCTAAAACTATAAAAGGAGAGGGAGAGGAAAAGGTTATGATTAAGAAAATAACAGAGTAGAGTAGGGATATCACATCTACCTATAAGATAGTTAAGCACAAAGGGTTGTCTCAGTACCTTATGTACTTTAAGCTGATCTGTGCTTACTTGAAATGACAACAAGAATTTCTGCAAGTGCTGCTAGAAAAATTGGCAGGGATAAGAGATATACATTGATGTTATAATCGTTTTTCTCAGTATTGTTAATAAGAAGACATTCACTATTAGTGATGGTGGTGTTGGTTTCATTCAGTGTACTTTTTCCATAAATGTCGATCGCTACGACAACCATGAGCTCAATGATTGAGACTATCAGGCCTAGTCCCATTCTTCTGAACATGGAGGGGATCAGAACTTTGAAAAATGGATGGATTATTGCCTCGTAGAGTGCAATCATTAGGAAGATGGAGACTGGATCAAGAAGTGAGAACAGTAGTGAACCGACAGAGTGAACTGTACCCAATTGTTTGTTACCCACAAATTTGGCTGAGATTTGAGATAGTATCAAGCTGTAGAAATTTATAATTGTTATTTTGTTATAGATATACTCTTACTCTATCACTATTATATACTCTAATAGGAACTATAATTATGTTACTCACTCACAATGTGTAATGGTTGATCATAAAGACAGAGATTGAAACAAGAATGCACGTCATTCTCATAAAGGTCTTCACATCTTCCACTTGTTCGTTGCTAAAAGGACCTCCATATTTCCTCTTTCCCAGGTCTATCCTACCAGGAATTTCATCTTCCCAGTAGGTGAAAGCACTTCGTGAGAGTGGAATCTTGTTCTTAGCAGCAAATTTTAGAACCTTATAGACCATAGTGAAAGGATTTGTGCCATGAGGCTCAATGATAAAGTACCTCCTAAAGCCATAAGTCATAATCACTGCAATGAGGAGGAAGAAAGCTTGACATGACAACGTAACAATGGTAGGAAGTAGCCATGGAATTGGATCTAAAAAGTGTGGTATCATTGGGACTATAAAAAATAGGACATTTCTTGTGGCATAATACCAGTTGATAAATGCACCAAGTTCTTCAGTAGAGGCATCAGGCATTTGATCAAGTCCAAATGGTATGATGTTAGTTTGGTATCCCGCTAGTCCAGAATTAATCAGCACATAAGCCACAGGAATTACAATATAATATGCTCCAGTTTTGTGGTCAGGATCATAGGAATAAACAAACAAAAAAGTGGATAACATCAGGACATGTCCAATGAATATTAACCAGAGGCTGTTGATAATAACTTTGGAGCGACCAAGATGAACATCAGCCAACCAACCAGCCAAGGGATATCCCATTTGTGGGATGGAACGAATCAGTATCGTCACCAGGCATAATATGACTCCTGTCTCTGTAATGTGCAAGTAATCCCTAAAAAATAACTGCATAACGTAAAAACTTCCGAAAAAATTTGGAGTGATGAAGCAATTGATTATCAGGAGAATGATGGCTCCTTTTGATCTTACTCTTCTGAATCTGCTTTGTCCACGACGACCACAAGAAAATAATTCCCTCAATACCAAGGTGGCACGATTTGGGATGTTTTCTCGGTCGAAATTTATAAGTTTAGAGCTGGTATGCAACTCCATTTCAGAGTCCATTTGTTCTTCCATGCTTTCGGCATAAGCCACGCCTTCTTAGGACATAAGCGCATGCGCAGAAAGTTAGATCCGCCCATCGAGCTCACTCTTGTTCAAGTTTCTCTCAACAGCAAGTTTATGTGACTGGGGACATCTTCGGTTATTAAAATACCCTCTTCTTCTTCAAATGAGTCATTGGTGTGGTATGAAGTGGTTGCAGCCAACCTGTTCACTTCCAAGCAGAGAGACTTTGTGCTGGTACCGGTAGCAGAATGGGGCTCCATGGGCGGGGCCTATTCTTAATTGTATAATACTCAAAAAAAACAACAGTTGAGGGGGATGGGAAGGGTGGGGACAAAATTTATAAAAACAAACAAATAAACAAATCTGGCTAGCTAGCTATGTGCCATAGTAATACTTCTCGATGAATATCCGCGTATTTACATGCTCGTCCCTTTCTCTGCATTTGTATCTTCGTGCCACAACTATGAACACGACCAATCCAATCAGTGCGATGCTGATCACTGCCAAAATCAGTGGAGTGCTGCAACTGATGCTCAGGGCTGCAGGAAGAGGGTGGTCTTTGTAGCCCAGAGTGAAGAACAAGATGAGGAGGGCAGTGATGAAGGCAAACGCCCCACGGATGCAGTAGGAGGTCCCAATTAGCATCCCTCTCATCCTGTAGGGACTTTGGGCCGTGATGAACTCTAAAACTATAAAAGGAGAGGGAGAGGAAAAGGTTATGATTAAGAAAACAACAGAGTAGAGTATGTTCCTAATTTGAACTAATGTAGCATAATTTATAGTAACTCTGGCTCTAGTACTGGGGATATCACATTTACCTATAAGATAGTTAAGCACAAAGGGTTGTCTCAGTACCTTATGTACTTTAAGCTGATCTGTGCTTACTTGAAATGATAACAAGAATTTCTGCAAGTGCTGTTAGAAAAATTGGCAGGGATAAGAGATATACACTGATGTCATAATCGTAAATCTCAGTATTGTTAATAAGAAGACATTCACTATCAGTGATGGCGGTGTTAGTTTCATTCAGTGTGCTTTTCCCATAAATGTCAATCGCTACGACAACCATGAGCTCAATGATTGAGACTATCAGGCCCAGTCCCATTCTTCTGAACATGGAGGGGATCAGAACTTTGAAAAATGGATGAATTATTGCCTCGTAGAATGCAATCATTAGGAAGATGAAGACTGGATCAAGAACTGTGAGTAGTAGTGAACCGATGGAGTGAACTGTACCCAATTGGTTACCCACAAATTTTGCTGAGAATTGAGATATTATTAAACTGTAGATATTTAATAATAATTATGGTAATAATAATAATTGCTAGCTTTAATTAACATGCTGTTTGGTATAGTGAACCCTGTCCATATATGACCACCTACACATAGTGGCAGTACTATATGTTTATTCAAAGATCACTTTCTAAGCCCATATGTGGCAGGTTTCACTGCAGCTCTATCACTAGTACTATTACTATAGCACGGCATTCTATTCACTCACAATGTATAATGGTTGATCATAAAGACCGAGATTGAAACCAGAATGCACGTCATTCTCATAAAGGTCTTCACATCTTCCACTTGTTCATTGCTAAAAGGACCTCCATATTTCCTCTTTCCCAGGTCTATCCTACCAGGAATTTCATCTTCCCAGTAAGTGAAAGCACTTCGTGAGAGTGGAATCTTGTTCTTAGCAGCAAACTTTAGAACCTTATAGACCATACTGAAAGGATTTGTGCCATGAGGCTCAATGATAAAGTACCTCCTAAAGCCATAAGTCATAATCACTGCAATGAGGAGGAAGAAAGCTTGACATGACATTGTAACAATTGTAGGAAGTAGCCATGGAATTGGATCTAAAAAGTGTGGTATCATTGGGACTACAAAAAATAGGACATTTCTTGTGGCATAATACCAGTTGATGAATGCACCAAGTTCTTCAGTAGAGGCATCAGGCATTTGATCAAGTCCAAATGGTATGATGTTAGCTTGGTATCCGGCTAGTCCAGAATTAATCAGCACAAAAGCCACAGGAATTACGACATAATATGCTCCAGTTTTGTGGTCAGGATCATAGGAATAAACAAACAAAAAAGTGGACAACATCAGGACATGTCCAATGAATATTAACCAGAGGCTGTAGATGATAACTTTGGAGCGACCAAGATGAACATCAGCCAACCAACCAGCCAAGGGATATCCCATTTGTGGGATGGAACGAATCAGTATCGTCACCAGGCATAATATGACTCCTGTCTCTGTAATATGCAAGTAATCCTTAAAAAATGACTGCATAATAACGTAAAAACTCCCGAAAAAATTTGGAGTGATGAAGCAATTGATTATCAGGAGAATGATGGCTCCTTTTGATCTTACTCTTCTGAATCTGCTTTGTCCACGACGACCACAAGAAAATAATTCCCTCAATACCAAGGTGGCACGATTTGGGATGTTTTCTCGGTCGAAATTTATAAGTTTAGAGCTGGTATGCAACTCCATTTCAGAGTCCATTAAATTTTGTTCTTCCATGCTTTTCGGCATAAGCTAGCCACGCCTTCTTAGGACATAAGCGCATGCGCAGAAAGTTAGATCCGCCAGACCGGCGAATATGACCATAGATATACTAGACAAAATTTAAAAACAAACAAACAAATAAAACAATCTGGCTGTAGCTATGTGCCATAGTAATACTTCTCAATGAATATCCGTGTATTTACATGCTCATCCCTTTCTCTACACTTGTATCTTTGTGCCACAACTATGAACACGACCAATCCAATCAGTGCGATGCCGATCACTGCCAAAATCAGTGGAGTGCTGCAACTGATGCTCAGGGCTGCAGGAAGAGGGTGGTCTTTGTAGCCCAGAGTGAAGAACAAGATGAGGAGAGCAGTGATGAAGGCAAACGCCCCACGGATGCAATAGGAGGACCCAATTAGCATTCCTCTCATCCTGTAGGGACTTTGGGCCGTGATGAACTCTAAAACTATAAAAGGAGAGGAGGAGGGAAAAGGTTGTGAGTAAGTAGCATAACAACAGAGTAGAGTATGTTCCTAATATAGCTAGTAACTCTGGCTCTATAGTACTGGGGTTGGCTACCTTATGTACTTACTTGAAATGACAACAAGAATTTCTGCAACTGCTGCTAGAAAAATTGGCAGGGATAAGAGATATACACTGATGTCATAATCGTAAATCTCAGTATTGTTGATAAGAAGACATTTACTATCAGTGATAGTGGTGTTAGTTTCATTCAGTGCACTTTTTCCATAAATGTCGATCGCTACGACAACCATGAACTCAATGATTGAGACTATTAGGCCCAGTCCCATTCTTCTGAACATGGAGGGGATCAGAACTTTGAAAAATGGATGGATTATTGTCTCGTAGAGTGCAATCATTAGGAAGATGGAGACTGGATCAAGAAGTGAGAACAGTAGTGAACCGACAGAGTGAACTGTACCCAATTGTTTGTCACCCACAAATTTGGCTGAGATTTGAGATAGTATCAAGCTGTAGAAATTTATGTTATAGACTCTATCAGTATTATTAGATACTATAATAGGAATTATGTCACCTGCAAATTCATTATGTCTAGCTCATGTTACTCACTCACAATGATGTGTAATGGTTGATCATAAAGACAGAGATTGAAACCAGAATGCATGTCATTCTCATAAAGGTCTTCACATCTTCCACTTGTTCGTTGCTAAAAGGACCTCCATATTTCCTCTTTCCCAGGTTTATCCTACCAGGAATTTCATCTTCCCAGTAAGTGAAAGCACTTCATGAGAGTGGAATCTTGTTCTTAGCAGCAAACTTTAGAACCTTATAAACCATACTGAAAGGATTTGTGCCATGAGGCTCAATGATAAAGTACCTCCTAAAGCCATAAGTCATAATCACTGCAATGAGGAGGAAGAAAGCTTGACATGACAACGTAACAATGGTAGGAAGTAGCCATGGAATTGGATCTAAAAAGTGTGGTATCATTGGGACTACAAAAAATAGGACATTTCTTGTGGCATAATACCAGTTGATAAATGCACCAAGTTCTTCAGTAGAGGCATCAGGCATTTGATCAAGTCCAAATGGTATGATGTTAGCTTGGTATCCCGCTAGTCCAGAATTAATCAGCACAAAAGCCACAGGAATTACAACAAAATAGGAGATGGATGCTCCAGTTTTGTGGTCAGGATCATAGGAATAAACAAACAAAAAAGTGGACAACATCAGGACATGTCCAATGAATATTAACCAGAGGCTGTAGATGATAACTTTGGAGCGACCAAGATGAACATCAGCTAACCAACCAGCCAAGGGATATCCCATTTGTGGGATGGAACGAATCAGTATTGTCACCAGGCATAATATTACTCCTGTCTCTGTAATATGCAAGTAATCCTTAAAAAATGACTGCATAATAACGTAAAAACTCCCGAAAAAATTTGGAGTGATGAAGCAATTGATTATCAGGAGAATGATGGCTCCTTTAGATCTTACTCTTCTGAATCTGCTTTGTCCACGATGACCACAAGAAAATAATTCCCTCAATACCAAGGTGGCACGATTTGGGATGTTCTCTCCGTCGAAATTTATAAGTTTAGAGCCGGTATGCAACTCCATTTCTTCTTCCATTTTGGCATAAGCCACGCCTCCTTTTTGGGCTATCTGCGCATGCGTAGAAAGTTACTCACTAGTTAGATCCGCCCAAAGACTAAGAACCTCGATATGATCCATGATTGGATTGACGGTCATAGTGACGCCATAGCTATCCTTTTGCTGCACCCAATTAGCTCGAACCAGTCAGGCTCAAAGTAGTCCCACCATGTCCCACTTCCTGAGAGAGATCAAAGAGTTCGAGAAGAAATCTTTTCAAAACCTACGTAAATTACTGACCAGCCACCACTCTGAGTCTGGAACTGACGGTGCAGAAGAATCTGTAAGTTAAAAGCTCACATGACCTGATAGAGTTCTGGGTACTGTAAGGAAAAAGGAGGCTGGGTTCAAGGCTATGTAGGAGATATGTGCATGAAAATTTAAATGGTAGAATGTTTATTTTATCAGTCAAGTCTAGCCATTGATTTCCATACTTACCAATCATGTAAAAAGGCAGACTAGCTAATGAGATCTTAGGTGCAAACTCTGCACTACATAGCTATAGGTGTACAGAGATGGCGTGCATGAATTTTTGCTAAAATGGCACACATACACTGAAATATCCAACAAATTTTTGTTCCTAAAATACACAATCTTGTTTGGTGACCTATTGTGAACCAACATTGTACAAGGTGCTTATCAATGTACAATTACAGTGATAGTATTTCCAGTTTTCTTTTCACAGCCATTCAAGAGCTAGCTTCCTCTGTCAAATCACTCAAAAAGATGCATAATATTGTTTCAGGACACATCTTGCTTCTCTTCCTCCTTCGTACACGTACAATAACCAGCCTGTACATAATATGGCTCATAGTTAAATACTTGATGCATAGTGCATGGAAATTATGTGATTTTATAAATATTATTACAGGAAATCAGTATCAATGAAGCAGCATTACATAATGTTAGAAACGTCAAAGTGAGTCTTACTGGGGACTTGCACTGGTTAGAAGTACGTAGTGACTACTCTTTTTCTTTTAGGAGTTATCTTCTCTTCTTGCAAAGCCTGAACTTAATCCTAACAACCTGAACCACCTCGGAAATGCTCCCTTACATACTCTGGCCTCCAGGCAAATAAAGAAGAAATATGATTCACTTAAATTGGACCTTCTGTATACCTTACTCACTCAAAGTAGTGGCGTTGAGATCAACTTGCCCAATGCAGCCGGAAATACAGCATTGCACCTGGCAGTGGAGGTGGGACTCACATCCACGTATATTGTGTGTGTGTTGAATGTGTATACAATAAATGGTTAACTTAATTATGTGACTCTGACCTAGTATTTCCCTATTTTCAGTGCTTCATTGACCGTGTCATTGAGCTATTACAAAGCTTTGCTATTTGGTACACAGCCATTCTCACACAATGTAGCTAGACCATGCAGTGAAAACAGAGGGCATGCACAAAAATATGTTTACATGATTCATGGATACACCAGGCATGTACTTGAATAGCATACCTAAGTCTATATAACCTATAGCTATAATTGTTTGATTTCTTTATCTACTTGTGAAGCATTAACTTTAGTAGTAAGGAAGTTTTTTTTTTCTATGCTAGCTTCCACACAGTTAACATACATAGGACTGCAGTATTATCGTTAATTATTACTTTCATAGAGGAATGATATTGAGTTTGTCAAGACACTGCTTGCATTTGGAGCTAACATCAATCAACTAAATCGTCAAAGGAAGACGCCCCTTGACTTCTGCCTGGGAAGGTTCACATTGATGCACAGAACTGATTCACTGGTAGAGATTATGCCAATCAATCCAGCTCCTAGACATTCAGTGTACTCAAAAGGACGAAGCAATGGTGTTCCACCATCAATAAGTAACAGAGATAATTTAATCAGTCTACTAAAAGAATGTGGTGCTGTTTGTGGCAGAAATCTAGTCAATCCATCACGTAAGCCAGTGATCAAGAGATTCGTGGATGTAGTCACAGAACTGGAAGAGAAAAGGGAAAGAGGTTCATTGCTACTACCAAAGAAGGCTCATTGTGGTGATGAGTCTTCATGCACTGATGTTGCAAAGCTGTACTACAACCTAGAGTCAAGCACGAACAAGTTAATGGCAGATGTTTCTCGATCACTTGTGTGCAGAGGTTGTGATCAAGCTGGTTCTCAATCTGGAAATCTTGATCAAGCTGCTGCCCTGGGGCTTCAGATGAAGGAAATGAAACTCTTGCAGATGGCTGGGAGCAGGATGTTATTTCTGGATGGAGGAGGAATGAAGGGTCTCGTGGAAATTGAGATTCTTTATGAGATTGAGGAGCAGACTGGAAGGAAAATTACCGAATTGTTCGACTGGATTGTAGGGACTTCAAGTGGAGGCATCATAGCTCTAGCACTTGTATATGGTATGCACACTGTATGCGCATAGGGGGTGTGGTTTTTTGAGTTCATATGAACATGTACATATCTCCCATTCCTCTCCAATCCCTGAAAGTGGTTAGGGTTAACTGTTTGTGTAGAAATGGCTGCATGCAGTACCCTTTCCTTCACTCAATTCTGAAAATGGCTGCATATAGAGTACAATACTCCTTAAACCCTTTGGATTCACTTGTATATCTTTAATATACTTAGCTAAACTGACATTGAGAGAAGTCAGGCAACTCTTTTATCAAATGAAGGATGATGTATTTGGCAACAGAGATTTCATCACTGGTCCAAATGGTACAAAAAGTCTCACTGATGTATTGCAGAAAACTTTTGGAAGCATGACTATGGATGAAGTAAAGTTTCCACGGTTAGATAGTCTCTTTTTTTAGTGGATTATAATTGATTACTGTTTTATTATACTCCTCAGGGTGGTAGTGACTGCAGTGCATAAGAAGACCACTAATCTGAAGTTACATTACTTCAGTAATCATCCAAAAATCAATGAAAATAATGAAGAAAGTACGTTTTAAGAATCAAACATAAGAGCTAAGATTATTGTGCATGAACTTAGCTAGTCAACTACAGAAAGGACCAAAGCATCAGTCATCAGTATAAAAATCTTCCATGCAGGGCAGCTCCAGTAATTTTAAAGGGAGGGAGTGGAGGAGGGTAGCTCAATAGTCAATAGTTGATCTGAGATGACGAAATTCACTTCTATAGCTATGTGTGTGTGCTGGTAATCATTTCATCCATGTTATCAGGATTGGTGTGGAAAGTAGCAAGATACACATCTGCAGCTCCAATGTTTTTCGATGAAGAGGATAACTATGTTGACGGTGGTGTCATTGCCAATAACCCCTGTTCAAGTGGACTCACAAGAATCCAAGACATGTACCGCAAATCCCAGCAGAAGCTTCCCATTTCTCTAGTGGTATCTGTCGGTTCAGGACAAATGCCTGAAGATGATCTTGGTCGCACTGACGCTCACCAGTTTCTCTTCTTTGGAAAGCACTGGTTCTCCTTAAAGGACAGACTGATCAGTAGAATATCAAATCTAGTGACTCTATTGGGGAATGCTGTAAGTGTGATTATGCCCTAGTAGCTCTAGCTCTAGCTCTTGCACTGTGTGTGGGGATTCCTCTTCTTCTTACCCCAAGGCAAGGCAATTAAGATGCAAGAATGCAAGATAAAATAAAACTCCCCAGCCAACTCCATGTCCTATGACTACAACAACCACCTCAAAAGTGGTCATGAGAGCAGCCTCGTACCCAGGGCTTTTTTTTTTCCGGGGAGAGAGGCTAATCACATGA
This sequence comes from Crambe crambe, assembly GCA_963924555.1. NCBI lineage: Eukaryota > Metazoa > Porifera > Demospongiae > Poecilosclerida > Crambeidae > Crambe > Crambe crambe. Next base: position 2,520,403 of record OZ004592.1, read on the forward strand.
CCAGATTTCACTGCATAATGAATTTATGACACATTCTCTGGTATAATGACACATTTGTCACACCACAAGCACAAGCACATATTATTGTTACACAATTATATCAACCGGTATAGATTACAGAATCAGAAAATATAGCCGAGAACGTCAGAAGTCGCTGTATTGAGCAGGGAATCGACTACTATCGTTTTAGCCCACATTTAGACGAGATAGTGACGGCAGGAGAAACAGACACGCAGAAACTGCTAGAGATGGTGTTACGTGTCAGAAAGTGTTCCAGGACAAAATATGACTTTGAACGCCTCATTCTGCGATTTCCCCAGTATTCTGACGCCAATCAGAAGGTGGCAAGAACAATGTGGAAACGTGTCAGACAGTCCTTAGCAGCAATACAACTGAGCAATAGTTAAAGCTGTGTACTGCTGGACCATTATTATAGCAACACATTCTGTGAAATTGTGTAAATTTTAGCCACCAATCTGACTATGATGAATGTTATTAAACAATTTATGATGATGCATCCCATTTTTTTTTTTACTTTACCACGTACCCACATTCATTATCCTGCAAACGCCTTACCATGGGCGGGGCTGGTTTCCGCGCTTTATTATTGCACAGTCAGCAACCCCTCCCATGCAGCTGGCCTGGGTACTATAAATTATGGCTTCCATATGTGACTCTAGTAGTACCACTATTTCTACGGTAAGAGAGCAGATGGATGACAGAGAATTTACAGTGAGTGGCAAGGACTTCCAGATGCCCAAGTCTCCCGCCAAGCGCGCCAATCATCATGGGAACAGCATGGCGAAGTCCGAGAAGAAGAGCTCGAAAACCAGCAGACTTAGGCCTTTCTCCATGCCGGTTATAGCCCCTATATCTCCAGAAGACCTGGACTTGGAATCCACACTGGTTGCTGGCGAGTCTTTCGTGTCTTCCAACAGTAACTCTGGAGAGAGACAAGATATTAACTGCAGTGAAACACTCAGTTTGGGGAACACAACTTCTTACTCGAGAGCTGTCCATAGAGGCAGGCTGGAGTCTGTTGCTATTTCTAAGTCGGTATGTACACATTTATTAACCATCCATAATAAAAATAGCCAAAAGAAATTTGTGTGGAGGCTAGTACAGTGGGCTAGTTCATTCATTGTCTGTAGCACACCTGCTGTGCACATTCAACAGCAGTGGCTATATCCAGAGGGTGCAGGATGGGTGCATCAGGCCCAGCCACCTGAACTGCATATTCCCTGTCATAACATTATGATGTGTCATTGCCCACTTGGTGTGTGGGAGGTTCCACATGTGTGAGCAGCATGTGATGTGCAAGCTAGGTGTCCTTAGTTAATAGTGTTTCACACAACAATGACACAACTCTGTGGCTATTATCTCACTCTTTGGATACTGGATCATATCATTGTCAAACAGTAACCAGGGAACATGTCAACCATCCAATTTTTGTTGCAGCCAACCCCTGTCATCTTTTAAGATGTTTATAACGGGTCTATTAATTAAATTCTCTTCCTTCTCTTTTTAGCACATGAGAGGTCGAAAGCAGTCGGTGCTACACAGCTTGATGGTAGGTACAATAAACATATTCAAAGTTATTTTTATTACATATCATGTTGTTGTTAGGGGCGTTTACGTAGCAGCAGTGTTGTGTCAGTGGCTGATGAGCTGGACACTAAAAGTTTGACGAGTGCAAAAGTAAGATTATGTTCAATCTTGTGTACTGTTTGTTTATCACAAGTCCCTTATCAGATCCTGATAAAATATCGTAGTGATTACAAGCTAAAATCTATTTTGCACCCTTGTATCTGCTCTCTAACTTTCTCACATTAATTTTAGAACACCAGCAGAGAGCTGATTACCCCCACTCTGTGAACTGGTTTTGTTTTTGTTTTTTGTTTGTTTGTTTTTTGTTTTTGTTTTTTGTTTTTTTGAAATTTGGTGAAAGTTATAGCAGTTAATCAAGTGAACTTTATCCCCGGGCGGGCACTGATGATTACACTGTTACAGTCATCAAAGGAAATTCAGTGCTTACAATAACAAAATAAATTTATATTGACCGGACGTGTCCCCACAAAGTATAGTTTGTCCTAACATTTAACTGGACATTGCATCAGTGTGCATTTTGACCAGTACTCTTGTCCTGACAAACAAAATTAATAATGACCAGACATATGCCAGAAAATGTCAGGTGTCAAGTTGTTATTATACGCTCGGAGAAAAATTAGCAAGATTAGTGATTCCTTCCAGTCCTCAAATTTCCCACTATACTGAATGTAGTATATGTGGTTGTAGGTGTGAAAACTGAGGTTATTCTAAATTCTGAGGCAAAGTGATTATAATTGCTGTCCATCTGCTTAGATTCTGCGTAAAGAGCTATTGAGGACGGAATTGGAATCAGACCTGGACATGGGAGATATCCTTTTCATGATCATGGAGAAGAAGTATAGGAAGGAAACCAAGCGACCCAAGCTGCTGGTGACTCTCCTCACTTACAGCAACATCAACGTCAACCAGCGGGCTCCCAACGGGATGACAGCTCTCCACACTGCCATCCAAGTTAGTAGGCTTTGTGGCCGCTAATTAAGTTTTTAGTCATATTATGTATGGTCTGGCCAGATCAAGTGACAATAATATAAGGGCCAAAGATATCGTACACCTGCATGGCAACATTACTTTTATTTTTTTCCCCCTTGCATGATGGTTGCATGACAACACTACAATTTTCCACCTGCACAGTGGTTGCCATAGGAACAATGAGCACTCTTATCAGCATAATGATGAAAACACTTTATCTTTATAACGATAACAAGCTTTGGATCTAATTGCTCCTTCCCAAAACGCATTCAGCATGTGCATACACGTACACAGCACAACAGTTTGCAGTTCACAAGTAATGGAAGGAGAAACAAACAAGAGGAACACTGTTCCTAATATGATGTAATCACTGAATCATTATCATTAATTGAGGGCTTGGCTAGGTCGTTATTGTTGTTGTTGTTGTTGTTGTTGTTGTTGTTTTATTGTTGTTTTCTTCGTAGGATTATGATTTAGAGAGTGCAAAAGTTCTTGTTGCTTTTGGAGCCAACATTAATGCTACCAACCAAGACAGAAAGACTCCCTTGGACCTGCTCAATTCAGAGATGGAGAGTGCTGCCCATTTCTCGACTTTAGATGTTGAGGAACGCTCCATATCACCAGAACAAAGTCCCATCAAGCACAAACGCCATTCTGCTCGCCAGACAAAAAGACTAGCACGACTGAACTGCATTGAATTCCTGAAATCCATGGGAGCGCTTGTTGGTGAGTTTGCTTACCATCCGGTTCCTCCTAGTGTCCAGCCGTTCCCTCAAGTCCCCACAGCCAGTCCCTGTCTCTCTCACCATAAAAAATCCCGACTGGAAATTCTTGACTGGGAAGCACAAATCACCTCCCATCATAGTGAACTAGAACGCAATATTCGCAGTCGTCTCCAAAACAGCACGGAAGCTGGGAAGAAGGCCGTGTTCTCCCCTGACATAGCTATCTCACTTGCAGTGCAGTTGCAAGAAATGTCCATGTTCCAAAAGGCAGGTTCCAGGATTCTGTGCCTGGATGGAGGGGGGATTAGGGGTCTGATCCAGCTGGAGATCTTGAGTCAACTGGAACTGAAGACAGGACGGAAGATCACAGAGTTGTTTGATTGGATAGTGGGCACTTCCACAGGAGGCATCATTGCTCTCGGATTAGTCTATGGTAAGTGTGCAGTGCAGTTATTTTAGGATATTCTACTAGTAAATTAAATTCAATACAGTGTGGAACGTACCTCTCAATGGAGAAACTAAAAGGATATTCTTAGTATTCTCCAGTAAATTAAGACAGTGGAACCTCTCACTTTAGGATATTCCGAGTAAATTGGGTAAACATATACAGTGGAACCTCTCAATTTGAGACACTAGGATATTCCAGTATTCTCCAGTAAATTAAGTCAGTGGAACCTCTCACTTTAGTTAGTAATAAATTAGTCAGTGGAACCTCTCATTTTAGTTAGTATTTTCCAGTAAATTAAGGTATTCTCCAGTAAATTAAGACAGTGGGATTGAGGATATCCTTTTTAGTATTCTCCACATTTAGTTGACAGTACAGTGGAATCTGATTTAGTGATCTCCTGAGTTAGCACCTAACCTGTCATTTTACATTAAGATGAAAGTCTCCTCACATCAACTGGTCACAGTGTAAAATATGTAGCAGCCACTTTAAGGGTGACCATTAATTAATTAATTAATTAATTAATTAAGGTTCCACTGTATGCTGATATCACAGGACACCCTCATCTTATGGGTCTGCTGATATCACAGGAATTGGGTTCCCTTCTCACCCTCATCTTATGGGTCTGGTGACCAGACTCTGGTCTTGACATGGGTGGTCTAGAGACAAAGTGCATGCATATGCATGTTGATGAATAGAAAGTTCATGTGTCTGTCTGTTAATTTCTTAAATTTTGTGCTAGTAAAAGGAAATTTGGGGAATGCCTACATAAATACCAGGCAGTGTGCTCAATCAGGAAAGATCTTATCATACCACGTTGAATGTCTGGAGGGGGTGGATTCTAATTTATTTGTTCAGAGGATAATAATGCATTGCTAAAGGCTAAGGAATGTAAGAAATGTTGCTGCTAATGAGCATGACCTTTATTCTCAGTGACCCTTATCACCAGTCCAAGTGCATGGCGACTCATATGTACTACATATGATAAGGTCTCTAGACTCTTATCATAGTGACTAGAATCTCAGTTGTAACCTAATCTTAGTTTGTACAATCTTAGTACTGACTTCTAATGGCCCCACATAACCTTAGATTCTTGTGGTACTACTCTAGTGGACCCACATAACCTTGGAATCTTATAAGTAGTGACTCTAGTGGCCCTGCATAATCTTTGTACTGACTCTATAGTGACCCCACACAACCTTAGCGACTCTGGAATCTCAGTGGTGACTCTAGTGGCCCTAGAATCTTAGTGACCCCACACAACCTTAGTGACTCTGGAATCTCAGTGGTGACTAGTGGCCCTGCTGGAATCTCAGTGGTGACTCTAGTGTCCCAGGAATCTTAGTAGTGAGTTCAGTGTAGTGATTACTATACTACCGGTACTACCAGTTATTCAAAAGCAACTGTGTCCTGACATTTTTTCAGTGTGCTTATGAAATGGGATGTAAACAAGATTGTTTACCTCTCCTACGTGCGTGTGTTGACATTTCTATGCATGACATACAGTCACCAATATTATGTGTGTACTTATAATCAGCATTGCATCATCAGTCAGTGCCAGCCTGCCAGGGGACAAATATACAATGATATCAAGGGAGAACTAGATCCAATTTGATCGGTCATACAGCTGTTAGCACTGGTTGGCCTAAATGAATAATCGTCAGTGGGTTGGAACTTGGAATAGAGGTCACAGTACAGTAGGAGTGGCTGCATGGTGGAACCATTTAGTATACAGATAACTTACATATGGCTCCAACTGTCCTGGAATGTCCAGGACAGTCCTGCATTTGTTGATTTTGTCCTATGTCTTGGATGCACCTGCTGTTTGTCCTACAGCTACGTAGGTCATGCTTTGTTTTTTGAGCATGAACTGCATGCAGTAAGCATGCAGTTCATTTCAACAAAGAGCTCAGGAAGTGCAAGAGAGTTACTTTATTGTCACTGAACCAATCCCAAACTCAAGAATCGAGTTCCTTGATGTTGGTAAACTAAAAAATCATTGTCTATAATAACAGCATGGTTTGGATGTGATTCAGCTGTGTGGTTGGTGTCACACTGTCATCTCTATGGCAATTATGGGGAGGTGTCTTTATTTCACATCACTGTTGCAATGGAGAATGTGTCTGCACATTTTAATGGGTGATTGTAAAGTTGCATTCCAGAGTGAAGGGGCATAACTAGTTAAAAGAGTAACTCCATTATTCTGTTTCTTGATGTCCTCTCCTTGTAGCAAAGAAGACACTGACCCAGCTGCGGCAGCTGTACTTTCGCATGAAGGACGAGGTGTTTGGGAAAGTTAAAGGAGGCGTGTCCTTCAATACTGCAGGCCTGGAGAAGATCTTGAAGGAAGAGTTCAGTGAGACCCGTTGTATGGACGATGAAAGTTATCCAAGGTGAGTGAGTGAGCAAGTGCAGGCTGGCATCAACTTAAGACCTTACTCGTGAAATAACTCGCCATAAGTTTTAGAAGGGAGAAGGTGAAGTATGAAGTACTGATGCCCTAGTATGTCCTGTTATATATTTATGACACAGAACAGGATTGCATAGAGCTATGTAGAGGGTTAGGACTAGGGCTAGGCTTAGGCTGGGGTGTATTAAGGACTGTTGACTCAACAGGGTAAGGGACACTTCTTCTTTGCAATCTAACACTTTTTACACATACACTAGTCAGTAAAATTTTATCATTCAGAATGTAAGTGGACAGACAGCAAGTTGTAGGCATGAGGGGCAGACCATACTTTGTAATTCAAGGGAGTCAACATTGATGATTTCCACTGTATTAATTCAGGACTCGACATTGTTGAGTCCTGAAATCTACATTATAGTGGAACCCATCAATATTGACTCCCATAGTAAATTCAATTGAGGGGGTTCAACTCTATTAAAAATGTCCATTTTAGTAATAGTTTGTTTGTCATTTTATACTGAAGCCTCCATCACACGCATCGTGATGTACTGATCATGGCTGCAATTCCCAGAGACCTCCAATTAGATACTCATTACTCTATTACTAAAAATCATTCCATTCCACTGATGGGAGTATTCTGTTATTAAGGTCTCTCTCTCTCTCTCTCTCTCTCTCTCTCTCTCTCTCTCTCTCTCTCTCTCTCTCTCTCTCTCTCTCTCTCTCTCTCTCTCTCTCTCTCTCTCTCTCTCTCTCTCTCTCTCTCTCTCTCTCTCTCTCTCCCTCTCTCTCCCTCCCTCTCTCTCTCTCCCTCTCCCTCCCTCCCATAGGGTATTGATTTCAGCAGTGAAGAAAGAGCACATTAATCTCAAGCTTCACTTCTTCAACAACTGCTTCAACGATGACCATAGCAAACATTGTGAGTTAATATGTATATCACATCCACATGTATACAATACATAGTGAAACATGGACTCCCTGAAATCCTCTATGGTAATATCAAATGTGGGTACATACACTGTACTAGGTAGTGTATTCAGTGAACCACTTGTAGCTGTCAAGAGGTTTTTGAGGAATTCAACATTAATTAAACAGTTCAATGAGGTTCCATCTAGCTCAGTGCAATTAAGGCCAGGTCCCACTGCACTTTGTACCATGTTTCATGTAGGTTCATGAGGCTCTACTACAGTGTTAAAGCATTGTTTTAGCTAGTTCTCATATATATGTTGTATGTACATTCACTTTCAATATATACAGCTAACCACAGGAATGCAAACATCATAGAGGGTGGGTTGATCTGTAAACAACCGCACCCTAAACATATAAATCTAAAGTTCCAACATTGTTGCACTAGTTCTATGAAGCTAACAGTTGGAGCGCAGAATCCTGGCATGATACTTGAAATTTACACCGGAGGGATAGTGAATAGCTTGAACAGAGAAGGCAGGAGCTGCAGAAAACCTTGAATTAGGGTGCTTGACGGTACACAACTCTGCGAGTAACGTCAGTATGGCTCATTATTTCGAGAATCCCTCTTACAGAATTTCTTTCGGCCTATTTATCTACCACTTCTTACCCTTGCTGAAAGTCCACGATAGCGGGAAGAACGTTGGACGGCATCGCAGCCCTTACTTGCTGACATTAGCATGCAATCCACTGTTTTGACGTCACGAACGATGCAGGGGCGTGGTCACGTACTGCCATGGCCACCGCCCTCTAATATTAAGCCATGCTGGCCGGCTGGAGCTTCACGACAAGATTTAATAAATTACGTCACTTAATGATATTCATAGTATTACGTACGCGGGGCAGCGCCTACATTTCTGAACCTACCCTTAATTGCACTGAGAGGCCATTCCCTTGTTTAGAGTCAGTCCTGCTATTGAACAGTGCTGTACATTTTCTTGGAAAGAATTTATGAAATAGTTTTGTATAATTTTATGCCTTCCTCCCCCCCTCCCCCCCCCCCCCCCCCCCCCCCCCCCAAAAAAAAAAAAATACGGTGAAGCAAGTTAAATGGCCACTGGAATGTAATTCACAAAATCACAACGTCATTTTGGTTTGGTATAGTGGAAGTTACTGGTCAAGATTACTGGTGTGATTTGTGACAGTCCTCCCCCCACAGGTATCAGGTAGTGTTCCCATTTTGCTTAGCTGTTCCTCAGGCATGGCTGCGATGAAAGTATCCCAAATTTTTGTCACATTGTTCTCACCACACCTAAAAATATCTGTCACAATAGTGTGAAGGGCCAAAATGAATGTATTACTTGGGATTGTTCCACACTTGTCATCTCTAGGGAATTGGAGTGTAGAATTTGTCATTGCATAAAGTCTCTAGAGACACAGAAAATTGTCTAGTCATGACATATGTTTACTTGAAACATGGTATTTGAACTTTCCATCTTTTTGTCTACTGTCTTCTTGTGAATACCATATTAATAGTACTGTGTACGCATCTGTGACAACTTTAACAAGTATTTGTGATGACCTTTACCATAATACTTTGTGTATTAGTACCTTGTATCTGTGATGACCTTTTACCATAATGGATTGTGTCTGTGACAACCTTTACCATAATGCATAGTACATCTGCACTCTTTGTGGTGATGAGATGTATATTATGCTGGCTAAATCATCATGTTAAAAATCATCTCTTTACACTATACTCTATACTCATACAAAAACTACTTCATCGTTTATACATATTAGAAGCAGTTTTCTTGTCAATAACTGACACAGCATTAGCCAGTGACTGCCAAGTGGGGAGGACGGTCACACGCTTCAGCCAAAGTTTAATCATTTCACGCAGGCAGTTCCTTGCCCCTTCATTGTCGTACTTGATGGTGGATAGTTCATCTGATGATATATCTAATAAGGTACCAAGGTTCTCCCACTCATGTGCTATGGGGTACAAGATACGAAAGGTGTCACTGAGTGTGGGTGTGTCCTGATTCCATGATGAAGGGAGTAAATTAGGGGGCTCGGTACGACTTGATGACGGAAGTTGAGAATGTGGAGGAGTAGCGGCAGCAGTAGAACTAGGACTAGCAGATTCCATCTCAATATCACCATCCTTGACAAACTTAACAGTCTCGGGAGCTGCAAATATCATAATGGTAAATGATTCTACCAAAAAAAAGGAACATCAGAACCAATGTTGCATACTTCTGGCTTACTTGAGACTTTGATGTTGAAGTATCGCTCCATATCTAGTCCATTTACACTCAGCTTAATGGGATTGGAACGTTCCTTTGTAGGATCTAACTGAACTGGATCAAATTCAATGGAGAGTCTTGGAGGGTAGTCTGGACACTCGGGAATGGCTTTGTGTAGCTCTTTTGGTAGATGAATATCTCTCTTTAAGATCTATTACAGACATACACCACCTCAGGACATTATTGATCACACTCACAGTAGGACATAACTGATCACTGCAGGACATATTTAATCACTGACATTGATCACTGTAGGACACTGACAGTAGGACATTACTGATCACTGCAGGACATATTTAATCACTGATTTTGATTACTGTAGGACACTGACAGTACGTAGGACATTACTGATCACTGTAGGACATATTTAATCACTGACATTGATCACTGTAGGACACTGACAGTAGGACATTACTGATCACTATAGGACACTGACAGTAGGACATTATGGATCACTGTAGGAGGTTGCAATTATCTCATGCAACTTCAGTTTGTCTAGTTTATTAATGGCTCTCTCTGTGAAATGTGACATGTAAAACTACCCCATAAAGCCAGTGAGTCACACCAACCTCTCGTTCAAACTCCAAATGTTATCCCCACAGCCAGATGTTTTTGTTTTGTTTTTGTTTTTGTTTTGTTTGGTTGTTGTTGTTGTTGTTTTTACTTCAGCATTGTGTGTATATACAGGACTGACCTTGGTGGGTTCTGTATCAAAGATAATATTCCACCCTACACCATCAGCCACAGAAAGAGTAACCTCTTCTGATGTTAGCTGGACAACAACTGCACTTACACTCCACTTCTTTCCATTGTCTTGCATCACTCTGTCGCAGTGCTGTGTGGTCATTCATACATTAGGTTCTTAAGCTACATTGAGTGTATGTGGACTCAGTACCTTAGTGTACACTTCATCATACAAGCAGATACAGAATATGGCCAAGTTTTGGGATAAACTTCTGTAGAGCCGTGCAGAATAATAAAAGGTGTTTCCTATGGAATAGATTGTTTATGTACTGAATGGAAGGGACACTCCTACCTTTGGATTTCTTTGATCTTGAAGATTTTGATCTCCTTTTTCTTTTCCGCTTCCCTATCTTTATTATACAAAAATGCCTTAAGGCAATTTCTCCCACCTGGTATCCTGGTTTGAATATCCCCTTGGCTCCCTCTATTTCTTTGAAGACATACACTGGACGAGACCCCCTGAACTCTGGAGTGGAGCTGGCTGAGAGGAACACCATGTCGTCACAGTCCTCCTCACCCTCCAGACTAGCATAGTGATGGATCTTGACTGTAATGTCTTCTTGGAATTCCACTCTCCTGCTGTGTTTGATCAGGTAAGCTGGACTAGCCGACTCACAATTGTCTGGTAACTCAAATGGTCCACTGAAGCAAGGATGGATGGTTAGAGTGAGAGGTTCCTCTGTGGAACTTAGAGACTCCTCTGGGACGGACAGACATATACCCATACCCTCGAGGACAACTTCTTTTTGCATAACTTTTTCTTGTAGTATTATTTCTGGATCAAATATTATCCCAGGAGATTCTGATGACAGAGGGAAAAAAATGCAACATGATTTATGATACACAGTCTGGACACTCCCCCTCCCCCTTCCCCTTCCCCTCCCCCTTCCCCCATTCAAAGAGAATTACTCACTTTTAAGTTTGGTTATTTCTGTTGCTGATGTTAAAACAGATTCTCCATGTAAATGGACACTGTAATATTGTGCACCTACAGCTTGTAAAAGTTTGATAATTTCTACATATCCTGAATTATTAGCAGCCATGAGTGCTGAGATTCCATCATTGTCCTGTAGGTCAACTTGAGCCCCCCTTTCTAGTAACAATTGGGCAGTTTCAGTGTGTCCTTTAATGCTCGCATGGATCAGAGCAGACTGTCCATCATTGTCCTGAAGGTTAACTTGAGCACCCCTTTCCAGCAACACTTTGACTGTTTCAGTGTGTCCACTATCGCTTGCATGCAAAAGAGCAGACCATCCAGAGGTATTCTTTAAATCGATTTGAGCTCCTTTTTCCAGTAATAGTTTCACCAGCTCAGATTCTCCTTGATTACTTGCACACATCAGAGCAGATGACCCATCATTTTGCTGAAGGTCAATTGGAGCACCCTTATTCAATAACAGTGTAGCTGTTTCAGTTTGTCCATGGATGCTTGTATACATTAGAGCAGACCATCCATCGTTACTCAGTAGGTTAGCTTGGGCACCCCTCTCAAGTAAGATCTTGACAATTTCAGTATGTCCATGAATGCTTCCAAACATTAGAGCAGATAATCCATCTTTGTCCTGCAAGTCAACTTGAGCACCCCATTCCAGTAGTAGCATTACTATTCCATTGTATCCATTAATGGTGGCACATATAAGGGCAGACGATCCATCATTGTCCTGCAAGTCAACTTGAGCACCTTTTTCCAATAACAGTTTAACTGTTTCAGTTTGTCCATTAATGCTCATACGTATTAGAGAAGACCATCCATCATTATTCTGTAGGTCTATTTGAGCTCCTCTTTCCAGCAACATTTTGATTATTTCAGCGTGTCCATAGGCATACATTAAAGAGGACTGGCCTTCATTATCCTGGAGGTTGACTTGAGCTCCCCTCTCCAGTAGCAGTTTGGCTGCTTCAGTTTGTCCGTAATAACTTGTACGCATTAGAGCAGACTGTCCTTCATTATCCTGGAGGTCAATTTGAGCATCCTTTTCCAGCAACAGTGTGGCTATTTCAGTTAGTCCATTTTCACATGCACACATTAGAGCAGATGATCCATCTTTATCCTGTAAGTCAACTCGAGCACTTCTCTCCAATAATAGCTTTACTGTTTCAGTTTGTCCATTGTTGCTTGCATACATTAGAGCAGGCCATCCATCTTTATCTTGTAGATCAATTAGAGCATCTTTATCTAGCAACAGTCTAACTGCTTCAGTCTGTCCATTATGACTTGCACACATTAGAGCGGACTGCCCAGTGCTCTCTTGAACATTAACTTCAGTTCCTATTTCCAGAAGTTGTTTCATAACTTCAATTTTCCCCTCTGAACCTGCCACTATGAAGTCCATTGATATATCATCAGGACTTTTATTATAGAGGTTAAGTGTCCCATGGAGTGATTTTGATCGGCCAAACTTCTTTTCTCTGTCTGCTATGTATCCAACACGCACACCAATAGACCTTGCTTTCTTCCGGCCTTTCTCAAATATTTGAGCTATAGGACTCATCATGTTTTTCACATATGCAATTCCAGACCATCCAAATTTTATCTTCTCCATTGCCTATATAAGAATAGGTAACAGTCATCCAAGTACATAAATTAATGTAACCTTTGACCCAGGGACACACCCGACATTACTATGGTAAATAGAGGCTATCATGTTTCTTCTAACTTGTTATATTTATCACTATTGGCTTCCAGAGTTACCATGAACTGCATTAATTCTTGCTTACCTTTTCAATTAAATGTAATGACTGTCATCAAAACCAGCTATTTTGTTCATCTGAAGAAAAAAACAACAACTGTACTCTGCCTGTTCAACTCAGTTATTTCTTCTCATGGCTGATCATGCATGATAGTCATGTGATTAATATGGACACACCTGCATGCACACACACTCACATACAGTGACCAATGTCTGTCTGTTAATTTAAAGAATACACAAAATAATATTATTGTAGAATGATTAACCCCCACTCAACGTATCTCACCTTCCCAAAAGACCCACCATGTGTTCTCTCCTCTCTTACTCCACTGACAATATCCCCCCTCACACACACACACATGGTACAGGGCCAGTGTGGAAGGTGGCTCGCTACACATGCGCTGCTCCCGTGCTGTTTGGAGAGGCTGATGACTACGTAGATGGAGGAGTCTTGGCCAATAACCCCAGCGAGTCGGGCCTCACCAAGATACAGAGTTTCTACCGCAGCAGAGGGGAGAAGCTACCAGTGTCTCTGGTGGTGTCAGTGGGGTGTGGCAAGTATCCCATCCAAACCCTCGGCAATGTGGACTTTCTCTTCGTGGGGAGTCAAGGCTGGTCCAGTTTAGCCGGAACGTCGAATCTGATGTCATTGCTATCATATGCTGTAAGTCATGTGAAGTGGCAGCAGTAGTGCATGTGTTGCTATGTGTTCAGAGTAGTATGTAGACATAATACTGTAGATTGGGAAATTTTCGATGTTGATTTATTTTCGTGATCATATTCAGCAACGAAAATTAATCACAAATTACCTTGTACAAAATCTAATTACAAGTAAACATGAAAATTGACTAACAAAAATTTCCCAATTTACAGCATGTAGCAAGGCTATGTGTAGGGATTGAGGGTTGAGGGCTACAGTCCAAGGCTGTATAATTTTATTAATAACCTGTGCCATGTCTCCACTTTCTAACCATGCCATGGTCTCTCTTATCAGTCACTGAAGAACTAATACTTCTTGCTGGCTATAGTTTACATGTAGTTATCTGCTTGCAGTTGGTGGAACCAAGTGTGGCAGACGACAACTGCAGAAGTCGGTGTGAAGAACAAGGCATACGCTACTTTCGCCTGAACCCTCGGATGGAGGAGGTGGTCGAGTCAGGAGAGACAGACATGGAGACTTTGATCACCATGATACTGCAGACCAGGAAGGAGATGACAGGCAGGAGGGAGTTTGGGGACCTTGTGCTCACCTTTCACGAACTGTCAGAGGCTAGCAGGAAGATGCATGTATCTCTGAATGGGGAGGAGTCTAGTGACAGTTCAGTGTCTGTGTAAACTAATTCTATTCCCCTCTATACATAATTATTCAGCTCATTAATTTTTATTTTTTGTCATAATGAAAAGAAAAGAAATGGAATCAGTGATGCGAGAATGTATTTTCTCCCCCGCAGGCTTATTCAGTATTGTTTTGATCATTATCATGCTAAAACCACAAATTTACTCAAGAACACAACACTTGGTAAAAATAAACCCCATGACATGATGACACTAGGTGGAAATGGTTTTATGCTGCTATTACTGTACACAAGTTGGTAAGGATTTTAACCGAAGGAGAGTAACTGGTTCACTTTCTATGAGATTCTTTCTGAGGTCTTCACATGAGAGGAAAAAAAAGGTGGGTTCTATTGAAAACCAGTCTCTTCAAGATCTAGAAAGGCTGAAATTGAGAATTAAGTAATTGCCCATGCACATCAAAAGATTAGCTGAGTCACCATAACAACAATAACAAACAAAAGTCATGTGAAGGATTCCATAACAACCTTCAACTGTACTAGGTATACCATACACACCTGATATCCTGACTCATTCTGTTGGATTTATCTCTGGTCCTTAATGTGCTTTCTTGCAATGTGATTGAAGATTTCTCCATCAAGACTCTTCACGGCCTTGGCTAGTACCCTCCAACTGGGCTTGCCATGATTGACAAAGTCGTAGTTCCACTCGAGCCACTCCGAGATGGCATCGAAGAGACACATCTTGATGTCTCTGGGATGATTTGCCTGGATGGTGTCCCTCGTGCCACCCTTGAGTCTTAAGTACGTGGCAAGCAGTTGCCACTTTCCAGCCAAACCCTCTACTTCAGCCATCACATCTGCTTGGTCATCTCTAGCTGCATGTGTGCAAGATTGTGTGACATAATGACTGACTGATGTCCATTGCAGGTCCTAACTAGCCACACTCACTTAAATTAGAATCATCGATATTTTCCAGTTTCTCCCATTGATCAGCATTGGTCTGGTTCTGTGAGTTAATTATAAACACTCATTGAAAAGTATATATATATTGAGAATATAATTGGACTCACAGGAAATGGGGTGACCCCTGGTGGATTGCTAGGTGACTGATAAGTTGTGCCTAAAGAGAACAGTTTGAAATATGAAACAGGTGGAGCCATCGAAATTTGAGTGGTCAGGTAGATCAGTACTACTTATGTACTTACAAAGTGTGCCACATAAAAATTGGGTTGAGGGGAGGGCTGGGGGAGGGGGGGGGGGGGGGGGGGGGGGGGGGGGGGGAGAAACAATAAGTTAAATTGATCTGTTTTTTACAAAGTGACTGCACTGGGTGTCTACACTGTGGCGTAGCTATGTTGCATAATAGGGTGTGAAGTAAACATAATGATCCAGGGGCAGCTCCACCAGTTTTTAAAGAGAATTGGTTGTTAGTATAGTACAGGAACAGACCTGATGAAACAACCCACACACATTCTTTAATTAGGTTGTGGGACCACTTAAAGCATTAACTGTTACCCCCCACTAGGCACACAGAGAACTGCATCCCAAGAGGGTAGCATGCACCCTTGAGTATGTGGTCTACATCTTTAACTGACTGAGAAAGTGGTCAGGTAAATAAGACTGCACCCATGGACTTACTGGAGACTTTGATGTTGAAGTAAAGGTCTTTGTCCAGTCCATTTATACCCAATTTAATAGGATTGGAGCGCTCCTTTGTAGGATCTAACTGAACTGGGTCAAACTCTAAGGAAACCCTTGGAGGGTAATCTGGACACTCAGGAATGTCTAGATGCAACTCTTCAGGAAGATGAACATCTCTTCTTAAGATCTAAAATCACAGTGAAAAAAATCAAATGATGGCTGAGTATATATAGTTTTACTAACTGTTGTGGGTTCTGTGTCAAAGATGATGTTCCATCCTTTTCCATCAGCCACAAAAAGAGTGGCTTCTTCTGACGTCAGCTTAGCAGTGACTGTAGTCAATTTCCACTCCTTTCCATCCTCCATCATCACTCTGTCACAATGCTATGTACACATATGTAATGTTAAATGTAACTAGCTATGACGTCATATTCCTAGCATACCTTTGTGTACATTTCATTGTATAAGCAGATACAGAATACTGCAAAGTTTTGGGATAAGCCTCTGTACAGCCGTGCAGAATAATAGAATGTGTTTCCTAGAGAAGTGAAAAGAAGTTATTGAACATCTAATTTAATCGTGGTATTATCATACCTTTGGATTTCTTTGATCTTGAATCAGAAGATTTTGGTGTTCTTTTCCGCTTCCCTATCTTTATTATACAAAAATGCCTTAAGGCAATTTCTCCCACCTGGTATCCTGGTCTGAACACCCCCTTGACTCCCTCTATTTCTTTGAAGACGTACACTGGACGAGACCCCCTGAACTCTGGAGTGGAGCTGGCTGACAGAAACACCATGTCATCACAGTCCTCCTCACTCTCCAGACTAGCATAGTGATGGATCTTGACTGTAATGTCTTTTTGGAATTCCACTCTCCTGCTGTGTTTGATCAGGTAAGCTGGACTAGCCGATTCACAATCATCTGGTAACTCAAATGGTCCACTGAAACAGGGATGGATGGTTAGAGTGAGAGGTTCCTCTGTGGAACTTAGAGACTCCTCTGGGACAGACAGACATACACCCATACCCTTGAGGACAACTCCTCTCGATGTAATGTCCTTACGTAGGACCGTTTCCAGATCAAATATCATCCCAGGAGATTCTGAGAAACAAATTAAATACGTGATCAGTACAGTACTTAATTGCTATGCCACATGTACTGGCATTTCTAATTAATGCACACCAATTTTGGGAACTAATACATGTGATTAGAGGCATTTTTTCTATGGCAGCAATGATATAAGGCCAGGACTGATTTATGATCTGATACACTCACCATTTAACTGGGTCATTTCAGATTCAGTTACAGATGATTGTGGACTTTCTTTTTGTAGGAGTGAAACAGCCTCGATATGTCCGGATTCATTGACAGCAACTAGTACAGAAACTCCATTATCTTGTAGGTACATATTTGCACCTTTTTCCAAAAAGAGTTTCACCATTTCAGTTTCTCCATTCTTGATTGCATATTTTAGAGCGGACCATCCATCTTCATCCAGTAAGTCTATTTGAGCACCATTTTCTAGTAACAGTCTAGCTGTTTCTGTTTTTCCATTTTCACTTGCAAACATCAGAGAAGAATGACCAATAGTATTTTTTAGGTCAACTTGAGCACCACTTTCCAATAACAGTTGGGCTATTTTAACTTCTCCATTGTAACATGCATATATTAGAGCAGAATTTCCATCACTATCTTGCAAGTCGATCTTAGCACCTTTTTCCAATAATAGTTTGGCTGTTTCAGTATGTCCATTGAGGCTTGCTTTCATTAGAGCAGATGATCCATCATTATCCTGTAAGTCAATAAGAGCACCACTTTCTAGCAAAAACTGGGCTACTTCAGTTCCCTGTAAGTCGACTTGAGCTCCTCTTTCCAGCAATAGTTTGACTGTTTCGATGTGTCCATTACTGCTGGCAAGCATGAGAGCAGACGATCTATAACTGTTTTGCAAGTTGACTTGAGCACCTCTTTCCAGCAATAGTTTGGCAGTTTCAGTACGTCCATTGAGGCTTGCTTGCATTAGAGCGGAGTCTCCATGACTATCTTGTAAGTCAACTTGAGCTCCTCTTTCCAGCAATAGTTTGACTGTTTCAGTATGTCCATTTAAACTTGCATGCATTAGAGCAGATGATCCATCCTTACCCCGTAAGTTGACTTGAGCACCTCTTTCCAGCAATAGTTTGGCAGTTTCAGTACGTCCATTGAGGCTTGCTTGCATTAGAGCGGAGTCTCCATGACTATCTTGTAAGTCAACTTGAGCTCCTCTTTCCAGCAATAGTTTGACTGTTTCAGTATGTCCGTTTAAACTTGCACGCATTAGAGCAGATGATCCATCCTTACCCCGTAAGTTGACTTGAGCGCTTCTTTCCAGTAATAGTCTGGCTGTTTCAGTTTTCCCATTATCACTTGCACATAATAGAGCAGACCACCCATCTTCATCCTTTAAGTCTATTTCAGCTCCTTTTTCCAGTAACAGTTGAGCTGTTTCTGTTTTTCCATTTTCACTTGCAAACATCAGAGAAGAATGACCAATAGTATTTTTTAGGTCAACTTGAGCACCACTTTCCAATAACAGTTGGGCTATTTTAACTTCTCCATTGTAACATGCATATATTAGAGCAGAATTTCCATTACTATCTTGTAAGTCAACTTGAGCTCCTCTTTCCAGCAATAGTTTGGCAGTTTCAGTATGTCCATTGAGGCTTGCTTTCATTAGAGCGGAATCTCCATCACTATCTTGTAAGTCAACTTGAGCTCCTCTTTCCAGCAATAGTTTGACCGTTTCGACGTGTCCATTACTGCTGGCAAGCATGAGAGCAGACAATCTATAACTGTTTTGCAAGTTGACTTGAGCACCTCTTTCCAGCAATAGTTTGGCAGTTTCAGTATGTCCATTGAGGCGTGCTCGCATTAGAGCAGAGTCTCCATGACTATCTCGTAAGTCAACTTGAGCTCCTCTTTCCAGCAATAGTTTGGCTATTTCAACGTGTCCATTACGGCTGGCAAGCATAAGAGCAGACAATCTATAACTGTTTTGCAAGTTGACTTGAGCACCTCTTTCCAGCAATAGTTTGGCAGTTTCAGTATGTCCATTGAGGCTTGCTTGCATTAGAGCGGAGTCTCCATGACTATCTTGTAAGTCAACTTGAGCTCCTCTTTCCAGCAATAGTTTGGCTATTTCAACGTGTCCATTAAGGCTGGCAAGCATAAGAGCAGACAATCTACAACTGTTTTGTAAGTTGACTTGAGTACCTCTTTCTAACAATAGTTTGGCAGTTTCAGTGTGTCCATTGTCACTTGCTTGCATTAGAGCAGACGTTCCACTATCATCTGGCAAGTCTATAATAGCACCACTTTCTAGTAACAACTCGACTGTTTCAGTTCTTCCTTTACGACTTGCGATTAATAGAGCAGATCCACCATGGAGACCCTTTAAGTTGACACAAGCATCTCTCTCCAGTAAAAGTTTGGCTGTTTTAGTATGTCCATTAAAACTTGCTAGCATTAGAGCAGATGCTCCATCATCATTTTGTAAATCAATAAGAGCACCACTTTCTAGCAATAGTTTGACTATTTCAGTTCTTCCATTACGACTTGCTATTAATAAAGCAGATTTTCCATCTTTACCCTGTAAGTTGACTTGAGCACCTCTTTCTAGTAGGAACCGGACTGTTTCTGTATGCCTATTTGCACTTGCACACATTAGAGCAGTTGATCCAACAATATCCTGCTCATCTACTTGAGTGCCTTCTTCCAACAATTTCTTGACTATTTCAATCTTCCCATCTGCACTTGCTGATATGATATCCAGCGACCCACTGTCACTCACCTGACTATCGTCACTATCTTCATTTTCAGCACTTATGTACTGGTTCATCAAGTTGAGTTCCTCTTGGAATTTGGAGTGACCGCCCTGAAGCGTCGATTCTCTCTTGAATTTCTCATCTCTGTCCGTCCCTATGTACCCAATACGAATACCAAACGATTTTATATTCTGTAGTACTCGAATGATCTGCTTTTTTACTCCGTGCTTTTTAAACCATCCACTTCTAACTCTTTCCATGGCAGCATAGATTATAATTATGGCAGATTTGATCAAACAAACATGTACTTCGACCTATGATGACACACCCACACGATTATAATTTATACGCTCAGGCGCAGGATTATTTGACTATGCAAGGTTTTCCATGCCTTGTCACAGACCAAGCACTAGTCTCACGAGCCGTGAAAAATACGGCTGGCTTGCGAGACTAACCCAGCACACGAAGGAGAGTCTGTCACCTGTAAAGACAGCAGAATGTATAGCTAGCACAGATCTCCTATGCAATGTAGACATAATAAACAACACCATAGGGACCAACCAGTATCAGAAGTTCTCAAAGGTAAAATTGCATGAATTAGCAGTCATTTGTGTATTATTATATCCTTTCTTCAGAAGTTTGTCTTTGCATGTTTAGTGTCCTAATGGATGCTAAAATAATGGTCTTTGCATGTCTAAAATAATGACCCTGCACGGGTAGGAATGAGATATTAATTTTTTAGTAATGACCTGCACAGGAAACTTTCCCAGATTCTATCACACGCCACATTCAAGGAGAGTAAATAGGGTTCTCCCCAGGATTTATATAAGGCATAGGGGTAAGACCATGATAAGTGAAAGCGATGCATCTTACAATAGAATAACATGTTACTTAGAGTATGATCTTACATAGTATGAACAGTAGCTTGTCTTGCCACTGTCACTGGGATGATCCTACAACTAAGAGGATTAAAATTCTACATCACATGTAGCTATGGTGTGTAGCTACCTTTATGGGTTCTGATGATTTCATTGAAAATTTCTCCATCAAGACTCCTCACGGCCTTGGCTAGTTTCCTCCAGCTGGGCTTCCCGTGATCAACAAAGTCGTAGTTCCACTTGAGCCACTCCGAGATGGCATCGAAGAGACACATCTGGATGTCTCCAGGATGGTGTCCCTGGTGCCACCTCTAAGCCCGAGGTAAGTGACAAGCAGTTGCCACCTTCCAGCCACTTCTTCTCTGCAGCCATCACAGCTGCCTGGTTGGCAAGATAATCAACACTTATGCCACCCATTGAGCTGCATTGGTCTGCTGTTAAGGGGGATTCCCTGGCTAAAAGTTCTGCACTAAAATATTGGATTACTCATTAACTGTAATGTGTATTGGCATGAAGTTAAGATTAGTATGCTATTTCAATGATAGTTGAAGTACTTACAAATCAAAAAGTGGGTGTGGCTTAATTGGGGCCCTAAAATATTGCGTTCAAGCAAAAATGAAGACCACTGTTAGGGACAGTAATAACTCAGGAAAAAATGTGGCTTTCCTTTTTCCATAGCAACACACACAAATTTTTAAATCATCTTTAAGTGATTCACTAATATTTTAATTACTTTAGGTCATTTAACATGGATTACAGTGCCTATAGTTGGAAATAGAGACCCAAGCTTCTAAAGAAGATTCACTAATGTTTTAATGTACCTTTCAGTACTTTAGGTCATTTAACGTGGATTACAGTGCCTATAATTGGAAATAGAGAGCCAAGCTTCTAAAGAAGATTCAAATAATATCTTTATTATAATTTAAAATTTTTATGAAGTTATCATTGCCCCAAGAAGCAAATATTTCACCACAGCTACTCTCATAGCGCCTTCACATGTGGTCGTTAAAAAAATATTGATTAAAAGATAGAGGCTTCAAATTTGGCAACTATATGATGAAACTAAGCAATGAATTTTTTATCTGGGTTATACAGACATTGGTATGGAGGAAGGGAGGGCTAAAACCGGAAGTAAAAAGTGGGTGGAGTTATGCTAATACATTTGTAAAAGTGAGCAAGTTTTGGATCCAGGGAATTACCCCCTTAAACAGTAAACTCATTGTACATACATAGACGCTCATGATTGGACTCACAGTTAATGGGGCGATCCCTGGTTGATTGCTTGCTCGTGGCTGCAGTGAATAACCCTGAGGAGGGCCTAGGGGAACATGATGGATATACAAAGAGAACAGTTTGTATGCATGGACTACCAGAATCTACACAATTGAATGAAACATAATACAGCTCACACTTACTGGAGACTTTGATGTTGAAGATAGGGTCTTTGTGTCTAGTCCAATAGGATTGAAGCGTTCCTTTGTATGAACTGGGTCAAGGAAACCCTTGGAGGGTAGCTAATCTGGACACTCGGGAATGTCTAGATGCAACTCTTCAGGAAGATGAATATCTCTCCTTAAGATCTATCAGGAAGTTAAATAAATTCTATCTCTATGTCTGATGATGATTTGAGTATCATTCTACTAGCCCTAGTGGGTTCTGTGTCGAAGATGATGTTCCAAAAAGAATGGCTTCTTCCAATGTTAGCTTAGCAGTGACTGCAGTCAATTTCCACTCTTTTCCATCCTATATCACGATGCTGCACATATGTAATATGTATGTGTGTTAAATATAACTAGCAATGTTATATTCCTAGCATACCTTTGTGTATATTTCATTGTATAAGCAGATACAAAATACTGCAAAGTATTGGGATAAGCCTCTGTACAGCCGTGCAGAATACCAGATGGGAGAAATTGCCTAAGGCATTTTTGTATAATAAAGATAGAAAAGAACACCAGAATCTTCTGATTCAGAATCAAAGAACCCAAAGGTATGATGCTACCATAATCAGCTTTTAATATTCTATACTTCTTCTCACTTTTCTAGGAAACACATTGTATCCTAGTCTGAACACCCCCTTGACTCCCTCTATTTCCTTGAAGACGTACACTGACGAGACCCCCTGAACTCTGGAGTGGAGCTGGCTGACAGGAACACCATGTCATCACAGTGATGGATTTTGACTGTAATGTCTTCTTGGAATTCCACTCGTCTGCTGTGTTTGATAAGGTAAGCTGGACTAGCTGACTCACAATTGTCTGGTAACTCAAATAGTCCACTGAAAGCAGGGATGGATGGTTAGAGCGAGACGTTCCTCTGTGGAACTCAAAGAGGCTGGGATGGCTAGACATACACCCATACCCTTAAGGACAACTCCTCTCACTGTCATGTCCTTATGTATCAGAGTAGACTTTCCATCACTATCTTGTAAGTCAACTTGAGCTCCTCTTTCCAGTAATAGTTTAGCTGTTTAATGTCTCCATTACTGCTGGCAAGCACGAGATGATCTATAACTCTTTTACAAGTTGACTTGAACATCCAATATTTCAGTATTTCCATTGAACAGATGAACTTATTAATAGGACTATTTCTGTAAAGCAAATAATTCACTTTGACCCCACCCACCCTATCTGCGCAGGCGCAGGATTAATGATGAGTTAAGTAAAACTGTCAATCTAAACAGATATCTCAAATGGAAGCCCCTTTGGACTTGATGTACTCCTGTACTGTGCCCCAAGCATCACTCTCAACAGCAACTTCCTACAGCAAGTAATAGTAATATTGATGATATTGTCATAGAAACTAACCTTGACAACCACACAGCTACACTTGACCACTTTGCGAGGTTTTCCATCTTTGTCAATTTTGCACAGACCCACCCACTCCCCAAGCTCTTCCTTATTCTCCACCTACAGACACAGAAATAGAAATTTGGCACATATATACAGTGGAATCCATAAGGCCCTAAATATGTTAAGATTGTCTCAGACAGAGATTATGTTCCGGATAAGAGCAATTCCTCAGCGCAACATAGCTCAGAAGAGGGAGCTCATATATCATCAGCAACAATCAATGAAATCATCCCACCATCCCAACTCAGTAACCTTCCCATGTGCTTATCAAATGCCACCCTGGAAGTTATGCCCTGCCATGCACCCCAATAACACCTTGAGAAGCTTGATTTGGTGTTCATTGCAGAGCGCTTCAACCAAACGGACATAACCTGCTTCAGAACAGTCCTTGGCCAGCACACAAAGGAGAGCCTGTCGCCTGCAAAGACAACAGAATGTATAACTACCAGTGCTCAAATCAAGACAATCAATATGCAGTCTGAACCAGCAATATAGTACCAACTCAAAAGTCTTGTCCAGAGGCTCTTTTGGAGTGTCCTTTATTGGGGTTCCATTAACTAGCATTATGGGAAATACTTTTTCTGTCAGGCCCTATAGCTAGCACAGAGATACTTGTTTATAACACATCTACCATCTAATTACATGTACAGAGCTGCATTTTTGGGACAAGTTCACACTCAAGTATTGACTTACTTATCAAGAGCCTTGACTACTTCCCGGAGACCCCGGGAAAGTCCCTCATTGATGAGAGCATTCCGAAGCACTTCCTTCAAGGCTTCTTTGATGTTCATACCCTGAGACATATCACCTCTGTCCTCCATATTAAAGAAGACATTTAAAATAATTCATAAAGACACACTTGCAAAACTTACCCTTCCGTATCAGCCATGCTGTTCCGGTTTCCTCGCTATATGTAGCAACGTACATTCAAGATTTGAAAATAGCATGCTTTGCACAGATTAACAATTTGAAAAGATTTTTTCGACTTCATTTGATGAAAATACACACCGGATTGACAAAATCATGACACTTTAAAATCATAATCTTACATGATTGTCTTTAGATTAAAAGATTCTGGCTTCAACCCTTCTGACCCCCAGTCTCCAAATCAGCAGAAAGAAACAGGTGGCCACGTGGAACGTAGATATCCCGTATATGTATCTACACGAAGATATCCGGCTGGCTAGAAGAATTGGATCGGATCGCCGTATAAAGGTGTGAACTTCAGATTCAGAATAAGCAAGTGAGATCTCGCCATGATTGGGGCTGGGGAGCGAGTAAATGACTTCAGTTGGCGACATATGCTTTCTCCAGCTTTCTTTGTGGCTTTTGTCGTAACATTTTCATGCTGCTATGTCGTCAGCCCCTTTCTCAGCGGTTTGATCTTTACAGCTCAACAAAGGGAGAAGGCAGAACGAAGGAAATGGTATTTCCATTCCATACTCGGTTCAGCTCTCCATGCTGTGGAAGCTACCTTATTTTCATCCTACATTTTGTTCATCTCTGGAGAGCTGGGTAGTGACAGAATATTTTCCACCTCTCTCAATGGATATGCAGTTTTACAGCTGACTCTGGGTTATGTAGTGGCTGATTTCATTGTATGTCTATCAGACCCTTACCTTCGAAGCTCACATGCGACACTACTACACCATCTGGCTATGTTTGCTGGTATATTTATGGGATTTTATCACCAACTATTTATGTTCTTTATGGTTTATCGCTTATTATCGGAACTATCCACACCATGGGTGGACTTGCGTATTGCTTTATATGAGATCGGAGAAAAACAAGGAAAGTGGTACATCGTGGCATCATACGGAATGATGGTCAGCTTCTTTTTATGTCGTGTGATGGTCATACCATGGCACACATATGCACTATTCACTGTCATACTAAGTCCTCAGGGAGCTCTTGTCCCTCTACATTTGAGGATGTACATGGTGCTGAATTTTGGTGTATTTGACTTCTTGAATGTCTTCTGGTTTTACAAAATGATCAGAGGAGCTTATAAGCATTTCAAGAGAAACTGATCTTGTAAACCATATTATTATAGATACAGCTTTCATTATAATATTTATTATGGGCATGCAGTGCATGCAGTACACAGACACATGCAGTCTAGTATGCATATGCATTATAGCATGTTATCACGTGCCCCGCGGTATGGGTGTGTCGCTCTAGCTAGCTTGTTAATGTTCTGTCCGCCCAAAAATAGTAACTTCAAGTTGAAGAGCCTACGCTAGGCAGTGGAGCCTTCAGAGGCAGCACTCGACAGACTTGACTAATTTTGTAAGTTCGATTGAAGGGTCAAACGGTTAGCTAGTATTCAAGCTGTGAATCAATGACGTCTGGTTAGCTATAGGCTATCATGCCTTCTTTGTGGCCCATTTGTCTAGCGCTCCAGGGTACTGGAACTCAGCCGAATAGGGGCACGTCTATGTAGCTCTAGACTAACCCTGGTTTTATAGCCATAACTATAACTAAGGGCTTAGCTTTCCCACTTTATAGCTGCTAACAATAAGCTAGTGTTAGCATTCACACACCCTATGGTGACTGAATAAAAGTCATAAACTCTGTGTGTAGACATATAGGTGTTCAGCAGCAGTTTCCAACATGGGGTGCTGTACAAGTGCTACTGAGAAACCCCAAAAAAAGGTCGAGAGTGTTTCGTTCACAACACAGAAGCCGGCACAACCAGTTCAGACCAGAGGCCAAGTGAACATGAATCACCCTCCTGGTGGGTACGGAGGAGGACAGATGCGTGGGGGTGTACACCAGCAACCCATGCCTACAGGTGTTACTGCAAACCCCTTCCAAAGGGGCCCTGCCATGCAAGGAACTTCAGGAGGTGGAGCCTTGACCTTTGTAGCACTGTTTGACTATGAGGCAAGGACAGCAGAAGATCTGAGCTTCCGAAAAGGTATATCATCATGTATTTGGGTCAAAGCACTTGCCCTTTCATTCTTGAAACCATTTATTTATTGTCAGTCTGGTCATGATAGTGTGGTTGATGAAGATAGTGGGATTATTTTGATGCTACAAAGGAGTTATGGCCCTCCCCTTTTTGAGATAACGAATATAGCACTGAAAGTTCGAAATGGATGTGCTTATAGTTGTTTTTGCTTGTAATAATGTTGATGAGTCCTAAAGACCTTGGCCAGAGAGGTTGAGTCTGCCTTTTGAAGTCCATAACTAAGTACTGAAATTAAGACTCAGAAACCTTACTTCAGACTAGGAAGCTTTCTACTTCCTCTGTGAGGTTGACTGTATCTATCTTAGCAGTGATTTTAGGGCTAAAGTTGCTTCTGTACATTGTCAATAATTTAGTGTGAATATGAATGTTCTGATAAAGAATTATTTCAGGTGTTTCTTTTTAGAGTGTGTACAATAATAGTGCTTGTCTGTATCAACGGTTCTACTCCAAATCCCCTTCATTGAGCACTAGTCACATTTTAGTGGCCAACTTTCCTAGGTCACTTAGAGCATATGGTGTATGCATATGTGGAATGAAAACTTTGTTGTTATTGTTGTCGTTAAGTGTATGTATGTCACTATTTTGTATGTGTCTGTCATTATTTTGGATGTGTCCGTGTGTGTGTATGTGTGTATGTACTTCTAAGAGAAAAGGTCCGAGTCAAGTGCAGATACATAAATGAGAGGAGATCTCATTGTAGCATTAACGAGGACCACAATAACAACGACAATGAATTCATAAATAGACCAGAAATTGTCCCCTTTCTAAGTGGATTTTCCTGTGTACTACCTTTCCAAGTTCAGCTCCTCTAATTACTCTTATGTGGCCATAATGGATCAGACCGTCTTGTTAGTGTTGTATAATTATGGATAATAACAAAGTGGGCCCCCATGCTATGTACAGAGTGCAAATCACCATCTTGTGTCTTGTTTTGGGAAATTCACTGTTTCCATAACAAGTGACTTTGACTGCAGAGCCAGTTGCTACAAGTACCAAAAAAGTTATATCAGTGTCCTGCGCAAGATTACCTACTATGGCCCTATCTTAGCTTTGGACATTCTTCAAATACATGGGACAACAACATATCCCTAATAGCGAGTGTGGTAGCTTTTAGACCCTTCCCTTGAGTGATTACACGTAAGGTGTAAGGTTGTAGTATCATTGTAGGTTTCGGCTATGAATGCTTTGTTGGTTGTTACTCTAATGCTACCCAGTCTATTATCATTCTATGAGAGGATGTCATTATTATGAGGTGTGTATGATTCGTGTTTGCACATCAAGACTTTGGCAAGTGAGAATGTTTCCCTTCTGGTTAGGTTTGTCTTCCCATTACTTGGTTGCGTATATTATGCATAGTTGTACAATTGATAGGGATGTACGTGATCCATATCATACGATGTACTGTGCAAACTGTCCACACATAATTGACTAACCACCATTGTTATATGTGCTATATTTAGAACAATGGTTGTTTTCAAGTACTTACCTGACTCCTGTGTTGTTGAAGTCTGTACTAGCTAAGCCAGTTAGAGGAAGGGTACATGTTACTCCCATTTGAGTATACCAATGCTCTGAGTCTATATGTTTTTCATTAGAGAGGTAGCTAGAGCTTACATTAGAGAGGTACTAGGTGTTCACATTAGAGAGGTACTAGGTCCTACATTAGAGAGGTGCTAGGTGCTCACATTAGAGAGGTAGCTAGAGCTTACATTAGAGAGGTACTAGGTGCTCACATTAGAGGGTACTAGGTCCTACATTAGAGAAGTACTAAGTGCTCACATTAGAGAGGTACTAGGTGCTCACATTAGAGAGATACTAGGTGCTCACATTAGAGAGATACTAGGTGCTCACGTACTAGGTGCTCACATTAGAGAGGTAGTTAGAGAGGTAGTAGGTGCTCACATTAGAGAGGTACTAGGTTCCACATTAGAGAGCTACTAGGTGCTCACGTTAGAGAGGTAGTAGGTGCTCATATTAGAGAGGTACTATGTGCTCACATTAGAGAGGTATTAGGTCCTACATTAGAGAGGTGCTAGGTGCTTGAAAGGTACTAGGTGCTTGAAAGGTACTAGGTGCTCACATTAGAGAGGTACTAGGTGCTCACGTTAGAGGTACATTCACTGCCTGTATGTTAAGCCATGGTAAGAACAGCCCAGTGTGAAAACTAGTGCAGTATAAACTTAACAGGGAAGTAAAACAATGAGCACTTTATAGTAATCAGTAGCTGTAGTGCCTCTTTAATGGAGGCACATTTGTGGCTACTTAACTTCAAAAAAAAAAGTTTGTGTATAGTTTGTTTTGACGTGTATATATTTATTTTACTGGAAATGATTAAAAAAATCCATCGTCCACTGATTAAAAAATCCATCGTCCACTGATTAAAAAAATCCATCCAGCACTTATTCTGATATAATGGTTACTAATCAACCGGCTGTGTTTGTGGCCGATCATGTGACATATATAATGAGGTGGTCCTCTAGCTACAAGGGAGAGTATTTAAGGTCATTGTTTTTCTCTGTTATCACCTTGTGGCACCCGTGGTTAGTTGGTAGATAGATTTTGTTACCAACTTGTTGTATGATGGTCCTCAATGTGGGGTGATTGTTGGTCAGATAAGACCCAGGTGACGTACTCTTTGTTATGTTTGATGCAAGGGATGTGTAGTCTAAATGTGGACCTGCTTTATTTTGTATTATAAGGTTAGGGGAAAGTTAAAATCTCTTTAGGTAGCATACTACCTCTTTTAGGTAGTAACAATCAAACAACCTAATTCAAGACATTTTTGGGCCATGTGTAATTACCTCTTCATTTTGTCTTGATGGCTGGATAAGGACAGTACTGGTACTGTGTCTGGACAATATTGCTTGCCTTATAGCTAAAAGGTGACGTACTTATGTATGGCCACTGCACTAACTTGAACGCACAATATTGCATGTCCATAATAGGCATGGCTACCACTCTAATTTGTCCTTTAATGATCCTTATAGAGCTTCCCTATGTCCTA
Source organism: Crambe crambe (assembly GCA_963924555.1). Classification (NCBI taxonomy): domain Eukaryota; kingdom Metazoa; phylum Porifera; class Demospongiae; order Poecilosclerida; family Crambeidae; genus Crambe; species Crambe crambe. The sequence continues at coordinate 2,549,653 of OZ004592.1, forward strand.
TATCTATACACTTATCAATGTCCTATCCTGTACCCACCTTCTGTGATCATGTGTACATGTGTCCTCTCCATACACAATATTACTATTATGCAGTATATACTCATCAGACCTGTCCTGTTTTAAATTGTTGTCCTATTTTTAACTTCTGTCCTGAAGTCCCTTCATTTCATGTTAGAGGAATAATATCAAAAGAGACTCTGGAAACATTTTCTTTGAGTGATGAGAGAGTTGGCATAGTTACTACGTATGCTCTTGACAATAATTTATGATTCAGCATTTCCTCTGGTCAGCTCTAGTCATCTTGTCTGTCTCTGTGACAGTGTTAGAGTAGTAAACACACAGATGTGAAATGTAAAGAAGCAGCAGAAGAGAATTGTATCATGGAATATTTTAGTTTGTGTATATTTTTGTCTTATTTTTGGACACGGTGTCCACGTAACTTCCAAGTGGTGGGATTTTGAAGTGTATGCCAAGTCATTATACCTCTGTGGCAGGTGATTTATACATCTTTCTGCATGTTGTGTATGGAAATACATGCTCCTTGCATAGCATCCAAGAAGAGTTAGGTGACTGACTTTATTGGGTTAGAAGGAAGGTGACTGAACATGAACATACTAATTATGCCATGCCTTTATTGGGGACCTACGTTACTCAAGGTGATAGTAGCATAGTGTGAAAACTGTCACCATATAAATTGTTTCCATGTCAACCATCACCATTAATGTCTCGCAGCAATTCTTTCTGCATTGATTGATCATAAGCAAAATTTGCTAAGATGTTCTGAGAGTTCACTGTATAATTCTGACGTTATTTGCGGCTAAATACATGTATCTAATAGCTGTGGTGTGTGTGTGTGTGTGTGTGTGTGTGTGTGTGTGTGTGTGTGTGTGTGTGTGTGTGTGTGTGTGTGTGTGTGTGTGTGTGAAGTGTGCTATGCCATGTGCCTCAGTGAGTAATATTGGATGTACATGCCATTCTGAGATCCGAGAATGTGGGATATTGGATGTGCCATTCTGGGAATGTGACTGCACATGGGTGGTGTTTTGAATATTGCATATGTCGTTCTGGGAATGTGACCGCACATGGCCGTTCTGGGAATGTGACTGCACATGGGTGGCATTTTGATTGTTGGCACAACTGAGGCATGTACACATGCTTCCATCAGTTCAAAAAGTTCCCTAAAGTAACTCAACAAGTCATTCATGCGGAGGGAAATTCATGATTTCCCTGTCTGATCAAATGGACTGAGGCCGATTGTGTACAAGTTCCAATTTGTCCAATGTGTGTAATGTTCCATGCACATTGCATGTATTTATACTGTACTTCAATGTGCCACAAGAGAGATTCTAATAATAGGTTCCTGATTGTACCTCTGAGGGTGGTAACAGTTGGTGTCTTTAGAATGGTATCCTAATAATGAATCACACCCACCTCTGACACCCTGGCAACGTTTTGTACACATGGTTGTGATGACGTGCTCACTAACAGATGCTGGGATGAGCAAATGACTTCTATGCAAACAGTTTACTTATATGGCATCCATGTTAGGATACCTTCTCAGTATACTATGGTACACTGGGCAGGCATGTTAGGATACTTCCTCAGTATACTATCTTAACTGTATACTATCTTGGTACTGCATGCAGTCAACAGTGCCATATCACAGAGGCTTGTGAAGGACATGCATGCACATGTATTTGCAGTCAGCAGTGCCATGTCATGTGGTTATGGGATCATGACTGGATGGACAGAATGGCTCCACTTTGAATGCAAGAAGCCTTTCTTGTGTGTGCACAACAGTTGTGGGGCTAGTGGTAGCTACTTTCAATGGCTGTGTGTGTATGCAGCAAGTGCTAATCAACTTGTCACCCCAGGAGTTTTAGTTTCTGTTCAGCAAGCCTGAGGGATGGCACCTACATGTGTTCAGGGATTCGTCTGTAGGCCTTCATATCACTTACAGAGCTTCATAGGCAGGAAGGGTTTCAATTCTCTACTGTCACTCATGGGTAGGCTTCTCTTAGAGCATGGGCTAAGTGCCTCTATTCAGGATTACCAACTTCTCAGTGTGTGACTTCACTATTCACCTTCAGAAAATGAAGGGGAGACTGTTAAGTAGCTCTCTAATGAGTTTCTCCTGAAATAGGTAATGATTCTATGACGTACTATTATAGATCATTGCTCTATAATTTCATTTAAGAGTTGTCATAGCAACCACTTTCTATTTCCATATAAGCAGGTTATATATACTTGTAGGTTATCTAATCACTACTAGTGGTACCATCTGCTAGATTCACCGTGTCACTTTATCTAGCATGTTATAGTATAGTGTGATGATTTGAAATGGAAGGAGACCATTGGACAAGGATCTATCACTCGAGATGGTAGCCAACTAGTTCATAAAATCCAAATTTCTTTTGTGAGTCCTATGATGTTCTTGGGCATCATAAAGTGACTGGCTATGTACTGTTTGCCATTAATTTTGGTGTGGTTAAGTAAGAGCTGGTCTGTGTTGTGGAAAACACATACCTATGTACTGTTTACCATTTTGGTATGATTAAGGGAAAGCACATAGTCACTGGCTATGTACTGTTGGTGTGGTTAAGTGGTCTGTGTTGTTATAAGTAGAAAGCATATGTATTGATACTGATGGATTGATCATTGTTATCGCTATTTGTATGATTAACTACATAAGCGGAAATGTATATGGATTGAGCATTGTTATCACCATTGTATGAGTAATTAACTACTTGGAGCCCATATTAATTTCGTTGTTATAAGCGGAAATGTAGATGGATTATTGCCATTTGTTTGGGTGATTTTAATTGTTATGGGGATAAGTTTTCTCAGGAGGATATGAGATGACATCACTGGAGGGGATGCTCTCTTTTTGATAATAGTTCATCTTGGGAGGAAGGTCAGAGTGGACTTGTAGGACAACATTACTGTGAAAAAAAAAATATGAAGGGATGCTTTCTCCATGACTACCTATAGGAAATGAGTCACGAATACCTAGATAACTAGGGCAATGTTCAATACCTAGATAACTACACAATTTTGTGAGGAAATGAATCAGATAGAGGACATTACTACCCAGATCAGGGAGGCAGCATGTGTGTATATAGAAGAGTTCTCTATCTAGATTTTTGGAGGAATTAAAAGTGTATGTATTTTCCCATTCATCCTCCTAAAAAACACAAACATCCCGTATAACTTTCTAGAAGTTTTCCTAGCATGAATTCGCTAACAAGGGGTAGGTATCACATATACTACACTGTGTGCACCATGCAGTTGATGAGCATAATATAAAATGAAAAGGGAGGCACCCTTTTGTTTGACCCATCATTAGTTCTCCAGTCAGTTGTTTATGTCGTGAACCTTACTACAGTTTTAATTTGTTGTGACTTGTGAGTACTGTGGCTCACCCACTTGCCCTTTTCTCGTTGAACATTTAGGGGACACACTGCAGATAGTCAACAACAGTGATGGAGACTGGTGGTTTGCCCGCTCACTCAAAACCGGCAAAGAAGGCTACATCCCTAGCAACTATGTGGCCCCAGTAAAGAGTGTTGAGGCTATGGAGTAAGTTATCTTTCTTTTCTATTCTTTTTTCTTTTCTTTTTTTTTCTATTCTTTCTTTTCTTCTTCAAATAGGACATTGGAAATAGGATATCGGAAATCCAATGTCCTATTTGTCACCCCCTGAGATAAGACACCAGAATGTCCTTTACTGTTGTGGTTGCATATCAAAGCACTACTGTTCTCTGTACTGTCTAGGTGGTTCTTTGGGCGAATTAAGCGTGCAGATGCTGAAAAGAAGCTGCTTCAGAGTGGGAATCAGTCTGGGACTTTCCTGATTCGTGAGAGTGAGAGTCAGCCTGGCAATTATTCCCTCTCCGTCAGAGACGGTGACTCCGTTAAACATTATCGCATCAGAAAAGTAGACACAGGTGAGTGTATAAGTTTAAGAGTGAGTAAGCAAGGGTATGAGTTTATGGCACAAGTGGGAAATGTGTAGGTCAGGTGTGTAGGTCAGGTGGGTAGGTCAGGTGGGTAAGTTAAGTTAATGGATAAAGAAGATCAGACAAATTTGAGCCAGGTGTTCCTGGGAGCATAGATTCACTGTCAGCTTATAAGGAAGCAGGACTTGATTGCTGGCTGGCCAGGTGGGGGAGTGAAGTGCATTGCTCAGCATGTCAACTATTAAGGGAATGGAGTGCACTAAATAGAAAATACCAATCTACACATTCTCTGGGGACCCAGTGAATCTGAGGGCTCCATCACTATACAGTGACTATGCTACTAGTGAATATTAGAGCTAGACCAGCTAGAACCTGTTTTGCAGTACTTAAAAAGGGTAGCAGACCCTGAATTATTCTTTAGAGCTGTTTATCCATTTGTATGTATAATGCTGCATACTTTAGTAATCATGATGAAGATGACTAATGAAGTTTGCACAGCATTTTGAGTGTTTTCATGTGCTGAGAATTAGGGGCCTACCCTTTCTTTTTTTCCAGGTAGTGTTTTCCAAAAAAGTTTTCCAAACTGTTGTGCTAAGGTTGTACACCAGTTGGCAATTGTTGCTTTTCAGAATTTGTTTTTGAGTCAATTTTTTGTGTGCAATGTGTATATATGTATGTATGTATGTATGTATGTATGTATGTATGTATGTATGTATGTATGTATGTATGTATGTGTGTGTATGTATGTATCATGGTAAAGCTTCACCATCAGAGGGAACGTAATAGAGTGAATAATTTTTCAAAATAACCATGTCTTAAATCTTTAGGTGGATTCTACATAGCTCCGCGATGCATGTGCAACTCCCTTGAGGAACTTGTCCGTCACTATATGGAGGAGTCAGATGGTCTCTGCTGTCGACTCACTGTCATCTGTCCTAAATTCGATGCCCCTACCACAGTCGGTCTCTCCTACAACACCAAAGATGAATGGGAGATAGAGAGATCCACTATCCGCCTCAAGAAAAGACTAGGAGCTGGGCAGTTTGGTGAAGTTTGGGAAGGAGTGTGGAATGGAACAACTCCTGTGGCTGTCAAGACCCTCAAACCAGGCACCATGGCCATGCAGGACTTCCTCGCTGAGGCCCAGATCATGAAGAAACTCCAACACGAAAAGCTGATCCAGCTATATGCCGTTTGCACTAAAGGAGAGCCAGTGTACATTGTGACAGAACTGATGAGAAATGGGAGTCTGTTGGATTACTTACAGAAGGGAGAAGGCCGACACTTGACTGTCCCACAGCTGATAGACATAGCCGCTCAGACTGCCTCAGGGATGGCCTACTTGGAAGAGCAGCACTACATCCATAGGGATCTGGCTGCCCGCAATGTCTTGGTGGGGGAAGGGAATATTGTCAAGATTGCTGATTTCGGTCTGGCACGTGTCATCATCGACAATGAGTACACAGCACGGGAAGGGGCCAAGTTCCCCATCAAGTGGACAGCCCCTGAGGCCGCCCTCTTCAACAGATTCAGCATCAAATCAGACGTCTGGTCCTACGGTATCTTCCTAGTTGAGCTGATAACCCATGGACGAGTCCCCTATCCAGGCATGACCAACGGCGAAGTACTGGCCAAGGTGGAACAAGGGTACCGCATGCCCCCACCCCCCGCTTGCCCTGATCCCCTTTACCAGATTATGATGGACTGTTGGAAACAGGACCCTGAAGAGAGACCAACATTCGAATACCTCAAGTTCCATTTGGAAGATTATTTTGTATCTGCTGCAGATGAAGCATACCGTGTCCTCACATAAGGTATATACAACTCTTGGCCTTATTCGACCTTTAGTGCAGAAAAGAAAAAAGTTGTCAGTATAATACACAATATTAATAAATTATTATCTGTCCAAAGTGTGTACTATTTCAATATTATTTAAAACCACAAACACTATGGGAAAACTGCATAAATAACTCTGATTATTTTACATGTAGTAGACCTATCTATGGTATTCAAGTTTTGTTCTATATATATTTTGTTCCTGTGACAAGTTCTTTCTTTGTGTTGGCATGCAGTATAACAATAGCTGTCATTATGTATTAATAGATATTATTGTAGGTGATACATGACATTTTTTAAATTATTACTCGTATACACTTATCTGTCTTTCCTGTATTTTGAATCACTTTAAAGTTAAGGTTGCTTTATGAACATAGACCCTTTACCCATTGTCAAAGTTCTCGATACGCATGCGCAAGGCGTGAGCCACGCGCGCTGGAGATGGCCGTCCGTCTCCGTGTTATGATTATTGTTCCACTCGTATTGGTGAGCTTGCCGGTTGTGTCTTCTGGTAAGCAGGTGGATATAACAGATGACGAGACTTTGAAAGAGTATCTTTGTCCTCCAAGTGGAACTCTTCCTCCTCATACCACTCTCGTCTTGAGCCGCAGGTCATTTCGTATAGAAAATCAAGAGCAATTCTGTCTCATCGAGAATACCACCGATTTAGCAATCATTGGAATTGAAAATGTCACTATTCAATGTCTGAACTCAACAGGAGGATTTGGTTTTTTTAACATAACCAACCTTAATATAACTTCAGTTTCATTCCGATTCTGTGCAGTCGATTCCATTCCACCATCAGCTCTGAGGTATGTGAATGATTCAGATCATGATCAGTTCTTGTACTATGATATAAATACTGGTGTAGGACATATTTTCAACCATTGCTATAATGTATCAATATACAACCTCTTGCATACTGAGTTGGTGCATGGAATCATAGGAGTGAATTTGTGTGGGCATAGCAGCATCAATATTACAGTAGATCTAGACTTCGTTTTTTTAACGAGAATGCTGTTTTACTATACAGACAGTAAATATGATAATATAACAACAGAATGCAATCTACATGTTCAATCCAATGCTTTTTCATCCTTACCACTTTCACCATCGATGGAAGAGAGCCTGAGTGGAAAGCCTAATCAGCTCCCAATATGGATAATACCAAGAGGGCTTGCTTTAGTGCTAGCACAGCAAACTTTTAATGCAAATTTGGATATCAATATAGTGCCTTTGAGTCATGTCTCAGCTCTAGTTGTTTTTGTTAACGCTGTTACTAGTTCTCTCGTTTCTTTGCGAGGGCTTTCATATGACTACTGCAGAAAATCATCACCTGATGAGTATTACCAATTAAGTCTGAGTGTATCATACTATGAAACTCCCGACTTCAATACAACTTTCAACGAATCAGATGTCATTAAATCTCTGAAAATCAAAGACATCTATTTTTTGTTGTATTTGTACAATGGCAGAGCTGTGGGCCCTGGACCATTTGCATTACTACAAATCACGAAGATTTCAGGCAACCTATCACATCAGATTGAGATGGAAAATGTTTCTTGGTGTACTGTGTCATTGCCCAATCCTGACTGTGCACTTTATTCCACACCTGCATACCTAATTCATATGCAAACTTTTAAAGAGGCACTTGGAAACTTGCATGTGGATATGGTTAATGTGTATATGAATAAAAGTGACAATAGTATCATACCACTTAGTGCTTCAAGTTCAGTAAATTTTGTTAATGTCAAAAAGATTACTCTGGGTGGCACTAACTACTTTGCAATTAGTGATGGTGGATCAATACTGAATGTTGTATCAAGTAATCTAACCATTACTGGTGAACTGACTGTAAGAGATGGTTATGCACTTGAAGGTGGAGGAATAAGGCTTGACGGATCTTCTACTTTGTTTCTGAAAGAGCCTTTAAAGGCGAAGTTTATTGATAACACAGCATATCAAGGAAGTGCTATATATGCACCAATCCATAAAGTTTTTGGTGATGTTCAACAGGCTCCTGCTTCAGTACAATTCTTACCAAGTCAGGCTTATTTGCTGGAAAATATTACTGACATTAATATTAAAGTTCACTTCGAAGGTAACATTAATAACAATTTAAATGCTTCCATTTCCTTATATATACCACAGCTGAACTTTTTATATGATCAAAAATCACCTAAGTTCCTATTCAATCGCAGTATTTGGGATGAAAATCATCACCAGTATGCTTATACTACACTGTTTGATGCCATGTTCAAATTTAAAAGTAAATCCGACAAATACTCTTCACTTTTGAATGGAGTATGTGTCCAAATTCATGAACAGCCATTGAATTGTACATTCATCGATAATTGGATTCATAATAGTTCTGAGGAATCAAACTTCCTGCAACCTGTTTATGCCAGTCCAGGAGAAAGAATCGTTTCAGTGTTATTAATGAATAATAAAGAGTTCATCATAATGAATTCTTCAGATTGTAACAATTCAAACTACCAACGCATGAAATTCAAGTTTTACCCATTAACAAAAAGTGCTTCAACTGCTTCCTTTACCTTTTTGAACACAGAGAAGAAACCTTTATATTTTTGCATTGTTCTCATCAATATTGAGGTCCAGGAGTTAAGAGCACCAATTATCCAAGTGATTGTGAATGCAACATGCCCCCTTGGATTTAACCTAACTGATGAGGGTAACTGTATTTGTTTGCCGGCACTGCATGCCATTGACACAGAGTTCAAATGTGATATTAACACTCGAACCATTACGAGCCCTGAAGGATACTGGACTAGTTACCATGAAGAACACGACTCTTCCCTGACTACTCTTATGCTCACCAGTAATTGCCCACCAAATTATTGTTATCCTGAATTTCACAGTTTAACTCTGGATAACTTCACTGCCGATTCCTCCTGTCTAAATAATCGCACTGGAGTCATGTGTGGTACTTGCAAGCAGAACTATAGTGCAGTTTTTGGATCTGACGTATGTTCTGAGGACTGCAGCCACATCTATCTCTTAACTCTCCCTGTGTATGCTTTAGCTGGACTCATTCTTGTGGTGATTCTCTTTGTACTTAAGCTTACAGTGGCCTTTGGCACTATCAATGGAGTAGTATTCTATGCCAACATATTAGGATTATCACTAGACAGACTGACAGAGAGTTACAACCATGAGGTTTACTCAACTGTCTTTCACATTGTAATCTCATTACTCAATTTGGAGCTGGGTTTCCCTCTGTGCTTTTATGAAGAAATGAGTACAACTGCTAAGGTTGGATTTCAGTTCATATTTCCTGTCTACATATGGAGCATTGTCATTGGAATGATAATAGTATCAAATTACTCCATCAGAGTTTCCAACCTCATTGCAGGCTCGTCTGTCCAAGTTCTTGCTACCCTGTTTTATCTTTCATTTTCTAAAGTTCTACGCACAGTGATTGATATTTTCAGTCCTTCCACTCTTCACTTGATGACCTACAATTCTAGCGACGACTCTTACACCTACAGCGAAAAGATAGTGTGGTTTTACAATGGTGATGAAGGTTATGGCCATGGAATACACGGTTTCTACATATTTCTTGCAACAGCATTCGTCGTACTGTTCTTACTTCCGTACACTATCCTCGTGACTTTCTCCTACTGCTTCATGAGATTTCGACTTGTCAACAGGTTCAAGCCCTTGATCGATGCTTATGGTGGTCCATTCAAGGATAATTTGAAGTTCTGGTTTGGATTCCGTCTCTGGTTGACCATCTTGCTTTTCTCGGTCAGTAGTGCTTTGCAGGGGGATAACTCACACACTGTTTTCATTTTCATATATGTAACTGTTTTGATATTTATCCTTATCCAAGCTTTCGTAAATCCTTTCCAATCGTCCCTTGTCTCGCTAGTGGACCTGTTTTTCATGCTGGATTACTGGCTTATAATTGGATTTTACTTATACTCTGAGCCCAAAGCATTGGCTTACCTGCTGAGTTCAGCAATCTTTGTCATGATCGTTATTCTTCTCTCCCATTTCTCCTATGTCTTCATCTACTCCAAGTATCAGCTGAAGATGCGGATTCATAATGCATATCTTCAGCTGAAGATGCGGATTCACAATGGATATGCTGAAGTTGATAATCAAGTTGATGAAGATGACCAGGTTTTCGAGGCAGATGAAAATCGTCATCAACTTCGTGACACTTATTGATTTGTGTGTGTATGAAACAGTTCATCATATCTTTTGTTGTTTTGTTTTGTTTTCATTTTTGTTATTTTTTGGTCCTTTTTGTTATTTTTGTTTTTTGCTGTAGTAACTTGTGCAGAGGATGAACAGGAGCTAAAATTTTATGGTATATACGATATTTTCTTTTCTTTTCTTTAATATTTTTCTTATAACAGTTATCGTATTATTACTGATGGTTTTCATCAATTCATAAAAATGTTATTAAAGAACAGAGATTTAAAAAATGACATAAGTAACAAAAAACACAACAGATACAACACAGGAGAAGATAAAGCTCTATTGCTCAGTGTCTTGATATGCACCTTCAGCTGCCGATACGTAGTAGTCTTCCAGCAATGCTTTCAAGGATTCAAACGTAGGTCTATCATCGGCCTCTGACTTCCAACAGCTCACCATAATGTTGTACAGGGCTTCAGGACAGCCTTCAGGACAGGGCATGCGATACCCTTGATCCACGGCCTCTAAAACTTGTCAATTATTCATCCCCAGGTACGGCATGGCCCCTTTTGTTATCACTTCTGATATTGTCACCCCAAATGACCAGACGTCGGATTTAATACTGAAGCGGTTGTAGAGGGCGGCTTCAGGAGCTGTCCACTTGATGGGGAACTTTGTTCCTTCCCGAGGGTTGTAGATATCTTCCTTGATGACACGGGCTAGGCCAAAGTCTGCTACTTTACAGACATTGCCTTCGCCAACCAGGATATTGCGAGCAGCAAGGTCACGGTGGATGTACAAATGCTCCTTCAAGTAACACATACCTATTGGGGGGCATAGGGTCAGTTTTAATATGTATGTATCATGAGTTTTGATATTTAATTTTCGTGGTTTTTCAGGTCTCTATAATTATCATTTCCTGAGGCAGAGCAAGAAATTTAATTTTTGTGGGATATTTTTGTGGGGCTAATTTTTTGTGGTTTGGAACAAGGAATTTATATCTAATTTTTTGAGCACGAAATTTAACCCATAAATTTTTTGCGTTATAATGGTAGCTAATTAATTTCCATCTGGGATGTCACATGATTATGTCACATGGTTATGTCACTTACCAGAAGCAATCTGAGCAATCATGTCGATGAGCTGGTGCATGGTGAGGGACTGTCCTGATCCATGTCGGAGGTACTCGAGGAGACTGCCATGTTTCATCAGCTCTGTAATGATGTAGATGGGCTCCTCCAGCGTGCACACAGCATACAGCTGCAACAGGTTGGGATGCTGGATCTTCTTCATCACCTGGGCCTCTGCCACAAAGTCCTTCACCTCCATTGTGCCTGGTAAACAGAAGAGGTTGGTAAATCATACTGTATGTAACTCTCGGGAGTTTGTTTACATGTTTGCCAATCTAACTCCTACTGTAGGTTGAATTTCTAATGGCAAAGCAGGGATTGATACAGGATTATTATTTTTTTTGCTTGGGGGGGGGGGGGGGGGGGGGGGGAGAGAGAAAATTGTATGGACGACGTGAATGTCAGATCTGCTTATTATATAACTGTAATTTGCACTTGCTATCCTGAATTCTTATTGTCATCAAGACATGCATAATAAACTTTCCTGCTGAGTGACTCAGTCTCCTAGCTATGTTGTTAATAGTATCAATTTATTGTAGGGGGGGGACACTCTAGGTTGTTGTTGTTGTTGTTTTTTTGGGGGGGGAATCCCAGGTTTTCACGACCTCTGTATTAATCCCTGCAAAGAGTCATCAAAATACTTGTTACCTGTCGTGAGCGTTTTTATGGCCACAGGAGTCGACTCATTCCATAGTCCAGACCACACCTCCCCAAAGTTTCCTTGTCCAAGCTTCTTATCGAACTGGAGAGTTGATCGATCTATTTCCCACTCATCATGAGCATCTCCTATCATTAGTGCAATGGGTATATGGGTATAATGGGGGGGGGGGGGGGGGGGGGGGGGGGGGGGGGGGGGGTGGTATTTCCTATCATTAATGTAATGGGTGAGTATATTCTCTAGTCTAGCTTTAATTACAGGTGTCAATTTCCTATCATTAGTGTAATGGGGTGAGTGGCTATCAGTAGTGTATGGGTAGCTGAGTATAAGAGACTCACTTGTATGAGAATCCGACAGTGCGAGGCATATCGATACGGGGACACGGGGTAACCAACCGATGTGCCAATCCATCTGAATCCTCCATATAGTGCTGAACCAAATCCTGCAACATTATAAGGTACATAAAATATTTTTTTTTAAAGAAATCTATTAAAAACACATCCAGGAAATTCCAAAGATCAAAGCCATAGGATTCATAATTGAGGCTAATTATATCATGTCCAGGATGTTACTTGCAAATATTGCTCTGTAGGAAACACTGTGAATGAACTGATTGGTGTCGTAGGAACACTGTGAATGAACTGATCGGTGCCAGTGGAATCATGCTGTTTGGAAACACACATCATCGCATCAGGCATAGCTTGGAGTCAGAAAGGTTGCTCGGTTACCACTTGTACTAAATTAACTAATGTTAGTACAAGAAAATTCATCGCTATGTTACCACTGGGGAACATACTCATTATATTTTATTCCTCATGCTGCTATCATAAAATACGACCTCCAAAAGCACACACTTTCAGCTGATTTACAAATGAGTCAATGGATATAAACTCGGGGCTGTTTATTTGTTTCAAGACTCTTTGACATACACAAAATGATCAGCAAAACAGTGGTCGATATCGTCTCAACTTTATACGGAAGAATGTGCCTGATCTGAATTAGTAAACGATAGATCAAGTTTCGCATAATACAGTTACACCTCATGCCTTTTAAGGATACTAACTAGCCACTCTTATAGCTAATGGAGTTACACAGATCTTTATAACACAAACAATCACAAGGCAGAAAGATGTAAATAATAGGATGCACCTGCCACACACCTCTCTTCTGTCTAGACCCGCTGCACCTCCCTTGATACACTCCCCTCACACCTCTCTTACCTCTCCTGATACACTCCCCTCACACCTCTCCTGATACACTCCCTTCACACCTCTCCTGATACACTCCCCTCACACCTCTCTTGATACACTCCCTTCACACCTCTCCTGATACACTCCCTCACACCTCTCCTGATACACTCCCCTCACATCACACCTCTCTCCAATGTTTACATATCTGACATTCAGCCACACCATTAACCACTGAATCAGCCACACAAAACATCCACTGGTCCAGCATAGTAAGCATGTGTAACCACGCGTGTCTGTACTTCCCATACCACTCATCACATATTTACGAACAGTACCACAAGTTCCCAACCTCATCCTTAGTATGGTACCAACATGTTCACCCTCATCCTTCATATAAAAGTACAGATAAGTTCCTAACCCTCATCCTTCATATAAAAGTACAGATAAGTTCCTAACATGTTCATCCTCATCCTTCATAGCTATAAAAGTACAGTACCAACATGTTCACCCTCGTCCTCCAAACACACAACAGTAATACATACATAGTTGCTACTGGCTCTGAAGTACCCTCCCTGTATGGTAGTGTTGGTCTCCTCTCCCTTCCTGTCCCTCCCCTTCCCATCCCTCCCCCTTCCTGTCCCTGTCCCTCCCCCTTCCTGTCCCTCCCCCTTCATACCTGCAGTGTTCTGAAGGTGACTCTGCTGGCTATGAAGTATCCTCCGTCATCCAACTTTCTTATACGGTAGTTTATACGGTAGTGCTTGATCCCTTCCCCATCACGAATCGACAGTGACAGAATTCTTCTGACTGGAACTTGTGTGAATCAAGAATGTCCCATTGACATTCCCAGCAAATAGTAACCACTTCTCGGCCTCTCCACGGGGGATGTCCCCAAAATACCAGCTGCAAAAGGCAACAAAGGGGAGAGAGGATAAATCATTGCTATTGGGGTACATGTACAGGAAGTGTTCCAGTGGGAGGGGCTGTGTGCTACAATTCATTCAGGTGGTAAGAACTCCTCCTGTAATCAGGACACTCCTCCACCCCACCCCACACATGCACACAAATACATCAAAGAGAAAAAGTCACATGACCAACAAAAATACCACCAGATTTTTAACAAGCAACTTGAGATGACTTTACAATGGTTTCTTGTTCAAGAAAGTGATTGTGTGAAAGTGAAAGTATTTGGCTCTCTGTCCAGTCTTGCAGTACATCTTACACATGCATGCACATGTTATGATATATGTACAACCACACCACAGTATAACCATGTACATGCATATGCCTTACAACCACACCACAGTATAACCATGTACATGCATATGCCGTACAACCACACACATGCACATGTCATGATACATGTACACCACGCCACAGTACAACCACGTACATCCACATGTCATGATACATGTACAAGCACACCACAGTACAACCACATACATGCACAGTCCATGATACATACAACCACATAGCTACATGTACGGGCCATGATACATGTACAACTACACCACAGTACTACCATGTACGTACATGCACAGCTACAGGTCATGATACATGTACACCAAACCATGTACCACGGTACAAACATGTACAGGCCATGATAGCTATATGTACAACTATGTACACGCACAGGCCGATGAATGATGTACACACCACAGCACATGTTGCACACTACACCACCCATCACCACCCTTACCATCTTTACACATCACTATGTATGTATGTATGTATGTGTGTAGCTATGTATGTATGTATGTATCCACACGTCCATAGCATAAGATTTGTCACATTTCACACCATGCAAGGGATCCCAAGTTGTTATAACTCTATGTGTCACTCCGATACACAGTTGTAAGGTGTGGTCTATGCAGCTGTAGTACATACAGAGCCGGAGCCAGCTCATTTGTAGTGGTACGGCCATAGCTACCCCAGTAAAATTTTCAATTTCAATCTGGTATGTTCTAGGCAATGCCATGTAGCTACTAACTTATAAGTCATTGTTATTATTCAAACAAAACCAAAAAACTCAGAATGGTGGTACAGCCATGGCCGTACCAGCCGTAGCAATGCCTCCAGCCATGACATACATACGTAGCTGTGGTGAATCGGATTGGGTCATTAGTTAAGAGCAATTGGTTATGTATCTAGAGCCACAGATGAATGTGGTATGTATGTATGTATGTATGTATGTATGTATGCATGCATGTATGTAAGTATGTATGTCAGTGTATGGATTCCTCCAAACTCAACAATGTCCTGTTCTTGCCTGTCCTATTGCTCTCCCCCAACAAGAGTGTGTAACATATCTTGGGACACTGTGCTCTAAACCAACAACTCTTGTCACTGTGGCACCTTGTTGTGTGGTCTCTTAAAACAATGGCCCCCCAGGGTGCCTGAATTAGACTGTTTATTCATCACCATGGTGCTAATCTTCCTGTTAATGGGAAGAGAGGGTGACTATAGGTTCATAACAGATTCCAATTGATAACACACAAAGCTGTGTACTCGAGGACTAGGCATGGGGCTAATATGCTCTTCCTATTATTCTATTCTGCAGTGCTCCCCCAGAAGACCCATTATTCTTTTTATAGTAGCCTATTATTCTCAATAAAATGTCATGAAAGAGTACTTTTTGAACTGTGCATAGCATTAAAGATGTATAAGTTTCTTGCTGATCCCTAAAAGGATGTAAAAAAATCTCACTCAGAATGCACATACGTACCAGTATCAATTTTGTGCCAAGTCAAGACGCCAGCACTTGACAATCAGATAAAGGCTAGGGAGGAGTGAGGAGCAAGCTATAATAATGACTGCAACCTATTATTCTGTCTTTTAAGCCTATTATGCTGCTATTCTAGTGAGGCCCTATTATTCCCATTTTTATGCTAGCATATTAGCCCCATGCCTATCGAGGACTGTCCACTTGATAACACTTTCATTATATAAAGCTGTGTACTTGAGGACATCCAGAATGTGTCAACAATACCACATCACATCTGGCTGGACATCTCCACTAAACATTGAAAAGCATCAAAAAACATGAGAAGCCGTCTACATACCACTTATGCTTAAATTATTATTAATTTGCCACTAATGAACTTTCTATATTAGTATGGGGCAATGATTTGACTGTTACACACTTAATGTGAGCAGTGTTCCAGTGTAGGGAGAGAGTACTAGTGTGGGCAGTGAGTGTAGGGAAGACTTGATCAGTGAAGAGAGTATTTTGTTGATCTAGTATGGGCAGTGTAATTCCAAGTATGTGTAACTGAGCAGGGTGTATGTATCACCGTGGAAACAGGATAACTCTATACCCTTAAGACTGACTCAAGAGTAACATCCCAGATTTAAAAACACTATCATAATTATTTCAGTCACAATCCTCTGTTATCAATATCGACTGTTCATGACCCCTTGGCTCTACATAATCTCCTGCAAACATTATGGGGCTTACCCAAGGTCATAAAAAACAAAACAAAAACAAACAGACAACAACAACAACAACAACAAACTGTAAACATTAGAACAGAAAACTTCTCAGCCAACTTGCTAGTGTGGGGCTTGCTTCGTTTGCCCCTATTATTGACTAGCTGGAAAAGATATTTACGGGGTTCATTTGCAAATTTGGGGAGCCCACATTGAGGGATTCCAGTGTATTCATGATCAGAGAATATTAGGCCCCATCCTGAATTTAGTTACACAATCAGCACTGACACTCACAGATAGCAACTGATGACATTACTGTTAAAAAAAACTCTCCATCATAGCTAAGTGCAACATTAATGGATGGACGTCAAAATTACAAACAGTCAGGAGGCCAAGATTACTAGTCAGGGGGTCAAGATTACTAACAGGGAGTTATGGGGGCAACATTACTAACAATGGGTTATAACAGTCAGGGGGTCAGTATTCAGTCGAGGGGGTCAACACAGTGGCGTAACTAGGCTTGATTGAGGGGGGTTCACAAAGATATTCATGTGCTCTCGTACATGGAAAAAATTTGCCTGGCCATGCCCACTTTTGGCCCACTTGATAAAATTAGTCCTTCCCACAATGATTCGGTGTGGGTTCATTGCTATGAATCTGGACAGAACTTCTTCTATGTTAATATCCATGTTGTAATGTGTGTCCAAATCACTTGTTCTCTCCTGTCCCATAGTGGATCAAAGGTAGCACCTCTTAGCTTGCTAATTCAGCCAAAATACTCTACTGTACCTATAACCACCAAGTTAGGCTATGGCTATGGCCATACTTGGTAGGTGAAAGGGGGGGGGGGTTCACATGCAACCTGTGAACAATAGTAGTTACGCCCCTGCAACAAATCATATTGTGAGTTAGAGATAGGACTCCACACTGTGTTCCTTAGAGGCCTAGAGGGAACTGTGTGCAAATTAGAGAATTGCGGATACATACAGTTTCACACACGTACACGCACACACAAATCATAGCCTGAAGCATGGCTTTATGTGATGCAAGGGAACAATTAAGTGGTCGATTGCAACCACTGTGACACTGGAAGTACAAAGGTTGATGTACTGCTTCTGAATCAATCTGAACTCAACAGACAGAGGGTAATTAACGACATCATACACCATATCATCTGACCAATAGCATATGATTATAAAGATAAAAGTGATGCATGTAATAAAGTTTTTGTACCTACTGAACATGTAATAAGGTTGTTTGTACACACTGAGAAGTTGTTTGCACCTACTGAACATGTAATAAGGTTGTTTGTACCCACTGAGAAGTTATTTGTACCTACTGAACATGTAATAAGGTTGTTTGTACCCACTGAGAAGTTGTTTGTACCTACTTGAGCATGTCCCATAGAGTGCTATTTTCACAGTAACTTCTTCACAGTAACTAGCTAATGACTAACAGGAAATTGTTACCATGAAAATATCATTGGCTGGCATTATTTGTTGCATGTGGCACTCGAGTCATTTGAATGTACTGGCCAACAGAGTCATACAACTACGTACACCTTCCACTATCATGAGTGTACAGGACAAGTTATCAGGACACGTTAAGTGTATATCATAAGTGTACAGCTGCCTGTACAGAATACAGGACACTTTTTAAAGTGTACAGGATAGCCTCGTTATATTTCCTTGGACACACCCACACTTAGTATGGTTTCTAGATATTTTCACGTACCAGACCCTCCACAATCATAATTCGGACGAGGCTATGTACAGGACACGTTATTCATTATGTGTACAGCTGCCACTATGAGTATCATAAGCTGTCAGAGCCAATTATTGGTTGGCAAGGGTACCGGGTGACCCTATTCTTGAATTACAGAGTATTCAATGGGAGGATACTAGCTAGAAAATAATCATATCAATCAAGAGATCAATACATTAAGTTGCTTCTCATAATCATGCGCACACTGCTATAATCATGTTACCATAGAAATGTCAGTGCAAGGCACCCCCTACACTTTGTACTCTGCAGGTTCGTGAGGCTCCACTTACAGTGTTAAAGCATTATTTATATGTACCTTTATACAACTAACCACAAGAATGGAAACATTGTAGAGGGTGTAAACAAGGGCTATGCTCATGACCATATAATGACTGCTTCATCTGTGTGCTATGAGGTATGGAGTTAAGTACATGTACAATGCCCAAATATGTATATCTCATTATTAGATGAGGAAATGCCACCATGAGAGTTTATAACCCATTGATTTCGATCTCAAACCCCTAATTACACTTGGATGGAGGGTTAGTAAAAAGACGTTATGACAGCTAGTACTTCATAATTCCATGAGTAGATAATTATAGTTATTTCATGAAGACTAGAAGCCCTCCCTCACTACATAGCTAGTCCAATTATAGGATCATGAATAATTCCAAATGCTTGGCCATTACATAATTATGTAGTGACAAAAGAACAAGTTCATCCAGAAAACCAACAAACAGCAATAAGGAGTCACACCCATTGTGATATTGTGATCCTCAATCTTGTGCTACCCAATAGGAGGAAACGAGCAAAGCCCCAACATGTGCAATTAATTATCACTAAGACTTGTGTAAGAGCCTTATTTATGTAAGAGTCAAGAATGTGGCCAATCAAAAATAAATAAATAAATAAGTCGAACTCAGTAGCTATGTAGGTTTCTTAGGTTTCTTCAGCTGTTAATCAAGCTGTCTCTTCATTTCAGAGCACAAATTCATACATGAAGTTATCTTTATATGTGTAAAAAATGTTGTAGTTGTAGCCAGCTTTTATAATTATGAATCACAGACCAATGTTTCTGGATTCCCCATTCCTCTACACTTGATCTAAAATAAACCACAAGGAATTGATGCATCACGTACTTCAACAAAAGGCTTCAAGCTGTACACACACACCACAATAGCTGGCAACAAGTAAAGGAGCACGGTTAGACATGTGAATGGAATGCTGAAGCCAGTGAAAGGTCGTGTAGCTGCTACCTTCTCTATTGACACAACAAGCTTGTATCCCAAGGGACCAAGGGGGGATATGACTTATGCATGCTCCAGCAGTCAAGTAGTGCCTTTGTGCACACATACCACACAAAAAGCATGTCAGTTCACCACATACCTTATGCACATAATAGTGAAATCCACTCAATTGGATCAATAATGAATAAGGAGTATAAAACCATAAGAGAAGTATTCCAGCCCTATTTCTAGAAAGCTTAGTGTCCAACTCCCATAATTCATTCCATAGAAAGCCCTTTACCAAGCGTCGATCCACATACGTACTGAATGAAATGCTCTGGACAGTGCTATATAACATTGTGTATACTTCTCGAGTTCTACTCCAAGTGAAACAGCTATCTGAGTGAAACAGCTCTTACTAGAACTGTTAACTCTAATGGAGTGCCTCTAACGCAAAACTCTTATGGACGAGTCTTAGCTAAGTCCATTATGGGATCAACTTGGGGATTGGTGACTCACGGCATGTAATGATATTATAGTAACACACCATCCCATGACATTATGCTTGGCATAGCTACTATGGGACAAGTGTAATGAACCCTGCACTAGGGGGGCCTGGGGTATAGGATAGCTGTAGGGTAATGAGTACACATCAATATTATGACTACAGGGCATTATAATATGTTATACCCACACGTCACATGCATACATGTATGCATATGGGATGGGAAATACTCCACATCCTTCAACTAAATCAATTCATAGGTCCATATACAACATAGTAGAAGTATACATACTAGAACCTAGCTATGTACTCACTTTCAATTGTTCTCCTTTTTCAAAACTGAGATCCTCCGATGTCCTGGCCTGGTAGGCATAGCGGGCCACAAAGAGGGACCCATCGTCCTTGGGGAGAGGGACACTGGGGAGCCGCTGATTGTAACCAACGCTCCCATTCCGTGAGTTGACACCACCACTGGCAACAGATATTCTGTGCTGGGAAGGTTGTTGAGTGAAGGGTTGCTGAGCGGGTGTTTGGCCTGAGGTGGTTGGGGGAGTGTAATGGTTTTTAGATTCTTCTCCTGCGGTTTACTATCTATGCACCCCATGACTTATCAGTGGAGGGGTAACTCCTAAACTTCTATTCTCCTGGAAGCATAATTTCACCAAATGACTCTCATATGTTAATGAGTGATTAATACTGCATCTTGAGATAATTATTCTGGTTACATCATATTTTAATACAAAAATGTATGTGTACATATAATATAGTTGTGGCATGATGGCTCTGCCTAATACCTAGGAGGTTTCTTATTGAACTCTAGATATTCATCCTCAAGTCTTCAAAGGAGGAACTACTTTGTCTGTGACCAGGATTTGCTACATTGAAGTGACCTGTGTAAGATCAGATTCGAGTGCAATAATGCCACATGCCATGCCATGGGGGAAAAGGTTACCTGTTATCTCTTTCAATGAGGTGTCATCACTGCTATCTTGTTTCACTGCAAGATCCTTATTACTGCTCATCTTTGTTGAGATACTGTTATTGCTACCCTGCAGTGTTGAAATATCTTTACTGCTGCCACCCTGAACCATTACATCTTTACTGCTGCCACCCTTCAATGAAGTATCCTTACTACTGCTCCGTTTCATTGGCATCATAGAATAGTCCTCACTACATTGACCTGAAAATAAGAATTTCAATTTAAGTCCAAAATGCAATTTATAACTATTACAATCATATTCACGTTAGCTCACACTAATCCATGCTTTACATTAGGCCATTAGGCTCTCCTTGAATAAGTTTCAAGAGAACAAAATTTTATCATACCAAGGTCTGCCTTGCCAAACTTGTCATCACTCCACTCCTCAAGTTTCTTTTGGTCAATGCTATCATAGTGTGTATCATTATTTTGGCTTGGGGTTTCTTGAAGCACTTCAGATTCAACTCCTTCCCCTCTGTAACTTTGGCAATCGCCTAGGGTACTTTGGCTTCTATAATTCACAAAAAAATAAAATAGATACACACGTTTGCATGGACCATGTATCATTAATAATCAGACAGGTGAAACCGAGACACTCCCCGTGTTAATTTCAGTGCATTGGAGATGAAGAATTATTTCTAGTTCTTTAGCTGCAGCTCTTTAGGATCTAGGATGACCTATTATTTCAGCGGTCACATGATTGCCACACCATCTTGCACTGGAAACACTTTTTGAGTGTGAGCTTTAGTAAACCCAATGACTCTGGGTAACTCAATGGACAGAAATCTAACTTAGGTAGCTAAGTACATAATGTATTTACGGGCACCACTCACCTATTCCTGTACCTGTGCTGACCATGACTACCTTGGCTACTATAGCTACTGCCACTTAAGCTTCGATGTAATGAACCACTATAGATACTTTGCCTTGAAGACTTCTTATTCTCTGCTCTTCTCTTGTAATATATTATCATACAGCTGCAGCATGTGATGATAATGATCAATAGGAACACGACCACAAATACAGAGAGAACTGCAACTGTGACAGTATTGCTGGGCCTCGAACATGGGTTGCTCACACCACTGGGCAGCACTAAAAAAATGAAGGGAGAAAAAAATTTGTCAACATGGCCAAGAGAAAGACATCCTCTATTTTCTTTCCTCTCTAAGAAATAGCTTTCTTTCCTCTCTAAGAAATAGCTGAGGAATTTATTCAGAGGAATGATAAGAGGAGGAAATGTTTTGGACATCTTAAGTCTTAGCTAACATATAATTACAGTGAATAATTGTTGATAATGACTTTTTTAATACGAACATTAACTAGTAGTCCAGGTGGCTAATATTTTTAGCTTCCTACTCCACTGCCTGTACAACATAGCAGGTCATCATTGAATCATTGAAAGACTTGGGTGACACCTCATGTAACTGCTGGCTGTCAAAGGTACACTATGGGTCTACCACCTGTGTGTGGATCAAGTATGGCTGCTGAGTCAGGTAATAGTCCCCCAGTCTAAAGCCCCTCTTCTTGGTTGGATGACTGCAAGAAACATGTACATATTATGTTCAAATGGAGATAGCTGAGAGCTCCATACTTGTCTTTTTTTTCTTCTTTCAATAGTACTTAGCTAAGATAAAAGTAGTTGTACATTCATGTACAAGGGTAACTGCACTGAAGTTTTAAAATGGGACAGTCATAGCTATTCATTGCAGACCCTTTTCCCTGAAATATCCATAATATTGAAGTGAACGGACTATACAGTAAGAATCACCACTGATCACAGACAACAGAGATTACAGTCCAAGCGAGGCAAAGAGAAAGTGAAGAATGATAACAACATCAGATTGAGAGGAAGCACCAAGATCTGTCACAGGCCCAACAACCGTAACATTGCAAGAGTAGCTACAAGAGCAAGACGCCAAGAGCAGAAGCATGGACTTCAAGTATTGTGAGTGTCAGAGAGCATACACAAGAACAGTGAGAGATAAAACTACATTGCAGCTAGTGAGCAAGGACCAGTGAAATAGTGATTGTAACTACAGCAAAAAGCTTAGCAAGTTAACAATCACTAAGAAAGTACAGGGAGCAAGAGAACAAGAGCAAGAGTAGAAGATAGCTACAAAGTGACAGTCTGCAAGAGAGCTGATAAAGGAGTACTATAGCAGCATTGACATGATCATCTTCACTTCCTTCAGTCCAATGACAGTGTTGGCCTAAGTCTACTACATGCCAAGGCATGAAATCTTTTAAACTTATTATCATCTATACGACAGATGTGCAGGCCAAACCAATTAAATTTCCTGTTTCTCACATTCAAAGTAAAGTGCCAGTCTTGTAGACAGCCATCTTTGCATACACACTATGCAGACAAAATGTACCTAGCTTCATAGTTCTGCATGTTGAAATGCAGCTAAAAAGGTACTTGTTTTTATTTCGCACACAGCATTCATACTTTTGTGATGAAGAATATTAGGTTTGAACTACTTCCTAGCATGATTTACAGTTTTCCTTGTCTTCTCAGCTGCCTGAACAACTGGCCTGGTTCCATGGTACGTAGATGAACATGGAGTTCAATGATGTAGTGCACTTATTATCGTCATTTCCTGCCACGTGGCATATGTCCTCATTTTGGGCGCCTCTGCGCCTCCTTTTTATATATATACCTGTGTGTGTCATGTAAATTATAATTGTTATTAGTCTGTCAAAAGTAAGTGCGATTACTATACTCTATGGTCCTAAGTTGTGACAAAGTTATCACAAATGACACTGCCAGTAAAACCAGCTTGCTAATGGTTAGGCTGAAGCTTAATTTTTCAGCTTAGTAATGCTTAGGCTGAGGCTTAGACAACTGGTAGCTTTTGCTGGTGGCCAGCTGGCCTCCCTCCATTTGAGCTCCTGCTGTTAACTTAACTATAAAAAGTATCATGTCATCATATAACTTAGCCCATGCAGGAGATAAAGCCTCCCCCCCGTGAATTTTATTGCCATCACTGCAATAAAGGATCACCATAACAGTTTTAGATATTCTATACCAATTTTAGCAGATGACCGTGAGAATGGTCCTGTAGCTCCATCAGTAGTCACAATTGCAGCAGCTGCACTGAAGGATCGAAAACTGGGCAATTTTTCCTTTTCTATTTGAATATCAATCACATTAGTATCTTGGAGAGAATGATCAAAAATGACTCTATCTTCAGTTTGTGAATTGGAAGCATAGAAACGGACTTTTAGTAGAAATATTCCGATTATGTGAGCAGGCAATACACCCCTCATACGAACTTCATCATTTTGAACAGTCAGGTCCACATTGAAGTTATTAGCTGCGTGTGGGGTGTGTGTGCAATCAGATAATGATGGTTTTTAAGATAATGCTTGTGAATACAGCCACACAATCCATGGTATAGCTACTCTATTGTGGTTTAATTGCCTAGAACTGCTCAGGGTCACTGGACCATGGAAAGAGAGCACAAAAAAGGTTACCTTAAGGTGACTATTATTAATGGGGTCAAAATTTTAGCGATTTTGCATTTCTTTGTATTTAATTTAGCGATTTTTGTGAATAAAAGAATGTGTGAACCACAATACACATGGACAGCTACAATACAAGAAAGCCCTGGTGAAGTGTGAGGAGCTTGTTACCAAGCTCTACCAAGCTCTGATGAAGTTCTTGAAGGCTTAGACTCTGATACAGATGAAGAAGAAGAAGAGCAAGATCAATGAAGTGCTGCACTAGTGAAGAGAAAGTACAGAGAAGAGAGCAACACTAGCCAGCTGTGGGAAGCTTGGTGAAATTCTGTTTGTTATTTGTAATAATATTCATAGTTATTTGTAATTTTATTCATAGTTACTTTGTGATGTAATATTTCATTAGTGGGTACAAAATAATATGAACGATTATTAATAAATTGCTAAAATTCGCTAAAATTAGTACCCGTTTTTTATAGTCACCTTAAGGTAGCTCTAATATAGATGAAACAGGGGTGTATCCACAGAATTTTGAGTGGCCCGGTGTGACTGTGTGTTGGATCGCCATGCCCACTTTATCCTTCACCCACTTATCAAAAGGGGTATGCTAGTGTGATCATGATTCTTGAAGGTCATGGTGCTTCATATACACATAATCACTTAGCTAACTCTGCAGGCATGGGATAGAATATTATTATTGGATAATAAAAGTGGTCCGGTGAAAATCGGACCAACTGGAGTGGTGGATACACCCCTGGATGAAAGGCAACTTCTAATGCCTGCCAGATAAGAGCACAATAATTTTAACTTACTCAATATGATCAGATTAGCAGTTGAGGAGACAGCATTTATTTCAGCACCCTGCACAGGATCCATTTCTACACCCTGCACCTGGTAGGCCAAGCATGTTACTGGACCTGTGTGCCTCTCGGTCAACTGGATCAATACTAGGGTACTCTCTACAGTAATACCACTACGTTTACTGATTATTCCACTGTGTTGCTCAGTTCCATTCAGCAACCATTTAATCCGAGGTAATGGGACTCCACTAGCATGACATGTGAAAGTAGCATTCCTACCAGTTTCCACTGCTACATTTCTTGGTGTCTTAGTGACTTGAAAAGAAGCTGAAATAAATAAAATGAGAGAGGAAAACAGTATTATGATATTCCCAGCAATAGCTGCTTCCATAAGGTCATGAATGGTGGACTACTTTACCTTTATCTTCCCTATAAAGAGATCATTTCTCTCTTATCCACCAACTACATATGTCAGTGGCGGATCCAAGATTTTCTAAAAGGTACTTCTTATTAGTGGGTGTCCCACTACCACTCCTATAACCACACCCATTTTTATATTTTTCATTGCTAATGCTGTCAGGGTTGAATCCAGGGGTGGGGTTGAGGGGGTTGCAACCCCCCCCCCCTTTTGTTCCCAAGCTAAGCCTGTAGATAAAATGATACTCTATATTATAGCTAATGCAATTTGACCATGTCTACTTGCTTAGCCGTATCTATTTTTCTTGTGTTTCTGCTCTAAAGTAGTATAATTAGAGGAACACAATATATGAGCTAACTTAACCAAAATGAGTGTAGATACTACAGCCATCATCATCTAAGGCTATGGTCAAGAAAGAAACGCAGTCTATATATACGTGATGCATCCATTTTGGCTCACACTTTCAAGGTCACACTTTAGATAACTCAGTGCATACTAACTGAGACTTCCTTAAAAATTACACCTGTGATCTTGCATGTGTCACTTTAAAGGTATCCTTTGGAGCACTGGCTTTCATTTTCAAGGTCACACATTAGATAACTCAGTGCATACTAACTGTGATTTCCTTCATGAACACCTGTGACCTTGCATGTGTCACTTCAGAGTTTGAGTGCAATAGCTAGCTAGCAATTTTGAGATGGTTCACCCCTTATAATGCACACAAATATGTGCTAGGGAGATTTGGGGGAAATTTTTGATTTTTTGGATCCAATTTGTGCATTATGAAGCAAAAATGCTAAATGCCCAAAAGGCAGCCTGCAAGTGAAGCTGTCATGGATCCTCCAAATAACTTGAACTTTCTTGCAGCCTTCCCCGTGGCCCAGTGTGCGTACTCCTAGTCCTGCAGCCCCACCTAGCTATCTAAAAATCCTGGTGGCTGTGCTAAATTTTAAGATGTGAATTAAGATGGGTACTTCTTAAGAAACTCCCACTGGAAGTATTGTCGACTGGAAAGAGAGTTCAATGAGCAAGTTATTTATCTTGTGGAAAACTTCAGGAGGCTATTTTATATAGTTCTTATTTCAAATGTTGTGCTCAGGAAACTGTAATAGCCTATAGGTGCATAAAATACCATGGATCTCTGATATAAGAACACTATCAAGGAATACTTACCCTGAATATTTAACTCTATGGTTGGTCCTCGTCTAATGACAGGCCCATTGATCATTGATACAGTCATCATACAGTAGTAACCCCTGCTATAATCGGATGTCCTGATATAGGAGAATTGAAGGGAATAATCATCACGAATTGATAAATCTCTACTGGATGAGGCATTGATCATTGAAATACCCTTGAACCACTGCACACGGTACTTGTTACGAAGAGCTCCAACTTGGATATTGCACTTTACTACTAGGCTCTCCCCTAGCCTGGCAGTATAACTTCTACTGACGTTTGGATTGATGATAGGATATGCTAAAGGGAAAATGTTAAAGGATAATCGGAGGGGATTACATTATTAGCATATCTCATGACACTCACCAACCCAAGGTATGACCTTTAAAGTAGTAATTACCACAATGGCCAGCCTATATACGCTGTCAATTGCTTGTTACTTACCAATTAATACTACTTCATTAGACTGTACACCGTCTATCTCACATGAATAGTAGCCTTCTTTTTGAGGACTTAAATCAATGCGGATGAGATTGTTACTGTTCATGTTCATTCCTTCAACACTGACATTCCTAGTTATATTACCAACTCTAATTAAAAAGTTTGGTTTTTGCTCTGTTGAGCTATCACATCTCAACACAACTTTTGTTGGGTGATATGATGAGGAGTATTCAGTCGCTGTCAATGATGGCTGTTGCTGTGAAGTTTGAATGAGCAGCAGAATGAATGGACACCAGAGACCTTGAGACATTTCTGCAATCAGAACATGGCAAAAGTGATGGTTCACTAAAATTACTATGTCGAACTGTCTTTCCCAACACCCTTACATACACAGTCATCTAGGTGGCACAGGACCACTCTCTCCAAAAGTGCAAAACCATCGAGCTATAGCTACAGGTACAAGTAACTTAGCTTGATAAGATAACTAGGTAGATTAAAGGATTAGCTAGCTGAAGTATTAAGTCTGTCATACCTGAAACGGCTGAGTCTTCCTATAGTTCCTGCACAGCTAGTTGTTGTTATTCCTGAGCGAGCATGCGCGCACGTAAGCATAGATATGACACGGATCATAGATATACAGTGGTTTTACTCAATCTTGCAAAATGCTGAGTGTGCATTCTCGCGCATGCTCGACTTTGAGCCTCGAAAATCTTACCGGAGAAGGTGAGTGGCATGCTAGTAGGTTAGAACTAAACCAGGACAGTCACTAGCTAGCTCTTCAAAGCTTACTTCTCTAAAGTTCTTTCCAAATCTGAGCGCAATTTCAAAATTCAAGCAGTGCGCATGCGTATACGGATGACGCCTGACGACCAATTATTGCAAGATTGGGTAAAACCACTGTAAGAGGTTTTACGGGATTGGAAACGCCCAATGAACTGCACAACCGTGGCGCGTTGACAGATGCGCACGCGCATGCAGCATTAATTATAATTATATTAATGGTTGTGAAAAGAGATCAATATTCACTCCTTTCAAGGCATTTAAAGTGATGTTCTGCCCCACAGCTCACAGAATAGTACAAGTAAGCTAAGGGGAAGGTATTGAAGAAGTGAAGAGTCAGAGAGTTGAAGTTGGAGAGTGTGAAGAAGGAAGTTATTAATTATTCATAACTTTTTTCCTTGTAATTATAACTATGAGTACCTATCATTGCTCATTATACATTAATTTTATGTGATTGATTTGAAAGAAAGGCCAGAATGACTTTTGGTATTAAAATTAGACATAGATTCATTATTATTATTATAGCTAGATAATTTTGCCCCGAAGTTATCTGCCAGTTTCTGCTCAGTTCTCCCTCATCAGCATTATTGCAATACTTCCAGCTTTTGGCTGTTGGATTTTGACACCATCCACCTCAAGAATTCGGCTCAGTCAGCTGTCCTATGGACCCTATGGATATTAGGGGGGAAATATAGTAAGCTTGCCATCTCCATAGGATGACTATTGTATAGAAAACAAATGCACCAATTCCATTTACAGTTCTATCCTTTCCCTGAAATAACTAATACAGTTGAAATATTGTTAATCTATTTCTTGGGAGAGGGATTACAGTTTTAACACCACTTGCAAATGCTAGAGACAATATATGTCTGCTAATACAAAAACTAACATTACTATTCCATGTAGCTAAAGTTTACATGCCTTTTGATCAGAAAATGGGCAACAGCAATTGATTCCATCAAGCGTGAGAAGGGAATACAGTCCCATTAACCACTACAGTAGTATTTGTAGGAATAAACTTGAAGTTCTGAGCTAAAATTTATTTCATACAGTAAATCTATGCCCTAGTGTATCATAGTATCATTGGCATAAGTCTTACCTCACGGATCTTATCAGAACAGCAACTTTGACGAAAGTGCTGTCATTCAGCTGTCAACGCGCCTCGGTTGTTAGTTGCTAACGAAAGCACGTGATCCGTTTCCAATCCCGGATCCCGTATAAACCTCTTATATCTATGCACGGATCGATCGCGGAACCATAGATTGTCTGGAAAAGGGCGGGGCTAGGGCTGTCACGAAATATTTGGTCCGAGGAAATAATTATTTTGTCCGGGGCGGACTATAATTTTTTGTCCATTTTCCAGCTAGCTATATCTTTTCCCTGATTGACCTCTTTCCATGCATTAGCTTATATAGCTACTAGCTATTGATCACTAGGTAGCACAGTTAGCTATCATAACAGTTTGTTCAACCAACAAGTGAACAAGTCAAACCCCTCCATAGGTGATACCAACTCTGATTCTCTGGTTTTATCATCAGTGCTAGCTAGCTAGCAGGGGCGGATTTAGCCAGTCTTCTTCCGTGTTCCGGAAGACGGTCAATATTTTTGATATTAGGTAAAGATCGTCAGCGCGTGCACAGACTGATTTTACACTCCGCATTTGATTAGGTTTCAGCCTATTGCTAGCAGCTAGCTACAGGCTACAGACTACAGCTGAATATTATGAAGCTTTAGATAGCTGGGCCATCAGAATTCTTCATCAATCAACTTCGAAATGGGCGTGGCTGAGCAAATGTGTGGGCCCCGCGCGGAAGTGATTTACCACTGGTAGAAGACTGTCAATTTCAAGGGCTAGATCCGCCCCTGAGCTAGCTAGCTACATCATATGTCTGGAGGGGATCAAAATATGGCAATCATATTGTCCATGCACTGCGGACAAAATACAGCAGCCATATTTTGTCTGTATAAGGTATATTAGCTTCGCTATATACTTTGCTTTAGTTCTGTAGCACCAAACTCTTTGTATAACATATTGAGAAGTCAAAAATATATTCAAGTTGGTAGGGTCATACAAAAACAACAACAACAACAAAAAAGCATAAGATAGCTAGCTAGCTAATAGCTACATCAGCAATAAAGTCTTCCTACCAATCATAATTCATGGTTCCTCTGTCTCAGTTCCAGTGGAGTAACTAACTACAGCTATGTATGATCTTTGATGGGATGAATTTTGTGTGAGGTGGATATCTCATAAAATATAAATGTATAGCTACAGATATATAGCTATGTAGCTATATATTTTTGTCCAGATGATGAAAAATCTAATTTTAAGTCCCTTGGACAAAAATTAGCTAATAGCTAGCTAGCTAGCTAGCTGCTAAATTTGTAATGTCCAGAAAAAAAATAATAATATAGCTAGAAGAGTCTCCCGAACAGAATGTAGCTAGCTGTCATATTTTGTCTGAGCAAAAATAATATAGCTAACTGTCCGTGTCCCATGGATAAAAATAAATTCCATAATTAGGTCTGGACAAAAAATAAGGGGCTATTGGGGGACAAAATATGGCAAGAGGGGACCAAATATTGCAACCAGATTTGGTCCACAAGGACAAAATATGACCGCCATATCTTGTCCTCATGGACCAAATCTAGCAGGACCAAATATGACATGACAAGGCTATAGTCAGTCAGAGGTATGCTAAGAGGACTTTGCTTTTGGGGGTGTGTCATTGCTTATCTACAAGTATGATGCTTCTTCTTGTTTGTTTCGTGACATTCATCATTGCTGCATTTATATTCATCAGGTAAAATGGACAAGCATGCAGCTTTCAAATTAGCTAGCTAGCTGTATTAAATCACTGGTGCCTCAGTAAAATCATTATCGTTAAGGCCAAACCAATTAAATTTCCTGTTTCTCATCACAAAATAACCAATGTTGCGTGCGAAAACAAAAACACAAGGACTTTCCAGCTGCACTGAGTTATGTAGCTAGAGCGATATATCCAGCCAGCCTAGCTAACTTGGTCTACAAAAGCTACTAACTGGCTAGTGTGTGTGCCACAAATTTTTTGTTCCCTAACTTAAGCAACCATCACAATGAGTCTCTCTGATTAGACTGGCACAGCAAAGAAAAAGCTTTGTGTTTTTTAATTTGGCAAAAATCAATGAGGGAGCTAAATGAGAGAAACAGGAAATTTAATCGGTTTAGCCTAAGTATGATTAGGCCAAGCAAACTTAACACTGAGTTTATCGTTACCTCCCTCATCCAATTATGTCAGCAAAATATCGAATTTTGATGAGGCACTTCAGACAAAAATTATAATAACCAAGAAATTGGTAAAGGCCTCAGCATTTTTCCTTTAAAATTCAAGTAGGCTTGGTTATCCAAAGTAAAACTGATACTGAAATTTGAAAATCTTGTGACAGTTATTATAGTCTTACTCTCATAACCAACTGCATAATGTAGAAATTGTGTGGTGCTAATTTGATTGATAGATGGAAACTGGCCTTTGGTTATCTCAAGTCATATGGGATTCAAGGACCAACCCCTGAACTTTATTTTGGCAATTCAAGATAGATATCTGCAATGATGGTTAGTTTAACGATCAATAAATCCGGGACTGTCCCAGAGGTTTTAGGACAGTTGGGAATTATGCAAGTGTTAGAGCATGTTTGAGCTCATGGCTTTGTTCACTATGGCATAAGCTGCAACTTGCATAAACAGGCCTGCTGGTATGGCACATGTCAGACTACTATAATATTATTCCCACAGAATACGTTGCCTATTGTAGTTACAGTAGATCTACAAGTGCAACTGATTTACATAAACTCCATTGACAATGTCAAAGCCTGTCTGTAGCTAGCAATTAGTGTACTGTACTCCAGATCAGCCATAATTATAGTCATAGACACACAATATAAGAAAGTAATAGCTGCCTTCCTTCAAATCAGCTGCTTTTCTCTTTGAGTCCAGCAAATTGCCAGGACTAGGGGACATAGGCTGCACCCCAATCACACCCACAAACTACACCCTTTGTCAACGATAAAAGTAACTATCAGATTATATACACCCACGGAGTATCAGGTACTCAAGTTAAAACTTATATGGAAGGCATGAATAAGAGTGATGGGTCTTGGCATGCAGCTAACATAGCTAACCATACAGCTAGGAAATACAGTTAGCACCTATGTATACTATCTACATAGTGCCCAGCTTTGTCTTTCAATGGACAATCCTCCTCCTACAAAGAAAAAGAAACTTTCGCCATTTTGATCCCAAGTGGATTGAGGAGATTGGAAAGAGTCACAAAAGGGTGCCCCTGAAATCGGTTTTGAAACGTTGGCACCTAGAAAATAATGCTATTGCATACAAATAGTCTTATTAGCAAGGTTGCATGTACACAGTTATTAGGAAATGGCCCACTCTTTGAATTATCCACTTGTGCCCAGGATAGTGTTGCTATTATAAAGTTATACAATTTTACTATTTTTATTATTCAACATGTAGGGGCCTCTGAAGTTTATTGAAGTTAAGTATGGTGACACGTTTGAGTATGTCAAATTTGTAAGCATGATAATTATTCTGTTCGTATTTTTTTTTATGAAGAGAAAATTGAGATACACAAAATAGCTATGAGCTAATATTAATGTGTACTTATTGAAACAGAGGAGAGACATAACATTTGAAGGCAATGGCAGTTTGAGTTTAGTGCCTAAAGTGGCAGATTGTTCCACAAATGGATCGAGCTTGGCACAAAAGATGACTGGAATGCAACAGACTTTGCTAGTGGCTCACGTAAAAAAGGATGATACACGGGTTCTCCACGATGTGGTTTTGGAGTAAATGCATTGGGAGGAAAGTCTAGTCTTTTCTGGAGGATGTTGTGGAGGCATAACATCTTGAGAAATGATCTGTGATTCTGTAAGGTGGGAAGGCCAGCAATTCACAGCTATTGCCCCATTGTTTAGTGCATAATTTCAAGGCAAACTTTTGAACTGACTCTAATTGGTGGATATCTTTAGATAGATAAGGGTCCCAGACCTGAGCAGGTTTTTTTAATAAATTTCAAGCAGAGAGTCTGGTCTCCCATAGCTACTCCCTTACTTTGTAATTAACAGTACGCCCCTGGACTTAGTCCCACACTTCAAATACTTGGGTGTTATAATTTCATCCGACCTGTCATGGTCTCCTCATGTAGAGTTCATCAGTGCTAAAGTTAGGAAGCTGTTAGGAGTAGTGTCAGAGATTTCCTTTTTCTTGTGATGTGCATGGCCTTGCACTTGCTGAGATTGAAAGTGTATTATGTATTTCTACAGTGTAGAAATAATTTAGTAGCCTTTTGAGAATCTGTAGAGAAGGCTAGAAGAAAAAAGAAGAGTTTTTTTATATATACAGTCTTATGACCTTTGACCTGCCATCAAGTTTTAATTCCACCAACTTACGCAGAGTATGTCATAAGTAAACTTATTTAGCATCACTTGACATTAAATGGAACAGATGTCTCCAGTAATTGAGGAATCATGTGATTCATTAGTTACAAAGTTTGGCGAGTTCTCCAATATAGTGGGAAAAATTTTGATATAATTATCAGAGTGAGTTGGAACTTTTTTATACACTGCAAACACTTCATTATAATTATTTATAAGTGTCTTTGGACGCTACACTATGGGGGTCATTTTAGCAACAGGTTTTGGACAGAAGGTTGACTTAATCAATGGTAAAACAGATGAACTGACTAAAGCCTCAGAATCTGTTTTTGAAGCAATGAGGAAAGGAAATGCTGAACCAATAGTTGCATTATTATGTTAGTTAGCACCCGCATTTTTTGATCCATGTATTTAATTATCATTATCTTGTGTAGCAAACTTTCCATTCCTGTGGAGTGTGTTATTGCTATGAGGACAAAAAATGCTGCTAATTATGCTCTATTTGAAGATAAAATAGCAGAGCTAGTGGAGAAAAGGCTGGAAGATATTCGTCAAAATTAAGAAATTGTATAATTTTTTCATGACGTATGAATCATAATAATAATGTGTCTTTACTATTATTTTTTTTATTGCAACTGTTAATTGAGGCAAAAGCTGATTCTGATGATGAGGATGAGCAGCCTGCTATTAAAAGCAAAAATAAATTGTCAGATATAGAAGTGGCTTCCATTGCAACTTCATTCCTATTATATAGCTGGTAGCTAGCCACTTTTTCATATCAATTAAAAATATAAATTATTCCTTACATAGGCCATGAGACAGCTAGGAGCACGCTGACCTTCATCTTTTACCTTCTAGTAGTTAATCCAACAGTTCAAGAAAAACTGTTCAAAGAAATCGATCAATTTTATTCCAGAAATCCAGTAGGTTTTTTCCACAATAATAAATAATCATTTATACAGGGCAGTACTTTGTTTGAAGTTGCTCAGTCCATTGAATATGTTGATATGGTAGTTCAAGAGTCACTAAGAATGTACCCAGCTGCTCCCATGTATGTTATGCAAAAAAGTCAACTAACTTGCATATTATAATATATAGAGCAGCAAGAAAAACTGCCAGAAATATTGAAATAAATGGTCAGCTATTTCCAAAGGGTTGTGCAGTTGTTCTTCCTATAATGGCTATCCATTACTCACCGGAGCATTGGCCTGAACCAACTTTATTTAGACCTGAAAGGTTTTTAAAGTGACTTATTACTTGCACTGATACGTTAGTAACCGATCTATACAATAGGTTTTTGAAAGAAGAAAAAGAGAAAAGGCATTCATTGGCTCACATGCCTTTTGGGTATGGACCAATGAAATTGGCTTTGATGGAAACAAAGATGGCATTAGCTAACTGCACTAATTAGGGAATACAAGTTTCTCGAAGGTCCAGATACTGAAAAGGTATTGCTATGTACAAATATTGGGCAGTTGAGTCCATTTTTGTAGCATTATGTTTTCTATTGAATCATGATCATTGTTAAAAATTAATTTTTGTGATAATTGACTCCACTTGCTTTAATTATTTTAGCCATTACGAACCAGTTTGGGTGTAACTTTGTCACCCACAAATGGAGTCTACTTGGTTCTGGAGAAGAGATCAAGGAAGTAGCTAAAATGGCCATAAAAATTTTTTTGACATTAGCTATGACTGGTTATCACTGTTTTGTAGGTAGCTAGTTATGTGTATTTTAGAGTTGTGTATTTTATAGTTATAAAATAGTATATTTTTATAGAAATAATCTATTACAGTGGAACCTTTCTTAGACTAAGGTCTTTCCCCCCAAGTTTCCTCTATTCAGAGGTTCCACTGATTGGTTTTGAACTTTTTTCCTCCAAATACACATGAATAAGATAACTGAGGGTTTTAATATTGAAGGCACATTCTATGAAGCTAGCTAGTACACTACGACTCATGATAAATGCATTGATGCTTCTCATAGCTATAATTATGCATGATATCCTCTCAAACAACTTGTCCAGTTGGAGAAAACTTCTCTCACAGTAAACTGAATCATGCAACAAGGGACATGTCCAGAGTGGGTGTGGCTAACATGGCAAAGTGCAAATTCTTTTATGCTTTAAATTGTACTGCAAACAGTAAATCTTGCTTGAAAGAGTGCACAAAAGAAGTAGTGGGCTAGTATAGTGCTAAACAAGCATAGTTCTTAAAAAGGCTGGTTTCTCAAGTGTTAGAGGGTATTATTGCGAGTATATAACAATGGTAGTTCGACTTTGTGGACCTCTGGAGCTTGGATGTTAAAAGTATAGTCTCTTTTTTTCCACTAATCTGTTAGGTAGTGATCATTCATATGTACATATATACTTTTTAAAGGTGCCTGTAAAAAGATCATGTCAATGTTACTGTTTCTTTAGATTACCCATGGCTGGCTGTCAAGAAAAGCTATAGTAAAGAAGGATACTATAATGTAGCAACTAATACTGTCACTTTACACATATTTCCTTTCATGTTATAATAAGAAAATGATAATAACAAGTACTGATAGTGCACTGCTGAACATCCAATTCATCGAGAGATTCATTGAGAGATTTGTTGTGATATATATACTTGTTTTGGGGGATCAAGATGAAGAGTAAAGCTGCCCCAGTGTATCCTTTCCTGCCCCTGATACAAGAAGGTATCTCATCTCCTCATATAAGAACAACAACATAGTGAAATGGCTTCTTAAACCATCAATGGCAAATGGCATGCCATCTCCAGCCCTGCACAAAATTAAAACTACTTGAGTACATATGGTCAACTAGTATCTTTCATTTTATACCAAAAGTAAGGCAGTTAGACTTCTATTTTAGTAGTAGGAGTGCCACAAAACTTTTCAGTCACCTGTTTCCACGTTTTTCTTCCATAGCAACAGTAAATAGACTAAACTGACACGAGCCTTTTCACTTATAATCATAATTATTGCTGCGCTAAATACCTTGCCTTTCACCCTCTTTCTTATTTTGTGTCTCTGTTCGCCAGGTACCTACACGGATGGTCTATAAATTCTACGCGCGCATGCCCTGTTTCCAATCCTGTGTACGTAGTCTAGTCATAGATAGATATAAGAGGTTTTACGGGATTGGAAACGCCCAATGAACTGCACAACCGTGGCGCGTTGACAGATGCGCACGCGCATGCAGCATTAATTATATTAATCGTTGTGAAAAGAGATCAATATTCACTCCTTTCAAGGCAGTTAAAGTGATATTCTGCCCCTACAGCTCACAGAATAGTACAAGTAAGCTAAGGGGAAGGTATTGAAGAAGTGAAGAGTCAGAGAGTTGAAGTTGGAGAGTCTGAGGAAGGAAGTTATTAATTATTCATAACTTTTTTCCTTGTAATTATAACTATGAGTACCTATCATTGCTCATTATACATTAATTTTATGTGATTGATTTGAAAGAAAGGCCAGAATGACTTTTGGTATTAAAATTAGACATAAATTCATTATTATTATAGCTAGATAATTTTGCCCCAAAGTTATCCGCCAGTTTCTGCTCAGTTCTCCCATATCAACATTATTGCAATACTTCCAGGTTTTGGCTGTTGGGTTTTGACACCATCCACCTCAAGAATTCGGCTCAGTCAGCTGTCCTGTGGACCCTATGGATATTAGGGGGGAAATATAGTAAGCTTGCCATCTCCATAGGATGACTATTGTATAGAAAATGAATGCACCAATTCCATTTACTGTTCTATCCTTTCCCTGAAATAACTAATACAGTTGAAATATTGTTAATCTATTTCTTGGGAGAGGGATTACAGTTTTAACACCACTTGCAAATGCTAGAGACAATATATGTCAGCTAATACAAAAACCAACATTACTATTCCATGTAGCTAAAGTTTACATGCCTTTTGATCAGAAAATGGGCAACAGCAATTGATTCCATCAAGCGTGAGAGGGATTACAGTCCCATTAACCACTACAGTAGTATTTGTAGGAATAAACTTGAAAATCTGAGCTGAAATTTATTTCATACAGTAAATCTATGCCCTAGTGTATTATAGTATCATTGGCATAAGTCTTACCTCACGGATCTTGTCAGAACAGCAACTTTGACAAAAATGCTATGTCATTCAGCTGTCAACGCGCCTCGGTTGTTAGTTGCTAACGAGAGCACGTGATCCGTTTCCAATCCCGTAAACCTCTTATAGCTATGGTCTAGTATACAGTCGATTGCAGCTCCGTTCGAATTTCCGTCGGAAGCGTATGGTTTGTGCATAGATAGTATATTACCGCCCCGGTGTCAAATAAAAATGGGGACCCCCACAAAATGGGGACCCCCATCCCCATTTTTTTGTAATTTTGGGGACCCCCATGCCCAAATTTATCATAAATATGGGGATCCCTCAAGAATTTTAGGGACCCCCTAATTATGGATCACCATCCTCATTTTTAAGTAATTTGGGGACCCCATGCCCAAATTTATGTAAATATGGGGACCTCCTAATTATAGACCCCTATTCCAATTTTAAGTAATTTTGTGGACCCCCATGCCCAAATTTTAATATGGGACCCCTCAAGAATTTTAGGGACCCCCTAATTATGGATCACCATCCCCATTTTTAAGTAATTTGGGGACCCCATGCCCAAATTTATGTAAATATGGGGACCTCCTATTTATAGACCCCTATTCCAATTTTAAGTAATAATTTTGTGGACCCCCATGCCCAAATTTTAATATGGGACCCCTCAAGAATTTTAGGGACCCCCTAATTATGGATCACCATCCCCATTTTAAGTAATTTGGGGACCCCATGCCCAAATTTATGTAAATATGGGGACCCCCTAATTATAGACCCCTCTTCCAATTTTAAGTAATTTTGTGGACCCCCATGCCCAAATTTTAATATGGGACCCCTGAAGAATTTTAGGGACCCCCTAATTATGTATCACCATCCTCATTTTTGGGGATTTCATGCCCAAATTTATGGGGACCCCATGCCCAAAGTTATGTAAATATGGGGACCCCCTAATTATAGACCCCCGATCCCATTCTTAAGTAATTTAGGGAACCCATGGCAGTTAATCATAAACATGGGGATCCCTCAATAATTTTGGGGACCCCCTAATACGGACACAATAATTATTTTTGATATGATTGTTTCAAATATCCTTATATAAACCAGGCCTATAATATTTTTTAAAGATTAGATCATTGGTTCGGTGGATACCCAAGTGGCTATCATCATGAATAGTTGCAATAATTCGTCTTCGCTTTTCAGTATCTTCAACCACAAGCCTGGGCTTAGTTCGAGACTTTGCCTTACCTACTCAAATACAGTCATAATAATCTCCTATAGCCCTACACATATGGCAAGGTATAAACCCTCATAGGATATAGAGGACCCGGAGCAGGAGTTTAAAAGTGTAGCTACTAAATTTTGTATAGAATAACTGAATCTCACTGACTATAGCTATAACATAAATTCTCACCAGTCCTATACAAAAAAAAACTAAACAAGAAAAAACATGAAAAGCAAGAAAAGACATGCACAAAACCAATAACCACTACCCCATTACGCATAAATGGCAAATCATGAAAAAACCTGTCACAACAAAAGCACACACAGCATAAAAGGTGTAATGATACAAAGTAATGAAGTGATTGCACGAACTAACCATCAATCTATAGCATAGGGCTATGGAAATGTTAGTTGTGCACCAATTCAAGTTGGGCTGACTTTATTGAAGAGTTCTCTCTCTCTCTCTCTCTCTCTCTCTCTCTCTCTCTCTCTCTCTCTCTCTCTCTCTCTCTCTCTCTCTCTCTCTCTCTCTCTCTCTCTCTCTCTCTCTCTCTCTCTCTCTCTCTCTCTCTCTCTCTCTCTCTGCAGGGATGATCCAATATAAGCCTAAGGGCTCATAGATAGCTAGAGAAGATTGCATGCAACTATTGCGTATCTACAATTGGTATTTATCCTCACTTTGTCCACCAATATAGTAGAGATCAGCCTCCATCACTATGAAAAACTTACACCTTTTTCTTAGGGCTAGTTTGTCACCCTTTTCAAAGCCTTCTGGATATAATAATTATACCATCGCTAATGTAGTTATATATTTGGTCAAAGGTAAACCTTCCCTGAGCATCTTCCATCTTCAGCTGGACTGTAGTACAGGATTTTGCGAGCTTTTTGCTTTACTTACGGCGCATGCGCCCCAATCCCGCGCGCAGAGCATGCATGGGGTCCCTAATTTTACAGGGGGGACCCTAATTTTACGATAATTTTGGGGTCGGGGGGTCCCCAAATTTATGGGGTCCCTAAATTTACGTGACACCGGGATTGGAAACGGTAGCATAGGCTAATTGAAAATTCCGCGGGCACTCCGTGTTATGGTTTGCGACCAAGAAACTTACCTAGTTACGTGGGTAGCAATGGGCTGCAGCGGTCCGCTAGGAGGCGTGTGGCTGCTCTTTCACAGGGAAACTGCAAGCGGCGGTTAGTATTTATAATTTGCATCCACAATTTCAATTATTCCTACCTAATGGCTAATTCCACACTTTAGCGATATAGAAAACTAGAAGAAAATTTGTCGGGGGAATGGTAGTCTTCATAACTTAGGTTTGTGCTTATTATTTTTTTGTGAGTAGAGTCATCCTTCTTTTATAGAATGAGTGGCATTAGATGCATGTTACTGCATTAATGGTGAAAATATAAACCAATTAGCTAGAGCACTCATGGGAGGAAGGAAGCATCGGCTATGTACAAGAAAGTAATGGTCATGTAACCTCCACTGCTGCACTCCATTCCAGATATCCTGGTCACTCCACAGTTCATGCCAGTATTAAATGATCAATAGTGTCAATATCATTTATAGATTGCAACATAACCCTAAAAATTGTTCCGGCATTGCAGCTCCTGTGTCTCTCTAGTAACTGTGCCGGATTGATTCCAGCAAAATTGTGTTGGTAACTCTGATGATTGCATCTTGGCATTGAAGTTCATTGACAATTTTGATGGTATAATATTATATTATTAGCAACTCTGCATCAATTTTTGTAATCACTTACTTGTGCATGCAAATCTATCTGAGCCAGAAAGTAATTATTATATTGTGTAGTAGCCTCCTCGACTGAGGAAGAAGAGTCCATCACATCACTAGTAGCATGCACTGTATGTATTGCACATTATCACTGTATGTTCTGTAATAATTATTAGATTTAAGCGCGCGCGTTGACTTCATAACACGGATTGCCCGTGGAATTGGTTCCGTTTCCAATCCCGGGGCGGTAATATACTATCTATGGTTTGTGCGTGCCATACAAATTTAGGCCTATCAACACTTCTATTTAGGCACGCACAAACCATATGCTTCATACGGAATGTTCAAACGGAGCTGCAATTGACTGTTTAGGTGGATTGGAATCCCAACCCGGGGTTGGGTGCGCGTGTAAACACGGCTATAGAGCTAGAGCCCCATACAATTTTATTTGCACCGGAAGTTATTCATTTGGAATATTTTTTCGTTTAGTTTAAGTTATAATTCCTGCTATAACTCTTACACTGTATACGTATAGTAAGGTAAAGCGGGGCTATTTCGAATGGCGGGTAATTCCATATTGTTCAAATATTTCTGAAACTACTGAAGCTTCTGAGCTCAATGTTGGAGGATATAATCTACTATAATAGTAGAATATATTCTTCAAAATAGAGATCATAAGCTCGAGGAGTTTTGAAAATATTTGACCCTACGGAATAGCCCCACCGTTCGAAATAGCCCCGCTTTGCCTTAAGCAAAACACTTCACACAAACAGATCACACATAGACCTATCTAACTATGTGAAAAAGTGGTTACTTCTAGATATACGAGGTCACCATCACTTGGAAACGAGTGCCTTGTAGGGGTGTCCACATTATTCTTATTTTTTGGCCCCAATATGCTTTTCAGAAATTCCAGTTAAGATTACCCATTATGCTTCAATTTTATCCCATTATGCTTCAATAATATTCATCGTTTATTATTGCAACATTAAGGAAGTGTCTTCAAGTGAGTTTGTTTGGGTATGGTTGAAAGAGTTTGCTAGGAGAGAAAAAAAATCAGATGATGAATCAGATGAAGCTGGACCTTTCAGTACATCCAGTAGGGACCTGTCACGCAAAATCCGGTCCCCCACCAAAAGCGGTCTCCCCGGACCAAAAGTAGCTGCCAAAATCAGTCCCCCCTTGCAAAAATTGGTCCCCTTGCGCAACCGTGCACAATAGCTTTGCGCATACAGCGTACTCGGCTAGTTCTCTGTCATTTTTGGTGTCTGGCTGTGTCATGGATTCATGCTCTGAGACTGAAGAAGATAGAGAAGCTGTATTGGTGAGGGATGCGGTGCAATACCTTCAGAATGCTATTTACCCTCCAGGTAATGTTCTAACTACTAACTAGAGTCTATTGCTAGCCATACAGCCAGTAGTAAATCAACTTGAGATAGTAGATACCTATATCACCAGCCATGCTAACGTTCTTTGAGAAACAGAACATTTAGCCCCCTGGTAAGCATATAGAATCAGGGTTCAGTTGTTTGGTGGTTTGTTGTTTTTTTTAATTTATGGAGAACTCTTGTCAAGTCCAGAAATCCTTAGTGGAAATCAGGTGTGTATAGGTGTGGGTGTGTGTGCTTGCATGCATGCACATGATCTTGCACTGTTATGATCTTATTATAACAGTTGACTATTTCTTCTGAGGAAGATTCTTTACAATTTTCTCCACTCTCATCAAGTGCTGAAGCCCTATTCAATGGAGTAAAGCTCACGGTACGTATATCACTGGCGTAGGAACAAGGGGGCCTCCCTATGTTCAGCTATTGCTATAGCTACCACAGTAGAACGCTCCCTTCGTCAAATTATAAAGTACTAGGACTGAATGTCGAATAGTTTGGAGTTTGATTTTTTCTAAAAACTAGTCGGTAGTGCCACCCCCCCCCCCCCGCACCCTCCCCCCCCTCCCAGTGAAATAGGCGTGGTCTTAACTAAAACTTAGGTGGGGCCCCCTCATTCAAAATCATCTTCCTATGTCACTGTATGTAGCCAAATTGCTTCTGCTAAATCCATGCCAGCACTGATTTTATTTTTATTGAACCCTCCTTCACCACCTCCCAAAGCACTACTTCCGACTATGAACCTGCAGTAGATAAAGGGATTTTTACAAGCACTCCAAAACCAAAACGAGAGCTCTATACAGATTTCTTCCCTCTTGAGTTGGAAATGCTACCTTCTCCAGTTCACTCGCCTTCTCCAGTTAGTTTACTTTCACCATCTTTAGGTACTGTGTCACCTCCCACTCATTTGCCTCCACGGTCTTCTAAATTGCTTCCTGTTCAGTTATCTCCAACATCACCTCTTCAATCAAATCAGCTTTTTCTAAAAGAAGGAAGTCAAATCGAGCAAGGATATCTAATAGATATATGTGGATTCCAGAATTAGGCTTGAGAAAATTTGACAAGAAAGTATTACAAAGTGAAACAGGTTGGCTTAATGACAACATAGTTGATGCTGCCCAGATTTTGCTTAAAAAAGTCTGCCCATTTCAAGGTTTGCAGAAAGTTTCACTCGGCATGACTCTTATTTTTGAAGTTCAACGTGGTGAATTTATTCAAATTCTTAATACTGGAGCTGGTCATTGGGTCACTATTTCAACTATAGGCACTGATCATCCTGTTGTCAATATTTATGATAGTGCTGCATGTGATGAATTGCAACAACAAATTGCTTCTATTCTTATAACACCACATTCTTCAATTATTCTTCATTTTATTGATGTTCAGCTTCAATCTAGATCATCTGATTGTGGCCTCTTCGCTATAGCATATGCTACAGCTCTAGTTTTTGGGGAAATGCATGCCTCAGAATTTTTGTTTTGACCAAAAGAAAATGAGGAGTCATTTGTTTAAATGCTTGGAAAATAAAAATATGACACTCTTCCCAACCCTGCATAAATGAAGAATAAGGCAAAGTATGATAAAGGCTGTACAAGAAGTTGCTGTCCATTGCTCGTGCAGAATGCCTGAGATGGGAAAATTTATGATAGAATGCACCAACTGTAAACAATGGTTTCATGTTTCTTGTTATAAAAATATACCAAAGAAGGCATTTGATTCTAAGAAGTCATGGCTATGTTGTAATTGTAAATAACTTTTCTTGACATTAACATTTTCAACAGTATTGGGGGACTAATAATTGGCAGCAAAAATTGGTCCCCTTTAGAAAGCCAGAATTGATCCTGGGGATTGATTTTGGCTGCCAAAATTTGTCCAGGGACCAATTTTGGCAGCCAAAACTTGTCCTGGGGGACCAGTTTATGGGGGACCATTTTTGCCATGACAGGATAATTTGCTTGGGGGGACTGTATTTGGCAGCCAATTTTGGTCCGGGAGGTCCAGGAGGGGGACCATAATTTGCTTTGGGGGGACTGTATTTGGCAGCCAATTTTGGTCCAGGTGGTCCAGGAGGGGGACCATAATTTGCTTGGGGGGACTGTATTTGGCAGCCAATTTTGGTCCGGGGGACTGATTTTGGCAGCTACTTTTGGTCTGGGGGGACCGCTTTTGGGGGGGACCGGATTTCGCGTGACAGACCTCACACTCACAGAACCATCGGTGTCACTAGAACTTGTAGCAGTAAAACTAGGACTAGGACTAAGGAGCTAGACCCACTAGAGTGCATATTCTAAACTAGTCTCGTTCCCTATTAGGCCACTCCAATAAAAGATTAGTTTCTGGTCAACGAAAATTTGATCTGCAAATCAATTATTATTATTATTATTGCGCATGCTCAGATAATGCTGACACAGCAAAACTAGTTCAAGCTGCTTCTCCTTCTCAATGTCTGTGTTTCGCTAGAGTGTGGGCAAAAGAAATCGTTTGGGTGGCAGATCATACAAGTGAAAAGTCCAGAAATGACTTTCGGTAGCTTTTTTCGGGCCCAGATAGTGCCATCAGTGTCCGAAACTTTTCATTATTCGGTCATATCAGTGTTCATTGGAAAGTCTAAGGATCATTTTGATAAGGTATGGTAGCTTTGATTCGTTTCTCCTTCCTTTCTCTTCCTCCTCTCATTGAAGTGATTTTGATCAGCTTTGATTCTCTCTCTCTCTCTCTCTCTCTCTCTCTCTCTCTCTCTCTCTCTCTCTCTCTCTCTCTCTCTCTCTCTCTCTCTCTCTCTCTCTCTCTCTCTCTCTCTCTCTCTCTCTCTCTCTCTCTCTCTCTCTCTCTCTCTCTCTCTCTCTCTCTCTCTTTGTTTAGCTCTCTGACATTGTTTGCTTTATAGGTTGATAGTTCACTAAATGTGCATCAACATTTGGACAGTATGTGAAATTCATGGTAAAAAGTGAGGGAAATGACACCAGCAGAATCTCATGATTACCCTCTGGAGGATGCAAAGATTTGCCTCCTATACACAAGATGGAAAATGAATGGACTTTTAAAAAATATATATATTTTTTCAAGATGATACAGTATAGCTATGTGACTGTGTGTGCACATACTATGTTTTGTATTGATGTTTTGAAGTAGCTAAGTGTTCTGTATGGAGAAGAAAATTCCAAGTTAGTAGTTATAAATTTCAGGTACCTGGTATTCATAAATAATAATAACCAG
Source organism: Crambe crambe (assembly GCA_963924555.1). NCBI lineage: Eukaryota > Metazoa > Porifera > Demospongiae > Poecilosclerida > Crambeidae > Crambe > Crambe crambe. Next base: position 2,594,637 of record OZ004592.1, read on the forward strand.
CTTCCCCTCATGGAAATATAGAAAGCACTAAACCAGAAACTCAAGATTTTATTGGAGAGGCCTTATGGTTGTATGCATGCTAGGGCAGCTCATTATGCTCAAAATTATGCTAGCACAATGTGGACATCCCTAGTGCCTTGACGGTAGAGGTGCAACTGGATTTTCTGTAAGTGGCCACCATAGCCAAGGTCTTCATTTATTATCTGATGATGTTCCAGTCACTCCTTGCTGAATTACAGTACAGATGCTCATCCTATAGTAGCATTATAGCCAGTACTTTGCTGTATATAGTGTAGTCAGCTCACTTCACCATGCCGTGTACATGTCATTTACATTGCTGTTGCTGTAAAGTTTTATATCAACAAAACTTAAATAGCTAAACAAATTCTTAAACCAGAGACGCTGTATGTACCTACAAAAGAGGTTTATGTAGAGCTGGCTTTGTATAGTACTGTACTGTAGCCTCCCTCATTCAACTTCAAGCACTAAGAAAAAGGATAGAAACAAGTGAGTGTAAAAAATTTCTTCAAATAAAAAGGTTAAGTAGGGATAGCCTAAAATCTAGCTGGGCTATCTATAATGTGCTGCAGCCTCGTATGAAAAAAATCTTCGCGATATTACCTCATAAAAGGGGTGGGGCAATTAATAGCAGTTCTCCTCATAACACCTGCACAGGATGTGGCCATTTGATGGCATCCACTATTATGATCACTACACCAAATGCATAAACTCCCCATACTCCTCCCTCAAGCAAGACATACGTACCATCTCAATAATTATTTCAGTGATCACATATGTAACAATTAGCTAATGCTGTTCACTTTTTAAAATGTTCACTCCTTTCAGTACTCCATTACACTGCAGATGATCATCCTTCAAACTCTCCTCCCTGAACAGAATGAAATACTATAAAATTTGATCATTAAATAAATTTAGTTCAATCAAGGAAGCATTAGCTATAACTTTAGTGTCTATCAATTTTCATAATCACAAAGAAAAAGAATGCAAACAAGTGAATGCAAAAAATTTCTTCGAAATAAAAATGTGAAGTAGGGATGACCACAAATTTAGCACATAATTATTATAGCTATTATAACTGCAGCTTTATTATGAAAACCAAGTACTGCAGCATCGAAGCAGTATGGCCCAAAAATCTAGCTGGAATATGTATTATAACTGCATGCAAGAGAGTGAACTTAGTGAAGTGACCCTTACCCATCATCAAGTACGAGATACTATTCCTACTTCACTCATGGCCATACTGCTTCGATGCTGCAGTACTTGGTTTTCATAATAAAGCTGCAGTTATAATAGCTATAATAATTATGTGCTAAATTTGTGGTCATCCCTACTTCACATTTTTATTTCGAAGAAATTTTTTGCATTCACTTGTATGCACTAGGCTTATCTAAGTGCTTTGAGGTAGCATGTATGCAGCTGCCTGCCACCATTACATGACTCTTAGCAATATCAAGCACTGAAGCCTATCAGCTACTTTAATTGCTCACTTGCTCACTGTCAAATGCTGCACATTGCTACAGATACTCAACAGCAAATGAAAATCGTTGAAGAATACTTGCTTGCTCGCTCGCTGTCAACTGAATGTTGAACATTGCCCTAGTTAGACAAAATAATTATGATGAAATCAAAAACGGGAAAGTACGGAGGGAATCCAAATCCCCCGGAATGTGAGGGATCCGGTGTCATAAAGTTTCGGGGACCCCCTATTTTAGGGACCCCCGTCCCCAAATCTATGTAGATGTGGGGATCCCCGTCCCTAAATCTACGTAGATATGGGGACCCCCGTCCCCATATCTACGGTAGATTTGGGGACCCCTATGTAGATATGGGGACCCCAGCCTGTTTTGTCTAGCAGGCTAGCAGAGGTGTAACTAGCAGTGTTTTGTGCATTGGTCAGGCAAATACTCCCACTGGTCAGCTAGGCTCTCCCCCATTAACTGTAACCTGAGTGGTATGAAGAATCTGGAGGTGTCGGTAGTCAAATTAGTAATCAAAATACTAAATTACTGAAGTTATGCAAACTGCATTAATGTTGTAGCTAGACTCTCCCTGAAGTGAGGCCATCAGGATGTGGAAGATGTGTTGGCTTGTATAAATGCCTGACCTGCCCCAGCACTACACCTATGTGCGATTGTTCAGTACTTTTGGAAATCCTTGGTAGCTAATGATGCAGTTATTGGCTTGCCTCTATAATACCTCAGTTATCATGATGCAGTGAACATGATGCAGTTATTGTGGGCTACTTGCTTGAAATAGTGTTGGCTATTTGAAGAGCTTTGGCTTTGGCTATTTGTATAACTATTAGCATGTGATAGGTGGGTTAGTTGTGCTATTTTGGGCAAAATAGGGTTCTGAAATTGCCCTTTCGTTGCCAAATTGTACTTGCTTTGCTCGCACAATTTTGGCAACCATGCATGGACTATTTCAGAACCCTATTTTACCCAAATAGCACTACTATTACTACTACTACTACTACTAATAATAATAATAAGTTAGACTCAGCTACCATACTTTGAGCAGCCACCCTAAGGCCAAGATCTAACATAAAAGGTGTGGATTTAACTATTACTGATGTCTATGTAGATTTGTGGATGAGATATCTTCTATAAACATACATTAGGGATGGGGTCCCTATATCTATTTGGGAGTCCCCATATCTACGGTAGATTTGGGGATGGGGGGTCCCTAAAACTACGGGGTCCCCAAAACTTTATGACACCGGTCTGCAGTAGAAACCATGCAGGCTCTCCTTTTCCGCCCCCACATTTCCCGTTTCACTGAGCTGTGAGAGCCTGGACGAGGCTAAATTTCTAGCATGACTTCCGGGGGCTCACCCATCAACCCTAATTGAGCGGTCAAATCTTGAACAAAGCAGTCACGCCCTCATCAGTTTTTTGATCTCCTGCAGTGAAGGTAGCGATTCTTGGACACCGGATGCGGCTACTTAGCTAGACTTTGATCTTCTCGAAGTACTCGAAGTATCTTTCTAATAAGGTCCTTTTCGTCAAAACAATCAACATAGGTAAAAAAGCCGTAGTGCAATTAGCTAGCTACATGCTGCCTGTAGCCAGATTATTAATGGGTACGTAGCTAGTGGATTTTAGCTTAGCTACAGGGATTTTCAGGTTGATTGACACAAAATTTGCCGACTGTGCAGAATTAAATTCGTGCTCGCAAAATTTAAGATCATTGCATTTATATGACAGTATATTGTGCTCGCTTGAATTTATCTTGCACATGTGCAAATTCTACTGGTCAACCAACCTGAAAATCCCTGTACACTTTTTTTGCCAGCTACAATAATTGTATAAGCAATAGAGTATTATATTATAGTAGAATCTGTTCCCACAAGTCAAGTGTTGGTTATTTTTATGACAACTCAAAAGAAAACAAAATGCATGCCTGGCTGCACGATTTGTTGGATGAAATATAATTCATTCACTCTAAAGGGCCAGGTCAGTACATGAACTCTAATAAAGGATGTGGTGATTTTACACTTGCCATTAATGTGTTTCCCTCTGTCATTAATTTTGTTTGCCAAAGCGCTTGCTCATTATTTATAATGTAACATACAAGAGTCATTTGGTGAAATTACTTCCAGGAGAATACAAGTTTAGGAGTTGTTGAGCACCACTAGCCCACCCCTCCACTGACAAGTCATGGGGTGCATAAATAGTAAACCGCAGGAGAAGAGTCCAAAAACCAACAGCGTACATTACACTCCCCCAACCACCTCAGTCCAAACACCTGCTCAGCAACCCTTCACTCAACAACCTTCCCAGCACAGAATATCTGTTGCCAGTGGTGGTGTCGACTCACGGAATGGGAGTGTTGGTTACAACCAGGGGCTCCCCAGTGTCCCCTCACCTCTCCCCGAGGACGATGGGTCCCTCTTTGTGGCCCGCTACGCCTACCAGGCCAGGACATCAGAGGATCTCAGTTTTGAAAAAGGAGAACAATTGAAAGTGAGTGTTAATCACAAGGACAGGTTCTGCATATGTAGGTTCTGTATACTTCTATTGTGTTGCATATCCTACTCACATGGACCTATGAATTGATTTAGTTGAAGGATGTGGAGTATTTCCCATCCCATACATGATGTGTGGGTATAACATGTTATAATGCCCTGTAGTCATAATATTGATGTGTATTCATTATCGTACAGCTATCCTATACCTATAGATATCCTCCCCTAGTGCAGGGTTCATTACACTTGTCCCAATCACAGGACATAGTATGCCAAGCATAATGTCATGGGATGGTGTGTTACTATAATATCATTACATGCCGTGAGTCACCAATCCCCAAGTTGATCCCATAATGGACTTACGACTCGTGTGTTACTTCAGAAGCATTCCATAAGAGTTTTGCGTTAGAGGCACTCCATTAGAGTTAACAGTTCTAGTAAGAGCTGTTTCACTCGGATTAGCTGTTTCACTTGGAGTAGAACTCGAGAAGTATACACAATGTTATATAGCACTGTCCAGAGCATTTCATTCAGTACGTATGTGGATCGACACTTGGTAAAGGGCTTTCTATGGAATGAATTATGGGAGTTGAACACTAATCTTTCTAGAAATAGGGCTGGATACTTCTCTTATGGTTTTATACTCCTTATTCATTATTGATCCAATTGAGTGGATTTCACTAATATGTGCATAAGGTATGCGGTGAACTGACATGCTTTTTGTGTGGTATGTGTGCACAAAGGCACTACTTGACTGCTGGAGCATGCATAAGTCATATCCCTCCTTGGTCCCTTGGGATACAAGCTTGTTGTGTCAGTAGAGAAGGTAGCAGCTACACGACCTTTCACTGGCTTCAGCATTCCATTCACATGTCTAAGCGTGCTCCTTTACTTGTTGCCAGCTATTGTGGTGTGTGTGTGTGTACAGCTTGAAGCCTTTTGTTGAAGTACATGATGCATCAATTCCTTGTGGTTTATTTTAGATCAAGTGTAGAGGAATGGGGAATCCAGAAACATTGGTCTGTGATTCATAATTATAAAAGCTGGCTACAACTACCATTTTTCATGCATATAAAGATAACTTCATGTATGAATTTGTGCTCTGCTGGATTGACAGTTTGATTAACAGCTGAAGAAACCTAAGAAATCTAGCTACTGAGTTCGACTTATTATTTTTTGATTGGCCACATTCTTGACTCTTACATAAATAAGGCTCTTACACGAGTCTTAATTGCACGTGCTTTACCTTTGGGGCTTTGCCCGTTTCCTCCTATTGGGTAACACGAGATCGGGGATCACAATATCACAATGGGTGACTCCTAGAATGTTGTTCTTGCTGTTTGTTTGTTTTCTGTTCTTTTATCACTATATTATAATCATGTAACCAAGCATTTGGAATTGTTCATGATCCTATAATTGGACTAGCTATGTAGCGAGGGGGGCTTCTAGTCTTCCTGAGATAATTTCATTGGTTAACTGGGACCCCCTCCTCCAGAGTAATAGTTGATGACCATCCTTCACCAACTAATCACTCTGTGCTTTGCAGGGATTGATATGTTTGTAGATAAAGTAAAGTTTTAAAATCTGTTCTGTTGCTTGGATGGGTATTGTAATAACTTAACAAAACCTGTTCTTGATTAAGTCGCAGTGGAACAAAACTAGTCTCAGAGGTTTGTGATTGTACATGTTATTTAACCAGAAGTGGGCACCTAAAGTAAAATACACTAATCAGTTCTTTGATTGAATAGTGTCTGTATGTATTGAGGTTCTGAAGTATCTTCCTCTACCCATTACTGGATAATATCATGTGATGCTTGTGATTCCAGGGCCAATTTTTGTTGACCTGACATTATCATAAATTTCAAACACCTGCTATAGCTAGCTGTAATCTCATGTCAGACTGTCCCTTACAGTCTCTGACATATGTACCCTCTCCCGATGCAGATCGTTGGTGGCATTGATGGGGATTGGTGGATGGCCCGCTCCATCACCAGCGGGAGAGAAGGCTACATCCCTCGGAACTACGTGACACCCGTGACTAGCTTCGAGGCAGAGGAGTGAGTTGTGATTAAGTAACCCTCACATGTACCTCTAATTATGATACTGTACACTCATGGAGTTAAGTACTATACTCATAACCCCTTACTCATCAAATTAAGAATTAATACTATTATTATATATAACCCTCTACTCATGGAATTATGAAGTACTGTCATAATGTCTTTTTACTAACCCTCCATCCAAATGTAATTAGGGGCTTGAGATCGAGTCAATGGGTTATAAACTTTCATGGTGGCATTTCCTATGAGATATACGTATTTGGGCATTGTACACATACTTAACTCCATACCTCATAGCACACAGATGAAGCAGTCATTATACTAACATAATTGGTGATAAACATTCAGCATAGTTGCTTACACTGTTTGCTGTATAAAGGTACATATAAATAATGCTGTCTGCATAAAGCAGAGTACAAAGTGCAGGGGTGCCTTGCCTTAACTTCTGACATTTCTATGGTAACATGATTATAGCAGTGTGTGCATAATTATGAGAAGCAACTTAATGTATTGGTTGATTGTTTCTAGTATCCTCCCACTGAACACTCTGTAATTCAAGAATAGGGTCACCCGGTACCCTTGCCAACCAATAATTGGCTCTGACAGCTTATGATACTCATAGTGGCAGCTGTACACATAATGAATAACGTGTCCTGTACATAGCCTCGTCCCCAGGTCCGAATTATGATTGTGGAGGGTCTGGTACGTGAAAATATCTAGAAACCATACTAAGTGTGGGTGTGTCCAAGGAAACACATTCCCATCGCAAACGTCACCATGACGAATCGGTGCTATGACCACCACGCACGAGCACATGGCCAGGCCTAAGAAAAGAAGAGGCATTGAGCTGCCACTGAATTTGAGTGTTGCTATACGCTTTGCTAGCCTAGCAGCAGATAGTATTGGAGCTGCTTATCGTTAGATAGTAAACTATCTAGTAGTCTAGATTTTGTTCATCCTTTTTGGATCATAATATAGATTGGCCTCAGAATTCTAGTAAGTCCTTGGTTGTATGGCCATAACGAAATGGTCATTTTGTTGTAGCGAACCAGCAGAAGTTCTTCTGAACACCTGGTCCTTTAGGTTGATCCTGTAGTCACTCCAATCCATAGCCTAAATGCGCGGGCAGGGTCATAATGCTTTCATGCACTGCCCACGCCCAATTAGACGGTTCTATCCCCCTGTGACTTCACGTACCAGGCCCTCCACAATCATAACTAAAAAGAGGGCCTGGGAGGACGACGCTGTACACTTAACAAAGTGTCCTGTATCCTGTGCAGGCAACTGTACACTTATGATATACACGTCCTGATAACTTGTCCTGTTGTGGCAGGTGTAGGTGTACGTAGTTATGGTAACATGTATGACTCTGTTGGCCAGTACATTCAAATGACTCGAGAGATAATGCCAGCCAATCAGATATTTTCATGGTAACAATTTCCTGTTGGTCATTAAAAATAGATCCATGGGACATGCTCAAGTAGGTACAAACAACCTCTCAGTAGGTACAAACGACCTTATTACATGTTCAGTAGGTACAAACAGCCTCTCAGTAGGTACAAAAACCTTATTACATGCATCACTTTTATCTTTATAATCATTTTGGTCAGATGATATGGTGTATGATGTCGTAGCATTCTTAATTACCCTCTGTCTGTTGAGTTCAGATTGATTCAGAAGCAGTACATCAACCTTTGTACTTCCAGTGTCACAGTGGTTGCAGTCAACCACTTGATCGGTCCCTTGCATCACATGCTTCAGGCTATGATTTGTGTGTGCATGTGTGAAACTGCAATTTTCTAATTTGCACACAGTTCCCCCATGATACAGTGCTTTGCAAGTTGGTTGGCACTCAGCTCTACTTTCCACTCTGCCAGTTGTACACCTAAGACAACTATGAATAACTAACTTAGCTCTACATACAATTACTTTAACAGAATGCTACAACTGGTGAGTGGGAAGTCAGCAGAGTGCCAACCAACCTGCAAAGCACTGTACACAGCTATCTCTAACTCACATTGACCCCCTTCGACTGAATACTGATCCCCTGACTGTTATAACCCATTGTTAATAATGTTGACCCCATAACCCCCTGTTAGTAATCTCGACCCCCTGACTAGTAATCTTGGCCTCCTGACTGTTTATATTTTTGACTAATGTTGCACTTATGATGGAGAGTTTTTGAACAGAATGTCATCAGTTGCTATGCCTATGTAGCTGCGAGTGGAAGTGCTGACTGAGTAACTAAATTCAGGATGGGCCTGTGTCTGGGCCTGATCATGAATACACTGGAACCCCTCAATGTGGACTCCCCCAAATTTGCAAATGAACCCCCTATGTACTTGCTACACTTTTCCAGCTAGGGGTGAACGAAGCAAGCCCCACACTAGCGAGTTGGCTGTATGTTTTAATATTTACAGTTTGTTGTTGTTGTTTTTGTTTGTTTGTTTATTGTTGTTTATTTTGTTTTTTTTTTGTTTTTGTGATGACCTTGGGTAAGCTCATAATGCTTGCATTTCCCTAGTAGGAGATTATGTAGAGCCAAGGGGTCATGAACAGTCAGGGAGTCAACATATTGATAACGGAGGATTGTGACTGAGATGATTTTTTAAAAATCTGGGATGTTACTCTATGCCACTTGAGTCAGTCTTAAAGGTATAGAGTTATCCTGTTTCCACGGTGATACATACACCCTGCTCAGTTACACATACTTGGAATTACACTGCCCATACTAGATCAACAAAATACTCTCTTCACCGATCAAGTCTTCCCTACACTCACTGCCCATACTAGTACTCTCTCCCTACACTGGAACACTGCTCACATTAAGTGTAACAGTCGAATCATTGCCCCATACTAATATAGAAAGTTCATTAAGTAGCAAATTAATAATAATTTAAGCATAAGTGGTATGTAGACGGCTTCTCATGTTTTTTGATGTTTTTCGATGTTTAGTGGAGATGTCCGGCCAGATGTGATGCGGTATTGTTGACACATTCTGGATGTCCTCAAGTACACAGCTTTATATAATGAAAGTGTTATCAAGTGGACAGTCCTCGGGTACACAGCTTTGTGTGTTATCAATTGGAATCTGTTATGAACCTATAGTCACCCTCTCTTCCCATTAACAGGAAGATTAGCACCATGGTGATGAATAAACAGGTTTATGTACTAATTCAGGCAGCCATTGTTTTAAGAGACCACACAACAAGGTGCCACAGTGACAAGAGTCGTTGGTTTAGAGCACAGCGTCCCAAGATATGTTACATACTCTTGTTGGGGGTCATTGGTTCAGAGCAATAGGACAGGCACTAGTGATATGCTATGCACACACTACAAGAATAGGAGGTTGTTGGAAGGTCGTTGGTTTGGAGGAATCCATACATGCATACATACATACATACATACATACATACATACATACATACATAGCTACATACATACATACATACATACATACATACATACATGCCACATTCATAGATACATAACCAATTGCTCTTAACCAATGACCCAATCCAATTCACCACAGCTACGTATGTATGTATGTATGTATGTATGTATGTATCCAACGTGCATAGCATAAGGGATCCCAAGTTGTTACAACTCTGTGTGTGTCACTCCAATACACAGTTGTAGGGTGTGGTCTATGCAGTTGTAGGGTGTGGTCTATGCAGTTTTAGGGTGTGGTCTATGCAGTTGTAGGGTGTGGTCTATGCAGCTGTAGGGTGGGTCTACATGTATGGGTGGTGTAGTGTGCAACATGTGCTGTGGTGTGTACATCATTCATGGCCTGTGTGCAGAGGTGTTGGAAGCAAGATTCGCCAGGCCCGAAATTGAAATGTAATCCCACAGACCACTGAAGCTCTACAATTTGTTATATTTGAGCATCTTTCTTTTGTTTTTGATTGATAGCTACTTGATAATTAACCTTCTTTTCTCAAAATATTGGTCAGGCCTGGGCCTGACTGGCCTGACCTGTTCCACTGCCTATGGTGTGTGTACATGGTTGTACATGTATCATGGCCTGTACATGTTTGTACTGTGGTGTGGTGTGGTGTGGTGTACATGACATGTGGATGTACGTGGTTGTACTGTGGTGTAGTTGTACATGTATCATGGCCTGTGCATGTAGCTATGTGGTTGTATATGTATCATGGACTGTGCATGCATGTATGTGGTTATACTCTGGTGTTGTATTATGGCATGTGCATGTATGTGGTTGTACTGTGGTGTAGTTGTACATGTATCATGGCCCTTGCATGTAGCTATGTGGTTGTATATGTATCATGGACTGTGCATGCATGTATGTGGTTATACTCTGGTGTTGTATTATGGCATGTGCATGTATGTGGTTGTACTGTGGTGTGGTTGTATATGTATCATGGCATGTGCATGCATGTGTAAGATGCACTGCAAAGATTGGACAGAGACTTTCACTTTCACACAATCACTTTCTTGAATGAGAAACCATTGCAAAGTCATCTCAAGTAGCTTGGTGATATTTTTGTTGATTGGTCATGTGACTTTTTCTCTTTGATGTATTTGTGTGCGTGTGTGTGGGGTGGAGGAGTGTCCTGAAGTCTTACCACATGAACAAATAGTAGCACACAGCCCCTCCCACTCGGACACTTCTATGTACCCCAATAGCAATGATTTATCCTCTCTCCCCCTTTGTTGCCTTTTGCAGCTGGTATTTCGGGGACATCCCCCATAGAGAGGCCGAGAAGTGGTTACTATTTGCTGGGAATGTCAATGGGACATTCTTGATTCGCACAAGTTCCAGTCAGAAGAATTCTCTGTCACTGTCAATTCGTGATGGGGAAGGGATCAAGCACTATCGTATAAGAAAGTTGGATGATGGAGGATACTTCATAGCCAGCAGAGTCACCTTCAGAACACTGCAGGTATGAAGGGGGGAGGGAGGGGGGAGGGGGGAGGAGACCAACACGAGGGTACTTTAGAGCCGTAGCAATTATGTATGTAGTACTGTTGTGTGTTGTGCGTGTTTTATATGAAGGACGAGGGTGAACATGTTGGGAACTTGTCTGTACTTTATATGAAGGACGAGGGTGAACATGTTGGGAACTTGTCTGTACTTTATATGAAGGACGAGGGTGGACATTGGGAACTTGTGGTACTGTTTGTAAATATGTGATGAGTGGTATGGGAAGTGTGCTGACTGGTGGATGTTTTGTGTGGCTGATTCAATGGGTAATGGTGTGGGTGAATGGAGTGGTATGTAGATATGTAAACATTGGAGTATAAAATAGAAGGAAACATGTTTCACATTTAGAGGGGGCATATCAAGAGAGGTGTGAGGGGAGTATATCAGGAGAGGTGTGAGGGAAGTGTATCAAGAGAGGTGTGAGGGGAGTGTATCAAGGTGTAGCCAGCGGGTCTAGAAAGAAGAGAGGTGTGTGGCTGGTATATCATATTATATTGGGCCATACATTTTCTGCCTTGTAATTGTTTGTGTTATAAAGATCTGTGTAACTCCATTAGCTATAAGAGTGGCTAGTTAGTATCCTTGAAAGACATGAGGTGTAACTGTATTATGTGAAACTTGATCCATTGTTTACTAATTCAGATCAGGCACATTCTTCCGTACAAAGTTGAGACAATATTGACCACTGTTTTGCTGATCATTTTGTGTGTGTCAAAGAGTCTCCTGAGACAAATAAACAGCCCCGAGTTTGTACACAATAGGGGGTAATTGATTCCATTGACTCATTTATAAATCAGCTGAATGTGTGTGTGCTTTTGGAGGTCGTATTTTATATCGGCATGAGGATAAGTTCCCCAGTAGTAACATAGCGATGAATTCTCTTGTACTAACATTGCTTAATCTAGTACCAAGTGGTAACCGAGCAACCTCTCTGACTCCAAGCTATGCCTGATGTGATGATGCGTGTTTCCAAACAGCATGATTCCACCGGTACTGATCAGTTCATTCACAGTGTTCCTATGACACCAATCAGTTCATTCACAGTGTTTCCTACAAAGCAATATTTGCAAGTAACATCCTGGACATGATATAATTAAGAATCCTATGGCTTGACTGTTGGAATTTCCTGGATGTGTTTTTAATAGATTTCCTTTTTTAAAAATAATTTTACGTACCTTATAATAATGTTGCAGGATTTGGTTCAGCACTATATGGAGGATTCAGATGGATTGGCACATCAGTTGGTTACCCCATGTCCCCGTATCAATATGCCTCGTACTGTCGGACTCTCGTACAAGTGAGTCTCTTATACTTAATGATAGGACCACTCACCCCATTACACTAATGATAGGACCACTCACCCCATTACACTAATGATAGGACCACTCACCCCATTACACTAATGATAGGACCACTCACCCCATTACACTAATGATAGGAAATTGACACCCTGTAATTAAAGCTAGACTAGAGAATACACTCACCCATTGCAATGGCACTCACCCATTACATTAATGATAGGAAATACCATTCCCCATTACACCCATTGCACTAATGATGGGAGATGCCCATAATATATCATACCTTCATAGGTACTAGGTTCAGTAAACCCCTCGTTCCAGAGATTACCCTTTACCATGTTTGATATACTCACCTGCTGCAGAGGTGAGTGGGAAATAGATCGATCAACTCTCCAGTTCGATAAGAAGCTTAGACAAGGAAACTTCTGGGAGGTGTGGTCTGGACTATGGAATGAGTCGACTCCTGTGGCCATAAAAACGCTCAAGACAGGTAACAAGTATTTTGATGACTCTTTGCAGGGATTAGTACAGAGGTCGTAAACCTAGAGCCCCCAACCCCCCACTACAATAAATTGATACTATTGGGAACAACATAGCTAGGAGACTGAGTCACAGGAAAGTTTAATATGCATGTCTTGATGACAATAAGAATTCAGGATAGCAAGTGCAAAATTAAAGTATAGATAATAAGCTCCTAACACAGATCTGACATGTCATCCATACAATTCTCTCTCCCCCCAAGCAAAAAATCTCTGCTTTGCCATTATAAATTCCACCTACAGTAGGAGTTAGATTGGCAACATGTAAACAAACTCCCGAGAGTTACATACAGTATGATTTACCAACCTCTTCTGTTTACCAGGCACAATGGAGGTGAAGGACTTTGTGGCAGAGGCCCAGGTGATGAAGAAGATCCAGCATCCCAACCTGTTGCAGCTGTATGCTGTGTGCACGCTGGAGGAGCCCATCTACATCATTACAGAGCTGATGAAACATGGCAGTCTCCTCGAGTACCTCCGACATGGATCAGGACAGTCCCTCACCATGCACCAGCTCATCGACATGATTGCTCAGATTGCTTCTGGTAAGTGAAATAATCATGTGACAATCATTTGACATAATCATGTAACATAATCATGTGACATCCCAGATGGAAATTGATTAGCTACTGTATAACGCAAAAAATTTATGGGGTTAAATTTTCATGCTCAAAAAATTAGTGTGCAGCATATAAATTCCTTGTTCCAAACCACAAAAAATTAGCCCCACAAAAATATCCCACAAAAATTAAATTTCTTGCTCTGCCTCAGGAAATGATAATTATAGAAACCTGAAAAACCACAAAAATTAAATACCAAAACTCATGATACATACTGACCCTATACCCCCCAAATAGGTATGTGTTACTTGGAGGAGCATTCGTACATCCACCGTGACCTTGCTGCTCGCAATATCCTGGTTGGCGAAGGCAATGTCTGTAAAGTAGCAGACTTTGGCCTAGCCCGTGTCATCAAGGAAGACATCTACATCCCTCGGGAAGGAACAAAGTTCCACATCAAGTGGACAGCTCCTGAAGCCGCCCTCTACAACCGCTTCAGTATTAAATCCGACGTCTGGTCGTTTGGGGTGACAATATCAGAAGTGATAACAAAAGGGGCCATGCCGTACCCGGGGATGAATAATCGACAAGTTTTAGTGGCTGTGGATCGAGGGTATCGCATGCCCTGTCCCGAAGGCTGTCCTGAAGCCCTGTACAACATTATGGTGAGCTGTTGGAAGTCAGAGGCCAATGATAGACCTACGTTTGAATCCTTGAAAGCATTGCTGGAAGACTACTACGTATCGGCAGCTGAAGGTGCATATCAAGACACTGAGCAATAGAGCTTTATCTTCTCCTGTGTTGTGTTTATTTGTTACTTATGTCATTTTTTAAATCTCTGTTCTTTAATATGGGGCAATGTTCAACATTCAGTTGACAGCGAGCGAGCAAGCAAGTATTCTTCAACGATTTTCATTTGCTGTTGAGTATCTGTAGCAATGTGCAGCATTTGACAGTGAGCAAGTGAGCAATTAAAGTAGCTGATAGGCTTCAGTGCTTGATATTGCTAAGAGTCATGTAATGGTGGCAGGCAGCTGCATACATGCTACCTCAAAGCACTTAGATAAGCCTAGTGCATACAAGTGAATGCAAAAAATTTCTTCGAAATAAAAATGTGAAGTAGGGATGACCACAAATTTAGCACATAATAATTATTATAGCTATTATAACTGCAGCTTCATTATGAAAACCAAGTACTGCAGCATCGAAACAGTATGGCCCAAAAATCTAGCTGGAATATGTATTATAACTGCATGCAAGAGAGTGAACTTAGTGAAGTGACCCTTACCCATCATCAAGTACGAGATACTATTCCTACTTCACTCCCTTGGCCCTTGATCATGGGAGTGAAGTAGGAATAGTATCTTGTACTTGATGATGGGTAAGGGTCACTTCACTAAGTTCACTCTCTTGCATGCAGTTATAATACATATTCCAGCTAGATTTTTGGGCTATACTGCTTCGATGCTGCAGTACTTGGTTTTCATAATAAAGCTGCAGTTATAATAGCTATAATAATTATGTGCTAAATTTGTGGTCATCCCTACTTCACATTTTTATTTCGAAGAAATTTTTTGCATTCACTTGTTTGCATTCTTTTTCTTTATGATTATGAAAATTGATAGACACTAAAGTTATAGCTAATGCTTCCTTGATTGAACTTAATGATCAAATTTTATAGTATTTCATTCTGTTCAGGGAGGAGAGTTTGAAGGATGATCATCTGCAGTGTAATGGAGTACTGAAAGGAGTGAACATTTTAAAAAGTGAACAGCATTAGCTAATTGTTACATATGTGATCACTGAAATAATTATTGAGATGGTACGTATGTCTTGCTTGAGGGAGGAGTATGGGGAGTTTATGCATTTGGTGTAGTGATCATAATAGTGGATGCCATCAAATGGCCACATCCTGTGCAGGTGTTATATGAGGAGAACTGCTATTAATTGCCCCACCCCTTTTATGAGGTAATATCACGAAGATTTTTTTTCATACGAGGCTGCAGCACATTATAGATAGCCCAGCTACTTAACCAAGAAATTTTTTACGCTCACTTGTTTCTATCCTTTTTCTTAGTGCTTGAAGTTGAATGAGGGAGGCTACAGTACAGTACTATACAAAGCCAGCTCTACATAAACCTCTTTTGTAGGTACATACAGTGTCTCTGGTTGAAGAATTTGTTTAGCTATTTAAGTTTTGTTGATATAAAACTTTACAGCAACAGCAATGTAAATGACATGTACACGGCATGGTGAAGTGAGCTGACTACACTACAGCAAAGTACTGGCTATAATGCTACTATAGGATGAGCAACTGTACTGTAATTCAGCAAGGAGTGACTGGAACATCATCAGATAATAAATGAAGACCTTGGCTATAGCTAAACTTAAGCTTACGTGGCTCCGCCCATAAGCCCCGCCCCCTTCAAAATGGCGTAGAAACATTAGGAACTGCTTCGCTCGCTCGCCGATTGAATAATTATGTTACACGAACATACCCTAGTTAATTTTCTGTATAATTCACGGTGGCCGTGTATGTTGCTATTTATTAATAGCCTGCGCAGTGTATCTAAGCTTGATGAAGCACTCAAGTCTGGTGACTTTGCCTTTCTAATGAACAATTTCGATGGTGATTCTGAATCTCTTTTGAGTAACGATGTGGAAAAAACTCATGAGCTTACTGAAATAGCACACTCAGTCCTGAGAAGGAGAGATCTAGAATTGCATCTTCAGGTCACTCATGCTGGGCTAATAGCTGAGTATCAAAAGGCAGTTGAGGACTATCCTCAGAATCCATGCTGTAGCTGTCAGCAGTTACATCAACGCAGAAACGTAACCAAAGTTAATTTCTCAAATAAATTGGGAAACACTGTGTGGCCTGCGCTGAAACAGTTTATGTTAAGAGATAACAAACAAGCTGCAGATGAGACACATTTCATGTGCAACTACTGTAAATCTAGTATGAAACGTGATAAAATGCCACCACGTTGTGTGCTCAATGGTTTAGAGGTAATTCCCATGCCAGAAGAGCTGAAAAATTTGGATTGCTTGAGTAAGCAGTTCATTCAACGTGCCAAAAGTTACCAAACTGTTGTTAGGTTAGGCACTTACACAAATAAAGTACCCATATACAACTCATTACAGGCATGCAAGGGTACGATGTTCTTCCTTCCTTAGATCAGGTTAACCAGCCAGTTACATCTCTAGCCAGTCCTGAACTCTATAGCATAGTCAATGGTAAGCCTACCACCAACAAAATGGTGTGGCACAGCCTTGTGAATGTCAAAGACATCAAAGGAGCTGTAGAGAAGCTCAGACAAATCAACTGGCTTTACAAAGATGTAGATGACAGTTCTCTAGACACAACACTCAAGGAAGTTGTAGAAGTAGTAAGTAATGCTTCTAGCACTATGCTTGAGAAAGCTTCAGATAATGACATATCTGGATTGCAGTGTTACACTATAAGAAATTTGAACAAGCTGAATACTGATTCTGACATAGAACAGTATAAGCTTTTACACGTTGAGGAGGAACCTTTAGACAATTGTCATAAGTTCCTTGACGTTATGTGTTTTCCAACACTTTTCCCAGATGGAAAGTTTGGAAAGTATCACCCTCGCAGTGTGAAAATTTCCCACAGCGAATATATAAAGTCCCGCCTCTTTAATAAAGACCCTCGATTCAGAAAGGAGCCTCGCTACATATTTTACTTGCTTTGGCAGAAAGAAATGAGGGAAATTTCAGCAGGTGTTTACAACCTACTGAAATCTTCAAATCACAGTCAATGACAGTTGGCAACTTATTGGACAAGGTGGGAGCAAATCACGAACACCTGAAATCCAATTTATCCACTATGCTTCAGTCAGTCCGTGGCACAAAGCAGTATTGGTATGTACGGCAGAGTGATCTGAGGTGTATGGTACGCGAATACGGTTCACCAACTCTC
The DNA here is from genome assembly GCA_963924555.1 of Crambe crambe. Lineage (NCBI taxonomy): Eukaryota > Metazoa > Porifera > Demospongiae > Poecilosclerida > Crambeidae > Crambe > Crambe crambe. The sequence continues at coordinate 2,611,979 of OZ004592.1, forward strand.
TTCCTCACATTCAGCTGTGCCGAGTATGGATCTTATGACATTGTAAGCTATCTCAGGTCTTTAAATGATGTGCCTGATAACTACAATATAGGAAAGCTATGCACAGAGGACCCTGTTTCTGTCTCTAGGCAGTTTTCGCACAAATTTCATGCTTTCTTCCAAAAAGTGTTGATCAAAGGTGAGGTTTTGGGCTGTGTAGACCATTACTTTTGGAAAAAAGAGTACCAAGCACGTGGTGCTCCCCATTTCCATGTGCTTTTGTGGATATGTGATGCACCTGTGATTGGTAAGGACGATCCAGACAAAATCCCTGGATTCAGGAAAGAATTACTTGCCACATCCCAGAAAAGGAAAGTAATCCTGAACTGAATTCACTGGTCACGAGATACCAAATGCACAAGTGCAGTGCTTACTGCAGACGACGAGTCAAGCATGGTTCTATCTATACAACCACTTGCAAATTCAATTTTCCTCGTGAGCCCTGTGAAAATGCAGTGCTACATTGCGTGGAAGAAAAGCTCAAAAAGCGCCAAAAAATTTATCAACTCCCACGGACAGAGTCCGAGACAAGGGTGAATGATTACAATCCCCTTCTTTTGTTGCTGTGGAAGGCTAACATTGACATACAGTTTGCGGCCGAGTCCTCCTTGGCTCTCAGCTATTATGTCACTGCCTATGTCACCAAAGCTGAAAGAAGCACCTTGCAGGAAGTATGGAATGAGGTAAGTGATAACAAGAGTGTCTACAGTCGCTTGTGGACCTTTGGTGTGAGAGCCCTTTGCTCTCGAGAATGTGGCTTGTATGAAGCCAGCGATTTATTAATAGGTGATCACCTATGTGAAAAATCGACCACTGTGAAGTGGATCTGTGTCAAGATGCCTCACAAGAGAAGTCGCAGGTTGAAAAACCATAGTGTGTTGCAGGAAATTGCAGACAACAATCCAGAGAGCGAGGATATCTTTGAGGATGACCTCTTCAATACCCACTATCCCAAAAGACCAGCTGATCTGGAGGATGTCTGCCTGCATGACTTTGTAGCTAATTATGATTGGTACAGCAAGGATCGAAAGGGTGATAGAATTTACAGGAGGCTGACAAAACCTAGACTTGTGAATCACAAGCTCTATGATCCAAACAAAGAAGAGGAGAGGGAAGACTTCTATTATTCCCTCATACTTCTTTTCATTCCCTTTAGAAATGAGGCTTCCTTGCTCCAGGAGAATGAAAAACCAGAGGAAGCATTCAACCGCCTCTTACCTTCCAATGAGAGCTGCTCAGAGTATCACTCTAGATTGCAGAAGATACTAAAAGCACGGGAGGCTCTGAAGAAAATCAATGATGCAAGAGAGGCAAATGAGGGAACCAACAAGGAAGATCATGACGAACCAGAGTTGCTAGGTCAGGCAAAGTCAGTAATGCTGGATGCATTGCACATGAATGCCAAAAAGCCTGATAAACTCACCTTACAAGAAAGAGTCATGATGTTGAATTCTGATCAGAGGAGGATCTTTGAACGTGTAAAGGACCACCTCCTTCATCAAGTACAGCATGAAGCTGACGAATGTCATTGTGAATTTGAACCACTTTGCATGTTCATAAGTGGTGTCGGAGGAACTGGCAAATCGTTTCTCATTGAAGCTCTGAAACAGCTCATAGATGGCATTTGGACGTCTGATGATTTGACGTGTGCAGTTGCTGCACCTACTGGTTTGGCTGCCTTCAATGTTGGTGGAGTAACCATCCATAGGCTCTTTCAATTGCCTATAGAACATGAAGGCAAAGAGGCTGGTTACTGGTCTCTTTCAAAAGCCTCACAGAAAATAATGAAGACCGTGCTTCGTGGTCTCAAAATGATTATTGTAGACAAGTGTCCATGGTTTCCAGTCTCAACCTTGCATACATGCACCTGAGACTCGAGGAACTATTTGGTGGACACAGTTGGTTCGGTGGGGAAAATGTTATATTTGTAGGTGATTTGCTTCAGTTGCAGCCTGTTAACGGTAGTCCTGTGTTTGAAATGATATCCAAAAAATCACTATGCCACAAACTTGGCTGCACAACATCTGTGAACATATGGAAAAGTTCCATCCAATATGATGAGCTCACCATCAATGAGAGACAAAAGAAAGACAGGGAGTTCTCACAAATGCTGGACAGCGTGAGGTGAGGTTCTCCAACTGAGGAAACACTATGCACACTCCAAGAACGTGTTACTGACCGTTCTGTACCTGAACTCTTTCGTGATCTTAAGAACTCAGACATGAATCCTGTCTGTCTTTTCCCCACCAGAGAGCAGTGCGACCGAGTCAACAATAAAATGCTTGGAAGCCTGGACTCAGAAATATTGACGAAGTTGATGAAACAAAGAGCAAGAGCAAGTGGAACAAGAACTAAACAAATACTGCAATAACACAAAAACTAAACAAAGACTGCAATAACACTGCAGGATTAGAAGCAGTGCTGAAACTAGCTGTTGGTGCACGTGTCATGCTGAGACGTAACATTAACATAGAAGTAGGTTTGGTCAATGGAGCCATTGGCACAGTTATAGCAATCTCAGCAAGATGTATCTCTGTTCAATTTGACCACATCAATGATCCATGTGATATTGAAAAGGTAAAGACAAAGTTCATGGTGATGAAGAATTACTTTGTCTACCGTGAGCAATTTCCCCTTATCCTTGCCTATGCAGTTACAATTCACAAATGCCAAGGTTTATCCTTGGACTGTGCTATCATAGACTTATCAAGCAAGGTATTTGCTGATGGTATGGCTTACGTAGCACTCTCAAGGGTGAAATTGCTTCTTGGGTTGCACCTACGTAATTGCTCTGGACAAAGACTCAATCAGGGTCAATAGGAAAAGCATCATGGAAATCAATAGACTGAGGGAAATGTATAGAAAAGACCTTCCTCTGTATGATGTGCCAGCACCAAGAACTCGCTCCAAGCGCAAGCTCACTGGTACTTCTGAACAAATTGAGCCCAATGCTAAGAAGAGAAGGGTTGACAACCCAATCCTGTTGACTCTCAGCTGGAACAAAGGGTATGGCCTTTCAAATTTCATTCAGTCGATGAGCAATGGCAGCGCAACGCTTGTGCCTCCCTTGGTCTCCAGTTTGAAAGAAGCAATGGAGCGAGTCCAGGTAGTGGCAATTTGCCTCTCACTTGTCCAGACAAGAATAAAATTAAGACAATAGTTGGAGACAGAAATTGCATGTTTCGATCTCTATCTTACATTATCATGGGTTCACAAGCCCAACATGAGAGGCTACGTAAAAAAATTATTCAGCACATGCATGATATTGCTCCCCTTATTATAGGACATATCAGGGGCCGTTCTCAAGATAGATACACCACTGTTGGGGAATACATACAGGGCAGTGGAATGGACAAAACTGGTGTGTGGGGCACTGATATTGAATTACTAACCCTTGCCCACTTACTAAAAACATGCATATTCTCTTATGACACACAAAGAGACACCTGGGATAGGTTCAAACCTAGCAGCATAGACAAGACAGTGAAAACAGACTTAGCATCAAATTCCCTGTATCTAAGACACCCACAAGCTCATTATGAGGTTGTTCTTGCTGTTGAACCTTTGAAAAATTCAAACCCACCTCAACCCAATGAACCAGATGAAAAGAAAGCAGACCATAGCAGTAGTAACAGCATTCCCACAAGCAATCACATAGATGGAAACATAATATTACAGGAGGAGTGGCCAGAGTGTAGATTCCATTCAGTGGACAAAGAGTGGCAAAAAGTTGCATGCAGTGTACTAAATATTCCATATCATTGCAAAAATGGATTAAGTCAGGGTGGTTCCAATGTAATTCTGACACGTCCAGATAAGATACAAAAAATTATAGCAGATGGCAATTGTCTGTTTCGGTGTCTTTCCCACATAGTAACGGGAACTCAAAGACATCATGTAGCTGTACGTTTGGCCATAATAGAACACTTGCAAAGAATTCCTGGGTTCTTGGGCACCTATGGCTATAAAAGTGTCAAGGACTACTTGAATAGAACCAATATGGACAAAATAAACACTTGGGGTACTGATATCGAAATGTTTGCTTTTACACATTTGCTAAATACTCCAATATATTCATTTGTTAAGAATTTAAATGATTGGCATAAATATCCCCCCTCCCAGATAAATTTAACCATGTATGATGATGTCACATGTGATGATGTCACACAAAAGGAGATTTCATTCTGAACACTTTGAAGTTGTACGCTCAGTCTTATAATTGCTTGAATACCTTCGTTATTATGATTGTGTGTCAGTGCTACTTATTACACAAAGTATACTTGGCAATTATGCCAGTTATACAGCATCATCATGTATAGCCTGCTGCGTATAAGCACCAGGAGCAACACCACAATGGCACTTCCCAGCCTATTTATATGATTGAAGGAAGAAGTACTGTAGAGAAGGATAATGATTACAACAGTGCAGGGGGGTGCCACTTGAAACATTGGGACACAGCTGGAAGTAAAAAGATGGTGTTGCATAAAGAATGGCATCATTATAGTGTACTGGCGCACATTAACACATAGGCCAGATGTCATTCACTTCCAGCTTAACTACATGTACTATGTATGGATATGGAAGTCCCAACGAGCACTGATCCTTTCTCTGTATAGGCAACAGTACTTAACACAGACTCACAGGCTAAAAAATTTGGTGCCACTGTATGGTAACATACAGTACAAGTTAAAATCAAACTATTCGTGCAAAATTTAAATAATTTTATTTCGCATTTAAAGTTTGTGCTCATGCACATCAAGTAACTCGGGTTTACAGCTATAGCTAATGCATTTTTACTGTTCTTCAGTGTTTAATCTTTCAGGCTTCAAAATTATATTTTATAAGAATACAGGGTAAGCAGTCATAGCAGCTACATCTTACTGTTTCCTGAGAAAATCCAACTTCATTTTATAGCTATTAGTCCTATGGAGGGTCATGCACGTCAAGGTTTGCAGCTGGCTATTCATGCAAAAATGCAAGGCATTGTCATGTCAGATTCAGTTGTTCTATCAGAAACGAAATTTAATTGTGCGAACATTTTGATTTTAACTTGTACATATGAATTAAAGCAGAGGGCAGTGAACTTGACTGCTCTGACAGTGATTAGAAGAGTACTGAGACAATTTTATAAACCTGAATGTGTTCTATGTACTTGGTTACACCATGCTGAAGAGCTCCAAATAGAGCGAAACAGTCCAATTGCCACTTTCCTCTTTAACAAAGAGGGGCAATCAATCACACCATGCTTATAATGTATGCTGTGTGGTCGATTGTCCATGGTTACCAAGTACAAAATTATATTTCATACCCCACATGCGCTGCATGCAGTGGAGGAGCAATTTGTCATAATAATAGCCATGTCTCCTCAAAGTTTCATGATCTTATATATGTAGCTAGTCCACCCTTTGACATGTAGCTACCAAGGACTTAAGCAGGGGAGCTAGTGCTAAAAATTTAATTTAAAAAGAGAGAAAACAAGTAAGGGAAAAAACATTTTTAAAAAATGAAAGGTGATGTAGAACAGTGTACAAAAAAATAAAGAAACAAGGGAAGAAATTGTGGAAAGAAAAAGGTTTGGCTTATTATCATCCCTACATCAAGCCTATGAATGGAATTATTGTAGCTAATTGACATCTACCATAATAGCTACTGGCATCTGACTATAATATTGAAACCTCCCTAATAGTAGAATATTAGAGGCTCTCCTCTTTCAGAGGTGAAAATCTATTAGCAGTCACTCTTAGCACGTTTCAGGTTGTTGAGACTGTCCTTTCAGTACCCTTTATCAGAGGTTGAATTGTGAGCACCAAGTACATACAGTGAAATGAGTGTGTACATTCAATTGTACCAGTGAATTAAATGAATCATGAATTATGCAATTGTCCATAGTTATGCAGCCTTTTTGGTAATGAAATCAATTTAGTGGGAAAATTGAATGAATAGATGGGAAGGTGTGATGACTGTACATATACTCCATGTAATCAAGAGTATAGATAGGACATTATTGTACAGGAAGAGAAGGTGGAGGAAGAGTACAAGGTAGGGGAAGAGTATAATTATAGCTTGAATAGTCAAAGTAGCTAGCTAGCTACAATAATTCCATTCATAGGCTTGATGTAGGGATGATAATAAGCCAAACCTTTTTCTTTCCACAATTTCTTCCCTTGTTTCTTTATTTTTTTGTACACTGTTCTTTGTCATCCCTACATCATCTTTCATTTTTTTTAAATGTTTTTTCCCTTACTTGTCATAACTTCAATTACATTCCAATTCTGTTCAGGCAGTTCCATCCAGCCATCAGCTCTGAGGCATGTGAGTGGTTCAGATCAGTTCTTGCAGTATGATAAAAATACAACTGTAGGACATAATATTATATTCAACCAATGCTACAATCTGTTCGTATACAACCTTCTGCATACTGAGTTGGGGCATATATATTTTGGAATCATAGGAGTGAATTTGTGTGGGCAAAGCAACATCAATATTATAATAGATCTATACTCTGGTCTTTTAATGAGAATGCTATTTTACTATACAGACAGTAAGCATAATGATATAACAACTGAATGCAATCTACATGTTAAATCCAATGGTTTTCAATATTTACCACTTTCACCGTCGATGGAAGAATACCTGAGCAGAATGCCTAGTAAGCTCCCAATATGGAAAATTCCAAGAGGACTTGCTTTAGTGTTAACACAGCAAAATTTTAATGCAAATGTGGATATCAGTATACCACCACAAAGTATGCCTTCGAGTCATGTCTCGGCTCTAGTTGTTTTTGTTAATGGTGTTACTAGTTCTCTCGTTTCTTTCCAAGGGCTTTCATATGATTACTGCAGAAAACCAAGATCATATTACCAATTAAGTCTGAGCGTACTTTATTATGAAACTCCTGACTTCAACACTACTTTCAATGAGTCCAATGTCATTAAATCTCTGATAATCAAAGACACCTCATTTTTTCTAAACTTGTACAATGATAGAACTGTGGATCCTGGATTTTTGGCATTGCTGCAAGTGATCAAGATTTCAGGCAAACTATCACACCAGATTGCAATGGAAAATATTTCCTGGTGTTCTGTATATTTGCCAAATCTTGACTGTGTAACATATCAACTTTATTCCACACGGTTATACCTATTTCATGTGCAAACCTTTAAAGAGGCACTTGGAAACTTGCATATGAATATGGTCAATGTGCATATGAGTAAAAGTTACCGAGATACATCACCTCTTAGTGCTTCAAGTTCAGTAAATTTTGTTAATGTCAAAAATATTACTCTGAGTGGTACTAACCACTTTGCAATTAGTGATGGTGGATCAATACTGAATGTTGTATCAAGTAATCTAATCATTACTGGTGAACTGACTGTAAGAGATGGCTATGCATTTGAAGGTGGAGGAATAAGGCTTGACGGAACTTCCACTCTGTTTCTAAAGGAGCCTTTAAAGGCAAAGTTTATTGACAACACAGCGTATCAAGGAAGTGCTATATATGCGCCAATCCGTACATTTTTTGGTGATATTCAACAGACTCATGCTTCAATACAATTCCTACCAAGTCAGGCTTATTCACTGAAAAATATTACTGACATAAATATTACACTTCACTTCAAAGGTAATTTTAACAGCAATTTAAAATCTTCCATTTCTTTGTATATACCACAGCTGAACTTTTTATATGATCAAAGATCGTCCAACTTCCTATTCAATCGCAGTATTTGGGATACAAACCATTTCCAGTATGCTTATACTACACTGTTTGATGCCATGCTCAAAATGCAGAATAAAACTGACAAATACTCTTCACTTTCCAATGGGGCATGTGTACAAATTCGTAAAGAGCCATGGAATTGTGCATTCATAGATTATTGGATGAAAATTGAAGGTCCTGAAGAAGAATATGGATCAAAGGATTGTAATAAGAAATAAAAATATGTGCCAACTGTTTATGCCAATCCAGGAGAAAGAGTCGTTTCAGTGTTGTACATGAAGAATGAAAACGTCATTGTAGTGAATTGTATGGACTATGAACCCGTACAGTCCAAGAATTACCAGTTGACTAAAAGTGCTTCAAAAGTTTCTTTTAACTTTTCAAACACAGGGAAGAATCATTCATATTATTACATTGTTATCACAAATGCTGAGGTCCAGGAGTTAAGAGCTCCAATTGTGCGAGTGATTGTGAAACCAACATGCCCCCTTGGATTTCGCCTAAATGATGAGGGTAAATGTATTTGTTTGCTAGCGAAGTTTAAATGTGATATTAACACTCAAACCATTACTAGCCCAGAAGGATACTGGATTAGTTACAGCAACTCTTCCTTGATGTTCACCAGTAACTGCCCACCAAACTATTGTAATTCTAAATTCCACAGTTTAAATCTGGACAACTCCACTGCCGATTCCTCTTGTCAAAGTCATCGCACTGGAGTCATGTGTGGTACTTGCTATAGTTCAGTTTTTGGATCTGACATATGTTTAGAGGACTGCAGCCACATCTATCTCTTAACTCTCCCCGTGTATGCTTTAGCTGGACTTATTCTTGTGGTGATTCTCTTTGTACTTAAGCTTACAGTGGCCATTGGCACTATCAATGGAGTAGTATTCTATGCCAACATATTAGGATTATCACTAGACAGACTGACAGAGAATTACAACCATGAGGTGTACTTGTCCGTCTTTCACATTGTGATCTCACTACTCAATTTGGAGCTGGGTTTCCCTCTGTGCTTTTATGAAGGAATGAGTACAACTGCTAAGGTTGGATATCAGTTCATATTTCCTGTCTACATATGGAGCATTGTCATTGGAATCATAATAGTATCAAATTACTCCATCAGAGTTTCCAACCTCATTGCAGGCTCGTCTGTCCAAGTTCTTGCTACCCTGTTTTATCTTTCATTTTCTAAAGTTCTACGAACAGTGATTGATATTTTCAGTCCTTCCACTCTTCACTTGATGACCTACAATTCTAGCAACGACTCTTACACCTACAGCGAAAAAATAGTGTGGTTTTACAATGGTGATGAAGATTACGGCCATGGAATACATGGTTTCTATATATTTCTCGCAACAGCATTCGTCGTACTGTTCTTACTTCCATACACTATCCTCGTGACTTTCTCCTACTGCTTCATGAGATTTCGACTTGTCAACAGGTTCAAGCCCTTGATCGATGCTTATGGTGGTCCATTCAAGGATAATTTGAAGTTTTGGTTTGGATTCCGTCTCTGGTTGACCATCTTGCTTTTCTCGGTCAGTAGTGCTTTGCAGGGGGATAACTCACACACTGTTTTCATTTTCATATATGTAACTGTTTTGATATTTATCCTTATCCAAGCTTTCGTAAATCCTTTCCGATCATCTCCTGTCTCGCTAGTAGACATGTTTTTTATGCTGGATTACTGGCTTATAATTGGATTTTACTTATACTCTGAGCCCAAGGCACTTGTTTACTTGCTGAGTTCAGCAATCTTTGTCACGATTGTTATTCTTCTCTCCCATTTCTTCTATGTCTTCATCTACACCAAGTATCAAAGAGCATTTCTTCAGCTGAAGATGCGGATTCAGAATGGATATGCTGAAGTTGATAATCAAGTTGATGATGAAGATGATAATCAAGTTTTTGAGGCAGCTGAAAATCGTCATCCACCTCATGACACTTATTGATTTGTTCGTGTGTGTGTGTGTGAGAGAGAAACAGTTCATATCTTTTGTTATTGTTGGTGTTTTTGTTTTTATTTTGTTATTTTTGTTTTTGGCTGTAGTTATCAGGCTAACTTGTGCAGAGGATGAACAGGAGCTAAAATTTTTTTATGGTATATACAATATTTTCTTTCCTTTTATTTTAATATTTTTCTTATAACAGTTATTGTATTATTACTGATGGTTTTCATATTCTTGATATTAAAAACTATAAATCACGGCTTTAGGTGGGAGGGAGTTCACTATGTATGTATAGATAAGGGGGAAACATTCTACATCACAAAGCATATGCTGATGGTGAGAGTAATGACTATAAGAGGTAAACACAGTGCTTACAGAATCATGTATATAATATAATGTTTGGTATTATCATGCATTCAGTTCATAAAACTGTTATTAAAGAACAGAGATTTAAAAAAATGACATAAGTAACAAATAAACACAACACAGATACAACACAGGAGAAGATAAAGCTCTATTGCTCAGTGTCTTGATATGCACCTTCAGCTGCTGATACGTAGTAGTCTTCCAGCAATGCTTTCAAGGATTCAAACGTAGGTCTATCGTCGGCCTCTGACTTCCAACAGCTCACCATAATGTTGTACAGGGCTTCAGGACAGCCTTCGGGACAGGGCATGCGATACCCTCGATCCACGGCCTCTAAAACTTGTCGATTATTCATCCCCGGGTACGGCATGGCCCCTTTTGTTATCACTTCTGATATTGTCACCCCAAACGACCAGACGTCGGATTTAATACTGAAGCGGTTGTAGAGGGCAGCTTCAGGAGCTGTCCACTTGATGGGGAACTTTGTTCCTTCCCGAGGGTTGTAGATGTCTTCCTTGATGACACGGGCTAGGCCAAAGTCTGCTACTTTACAGACATTGCCTTCGCCAACCAGGATATTGCGAGCAGCAAGGTCACGGTGGATGTACGAATGCTCCTCCAAGTAACACATACCTATTTGGGGGGGGTATAGGGTCAGTATGTATCATGAGTTTTGATGTTTAATTTTCATGGTTTCAGGTTTCTATAATTATTTCCTGAGGCAGAGCAAGAAATTTAATTTTTGTGGGATATTTTTGTGGGGCTAATTTTTTGTGGTTTGGAACAAGGAATTTATATGCTGCACACTAATTTTTTGAGCACGAAAATTTAACCCCATAAATTTTTTGCGTTATACAGTAGCTAATCAATTTCTATCTGGGATGTCACATGATTATGTTACATGATTATGTCAAATGATTGTCACATGATTATTTCACTTACCAGAAGCAATCTGAGCAATCATGTCAATGAGCTGGTGCATGGTGAGGGACTGTCCTGATCCATGTCGGAGGTACTCGAGGAGACTGCCATGTTTCATCAGCTCTGTAATGATGTAGATGGGCTCCTCCAGCGTGCACACAGCATACAGCTGCAACAGGTTGGGATGCTGGATCTTCTTCATCACCTGGGCCTCTGCCACAAAGTCCTTCACCTCCATTGTGCCTGGTAAACAGAAGAGGTTGGTAAATCATACTGTATGTAACTCTCGGGAGTTTGTTTACATGTTTGCCAATCTAACTCCTACTGTAGGTTGAATTTCTAATGGCAAAGCAGAGATTTTTTGCTTGGGGGGGGGGGGGGGGGGGAGAGAATTGTATGGATGACATGTATGCTGAATGTCAGATCTGTGTTAGGAGCTTATTATCTATACTTTAATTTTGCGCTTGCTATCCTGAATTCTTATTGTCATCAAGACATGCATATTAAACTTTCCTGTGACTCAGTCTCCTAGCTATGTTGTTCCCAATAGTATCAATTTATGGGGGCTCTAGGTTTACGACCTCTGTACTAATCCCTGCAAAGAGTCATCAAAATACTTGTTACCTGTCTTGAGCGTTTTTATGGCCACAGGAGTCGACTCATTCCATAGTCCAGACCACACCTCCCCGAAGTTTCCTTGTCCAAGCTTCTTATCGAACTGGAGAGTTGATCGATCTATTTCCCACTCATCTCTGTAGCAGGTGAGTATATCAAACATGGTAAAGGGTAATCTCTGGAATGAGGGGTTTACTGAACCTAGTACCTATGAAGGTATGATATATTATGGGCATCTCCTATCATTAGTGCAATGGGTGTAATGGGGAATGGTATTTCCTATCATTAATGTAATGGGTGAGTGCCATTGCAATGGGTGAGTGTATTCTCTAGTCTAGCTTTAATTACAGGGTGTCAATTTCCTATCATTAGTGTAATGGGGTGAGTGGTCCTATCATTAGTGTAATGGGGTGAGTGGTCCTATCATTAGTGTAATGGGGTGAGTGGTCCTATCATTAAGTATGAGAGACTCACTTGTACGAGAGTCCGACAGTACGAGGCATATTGATACGGGGACATGGGGTAACCAACTGATGTGCCAATCCATCTGAATCCTCCATATAGTGCTGAACCAAATCCTGCAACATTATATAAGGTACGTAAAATTATTTTTTAAAAAGAAATCTATTAAAAACACATCCAGGAAATTCCAACAGTCAAGCCATAGGATTCTTAATTATATCATGTCCAGGATGTTACTTGCAAATATTGCTCTGTAGGAAACACTGTGAATGAACTGATTGGTGTCATAGGAACACTGTGAATGAACTGATCAGTACCAGTGGAATCATGCTGTTTGGAAACACGCATCATCACATTAGGCATAGCTTGGAGTCAGAGAGGTTGCTCGGTTACCACTTGGTACTAGATTAAGCAATGTTAGTACAAGAGAATTCATCGCTATGTTACTACTGGGGAACTTATCCTCATGCCGATATCATAAAATACGACCTCCAAAAGCACACACACATTCAGCTGATTTATAAATGAGTCAATGGAATCAATTACCCCCTATTGTGTACAAACTCGGGGCTGTTTATTTGTCTCATAACTCTTTGACACACACAAAATGATCAGCAAAACAGTGGTCAATATTGTCTCGACTTTGTACGGAAGAATGTGCCTGATCTGAATTAGTAAACAATGGATCAAGTTTCACATAATACAGTTACACCTCATGTCTTTCAAGGATACTAACTAGCCACTCTTATAGCTAATGGAGTTACACAGATCTTTATAACACAAACAATTACAAGGCAGAAAATGTATGGCCCAATATAATATGATATACCTGCCACACACCTCTCTTCTTTCTAGACCCGCTGGCTACACCTCTCTTGATACACTCCCCTCACGCCTCTCTTGATACACTTCCCTCACACCTCTCCTGATATACTCCCCTCACACCTCTCTTGATATGCCCCCTCCAAATGTGAAACATGTTTCCTTCTATTTTATACTCCAATGTTTACATATCTACATACCACTCCATTCACCCACACCATTACCCATTGAATCAGCCACACAAAACATCCACCAGTCAGCACACTTCCCATACCACTCATCACATATTTATAAACAGTACCACAAGTTCCCAATGTCCACCCTCGTCCTTCATATAAAGTACAGACAAGTTCCCAACATGTTCACCCTCGTCCTTCATATAAAGTACAGACAAGTTCCCAACATGTTCACCCTCGTCCTTCATATAAAGTACAGACAAGTTCCCAACATGTTCACCCTCGTCCTTCATATAAAACACGCACAACACACAACAGTACTACATACATAATTGCTACGGCTCTAAAGTACCCTCGTGTTGGTCTCCTCCCCCCTCCCCCCTCCCTCCCCCCTTCATACCTGCAGTGTTCTGAAGGTGACTCTGCTGGCTATGAAGTATCCTCCATCATCCAACTTTCTTATACGATAGTGCTTGATCCCTTCCCCATCACGAATTGACAGTGACAGAGAATTCTTCTGACTGGAACTTGTGCGAATCAAGAATGTCCCATTGACATTCCCAGCAAATAGTAACCACTTCTCGGCCTCTCCACGGGGGATGTCCCCGAAATACCAGCTGCAAAAGGCAACAAAGGGGGAGAGAGGATAAATCATTGCTATTGGGGTACATAGAAGTGTCCGAGTGGGAGGGGCTGTGTGCTACTATTTGTTCATGTGGTAAGACTTCAGGACACTCCTCCACCCCACACACACGCACACAAATACATCAAAGAGAAAAAGTCACATGACCAATCAACAAAAATATCACCAAGCTACTTGAGATGACTTTGCAATGGTTTCTCATTCAAGAAAGTGTGTGAAAGTGAAAGTCTCTGTCCAATCTTTGCAGTGCATCTTACACATGCATGCACATGCCATGATACATATACAACCACACCACAGTACAACCACATACATGCACATGCCATAATACAACACCAGAGTATAACCACATACATGCATACACAGTCCATGATACATATACAACCACATAGCTACATGCACAGGCCATGATACATGTACAACTACACCACAGTACAACCACGTACATCCACATGTCATGTACACCACACCACACCACAGTACAAACATGTACAGGCCATGATACATGTACAACCATGTACACACACCATAGGCAGTGGAACAGGTCAGGCCAGTCAGGCCCAGGCCTGACCAATATTTTGGGAAAAGAAGGTTAATTATCAAGTAGCTATCAATCAAAAACAAAAGAAAGATGCTCAAATATAACAAATTGTAGAGCTTCAGTGGTCTGTGGGATTACATTTCAATTTCGGGCCTGGCCAATCGAATCTTGCTTCCAACACCTCTGCACACAGGCCATGAATGATGTACACACCACAGCACATGTTGCACACTACACCACCCATCACCCTTACATGTAGACCCACCCTACAGCTGCATAGACCACACCCTACAACTGTGTATTGGAGTGACACACACAGAGTTGTAACAACTTGAGATCCCTTATGCTATGCACGTTGGATACATACATACATACATACATACATACATACATACATACGTAGCTGTGGTGAATCGGATTGGGTCATTGGTTAAGAGCAATTGGTTATGTATCTATGAATGTGGCATGTATGTATGTATGTATGTATGTATGTATGTATGTATGTATGTATGTATGCATGTATGGATTCCTCCAAACCAACGACCTTCCAACAACCTCCTATTCTGCATAGCATATCACTAGTGCCTGTCCTATTGCTCTGAACCAATGACCCCCAACAAGAGTATGTAACATATCTTGGGATGCTGTGCTCTAAACCAACGACTCTTGTCACTGTGGCACCTTGTTGTGCGGTCTCTTAAAACAATGGCTGCCTGAATTAGGGGAGAAGTACATAAACCTGTTTATTCATCACCATGGTGCTAATCTTCCTGTTAATGGGAAGAGAGGGTGACTACAGGTTCATAACAGATTCCAATTGATAACACACAAAGCTGTGTACTCGAGGACTGTCCACTTGATAACACTTTCATTATATAAAGCTGTGTACTTGAGGACATCCAGAATGTGTCAACAATACCGCATCACATCTGGCCGGACATCTCTACTAAACATTGAAAAACATCAAAAAACATGAGAAGCCGTCTACATACCACTTATGCTTAAATTATTATTAATTTGCTACTTAATGAACTTTCTATATTAGTATGGGGCAATGATTCGACTGTTACACTTAATATGAGCAGTGTTCCAGTGTAGGGAGAGAGTACTAGTATGGGCAGTGAGTGTAGGGAAGACTTGATCGGTGAAGAGAGTATTTTGTTGATCTAGTATGGGCAGTGTAATTCCAAGTATGTGTAACTGAGCAGGGTGTATGTATCACCGTGGAAACAGGATAACTCTATACCTTTAAGACTGACTCAAGTGGCATAGAGTAACATCCCAGATTTTTTAAAAATCATCTCAGTCACAATCCTCCGTTATCAATATGTTGACTCCCTGACTGTTCATGACCCCTTGGCTCTACATAATCTCCTACTAGGGAAATGCAAGCATTATGAGCTTACCCAAGGTCATCACAAAAACAAAAAAACAAAACAAAAAACAACAATAAACAAACAAACAAAAACAACAACAACAAACTGTAAATATTAAAACATACAGCCAACTCGCTAGTGTGGGGCTTGCTTCGTTCACCCCTAGCTGGAAAAGTGTAGCAAGTACATAGGGGGTTCATTTGCAAATTTGGGGGAGTCCACATTGAGGGGTTCCAGTGTATTCATGATCAGAGAATATTAGGCCCAGACACAGGCCCATCCTGAATTTAGTTACTCAGTCAGCACTTCCACTCGCAGCTACATAGGCATAGCAACTGATGACATTCTGTTCAAAAACTCTCCATCATAAGTGCAACATTAGTCAAAATTACAAACAGTCAGGAGGCCAAGATTACTAGTCAGGGGGTCGAGATTACTAACAGGGGGTTATGGGGTCAACATTATTAACAATGGGTTATAACAGTCAGGGGATCAGTATTCAGTCGAAGGGGGTCAATGTGAGTTAGAGATAAGACTCCACACTGTGTACAGTGCTTTGCAGGTTGGTTGGCACTCTGCTGACTTCCCACTCACCAGTTGTAGCATTCTGTTAAAGTAATTGTATGTAGAGCTAAGTTAGTTATTCATAGTTGTCTTAGGTGTTTAGCTATATAAGTACAACTGGCAGAGTGGAAAGTAGAGCAGAGTGCCAACCAACTTGCAAAGCACTGTATCGTGGGGGAACTGTGTGCAAATTAGAAAATTGCAGTCTCACACATGCACACACAAATCATAGCCTGAAGCATGTGATGCAAGGGACCGATTAAGTGGTTGACTGCAACCACTGTGACACTGGAAGTACAAAGGTTGATGTACTGCTTCTGAATCAATCTGAACTCAACAGACAGAGGGTAATTAAGAATGCTACGACATCATACACCATATCATCTGACCAAAATGATTATAAAGATAAAAGTGATGCATGTAATAAGGTTTTTGTACCTACTGAGAGGCTGTTTGTACCTACTGAACATGTAATAAGGTCGTTTGTACCTACTGAGAGGTTGTTTGTACCTACTTGAGCATGTCCCATAGATCTATTTTTAATGACCAACAGGAAATTGTTACCATCTGATTGGCTGGCATTATCTCTCGAGTCATTTGAATGTACTGGCCAACAGAGTCATAAATGTTATCATAACTACGTACACCTACACCTGCCACTACAGGACAAGTTATCAGGACATATTAAGTGTATATCATAAGTGTACAGCTGCCTGCACAGGATACAGGACACTTTGTTAAGTGTACAGGATGGCCTCGTCCTCCCAGGCCCTCTTTTTAGTTATGATTGTGGAGGGCCTGGTACGTGAAGTCACAGGGGGATAGAACCGTCTAATTGGGCGTGGGCAGTGCATGAAAGCATTATGACCCTGCCCGTGCATTTAGGCTATGGATTGGAGTGACTACAGGATCGACCTAAAGGACCAGGTGTTCAGAAGAACTTCTGCTGGTTCGCTACAACAAAATGACCATTTCGTTATGGCCATACAACCAAGAACTTACTAGAATTCTGAGGCCAATCTATATTATGATCCAAAAAGGATGAACAAAATCTAGACTACTAGATAGTTTACTATCTAACGATAAGCAGCTCCAATACTATCTGCTGCTAGGCTAGCAAAGCGTATAGCAACACTCGAATTCAGTGGCAGCTCAATGCCTCTTCTTTTCTTAGGCCTGGCCATGTGCTCGTACGTGGTGGTCATAGCACCGATTCGTCATGGTGACGTTTGCGATGGGAATGTGTTTCCTTGGACACACCCACACTTAGTATGGTTTCTAGATATTTTCACGTACCAGACCCTCCACAATCATAATTCGGACCTGGGGACGAGGCTATGTACAGGACACGTTATTCATTATGTGTACAGCTGCCACTATGAGTATCATAAACTGTCAGAGCCAATTATTGGTTGGCAAGGGTACCGGGTGACCCTATTCTTGAATTACAGAGTGTTCAGTGGGAGGATATTAGAAATAATCAACCAATCAAGAGATCAATACATTAAGTTGCTTCTCATAATTATGCACACACTGCTATAATCATGTTACCATAGAAATGTCAGAAGTTAAGGCAAGGCACCCCTGCACTTTGTACTCTGCTTTATGCAGACAGCATTATTTATATGTACCTTTATACAGCAAACAGTGTAAGGAACTATGCTGAATGTTTATCACCAATTATGTTAGTATAATGACTACTTCATCTGTGTGCTATGAGGTATGGAGTTAAGTATGTGTACAATGCCCAAATACGTATATCTCATAGGAAATGCCACCATGAAAGTTTATAACCCATTGACTCGATCTCAAGCCCCTAATTACATTTGGATGGAGGGTTAGTAAAAAGACATTATGACAGTACTTCATAATTCCATGAGTAGAGGGTTATATATAATAATAGTATTAATTCTTAATTTGATGAGTAAGGGGTTATGAGTATAGTACTTAACTCCATGAGTAGAGGGTTATGTACAGTATCATAATTAGAGGTACATGTGAGGGTTACTTAATCACAACTCACTCCTCTGCCTCGAAGCTAGTCACGGGTGCCACGTAGTTCCGAGGGATGTAGCCTTCTCTCCCGCTGGTGATGGAGCGGGCCATCCACCAATCCCCATCAATGCCACCAACGATCTGCATCGGGAGAGGGTACATATGTCAGAGACTGTAAGGGACAGTCTGACATGAGATTACAGCTAGCTATAGCAGGTGTTTGAAATTTATGATAATGTCAGGTCAACAAAAATTGGCCCTGGAATCACAAGCATCACATGATATTATCCAGTAATGGGTGGAGGAAGATACTTCAGAACCTCAATACATACAGACACTATTCAATCAAAGAACTGATTAGTGTATTTTACTTTAGGTGCCCACTTCTGGTTAAATAACATGTACAATCACAAACCTCTGAGACTAGTTTTGTTCCACTGCGACTTAATCAAGAACAGGTTTTGTTAAGTTATTACAATACCCATCCAAGCAACAGAACAGATTTTACTTTATCTACAAACACATCAATCCCTGCAAAGCACAGAGTGATTAGTTGGTGAAGGATGGTCATCAACCATTACTCTGGAGGAAGGGGGTCCCAGTTAACCAACGAAGTTATCTCAGGAAGACTAGAAGCCCCCCTCACTACATAGCTAGTCCAATTATAGGATCATGAACAATTCCAAATGCTTGGTTACATGATTATAATATAGTGATAAAAGAACAGAAAACAAACTAACAGTAATAACAACATTCTAGGAGTCACCCATTGTGATATTGTGATCCCCGATCTTGTGCTACCCAATAGGAGGAAATGGGCAAAGCCCCAAAGGTAAAGCACGTGCAATTAAGACTCGTGTAAGAGCCTTATTTATGTAAGAGTCAAGAATGTGGCCAATCAAAAAATAATAAGTCGAACTCAGTAGCTAGATTTCTTAGGTTTCTTCAGCTGTTAATCAAACTGTCAATCCAGCAGAGCACAAATTCATACATGAAGTTATCTTTATATGCATGAAAAATGGTAGTTGTAGCTAGCTTTTATAATTATGAATCACAGACCAATGTTTCTGGATTCCCCATTCCTCTACACTTGATCTAAAATAAACCACAAGGAATTGATGCATCACGTACTTCAACAAAAGGCTTCAAGCTGTACACACACACACCACAATAGCTGGCAACAAGTAAAGGAGCACGGTTAGACATGTGAATGGAATGCTGAAGCCAGTGAAAGGTCGTGTAGCTGCTACCTTCTCTACTGACACAACAAGCTTGTATCCCAAGGGACCAAGGGGGGATATGACTTATGCATGCTCCAGCAGTCAAGTAGTGCCTTTGTGCACACATACCACACAAAAAGCATGTCAGTTCACCGCATACCTTATGCACATATTAGTGAAATCTACTCAATTGGATCAATAATGAATAAGGAGTATAAAACCATAAGAGAAGTATCCAGCCCTATTTCTAGAAAGATTAGTGTTCAACTCCCATAATTCATTCCATAGAAAGCCCTTTACCAAGCGTCGATCCACATACGTACTGAATCAAATGCTCTGGACAGTGCTATATAACATTGTGTATACTTCTCGAGTTCTACTCCAAGTGAAACAGCTAATCTGAGTGAAACAGCTCTTACTAGAACTGTTAACTCTAATGGAGTGCCTCTAACGCAAAACTCTTATGGAATGTTTCTGAAGTAACACACGAGTTGTAAGTCCATTATGGGATCAACTTGGGGATTGGTGACTCACGGCATGTAATGATATTATAGTAACACACCATCCCATGACATTATGCTTGGCATACTATGTCCTGTGATTGGGACAAGTGTAATGAACCCTGCACTAGGGGAGGATATCTATAGGTATAGGATAGCTGTAGGATAATGAATACACATCAATATTATGACTACAGGGCATTATAACATGTTATACCCACACATCATGTATGGGATGGGAAATACTCCACATCCTTCAACTAAATCAATTCATAGGTCCATGTGAGTAGGATATGCAACACAATAGAAGTATACAGAACCTACATATGCTACATATGCAGAACCTGTCCTTGTGATTAACACTCACTTTCAATTGTTCTCCTTTTTCAAAACTGAGATCCTCTGATGTCCTGGCCTGGTAGGCGTAGCGGGCCACAAAGAGGGACCCATCGTCCTCGGGGAGAGGTGAGGGGACACTGGGGAGCCCCTGGTTGTAACCAACACTCCCATTCCGTGAGTCGACACCACCACTGGCAACAGATATTCTGTGCTGGGAAGGTTGTTGAGTGAAGGGTTGCTGAGCGGGTGTTTGGCCTGAGGTGGTTGGGGGAGTGTAATGTACGCTGTTGGTTTTTGGACTCTTCTCCTGCGGTTTACTATTTATGCACCCCATGACTTGTCAGTGGAGGGGTGGGCTAGTGGTGCTCAACAACTCCTAAACTTGTATTCTCCTGGAAGTATAATTTCACCAAATGACTCTTGTACGTTACATTATAAATAATGAGCAAGCGCTTTGGCAAACAAAATTAATGACAGAGGGAAACACATTAATGGCAAGTGTAAAATCATGTACTGACCTGGCCCTTTAGAGTGAATGAATTATATTTCACCCAACAAATCGTGTAGCCAGGCATGCATTTTGTTTTCTTTTGAGTTGTCATAAAAATAACCAACACTTGACTTGTGGGAACAGATTCTACTATAATGTAATACTCTATTGCTTATACAATTATTGTAGCTGGCAAAAAAAAAGTGTAGCTAAGCTAAAATCCACTAGCTACGTACCCATATGGCCATTAATAATCTGGCTACAGGCAGCATGTAGCTAGCTAATTGCACTACGGCTTTTTTACCTATGTTGATTGTTTTGACGAAAAGGACCTTATTAGAAAGATACTTCGAGTACTTCGAGAAGATCAAAGTCTAGCTAAGTAGCCGCATTCGGTGTCCAAGAATCGCTACCTTCACTGCAGGAGATCAAAAAACTGATGAGGGCGTGACTGCTTTGTTCAAGATTTGACCGCTCAATTAGGGTTGATGGGTGAGCCCCCGGAAGTCATGCTAGAAATTTGATCGCATTCATAACTTGAATTCCACCATAGGCCTACCAAGATTAAGATGACTAAAAAACATAGACAATACTGAAATTTTTTGTAAACATGGACATAGATAGAAAACACAAAGCTATCTATCCATGTAACTATAGTCCAAGTGATCACTGATATAAAATTTTGCCGTAAGAATAGTTTGATCTGATTCAATATGAACTGTTTTACTTCTTTGAAGTGTGTCCCCTCTTTCTTTCTCCCTTTTCTTTCTTGCTCAAGAAATCATCAATCATTTTCACACATTCCTGCTTCCCATACATCCGAGCCACATTAGCAGCAGTGTCACCAGAAGTGTCTTTCACACAGAGGTCTGGATTAGCCGAAAATAATGCAGACAAACATTGACTCTACATAATTATAAAATGTATGTGTAATAAAAGACTTGAGCAATGTATCCAAAGGAGGGCGCTACATCATACAGTGCTTCTGTCAATTTTTTTTTTTTGTGGTTTTTTCAGTCTTCACCTGGTTTGGATGGCAGCCGAAATGGTATGTTGCTATGCCATGGGATCTACTCTACAGTACATATTTTTTAAAGTGAACTCTCTGGTCCTTACTGCATTTTGGCTGCTACATCCCAGGGCCATTGGGCATCTAAGATCCCTTGATCTTGGTGTTTAACATAGCCTCGTCCCCAGGCTCTCGTGCGTGTGCGCGTGAGAGCCCGAGGACGAGGCTATGTTTAACACAGACCTGGAATCGACAGATTGGTCTCCATCAAACTTTTAACACTGATGAAACAGGATGCCTGAGAAAATGCTGGCAGTATTATGACTTTGAAAATCAAAGGATAGAGTGAGTTTATTGGCTACAGCTAATGGATCTGGTAATTTTTTGACTGCCACTTCTTATGATTGGGAGGACAAAGAAATGTGGTTTTGAGCTATCGTCCTGTTGTTCCCAAGCGGCATGGCCAATCAAAATCACAAGTGAAGTCACATGCATGCTCACAGTTTCAGGCATTCTCAGACAACCAACAACCCCCTGCCCAGTCTTCCCTTGGGGTGGTAAAGGGTCAACAATGAGACTATGTGGCATGGCTCAGCTCTTCTGCCAGCATAACTTCTATCTTCCCTTAAAGGGTCAGCAAGTGAGACTAATAACCCTAGCCCCAGTCCATAATTCTGTCAGCATATCCTGAAGTTTGATTAGTAACACACAATGCTTAGACTTGTGCTAGAACAACAACTATAGTGTGAATCAAGGACTTGTTAGAGTTCTGTAAAGGTGTGAAGTAAAATCTAATCAGGAGTGTGTTGCTGGAACTGTTGGTGGATTTCCCAATCCTACTTCCGATGAATCAGTATGTACTGGCAGATCCCTTCAACAGACCACACCCCCTCATAATGCAAGGAGCGCTCCAACTTGCCGTCTGGAGAGTATCCGGCAGGGCTGCGTGGCACAAGGCACTTCAAGCAAGGCTGCAGATCTCATTTCGGCAGGATGGAGCAGAGGGAGTTGGTTTTGGGACTGATGGGACCAGGTCCCAACATTAACCGGGACCAATGGGACCAGGTCGCATCATCAACTTGGGACTGATGGGACCTGGTCCCATCATCAACTTTGGGACTAGTCATAGCAGAACTTGCCTAGTTGCAATGCAGCACAAGTAACTTTATGCATGTTAACTTATGCAGCTAGCTGGCTAATCCAAGCCATTGATTTGGCAAACCAGCAACATTTAATATAGCTACCTATTGCATGGTTCTACTATAGAAGTGCATCCACACACTAGACTTTACCTGACCAGTCTCGCAGGCACAGTGAGCAGGAGTCCAACCCACATTTGTGACAGCATTGACATCTGCTCCGTGATTCAGGAGGAGATAAGTACACTTTTGGTGCCCTTGAGAGCATGCTATGTGCAAAGGTGTTCTGTTTCCCCACTCAGGATCTGGTTCATTTGGATTCAGGCCCCTTTTAATGCCCTTTTCCACCTCCTCCAAGCTTCCAGAAAATGCTGCTTCATGCAAGTCACTCATCTCGAGCTCGATCTCTAAATCACTCACACCTTACATATTACGCATGCGCAGCGTCATAGTTAAATTTACGCAAAATAATTAATAATAATCACTCGTGCAATTGCAATGGAGTTAAAAAAAACAGTACAAGAATCGTAGTAATACTTTAATGTTGCACCATTATAATTGCTTAGCGACGTGAACATACTTTGCCAGGGATTACGGTGCATATCAGTATGATAGCCACTATGATTACAATCACAGCCACTGTAGAAACCACACACACGATCACACATGTCAGCTTACGGGAACACCTCTGCAGGAAGGAAATAAACAATCACTGTCAAGAGAGGCCTGTGTTTTTAGTTATACACTGATACAGAGAGCTGGTTTTGATTTACTAATCTTGTTCTGTCATTTCAATGTCTTAACATTAATTTTTGAGTCAAAAGAACCTAAACAGGTTACATAGTTCTTAGGTATCTTCATATTACTAATGACATACTGCCATGTGTTCATGTTACCTTGTGCCGTACAGCACTCTCCAGTTGCTGGTTCCCAGATTCAACTCTAACAGCTGCTACCTCAACATTTGACTCAATATTGTCTGAAGCATATAATTGTGATTGTTAAACTGCATGTATACATACATGCACCAGTTAACTGACCTATTGTCTCTCCTTGTTCATGAACCATAGTCCCCAAATCTCTGAAGATATCATTGATGTCAAGAATGTCGTGCTGCCAATAAAAACATTATATCTCTACTGTGAACTCCAAGATTTGTCCTCCTCCCTTAATGAAGCTAATAATCACACTGCACTTTTCAAGGGCAACCGCATACAGTGAAACCAACCACCTCTGGGCCACTAAAGTGGTCTTTATAGGGAGGTGGTCTCTGTATGGAGGTCAAAATCAATTGAAATGCCACTTTGGAACACAACCAAGTGGTCTTCATAAAAGGGTGGTCTCTGAATACAGGTGGTCTTTAAGACTGTACCAAGTAGAAAAATGATATTAGTGTTTTACCAACATTCCGGTCATGCCCGCACAGGGTGGGGTTCGAACTAGAGTCTAGTTTCTTGCTCCCTGGCACTACAAAGCGCCAACTAAAGCCTAGAGAAGAGCACAACAAGGTACCAAAGGTAACATGGATAGTTTATATTTCCAAGTGAAAGTCTACCTTAGTTTTTGGTTATTTTCAGTGTGTGTAAGGTAGCATAGATAGCTTAGTTAGTTGTACTTCCAAGCATAATAAGCAGCACAACAAGGTACCGAAGGTAGCATATGATTATTTAGCGTACAAGCTGAAAAGCATTTGATGATTTTCCAACTCTCTGCTGTTGGATTCTCTGTGCACGAAATGAAGCTTTCATGGCTGACTAGAAAATGCTATAATTGATCTAAACTCTGCTGAACTAGCTCAGCAGCATATATTGGGTAAGGGTTGCTGATATTAAAAAATCACATAGTATGTAGCGTATTACGTTCCACTGGCCTCACTAAACTGTCAGTGTTTGCTGAGCAATGGCTGAGAAAGAAAAGATGGCATATAATTTATGACAGTGAGATGGGTACAATGAAGTTTTAGAGTGCATGTAAGAGCAAACATGGTATGTAAT
Organism: Crambe crambe; assembly: GCA_963924555.1. Taxonomy (NCBI): domain Eukaryota; kingdom Metazoa; phylum Porifera; class Demospongiae; order Poecilosclerida; family Crambeidae; genus Crambe; species Crambe crambe. The sequence goes on from OZ004592.1 coordinate 2,636,862, forward strand.
TTTTTAGGGGGTTACTCTCATCTTTATACCTACTCTAAGTAATATCCCCTTTTCCCCCTCCTGAACACAGCACTTGCACATGGTAAATGTTCAAATGCTGACTTACGTACTTCTAACTGATGCATTTCTCTTTCCCGCTGTTCAAGAGCTAGTGTGTCATCACTTGATATCTGGGCTTGTCTTTGTGACTGAAAACTCTGGTCTGCCCTGCACACATGTAAGATAAGAGTTGCCAGTTCAACAACATGAAGTTTTTAATCTAACCTATCTGGCTATCTAATATCAGAAGTCAATTTAACTCACACTTCATATCTCGAGAGAGAAGGTCCTTCTCGCTCACTCTCTGGAAGAGAGTCAGAGTTCTACCACATGTGGAATGAAGATGAGTCTAACAGGTAAAAAAGTATGATACACTCTACTCACCTTCCTCATTGATGCTGATCTGGCTTTGGTCAACATTTCATGTTCAATATCAGATGTAGACTGTGGAAAATATAGATAAATTAGGTAAGGGTCATCATCACAGCTGATTAGGTAAAGGATCATCCAAAGGTACATGGCGTAGAGGGTGTTACCTGTTGAATTTGCTGAAATCTGCTCACAGAATTTTTGAATGTAGATACCAGACGGTCAAACTGCATCTTTTCAGGCTGCAAAGCAATAGTTAATTAAAGGAGTCTGTTGTAATTCCTATCAGCTTACAGGCATAAAGGAGCGCAGTTGATCCTTTGCTTTATCAATGGAAGATCTTGCCATCTTGGCTAGTTGAGCTGTGTCACTCACCATCTCAATACTGAGTTTAACACAAATACAGAGTCATCACAAACTGACATACATATAACCAAGTAAGTTGGATTAAATGATTTCTACGACAAGAAAGATTCTGTATGCCTCACATTTCTTGGCGTAAGGCATAATTATCCTGTGGAGTATTGAGAAGTGTGATTCGTCTATCGAGAGTTGAAACTGCATAAATTATAGATCATTATAAAGACTGGGTCTGCTTAATAGGCTGCTGACACAGTTAAGTTCTGCTGATCGTATCTTCTCTTTTAGTACTTACCATTTTTATTAAAGAGTTGTATATCATTTGATAGGCCTTGGAGGGAGAAGCCACCATTCTGGAAACCTCCATCACCCCCTAGAGCAGCAAAAACAAAAGTCACTTAAAAGTTCACACTCACACACACAAGTTCACACACACGCCATAATATCATGTTCATCACATACTAGATGTTGATTCTCTAATCTTGGATATTTAATCGCTGCTTTATGAGCTGTCTGAATCACTATGATTGCAAGGGGCACACTTGATGACACACAGATGTGTGACTCACGTGGGCGTATGCGCAGTAGGGGGATATTCTCAGTCATAGCCCTAGCCCTAGTCTAACACAGGTCAACCTAAACCAGAACAAAGGTGAAATCAAGATACTTCTTTAAGCTATACTCAAGGTCATTATAGGAACTGCATCAGCCGACTGAGACCTTATCTAATAGGCCTGGTGGAGTGTATAGGCACAATGGGAACACCACTGTAATTGAGACTTGGTACAGGGACCCCATTGAGACCTCACTCATTGTCCTGGTTATGTCAACAAATAGCTCAACTGTTGAGTAGCAACAGGACTCCTGTTCTATCTTCACAAGAACAGAGTGCTCATGTATCACTACTGTCATCAATTATCAAATACTTCTAGTTCTAAATAGCATGCTTGTGTATCACATGACTAATCATGTTAAAAGTTACCGTTACTATGCAAAAAAGCCTACTACCATATTCTTTCTAATTGATGCACAACCAATCTGACGTTCCACACACTTTTTTTTTGTACATTAATCTGCCACACCTGGAAGTAATTTTTCTTGTGGTAACCTATCTCAATTATGCCACACTGACTCACGTGAACTATCATGCATACTTGCAAAATTGTCAAATTCTCTGTAGGATGAAGTCATGGTGAGTGTAGATAAAGATGGTTAAGGTAAGTCCAGGAATTGAAGTTACTATGGCAGCCAGTCGACTGATATTAATGGACCATCGTTTCTCAACGACAGTCTCGGTCCTACACCTGAAAAGAGTAACAACGCACAGATAGCTAAACACTAGCTAGTTACGGTCTACTCCAGTTTCTTATGCTTACCTTAACGAAAGTTACAGTTTTAAGACCTGAGAAAAACACTCCTTTGCTCTGAGATCTGACTCGACAGGAGACAACACTCGTGACGGTCACGTGGCACGTGGTACGTGGTAGACAGTAACTATGACAACAAATCAAAGGTATGCGTTGTCATTGGCGACGCGACGACGGTAACAACACCCACTCATTTCAGCTGTACTATAACCACAGACCACGCAGCTCAGTCAAAGCAGTACTCAACAACACAACCCCTGAACCGCAGGTGCTGCTGCCTCAGGGCATACCAACTGGAAACAGTCTGGTGTTTCACCCAAGTCTGATTATTAAAAGTGAGTAAACTTAGCTACCTGCTTGCACTTAAAGTTAATAATACTAATGAATTTTGCATCTCATGTACATTTTATATGAGCTTGTAAAAAAATATATTTTATGTGATAAGCCCCCTTATAGCTGCAAAATTAATCCTGCAGCCAAGGGTGAAATTAGTCTCCCGTAGCCAGGCCCAATTTTAAAAAAATTGGGTCTGACTATGTGAGACTAGGGTGAAATGATGCTTAAAAATTGGTGCTATGAGAACTTAAGGTCTGGCTACGTGAGACTAAATGATGCTGAAAAATTGGTGCCATGAGAACTCAGCTTGTTTTGAGTTGGTAATGGTAGTGAATCAGTTACCAAGGAGTGTTAGACCAAGAATACGCAGCATTCCATACTAATGAGATGCGGCTATGAAAATTCCTTTAGATATCTAGGTAGCTATGGAAACAAACAAAGCATCATTCCATAAAACTATTCATAGTGAGCATGCATGTGCTTCTTGTAACACTGCATACATGCTCCAGTGAAAAGAATAGACAACTTAGTGTGCTCTCTCTTTTCATCATTCCTGCAGAGGCAATCGTGGAGTGAATCAGCAAGAATGGGCTGCGGAAGTTCAAAGAGTGCATCAGTTGCACCTGCTGTGCAAATACCTGAGGCATGGTCTCCAAACAAAGAGACAAATAAAGACTCCCATGTTCCAGCATCCAGTGGTATGAATTCAACTTCTGTCGAGGAAAAACCTCACACAGAATCAAAGAAAGGTACAGAGACTAGTATCATAAAAGTGAAGGAGGTTCCGGGAAGCTGTGATTCTCTACCAACTGAGTCCAATTATGGTTCATCAGAGTCCATCTCCAGCAGCAATAAGATCACTGATAATAGTTCCTCTACTATTGGAAACCGTAATGGCAGTGCCAAGAGTAATGACAGCGGGTTAGGAGGAGATTATGCCCGTATCATAACTGAGAAATCCAGTCCAACTTTAAAAGAAGTTGTAGCTGTACCAGAAGAGCTACCGGAACTGAACTTAGCAATAGATGGGAAGAAACTAAAGACACCAGGACCAATTGGTCATAGAAAGAGGACCATTGGGAAACTACCTCCGGTACATGAGAAAACCAAAAAAAATCTGCAAATGCATTCAAGTGATATGAATGATCCATTTTCTCTGGAAGTTATTCTCCAGAAACGGGTGAAATTTGCAGATAAGTTAATTAATGAGCTACCAGCTACCTCCAGCATTATCAAGCGCCCTGTGTCCAGGAGTGGAGTGGCATTTGACATTTTCATGAATGGTACAGAGGACAAAAATGGCAATCAATGCAGCGTCAAGAAACCACCATGTGTACTCAAGTATGCACAACATAAAAGAGCTGCTGATGTGGTAACTCATGCCGAACTTGATGAGAAACAAAAAGCTGCCGACCAAAGAAGGAAGGTAAGAAAGGTCAAACATTACAGTATAGCGTGATATTTTCGTGGATAAAATTTTCGTGGATTTTGTGGTTTTGGAAAATATATCAATATTTGCGAAACCACAAAAAAATTTTACCCACGAAAATTTTGTGCTATACAGTATGTACGTACATGATATACTTCCACCAATTCAATATCTTAATTGTATTAAACTACAGGAACAAGAGCAGATGAGACTTGAACGGATATGGGCACAGCAGGAAAAAGATAAACAAGTCGCTGAAGCTCTGGCTAAGTTCGCAGCTATGCAAACAGATTTGAAATCAAAGGCGTCAAAGGTTGCACAGTCTGAAATATCCTCTTCAGACGAGCTTGTACATCAAGATCAGAAATTTTCCAATGAAACTGCTGTTAATGGATAGTCACACGACACACACTAGCTACTACTTGCACTACAACTTAGCTATCATTATTTATAAAAGTGATGTACTTCTGTACCTGTGCACTAAGGGGCATGTATTATAATCACACTATATAGGAAGTTAGCATTGGCAACAAGACAATGCATGGATGCACCAGATAGCATGTGTGACAATAACATCAATGATTACTTTTATCATTACTAACTTCATTACTAACTGTTATGTAATCATTATTGTGACGTGTAATCACGTGTTCACTCCTTGATGAGTAAAGTCTTGAGTAACCATTGTATGCTGCCTGGTGATGTTACACATTATACAGGGTTGTAACAAGACAATACACCCTGCCTTCCTCCTAGATCCTATATGATCTTGGATTCCAATGTCTTACCACATTCTCCATTGCTGTCATATGACGTCACAAAACAGTCTTAGCTAGTACTGTATTTTTCACGCGCGAAAAGGGGGAAGGCTGGCTTGTGTCTCTTAGATGTGGGACCAGACACAATATCAGTTCATTCTCAGCTACAACTATTATGTGGAGGTGGAGCCTGTCTTGTGGAGTATAGCAATAGACACGTGACTCCCAAACTTATCTACTTCCATCTGCCAAAAACTAAAGTGACAATATATTTTTTGATGTTAATCATTATTAAAAGTGTTCATCAGCTCTAGCAATGTTCTGTGTCCACTGTGCTCATCCTCTTGCAATATACAGTCATAAAATCTAGTGTAAGCAGTACTGCCTTTAGAAGGCAACGCAGAGAGGTAAAACTTGAGTCCTTTGTCACGAGTTGTGGAGGAGTTACTCATCAAAATCTCACTCAAGTCTCTGTCTAGGAGCTTCTTAGCGGCCAGATGTGGCAGCAACACATTCCAATTGGTATAATTCACAAACTCGACACATTTCTCTTCAATGCAATCTCTGATTGTTTGTTCTGAAGAAGAAAAGTATAAAAGTCACTCTGGTTCTCCTTACCACTGCATTACCACTTACCAGAGGGAGGTAAAACGAATGTGCTTCTTTCAGAGAGCTGAGTGCCAGGCTGAAGATGTAGGCTGGGTGGCTCAGACTTGCTTGACCTGTGTTGGGAACATTTGAATTTCAGGATGAAATAATAATTTCGATAATAATTTTGGTAATTACGTTCTAATAATTAGTAATTGGCGAGCGAGCGAAGCCCCACACTAATTGGTCAAAATGGAAAATTGCGATATTTATATGTTACACGTACGTCACTCAAAATGCGCATGCGCTTACGCATGCACATGAAATAGCTACTAAGCAACGTCATAATAAGCAATCATTTTCGTTAAGCTTGAAGTTAAAACACTATATTGTAGCGAGTATTATGGAACCCAGAGAACCAGAAAACAAACGAAGGAGGGCCCCAGAACACCCTCTAGAAACTGACCAGCAAAGAAGAGCGAGACCTCATGAAAGAAATGAAAGAGACAGAGCTAGAAGGAGAACAGAGTCAAAGGAACAGAGAAAAACAAGACTAGCAAAGAAATGCGACAGATAGAGCCAGGAGGAGGGAATGTACAGAGTCAGCAGAAGATAATGCTGCAAGAGCAGAGCAAATGAGAGCCAGAAGGAGAGCAGAGTCAGCAGAACACAGAGCTGCCAGATTAGAGCATATGAGGGCCATTATTTGAGAGACTAGCTACTGAGTCTGAACAGGAGTGGTAGCCTGGGTTCAGAGAAGACACTCTAATGCTAACTGGGAATGCACCAAGTCAGTTAACAACCTGAATAGCTAGATATTGAAAGTCACTGTTGGGGCTATATAATCATAAGGTGAGGGAGGAACACATTGAAATGACCACTGGCTGCTTGCTCGCCTAACTAATGCTATACGAGCATCTCTAGTAATTTACTTACTACTAATTTCCAACAACAAAAATAATTTAACAACAAAATTGCAAACTGCAATTTTTGTCGCATTCCATTAAACATGAAGCCCATTGGCTAAGCAACATGGGACTTGTTAAGACAGGAGGATGTCGGGTCAGGCTCACTGACTCACTACGGAATTTGAAATGGAATTTAAATGCAACAGGAAATGGAACAGTAAGTTCCTTTCTGGAAATGCTTGCATCTTTGACCTTATCAGAATGGCCTTCATTGAATAGCCAATATTTGCTCACACTAGTAAACAGAACCATTAAATAATAAATGTTGGAGGATGATTTGCCACAACACCCAAATACGGGTCACATTGTCAGTGTGTGAGCCTGTCGGATCCACTAGGGGGCCACCACATTGCTGGTTGTCCCAGAATGCCTAAAGTTGTGTGTCATGCAAGTCATGATGCTGGGTAAAATGCACATGACTTCACTTGTTGATTCTGTCAATATTTAGTTTCCTAATGGTTGGTAAAGGGTCACAAAATCAAAGGACTACAGATGCTATAATATTCACTGTGAGTTGGACCACTGAATACACCCTGCAGTAGCATGCTAATGCTTAATGGAAATAATAATTCTACATACCATTCATCTATAATCTGCACCAGTAAATCAGAAGTCACCAAATCATTCTGCACAGAGATAAATAATGTCCAGATAACAAGGTCATCACTTTGCTCACTTTTGTAGGCTCAGAGAGAGCCCGGGCCACGTCGGAAGCCTTCTTCTTCAAGTATATCGGCTTATATCCAGGATCACTCTTGTGTCTACTCTTGGAGCTTGGCATTGTTTGACACTTTTTTGCCATACTTGGTGTTCTGAAACTCTGTAAGTCTTTTGACTCATCTTCTGCTGAAGGCAAACACTTGCATCGGTTACTCAACTGATTGACAGCCTTTGTGAGACAACTTGTAGCAACGGTAGCATGTGAGGAATTCTCTTTTAAATCCAAAGAGCTGTCATGCTTTCTGTCACTTGTAGCGTCCAGTGGAACATTGATTTCAGATTCCTTACATTCGGAGAGTCTTTGACTAATCGAATCAGCAGAATCTGAAGAAGAATCTGAAGCAAAATCTGATACGCGATTGGTTCTTACATTGTTGTCGTTGTGAACTGGATGATCTCTCTCTACACTATCACAGCAGTCTGCATCACATGTTCGAAATGTGCTGGCTTCACCATTTGTCTTCAATGGGGAGTTTGATTTGACTGCATTCAGACACTCACCAGCAGAGCATGTATATAAAGTATGACTCGACCTGGAAGAATCCAAAGATTGCTGAGGGTGAGCAGATGAAATTTCAGAGGTAGTACAATCTGTAACAGCAGCTGATGATTTAAAGGAATGCTCTTCACGAGCGGCTAAAAGTGATTTAGAAGTTGCCTGGGGAGGTATATGATGATATGATAGAGATCCTTTATCACATGTGAAGGAGATACTGTTTCTAGGTGATTCAATATTGTGGCTGTTGGCAGCTGCTCGTGCAGCATCAATGATGAGAATGTAGTCCTCCCTGGAGTTCTCTCTCGAAGCAGCTTTGATCTTTTGCATGATTACAGAGTCACAGAAGACTGCACCATTGTCCCTCACTTGCAGGTCCAACTTTGGAGAACATTGCACACCTACAGGTAAGAATAATCGGATGACATGAAGCCACAGGATGCCACAACCTGACCATATCAAAGAGGTAGGAAGCATGGTAAATCCTCAGACGTACACCACAGCATAACTATCATGTGATATACACCGCAGCATAATTATCATGCGACTAGAAGTCTCTAATATTTTGAGACAAGGATTAATTACGGTCTATATGAGAATCACACACACACACACACACACACACACACACACACACACACACACACACACACACACACACACACACACACACACACACACACACACACACACACACACACACACACACACACACACATACACCATCACACCACACCATATCACACACACCAAAAAATTAACATTATAGCACAACTGCTTATAACCATCTAAGTTCTAAAACTGAAGTTTTGTTCAAGGACCATTGTTTAGTCTGAAACTAGTCACAATTATTGTTAGGACATTGTGGCAGTGCATACTGTGAATTGATCAGTCAAATCTGATAATTGCTCAGAAAACGACCAATGTCCGCCTGTTATTTTTACCTCTGCCATACACCACACCAAGCAAACACATTCCCCAGTTCTCTCTGTTCCGGATTACACATGGTGGAACCTTACACAAGTTTTTCTTCAGGAGTTATTATAGACCCCTGTTTATGGGACTACATAATAATGTACCAACTATAATTGCTTCATATAAGGTATAATTTCAGCAAGGGAGCAGAGCCCTGAGTGGAGGGAGCGAGCTGACTCTCAGGTCACGACTCATAGATGTCTACACTCCAGAATGCCCCAGGCTGCTGTGCATGTAGGGCACATGGCACCCCATGCTGCATAATGATTGCAAGATTGATTTCTAACCTAATGAATAATTATTCTAGAATGATGATTAAGCCTCCCAGACAGGCTGACTCTGATTCTATTATTTTTTAATGTGTTTCTAGAATATTCATGCAAGGACAGAGTTCAATAAGTGCACCAGGAAATCTTTAGAAAAGGATCATCATTGAGATCATATTCCTAAAATAGCATGCATCGGTTCTGATACTATATCCAAGCAGTACAGCACATAAACTGGAAACTGAAATGGACTGCTTGCTGTACAGATGTCCCATTGCCCTCTCCTGATTTTTGTTCCACAATCCAGAGGGTTCCAATTCCCACTAAAGAACATGCCTACCTACTCACCTGGTTCATTCGACTCCTCTTCATCCTTAATGTCATGTGATTGCACATTTTTTCCGCAGCACTGACTGATGGCATTAGTTGTCATTGTTGATCGAGAACAGATATCCCTGGCAGTACAGGTGCCACCTGAAAGCTGAGAAACTGCAGCTGTTTTCCCCACGGGAAATAGACTCTCAAGTATCTTTCTCGGGAAAAAAATATTTGGTCTGTAGATAAAATAATTACGAAAAAGAAGTGTTATAATAATTTCTTGTATTGCCCATACATGTGCTTGCCCATACATGTGCTTTTAACCAATTTATAACAACAACAACAACAATCATACAAGTATATAGTGACTTTCAAAAATAACAAGAAACCCAGAGGGAATTTTTAAATTTGTTGAGATAAGCAGAACTATAATGATTTTGTGTAATGATGTACTGTGTGGATTAGGAAACGGAGAAATACCTTCATTATTGTAATAAACAGAATACTTAGTATCTGAAAATGCTGGATATTAACACTTGTCAGGTTAATTAAACACCTTGTCATCTCCAAAGGATTGACGTAGGTCAGCAGGACTTAGACAAAAGTGTCAGGGGGGGGGGGGGCAAAGCAGGATTTTCAGGGAGGGGGGACAAGCCAATCTTGGTGCCTCCCTTGCACCTCCCCCTAAAGAAAAATCTGGAGCTGAAGGGGGAAATTTAAGTTGGGTGATATAGGTGTGGTAGGAGGGCCAGGAGTGATAGGAATTTATAGCTATCCCTACTTCCACAGTTGTTTCACATAATTAATAATCTTCACTACATTGCAACTGCCTTCAGCCTATGATGCACTTTGACCTCTTCATAAGGAAGCCTCTTCATAAAGAAGACAAACACACTACCTTCTTCGAATTTCTGGAATTCTGTACTTGCACCATTGCACTGGAATGGCTCTAAGACATGCACTTCAAGAAGTAGCTTAGCTACAGATGGCTACAAGCACCTTCACTTATACAATGGTTTTCCTTTTTCTGGACTGGATTAAAGCCAAACACAACACAAAATGTCCAAGTTGCACAGCACACTTTCTCTTACCTGGACTCCTTTTGCAAAGAGCAGTTGCTTCCATTCCCCTCCTTCTCATCAGGCACGACTATCACATAATCCTCCGAGGATACATCAAGTTCTTTATCTGACATCCTCCAACCTAAATGCAACCACAATACCATATTCAACCACCACCAAAACAAAATCAGGGAGTGTGAAACTTTAATGTGTATGTGGCTATAATTTAATCTGGCGTAGCCAGCCCCGAGCCCCAAGCACCTTTGGCGCTCGGGGCTGGCTACGCCATAATTATGACCCGAGGCATCAAGTGGAACTTTACATAACACAATGTAACACAATCTGCATGACGCCCTAGCCCCTAGCCCTTCATCCTTAGCACTGAGTCCTAGGCTCTTACCGTTCCCTGATCAACCCTTGACTCTAAGCTTAGCCCACCTCATTGCTTGCAAGGGAAAAAGGAAGCTTATCCCTGGCCTGACCCATGGCCCTGTACTGGTCCTAAACTTGCTACCTTTTCATAATTATTGGCTCCAACTCACTGAGTCATTCTAACTTGGCTAAGTCGGTTGACCTACAACCTTTTGAGCCTATCCCTCTATATAGATGCAAGCTGTAAAGACTACGGGCCCTCTACGTGCTGATACAAAATTTGCTACCACGTTAGAATTAGCCATCCATTGGTCCTTTCATTTGGACCATGCTAACTGCATGTAATTTTAGCTCACCTAGCTTGTAGCTTCTCAGTCAACGCCTTACTGTCTATTGATCAACAATAATTTTCTTTTGTGGTCAAATCACATGTGGATGTCATGCGCATGCCCAGAAGGCGGGGTGTGGCTGAGCTGAGTGACCTGCAAAAGAACTCCGTCTAGGGAACAAATGGATAAAAAGAGACTTCTACAACCAGACAATGATCAGGTAGCTAGCTTATTTTAGCCAGAAAGTTATGTTCTCGTTTTAAGTAGCTAACATTCTCAATTCAATTTGGTGACATGTGCTAAAGCGTGCAAGTCTTAATAGTAGGCGGAGAAACCAATGGTACAATGGTACACGGGGTGTGCATCACTCCAAAATCTAATTACATATTTCGTTCCATAACACCTGTTTATCAAGCCTATTCCTTGCCTCCATTTTCTTTTCCTTGCCTATAGATGTTTTGATAGCTGGCAAGTATACATACCTACACTCATAGCCTAAGAATTTTGCATGCATGTGATGAGAAAATCACAAGATCATAGCACTCCCTTACATGGGTCAGCAACCTTATATGAGAGTACTATACTACCCCAGCACACTGTTCTGCTACAGCTGAGTGTGTACTCTACATTTGCATGTAGACCTACACAGTTACTGTACAGCTACACTGACCTGCAATTGATGCTCAATAATTCATAGCTAATACGAATGTTCACCGTGCTGACCATGTGATATTACTACAACATCATGTGATCCCGGTTTCTTGAAAGGAAGGGATGTAGCTTTAACTAGCATCTTGAGGATGAGACAAGGGAGAGCTTGATATGGAAAAATTAACCTCACTTTCAATGTCTCTTATCCAGCTTTCTCAATCGAGGGAGAATTTATCAAGAACTGGCAGTGTCAACAGTCTGAGTAGTAGAGGATATGACTCTTCCATGTCTTCTGCTGGTATGTAAGTAAACACAGTGAGTGCAGTATGGCACGGAGGGTAGTTCTTTGCAATGGGTAGAGACCTCTTTATTAGTAGTTCCTTGCGAGAGACCCAACTTAAAAGTAGTTTCATAAGTGTCATTAGAGAGAGGTCCTTAATTCAAAGGAGTGCATCTGATTTTTATGTTTCAAGGCCTGCCTCTTTGGTCACTTCAATAGGGTCTGGAATTTTAGGAATGAGATTCAACACTTAAGGACCTTGCCTACATTTTCTCTCTGTGCCATAATCAATCACTGTACAGTTGTTAGGAGATTTCCATTAGCGTCAGTAATTAAGATTTTATTTGGGGGAGGGGGGAGGGGGGCTCATTCAATGCTATGTATGCCTACAGCACAGCTACATACACATGACCACTGTGTGGAATATGCAGCTGTTGTTTTGCATAAGATTGAATTGTTATGTCTATCTGTGTTCACTCGGTAACTGTGATGTGCATACTAGCTTATTGAAAAGCCTTGTCCCTAAGCCCTTTACCTCAAACAATAATGGACAGGAAACACAAAATTTAATGCTTTAAGCTTTGTGTAGCTACCACTTCTCTCTCTCTCTCTCTCTCTCTCTCTCTCTCTCTCTCTCTCTCTCTCTCTCTCTCTCTCTCTCTCTCTCTCTCTCTCTCTCTCTCTCTCTCTCTCTCTCTCTCTCTCTCTCTCTCTCTCTCTCTCTCTCTCTCTCTCTCTCTCTCTCTCTCTCTCTCTCTCTCTCTAGTAAGTTCTAATCTGAATGGCTCCACAACGAGTTCCTATGTGCCAGTTCATGCGGTAAGTTCAAAGGTAGCTAGGCAACTACATATACAATCAAGGTGGGGAGCAGGGACTAGAGTCCATCGGGAGGGAGGAAGGAGGGGTACTAGCAACCCCTCTTGTCACCCTCCCTCAAGCTACGGTGTGTATTATTGGGAGAGTATTAAATCATTCCTAAGATGTAGATGTACACCTTACACACTAATAAGGTGGTTTAGGGTGGCATTAGTGAGATATTATGTCCACTTTCCCACTTGGTTACGATGAAGCTAGCTAAATAATGAAATTGTCCTGCTGTTCCATAGAACACCCATCTTCCCTGCATTGAGGAAGAACTGAAATAGGGAGGAAGTGCTGTGGGTATCTCAGAGTGGTGGCACCACATTGTCGTAATTACCACCCTTAAATTTCTACAGAGAGCATTATACTATGTTCCAATGCCAGAGCCCCTGCCCTATTATGCTCAACAAAGAATGCCTACTAAGGCAATGTGCATTATTCGACAGTGAGCGAGCAAGCAAGTATTCTTTAGTGCTTCAACAATTGTGTTTATATGTAACAAAGCACTTATTTTTGATATAAGATAAATTAATAATTATATACCATGGACATTTTATTGAGTCAATGCATGTTCAGTGTAAGACATGCATTGACTCAATAGATGTTCATGGTATAATATCAAAAATCAAACTTGTTCCAATAAAGCGTGTGCATGCATTGATCAAACACTTCTTTGCTGCCATACTGTATTAATATACATCAGCTGTTCACCAAATAATTAAATATATCACATGAATCTAGGCTCAGGAAAGATCAAATGTTGTAGTACTCTTTCCATGGGGGGGAAATGTCTTCTTGGGGTCCTGCAATGAAATGACATTATTGAAAGTAATTTTGTGAAAAAAGTAGCATCACATTAAAATTAATAAAAATGATACATCTTAGCACTATCAATTCATAAAAAAATCAATTTCCTAATTCATGGAGAAATGAAATTTGACCACTCTCTCCACTGGTAGCTACTTTCAGTGGACTAGGTGCACTCTCAGCCTTAGAAGTTTAATGATACTACTACTAGCTACTTCATAAGCATGCATCATTACCTTCTTGAATAAACCTTCCATATGCTTGAATATCTTTCAATGCACGTTTATAGAATAGAGCCTTAACTCACACTAAAACAGCTGCCAATGGTAATTTGCAATAATTTTCTGGATACTGTTTATGAAATTAACATTGTATATATATATCTAGGTCTACAGTCCAAAATGCCCCAGGCATACTTCATAGTTGCCAACTTCTGGAAATGGAATATAGTGACAGCCTGTGTGCGCGCGTGCGCGCGAAATTTTCTAGACCACGCCCACTTTTTAATTAACCACGCCCATTTTGATTAAACTTGACCTTTAAACTTGGGACCGGGAATGATAGACCTAGACCTTAGTCTCGCGTAGTCAACCCTTACCAACTGCGAGGGAAGGGAGACTATCTCGCGGGGCAGACTTAGTTCTTTCCTTGGCCCGCGAGACCACCTTGTAGCTCTATCTGTCGGGACAAGTCATTGTTAAAGCACTATGTCGGGCGGGACCGGGACAAGAGCTATAATATCGTCGAGTGTCCCGGCCAAATCGGGACGGTTGGCAACTATGATACTTACAGTGGTATGTGTCCCAAATTAGCAGCGCTGCGTGTGCCTAATGCCTACTGCGCATGCTCCAATTGTAATCATGCTAGATTGTTTCAGTCGAATTACCAATGCACCAGAAGTCCATTGCCGTAATTTCAATGAGTCATGACCTGAGAGTCAGCTCGCTCACTCGCAGAATTATGCTTGATGAAGCAATAACAACATTGTTACTATTCTTAATCTCAATAACCAACATTTGGACCTGATGCTCGAACCTTCATCAGGTGATACAATAGACAGCCTCTTAGTCAACAATCATGTAGCCTCAAAGTAATGAGTTAACTTGCTTTAAAAAAAACAACTCTTTCTGCAGCTACATATTAAATATTATGATAATAAATTTAGTGACTCTAAAAGGTTTATTCAAAGAAAGTGACATCTGTTATGCTAGCTTTAAGGTTCAACCCAAAACTAAGCCAGCATAATTTGCATATCCCCAACAGAGAGTTTTCAATGGGAACCATTCCGGGACAAAGTAAAGTACTGAAACAAAATTTGCATACTGCTATTATCTGAATAGGAATTACAGAAGGACTTATTCATATCACCTAAAATTTTATATGGCAAGTGGTGTCATGTCATAATGCTTTTAATTTTGTAGAGAACAGTATTACCAAAAATCAGCCACTGGACTCCTGGACCAGTGATTCGTCTTTAGTTTGTATGTTAGTCGGTGAGCGAGCCACACACTTGTGATGTAAATTGAAATTTGAAATGATCATGTCAACGGGAGCTTGAGATATATATATGTACATCAAAAATTATCATTGCGCATGCGCTGAACCAATTGCTAAGCGACAATAAACTCATTTTAATGTTGATAAGCAAAAACGAGCGAAGCAATGTTGATGATGTGAAGTTATGTCCTCATGCACATACATGCAGTTTACACAATTCTTTTTTGTATACATGTATTATTGGGTGTGACAGTGGGAGGGGCATGTGCATTTCATTCGTCCAGCCTAGTTCTTATCTCTTTCTCTGTCTCCGTTTTTCTCTTTTTAGCCATTGGTGGCTCCATACTATAGTAGCTAATCATCAAATTCATAAGATTAGCCCAACAACGCTTTACAAGCGATTCCTAGTTATATGTATTATTTATATATTTGGTACGTCAATAGCTAGTGGGCATGCTCCAATAGTTAATACTGCGCAGGCTCCAAACCAACTACTTTGCTTGCTCGCCCAACAATGCATGAGCATTCACTAGTATAGTATCTCTTATTTCCAAGACCTAGGCTTCCTTGGCAACCATGCGTGGGCAGGATGTGCCTTAATAATCCTGTCCCCGGGCTCCCTCACTAAATATGTAGGGAACATAACACCTGATTGTATGCCACTACTGGCTTACATCTTGGTTGTTTTATGGTGCAATTTACTGTAAGTAGTGAAAATGGTATCCAAGGTGATTGCTTATGTATACTGGGGGGATGATGATAACAATTGATTACACAATATTTAGATACAATACTGATGCTCTATTTTAGCATTACATCATAGCATGCTAGTGGTGTCCTTTCACTGATAGCTAATGAATTTTCCAAAGGTTAATATGCATGTAGGGGTGGGACCTGATGGAACCACGCCCATCAGTGAACCACACCCCCAATAATACCTATAATTTTATAGCAGCTGTGTTTTCTGATCTCATAGTATGGAGCTACAGCTCTTTCTGCAAGTGGAAGATCAGCAAGTGTCATGGTAAGTGCTGAAATTGTTTGTTGTGTGCTAATCATAAACATGGGGACATACCCCTGAAATCTAAATCACTCCAATCATGGTAGATTTTTGATGACCTCAAGTGCTCAATATTATCTTTAGAAGTTAAGCGTCTATGTTTATTGAGTCTATGTTTATTGATTGTGATAGTTGCTGGATTGCTGGTATTATAGAGAACCACAAGTCCAAAAATAATTATGTGATTTCATAATAATTACGACATAATGAAAGTAGAATGGATCACAGTTTAGGAGTTAGATAAAGTAGTGTTGTTTTATGAGATGTCATAATGGATCACAGTTTAAATATTGATAAGAGTTAAATAAAGTAATGTATGTGTGATGTCATAATAATTGCAACATAAAGTAGAATGGATCACAAGGAGTTAAATAAATCAATACTTCCGATAAAGGACCCAATAACCTCCCAACGAGGACACCTTTAAAAGTGTGTTAGAGTCGCACCTTGTCTCTCACAAACGTGTCTGGAGGCATGCTACACATGACAGCACTTTCTACCTTTGTTAGCTGACTGAATTTGATCCCTTCCCTGTGAACATGGTGTGTCCAAACTGTCAACAAGCCATCGAGACCAACATCAAGTACAAAGCTGGCAAAGTGACCTTCTTGACCTCTCTACTCGTAGGAGTGCTAACCTGTGGACTGTGAGTTCAGTACTTACAAAGTATTAATGTCACAGTGAGGATTATATAACAGTCTGCCATAGGATATTTACCAGGTCAAAAGGTCAAGTGTCTGATCAAGATTTCCTTTGGTCTGACATCATAATACATCCCATTGCACTAAAAAGAATGTATCTATTTGAAGGTCATATCATAATATGGCTGATCAACTCTTCCCATGGTCTGACATTTTGTCAGATCATTTCATAATCCTCACTGCATAATGTTAATGTCATGTACAATATCAGTATCTACCACTACTTTAATTTTATCATACTGCTCCTGAAGACTCCCCCAATACATGACGTGATAGTATAAAGGGATCTTATCATGCAAGAGACTCCCTTGTCCTTCGATCCTGCATCTTGGCAGTGTAGCCAAACTCCCAAATTAAATTCCCCACCAAATTTTCCAGCTGCACAGTAGCATGTGGCATGTATAGGTTAGATAGTGTTCATTATAGTAGGAAACAATGTTATTTAATAACAGGGGCTGCTTCCTTATCCCCTGTTGTGTGAAGATCCTAAAGGATGTGTATCACTACTGTCCCCGCTGCAACAGTACCATAGGAGTGTATCGCAGGAAGGCTCCTTGTACTCAGTAGCCAAATACCATTCATTTTTTTAGCATTTCAATACAGGAATCAGGTGTTTTTTTTTATGAGTGATGAAAATTTTATTGTACATTGCTCTGTGACCTTTCAGAATTGTTTATCATTTTGATGGAGTGAGCTTTGTTGTTTGTTTGTTTGTTTGTTTGTTTGTTTTGCTTCACTTGGATAAAATATTAAAAAAATAAATTATAGCCTTTCACTATGAAAATTATAATGTAGTAAATAAGACATGAATATTATACTTCTCCATGATAATAGTACCACTTGAAAAATCCATTTAATGGGTTTGGGATAATAATTTCAATGAATGGAAGGAATAAGGGGCAAAAGGGCATATACAGTATGTAGAACCTCACCTTATAACCATGCTTCAACACTAAGACCACTGTACCAATATTCAGTCCCAAATATAAACTTAGCTACTATGATTAAGCACATGGGACTAACCCAAATCACTGCAGTTATTGCCAAATTTCATAGAAGGGAATAACCACACTGCATGCGTGTGACATTTACCACAGGTATGGCATGTGGCTATAGTGTCTTATTTGGTGTTATTGTTGGCATCAGTAAGTTTATATAAGCACTGGAGGTAAAACCCACAGTGATTACCTCATTTCCTCATGCTCAAATTACCTATAGGCAATTCCTTCACTATAAATTGAGGATAGTGGATGCTGAAAATCTTATTCCCACTTGATACCCAGTAATGATGCAAGCTCTATGGTTCTCAGCATTATTTCTTGTTCCTTGTTTGGTTCACTATGCTTCAGCCACTCCAAGTATCAAGTTCACCATAGCTCTTCAAAAAAATCCTCTACCAAAGGCACATGACTTGCTATTGGTATCTCTACTTTGTGGATACGATATCTCAAACTCATCAATGAACATTAGTGATGATGATAATGAGAGGTTTAGTTCACTTAGTGACCCACCATTGGATGCTAACTACAAATTCTACCTAATGCTGAATGACAGTCGAATTGACCCCAATTCTACATCTCTCATAACCTACTCAAGCTTACTTGGAGAGAATGGTAAATTGATGAGCTATTTTTATCTACCACAGCTTGAGTACTTTGTTGGGAAGTTTACATGTGTGTATAATTCAACCAACACATCCAACCAGATTGCAAGTGATGCCATGCTAGTTTACGCTCCAGTACCACTCCTAGGTAGATTCATGAATATCCACATGGTTCTCTATATCATCTTTAGCTTGCTATTTGCCTTCACACTGCTGTCCTTTGCAATCCACTGCTTTGTATTCTGTCATAACAAAAATAGACATCCACCAAACAGTTACCAGAAATCCATTTCAAAGACCTGCACGCAAACTGAAACTGGACTAAGTCTTGGATGCACTCACGATTATGATGAAATGATGGCTACCACTCGTTCAGACAGCCCTTTGCTATTCACAACTTCTGGTATTGCTGCTCATTCTTGTGATTCTTCTTGTGAAACGATATACTATGAAGGTGGAGGTTCGTATCGAACATCCAAACCAACAGCTCCTTATTTAGCTTCAAAATCTCCAGCCAAGTTATTGATATCTGAAGAGCTTGTGGACGAGATGATTGCTTACTTGAAACACCCTTCATCCTGCAAATCCACTGACTGTCTATGCAGTTATTTCAAGCAAAAACTCAACTCCTTTAGCCTATCAGCACAGAATGGACTATGCACCAGGAATTATAGGACACCTCAACCAGTGGAGAGCATAGCAATTCCCATTGGATCCCCACTGGGACAATATGGAGGGTATACTGATCACACTACACAGGGAGGAAATTCTAAGTTCACTCACAGTAACCACACTGTAATACCTCTTGATACTACATCACTTGCACAAGATGGATCCCCTCCATTTGAAACAGTGACTTTTGACAGCCAAGGTGGAACTTATGCCAATGAAGATCATGAAATCTATTTGAGAGTACCACGAGATGCTATCCCTAAAGGAAGAACTATATCAATTGAAGTGGGTGTGTCACTGAATTCCTCTTTGGTGTCTTTGCTTCCCCCAGGTACCACACCCATTTCCCCAATTGTCAAACTCTGTGTGATAGAGGAGGACTCTTTTAAATTTCTGAAGCCTGTTACTCTCACTCTGCCTCACTTTCTAGACATTTCAAATGAAGAAGATGTAGAAAAGTTGCAACTTCAATTTATGAAAATGGGGCACGACTCAAACAGCTTTCATAAGTCCGATGGGAGCATTTCGTTCTGTCCTCAGTCCAATACTGCCACACTGAAAACCATGCACTTCTGTTCATTCTGCATAACAGCCAAGGAGAATATCAGTGTTGACAAAATCAACTTCAGGCTTGTGAAAGTCGTCCCTAGAGCTCGGCATTTGACCCAATGGAGAGCAAGCTTCTGTATAACTTACTATCTTCGGACATGTTTGCAGGTAATAAGGTCATGTACAGCTAGCTAGTAAGATATTCAACATTCACTAAATTCCCTATCATACGTACATGTTGCATTGTAACTATAGAAACTATAGATCGTCATCTTCACCACAAATTTTTATAGGCACTGAAGAAGCAATTTCCAGAGTTGGAGTATGAAATCAAGACACTGAGGAGATTCAAATTTGCAGACTCCACTAGACACATAGAAATTGAGTTTGATCGCACTCCAGCAGTAGGCTGGCTACTCGCTCTGGAGACCAAGAACAAGGTTTATAATTATACAATAGGAAAGTAGCTATACAGGGGGAGAGGGCCACAGGGCCCCCTTATTTTCAGACAGGGTGTCAGGGCCCCCCTTACATATATGTTCAGCTCTACATGGCTATATGCATCTTCTTGGATACTTGCCTGCTCAATGTTTTTTGTGACATAGCTACATTGCTTGTTATCAGCTATTTCCAAAAAGTAATAGCTACTATTAATGTCATGCTTGTGATTGTGGCCTAGCAAAAAGTGGGCATGGTCTTAACTAAAACCCCACCCCCTCATCTCCCTACACCACTGTATTAAGAACGTTCCATCTCTAATGCACCCATCTCCCCTAGTGATGCATACCTTAATAACCTTTTCTGCTCTAAAGTATCTATAATATTTTGGTACAGAAAATTGTCTAGCATTAAGAACCGTGAGTCCTGTGTCAAAATTGCAAAATAACCCCCCCAACAAACTCATGGCATTACTGTTATGCATATGTGTAATGACCTCTCTTATTCATTTGCTACAGATAAGTTCAAAGGATGTGAAATATTGGAACATAGGTACAGAGCAGCTGGAAATGATGGAAGAAGAGAAGCAGTATCCTCCACGGTTTGAGATTCAAGTCAGCAGCTTTCAAGCCAAAGAGCCCACCAATGTTTCCGTCTACTTCAAAGGAATGGCCGATAATGGCACTGCTGATGTCACAGAATTGCTTCTACAGCCTATAATGCAGGTACAGTGGTGTAGCTAGAATATTATAAGGGAGGTTCACAAACATTTTACAGAGTGTTCTTTATGCATTAACTCAGGGTACATATATCACTGACTGGTTGGGGGGGGGGGGGGGGGGGGGGGGGATTCACATGCAACCTGTGAACAATACTAGCTAGGCCACTGAGGTATACATAATTATTTTGTAATGACTCTACCCTTTACCTATTATCTTACAGAAGGATGAATATGAGCTAAAATCAAGACGATTAGAATGTGGTAAGCCTATTACGGACATGTGAATGTAGTTGTGTAAAACCCACCACACACACATAAGTAGCCTTGTTCCCAGGTCTTTTTTTTTTGGTGGGGAGGGGTTAGGCCTAGGACATACGTACAAGCAGCAAGTGCTATTAATATTGAAACCCCAGTCTCAAAAATATATTCAAAGGGTGAATCTATGCAATTGGGTTCCACTGTGGCTATGCAATTGGTTACCTAGGGTTCCACTGTGGCTATTCAATTGGTTACCTAGGGCCCTTCAATTGGATACCTGGGCTATGCATTTGGATACCTAGGGTTCCACTGTGGCTATGCAATTGGATACCTGTCATTCATTACTAGGACTCATGGATAGTCCCTTACCATTATTATTTTCATTACTAGGACTCATGGACAGTCCCTTACATCGAGACTTGATGAACCATGTGGCTGTCTCCCTTGCCACCAAATGGAGAATAGTGGGGGTTCAGTTGGGTCTTTCTGTGGCCAAGCTGGATGAGATCGAAGTTGCATATGTGAACGACTGCAAACGTTGCTTCAGTGCAGTCTTCTCAGAGTGGGAAAACACCGCCTCACTCCCTTACACCTGGTCTACCATCATTGAGGTCCTGAAGACACCTAGTGTGGAGGAGAACAGGCTTGCAGAGAGGTTAAAAGCACAGTTTACAACAAATTATGATGCTGTGTAAGTGAGCCTTTTGTATTCTGCACCATACTGTAATCTGTGATCAGCAATTAAGTATGTAGCAGAAATCACTCCTTTAGAACTGAAACCATAAGTCAATCATCAACAATGAGCTCATAATAATTATTATTCAGCTGTACTTTATGTCCTGCAGGTCGCTCAGCTCTAAGCGATCTTCCACTTATTCCCAATCAAGCGGTTATTCCACTGAGAATTAAGTTAATAGCAAGAAGGACCATTGCATATAACTGATCAGATAGTTGTTATTAATTAAATAGCTAGTTGTTGCATACTCGCTACCTAAATGGCTGTCTGTACTTTTTACCTAGTCTGGCATAGCCACCCCTCGCACAATAAGGTAAAGGGTTGACTACGCCAGACTATTTTTTACCCTCTCCCATATCCATTTCATCAAGTCACAGTCTACTGTCTAGATTTGGTGGATTGGGAACAGTGGAATAGAACACTGAATGGGTAGAAAATATAGCTACAAGGACTTTTTTTTTCAAAACCAAAATCAAACAACCAAGCAAAAAATCAGACACTTTTTCAATGGAAGTGGCCAAGCATGGGCTCTAATATTAACTAGCTCTATGATTATGCCAATAATAAATTCCACCTGTGTCTTGTGTCAAGTAAAACTGCATATGCGCGCGCTGATCGATCCGATCGATCGTGTAGTCGACCCTTTACCATGTAATAGTAACGTGGGGCGCGCGCGGGGGCCTGGTTTGCTACCTTCAAAACATCATTACAGCTAACTCAATATGTATAAGGGGTTAAAAATACTAATAATAGTAGCTATTAAAGTGACTCTTGTGCCATTAGTTTTCAATGTTAACACAAAGAACTTCCCCAATTCCATCTTTGCTAGGTGTTGAACAACAATATTGGCCTTCCTCGACCGAGATAGCCAATCCAGACTTGTTCAACCTCATGATCTGCTTTCCTCGAGTGATGTACAAACCAGGTCCCGATTCACTTTGGATCGTTGTGCCATTGGGATAGAGGAACTGTGCACTTTGACCTTCACCACAGCAGTCTTTATTAGTGGTCACACAGAGCAGAGCCTGACTGCCTTCCATTATAGCACTGCCATTAATGTTTGAGTCATTGGCTAGCACTTGACCATTAAGTAGCAGTACAGTACCTGGAAAGTTTATAATAATTCTCATAATGTACAGGCCAGTCTGGAATGAGACTATAGCTCTCATTATACACTTGTTGTTAGCTAGCTGTCTATGTTGTCTCATCTGCATGACTTGTCAGATATCATGCATACAGTGGAACCTCCGAATAATTATAATGGACACACTTGGGACCCAGCTGCCTTTTGTCCTTCGTAGGGAGATTGTCCTCTTTTGGAGTGTTTTATTGGAGTTCCACTGTAGTCCTCCGCACCACATGGTCTCCCCAACTTGTATGATGCAATTAACTGTATGCAAGTGGAAAGGTTAGTTCCCCAGCTCAATTCAGGTTCAACAGGGTCAGGGTCTATGAATGACTCAAGTCCTCAGGGAATTTAACTCGAATTGCACCATAAATGGTCAACCATAGTAAAGAGTATTTGATTGCAGTAACCTCTCTAAAACACTTGATCCAATAATTGAAGGTTCCATTTCATTAGCTAGCTATAACCAACCTTGACAAGATTTCTTTTCGGGCTTGGACTCTGTGATATTTACAGTTGTCAGGGGTACAGTCGGGGGTATTGTTGTGGAAGGAAGAGGAGGTTCTATTTAAAATAATGATTCAGAATAAAGATTCTGTCAGTTTCATTATCATACTCATGGATGTAGCTAGTTTCTTTTTTTTTTCTTTCCTTTTCCATAGGATTTAACTATGGGCTGTATGTGTAACTTTCTGAGTGTAGGAGGTGGGAGCTACCTATACTAGCTGAAGAGCCTGAGGGTTTCCAAATACAGTATAGATCCCATTGGTCATCTTATTTAGACTGCAGTTTTATGGAAACTTACCATTCCCATGGCATAATTATTGTCATGAGAATCTTGGGGTATTATTCAATCGACACTGTGAAAATTAGCTATGCCGAAATATGGGATCTAGCTATATCCCATCTATTTTATACACAAATCAAGTATTGGAGAGGGAATTTATTATGCTTCCAATCAACATATTTATCATTCCTGCCATAATTGTGGGAATGACCCCCATGCTTTCTCCAGTGCAATAACTGTAGTACCTTTGACAGTAAGATCAAAATTCTTGGAGATGTGCATTCTTCTCCCCCCTGCAATGTCATTCACGTCCACCCTCACTTGGTACACTCCAGCATCAGAGAGAGAAAGGTTAGCCATCATCAGTTTAATGTCATACTTATGATTCCCTCGATAGGAAACTGAAACTCGTCTCCGATTGGCACAGGGTCTTGTCCTAAAACTCCCCAGGCTGCTGCAGATGTAGACATTTTCCACAGAGTTCTCTCCCAGTTTCACCAGAGACATTATTGCAATTGTTTCATTGTGTCTACAGGTACCTCCATATCTGTATTCAATACGAGTATCAAACTCCACATCATCGCCCGAGTTTGATTTGAGTAGAGTAGTTTGGTTACACACTCTGCTGTTGTCATCGTTGGGGCATGTCTTGAAGGATGCATAAAAGTACAATAGCTACTGATGGTATGCCAATATAAGGGAGAGAGCTGGGATGCTCTTACAAATGTAAGATCCTGTTCTAGATGTGTAACTATCCTGTGACTGAAGAACTGAAGTATGCTCAGACCCCCCCTCCCTGGCTATTCAGCTTTGCTAGGTAACAATCAGTACTTCATTATCAAATTGCCACCTGAAGGTGATGGCTCATTACAAGGGAATAATTTTGGCACCTTTGATCTTGACCATGTATAGCTAGTTAAATTACCTGCAACAAACAGACAGCCCACTGACATAGTATGTGATAGACTTCCATCCTGGAACACTACTGTACAATAATACGAGCCTTCATACTCCCCAGTAATGTTCCTCATGTATAAGTAGTACCCGACTCGATGAAGTTTAGGATCAGCCTCCACATCAATTGGCTGTCGTTGCGAGTCTATAGGGCTGGTAGAAACTGACCATACAATTTCTCTGATGCCAGATCTCCCAGCTGAGTAGGGACACAGGAGGCCAACTTCTGATGTCAGTGCATTTAAAGGATAACCAACAGTATCTGTACAGTATATAAGATAACATAATCAAGAAAGGAAGTAGCTTCTTGAAACTATAATTGTAGGCTAACAAGATCTGCATATTCTGAGCAGTATATTAAAGCAAAAATGATACACTATTATTATTACTCTATGTCAAATGTAACTTACTGTGACGTTTGTAACGTAATGCTTCACATTGGTCCCTCAGTCTGCAGTTTGATCACATGTCACTTGTACAAGCATCAAAAGCAAGTGAACAACAAACACTAAATGATCCATTATAACCACCAATATATGAAGAACTAATGATATTATCAGCTACTGATATGAGGACTGGAGTAAAAAAAAAATGAACCAGACTACAAAGCTAGTAGCTACAGACCTGCTTTATATAGCTAGGGTCAGGGTCAGGGTAGGCTATTTGTATCAACAAAGGAAGCCTCACACTCAGTCAATGTCAACATTACAACTGAAATGCACATCAAAGTATGTAACATAGTGTGCGTGTCTGAACTATTATGGACACAACATGCACACAACTTAAGGGGATTCACTGTAGCACTCAAGTTTGGTGAATACAGACACCACAACAAGTGTGGTGCTTTACCAGAGAACATTCAACCCTATCTGATTCCACAGGGGGTGAAAGATATGCTACATGGAGGAAAATAGCTTATTAATTAAGTAAGATGATAATCACTGCATGGTTATTGGCAGAGCCAGAGAACTGGAGAAGGAGCTAGAGCTATATAACACAGAGTTGAACATCTTAGTGGGGTTATGGCACAAAGTTCATGGGATTGACCTCTGAGTGAGGACTGAAAATAGCACTGGAATGATGTTGGTGTTGTATTATGACTACATCAGGTGGTGAGTTGCTTATTGTCTAAAGAGCTATAGCAATACAATTGTAGCTACTGTTGTATAATGGATAAGTTGAGTGATAGCCACAATAATATTATGGCTGTCGAAACATGTTGGCATTTATCAAGACTTGTAGGTTGGAGAAAGAAAAAAAAACACCAAATGCTTGCAGTTGCTGTTACAAGTCTTCAATTTGGAAAACTTCATGCACGTCTTTCAATTTGGAAAACTTCATGCACGTCTGCATGTCTCATGAAATGTTTACACCAGGTAGCTAGTAGCCATTATCTAGATGTGTGACTCTGCATGCCAGTGATGTTCTGAATCATGCATGCATGCATGGATGGATGAAATGGCACAGTACAAAACTTTAACATTGAACTCAGTGATAGTTCTAGCATGAACAACTTCCCTCCTGATGAGTCCCTAACACAGAGTCAAATATCTTAGTGGGGGTTATGGCACAAAGTCAGAACTTCGACATTGAACTCAGTGACTTAGTTCTTGCATGAACAACTTCCCTCCTGATGAGTCCCTAACACAGAGTCAAATATCTTAGTGGGGGTTATGGCACAAAGTCAGAACTTCGACATTGAACTCAGTGACTTAGTTCTTGCATGAACAACTTCCCTCCTGATGAGTCCCTAGAATGTGGTAATATATATATCTTTCTCGAGAAAATAGAGAAAATCATTGGAGAGATATAACATAATTTGTGGATGATCCACCAAGTGTGCACAGTGATTGCAAAATGTGGAGGGACAGCACCTAGCAATCAATGTGCATTAATAATTAATTTTGTGATTCCCAAAATACTTATATGGATGTTATTCTTGAGGAGCTAGTTGTGTTTGCTTGGGTTTGTAGTATGCACCCTTAGAAATACATCCATTTGTATGTGATGACTTCACAGTGCTCATTGGTTTGCCCAAACCAGGCATATAAATTAAATTGATTTCAATACCATATAGCTGAAACTTTAAAAGCTTTAAAATAAATCAGTTTTGAAGTTTGCTCCTTAAGATCCCTTTTTTTCAAGCACTATCACTCTGATTGTTACTTGAAAATTTCCTGTTCTACAAGACATTTTGTCATAGTTATGCTGCAGCTGTTCAAGCCAAAACTGTCCTGGCTACACCCATGATAGTAGTAAGGCCTGGCATCCACCCATGATAGTAGTCAAAAGAGGAAATTATCTTCTGGAATTGATGGTGAACCCTGAACCAACACACACACAAAGGATAATATTTACTGTAAAGATGGAAACAAACTCCTTTAAAAAAAAAAAAATCCAGCAACTAGCTATGATGGAGACCTCCCTGATCAATATAAGTCATGCTGACTGTATAATAGAAATGGCTGCATAAAGGTCATGAGGTTATTCTGTTTGCATGCCATGTGGTATTTAGCAATGCAAAGAAGTCCTCAAAAATCTAGGAGTCTGACAATTACTGTGGTTATGACTTGTACAATATTATTGTAAGTCTTCAAGACGTCTTGCATTCTTGCATGGTGTATAATCATAGCACATGATACCCATATATGGCAACATCATGATGGATTTAAATTGAAAAGACTGTGGTAATTTAAGGTTTAAATGATTAGATGCAGTTTCCTTATGTACAAGTACCTTTCCTTGCAGCAAGCTCAACGGTCTGTGTAGGGGCTACCGTATAATAGTGTATCAGCTTCCCCACAACTCACTCATTAGACTAGAGTTGATATATCCACTAAAATAACAGTCGACCACACTATGTAATCTCTGCTGACTTTGTGTGGGTGGTGTTTGTGTCGGTAATGGTCGTCACACACACATATTCATGGTCATGTCATTGATTTAATGAGAGAGAGAGTAAAAGTAAAATTTTCTTAATAGTATTTTCGCATGCTCTATGCAAATCTGCTCTGATCCGAGAAGGAATCCTACAGGTGGTTTCTACTCAAATAGGCTTAGGTAGATTATGCTCAAGATTTCTCCAGTTATTCTGCTCCAAAATGCTGTATTCCCCAATTATTCCCACTATTATTCTTAATGATTATGGTTGCCCAGTCCACCAGTAGCAGTAGCAGAGCTAGAAGTAGCTTAGCCATTGCCATAAACTAACAGCTGCATGTAGTTGTCCATATTATGTACTCATGATTCAGGTCTTAGGTATTGATATAGCTAGACACTGTCACAGTGTAGCAAGAAACTACTTCAGGCAGTAGAGAGTGACAAAAGTCTTTGTTTTCAGGCTTGCAGCAGCTCCAATTATTCTCATTATGCTCACAATATGCCCCATTATTCTGGCATTATGCTTGATTCCGATTATTCCCAAAATTATGCTGGCATAATCTACCTAAACCTATACTCAAGCCAGATGGATGAATAAACTGGTATCTTGTGAAAGTGTTTCCTCTAAAAGGTAGACTCACTCATCCTGTTATTGAATGAAAGGACTTCTAAGAAAATCAAGGGAGAAGAAATCAATGTTTGCTTCCTTCAAGGTGTGTTGAAAAAACAACTGATTTAGGGCTCCAGATCACACACTGAAGTTTATATAACGTATTTTCTCATAATATTTATCTTCAGAATGGGCAATTGATTTATAGTTTGTGGGGAAAATAATTTCATCATGTGATGGCCCACAAGTTTTCCACAAAGAAGGACAACATCACCACGAAAAGGAAGGCCCTGCTTGGCTAAGAAAATAACAGCACGCACTATTTGACACATGATATGCCTATTTTCTTTCATACGTGCTTGTATGGAATTATCAGTCATCACATCAATTCGTGATGCTGGATTTTCTATGGTCATCTTCAGAATATCAGCATCTTGAAGGCATTCTCGATGATAGCGAAGGGAAGAGTGATTCTTCAATGCATTGCTAATTTTACCCCAGTTAGAGTAAGGGATGTTTACAAGAAAATCCTTTTCTCTTCTTTTAGCACTGGGAAGAAGAAGTGAACATGGCCCACAAACTACAGCATTTAACTTTAGACTGTACTGTAGCCAGGGATATTTTTCTAGCCAAGTGACACTGAATTTATGGTTTTTGCCATGTATGGAAGTATAGGGTAAAACAGTGGGAGGTTCTATGTGATGATAAAGTAATTAAAGAATATTTTTCATCATTAGAAAGTTTAGTCACTTCATGACATATAGTATCAATAGGGTACCAATATCATTGAAAGGTGATGGCTCAAGAAGCAATGAGGAGCTTGATTCCGAAACTGTAGGTTCAAGTTCTGACAACTTGGAGCCAGCTTCAACAGAAGGTTCAGAATCTGGTATAGTCTGAACTAGGGAGCCCTAATTATAAGGTGGGGAAATAGTCTATATAACTAGCTTACCAGTGTCATTTTCTTGAGCTCGTCACTTGCTGAAAAAGGACCTGATATCTTTTGATCATTTCATTTTGAATCATTTGCAACTAGAAGCTATCTGAGCAAGCATGCCAGCTGTAATGTCACTATGTCAGCAGTTGATAACCACAATAATGTTTTTATACATATAAAAAAATTACTGTGGTATAATAATATTGTCATCCACTATATCTATTATGAAAAGGGGGTGCACATAAGTTACACCCCCCCCCCCCCCCCCCCGTGTACGGGCCTGCTATAATAAATTCCACCTGTGCTTGCCAGTTGGTGTCAAATAAAATCCCAAGTTCAACTTCACTATAGTGATATTAATTTCTGGTAAATCGATCGTGTAGTCAACCCTTTACCATGTAGTAGTAAACGTGGGGCGCGCGCGGGGGCACGTACCATTGATCAAAACTAAGATTATGTATAAAGGGTTAAAAAATAATAGCTATACATATGCATTGCTAAGATATATTAAGCTATTAAAGTGACTATTTTGCCATTAGTTTTCAATATTGACACAAAGAACTTCCCCAATTCCATCTTTGCTAGGTGTTGAACAACAATATTGGCCTTCCTCGACTGTGATAGCCAATCCAGACTTGTTCAACCTCACGATCTGGTTTCCTCGAGTGATGTACAAACCAGGTCCCGATTCACTTTGGATCGTTGTGCCATTGGGATAGAGGAACTGTGCACTTTGACCTTCACCACAGCAGTCTTTATTAGTGGTCACACAGAGCAGAGCCTGACTGCCTTCCATTATAGCACTGCCATTAATGTTTGAGTCATTGGCTAGCACTTGACCATTGAGCAGCAGTACAGCACCTGGAAAGTGTACAGCTAGTTATGATAATTCTCATAATGTACAGGCCAGTCTGGAATGAGACTATAGCTCTCAATATACACTTGTTGTTTGCTAGCTGTCTATGTTGTCTGATCTGCATGGCTTGTCAGATATCATGCATAATACAGTGGAACCTCCGAATAATTATAATGGACACCCATGCAGCTGCCTTTTGTCCTTTGTAGAGGCGTTTGTCCTCTTTTGGAGTGTCCTTTACTGGAGGTTCCACTGTAGTCCTCCGCACCACATGGTCTCCCCAACTTGTATGATGCAATTAACTGCATGCAAGTGGAAAGGTTAGTTCCCCAGCTCAATTCAGGTTCAACAGGGTCAGGGTCTATGAATGACTGAAAATTTCCCCTGGAATGGTCTATATAAAATACCGCATGTGTTCTATCTAAACTTGATGATTTAAGTCCTCAGGGGAATTGCACCATAGTAAATGGTTAACCATAGTAAAGAGTATTTGATTGCAGTAACCTCTCTACAACACTTGATCCAATAATTGAAGGTTCCATTAATTTTCATTAGCTATGCAACATATCTATAACCAACCTTGACAAGATTTCTTTTCGGGCTTGGACTCTGTGATATTTACAGTTGTCAGGGGTGTCGTTGTGATATTTACAGTTGTCGGGGGTATTGTTGTGGAAGGAAGAGGAGGTTCTATTTAAAATAATGATTCAGAATAAAGATTCTGTCAGTTTCATTATCATACTCATGGATGTAGCTAGCTTCTTCATTTTTTTTTCATAGGATTTAACTATGGGCTGTATGTGTAACTTTCTGAGTGTAGGAGGTGGGAGCTACCTATACTAGCTGAAGAGCCTGAGGGTTTCCAAATACAGTATAGATCCCATTGGTCATCTTATTTAGACTGCAGTTTTATGGAAACTTACCATTCCCATGGCATAATTATTGTCATGAGAATCTTGGGGTATTATTCAATCGACACTGTGGAAATTAGCTATGTCGAAATATGGGATCTAGCTATATCCCATCTATTTTATACACAAATCAAGTATTGGAGAGGGAATTTATTATGCTTCCAATCAACATATTTATCATTCCTGCCATAATTGTGGGAATGACCCCCATGCTTTCTCCAATGCAATAACTGTAGTACCTTTGACAGTAAGATCAAAATTCTTGGAGATGTGCATTCTTCTCCCCCCTGCAATGTCATTCACGTCCACCCTCACTTGGTACACTCCAGCATCAGAGAGAGAAAGGTTAGCCATCATCAGTTTAATGTCATACTTATGATTCCCTCGATAGGAAACTGAAACTCGTCTCCGATTGGCACAGGGTCTTGTCCTAAAACTCCCCAGGCTGCTGCAGATGTAGACATTTTCCACAGAGTTCTCTCCCAGTTTCACCAGAGACATTATTGCAATTGTTTCATTGTGTCTACAGGTACCTCCATATCTGTATTCAATACGAGTATCAAACTCCACATCATCGCCCGAGTTTGATTTGAGTAGAGTGGTTTGGTTACACACTCTGCTGTTGTCATCGTTGGGGCATGTCTTGAAGGATGCACGACCTATTTAAAAGTACAATACTCGGTATGCCAATAATAATGGTATCTTACAGTAAGTATGGGAGAGAGCTGCATGGGATGCTCTTACAGAATGCAAGATCCTGTTCTAGATGTGTAGCTATCCTGTGACTGAAGAACTGAAGTATGGTCAAACCCCCCCACTGTATGGCTATCCAGCTTTGCTAGGTAAGCTATCATGCAATCAGTTACTTCATTATCAAATTGCCACCTGAAGGTGATGCTCATTACAAGGGAATAATTTTGGCACCTTTGATCTTGACCATGTATAGCTAGCTAAATTACCTGCAACAAACAGACAGCCCACTGACATAGTATGTGATAGACTTCCATCGTGGAACACTACTGTACAATAATACGAGCCTTCATACTCCCCAGTAATGTTCCTCATGTATAAGTAGTACCCAACTCGATGAAGTTTAGGATCAGCCTCCACATCAATTGGCTGTCGTTGCGAGTCTATAGGGCTGGTAGAAACTGACCATGCAATTTCTCTGATGCCAGATCTCTCAGCTGAGGGACACAGGAGGCCAACTTCTGATGTCAGTGCATTTAAAGGATAACCGACAGTATCTGCATAGATAAGATAGCGTAATCAAGAAAGGAAGTAGCTTCTTGAAAAACTATAATTGTAGGCTAACAAGATCTGCATGTTCTGAGCAGTACATTAAAGCAAGAATGATACACTATTATTATTACTCTATATCAAATGTAACTTACTGTGACGTTTGTAACGTAATGCTTCACATTGGTCCCTCAGTCTGCAGTTTTGACCAAATATCACTTGTACAAGCATCAAAAGCAAATGAACAACAAACACTAAATGATCCATTATAACCACCAATATATGAAGAACTAATGATATTATCAGCTACTGATATGAGCAAAAAAAATGATGAGCCAGACTACAAAACTAGTAGCTACAGACCTGCTTTATATAGCTAGGCTCAGGGAAAGGGGAACTCCAGGCTAGCTATTTGTATCAACAAAGGAAGTCTGCATTTAACAATTAATTTTAGCCTCACACTGCATAATATTTGGTGTTTTTTTTTCTTTCTCCAACCTAAAGTCATGATAAATGCCAACATGTTTCGACAGCCATAGCTGATATTATTGTAGCTATCACTCAACTTATCCATTATACAACAGTGAATATCCATAGCTACAATTGTATTGCTAACTATAGCTCTTTAGACGATAAGCAACTCACCACCTGATCAATGTAGTCATATATATACACCAACATCATTCCAGTGCTATTTTCAATCCTCACTCATTTCATCCATGCATGCATGCATAAATGATTCAGAATATCACTGGCATACAGAGTCACATATCTAGATAATGGCTACCAGCTACCTGGTATGAAAATTTCATGAGACATGCATACGTGCATGTGAAGTTTTCCAAATTGAAGAAGTCCCTGGATTATTAGCTTGCTTTTATACAGTGCATGTGACTGCTGATGCTAGCAGTTTTATAACAGCAACAGTCACTGCCAACATTACAACTGAAATGCTGAAACCTTATGACCTGAACTATTATGGACACAACATGCACACAACTTAAGGGGATTTACTATAGCACTCAAGGTTGGTGATTCATTCATGTTTGCTTGTAGGTTCCAATGCTGGGCAGTTGTCCTACTACTGTTATTACACACAGTACAGGGGATGAGGATAAATATGCTGCATGCACTCTGAAAATAAACATGCATTCCACCACTTTTGAGCTATACTGAAGGAAAGTAGTTGTAGCTTGTACAAGTAGTGAAAACAAACGAACTTTTTTTAACAGATATCCCAGATTATATATTAATAATACTCTGCAACTGTGGAGTAGAGTAGCTATAAGCAATTAAGTAAGATGTGAATCACTGCATGAGGTTACTGTAACCTTCATCAACTAAATGCTTAGGAAATATTATTGGCAGAGCCAGAGAACTGGAGAATTAAGGAGCTATATATAGAGCTATAACACAGAGTCGAACATCTTAGTGGGTTATGGCACAAAGTCATAGGATTGACCTCTGGCACAGTACAGAACTTTGACATTGAACTCAGTGATAGTTCTTGCATGAACAACTTCCCTCCTGATGAGTCCCTAAAATGTGGTAACATCGTAACCTAACCGCATATATCTTTCTCGAGACATTATTTGTGGATGTATTGACAGTGATTGTAAAATGTGGAGGGACAGTACCTAGCAATCAATGTGTATTAATAATTTGTG
The DNA here is from genome assembly GCA_963924555.1 of Crambe crambe. Taxonomy (NCBI): domain Eukaryota; kingdom Metazoa; phylum Porifera; class Demospongiae; order Poecilosclerida; family Crambeidae; genus Crambe; species Crambe crambe. Next base: position 2,670,414 of record OZ004592.1, read on the forward strand.
ACTCCCAAAAAATATATAATACTTATATGGATGTTGTTCTTGAGGAGCTATAGCTGTGTTTGCTTGGCATGATTGTTATTGATCACAAAGGTTCTTACTCAATGGGATAAGAAAGTTTCCCTATGAGAGTCAATTGCCAAGACCATGCATACCTAAGAAAGATCTTTTGGCAATAATAAAGCTATTATAGCTACCTGGTTTGGGCAAAGCAATCAGCACTAATAATATACTTTGAGGTTCTTCACGCTACCTAAGATGGAGTGTTTCTAAGGGTGACGTACTACAAACCATACAATGTAAACATGTGGAAATGATGGCAGTCAATTACAACCACAAATCCAATTACATGCTGAGGTTCTCCATCATAGTTGCTGAGGAATGAGAACTTGGATTTTTTTCAAAAAGGAGTTCATTTCCATCTTTACAGTAAATATTATCCTTCGTGTGTGTCGGTTCAGGGTTCACCATCAATTCCAGAAGACAATTTCCTCTTTTGACTAAAACCTTCCATCACTGGTAGCTAGTGAGGGAGCCAATGTCATAACTATCATGGCAGGATAGTTATGGCTTGAACAGCTGCAGTGTAACTATGACAATGTATGGGAGGTTCAGAGTATACGAACAAAGGAACAAAATAAGGACAATCCTTATAGAACTGGAAATTTTCAGAGTGATAGTGCTTGAAAAAAAGGGTCTTAAGGAGCAAAATTCAAAATAGATAAAGAAATCATCTATCATACAAAAAATCATGTGCCAACTGCTAAATCCTGAGTGCCTTTTTAAGTAATCATTCCATAGTTGCTGTGATGTAATACTATAATGCACTTACTACAATGAGTGACACAATGACACAGTACCCAGAAACAATACTTACACCTAATAAAGTGGTACACATGATGGACATCATGCTGGAAGTGTATTATTACTAGCTAATCATAACTGTAGAATTAAATCAACTTCCGGTGCATGACGAGAAGTCAATATAATGATAATATCATGCTGAGTGTATAAGGATATGAAAATAGAAATGGCTGCATAAGGTCATAAAGTTATTCTGTTTGCATGTCATGTGGTATTTAGCAATGCAAAGAAGTCCTGGAAAACATGCAGAAAAGTCTGGTCACTTGCAGGAGTCTGACAATTACTGTGGTCATGACTTGTACAATACTGTAAGTCTTCAAGATGTCTTGCATGGTGTATAATCATGGCACATGATACCCATAATATGGCAACATCATTATTGTTTAAGGGATTTAAATTGAAAAGACTGTGGTAGTTTAAGAGTTAAAGGACTAATCACGATTAGATGCAGTTTCCTTATGTACAAGTACCTTTCCTTGTAGCAAGCTCAATGGTCTGTGTAGGGGCTATACCGTATAATGTATAATAGTGTATTTGTCGGACAGCTCCCCACAACTCACTCATTAGACTAGAGTTGACATAATGCACTAAAATAACAGTCGACCACACTATGTAATGTCTGCTGACTTTGTGTGGGTGGCAGCGGCCTCAAGCCAGATGGATGAATAAACCTGGCATACTGGTATCTTATGAAAGTGTTTCCCCTAAAAGGTAGACTCACTCATCCTGTTATTGAATGAAAAGACTTCTAAGAAAATCAAAGGGGGAAGAAATCAATGTTTGCTTCCTGCATGGTGTGTTGAAAAAACAACTGATTTAGGGCTCCAGATCACACTGAAGTTTATAACATATTTTCTCATAATATTTATCTTCAGAATGGGCAATTGATTTATAGTTTGTGGGGGAAATAATCATGTGATGTGATGGCCAACAAGTTTTCCACATGAGTTCAATGCTCGCTGAGTTGACATTGCACACACTATGTTATAACATGACAAACTGTCCCTTCCCTTAAATAATTATTGATAGTCAGTTAGAAAATCAAATCAAAAAGATGCAGCCATTCATGATATTTAGCTCCTCTCTGACTATGAACTTAAATTTGGCGTAGCTAAAGATTACTAGCTAAAGATGTCTGAGAATACATGACAGAAACACTATGCTTGAATGAAGATAATAAGGAGAAAAAAAGGAAAAGGATTTCTGTGGATCGCTCAATCGAAATTAGCAGCTCGAAAATTGGATGGTCGAGTTCTGCCATGCTGTTCAAAAAACATCCTTGTATGCACGCACATGATGCTTTTGATCTTACAAAACTACTTATGATGTTAGCTACATTGCATCATATTCAAACACCATACGGTTGTCACTTGATGATTGTTAACTGATTTTTGAAGACTCCCTAGAAACCTCATGCAGTATATACTACTATACTCAAGGTACATTGCTGTATGTGAATGTTTTGTCTGATTGTCCCCACATTTTATCAACATCACTCCATGCCTACACACAATGGCATCATCGAAAGTCAGGTCACAATAGGGCGTATACTATCATATATAGGTAAGATCAGGGTGCGTCAGGTGAATTTGCTTACAAGAACACTCAGTACATCAAAAGAAACACTGACCACCAAGTGTTTCATGTACAACCAACTCCCTACTTTCTTGTCTATGCAGCAATGATGCAATCCCTGTGCTATACATGTAGGTCTAACACCGAATCTGTGCTGCTTTATATATGATGAAACCTTCACCGGTTGCCTACTTGTGGTACATATTTCAAGTATGCATGGCTTCTCTGAATATGTATTCTGTTGTGGAAATGACCTGGGTCGATTGGGTTTCATAGCAGTAGGTTTTCAATCATGGCAAAGATGATAGGTGTCGGCTCGCTGCACACAGATTGTGGTTGGGTGAAAGGGATTTTCACAGGATTTAGTTTCCCTGTGTAGTTATAAATTCACTAGATCCTACAGGTGGAAACTGTGATGTGGTTTAGGGGCTACTGTGATGTGGTTTAGGGGCTAATGTGATGTGGCTTAGGGGCTTTCTTGCAGACTCCAGCCATTATTGTAACGTATACTATTGGTTGCATGTACATACCTTAAAATCTAATGTCGACAGTCATATAGGATGACTAACACATGTCCAGGAAAGGGATGACTGAGTAGACATTTCTAGTTGAGGAACAATTCTGTGGGAAAGTCATTCAGGTAACAAGAGTGATACTCTATACTCTAGCCAAGTGACTGGTGGAAAGGTATTTATTGCATCATACATTGTTCCCTTATTAGCTTCATGCATGCTACCCTTTACCAATCACAATTGGCTATAATATTAAAAATCCTTTACCAGCCATGAGAGAGAGAGAGAGAGAGAGAGAGAGAGAGAGCCATACATACATTGTAGCTAGAAATGTGGGGTAAAATTCTATAGGGTTCCTTTTTTATACAAACTGACTCCATGCAATGGATGATGCACACTAATTACCCTTTTCTGAAAAAAATATCTACAAGGATATCCATTTCATTAATCACCTTGAGCTCAAAGCTCAGCTTTTGCCATGCAGAACTAGTGACTCTAACATGCCACTGCTCTCTGGAGGAATGAAGCGATCTGTGATGGCACTGTGGGTGAGTAGATAGATTGTTTCTGGTCAACCACTAGTCTGGTAGCGCCAACCCTTCGCCAAACTAGTCAACCACAGGATGAACAAGAGTCAAAAAAATTAGAACATCTTCTAACAAGTTAGTCTTTTTAAAAAGACTAGGAATGCCTTGGCACTTAGGTGCAACCTTAACTTTCTAAATTTAGCTATTTTATTTTTATTTTTTTCAGTGAATATGACAGTGGTATATAAGAGACGATAAAGATACACTGAGGAATCACCGGCATGAAGCCAGAGTCCTACAAGGATGATTATGTTTGGAATTGCTGAACACTTGCTGCATGGGCATAAATAATGAAAAGTGCGGGAGTTTGTGGGGTCAAATATTTCTACAAAATGTTGCCAAAATATTTTTTCGGTGGAGAGTTAAATAATGCGCACTGAGCAACATGGCTTAGCATTCTTGCTGTTCAACGCTTTCAAACTGCCGTTTTGAATGGTTATTCTCACGCATATAGTATGTGTACTGGATTCTCTCATTGTTTGGAAGCCTCAAAGTCTTAGTTCTAAGATTCTCCTTCACCATGGCTCTCTCTTTGATACTTCAAACGATCACTAGTTCGTGTACCTTGCAATCTCTGTGGTTTTTGTTCACTGCTGTCTTTTAGTCATGTGATAATCAGCTTGATTTGTTGGCAAAGACGGCCAAGAAGCATCACAGCACTAGAGTTATCGCGTAGTGACTGCGAGCCTGAGCCTGTCTGTTTATCCTTAGTAAGCTCGACTAGCTACACAGCGAAAAATCTACAACTTGTAACAGGTCTGGACTGCCCCACATACCAGTTATGACCTGTACACAGGTCTGTAACGGTCAGTAAAATCTACAAGTCTGTAACAGGTCCATATTTTTGGACTGTATCAGACCTGCTGCCTAGGGGAGGTGAACATTCTGCCAATATTTTTACCTATAATGCTCTGCTCTAATTCCAAGCTTGATACCTAATTATGCTAACAACTGTAATCTATTCTGCTCACATGAACTACCTATTATGCTTGTAAAGCTTCAATATAATCTTCCAGAGAATTCTTTTGCTGACATGAAAATGAACTGTAAAGTGGCCATGTGCTTGATCATATGATGCAAGTATGATGTAGTTGTGCTTACAAGGCAGTTCACAGTTGATAATGGCCTCCGACTGAATGAAGATAAACTGGAGCTTCAAGGGTTCTCCATACGTAGACCTCAGCCAAGTACTATGTCCATAGGTGAGACAACCATTGCATCTGTGAGTTCTTCTACCTGCCTGGGTGTAAAGTGGTCACATGACCTCTCTCCAACAGAGTCAATTAATCACAACATTGCTAAGGCACGACAAGCCTTCTTCGCCCACCGAGCTAATGGCATAGCTTATGGTGAGCAGAACCCGCTTTCGTCCAGTGAACTATTCGAGGTCTGTGTCTTACCTGTCTGTCTGTATGGCTCAGAAAACTGGATTTTAACAGAGCCAATGATCTCATCGCTGGATCAGTTCCAAGGTGAACTCGGCAAGAAAATCCTAAACCTTCCAAAACATCACTCCAATCTCATCCCACTAGTTGCACTCCAGTGGCCTACTATGAGACTTCGTATCCTTCACCGCAAGATCAGTTTCCTCTGGCGTCTCCTACACCCCAAAAAGGTGTCCATCAGTGTGGAGGTATTCAACTGTCTGAGGGAGAAAGATTCTGAGCCACTAGTGATTCAGCAGTGCAAGTTCCTGGAGCAGGTTTATAAGACCAATCTGACAGAAGTTATTTTGCAGCAAGAAGAGAATTTTGAAAATCATCTCACCCTGAGAGCAGTCAAAGATAAACTCCAGGCTGCTGATCGTGACCACATTTGGTCCCTAGTGTCTTCACGTGAGAACCTTGCTGCTCTCTCCCGTGATATTAGTTGGATGAGACTATGGGATGAGGCCAGGGAGCAAGGTATTCGAGGCGCCAGGGCAATTGCCACAGTCCTTCGCGTTAGCTATCACCATCCCAGTGTTCACAGATGACTTTGCCTGTCCTGTGTGCGGGCACAAGTATGGCAGGAGCAACCTTCCTTCGGACCACATCACCAAGGTTCACCTCGGCTGTGAACTCAAGCACCTGCTGCACCTTCTCACAACTCCTTGCGAGGAAACCTTTGAAAAGGCACTATCACTTAGAACAATATTGCACACAACTCTTTAGCAAGTTATTGTATCATGTCACATCATAAGGCTTAAAGCCTGGTTATTTCACATTATGTTCTCTCTGTATGTATCCCTTGCGGGCTTTACAATGAAATTTATTTATTTTACCCCACGGCCCATCGATCATCGCCGCGCCACGCCCGCGCCCGGGCTAGCGCTAGTCGAGTCGCTTCCAGCACACGCACTGCGCCTCGGCAAAAATGGATACCGTAATACCATTTTAAGAGTATGCATTATGCATAGGCAGAATAATGTTGAAAATACTTTGCAACATGAAATTCAGAACACAAGATCAAAGTTTATAGCCCCCTTTCGAAGGATTTAATCGTGGCTTTTATAGTTGGGCTACTTAATTGGTAGGATCACTGCAATCCACTGTACGGTGATTGGTTGTCCAATGTAAGATGCAATAAACTTGAGGCTGTTCCTGAATAGATGTGTGGCTTTTCATTGCAGTTTTACACTTGGACAACCCACTAGCCTCGTACCCAGGCCCGCCTTTTTCGCAGGGAGGTGGAAAAAGTGGGCCTGGGTACGAGGCTAGACAACCTAGCTACTTGCAATTCAGTTTTGAAAGTAAACTGTTTAACCACAAGTTATGATAATAACAGTTGCTAAAGTAACTCTGGACAGAGCCTAAGTAAATACTCCTGTCCACAAACACAGTACTGTTCATGTTATCTCTCTACTGCACTAAGGAGGGGAAATGTTATATTATGAAAAGGCCACCACAAAAACATAGCATTGGACCCAACTAGACAAGATATAGCCAGCATCAGGAAAACCTTTACTAGCACACTGCAGAACAAGAATTTATTAGCTGGCCGTTGCAATTTTAGAGTGGTAGCTAGTTTAGTGTAAAGAAGATGGCAGAGATGGCAGATCAGAGTATTTTTGGTAGACCATGCAGACCAATGCATGGGTATGGCTTCATAAAGGAGCTGCCACCACAGCTGGTACAGCAGATTGCAGTGATCTTGCAACATGAAATCCAGAACAGCAAAACCAAAATTTACATAGCCTCCTTTCAAATGACTTTGGAGTTGGGCTACTTGAAAGGAGGCTATGTAAATTTTGGTTTTGCAGTTTGGATTTCCTGTTGCAAGATTACTGCAATCTGCTGTACCCTATAAGTTTAAAAAGGTTATTGCATGTCACTATAACAACATAGCTACTATTAGTTACAACAACAATAACACAACAACAACAACAAAGACCAAAGTTATATACAGCTACAGTTCATAAAATGAGGAGGAGGGTGGGGGTAGCTACAGTAAAGTCATGGTAAAATAATAGAGGGAGTGAGGTTTGTTCACATTCGCTTGTAGGTTCCAATGGTGTGGTTGCAGATGGGACAGTTGTGATTCACATCCTTCAATTCATTGATGCACAAGGGGATGAAGAATAACCTACAATCAAACCAAAACATTCATTTATTGGCAAGTAGAAGGACAAGAAATTTGAAGTGATGGAATAAGTCATGAATTCTTATCCTCTGATAAATTCATTTTCTATTTACAAGGCAATTTCATTGTGAGTAGCTACAAAATGTTTGGATATTCCTTTAGACAGTAAACTTTACTATTATGAGAGGAAAATGAAAGAGTGATGTAGGCTTGAGTATAAAAGTACGGAAACAAGGTGGGGTAGCTTGCTGGATATGTATAGCTACTGCATTAAATTTGTGCTCTGCTAACTGTCACACCCTACATCGCTGCATAGACTGCATTTATGCTCTGCTAACTGTCATAAAATTGACATAAACCCTATACATCGCTGCTGCCATATTATCCTTTTTGGCTTGCAGCGATGTAGTTCAATTTTATGACAGTTAGCAGAGCATAAAATTAATGCAGTCCATGCAGCGATGTAAGGTTTGTCAATTCTGTGACAGTTATAGCCAGCAAGCTACCCAACCTTGTTTCCGTACTTTTTATAGTCATGTACTCAACCCTACATCACTCTTTCATTTAGAAGAAATGTTTTTCCTCTCACTTGTTTGCACACTTTTTTCAAGCCTTCAAAAACGACCCTTTAACAAATAAGTAACTCCGCAAGACAGTTGAATATACAGTGTATAAACTAACTGTGTCTACAAAGCGTTCTAGCGTTCTAGTGTTGTCTACAAAGCGTTCGAAAATTTGAGTCGTCCAGGACCACGAAGGCACTCGAACGGCAATTGACAGTTAGGACTTACTTCAATTTGAATAATACCATTCCTTAGCTCAGGTGTAGAGCTTCAAGATGGTACCAAGATCGTAGATATAGGATGAAGCAGTCGTGAGTTATGGCTGTCAAGAAGATTATTATTCTTCTTATTATTATTATTATTAATGAGCGTGGGTGTTTTGCATGTCAAGTCTACATAGAGAGTGCTACCGCACTCTCTGATTCTCTAAGCTACACTACTACTCATTCATCTTTAAGGGTCATAGGTGTGATCAGCAAAGTTAGTGGAAGTGTAATCTGTAATTATTTTCATGGTGGTTATGTTCAACAACTAAAATTCATCACATGAAAATTCAATTACGATGTACATAATTACAAGTAAGAATTTTTAACCAGAAAGTGTAGAGGCTACAGAGGATTGCAGGTTGGGTTGGGAGAAGACTTTGCTTGTTTACGTAAGAGGCCACTAGCTATTGTTCTGAACAATGGCTAGTGGTACTGTCCATTGCAGGAAGGTTTGGGGAATGGAATGGATCAGGTTTCTTAGGTCCTTGTAAGCCACTACCTATTTCTCATTCCTTGTGGACAACCATCCCGAGATCTATAGTATATTCTTCTCCCTCAACCAATCTGCAGTCCTCTGTATGGGCCTGCCACTGCACTTCACCAGGTTTAAAGCTTATGCAACACATTGGGTCCTTACTTAGGAATTGCTACCATTGTCAAAACCAAGCCTTTAGTGAAGTTAGGACAGCTAACTGGAACAAAAAGATTGCTCCCTGCACATATAAAATGATACACAGCACTAACTCTCACTCACGGCCAAAAGAACAAGAAGATGACAAGCATGACAATCCATGTAAGAGTTCCAGGTATATACTCCAGGGAAGTCCTCACGTCATTCCGACAGTTGGGACAGCACACTTGGACCGAATTTTCCCCAAAATGCGGTAGCATTGTAACCTATTTTTTTAAAAACAATAGTATATATATGTATGCCATGCTGAGTGATGACCTCCAATAAGAGAAAACAAAATCATCCAACCTGTATAAGATGCAGGGTGCTTATTATGGTACATGGGGAGGTTGGAAAACATTCTGTTTCATACTCAATACACCCATGCTTGCCTTGTGTATACTGTATGAAAGACATACCTGACGAGGAGCAGTATTGACAACCACAGTGGCATGCTGCTGCTGCTGCTGCTGGATGGGAGCAGTGACGGCATGCTGCTGCTGGAAGGTATTATTGACAACCACAGTGGCATGCTGCTGCTGCTGGATGGGAGCAGTGACGGCACGCTGCTGCTGGAACCAGTAACAAGGCTGAGTTTTGCCCGCGCCCCCCAATATGAGTTAGTAATTATGTGGCTTCCGGAATCGCTCCACGGTAAGAATACTAGTTAGCTAGAGAATAAATTAACTTGCCTCGTTAGCGAGCAGATTAGCTCTATCAGACATTTTGATACAGTTGGATCGAAGGTGGTGGCGGGGGTACGGGTTTCGCTAGCCTCGCTCGCGCTCTATAAATTGTTTGCGCATGCGTATAGTACTTAAGGGGAAAAAACAAAAAAGGAAAAAAAAAACAAAAAAAAAACAAACTTAAGGGAATAATACTGAGTGAGATTCCTATCTCCTTTTCTTTATTGTTTCTGTCCAGCAGTACTTATGCTCTCAAAAAGACTGTTTTGTATTGTATCTATGATTTGAAAGTAAAGTATTTTGAGCACTTGGCCCACTATTAGCTATAGATTAGCTATATATGAATTTCATTAAAATAGCTTGGGCATGGGCATGGGACATGGAATGCAGCTGCCACCACAGCAATTATTATAAGGTACACCCAATAAGTTGAACATAAATTATGTACGGGAACTCTCTCTCAAAAATCACTATAACAATACAGTAAGCATGTAGCTACTAACTAGTTAATAACAAAAAGCCATCTGAACAATAATAAACAAAAGCCAAAATCAAAGCAGTTCACAGTAGGTTTGTTCATATTCGCTTGTAGGTTCCAATGGTGTAGTTGCAGATGGGACAGTTATGATTCACATCCTTCAATTCATCGATGCACAAGGGGATGAAGAATAACCTACAATAAAACAATTATTAGCAAGTAGGAGTTTAGCCCATTCATGAAATTTGAGGTAATAAATTTATTATCAGAAAGTACGATAGTACTCTCTAAGTAGGGATGGCACAGATTGCCCCATTGGACTAATACTTTCTTCCTACAGTCAGCAACTCCTAACTTGAAGACAGAACACCTTGGACTCAAGTATGAAGAGCAGAAGATAAAGTATCATTTTACAACTTCTAAAATCGCTGTTTTCATCTGGTCAATCATCATCATCATCATCAAACAACTTATTTCAGAAAATTAATGGTTCATTCAAATGTTTAGCTCAAAATTGACTGCGCTATAATCCTTTACCTTTAACTCAACATGTTCAAAAATAGCACGTCATTTTCCAACTTGCTAGCTTTCAACCTACAATGTGGCAGACATTTTTATGCCCCGCTCCGTGCACGTGATTTTTGGACCTTAACCTCACAACTGACTAGCGAATCTGTCATTAGCTTTCTCTCTTGGTGTTGGTCTCTCGATGCTCAGAGTGTAAACCCTAGGCACTAGTCTGGTTATGAGTCAAGCCTTGATGCAGGTACATGCATAACCTTAAAAAAAAATTGGTCAATGGCAAATTTTATCATTATAGATACGAGCTCCAGTATTAGCCCTTCCACATTTCGGCTCATACAATACTCCAATGAACTACATAGCTACAATTAACTTGGATAGCAGGATCACAGCATCCAGATGCCTTTAATAAAATAAAAAGGTGATGAACAAGTAAAGGAAAACTTATTAGGGATGGTTGTGTGCGGTTCAGCAACAAGAGAGTCAAGTAACCCCTTACCCATCACCAATATTACCAAACTACGAGCTAACTATTACTACTTCACCCCCATGACAGGCCAAGGTGAGATATAAAGGGAATGAGGAATTATTGGCGACTTGTTAATTTAGCGAATTTAGCGAGTAGGCCTTTATTCGCTAATATAAGCACGCGCTAATAATAAAATTTCGTATAATTAGAAGTAATATTGAACAAAAACGGTGCTAGCTGTTTGAGTGTCCTGGTGGAGTTAGCTAGCTAGCTAGATCGCTGTTATCTTCATCAGAGTCTATTTTGGATACTTCTGATTTCATGGCCTCAAGAATGGTAGCAGTAGGGTGGAAAAAGGCAGGAGTGACAGGTGATTGAAGTATCACTATTCCCAGTGAAGATCCTTTTTGTTCAATCTACAAAAACTAACTCTCTGATGATAGTTATTGACACAATAATGCATTGTATTGTTCGTGCCTGATATTCTTGAAGCAACTTCATATGAAACTACATTTTAGAATAGAATACACAAAGCTCAAAATAGCTAAAATTAATACCCGCCAAATACAGTATCCTCTTAAAATGCTAAAATTAGTAGCCGCCAATAATACCCACCTTAAGGTAGTTTGGTAATATTGGCGATGGGTAAGGGGTTACTCAACTGAAGTTCATTCTTGTTTTTTGAACCGCACACAGCTTTTCTTAGAATAAATATTTTTTCCTTTACTTGTATATTGAAAAGTTCTGTGTTGCTAGGTATCAACATTAAGTAGTAACTTCACTAGCATTAACAAACGTTTCGGCCTCTATACAGCGGTCATCATCAGTGAAACGACTATAAAAATCAAAATAAACGAAAAATTAACATGTGAGATCTCGGGGTAGATGTCATGAAAATTGTTTTTAACATGTTATGGCTATAGCTATTTAACTAAGGTATTATAAACAAAAGGCAAAGTTCCGTTCATAGAACTTTGTTTAGATCTGATATGCCAGGATTCTAGATAGCACCTCGGATGCAAATGTTGATTGCTATCAATCACTTTCACTACTAATTACAGTTATTTATCAGTGATAGCCAATTGAAAATTAAACCAATGTTTGGATATTAATTAGACAGTACACCTTCCAGATAGCACTATCATTATTCAGTATGCTCTAAGCTATATAAAGTAGATTTTCAATTATCAACCGCCATATATGAACGGACACAGCCTGGACATTAATAAAATAAAATTCCACAATGGAAAAATAGGGCAAACCTGCACTAATTTTATACATGAACCGCGAAGGATCAATGGAATAATACCGTGCAGAGGATCCACCACAAAAGAAACGTCCGAAGATCAGGCAATCTCATTGATAATCAGATACTCCCTAGAGAAATCACACAGTACATGATACCAACTAAGCCTATGGACTAACTGGTACCCTCAAGCTGCTACTACAATCATTCAGCAATTCAATTTCCCAGCTGAACACTGGGCGGAGCTAATAGAATTTAAATTGAACATGTTAGCAACTTGATATTCAGACTGCAAACGATCCATTGACTCTTCCTGGCCATTACAAAGCATTAGAAGTAAACTAAAGGTAGCGTTTCTTTTGTCACTTAGTTTTGGAGCTGTTGAAAAATAGCACATCTGACATATTTAGCCTAAGCTAAGGTTTTTGACCGTGTATTCTGCTGCGATAATACACGGCCAAAAACCTTAGGTACCAATCTTAGAATAAAAGCACGCTAGCTGGATTCTTCTAAATATGTTGGATGCACTATTAAATTTTAGCAACTAAAAGATGCTACTTTCAAAGGTTTGTAACGGCCAGGAAGAGTTGCTGGATCGTTTGCAGTCCGAATATCAAGTTGTTGATGTGTATTAGCTCCACTGCTGGGAAGTTGAATTGTTAATGATTTTAGTAGCTACAGCGTCACTATGAATGGAATCCAGAGAAGATGAATCAGGATGATCGATCATTAAATAATTATGGGGCTCAGGGCTTGGTCTGTGATGGTTTTCTGTAAACGGCTTAACATTTGAAACATTAAAAACGTTTAAAACGATGGTGGTTAGATATCATGTTATCTAAATGCCTCAACCTGAGCTGAGCTACGACGGCTGGGTTTGAAAGTATGGCTGGCTGGGAATGTTTTGTACACGTGAGCATGCATTATTTAGAATAGTACAATCGATCAAGTAGTCGTATACTATGCTAAGCAGCATGGATCATAAACCGGAGGGTCTGAGAGAGGCTAGCCGTCGGCGTTCTTCAGATCTTATAGTCGATAAAATATAGAGTATTGCCCTAAAAAGGGGGGTTCGGACAAACTAAGTCGAACCTTCTCTGAATCCGCCCCTGTCGTGTACTGTGTGATTTCTACTAGGGTATCCGATTATCAATGAGATTGTCCAATGTTGAGTGATCTTCAGATATTTCTTTTGTGGTGGATTATCTGCATGGTATTATTCCATTAATCCCTCGCGGTTCATATTTAATTAGTGCAGGTTTCCCCTATCTTTCCATGATGGAATTTTATTTTATTAATGTCCAGGCTGTCCTCTGCAGTGTCCGTTCATATAATATGGCGGTCAATAATTGAAAATCTACTCTACACTACCACTCACTCACAATTAGATTTTTGCCGAAGTCGACTATGGTATGTATGTCTTATTAGTAGCACGCGCAATGATGCATGATGATGCGTATTGAGCATGTGCTTTAGCTACACAAACTGAACTAAACAGACAATCAAACTTTGAGGCTTCCAAACATGAGAGAAACCAATACACATAGCTAGCTAGCTAGCTACTTTATGAAAATAACCATTCAAAATGGCAGTTTGAAAGCATTGAACAGCAAGAATACTAGCTATGTATAAATACCAACCTTACTACAATTAGCCATGCTGCTCGGTGTGCATTATTTAGAAAGTAGATTGCACTAGCTAATTAAGTCGTGCCAAGGCATTCCTAGTCTTTTAAAGGACTAACTTTTTGTTACATCTTTGAAGTGACACATGACATGCACATAGCTACAATGATACATGGCACTAAACTCACGGCCAAAAGAACAAGAAGATGACAAGCATAAAAATGAATGTAAGAGTTCCAGGTGTATACTCCAGGGCTAGGGAGGTCCTCACATCATTCTGACAGTTGGGACAACACACTTGGACTGAATTTTCCCCAAAATGTGGTAGTATTGTAACCTATTTTTTGGAACAATTATATTATTACAGCAATGGAACAACCAAAATTAACAATAGCAACTCTTGGGGGCGCCTGGGGGGGGGGGGGGGGGGGGGGGGGGGGGATTTCATGATAATATTAATTTTATTCACTCTGATTAGCAACCAGACACTCAGCTAAAAAGCCTATATAATTACATTAAAATCTGTTGGTGCACCCCTAGCTGGTGTGTACCATTTAGAATTTGTTGCATGCATACAGTCTACGCAGGTAGCTATATTAACTACATGCATGAGCAAGCTTGTGCATGCATTGATAAGGTGCTGGCTGCTGACTAAGTGTGTATTGGGGCTAGCTTGGGTGGGGTCCACATAAAAACAAACAAGCCCTTCATTGCCCCGCTCCACAGATTTTAATTTCCCAAAGAATTCGGAAAATCAACAATAGTAAAGCATTCATTCCACAAGGCTATCAGTTAATTTGATCCTGCCAGATATAGAGTGCACGTGCTAAAATATTAATTACTTGTGTTAAAATTAATGATCCTTACCAGCTGAACGAGATTGTATGCCTAGACTAGTGCCCCCTAGTATACTTCAACTGGACATTTTACAGGTCGGGGCATTGAACTCTATGACCTCTAGTTCAAATAGTGCTGTACAATAATTAACTACGTACCCAAGGAGAAATCAAAGGGATCGAGTAAAGGCTCAATTCAAAATAGGGTATCCAACTTGCATGTCCGATTTCTAGCATATTGTCCCTGTATAATTATAGGGTACGCCATGCTGAATAACTCTAATAAGTGCAAAACAACCCCAAAACCCCTGTTTAGGATGTGTGGGAAGGTTGGAGAGCCTTCTGTTTCTCTGCTAAAATACCACCGATGGAAATAGAGCATAATAATGGTTATGCTCGCCATTCTAATAATTATGTCATGTGTACACTGTATGAAAGATATACCTGACGAGGAGGGGCACTGACAACCACGGTGGAGTGCTGCTACTGCTGTTGGATGGGAGCAGTGGTGAACATTGTGGAGGACTGCTGCTGCTGCTGGAAGGTATTGGGACCATAAGGCATGGGAGCAGGTGGAGGAGCACTAGAATGAGGGGGAGAGTTACCACCCTACAGTAAGGAACATACTGGTAATTATATTATGGGGGCAAAGTTCATGTTGCAATGATAATACCAGGGTAAATTTTTGTGGTTTTCAGGAATTCATACATAGCATGGGATACCTAATAATGATATTAAGTCCAACTGGTATTGCAAATTTAAGGGTGGTGGCACATAGTAACCAAGGCATGGCTAGTACAGCACTAATTAACCACACTACCACCGTGCTAAAATAACAGATAGTAAACACAATAGCTGCTAGCATGAATAATGAACATGTCATTATAACTCAGAAACTATGCATGGGAATGAGCCAATATTTTGCATATGGCAACTACTTGGTAAGGTCTAAAAAGTTACATTTTGCTTTAGTTTATAGCTAGTAAGAGTACTGTGATCTACCTTGCCTATCTGACAGAATGTGCAGGACACTAGATCCTATATGGATAAATTGAAAAGTAGAATGTGAATTGACAAAAACTAAATGTAATTTTTATGGCAATAAGTTTAAGAAGCTGTATATCCATTGATTCCAAGTGGTAATTGAGATGCAACGCAGTTTACCTTGAGAATGAAATCGGTCATAACATCAGTCATTTTGATTGGTCCTCCTTCATTTTTTGTGTATTCTGATACTTAATAACGTGGTGCAAGTTAGAAATTTCTATCATGAATAGTTTTTGAGTTAATTTTCCCTAGCAACCATGCGTGGGCGGAGTGTGCTTCCACCCTTAAAGGCCATAACTCAGAAGCCATAACTCAGAAGCTATAACTCAGAAGCCACACAAGAGGAAGTCCTAAGCATGCACATGTACTAGATTTCTGAAGATAAGTGTGGTTGATGGAATGACCCTATACTGTTAGTGTAGACTAGCTGTCTTGTCATGACTGCGTAATCAATCATTCTGAAGTTATCTTATTGAATATTCCAAAATATACCACACAAAGCTACACAATTTGGAGAGCACCTCAGAACATACACATATCCGTTGCTACACAGTTCCACCCATCAAAAGGATTAATTGTCCCTAGAAGGCCAGGCTGACTGCTTGCATAGAGTACAGAGCTAGAAATAAATGCGTCATTTTTTGGAAATGGCTGACCAAATTTCAGTATTTAAGTATTACAGGATACCGAGTGTCCGACCAAATCTTTATAATGACCAATCAAATTGAATGTCTTATCTCTCTGCATCAATGACTCAGAATGCATTTAATGGGAAACTTTGTAATATTGGTAGTTACCGTCCACTTGAAATACAAACCATGTAGCTAGCTATATAATAAAAGCTACCCTGTAACTTTTTATTAATACATAAGGTAAGGGTACCTAATTCAGATAGCTTCCAGCTAAGGTCTCTGAATGTACAAGAAGCAGCAAGATCATGTGCTCCAGCACTCTTAATAATTAGTGGGTATGCCTAAAAACATAAGTTTTTTGAAGCTAGAAAAAACTCATTCAAAGTATTTATTCCAACAAAATATTTATTGTGATATACAATTAGTCCAATATTTGCAGTAGACTGCAAGCTCAAACTTGCTGAGGCAGTAAGCACTTTTTTTAAATGATTGTGGTTGGTGAATTAGGCACCATCGAAATTAGGTCCCCTTACCTTAATTATCAGAGAGTGTGTATTGATTTAGCTATTAAATGGTTCCAATAACTTTTAGTTGACTTGGACCCCCACAAAACTACTACATTCTAAAATTCTAAAAGGTTATTCTAGGAAGTGTCTTTATCATAAATTTCTCACAAACCAGCTATTGCAGTAAAGCAGCATTTTCTACACTTTTTCATGTTCTTACCTATTCTCAAAACCCAACAGAAAGTCTGGCACACCCCTACAAAGTAATTATAACAACGGCCATTGAAAACAACGTTGCTGCGGGGGTAACAATAGTGACAACAAGGATGGCATGGGGGGGGGGGGGGGAAGAGTATTAGTTCATGCGCATGACGTCATCAGTCTCCAATCCTGTTCCGTGTCATATATCTATGGTAGCAGCCTCATATAAATAGAGCAGTTTAGTTTACTAATTTCTAGCTAACAGCCTAGAACAGTGTAGCTGTTGTGTAGTTGCTGGTGCCTGTGCAAAGCACTCTCAAAAAATGTTAAAATCTAAATCCATGCATTGAACATGTTTGTAGTAACTATTCATATTATAAATTGAGGTAACACCATTCATCTGTGACCACTACTTTCAGTGTTATATCACCCTTTATAATGTACATTGAAGTTAGTAACCTTAACACAAAAGTAATTATGGGGGTGCTTACATTCCAGTTAGTACTATAGGTGGCGCACACAGCCATCCGCGTCATCTCTACATAGAGAGTGCTACTACAATTAACAACCAGAATAAGCACAGGTTCTTTAAAGAGTCCTATAAATAGTGGATACATGTAGTAATGTAATGAACTGTTTGCATGCAGAAATGGGAGGAAGGACCTCAACTCTACTTCCATGGCAGCAAACAAGGAGAACATAGTATCACTGATGTAAATGAGACCCCTCTCTATCCACCAGATCCATCCACTGTTCTGAAATATGAAGAAATTGGAGGCCTGGATGTTTTGGTTCATTAGTTTAATGTATGTATCTGTTGCAAATATCCTGGAACTATGTACCTTTGCAATATCCTGGAACTATGATACAACTTCACTAGCTACATGGTGACTCTTGGCGGCCACCCTTGGACTATTGCTTTCATCAAAGCTATTACAAAGGAGCAGCTGGCAACTATCATGGCTTCATCCCTATTCATTCAACAACTTCGCTGCACAGGAGACTGCATTTTTTTGCCAGGTTCCTTCATCACTTGCATCACTTGCAGAGGTAGAGGAAGATCATTTCAATTGGGGGGGGGGGGGGGGGGGGGGGGGGGCATATTGCCATTATGAAAAATTTGTGCCCCAGTGGTTCCTCCACCTCTGACTTGGGAAATTGCAGCCCTAAACAGCTCCTGACACTCAAAAAAGTACTATACTAATCTATTCTCCTGCCTGTACCTCCAAGACTTGAGCTTCCCAGCCATTGTGCAGCAAATGAAACACTTGGAATTTTACCACCACTAGGCGCGCTTGCACACTAGACAACGAGGATGGCACGCGCCTCAAGGCTTAATTGGAGAAGTAACCAATCCTGTTCCGTGTCATATATCTATGGTTGTACAAATTCTGGATTGGGCCAAAAAGCTAGAGATGAAGCAAATTTCCTATAATTCCATTGAAAGTCTATATATTATGCTGGAAATTTATAATGTAGCTAGTAACACCATTCATAATTTTTGCACCTTTGATCTTGACCATGTATAGCTAGCTAAATTACCTGCAACAAACAGACAGCCCACTGACATAGTATGTGATAGACTTCCATCGTGGAACACTACTGTACAATAATACGAGCCTTCATACTCCCCAGTAATGTTCCTCATGTATAAGTAGTACCCAACTCGATGAAGTTTAGGATCAGCCTCCACATCAATTGGCTGTCGTTGCGAGTCTATAGGGCTGGTAGAAACTGACCATACAATTTCTCTGACGTCAGATCTCCCAGCTGAGTAGGGACACAGGAGGCCAACTTCTGATATCAGTGCATTTAAAGGATAACCGACAGTATCTGCACAGTATATAAGATAGCATAATCAAGAAAGGAAGTAGCTTCTTGAAAAACTATAATTGTAGGCTAACAAGATCTGCATGTTCTGAGCAGTACATTAAAGCAAAAATGATACACTATTAATGTCAAAATACATAACTTACCGTGACGTTTGTAACGTAATGCTTCACATTGGTCCCTCAGTCTGCAATTTTGACCAAATGTCACTTGTACAAGCATCAAAAGCAAATGAACTATAAACACTAAATGATCCATTATAAACACTGATATATGAATATTATCAGCTACTGATATGAGGACTGGAGCAAAAAAAAATGATGAGCCAGACTACAAAACTAGTAGCTACTGACCTGCTTATATAGGGTCAGGGAAAGGGGAACTCCAGGCTATTTGTATCAACAAAGGAAGTATACATTTAACAACTATTTTTAGCCTCACACTGCATAAAACATTTGGTGTTTTTTTTCTCCTACCTAAAAGTCATGATAAATGCCAACAGCCATAATATTATTGTAGCTATCACTCAACTTATCGATTATACGTACAGCAGTGAATATCCATAGCTACAACTGTATTGCTAACTAACTATAGCTCTTTAGACGATAAGCAACTCACCACCTGATCAATGTAGTCATATATGCACCAACATCATTCCAGTGCTATTTTCAGTCCTCACTCATTTCATCCATCCATGCATGCATGCATGAATGATTCAGAACATCACTGGCATGCAGAGTCACACTTCTAGATAATGGCTACTAGCTACCTGGTATAAACATTTCGTGAGACATGCATACGTGCATGAAGTTTTTGACCTGGCTTGCTTTTATATAGCTATGCATGTGACTGCTGATGTTGGCAGTTTTATAACAGCAACTGCAACAGTCAATGTCAACATTACAACTGAAATGCATGACCTGGTACCAACATCAAAGTATGTAACATAGTGTGCGTGTGTGAACTATATGGACACAACATGCACACAACTTAAGGGGATTCACTGTAGCACTCAAGGTGGGTGAATACAGACACCACAACAAGTGTGGTGCTTTACCAGAGGACATTCAACCCTATCTGATTCAACAGGGGGTGAAGGATATACTACATGGAGGAGGAAAATAGCTTATTAATTAAGATAATAATCACTGCATGGGGTAAATATTATTGGCAGAGCCAGAGAACTGGAGAAGGAGCTAGAGCTATATAACACAGAGTCGAACATCTTAGTGGGGTTATGGCACAAAGTTCATGGGATTGACCTCTGGCACAGTACAAAACTTTGACATTGAACTCAGTGATAGTTCTAGCATGAACAACTTCCCTCCTGATGAGTCCCTAACACAGAGTCAAATATCTTAGCAGGGGTTATGGCACAAAGTCAGAACTTCGACTCAGTGACTTAGTTCTTGCATGAACAACTTCCCTCCTGATGAGTCCCTAAAATGTGGTAACATCATAACCTAACCTGTATATATATCTTTCTCGAGAAAATAGAGAAAATCATTGGAGAGATATAACATAATTTGTGGATGATCCACTAGTATCGACCACGTGTGCACAGTGATTGTAAAATGTGGAGGGACAGCACCTAGCAATCAGTGTGCATTAATAGTTTGTGATTTCCAAAAATACTTATATGGATGTTGTTCTTGAGAAGCTAGCTGTGTTTGCTTGGCATGATTGTTATTGATCACAAAACTTCTAAGTTACTCAATGGGATAAGAAAGTTTCCCTATGAGAGTCAATTGCCAACAACCATGAAAGACCTTTTGGCAATAATAAAGCTATATGCCTGGAATGAGCACTGTGAAGTTATCACATACAAATGGATGTGTTTCTAAGGGTGCATACTACAAACCATACAATGTAAACATGTGGAAATGATGGTAGTCAATTACAACCACAAATCCAATTACATGCTGAGGTCTCCATCATAGTTGCTGAGGAATTAGAACTTAAAAAGGAGTTTGTTTATCCTTTGTGTGTGTGTCAGTTCAGGGTTCACCATCAATTCCAGAAGACAATTTCCTCTTTTGACTAAAAAACCTTCCATCACTAGTAGTGAGGGAACTGAACCGAAGCCAACGTCATAACTATCATGGGTGGATGCCAGGCCTTGTAGCCAGGACAGTTTTGGCTTGAACAGCTGCATTGTAACTATGACAAAATGTCTTGTAGAACAGGAAATTTTCAAGTAACAATCAGAGTGATAGTGCTTGAAAAAAAGGGGTCTTAAGGAGCAAAAATTCAAAACTGATTTATTTTAAAGCTTTTAAAGTTTCAGCTATATGGTGTTGAAATCAATTTAATTTATATACCAAGTAATACTCATCTCATGTACACAAAAAAATTTTGCAAACTGCTTTTAAATGATATAGTATAACCAAAAAGAATGGCCTGAGAAATAGCCATCCTTTACAGTAATTTTTAGAGTTATCAAATTTTCACGTAATTATCAAAAGCTCTTTTTTTTTTTCATGAGTCATGGTTGCACAAAGTACGGGTTTTTCTCCATAAGGTTTGTATAGCAAGTGGTAAGTGACATTTGCAAAGTGACATTTGCAATACCAATGAAGAAATCATCTAATCGTATAAAAGTCATGTGGTTATAGCTAGATCTCATAACCAACTCCTAAATCCCAAGTGCCTTTTTAAGTAATCATTCCATAGTTGCTGTGATGTAATACTATAATGCACTTACTACAATGAGTGACACAATGACACAGTACCCAGAAACAATACTTACACCTAATAAAGTGGTAGCACATGATGGACATCATGCTGGAACCATACATGATTGTAGAATTAAATCAACTTCCGGTGCAGGATGAGAAGTCAATATAAGTCATGCTGACTGTATAAGGATATGAAAATAGAAATGGCTGTATAAAGGTCATGAGGTTATTCTGTTTGCATGCCATGTGGTATTTAGCAATGCAAAGAAGTCCTGGAAAATATGTAGAAAAGTCTAGTCAATTGTAGGAGTCTGACAATTACTGTGGTTATGACTTGTACAATATTGTAAGTCTTCAAGACGTCTTGCATTCTTGCACCACAACTCACTCATTAGACTAGAGTTGACATATCCACTAAAATAACAGTCGACCACACTATGTAATCTCTGCTGACTTTGTGTGGGTGGTTTCTACTCAAGCCAGATGGATGGTATCTTGTGAAAGTGTTTCCTCTAAAAGGTAGACTCACTCATCCTGTTATTGAATGAAAGGACTTCTAAGAAAATCAAAGGGGGAAGAAATCAATGTTTGCTTCCTTCATGGTGTGTTGAAAAAACAACTGATTTATGGCTCCAGATCACACACTGAAGTTTATAACATATTTTCTCATAATATTTATCTTCAGAATGGGCAATTGATTTATAGTTTGTGGGGAAAATAATTTCATCATGTGATGGCCCACGAGTTTTCCACAAAGAAGGACAATGCTTGCTGAGTTGACATCACATGTACACACTACATTATAATAATTATGATAAGCTGTCCCCTTCCCGTGATAGTCAAAAAGATGCAGCCATTCATGATATTTTAGCTCTCTATAAGCTCTCTCTGACTACTAATGGTATAGCTAAAGATTACTAGTCATTTGGCATAGCTAAAAATGTCTGAGAATACATGACAGAAACATTATGTCTGAATGAAGACAATAAGAAAAGGATTTTTATGTGGGACTGCTCAATCAAAATTAGCAGCTCAAAAGTTGGATGGTCGAGTTCTGCCATGCTATTCAAAACATGATCCTTGTATGCACACACATGATGCTTTGATCTTACAAAACTACTTAGTACAATAATGTTCATTAACATTGCATCATATTCAAATACCATACGGTTGGATGATTGTTAACTGATTTTGAAGACTCCCTAGAAACCTCATGTAGTATATACTACTACTCAGGGTACATTGCTATGTATATGAATGTTTTGTCTGATTGTCCCCACATTTTTATCACTCCATGCAAGATCAGGATTTATCAGGTGAATTTATACTAATACATCAAAAGAAACACTGACCACCAAGTGTTTCATGTACAAACCAGAGATGCCCAATGCAGCACAATGATGCAATTCCCTGTGCTAATGCCGAATCTGTGCTGGCTTATATATGATGAAACCTCCACCGATTGTCAACCAGAACAGACTTATGGTAGCTACATAAAATTTCCCTGAATATGTATTCTGTTGTGGAAATGACCTGGGTCGATTGGGTTTCATAGCAGTAGGTTTTCAATCATAATAGGTGTCAGCTCACTGCACACAGATTATGGTCGGGCGAAAGGGGATTTAGTTTCCCTGTGTAGTTATAAAGATTATACAGGTGGAAGTTGTGATGCAATTTAGGGGCTACTGTGATGTGGCTTAGGGGCTACTGTGATGTGGCTTAGGGGCTTTCTTGTGGACTCCAGCCATTAATGTAACCTATACTATTGGTTGCATGTACATATCTTATGTCGAAAGTCACTTATAGTCATATAGGATGACTAACACATGTCCAGGAAAGGGATGACTGAGTAGACATGCATTTAGTTTCTAGTTTGTGGGAAAGTCATTCAGGTAACAAGAGTGATACTCTATACTCTAGCCAAGTGACTGGTGGAAAGGTATTTATTGTCATTGCATCATACATTGTTCCCTTATTAGCTTCATCACTTCATGCATGCTACCCTTTACCAGTCACCATTGGCATATGCATATGCAGCAAATTAAAAACCCTTTACCAACCATGATGGAGAAAGAGAGAGAGAGAGAGAGAGAGAGCATTGTAGCTAGAAATGTGGGGTAAAATTCTATAGGGTTCACAAACTGACTCCATGCAATGGAGATTGATGCACACTTCTTCCCAGGTTATCCATTTCATTAATCACCTTGAGCTCAAAGCTCAGCTTTTGCCATGCAGAATCGGCATTAATGGATGTAGCTATTATCTGCTAGACATGTCATATTTGGCTATGACCATAAGTATGACATCCTTAGTGGGATATTGCTAATGACTCTAACATGCCACTGCTCTCTGGAGCGATGGCACTGTGTGGGTGAGTAGCTAGATAGATTATTTCTGGTCAACCACAAGATTATACACACTCTTCTATGAATATGTAAAAATGGATAATACTATTTTAATATGCATAGGCAGAATGATGTTGAAAATACTCATAGTAATCTTGCAACATGAAATTCAGAACACAAAATCAAAGTTTATATAGCCCCCTTTCAAAGGACTTAATTGTGGCTGTATAGTTGGGCTACTTAAAAGGCTATGTAAATTTTGGTAAGGTGCAATCCACTGTACAGCAATGTAAGATGCGAAGAGCTGGTGCCTGTGGCCTTTCATTGCAATCAATTTGCGCTTTACATTTGAACAACAATTCAGTCTTGAAAGTAAACTGTTTAACCACAAGTTATGATAATAATAGTTGCTAAGTTATCAAAGTAACTATGGACAGAGCCCTAAGTAAATAAACATCTGTCCACAAACACAGTACATAACTGTTCACGTTATCTCTCTACTGCACTAAGGAGGGAAAATGTTACATTGTGAAAAGGCCACCACAAAAACATAGCAGCAGACCCAACTAGACAAGATATAGCCAGCATCGGGGAAACCTTTACTGGCACATTAACAGAACAATTAAGAATTTATTAGCTGCATACATCGTTGCAATTTAGAGTGGTAGCTAGTTTAGTGTAAAGAAGATGGCAGATCAGACATTTTGAGTATTTTTGGCAGACCACACTCTAAAAATGAAAGTGTGTATTGCATATCTCTCTGTAAACAGTAAGGTATAAACTCACTGTTTACATGGAACATTCCTGAGGTATAAAGTAAGCAGACCAATGCATGAGTATGGCTTCATAAGGGAGCTGCCACCCTGCATGTCACTATAACATAGCTACTATTAGTTACAACAACAACAACATCAAAGACCAAAGTTTAAAAGTCCTATATATATATATACAGCTACAATTCATAAAATGAGGAGGAGGGTTGAGGTAGGTACAATAAAGTCATGGTAAAGTAATAGAGGGGGTGAGATTTGTTCACATTCGCTTGTAGGTTCCAATGGTGTGGTTGCAGATGGGACAGTTGTGATTCACATCCTTCAATTCATCGATGCACAAGGGGATGCAGAATAACCTACAATCAAACCAAAACATCATTTATTGGCAAGTAGAAGGACATGAAATTTGAAGTGATGGAATAAGTCATGAATTCTTATCCTCTGATAAATTCATTTTCTATTTACAAGGCAATTTCATTGTGAGTAGCTACAAAATGTTTGGAGATAGTAAACGTTACTATTATGAGAGTAAAAACATTTGTTCTAAATGAAAGAGTGATGTAGGCTTGAGTACATGACTATAAAAAGTAGCTTGCTGGCTATGTATTGCATTTGTGCTCTGCTAACTGTCACACCCTACATCACTGCATAAACTGCATTTATGCTCTGCTAACTGTCATAAAATCGACATAAACCCTACATCGCCGCTGCCATATTATCCTTTTTGGCTTGCAGCGATGTAGTCAATTTTATGACAGCTAGCAGAGCATAAAATTAATGCTGTCCATGCAGCGATGTAAGGTTTGTCAATTCTGTGACAGTTAGCAGAGCACAAATGCAGTACATAGCTAGCAAGCTACCCAACCTTGTTTCTGTACTTTTTTATAGTCATGTACATCACTCTTTCATTTAGAAGAGATGTTTTTTCCTCTCACCTGTTTGCACACTTTTTTCAAGCCTTCAAGAACAACTTCGCAAGACAGTTGCAGAGGTGTTAGAAGCAAGATTTGATTGGTGAGGCCCGAATTTGAAATGTAATCCCACAGACCACTGAAGCTCTATAATGTGAGCATCTTTCTTTTGTTTTTGATTGATAGCTACTTAATAATAACCTTGTTTTTCCCAAAATATTGGTCAGGCCTTGGGCCTGACTGGCCTGACCTGTTCCACCACCTATGAGTTGGATATACAGTGTATAAACTAACTGTGTCTACAAAGCGTTCTAGCGTTCTAGTGTTGTCTACAAAGCGTTCAAAAATTTAAGTCGTCCAGGACCACGAAGGCACTCGAACGGCAATCGACAGTTAGGACTTACTTCGATTTGAACAATACCATTCCTTAGCTCAGGTATAGAGCTTCAAGATGGTACCAAGATTGTAGATATAGGATGAAGCAGTCAGGAGTTATGGCTGTCAAGATTATTATTATTATTATTATTATTATTATTATTATTAATGAGCATGGGTGTTTTGCGTGTCAAGCCTACATAGAGAGTACTACCACACTCCCTGATTCTCTAAGCTACTACTACTCATTATCTTTAGGTGTGATCAGCAAAGTTAGTGTGTTACATAAAGTTTTTCATGGTGGTTATGTTCAACAACTAAAATTTATTACATGAAAAATCAATTAATTACAAATAAGAATTTTTAACCAGAAAGTGTAGAGGATTGCAGGTTGGGTTGATTCGTTTATTTACATAAGAGGCCACTAGCTATTGTTCTGAACAATGGCTAGTGGTACTGTCCATTGCAGGTTGGTTGTCAGGAAGGTTTGGGGAATAGGTGGATACATTTTGTTCTATGGCTTACACAACTGCATGGATTGTAAAGGACATGAAAGGATCAGGTTTCTTAGGTCCTTGTAAGCCACTACCGATTTCTCATTCCTTATGGACAACCATCCCGAAATCTACAGTATATTCGTCTCCCTCAACTAACCTGCAATCCGCCTGCCACTGCACTTCACCAGGTTTAAAGCTTATGCAACACGGGAAGTACATTATAGCCAAGTTATTCTGTATTAGGTCCTTACTTAGGAATTGCTATCATTGTCAAAACCAAGCCTTTAGTGAAGTTAGGACAGCTAACTGGGACAAAAAGATTGCTCCCTGCACATATAATGATACACAGCACTAACTCTCACTCACGGCCAAAAGAACAAGAAGATGACAAGCATGACAATCCATGTAAGAGTTCCAGGTGTATACTCCAGGGAAGTCCTCACGTCATTCCGACAGTTGGGACAACACACTTGGACCGAATTTTCCCCAAAATGTGGTAGCATTGTAACCTATTATAATATTATAAGTATGCCATGCTAAGTGATGACCTTATAAGATGCAACTTAGGAGGTACGTGGGGAGGTTGGAAAACGCTCTGTTTCATACTCAATACACCACATGCTTGCCATTCTTGTCATGTGTACACCGTATGAAAGACATACCTGACGAGGAGCAGTATTGACAACCACAGTGGCATGCTGCTGCTGCTGCTGGATGGGAGCAGTGACGGCATGCTGCTGCTGGAAGGTATTGGGACCAGCAGAAGCCACAGGACCTTGACCTGCACCCACGTCTTGAGCATAAGGGGGAGGAGCACTAGGCTTTGATGGGTGATGATACTCAGGGGGAGAGTCACCACCCTAGAGTATGATTACTTTGTAACATAATAATACAAAAAGAGGCAAGTTCACATTGCAAGGTTTCTCCCCATGATAATACCGTAGTAAATTTTGTGTGGTTTTCAGGTATTCGTACAGAGCAGTATACATACATACATACATACATACATACATACATACACAAAGTCAAGTTGATTGACTAATATTGAAGCATGACTGATAGTGCATGAACGTCCCCTAAGTGATAGGCCAAAGAGTATGTCTAGTAACATGGGTTCAGGTGAAGTAAATATAGATGCTATACAAATTTGCCATTTTCCCATATCATACAAAAATCAACAGCAATAACAGCCAACTGGTTCCATTACTCAGTGCAGTATAACATAATATCCATAAATTATATAGGTAGCATCTGGAAGCCATACATATCCTGAAACTTTACCAGCTGTGATACTGACGATTATAGAAGAGCTTGGTGTTAATAGGTATCACTAGCTAGCTTATAATATGGCCTACCCGTTGCTGTATGTAGGTTTATATAACCAAGGAGTATATAGATGCTATACAGATTTGCCGTTTTCCCCATATAAATTTCCATGAAACTAAAATCAATGGTGCTAACTGTGAACATAACCGGTTCATTTGGTGTTTGAGTAGTTCAATGGTCAGAGGTTGGTGTAGCAGTATTGGTCAGGCAAATAGTCTCGCTAGTCAGGCTCTCCCCCTATAATTGAGTGGTATGAAGAATCTGCTAATTGGCCTTTTTGACAGGTTCTCCCCCCATAATTGAGTGGTATGAAGAGTCTGCTAATTGTCTTTTGATAGGCCAATCAGTATGTGTGTATGTGTGTTTCAGTTGATGATAATACTGTTACATGTTACTTAGCCCTTCTAGAAGTGGAGGGGAGTAACAAGGCTAAGTTTTGCCCGCGCCCCCCAACCTGCGCTACACCTATGATAGTACAGTCATCAAGCTGCTACTGGATAGCTATGAGTTAGTAATTATGTGGCTCTCCACAGTAAGAATACTAGTTAGCTAGAGAATAAATTAACTTGCCTCGTTAGCGAGCAGATTAGCTCTATCAGACATTTTGATACAGTTGGATCGAAGGTGGCGCCGGGGGTACGGTTTGAGGATTGGAATGGTACGGTTTCGCTAGCCTCGCTCGCGCTCTATAAATTGTTTGCGCATGCGTATAGAGTATTAGGAGTGAGATTCCTATCTCTTTTGTTTATTGTTTCTGTCCAATTTTTCCATACCATTCGCTAACTGCAGTACTTATGCTCTCAAAAAGACTATTTTGTATTGTATCTATGATTTGAAGGTAAAGTATTTCAAGCACTTGGCGGACATGGAATGCAGCTGCCACCACAGCAATTATTATAAGGTACACCCAATTAGTTGAACATAAATTATGTACGGGAACTCTCTCTCAAAAATCACTATAGCAATGCAAAAAGTTAATCAATCATCTGAACAATAATAACAACACAACAACAAAAGCCAAAGTCAAAGCAGTTCACAGTAGGGTTTGTTCACATTCGGTTGTAGGTTCCAATGGTGTAGTTGCAGATGGGACAGTTGTGATTCACATCCTTCAATTCATCGATGCATAAGGGGATGAAGAATAACCTACAATAAAACTAACATTATTTATTAGCAAGTAGGAGTTTAGCCCATTCATGAAATTTGAGGTAATAAATTCATTTCCTATCGATAGTACTCTCTAAGTAGGGATGGCACAGATTGCCCCATTGGACTAATACTCTCTTCCTACAGTCAGCAACTCCCAACTTGAAGACAGAACACCTTGGACTCAAGTATGAAGAGCAGAAGACAAAGTATCATTTTACAACAACTTCTAAAATCGCTGTTTTCATCTGGTGTTCATCATCATCATCATCATCAAACAACTTATTTCAGAAAATCAATGGTTCATTCAAATGCTGCACTGAGCCTATAATCCTTTACCTTTAACTCAACATGTTCAAAAATAGCACGTCATTTCCAACTTGCTAGCTTTCAACCTACAATGTGGCAGACATTTTTATGCCCTGCTCCGTGCACATGATTCTTGGACCTTGACCTCACAACTGACTAGCGAATCTGTCATTAGCTTTCTCTCTTGGTGTTGGTCTCTCAATGCTCAGAGTGTAAACCCTAGGCACTAGTCTGGTTATGAGTCAAGCCTTGATGCAGGTACATGCATAACATTAAAAAAAAAAAAGGTCAATGGCAATTTTATCATTATAGATACGAGCTCCAGTATTAGCCCTTCCACATTTCGGCTCATACAATATTATGATGATGTTCCAATGAACTACATAGCTACAATTAACTTGGATAGCAGGATCACAGCATCCAGTTGCCTTTAATAAGACAAAAAAGATGATGAACAAGCAAAGGAAAAATTTTTTTATTCTAAATAATAAAGAAAAGTAGGGATGGTTGTGTGCGGTTCAGCAACAAGAGAGTGAACTTCAGTCAAGTAACCCCTTACCCATCACCAATATTACAAAACTACAAGCAAACTATTCCTACTTCACCCCCATGACAGGCCAAGATGAGATATAAAGGGAATGAAGTAGGAATAGTTAGCTCATAGTTTGCAATGGGTAAGGGGTTACTTGACTGAAGTTCACTCTTGTTTTTGAACCGCACACAGCCATCCCTGCTTTTCTTAGAATAAATATTTTTTTCCTTTACTTCAAACATTTCGGCCTCTATACAGCAGTCATCATCAGTGAAACGACTATAAAAATCAAATAAACAAAAAATAAACATGTGAGATCTCGGGGTAGATGTCATGAAAATTGCTTTTAACATGTTATGGCTAAGGTATTATAAACAAAAGGCAAAGTTTCATTCATAGAACTTTGTTTAGATCTGATATGCCAGGATTCTAGATAGCACCCTGGATGCAAAGGTTGACTGCTATCAATCACTTTTGCATTAGCCAATTAATGTTAGTGAAGTCACTACTAATTACAGTAATATTTACCAGTGATAGCCAATTGAAAATTAAACCAATGTTTGGATATTAATTAGACAGTAAACCTTCCAGATAGCACTATCATTATTCAGTATGCTCTAAGTTATATAGAGTAGATTTTCAATTATTGACCGCCATATGAACAGACATCACTGTAGAGGACAGCCTAGACATTAATAAAATTCCACAATGGAAACATAGGGCAAACCTGCACTAATTTTATACATGAACCGCGAGGGATCAATGGAATAATACTGAAGCATATGAAGATCACTCAACATTGGGCAATCTCATTGATAATCAGATACCCCCTAGATAAATCACACAGTACACGATACCAACTAAGCCAACTGGTAGCCCCAAGCTGCTACTACAATCACTCAGCAATTCAATTTCCCAGCTGCAAACTGGGCGGAGCTAATAGAATTTAAATTGAACATGTCAGCAACTTGATATTCGGACTGCGAACGATCCATTGACTCATCCTGGCACCATTAGAAGTAAATTGAAGGCAGCATTTTTTTTGTCACTTAGTTTTGGAGCTGTTGAAAAATAGCACAAGGTTTTGGCCGTGTATTCTGCTGTGATAATAGCTACACGGCCAAAACCAATCTTAGAATGCTAGCTAGATTCTTCTGGATGTAGCTACTATTAAATTTTAGCAACTAAAAGATACTACTTTCAAAGCTTTGTAACAGCCAGGAAGAGTTGCTGGATCGTTTGCAATCCGAATATCAAGTTGTTGACATGTTAATTCTATTAGCTCCACTGCTGGGAAGTTGAATCGTTGAATGATTTCAGTAGCTACCAGTTAGTCCGTAGGCTTAGTTGGTATCGTTTACTGTGTGATTTCTACTAGGGGGTATCCTGAGACTGTCCAATGTTGAGTGATCTTCGGACGTTTCTTTTGTGGTGAATTCTCTGCATGGTATTATTCCATTAAACCCTAGTGGTTCATATTTAATTGGTGCAGGATTGCCCTATCTTTCCATCATGGAATTTTATTTTATTAATGTCCAGGCTGTCCTCTGCAGTGTTCATATATGGCGGTCGATAATCATGATCATGCGTATCGAGCATGTGCTTTAGCTACACAAACTCTACTAAACAGACTATCTCAGAACTGAAACTTTGAGGCTTCCAAAAACCAATACACATAGCTACTTCATGAATATAAAAATGGCAGTTCGAAAGCATTGAACAGCAAGAATACTAGCTATGTAACTTACTACAATAAGCCGTGCTGCTCAGTGTGCATTATTTAGAAAATAATAAAGCTAGATTGCACTAAGTCGTGCCGAGGCATTCCTAGTCTTTTAAAAGACTAACTTTTTGTTACATCTTTGAAGTGACACATGGCATGCACATACAGTGATACATGGCACTAAACTCACGGCCAAAAGAACAAGAAGATGACAAGCATAAAAATGAATGTAAGAGTTCCAGGTGTATACTCCAGGGAGGTCCTCACATCATTCTGACAGTTGGGACAACACACTTGGACTGAATTTTCCCCAAAATGTGGTAGTATTGTAACCTATTTTTTGGAACAATTATATTATAACAGCAATGGAAACCGAAATTCGTGCACACCAACTGGGGGGAGGGGGATTTTAATTCTGTTCACTCTGATTAGCAACTAGACACTCAGCTAATAAGCTTATCTAAGGATGTTATATTATATCTAAATCTGTTGGTGCACCCCTAGCTGGTGTGTACCATTTAGAATTTGTTGCATACACAGTCTATGCAGGTAGCTATATTAACTACATGCATGAACAAGCTTGTGCATGCATGCATTGACAAGACAAAGTGCTGGCTGCCAACTAAGTGTGTATCAGGGTTAGCTTGGGCGGGGTCCACATATTAAAAAAACCCTTTATTGCCCTGCTCCACAGATTTTAATTTCCCAAAGAATTCAGAAAATCAATGCTAGTAGCTAAAGTGTTCATTCCACAAGGCTATCAGTTAATTCGATCCTGCCAGATATAGAGTGCACGTGCTAAAATATTAATTACGTGTGCTAAAATTGATGATCCTTATCAGCTGAACGAGATTGTATGCCTCCCCCTAGTAATTATGCTTCAACCGGATATTTTACAGGTCGGGGCATTGAACTCTATGACCTCTAGTTCAAATAGTGCTGTACAATAACTAACTATGTACCCTCACCTCCCAAGGAGAAATCATAAGCCGTGTTTACACACGCGCCCAACCCGGGTTGAGATTCAATCCGGATTCCAATCCACCTAATTGATGTGGGTTGGGCTACCCGGATTAGAATCCAGGTTGGCACTGTTCACACGCAAAGTGAATCCGGGTCGAATCCGGGTTAGAACCCCCGTGTAAACGGGGCTAAAGGGATCGAGTATTAAGGCTCAAGGGCATCCAACTTGCATGTCCGATTTCTAGCATGCCGTAAGCCATGCTGATTAACTCTAATAAGTGCAAAACAACCCCAAAACCCCTGTTTAGGATCTGCGGGAAGGTTGGAGAGCCTTCTGTTTCTCTGCTGAAATACCACCGATGGAAATAGAGCATAAGCTCGCCATCCTAATAATTATGTCATGTGTACAGTGTATGAAAGATATACCTGACGAGGAGGGGTACTGACAACCACGGTGGAGTGCTGCTGCTGCTGTTGGATTGGAGCAGTGTTGAGCATTGTGGAGGACTGCTGCTGCTGGAAGGTATTGGGACCATAAGGCCCGGGAGCAGGTGGAGGAGCACTAGAATGATGGTACTCATGGGGAGAGTTACCACCCTACAGTAAGGAACATACTGGTAATTATATTATGGGGGCAAAGTTCACGTTGCAATGATAATAGCTACCAGGTGTGATTTTCAGGAATTCATACATAGCATGGGATACCTAATAATAATAATAATAATAATAATAATAATAATAATAATAATAATAATAATAATAATAATAATAATAATAATAATAATAATAATAATAATAATAAATAATTAATTAAATAAATAAATAAATAAATAAATAAATAAAACATGCGCTCTAGTATAGCCTCACCCCCAGGGGCTCTTTTGCAACCCGTCTAAATGAGAGCCTGGTATCAATCATTCGTGTTAGCTTCACTTCTCATAGAAAATAATCCGAGTGCCAAACAATAGTTTTTTAAAGCTTAATTACATGCAGTAGCAAATGGTATGGAGAAACTGGACAAAAAAGGAGAACGAAGTTTCATTCAGTAAACTTTCAGGTTGTTGCCTGTGTACTGCGTTAGTCTGGCATCACCAGCCCAGCTTTTCGGGGAGGGGGAAGAAAAGTGGTCTGGTGGCTCTAGCATCAACTACTTGTGACGCCCGTGCGCTCTCTCAAAAATAATTTAAATTGCAATAAACATGCGTGTTGAATAATTTTCCAAAACCAGTCAGTAGAATTCCAAATGCATCGCCCTTGAAAATCACTGATACAACTTCCAGCTGTTCAGGCTTCAGGCCAGGCTCTTAATTTACAGCTCTCAGTGACTTCTCCATATCTCTACAGTTATGTTGCAAGGCTGGGAATGATGTTTTATTTGTCTACCAACTGGTTATAGTTTCTGTTACCAGACTCTCCCTTTCGTGATGATGCTGGTAAGCATAGCGCAGTACTGGTTGCCTCTCCATTTCTTGCTCT
This sequence comes from Crambe crambe, assembly GCA_963924555.1. Taxonomy (NCBI): domain Eukaryota; kingdom Metazoa; phylum Porifera; class Demospongiae; order Poecilosclerida; family Crambeidae; genus Crambe; species Crambe crambe. The sequence goes on from OZ004592.1 coordinate 2,704,141, forward strand.
GATGATCAACTACAACCAATGATGCTGTGGCCAATTAGAATAGCCTTCTCTTCTGTACCCTTGTTACTTTCAATTGATGATCTAAATAATAGTTAGACACCGAGATTGAGGGATCTACGGCATTTAAGAGACCTGAAGGCCCTGGGATGTAGGGAAAGAGAACCCTGAGGAGCAAGAACTGGGGTGACCACATGGAGGACTTGGAAGAAGAGCAGATGAACTATTCTGAGTACCCTGACTCAGATGAAGAAGAGGGAGGCTGCAACCTGGTGAAAGTGTGGGTGATTGTTTGAAGTGCCAAAGAGAAAGCCATGGTGAAGGAGAATCGCTTCCAAACAATGAGAGAATCCAGTACACATACCTCAGTCAAGCTATACATGAGAATAACCTTTCAGAATGGCAGTTCAAAAGCATTGAACAGCAAGAAATACTAACCTTACTATCATGTTGCTCAGTGCACATTATTTAGAAGAAAGTTTGTTGCACTGAAGTGCCGAGGCATCCAGTCTTTTAAAAGACTAACTTGTTAGAGTGCGTGTATCCGGAAGGCTAATGACGCTACCATGTGGAATGAAACCATTTGATTGTCAGAGACCTTGTACAGAAGGGGGCAATGTCTCAGAAAGAGAAGGTTTTTACATAATAGTTAGACACCAAGACCAGGGATCTATGATAAATAGAAACCTGAGGGCCCCAGGCTGTGGCAGCCTGAGTGCAGCACGGGCACTACTAGGGGCCTGAGAGTTTCTAAATACCATAGATCCTGTTGGTCAAGGTGTCTAACTAATTAAGAACATAGCCATAGCAACCCACCATTTCTCTCTATTGTCCCAGTCCTAGCACAATGTGACTGGGAAAGTGAGGGGAGAACTATTTATTATAACTATAATATCACACAAAGCAGTCACCATACCCAGATGGCTAAAAGGTATTTTATAGGCATCAGGTCTAGACACAATTGTGAGGGGCATCGTCCTCAAAGACTGCAAACATGGAATCACAACAAATGATATCCTCTGGAGCTTAGAGTCCGTTTTCCAAAGATTCTATCATAACCTGACTGGAGAGACTGGATATGGTAGGGCAAAAGGAACAAGGAATTCTTGATATTGAAACTGAGCCTTCTGAAATATTTCTAGAACAAAGTGGTTGCAAGCTATGAAGAAGGTCATATCAATGGTCCCACCTACCTCCCAAAGGGGTTATACTTAGAAAGTGGAATAAAGTGGAACATGTAGCTACTCAAAAGTCCATATACACAGTGGAGGGTTTTATACCAAATTAATCACACCCAAGGGTGTGGTTTTAATGTAATCTTGAGCAGGAAATCCGGCCAAACACTGTCGATATGATCAACTTCACCAATTCCGAATAGCTTGTAACCACTTTGTGGTCTGGGTCATTCAGGGACAGTGGTTTTTGAAAGGTCGAAGGTCATTAAAATTGGTTAAATGAAGCCATATGAAAGAACAGGCAGGGGCTGATCCAGGATTTCAACTGGAAGGGTCCTGGTATTAGCCACACTTGTTTCATTGGTGTAACATTGAGCAAAACACAACTGATCATCAGTCAGTAGTGAAGAAAGAACAAATAGCTAGAGATTTGATATGAGGTCTGCCCAATATTCTACTATTTGCAAAGGGGATGGCTAGTCACGTACCCAATTCACCCTCTCCCCCCCCCCCTAAGCATGTACATGTACTAGGAGAAGTGTGGTTGATGGAGTGACCCTATACTGTTAGTGTAGACTAGCTGTCTTGTCATGACTGTGTAATCAATCATTCTGTTATGATTTGAAGTTATCTTATTGAATATTCCAAAATACACCACACAAAACTACACAATTTGGAGAGCACCTCAGAACATACACATATCCGTTGCTATACAGTTCCGCCCATCAAAAGGATTAATTGTCCTAGAAGCCCAGGCTGACTGCTTGCATAGAGTACAGAGCTAGAAATAAATGTGTCATTTTCCAACCATTTGGCTGACCAAATTTCAGTATTTAAGTATTACAGGATACTGAGTGTCCGACCAAATCTTTATAATGACCAATCAAATTGAATATCTTATCTCTCTGCATCAATGGCTCAGAATGCATTTAATGGGAAACTTTGTAATATTGGTAGTTACCGTCTACTTGAAACACAAACCATGTAGCTAGCTATAGCTAGCTACATAGTAAAAGCTATCCTGTAACTTTTTATTAATACATAAGGTAAGGGTACCTAATTCAAATAGCTTCCAGCTAAGGTCTCTGAATGTACAAGCAGCAGCAAGATCATGTGCTCCAGCACTCTTAATAATTAGTGGGTATGCCTAAAACACAAGCTAGAAAAAAACTCATTCAAAGTATTTATTCCACAGTACTAGTTTTAGAGCAACAGAATATTTATTGTGATATAGCTACAATTAGTTCTGGTTGATAGACGGCTGAATAGCATAGTCCAATATTTGCAAGCTCAAACTTGCTAAGGCAGTAAGCACTTTTTAAAAATGATTGTGGTTGGTGACTTAGGCACCATTGAAATTAGGTCCCCTATACCTTAATTATCAGAGAGTGCAGTAGCACTCTCTATGTAGAGATGACGCGGATGGCTGTGTGCGCCACCTATAGTACTAACTGGAATGTAAGCACCCCCATAATTACTTTTGTGTTAAGACTACTAACTTCAATGTAAAATATACATTATAGGGTGGTGTAACACTGAAAGTAGTGGTCACAGATGAATGGTGTTACCTCAATTTATAATATGAATAGTTACTACAAACATGTGCAATGGATTTCAATATTAACACAGGCACCAGCAACTACACAACAACAGCTAATTAACTTGCCTTGTAAGCTCTATCAGACATTTTGTCCCCGTGGAGAATGCTATTGAATTTGAAGATGATCGACTGTAATTACAGCTAGCTGTATGCGCCGTGCTGCTTGATCTATGGCTTATCCGAAAACCTATTGCAGCTCCGTTCGAACATTCCGTATGAAGCATATGGTTTGTGCGTGCCATAAATAAAAGTGTTGGTAGGCCTAAATTTGTATGGCCCGCACAAACCATACGCTTCTGACAGAAATTCGAACGGAGCTAGCTGCAATCGACTGTAATTCACATACCCGCGCGTACCCGCGCGCATGCGCACCTAATTAATTAAATTTCAAATTTCAAATTTCATTGTAAAGCCCGCAAGGGATACATACAGAGAGAACATAATGTGAAAATAACCAGGCTTATGATGTGACATGATACAATAACTTGCTAAAGAGTTGTGTGCAATATTGTTCTAAGTGATAGTGCCTTTTCAAAGGTTTCCTCGCAAGGAGTTGTGAGAAGGTGCAGCAGGTGCTTGAGTTCACAGCCGAGGTGAACCTTGGTGATGTGGTCCGCAGGAAGGTTGCTCCTGCCATACTTGTGCCCGCACACAGGACAGGCAAAGTCATCTGTGAACACTGGGATGGTGATAACGCGAAGGACTGTGGCAATTGCCCTGGCGCCTCGAATACCTTGCTCCCTGGCCTCATCCCATAGTCTCATCCAACTAATATCACGGGAGAGAGCAGCAAGGTTCTCACGTGAAGACACTAGGGACCAAATGTGGTCACGATCAGCAGCCTGGAGTTTGTCTTTGACTGCTCTCAGGGTGAGATGATTTTCAAAATTCTCTTCTTGCTGCAAAATAACTTCTGTCAGATTGGTCTTATAAACCTGCTCCAGGAACTTGCACTGCTGAATCACTAGTGGCTCAGAATCTTTCTCCCTCAGACAGTTGAATACCTCCACACTGATGGACACCTTTTTGGGGTGTAGGAGACGCCAGAGGAAACTGATCTTGCGGTGAAGGATACGAAGTCTCATAGTAGGCCACTGGAGTGCAACTAGTGGGATGAGATTGGAGTGATGTTTTGGAAGATTTAGGATTTTCTTGCCGAGTTCACCTTGGAACTGATCCAGCGATGAGATCATTGGCTCTGTTAAAATCCAGTTTTCTGAGCCATACAGACAGACAGGTAAGACACAGACCTCGAATAGTTCACTGGACGAGAGCGGGTTCTGCTCACCATAAGCTATGCCATTAGCTCGGTGGGCGAAGAAGGCTTGTCGTGCCTTAGCAATGTTGAGAGAGGTCATGTGACCACTTTACACCCAGGCAGGTAGAAGAACTCACAGATGCAATGGTTGTCTCACCTATGGACATAGTACTTGGCTGAGGTCTACGTATGGAGAACTCTTGAAGCTCCAGTTTATCTTCATTCAGTCGGAGGCATACCCGCGCGCATGCGCACCTAATTAATGAATAGGATCCAAAAGATACAGTAGTCTCGCTAGTCCCCTCACTATATATCTTTAAGCTTTGCACGTACACACGTACACTTACTTGCACGCAGAAGGAAGGGAGGAAGAAAGAAAGAAGAGGGGAAAAGGAGTCTGGTGTAAAATGGACAGATTTTCTGGATCCCTGCAGGATCTAGGAATAGGCAGCACCAATCAGATCCCTTGCTATAAATAACTCACATGACTGTTGATGTCATTACAAATTGTCACATGAAATTCTTCTCCGGATCCGCGAATTTGGCGCGCTATTTCAATATCAAGAGGTTACACCATAGTAAATGCTAGCTAGCTACAGAAAAACTAGGTTATCATCAGCTACCCTCTGGTTGACTTCATCTTGTAAGCATCATTTTGTTATGTCAACCAATCTTTTGATTGTCGAAAATAACCGCCTAGCGAAATCCACACTGAACAAGACTCACTCGTCTCGCGTAGCCAGACCCTCACTACAACAAAGAGAAGCATTCGAAAAAGGTCTCATTGCGGCGCTACACACAAATTACCACGCGCGCGGAAGAGACACGCCCCATCCTCGTGATTATCAGCCCTTTTATCACGTGCATCTCTGACCGCTAACATTCCAGAGCTAGCTAGAGCTAGAGGCCGAGCGAGGTAGACTCCTTTTCCCTCTTCTTTCTTTCTTCCTCCCTTCCTGCGCGCGCGTGCAATTAAAGTATAGGGTAGGTGTGGGTATTATGAGTCAGTCCCTATTATGGGTTCACCACTTGATAAGAATCTACAAGAGTTGATACTTTAGATATGAAAATTTAATCATTTTTTTGGTCTTTTGATCAAATAAAATCATCCAGAAAATGCCTTATTCATGCATAAACATAATCTTAAATGAGAAATTCAAAAATGGGTACAATCTAACCAATCTGAATTTAAAAAGCGCAGGGAAGCAATGATGCCACAAGATGGAGTAAAAAAATGAAATCTAAGGTTATTATTTTTATTTTGTAGAAATCTTAGCTACATTATCAATTTTTAGAGACAAAAATCAAGCCAGCGACTCATAATTCATACCTATGACTCATAATACCTTCCTGAGTATGTTATGTAAGATCATAACTCCTATCTACAAGATGCAATATTTTTATTACTTTCTCCACACATTAGTTCTACATAACCTATTTTATATCTGGAGCAATTTTCAGGATTCTAAGATAGTCCATTTCCAAGAAAAGAGCAACAATACTTAGCTGACTCATAATACCCACACCTACCCTATGTGCATTAAAGATAGTGAGGGGGAAAGGAGTCTGGTTAGCGAGACTAAAGATACAGTTGTCATTTTTAAGAAGATTTCAAATATTACATTCCAGTATAATCGATCTCTCTGCAAATCAGTGTGACTTTTGATGCCCTGGAGTGGGGACCAGCCTATTATACAGATCACATGTCTTAATTATGTGTGTATATGTGAGTCATGTGATCTGACTTACTCAATTATGTTTTTTTTTAATGATAGCATAAAATTGGGCAACCCCTACTGATCATGCATAAGATCACCAATTATTCATAGGATCATGATAATGTCCAGTATTTCCATTGTTATAGAACACATGTCAGCAGCAACTATAGCAACCACAGAAGGTACGTACATATGTAAAACATATATATATATATATATTTAGTGCATTCTAAACTCCAAATATGAAGATAGCAGTGATAAGTACACTTGCAGCAATCCTGTTCTTGATATTCGTGATCTCAGGAATCGTTATAGTAACATTGATTGCTAGGAAACTCAGCCAGAAGAAGATGAATTCTTCTAATGAGAGTGTGAGAGTGAGTCAAAGATCAAACCTCAAGAATCCTCTAGTACTTCCAGTGCCACCATTGTGCTGAGTGACTACATCTTTCAGAACATTAAGGACACTGTTGTCATAGTACCAGAAACTTTAATGGAAAGTGGACAGCTGCCGCTCGCTCGCTGACTAAGACCTGTCAGTATTATAAGTGAACAGGGTCATGGTGAAGTAGAATTATCCTTCAAATATTTAGCCAAAATCATCACTTGCAGTATTATTCATATTAATTTTTTCTTAAAATGCATTTTTACTCTCAGAGGCAACTTGCTTGAAAGATTGGATTAAAAAAGACCATTCAATTTCATTTAGCTAGTGAGGACATGCTGTGGTCAGCGGTCACTTGTGACACTATAGGTTAGAAAGTTTTGCTGAATTTATTCACATGGAAACGATCACTGTGGTGGATGTATGACCATGTGCATAAAAAATTCAGTTTATATTATTTATGAAGTGCAAAAACAGCTGCTGCAAATATTTTCAACAGTTGCTCTATACACAAGATGCGACATGTATGTGGATGTTGTTCCTCCACACCACATGATTACATATTACACGGTAGCTACCCATAAATTATAGCCTATACCCTCGTAGTTCATACCCTCATCACATGCTACACATAATATAGCCTATACCCTATACCCTCATCATCATTCCCACTATACCCTCCTCATGCATGTCTCACATACCCCTCACCATAATTATCACATACACCTACCCACCCTTGTCCTCTCTCCTCCCTTGGATTCCAGAGAAACACTTGGTCTTTATCTGGAAATGCAATGAAGGGTTAGGATGGAACCTTTAGATTTTTTGGGTCCAGAGGGGGTCCTTTACATTTGAGGAATGAAAAAGCTTAGAAAAAAAAATTTTTTTTTTGGCCACAAGTATTATGGGATCATTGTTGAGTGTTGGGGAGCCTATAGATGATGTAATAGTTATGTCCTGGGGCTCCCCAGAAATTTAATAAGGTGTAATTATGCATGCAGCAATGAGTAAGCCTTTTCTTGAAGTGACCATTACCATACAAGTTTTAATGATAACCATTTTCTATTATTCATTTATTATTATTGTCCTCCTCCACAAACAAGCTACTTTCACATTTTCATAGTGACCTGTTCGCCCTACTAGCTACCCATCAGTGGAATCAATACTCTGAAAGAGGACAACCTCTGTACAAAGATGATCAATTAAAATCACAAAAACATACAGCTAGATATCAGATTCTAACTTTTCATTAGCAGGTAAGTCAACAGTTTCAATGTCATTGAGACGTGCCATCCCTCTAAGATTGTTTGCTTCAGTATCCACCGACCTCTTGCCTTTTTCAAAGCCTGTGGTTCTTCCAGTTTTAAGCACCAAATATACCAGTAGGACCACACCTAGTAGTAGTAGTAATAGGATTATTCCACCAATTGTTCCTCCAACGATGCCAGGTACATCATCTGGAAGAGAGAGAGGAGGAAAGAAAAAAGGAGGAGGGAAGGAGGGAAGGAGGGAGTGAGGGAGAGAGCAATATAAAAATTTGCGCTCCTAGCTATTTTTGGATTATGAAATTCTCAATGTGGGACCCCAACCCCTCAATGAGGAACCCTCAATGTGGAACTCTCAATGTGGAACCCTTAATGTGGAACCCCTCAATGTGGAACCCCTCAATGAGGAACCCTTAATGTGGAACCCCTCAATGTGGAACCCTCAATGTGGAACCCTTAATGTAGAACCCCTCAATGTGGAACCCTTAATGTGGAACTCCTTAATGTGGAACCCCTCAATGTGGAACCCTCAATGTGGGAGCCCACCCCTCAATGTGGAACCCTCAGTGTGGAACCCTGTTTAATGTGGACTCTCTGAAGTGCAATAACTGGGGACACGTCTCCTTTTGTCCCATTGCATTGCCTATGTAAGGTTAGCTACGTTACCCTCCTTCTAATTCTTCCGGTCCCAGGTACATCTACTGACTGTATAATACTTATCAAGAGGTGATCACTGATGTATGAATCTTATTCTGTACATGAATCTTCCTTCCCTACATAACAACTTTATAGGCCATCTTTGCTTGACTAAAGTTAAATAATTGATTACAATAAATACTTACCTCTCAATGTATCTGTTGGACCAACATTGTCTTCAGTAGTAGCTGTAGTACTCGCTGCTGCAAAATACAAATTTCATCATAGTGGTAGATTGATCAGTATGCATGAAGCATGTCAAGAATGTGATCTGATCATTCTAGAGATCAAGGTCACTTAGATCTTTATTTGTAGCCACAGTAGTTAATGACTTATGTGTACAATGCAGGATCCTAATGAGGATGAAGATGTAATAGGGAAAAACAACAACAAAAACAAATAAACAAAAAACTGTAGCTATACACTGGGCAGAGCTAGAAGTCACAGGTTCAAGCTCTAATTGGACATTCTGCATTAAATCTAATTATTAATGCTTACTATCTGACAGAGTTAGATTGAATCGTTGTCTCACTTCTACTACTGTATTGACATTTTGAAAATAATCCAATGTGACTTCATACACCCCCTCATCAGCTTCAGTGAAGTTCATGAGCACCAATATCATGTTGAATTTACAGAGTCTGATGTCTGCCTGTGGATCACAAGGCTCCTGCTGCACCACACCGAACTTGGAAATGTTGCGACACAGTCTGTTCATTGTAGCACCTAAATTAGAACAGTTGAACACTGACGCTCCGTTCTTTGTGACATTAAAGAGTCTGATTCCTTGAGTTTCATTGCAAAAGCCGCCATTCTCAAATTTCACTGTGGTGTTCAGAATCACATCACACCCTGCTTTCCTGTCAACGTTCACTATTTTGTTGCAATATGCATTGTCAGGGCTGGGTACAAAATCTCCAGGACAGGAAGCAAAAATTGGTCGTCCTGCATAAAATTGGAGGAAGTGTATAATAATCATCCAAATGGCCACCATTATACCTCCTCTCAGAGCAGCTTGGGTTGAATTAAGTCAATTCTACTAACCCACCAGGTAACATTATTTAAACGCCACACACACACACACACACACACACACACACACACACAGAGCATCTTGTATTTTGTACGGATATAGAGCTGTGATTTATCAGTTGAGTGGTTATATTACATACTGCATGAGCATATACCTTAGACTATACACCCTTTGAACAAAGGAAAATTTACAATACACAAAGATAACTGCCAACTCTGAGGGAAGAGAAGTACAGAGGACAAAATGGCTGGTCCCAAAGGTGCCCTGTATTTTCAATGTACACCTACCTCTCACAAGCAAACACAATGATGCTGAAGCATTCATTCCACAATGGTAGGAACCTTCTGCATCTCTACTAACATTACTTATGGTCAAAATTTCATCTTGGTTCATGAATGAATCATTGAACATAATTTGACTAGGTTGAAATGAATCGCTGGCCATATATCTCCTTATGTACCATAATGAATTATTTGATGTACACGGTGCTCGAACTTGAACATTAGAGAAAGCATCGACAACTAATAAAATAGTCAAAGAGAATAGCATTAGACTTACAGAGGTTTCATGCAAATAGCATTCATAATGACTTAGTTCACCTTGTATTGGATTGTCTAGAGCACTGCAAATATCTCTGAGTCCACATGTCCCCTCAGCAAGAGGAGATATTGTTCCTTGAAATATTAAAACTCCTTGAAGTATTAAAACTCTGATCAGTAGCATTATTTATTCTGCAAAAATAAGTGTGCACAGTGCATTATTAAAATACAGCTGCTAGGTAACCTCTCAATGTGAGACACTTTAGGATATTCTTAGGGTAAAGTGAACCTCAATGATGGAGACACTTTAGGATATTCTAAGGTAAGCATAATACAGTGGAACCTCTCAACACAGACTAGTAAAAGTAAAATAAAGTGTGTGAGAAATATGTATCTTACATTGCATTGTCCTGATTAAGGCTTTTGCATTTCCTTATTGAGGGATCCTGGATGTGAGGTCAGTGCAGTACTTATGACAATAATAATGAGAGGCTTCCTTATACAGCAGATTGCAGTAATCTTGCAACAGGAAATCCAAAATTGCAAAACCAAAATTTACATAGCCTCCTTTCAAGTAGCCCAACTCCAAAGTCATTTGAAAGGAGGCTATGTAAATTTTGGTTTTGCTGTTCTGGATTTCATGTTGCAAGATCACTGCAATCTGCTGTAAAGTGGTATAAATCTTATGTAGTAGAAGAGAACACTAATTAAAGATGTGAAGTTTAAGGGTTTCCCCCTTATCTTTTCTAAAGGATTACAAATAACATATGGGAGAAATCACTTGACAGCCTCCTTTTGTATGTATATTCTCAAACACATGAATTTGCAAACTTAAGAAAACCCATATCAGGTTCTTTCTACCATCACAAAATTTCCCTTCTAGGTTAGCAATGGAATTTTTCTATGGGAGAGAGATTATGTGATTTCCTGTTTATTAGTTTTACTAGGTACACATATGTAGGAAACAGCTTGTGGAGTATGTTTGCCTTAGGAATAGGATAGTTGAGAGGGATTTTTGAGGTCATGTATAATATCTACACTAGCTGTCATAAAATGTCCACTCAACTGGATATCTGAATATGAATTGATAAGAATTTCAATAATTTCTGACCAATGAAATAAGCACAAATACTTTTGCGATCAAGTATAAAAATCTGGAAAGGACACATAGAGTAAGAAATATTTCTAGCCACTATAGTCTACAGGATCTATTAATTATTTCTCCTTTTAGGGCCAAGGACATAAGTAAGACATAATGACAATAAGATAAAACACAGCTAGTAACTGTTACACCAGTGTTCTCAAGTCTGACAATAGGTAGGGCTGATCAATATTGTAGGAAAGGTCACATGAAATGACCTGTCCAATGAAATGGCTGCACAGAAGCAAGTTTACCCTTGGGCATTGTGTAATGAATGCATGTAACACATTTATGTCTTCAGGCAGAACTGGGAGAATTATAAGTCAGCTACTTCTAGAACACTGGAGTTTCTTGATATCCAGGTTAGGTCTCTACTCGGTAATCACTATTCAATGTAAACAAATTTCACTTTCGAGTAGTCAAAATCCTGGGGTTGAATCTGGGCAGGAGACCCGCTTGCTGCTTTCATGCAAGACACATTTGTACCGCCCTGATATGTACCTTCTCTCTGACTTTGAGTATGTTAATCTAACACACCATCTTCCCATAGAAGTAGCTGGCAGACATCATATAGAAAGTTGTGTGCCTGCTTCGTTTATTAATTTTTCACTTGAACCATAACATGCATAGATAGGGGAGCATATGTGCCAGGTGAATCAATATGCTTCTATTGGTTACTTGCTTACATATACAGGCAACCATCATTAATTATAGCATGTACGTAGAAAGTTTTTGTGTTCATCTGGAATGGTTGGACTAAACATTTTTGAGGCAAGGGATCAAAGGCCAGTTAGTACCAATTAGGAGAGAGAGAGAGAGAGAGAGAGAGAGAGAGAGAGAGAGAGAGTACAGATGATGAGCCAAGTCACCCAGTACACAGCTTGTGTGAAAATTTGTCAGAGGCTGGGACATGTTATCACAACAGTGGGTCAGGAGCTGTGAACCAGATATTTTCTATACTTTCAAACAGTCATATTTCATTTCTGACAAGGTTTTGTGCATATCTTAAAGTTCAAACTGTGTGAATCAGATAGCAACTTAAAATTTTGGGAACAATCGAGATGTCCGGTGTACTAAAGTTGACCAGTTTGGAGAAAGTTGGAAAAGTAGTGCCAATAAAACTTGTATAACTTTTTTTGGTTAAACATACAAGCAATCTGATTGCTCCACACTATAAAGAAAGGGCTAGTTAAGCCTCCATTCAAGTCTCAGAAACCTTTTATGAGTAGAAAGTTTGCTGTGTCATTCCAAAATAAGTGACTTTGTGACATTTCATTGTCCTGCAGTTCAGTGTGTTTTCAAGCTAGACTTAAGTTTTTTGCATGATTATATAGTTCATACTGTTGGCTATCCACATGCATGCAAAGTATCAAAGGCCCAATCCATTTTGCATCGATGTCCGGTGTACTGAAGATAGCGAAATCATTGACCTAAGTACAGGAAGTGATCACTTACCTTAGTGTAAACTGTTCTGAAGCAAAACATGACCCTTACTTTTATCTTATGTTGATAAATCATTACTGAAGACTGAAATCTCAGCCACTTGACCAGACCTGACAAAGGCTACCGTGTACCCTCCTCCATTGGCTGGAATAGAACCCGCATTCCTTACAATGTGGGTGAATCATTTAATCATTTGATGGCCCAGGGTTGTGGTACTATTTTGAACAGGAGTCAGGATATTAATAATTATGATAACAGTAGCAGTTGTTAGCTGTGGGAAATAACTATCAACCAGAAGGTCAGCAGTTATATGTCACTACTCTATTAAGGATGTGCTATTCTTGCCATGCACTACGTGAGCTACATAGCTATACATGAAAGCAGTGGTACATTGAAAATGTGCACCAGAAAACCAACAGCATAATCCTTCAAAACTACAGACTGTACCTATTCAGGAATCAAAGATATACATTTGGAACCAACATTATAGCTGCAACAACTGTTGAGATTCAGAATCAGTGCCCTCTTATTAGTAAATGAGTATGATAGTCAGGAAGGCCATTAATACATGGACTTCTCACTGACTAGCTATACAAACAGCTATTCATGACTCTGTGATCGAAGTATACTTTAGGTACAAGTGCTCAACTAGTGAAGTAGCTGTACTAACCAGCTAGTTTTATGGCGGCACAGCAAGTTAGCCTATAATAATTAACTCACCTTGAGCTGTAGCCTGTAGTCCTGAAAAATAATTGCGATGCTGTGATGTCCATACCCTCCAAGTGTCAGGATATTTGCACTCTTGATATCAGAATCTGAATTAGTCTGGCTGCCTGGTGGCCCACCAGACTAAATCTGAATTTGTATATAAGGCTGCCGGAAGACAAGTCATGATTGTATACATAAGCACTGCACTTGAATAGCTACAGTATACACAAGTACAGGCTGCATGCTAGTCCAGTCTATGCCTGGGGGCCTTCTACATGCCACAAAGATTGGATGTAGACTACTGCTTGGAAATTTACACATTAGCTACCGACTGAATTGTTCATAATTTGCAATTCTAGTGTATCCTTATAGCTGCAAACTCTTTGCTGCCTGTTTCCTTCAACTTATCACTGCTTCTTTATGGCTGAGCCTTAAGGCACTGAAACACCACCAAACTTGTAGCCAAATTGAATTTAATAGTATTCATGGAGGGTGGGTCATTATTTATTGGTGGGTGTGATTTGTCCCTGATTTGGTTTTTCAAACTTGGAGGGTATGGATGTCAAGTCATAATTGTGGTATTTCCCCACCAACGCCCACCAAAGGAGTCTAGTAAAATCATCAGCTGATGTAGCATAATGTCATAAAATGCTGTAGTATTTATTATTAATTTTTAGAAAAAAAAATTTTTTTTCGTGAACTGTTACTAGTAAACCACTGCAAACTGGGACCGGTTCGCCATTTTATTCGGAGATAGGACTAAGGACCCAAGAGCACAGCAGTGGAATAGAATCATGTACGTTCTTCTTTTTTTGTGAACTGTCACTAGTGAACCATTGCAACATGGGAGCTGTTCACCATTCTATTCAGAGATTGAACTAAGGACATAGCAGTGGAATAAAATCATGTACGTTCTTTTCTTGTGAACTGTTACTAGTAACCCACTGCAAACTGTTACAGCATTCATGTACATCTCTGTGTTTAATGGTAGGGAGCTGTTCACCATTCTATTTGGAGACTGGCCCTAGCATCACAATTTCTTTTGATCGGAACCTTGAAATTTTTTCTGCTTGTCTTGTACATTTAATATACCCATCGTTCTGTGTCGCAGGAGAATATGAATCTGGACCTGCTAGGGAACATTATTATTCTATATCCCCGTACTTATTTATATCTAGCCACTATAGACACTGAACCTTTTAGTTAGTACCTAACAGTGCATACACATCATTGTTGTATGTTTTTTTAAACCTTGATGTGGAGACTTCTCAGTGCTAAATGATAACTTGTTCAGGATATGGGAATATATTGTGGCCTGCATGATAGGTGTGGTCACACAAAAGTGATAGGGTATATATGCTCCCCCCCCCCCCCCCCCCCCCCCCCCCCCCCGTACGCCGCTTTAATTTCCCTGTCCATGGTGTATGGTGTATGTGGTAGACCACTGTATGATTTGGCCCTCCAAAACTACACTACCTGTGAGCAAAAATCTGGCATTGTGGATAGGCTTAGATAAATTATGTTGGCATAATTTTGAATAGGTAAGCTAAGGAATCCAGGAATAATGTTGGAATAATAGGTTAATTTTTTGGGAATAATGGATGCTTTTGCACAATATTATTGTGCCATTATTAGCTAGCAATGGGATCTTGCAACGTTAAGCACATGAACTCCAACCTGGCTCAATTCGTATTTCGATCTCCTTTTGTGGCCTAATAACTTAGCAGGTGCCCTAATCATTATGTTGTGATGCTATAATATTAAATTAATAAGTATCATTATGACAATTATTCAGTAGAACTGGCTTGCTAACTAGAACACTCCTGGATCCCAATAGAATAATCCAGAGCCTGCACCACATAATTAGTTCACCTCGACTTGACCTGCATGCAAACAGATCTGCACACTCAAGCTATCCAAAGTTTTCCCCCATAATATTATAAATTTCCATAAAACTAAAAATCAATGGTGCTAACTGTGAACATAACCAACTGGTTCATTTGGTGCTTGAGTAGTTCAATAGTCGAGGTCGGTTTAGTCATGCATTGGTCAGGCAAATAGTCTCGCTAGTCAGGCTCTCCCCATAATTGAGTGGTATGAAGAATCTGAGAGGTGTATCAGTGGTGGAGAACTAGGGGGGCAGTCAAAAGTGAGAGGCGCTGCCCCCCCCCCCACCCCCCACTTTTGATACACCAATTAGCATGATTGTATGTGTATGTGTGTATGTGTGTGTTTTATGATAATATGTAACAAGTAATTACCTAGCCCTTCCTCCTGCATTTTGGGAGTAACAAGGCTAAGTTTCGCCCCCACCTGCCTGACCCAATGATAGTACAGTCATCAAGCTGCTGGATACGAGTTAGTTATTATGTGGCTTCCAGAATTGCTCCACAGCTAGTTAGCTAGAGAATAAATTAACATGCCTAGTTAGCGAGCAGATTAGCTCTTTCAGATATTTGATATAGCTAACCTGAAAGTTTACTGAGTGAGATTCCTATCTCCTTTTCTTTATTGTTTTTGTCCAGTTTTTCCATACCATTCGCTACTGCGCGCAGTACTTATGCTCTCAAAAAGACTGTCTTATCTTCTGAAGATTTGAGATTCTAAGCACACAAGGAGCCGAGGTAATAATATTGAGCCAATTTTACTACATTTTGCATGCATGACACATCAACTTGATGATCTAGCGGCTGCAGAGCAGCACTAGCCTTCCTCAGAAAGACCATTTTCTCTACCTTTCAAACTATAGTACTATAAACACCAGGAAACAAAGAAAATTGAGTAATAGGTACAGTCATTACGCCAGTAGGCCAATTTAATTGCACGACCGGAAGTTGCTAAATCAAAAAATTAAAGAAATCTCCTGTCATTTTACATGGCCATATCTCTTACATTTCTTTCACATAAGCACTCATGTTGCATGAAGGTATAGTAAAAAACAATAACTAAACATGATAATTTGTTCTATCTCTACAGGTAGCACCGTTCTGGATTTATAACCTAAAGTTTGGGAGTACCTATACGAAGACTGATTACTAGACTTCAAAACAAAAGTTGATTTTCTAAGTTTTTTGAGCATGCGCGACCTGGTGACCTTTGACCCCAGAAACCATTCGATATTCCCAAATTAAAAAATTGCTACAGGGCCTTGTGCGGCTGGCGTAACGACCGTAACCACTGGGGACGTGACGAGGCTAGAAGATTATAGCTATACAAACATCTATGCTTTAATTGTAGTTAGTAGTATAACTTCACTAGCATTAATTCAAAAAAATCTGCACAGGGTCAGAAAGCTTAGTTTACAGTGCAGTAAGTAAAACTCAGCCCTAACTTACTTATTGTTAAGAAGGATATTCGAGCATTTCAGATCACGATGCTTTGAGTGGCAGTACTCCAATGCCTTGACCAGTTGCCGAGTGAGACTCTGCACATGTTCTTGTGTGAAAGTGACCAACCCAGAGTCCAGTAACCTCGCAGGGCAATGAAGGGTGGACCCCAGGCTCCTCCTCCCAAGCTAACCACAATACACACTTAGTCAGCAGCTAGCACCTTGCCAATAGCCTTTTTAGCTGAGTGTCCAGTTGCTATAATCAGAGTGAACAAAATTAATATCATCATGAACCCCTCCCCGAGTTGGTGTGCAGTATTGTTAATTTACTAATTGTTCCAAAAAATAGGTTACAATACTACCACATTTTGGGGAAGATTCAGTCCAAGTGTGTTGTCCCAACTGTCAGAATGACGTGAGGACCTCCTTGGAGTATAAACCTGGAATTCTTACATTGATTTTCATGGTTGTCATCTTCTTGTTCTTTTGGCTAGTATAGCTGAGCTTGCATAGCTTGGATAGTAGCAATGGCTTCTGAAGATATTCCAGTTCAAGAGCTGTTGTTTGCCTTAATTCTGGATAGATTGAAATGCCCAAGAGAATCTGATTTAGCACGTAAAGAAAGGTACAAACTAATCCATGTAAGGGAGTCAAGAGAAGTAAAGGTGCTGCTTCTTTTGAACCACAGAATGTTTCTCTCTCATCTAGAATTAAAGAATTTCCTGATCAGCATCTTTCTATCAACAAGAGTAAACTCTTGCAATGCATGCAGAGAATTCCTGTCCCTAAAATGTTTTTTCCCATTCTTTCCAACTATTTTATGGATATACAAGCATCCTCACTGCAAGATTATTATATAGAAACATCTGTCATGTTACAATAATAACACAACATGATTTTACTGTGTCACAAACACTAGAATTTGATAGAATAATATGCCAAAATAATCAGAGGTTCGGGGGGAATAGTTACCAACTTAAAAGAATTGGGAATAATATGGCAGGGCCTATTCCGGGACCCTATTTCACCATGGATAGTAGAGTTTACCTGGTCATGCCAATGACCTTAGAAATATCTCACCCAACTTAGACCTACTGGAACAATAAGCTTTAATCATGAAGAAGTTCACTGACAATCCAACTGTCTGAGAGTGATCATCACTAATAATCTAGCCAAAGCAAAACGTGCCTTATTTCAGGGGTGTATCCACAGAATTTTGTGTGGTCCGGTGTGCTTGTGCGTGGAAATTTTCAGATGGCCATGCCCACTTTTTTGATCAGTAAAGTTATGCTAGTGTGGATTTTGCAAAAATAGATGATTAAAAGTGTGGTGTTTTGTATAAAAGTGGTCCAGTGAAAACCGGACCTAGCAATCTATACATGTAACTGATGTGCATATCTCACATCAAGTGAGCTATTCCAGGTATCGCTGTACAGCGCAGAAAATTGGCTACTGACAGAGCCCATGATCAACAAATTTGGATAGTTCCAGGCTCCTTCAAACCTTGGACTAGCTGTTGTATGTTTTCACGTCACTCTGAGAACAGCAAGTGGAACCCTTCCTCATGCAGCAATACAAGTTCCTAAGCAGGCATATAACACAAACACTATTCTATGGAACGGAATGGTTCCTGGACCCGATTTCACGGAACGGAATTTTCACTGTATGCTTATGCGCAGTATGAACAGTTTGCAATTGCAATTTGGGAATTGGATGGTGAAAGTGTTCTTCTAGTCATTGAGAACTTTACATGCTCTTTCTCTCTGAGGTATACTTGTTCATATGTACATAGCTGTAAACTAGTTTGTGCACATGATATGAGTATGCAACACTCAAAACTATTGTAAACTAAGCTTTCTGACCCTGTGCAGATGGATTTCTAGCCTCGTCCCCAGGCTCTCGTGCACGCGAGAGCCTGGGGACTCGACAAGGCTATACTAACGATTAGGCTAAGCTTGAATTATGGATTCTCATGCTAGGTACCTAGTGTTTAGTTTGAAAGGTAGAAAATGGTCTTTCTGAGGAAGGCTAGTGCTGCTCGCAGCCGCTACATCAAGTTGATGTGTCATGCATGCAAATGTAGTAAAATTGGCTCAATATTATTACCTCGGCTCCTTGTATGCTTAGAATCTCAAATCTTCAGAAATCTTTTTGAGAGCATAAGTACTGCAGTAGTAGCGAATGGTATGGAAAAACTGGACAAAAACAATAATCAGTAAACTTTATTCCCTGTCAATCAATCAATCAATCAATCAATCAATCTTAATCTTAGCAATGGAAAATAAAACGTACTACACGCATGCGCAAACAATTTATAGAGCGCGCGCGAGGCTACCAATATCCAACGGTATCAAATGTCTGAAAGAACTAATCTGCTCGCTAACGAGACAAGTTAATTTATTCTCTAGCTAACTAGTATTCTTACTGTGGAGCCACATAATAACTAACTCGTATCGATGGTACTATCATTGGGTCAGGCAGGTTGGGGGCGGGGGCACGAAACTTAGCCTTGTTACTCCCCTCCACTTCCAAAATGCAGGAGGAAGGGCTAGGTAATTACTTGTTACATATTATCATAAAACACACACATACACCACATACACACATACACATACAATCATGCTAATTGGTGTATCAAAAGTGGGAGGGGGGGCTTCCCACTTTTGACTGCCCTCCTAGTTCTCCACCACTGATACACCTCCCAGATTCTTCATACCACTCAATTATAGGGGAGAGCCTGACTAGCGAGACTATTTGCCTGACCAATGCATGAAATACTGCTGAACCGACCTCGACTATTGAACTACACCAAATGAACCAGTTGGTTATGTTCACAGTTAGCACCATTGATTTTTAGTTTTATGAAAATCATGGGGGAAAATGGCAAATCTGTATAGCATCTATATACTCCTTGGTTATATAACCTACATACAGCAACAGGTAGGCCTTATTATAGCATTTTTTTGTATACACATACATACATCATACATACATAGCTACATACATACATACATGCAAAAAAATGCAAATCATCTAGCTGCTGCTGAGCGAGGAGCCCGTGCTAGGAACTCGCAGGAGGACTGACTATATACCTCTTCTCGGCAAGTTGTGTGGGCACCTGAAGTACCACCTGGATCACAGCCGATATTGGAGAGATAGCATGCACCCAAAGTCCCACCTGGACCACAGCCGATATTGGAGAGATAGCCAGTTTGATTTGCACCCTGGAAATTCCAGGTACCCATTTTCAGCTGGGTGGACTGGTGGCATGGTATTAGGTGGATATTCACAGCAAATTAATGCTGGTGAAAAGGAGGATGGATAAACACCATATGTCACTGGTGGGACTCGAATTCACGGTCTCCCGCTTACAAGCAACCACTCACTGCCAGTGACTCCACACATACATACATACATACATACATACATACATACATACATACATACATACATACATACATACATACATACATACATACATACATACATACATACATACATACATACATACATACATACATACATACATACATACATACATACATACATACATACATACATACATACATACATACATACATACATACATACCACTATAAGAAATAGTAGCCTGAAACCTGAAAGAAACTTGATAAGGAAATTCGTAGGATACTTTTAATTTTTCAAAACAAGAGATTCATACAGGATTTTGAGGTTGGAGGGGGAGATTGGTACGTTATGTGTGCTGACCCAGACCATGCCCACTTTTGCCATACTTTTGTGACCTATCTGCTTTGAAATGGGTCTGTATGACAAAGGTGTTATCTGGCCTTGCACTCATCTTAGCTAGTCATACTTCATATAACCCAAAATTTGTGGGAGGGGAGATCTTTATTCATATATATAAATTTATTTTTTATTTTTTTTTTTGGGGGGGGGGGGGTATCCCAGGTTGCTCTGTATGAATCCCTGAAATGAAAACCACACAAAATTTACTATGGTAGCTATTATCATGGGAAAAGCTTGCAATGTGAACTTTGCCCCTTTTGCATTATTATATGTTACAAAGTAATCATACTGTAGGGTAATGACTCTCCCCCTGAGTACCATCACCCATCAAAGCCTAGTGCTCCTCCAGCTGCTCCTCCCCCTTATGCTCAAGGCGTTGGTGTACTAGGTCAAGGTGCTGTGGTTTCTGCTGCTCCCAATACCTCCCAGTAGCAGCATGCCATTGTGGTTGTCAATACTCCTCGTCAGGTATGTCTTTTATACAGTATACACAAGACAAGAATGGCAAGCATGTGGTGTATTAAGTATGAAATAGAACGTTTTCCAACCTCCCCATGTACCATAATAAGCACCCTGCATCTTATACGGGTTGGATAATTTTGTTTTCTCTTATTGGAGGTCATCACTCAGCATGGCATACATATATATACTATTGTTTAAAAAAATAGGTTACAATGCTACCACATTTTGGGAAAAATTCGGTCCAAGTGTGTTGTCCCAACTGTCGGAATGACGTGATGACTTCCCTGGAGTATACATCTGGAGGTCTTACATGGATTGTCATACTTGTCATCTTCTTGATCTTTGGGCCGTGAGTGAGGGTTAGTGCTATGTATCATTGTATGTGCAGGGAGCAATCTTTTGAATCATTTTATCCCAGTTAGCTGTCCTAGCTTCACTAAAGGCTTGGTTTTGATAATGATAGCAATTCCTAGTAAGGACCCAATACAGAATAACTTGGCTATAATGTACTTCCCATGCAGGGGTTTCACAAAAGGGGTACATTTAAATAGAGAGAAATATCCATTGCACGTGGAAAATTTTTTGCTTAGCCATGCCCATTTTTGGCTAGCCACACCCTTTTTGGATCAACCATGCCCACTTGGCGCATAATGCATAGGGAGTAAGCTGCTGTGGCTAAAGTAATTACCAACTTTTATAGCAAAACACAACACACCAATTAAAATGAATAATTTATTATAAATATTAATCTGCAAATGATGGTTATCTCTCATCTAGGCATGTTTAAAGGTGTTATCATGTAATGAGATGGTGAAGGAGGATAAAAAATAAATATTAATCTGATAAGATATTTGATAATTTTAGCCTTCTGGGTTGTTTCTTAGCAAATATATTCACTAGTTCATCTAAATCCAACTTCAAATCTTTGTGTACAGATAACATAGTGAGACCATTAAATCTTTCTTCACTCATAGCTGTTCTTAAAACTGATTTCACAAGTTTAAGTTTACTAATAGAATGTTCACATTCACGGGTTGAGTTGCAAGAATACGAAAAATTATGTGGAGATTGGGATATAAATCACTGTCAGCCACTATTACCAATTGTTGAGTAAGCATCACTAGCTGACTTGTCTTGTTTCCATTTAAGCATGTAACTCAGTATTTAAAGTGGAAATAGATGGTAATTCCCCATCATACAAATTGAGAAAATCTCTAAGATCTTTATCAGTTAAGGGTTCATCTGGGGGTAAAAGCTTTAGTGCTATTAAAGCTTTAGAATTATACTCGTCAAAGCGATCATTAAACTCTGAAATCAACTGGTCAAGAACAGCACTTATGATATTTGTTGGATGATGTCATAGGTGTATTGGCTCAAGCAGTTTGCCGTGAATTAATTCTCAGAATGCTAGGCTGAACATTTATCTTATTAGCAAGTGTACAAGCTTCATCATACCACCTGGAGTGAAAAGAATTCCTGATATCCTCTAAAGAGAGCTTGGGCACAAAGAAACTCTATATTCAAACCCCAATCTTTTGTTATACAACCAGTAATCATTTTTGTCAATGCTTCTCCAGAAGTTCCTGATTCATACTCCTTAAACTCCTCCCTGATCTCCAAATTTTCATCCACAAATCGCAATACTAAAGATAACTGTTCCTTTTTTGGAGAGTCACTAGCTTCATCGGCAAATATTTAGCAGACTTTACTTCAGCTAATAATTTGTTTCTGATATACTCCCCACATATTTCAATTACACCTCATTTTGAATTGTTTTTGATGTGTAAGTAGCTCTACTTGATCACAAAGCACAGAATCACCAGCCTCAGATCGAGATCCTAACAATGCTAAAAATTTCCCTTATTCAAACTAGTTGATGTCTGATCATCACGATGCCCTCGTAAAAGTATATTTTGATATCCACAAAAAATTACAGATTTAAATACTGGTACCTTTCAATTGAACTCAACCTGCCGAGATAGAGAATTGTTTAAGGCCAAATCAATGGGTGGTGAGTTTCTTGTCATACGACTGATAAATATCTGTGCATCTGTAAATGAGAAAGTTTACCTTTACCATCTTTACCAACAAAATGTTCTTTGAGAATTTCAGTGCCTTGTGAAAATTATCGAGGGGACGAGAGACTAGAATACCAAGGTACTGCCCCTTGGTTCTGCCAAATAATACACAGTACTTACAATAGCCACCTTTACTTGTTGGCAAGTACACCAACCCTGGAAAAGCTTTTAACCAACTACGTTGAAAGTGTCTATTTTTCCCTTGACTATCAGTAACCACTGGAAATTTGTAACCTTCATGAGGTACAAAGTGCTTATTCAGCAAAGAACATTTTTCATCATTGTTTAGCTTACTGACATCCACAGCACCAGATTGGCTTTCCAATAATGTAGATTTAAAGATTGGTCTGTGGGTAATGGACTGTCGTGATTCAACTCTTCATCCTGATTCATATCTTCACACAGTACAGTCTCAGAGGCTGAGTAGCTACTTTGTCTAAAAATATAGCACCTTCAATAAATAGCTATCTATGGTAGTGAATTATGTATGCCAATCTGCAATCATAGACAGACTCATAATTTGAACTGCTCCACTACTGCTACCGATCTATCTAGCAAGTTAGAATACTCACCTAAAAAAGTCACCGATCTTCCTCTGCTTATTCGCCTCCATTCCAGCTAGCTCAGGTGCCGATGAGCGCTAATAAGAATTACTAACTGATGCGCACACACATGTGTGAGGGGTGTGTCGGCTCAGTGGTGGGGGTGCACCTGCCCCTTTTGCTCCATACTAAATCTGCCAGTGCCATGTTACATACATAAGCTTGCACACATATTAAACCTGGTGAAGTGCAGTGGCAAGCCCATAGCTACAGAGTTGGTCAAGGGAGAAGATTTTGCTTATTGACATATACCACTAGCCATTGTTCAGAACAATCTCCCTCAACCAACCTGCAATCTTCTGTAGCCTCTTCACTTTCTGGTTAAAAATTCTTTATGTACAGGTAATTGATTTTTCATGTGATTAATTTTAGTTATTGAACATAACCACCATGAAAATAATTACTATAACTCTGCTGATCACACCTGTGACCATGCTTAAAGATGTAAAATCTAGTTATGAATGAGTAGTAGTGCAGCTTAGAGAATAATAGTAAGGTTTACTGGCTAAAGGAATATCCAAACATTTTGTAGCTACTCACAATGAAATTGCCTTATAAATAGAAAATGAATTTATCAGAGGATAAGAATTCACGACTTATTCCATTACTTCAAATTTCATGAATGGGCTACTCCTTCTACTTGCCAATAAATGATGTTTTGGTTTGATTGTAGGTTATTCTTCATCCCCTTGTGCATCAATGGATTGAAGGATGTGAATCACAGCTGTCCCATCTGCAACTACACCATTGGAATATACAAGCGAATATGAACAAACCTACTGTGAACTGTAACTAATTGACTTTGGCTTTTATTGTTATTGTGTTGTTGTGTTATTAACTAGTTATTAGTACTTATTGTATCATTAGGGGAGTATAGAGTGTACCTTATAACAATTGCTGTGATGGCAGCTGCACTCCATTACGAAGCTATGCATGTGTCCCATGCCCATGCTTTGAGGTCTGCATGAAATTAATTGGAAAAGTGCAAGATAATTCCTGAACTGCTAGGGCATGTACTGCAAGTCCAAAAGAGGTTGTATTTCTCATGCATGTGTTATAAAGCAGGCCTAGCTATCTTGATTGTGTGACTGCATATGTGAAATTATATAATAACTATCGTTTTTCTTGATATTATAGCAAAAGTTGTAGCTATATCTGAACTCCCAAACTTTTTTTGCTTTCGTCCAGTGTGTCACAAAACCATGCTATCTACTGACCCAGTAACTTCTCTGCTAATGTAGTCACAGACAGAGACTCATCTGAGGGTGGATCTAGCTTGATACTTAGCCTCTCGCTAACTAGTCTCACTTTTGTTGGCGTGCGAGATTACATACAGTATTAATGTTATTGTATTGTATGGTTTGCCTGGTACTGATTTTATAAGAGGGCAAGGGTCACAAAACTTCAGATGTTACATCAAATCCTTCTTGAAAAGAGGCATGACCATCGCTCTCAGGGTCGTTATCTCTGATTTTATCTCTACTCTCAGTATGAAACCTAGTCCAGCCCACTTATTTTTTTTTTTCACAGGGCATGCAGTAGCTAGATTAGATTAGCACCAAATGAGGATGATATTGAATCTCCTGGCATCGTACCATGATTTATTACATTGCTATAATTACTGCTATTGGATTTTCCATTAATGCTTTTCATATGGTGTAAATTAAGTCCACAAAGAAGACTGTGCAAAGTTGCTGGCGGATACTGTTCACCATTACATTTTCTGATCTCAATTAAAAAAGGTCTCAGATAGTACTTGTGCATCACTACACTGCAAAATATCATCAGGTACTCAATTTTTCCATAAACTAAAATTTTAAGAGCCCACTTAGTGGAACTAGATGTGTTGAACTATAGATAGGGTGTAATAGGCATCAGTCTATTATGCTATTTTGGGGCCTTTTATGTTTTTTGGGAAAGTTACCTATTTTGCTTTTAATTATGCCTGTGACCCCCATAATCTTACTGAAAAATCAGTTTTCTTCTTCACACACACTTTGTTCAGCTATGTTGTATAGCTAGCACTGTTCCATTTAATGAGCTCCACAGGAAATGACGTAATGCTAACTCGTGGGGACGTGATGAGGCTAGAAGATTATAGCTATACATGCTTTAATTATAGTTAGTACTTCACTAGCATTAACTCAAAAAAATCTGCACAGGGTCAGAAAGCTTAGTTTACAGTGTTGCATACTCATATGAACAAGTATACCTCAGAGAGAAAGAGCATGTAAAGTTCTCAATGACTAGAAGATCAGCTATGAGTCTATGACACACTTTCACCATCCAATTCCCAAATTGCAATTGCAAACTGTTCATACTGCGCATAAGCATACAGTGAAAATTCCGTTCTGTGAAATCGGGTCCAGGAACCATTCTGTTCCATAGAATAGTGTTTGTGTTTATATGCCTGCTCTAGGAACTTGCATTGCTGCATGGGAAGGGTTCCACTTGCTGTTCTCGGAGTGACGTGAAAACTGCAACGGCAATGGTCTTCTTGCCAGGCTTTCGGTCAGGATTTTCCCCCCAGATCAGCCTGGAACTGTTCAAATTTGTTGATCATGGGCTCTGTCAGTAGCCAATTTTCTGCGCTGTCACAGACAAACTGGCAGGACATACCTGAAATAGCTCACTTGATGTGAGATATGACATTTTGCTTTGGCTAGATTATTAGTGATGATCATTCTCAGATAGTTGGATTATCAGTGAACTTCTTCATGATTAAAGCTTGTTGTTTCAGTAGGTCTAAGTTGGGTGAGATATTTCTAAGGTCATTGGCATGACTAGGTAGATCTAGACTCCATTCACAGCGCGCATGCGCCAAAATCCCCCAGCTGATATGACATGTTCGGACGGTCACCAGGTGCATGTATGTTTTACGCTAGGGACCATTATGCTGGCATAATTTCAGGCACAATAGGTACTTACTCCCAAACAGTATAGCTAATAGGTGAATTTTCAATTATTATTGTGATAGTACTTGAGAAAAGGGGTCGCTATAAAATGTACACGAGATGTAAAATTTAATTAAGTATAATATAAATTTGATTTAAATGGCATCTTATCAGTGCTAGCTATACAACATAGCTGAACAACCTTAGTGTGAAGAAGAAAACTGATTTTTCAGTAAGATTACAGGCACAATTGAGAGCACAATGCATAATTAAAAGCAAAATCCCAAAAAGCATAAAAGGCCCAAAAATAGACTGATGCCTATTACACCCTATCTATAGTTCAACACATCTAGTAGGCTCTTAAAATTTTAGTTTATGGAAAAATTGTAGCTTTCAAGTACCTGATGATATTTTGCAGTGTAAGGATGATATTGAATCTCCTGGCATCGTACCATGATTCATTACATTGCTATAATTACTACTATTGGATTTTCCATTAATGCTTTTCATATGGTGTAAATTAAGTCCACAAAGAAGACTGTGCAAAGTTGCTGGCAGATACTGTTCACCATTACATTTTCTGGTCTCAATTAGAGACAGTACTTGTGCATCATCATTTGGTGCTAATCTAATCTACCACCCTGCGAAAAAAAAAAAGTGGGCTGGACTAGGTTTCATGCTGCTAGAGATAAAATTGGCACCAGCAATGGTCATGCCTCTTTTCAAGAAGGATTTGATGGTTTTGTGACCCTGCCCTCTTACAAAAGTATTCAGTATCAGGCAAACCATACAATACATTACTGTATGTAATCTCACGCACCAAAAAAAGTGCAACTGGTTAGTGATAAGTATCAAGATAGATCTACCCTCAGACAAGTCTCTGTCTGTGACTACATTAGCAGAAAAGTTGCTGGATCAGTAGATAACACTGGACAAAAGCAAAAAAAAAAGTTTTGGGAGTTCAGATATACAACTTTTGCTATATAGCTATGCAGTCACACAATTAAGATAGCTAGGCCTGCTTTATAACATATGCATGACCTCTTTTAGACTTGCAGTACATGCCCTAGCAGTTCAGGATTAATCTTCCAGGAATTGTCTTGTACTTTTCCAATTAATTTTGTGTAGACCAGACCTCAAAGCATGCATGGGCATGGGACACATGGCTTCGTAATGGAGTGCAGCTGCCATCACAGCAATTGTTATAAGGTACACCCTACACTCCCTCAAAAATCACTAATGATACAATAAGCATACGTAACTACAATAATAGCAACACAACAATAAAAGCCAAAGTCAACTAGTTACAGTTCACAGTAGGTTTGTTCATATTCGCTTGTAGGTTCCAATGGTGTAGTTGCAGATGGGACAGTTGTGATTCACATCCTTCAATTCATCGATGCACAAGGGGATGAAGAATAACCTACGATCAATTATTTAAGTATATAGCCCATTCATGAAATCACATTAGTTGTTAAACTTCCACATAGCATGCACGGAACTAAAACTTACGGCCAAAAGAACAAGAAGATGACAACCATGAAAATCAATGTAAGAGTTCCAGGTTTATACTCCAAGGAAGTCCTCACATCATTCTGACAGTTGGGACAACACACTTGGACTGAATCTTCCCCAAAATGTGGTAGTATTGTAACCTATTTTTGGAACAATTAGTAAACTAGCACCAACTCTTGGGGGGGGGGGGGGGGGGGGGGGGAGGGGTTTCATGGTGATATTAATTTTGTTCACTCTGATTATAGCAACTAGACACTCAGCTAAAAAGGCTATCTAACTGATATATTAATAAAAATCTGTTGGTGCTAGTGTGTACCATTTAGAATTTATTGCATATACAGTCTACTCAGGTAGCTAGTAAGTTTGTGCATGCATTGACAAGGTGCTGGTTGCTGACTAAGCATGTATTGGGGTTAGCTTGGGAGGAGGAGCCCGGGGTCCACCCTTCATTGCTCTGCTGAGCATGCATAGCAAGGGGTTAACAGGACCGTAGGAACTGTAGCAACCGCAGTGGCTATGGCCGCTCCACTTTTTTCACATGCAAGCACATGTGTCTTAGCTTCTTGCAGCTGATTCCGATAATGGCTATGAAAGCCATGCTTCCAACTCCAGAGGTTGGCAAAAATCAACATTAGCCATCAGATTTCCCAAAAAGAGAATTCAGAATGATAGTAATTAAAACGTTCATTCCACAAGGCTCTCAGTTAATTCGATCCTGCCAGATATAAGAGTGCATGTGCTAAAATATTAATTACGCACATTAAAATTAATGATCCTTACCAGCTGAACAAGATTGTGTGCCTATAGCTAGTAATTATGCTTCAACCAGACACTTTACAGGCTTATTACAGCAGGGCATTGAACTCTATGAGCTCTAGTTCAAACAGTGCTGTACAATTAACTACGTACCCTCAAGTTATTAAGGCTCAATGAATTCAAAATAGGGTATCCAACTTGCATGTGCTGATTAACTCTAGCAAAATAATCCCAAAACCCCGGGTGGGAAGGTTGGAGAGCCTTCTGTTCCTCTGCTAAAATACCACCGATGGAAATAGAGCATAAGCTCGCCATTCTAATAATATCATGTGTACGATATACCTGACGAGGAGGGGCACTGACGACAACGGTGGAGTGCTGCTGCTGCTGTTGGATGGGAGCAGTGACGAACACGGTGGAGGATTGCTGCTGCTGAAAGGTATTGGGACCACCAGCACCTGCACCCACACCTTGAGCATAAGGCCCAGGAGCAGGTGGAGGAGCACTAGAATGATGATACTCAGGGGGAGCCTACAGTAAGGAACATACTGGTAATATCTTATGGGGGCAAAGTTCACGTTGCAATGATAATACAAGGGTGGTTTTCAGGAATTCATACATAGCAGGGGAGCCCTGGGATACTCTCCATATCTGTTTACTCATAAAAAATAATGATATATGCAAATAGTACGGAGAAACTGGAGAAAGGAATCTCACTCAGTAAACTTTCAGGTTATTGCCTATGCATGCACGTGCAAACAATTGATACCAGGCTCTATTTTCAATAGAGCCTGGGGATGCTAGAGCTTCATTCTTCCCATCGCAGTACTTACTACTGTCACAACAAGTTTGTCTTTAATGTCTCGGCACTGATACCTTCAAACTTAGAATCGAGTGTGTTACACCTAACTCTATAGAGTTAGGTATAAATTCCTGAAATGACTTCTATTCTCTGGTACTGGAGTTTCAAATGTACACTTCCATGCAAGGCTTGTACTCAGCTTTCCTGACGTCTGGCTGATTTTTCTGGCATGTAGCTAGTTGGTGCCTGTTGCCTATAACTATCATCTGGCCTGTAGTCTTTATTCACACTCATCATGGCTCTCATAATCGTGGGATGCTGCGCCCATAATTATGACGATTGTGTAGCGAGTGAATATCCTGATTGATACCAGGCTCTTTTTTCCCCACCCCCCAAAAAGGGGAAAAAAGAGGCTGGGTTCAAGGCCAGTAGAGCATGTTGATACAGGCCATGATTAGCAAGCTAAGAGCACCTTGAGATGACAGTCTTAGGTGGTTGAACAAAGTCTACAGGCAGTGCCTGTTGGATTTGAAATTGTTTGTTACAACCTCAAGCTGTACAATCCCAGTGACTTTGTAGAGAAAGTTTATGACAAATACAATCCAAAAGTCATTTTTAATCACTGAGGTGGAACGAATATTGCATTCCTCGATCTCTCTGCAAATCAGTGTGACTTTTGATGCCCTGGAGGATCTAAGCATTCTCATGGAATAGTATAGGCCCATACCCAGAAATTTTGAAAGGGGGGTTCCAAGTATCCGTGCACTTGTGCACGGAAAATTTTGCATGACCACACCCATTTTGGATATATCCGCATACGCTGTTTTCAGCTAACTAGAATAGTTTACTAGCAGCTGTTAATTGTAGGCAGTCAGGGAGTAGCTGATGAAGATGGTATACCAGTAAGTTACAGTTTTACAGTAGATACAAGCATAGCTTCAGGCACCATACGTAGATCTATAACAGTTTTGAATTCAGCAGCCTACGGGTGGGTTATAGCTAGCTTATAACTGACCTTTTCTGGACAATAGGCTTTGTTAGACTCGTTTTCTTTCTCTCTGCTTCGAGCTAGCTCATGCACATGAACTAAATAACCAATTCTTAATGACGCGTGCGATGTACGCGCTTGCGTTTAAAATTCAATTTGCGTTTAAAAAATTAAAATTCGATTTGAAAAGGGGGGTTCGATCGAACCCCCTCTGGGTACGGGCCTGTAGTATGACATCATGTATGAGACTGCACTTATCAAAATTTGTCATCTCATGAGCGTTAATAATTGGCACATGCACCCCAAAAATAGAAAGGAGGTTGGGTTCAAGGCTACATGCTCTACATGTTTCTGGTTAAATCATTCACACATGTGAACACATGCAATGTATTGCATGAGTGTACACAAACGAGCAGTTTGCTACTATTTTGACGTATGTACCACCACCATAGATGCTTCCAGCACTGTACCTCGGCACTTTGGTGCTGAGTTTGGTGCCGAGGCAAAATATACTAATCTTATTAAGAGAAATGCAGTGCATTGTGATGTTCCAGATTCTGGATGCGATATTCGTAGTAATTTAATTTCGTGCATGTGTTTTTTGTTGTTGTTGCTTTTGTGTGTGTGTGTGTGTGTGTGTGTGTGTGTGTGTGTCAGTGTAGGTCATTATCATCAGTTTGCAGGGATGTATTGATGCTGTGCTGAAGTGTTTTGAATGCAACTATGTAGCTAGACTCCCTAAGGCCTAACTGCTTTATCAATTATTATAGGTGATGAATGTATATTGCAGCATTTTGGATGATAAGGACTACATATAAATTAATGTATCTGTCATTGCCTCAAGGAAATCCATTCTCAATTAAGTCAAAAAACAGGGAGACTTGGAGAATTCTAGTGGGAAAAGAAGATGCTCCAGGAGGTCCTACAGATCCAGGAGCAGGTGCCCAAGAACCCTCACCACAGGGCAGAAGCTCTCAGGAGTGTACAGCTAGGAGTGGTCACTCTAATAGCCAACCCCCAAGGAGTCATGGGGTGACAACATGGAGGAGAGCAGATGCACTATTCTGAGTACCCTGACTTGGCTGAGGAAGAGGGAGGCTGTAAGCTGGTGGAGAGTACCAAAGCCCTCTTATAGTCAAAATCCACACCGAATGAAGCAGATACGAACAAGATATTCTCGACCTAAGGTGGTAGCTACCAGAACACCAAAACTGGATGAATCATTCAAGCAGATCATCTAGCTCTAGACAAGGATCTTGTAAATCCAAATATTCATCCTAGGTCCCCCTGACAGCCCTTGAAAGCAGAACTTCCACACTGCAAGATGTCACTCTTGAAGCTAAGTGGCAATGCCCAATACAAGAATGTGATACCTGAAGCGGAAAATAGTTTGTGCACACCTTAACAAGTCTGTGCAACCACTTGCAAAGAAGGATGACCTTTTCAAGGATGCTGTCCCACTCCTCTTCGGCACAGAGTTTGCCAGGACGGATGAAAGCCATTACAGCAGTCCTCCCCAGGAAAAAGGGCTCAAAACTACGCCTTTTCAAGGGGGCTACAACAAGAAGATTGGATGGGGTGGAGGCTACCACAAATCTCGGTACAGAGGAAGGTCCAACAAGTCTCCTCGAAGGTTTGCATAGCAAGGAGCGGGAATAAATAATAGCTAAAATTGTTGAATGTATGGTATTCCTGCAGTAGAAACACAAAAAGGTGCACTGTAAAACAAGTGTGTACTTTAATGTTCCCTGTGAACAATATAGGATGCACAGAGAGCATTCCTTAGATAGCCATGCAGTACAGCCTTCTGAATACGCACTCTAAAACTGTAATATACCGCATAAAGAACTGGGAAACCAAGGACCTATGGCAGTATAATTATTATGGCACTACAGACATCGTACAGAAGGGGGCAGTGTCTCAGAAAGAGAAGGTATAGTTAGACACCAGTATTTAGAAACCTGAGGGCCCCAGGCTGTGGCAGCCCGAGTGCAGCAAGGGTACTACTAGGGGCCAGAAAGTTTCTAAATACCGTATAGATCCTGTTGGTCGAGGTAATTCAGAATATAGCCATAGCAACCCACCATTTCCAAGCAGCTCTTTATTGTCTACAGAGCTGGCTAGCTAGAGCCATAGTGATGTTAAATTTCTTGATGAAAACAATGTTAATATAACTGACTAGTACCCTGGCTTGTTGTATTGTGCTAACTCAACTTGTCTTGGAGAACCTTGGTGCAATATGGGACTTCGGAGATGTTGTCTCCGAAATGCTTGCATCAGCAGTCACAATCCTCCCCTAGACCTCGAGTATTTGAAGTTGATGAAGAGCTATGCCCAGCCAAATCCTATGAAAATATGACTGGGAAAGTGAGGGGACAAAATCTATTTATTGCAACTATAGCTAATACCACACAAAGCAGTCACATCTAGCACCATACCAAGTTGGCTAAAAGGTATTTTTAGAGGTCTAGACACATCATATTCAAGTGTGAGGGGCGTCGTCCTCAAAGACTACAAACATGGGAATCACAACAAATGATATCCTGCTGGAGCCATGCAGAGTCCGTTTTCCAAAGCTAACCGACTGGGGCAATGCTTCCAAGAGGAGCCATAGTCCAATGTGAAACTGAGCCTTCTGAATAATTCTAAAGTGGTTTCAAGTTATGAAGAAGGTGAAGTTGATCATATCAACGGTCCCACCCACCCTCCCACCCAAAGCGGAAAGTATGGTGTTATGTACCAAAAAAGAATAAGAAGGTGGAGATTGAGAAAGTGGAAGCATGTAGCTACTCAAAAGCCGATAAGAGTATGCACAGTAGGGACTTTATACCAAATTGACCACACCCATGGGTGTGGCTTTAATGTAATCTTGAGTAGGAAATCCAGCCAAACACTGTTGATATGGTCAACTTCACCTTTTCCATACAATTCCGAATACAACCACTTCATGGTCTGGGCCATTCAGGGGGAAAATGAAGCAGCAGTTTTGAAAGGTCAAAGGTCATTAAAACCTTTTGGAACTGAATTAAATGAAGCCATATGAAGAACAGGCAGAGGGTGGCTAGTCACCCAATTTGAACCCCCCTCCCCCTGGATAAGCCCCTGATAGGCTACAAGATGATACTAATTTGTCAAACTCATGGTATTGCAAATTTGAAGGCCATAACTCAGAAGCCACACAATAGGAAGTTCTAAGCATGTATGTGTACTAAATGGAATGACCCTATACTATTAGCTGTCCTGTCATGACTGTGTACTCAATCAATCACATATCCTGTTATGATTTAAGGGTGCTGGCAACCCTCTGCCCACGCATGATTGCTAGGGGAGTATAACTCCAGAGCTGTTTAGAGCAGTAATAAGAAAAATATCCTAGCTATACAGTACCATGTCACTACCACACACACCAAAAATTTAAAAAATTGCCTAATTTTCATGGGTACTATGAACAGTTTTGCTAATGCCTGTAATTCTCAGGAACTGTTGGACTTACTTGGATAATTTTTTCTCTCAGACACCTTTTATCTGTATTCTACAGCATAACATTGAGTTTTTCTGAATTTCAATGTTATTTTTTCGTTTATTCTTATTTTTTCATGCCCGACCTTGTGATTTGAAAAGTCTAGGCTAGATATAGAAAAAAACTGTTACGTTGATCACCTTGGCTTATGAAAGCTGCATGCAAAAAATGAGCTGATTTCTCCTGAGATATACGAGGTAGTCAAAATTTTATGTATTTTAGCCACACCATGCCCCACCCCCTCTTAATAACTATTACATAGTGTGTAGATTGATCCTATCTGAAGATAAGACTATTATCTGACTAGCTGCAGTATAAGTGCAGGACAACCTCTAGAAATAGAAGCACGGGCGTTGCTATTGCAACCTCTTATTGAATATTACACAAAACTACACAATTTGGAGAGCACCTCAGCGCCCATCGAAAGGATTAATCGTTCTCGCCCATCGAAAGGATTAATTGTCCTAGAAGGCCAGGCTGACTGCTTGCATAGAGTACAGAGCTAGAAATAAATTTCCGACCATTTCTTGGAAATGGCTGCCAAATTTCAGTATTTGGATACTGAATCCCCAACCAAACCTTTATCTTTATAATGACCAATCGAATTGAATGTCTTATCTATTTCTAGCTCTCTGCATCAATGGCTCAGAATGCATTTAATTAGTGGCAAACTTTGTTATATTGGTAGTCACCATCCACTTGAAATAAAAACCATGTACTTATGTAATAGTTAAACCATGCCTACGAGGGCTGTACATGTATACGTTGCCTGTACAGCACGAAGAGGCATGGTTTTAAAGCCTACAGTGGAAATGTATTGGCTGCATCCTGGGTAACAGTTTATACTAAGATGCGTCAAGTATATACCTTAAGACTATATATTAGCATAGACTAATTTAATTACTATAATATTGGCATGATTATAATGATGATGTGAATGTTATGAGTTCAGAGGTCAGAAGTAAAAATTAGTTACAGGTAGCCATGATTAGCAGGGGGAGTACAGTAGATCCATCAATAAGCCCACTTATACCAGGAGCCAGTAGATGGAAAGTTTGAAGATATCACTCCAAATATTTTGGATATTTTGGCTCCTCTGAGCCTAGCGAGATAATGAGTGGGCGTGGTCAAAATCATTACGTATTTTTAGCTGGTATTATTATTAGCGAAAATTACAAATTCGCTAAAATGAGTACCTGTTAATAAAAGTTACCTTAAGGTACCTGATTGTGGATAAACCACACTACAAACCACTTGATGACGTTTCATAAGGCTTCACTTGATGTAGAGACATGTTATTTTAATGACCACCTGTTCTATTGAGCTGTAGCCACAAACCATGTATCAAATTACACCTGACGTTTTGATGACATCATAACTGTGCTGTAAGCCAGATATTTTCAACATATTCAAGGTTTTATCTTATCATATTAAAGTTCAAACTGTGTGGATTAGATAGCAACTTAAAATTTTGGGAACAGACCATTTGCATCGAGATGTCCGGTGTACTAAAGTTGATGAGTTTAGAGAAAATTAGTGCCAATAAAACTTGTATAACTTTTTATTGGTTTAACATACAATCTGATTGCTCCACACTATAAAGAAAGGGCTAGTTAAGTCTCCATTCAAGTCTCAGAAAACTTTCATGAGTAGAACGTTTGCTGTGTCACTCCAAAATAAGTGATTTTTTGTGACATTTCATCGTCCTGCAGTTCAGTGTGTTTTCAAGCTAGACTTAAGTTTTTTGCATGATTATATAGTTCATACTGTTGGCTATCCACACGCAAAGTATCAAAGGCCCAATCCATTTTGCATCGAGATGTCTGGTGTACTGAAGATAGGTACCCATGCCGAAATCTCATTAGTTAGCCCTGCCACATCAGAGAGGGCACTGAGTTTTTGCTGAATTAAAGGTTAAGAGAATGATCACCAACCTTTCATTAGTAAGTATCAAAAAAAATGAAAGCACTAGCTGAAAGCATTTCTGAGATATCACAGGTAAAATACAGTGTTAAAAGTCAAATTCCACTCCATTGACCTAGTACAAGCCACCAGACAGGAAGTGATCACGTAATTAACGCGCTGTCTTAGTGTAAACTGGTGAATAGTACCTCGCTCCTCCCTTGTTGGCTCAGCCTAACAAGGTTAGGGGAATAGGTGGATACAGTTTGTCCTATGGTTTACACAACTGCATGGATTGAATAGAACTAGAGACATGCTTTTTTTCTTCCCTATTATGCTATGCTCCAATGCCAGAACCCCTGCTCAACAAACATGCCTATTATGCTTCAAAAATTAGTAAGAAAATTGATGGTTTATTGTAGCATAATTGCAGCCTCTTTTAGTCATCCATCATAATTATCGTTAGTTTGCTGGAACATTTAGTAAAGAAAACAGCAGCAGAAGACAGTTTTAATAACACGGCCGGAGGCACTGCTACGGCTGGTACAGCCATGGCCGTACCACCATTCAGAGTGTGTGTGTATATGTGTGTGTATGCAATTTAATTATAAGTTAGTACATGGCATTGCCTGGATCATACCAGATTGAAATTGATATCGAACTTACTGGAGGGAATTCCCCAGACCCTCCAGATGGTAGCTATGGCTGTACCTTGAGGTGGTTTTTTTTTTTTTTTTTTTTTGTTACCACCACCAATTATGTAGGTGGCTACTCTAATTCAGCAGTTTATACAAAGGAACTCAAGAATACCTCCATATCTGCCAACCCCTGGAAGTAAAAATCCCGCTGGCATTAAGGTTCAACCCATTATGCCCAAAACTATGCCAGCATGATTTGCATGTCCCTAAATAGGACATAAAAGGATCAGGTTTCTTAGGTCCTTGTAAGCCACCATCTATTTCTCATTCCTTATGGACAACCATCCTGAAATCTACAGTAGAGCAGTAGTGTGGTACTTTGATCTTACCCAAGTAGCTACCCTGTGACTACAAAATTTGTATTAATACAAAGATTATAAGGGCTCTGAATGTACTTGGGCTAATAAGCAGCAGTACTACTAATCTTTTAACTTAGGTATTGTAGCTACTTTTTACACAGCTGTTTTGAATGTTAGTGACCCGTTGATTACGCAGCAACCTTCAACAAGCACTCTAGTGGGTGTGCCTAATAAAAATACAAGTTCTTTTGAAGCTAGAAAAAATTCATTCACAGTATCGTTAATTATTTGTTTAGAGCAACAAAATTTATTGTGATACAATAGACGGCTGAATAACATAGTCCAAAGTTTACAGTAGACTGCAAGCTGAAACTTGCATCCTAAACTGAGGCAGTAAGCACTTTTAAGGTGGTGGACTAATTTTTAAAAATTTTTAATGTTGTCATATTGTTCCTCTCTCTTAACTCATCATTTTGTATATGATATCAAAAAGAAATTTAGTACTGATAGTGATACTATTTACCAGCAGCATGCAGTAAGCCAGTATCAAATAACATCCATGTGAACTTCTGGACATCTCATCCACATCCGAAGCAAGCTACAACCAATTTTTTCCCCTAAGCTAGCTTAAAATACACTGCAGGGGGCTACGGTATTGTTGCTTAAATAATTTTTTACTTATTGTTTATGTTGATCCTGGCGACTATGTAGTCTCACGAGCCAGCCCACTTATTTTTTTCGCGGGCCGGTGGAAAAATAAGGGTCTGGTCAAACTCGCATGGTCGAGTTGTTCTGAGTGTCCAGATTTTTTCTGGACAGATGTACTTAACGCGTCATATTTCGTAATGGGGTGTGCTTCAAGATATCCTGTGGGTAATGCCAAGATAGCCCTTTTCAAAGCCATGATCTTCTGCAGATCTGCTCGAGCAACATTGCACGCGCGATTATTCATAATGACGCATGACGTCAGATTAAGGATCTGTCCAGCCAGTACTGCTGACTCTGCAGAACAACTCGACCATGCGAGTTTGACCAGACCCTTAATTTTCCACCACCCCGTGAGAAAATAAGTGGGCTGGCTCACGAGACTAGCAGGGAGGGCCAGGTCTTATTTGACTTCCAGCCCCCCCCCCCCCCCCCCGATGTCTACGTCTCCCCCTCCATTCGACTATTGGGGATGTGACTAAACTCACTGTAGCAGCCAGCCTTCCTTCTAAGGTGTCCTGAAAAGAGAGACCTCGATCTGGCTGTCTTTGTGGGTGTGACTTTAATTTTACCACATGAAATTTTTTCTCTTGCCCACCACCTTAAGAATGATTGTGGTTGGAGAATTTGGCACCATCCAAAATTAGGTGCCCTTACCTTATACTCACTGGAATGTAAGCACCCCCATAATTATTACTTTCATGTTAAGACTACTAAGGGTGGTGTAACACTGAAAGTAGTGGTCACAGATGTTACCATAATTATGGCACTTTGTTTGGATTTGGAAATAGTTACTACAATGGATTTTCGATTTTAAACATTTTTTTTGAGAGTGCTTTGCACAGGCACCAGCAACTACACAACAACAGCTACACTGTTTGAGGCTGTTAGTACTGTATAAGTAAATACAATATTACTCTCTATTTATATGAGGCTACCAAGTTGTACAAATTCTGGATTGGCTGAATGTGAAAGCGGCAAAAAGCTAGAGATGAAGCACACGCAGTGCCTCCAAGTGTATGTTTTTATTCGTATTTATATGCAAAAATCGTGATCAATATGCAAGTATGCAAATCTTCTTCAAATTAATCTGGCATAGCCAGCCCCTGAGCGCCGAAGGCGCGAGGGTCTGGTGACACATAATACTTGGACTTATTCATTTAGCAAGAAATCTGCTAAATGAATGAATATCATTATGTGACGTAGTGACGCAAAATGACATCACACGCCACCGGATGACGTCATTTAGAAGCGCTCGCAATCCACATGCTCTGGAACAACACTGCCGACAGAACTGCTGTTAGAATGGGGTACCGATCCATACAATTGGGGTTGAAGTGTGAGCAGCTGGATGGCTTTCTATCTAGGAGAGATGTTTCTGCAGTTCTGCCCACTGCGTGTGTAATGTGTCATCGTCACACATGAATTATTGGAAGCGTCATCCGGCACTTCCTGCCCCCAAATAAGTCCAAGTATTACGTGTCACCAGACCCAAGTGCCGAATACTTCAAAATATGCAATATTGTTATATAGTTGGGCTAAAAATTCCACTGTGGTATACTATGCTGAATGATTCTATATCACCTGATAACACCCATGCCCACACTTCTGATTCCTTTGAATAAAATTCTAGCTAGCTAAGCTAGCTTTAATATGCAAGGTACTAAAAAATATACAGATCTAGGTATCTTAGTATTCATTTATTTGGTTGCTACTTGGAGGCTCTGCACACGTCCCATTGAAAGTCTATATATTATGCTGGAAATTTATGATGTAGCTAGTAACACCATTCATCTCTGACCACTAGCTACTTTGCACAGTATTATAGCTACAGTACTAGCTAGAGAATAAATTAACTTGCCTTGTAAGCGGACAGATTAGCTCTATCAGACATTTTGATAACCGTATTACCTTTGGAGAATGCTATTGAATTTGAAGATGATAGGTTTGTTTGCGGATAAGCCATGTACTAATAGCCTGATCAGTCTGGCCAGACCTCTTACATCTATGGCCAGACTAAGCAGCTGCGAGTATGCGCATGCGCATATGCCATCAAACCATGTATATGTGCACGTGAGTCAAAGCTGCGCACGCGCGAGCAGTGGAGAAGTGATATATATAATTATATACGAGGCATCTGGGTTAAGAAATATTACATATTGTTCAAAAAAAGATTATAAAAATTAGTGTTAAAATAATTATTATAGCTACAGTTCTCTATAAAGTAATGACACATTCTTTACTTAATATGAAAGGTTCTTTGGCTTACTTAAGTCTTTCATATCTTCCAAGTTGGTAGTTGCACACAGGACAAGTGTGCTCAGCATCCTTCAGGGAATCAATACACAGAGGGATCAGACAGCAGCCCCTGCAATTATCAATGCCAAAATTTAATGTGTAGGCTATCATTAAGCCAGTAAAATTGGAAAAGACTACAAGAGAGTACACCATCGACCAGGGGTCTAGGTGCATCATCTAATCCACTTGCATATAAATTTCATACCCACACATTATTAAAGTAATAGTAACCAAGGTGACTGCACTTGTAAGGATTCAGTTCGATACAAAATAATGATTAACCTCCAGCTAAAGTCTCAATATAACACAGATTGCAGCTGGAAAAAAAACAACCAAGTGATTTCTTCTTTTCAGAGGTGGTGATTTTTCTTTTCTACCTTGTGGATATTGCTTTCCAAGAGGTGATTGACTAGCACAAGAATTCATGCTTAATTAATTGAGCCATATTTTTGTTTTCTTATAAGGGGTAGAATGGCACTAGAATGAGTAGAATAAATGGCTTTCTCACTTCTTAGGATACCTACATATGTTCTAGTATACCTACATATGTTCTAGTATGAGTAAGTGCAGGACAACTATTACTTGTTGAGAACATTATCAGTACACAGTAGATTCAAGTGTTAGCATGTAACTACATTAAGGATGGAATTTTGCTTCAACTTACAGCCAGAATCCAAATAGAAGCAATAAAAGCATGGCCAAGTAGACAGTCATCCCATTAACAAGGGTCACATTTGAGGTCACATCATTGTTGCAATTGGGGCAACGACACTGGATGGGTACATCTGTAAACCTTATACTGGCGACAACAGCCTGAATGATAATTATAAATACGATATTTTCTTACTGTTGCCAAATAATTTTCTATTGAGTTCATAATCCCTTAATTCAATCAGTTTAAGACCAATGAAGTATTCTTTCCTTGATCCCTCAATACCTGTTGAGTGATAACAGTAGTAGAAGTAGCTGCTTGCTGTTGTGGAGGATAAGCACCAGGAGGTGGTCCAGGGGGGTACGCGCCAGGAGGTGCTCCTCCCTGCTGTGGGGGATAAGCACTAGGAGGCCCTTGATATGGAGGAGGGGCATCCTATGCAAAATGATCCACAACAATGACAACGCAATAATGGATACGGTGGTCAGGCCTGTTGGCCCATATTATATAGATTATGCCAGCAGAATAATAGGTGTGCTTGGTAATATGAGATATCTTCCAGGAATAATAGGGAGAATCATGTGTGCCAATAGCTAATTTTTGAAATTTAGATACATGTTTCGTGGCTTGTAAGTGGATAGTGAGATACTGTAGTACAAAGTGAGAATCCAGGAATAGGATTTTAGGAGCATAATCTACAGAACCTACCCAGCCTGTTATGAGAGGTACTCTAGCTACAGTTAGGACCAGATGCTGTGTATGGCATGTGCTAATGATTATACATGGAATGTCATAAGGTGTAATACATTAGTGTAAAGATGTCTGATTGAAGTTGTGATGCAGTGTACCCACAATAGTGAGTATGCTTAAATAAATGGCTTCAGTAGCTAGAATCTGCTACAGAATCTTAGATAGTAAGAGCCTAGGAAATGGCTGTAATTCATGGTAAAATACCGAATGGGAGCACTTCATACAGAAATCAAAGTTCACAGTTGGAGGAACTGAAAGATTTGGAATGAGTCCTGTTTCAGATATCATGGTACAAGAGATGGCCATGGACAAATAATAGAGGGAGTGTCTAACATATACCTGACCACTGCTCATTATTATGACTATGTGAAACAGCTGGCTAAGAGGCTGAAACCATCATAGTTGCAAATAGCTATGACCAATGGAAGCCTTGCGATCAGGTGGTCATGTCCCAACCTAGGTGGTCGCCCCCTTCCAGGCGCTAACTATGTTGAGTCTGACTTACATCTGTCTTTTTTGACTCCGACATTACAGCTCTACTTTTATCAGACTCTTGACGACGAACGCCCTCAAAACTTTAATTACTGTGGTTTGGTACAGGGTGGGGCTGAAGGCGCTCCAATGCGCATGCGTGTTATAAATACATGACAAATTCAAAGCTATTAAACTAGCAGGCTCTAACAACGTTTTCAGAATCCCTGGACAACCTTAGCTGGCTATTTACTTCACTCTTTCGTATTTTCCAAGTTGGTAATTGCACACTGGACAAGTGTGCTCCACATCCTTCAGGGCAGGAATACAAAGGGGGATCAGACAGCAGCCCCTGCAATTCAATTGCCACCACATTAATTAGAAATGTAAAAAGAATGAAAACTTACCACCACAATCCAACAAGGATCAATACAAGCATGCCTATGTAGACCATCATTCCATTAACAAGGGTCAAATTTGAGGTCACATCATTGTTGCAATTGGGGCAGCGACACTGGACAGGTATGTCTCTGAACTGTGCAGTGGTCACAACCTATATAGTGATAAAAGAAAATTACCTTCCTTATAGTGTTCCCTAGTCAGTTTCCTTCATAATCGCTACATCTGATTTGTCCTTTATATTATGTGGTTCGCGTCTTAGAAGCAGTACTTCTCCAATCTCTGGAGTTTAAATGTCTTTATAAACATGGTAACCTCTAATGTAGGAGTTAAACTCTGCAACTTCCAGGCCAGAACTTTGAGGTGGCTGAGAGGCCATTGGCGGCAAGCAGCTGTTTGTTGAGTCCACGTGTGATAGTCCACATGTGTTCGAACATAATGGCAATAACTCCCCAATAAAGGACATACCCTGAATAGCGGACAGAGGCCTGTGTCCCAAAGTGTCCACAATTCAGAGTCTACTGTAATGCTAATATGTACCTGCTGTGAAGTAACAACAGTAGTGGTTGTTGCTTGTTGTTGGGCTGGAGGAGGATAGGCTCCAGGAGGTGGTCCTCCCTGCTGTGGGGGGTAGGCTCCAGGAGGTGCTCCTTCCTGCTGTGGGGGGTAGGCTCCAGAAGGTGGCCCTTCCTTGGTATCCTGAGGAGGAGCAGTTTGCTGCATATAATTTATCATATAAATACAAGTGTTAACCTTTGTCCCAAAAACTCTAGTTGAAATGCTGCATGACATCAATCTAGCCTCGTACCCAGGCCCTTTTTTTTCTTTCGGGTACGAGGCCTAGACATCAATCATCATCGTTAGTCAGAAATGAACTCTGTGTTTGAAAAGGTAGTAGCTAGCTACATGTTGTTGGCTATCATTATAATATTCATGGTTATAATTATATGCATTGGGAATACATTGACCTCTCGAGAGAACCCAGGCCACCCAAACATGCATCACATGACCATGAATATGAACTGCTAATGATATACATGCACAATTTTAATTGAATTCTTGACATGTCATGGCATGAACGAGACTATTTTGGGGGAACTTAGCATGATCACATGTAAATCACTCAAAGTTCTTCTGTTTGTGAGAACTCTTCATCTATTTGTTTGTTTGTTTGTTTGTTTGTTTGTTTGTTTGCTTGCTTGCTTTTCAGCTTCCATGCATGTACACTAACCCCAGACTCTGTCAAATTTTTTTAAATTATACACTCATACATGGTATGATTGAAAAGCATTAATAATGCAGCTCAATGAGTGGTAACACAATGACCCTGTGGGAATAATGAAACTCTTGCATGAGGTTTGTACAGATTCTGGTGTCAACATTGCACACCACTTTAGGTGTTAATTGACCTAAGTGCCATTTTATTCCTAGCTATAATATACTACTAGCTTTCTACATCTGCTGTCAAATTGGACCAACAAAAAGTGTCCAGACTAATTTCAGGGCCAATAGCTACAAGTTGTACTGCAAGGGGACATGTAGAAAGTGCCCGGTATGAGGTTTCTATTTTTTTTGTTTTATTGTTTGTTTTTTCATCTAGCTATGTAGTAGGCTACCCACTGCTGACTGTGCAAGTGAGTGCAGCCATATTTATTAACACTAGCTGTGGAGCTGCACGGATTGCCCATAGCAGAAACTATCGCTACCACCGCCCCTTTAGAGCTGAAGCGCAATCTAGCTCTATAGTTAGAATCATGAAAGGAGGAACCTCCACATGCAGTTAGTTAGCTACACAGATCACTGACTTACACCATTAGTCTCTGACATTCTCGTATACTAGACTCAAGGTGTGCGATCGCGAGCAAGCTGAATCAGTAATGCGCATGTGCAGAAGTCACTTAATTTGCAAGGTTGATGCACAGCTAAGTTTTAAGTGTCCTTATTTTCTTTTCGGCATCAATGATTATATGACACATAATCACGTAATTATTATGCTAGCTATAATGACAACATGAAATGTTTACAATTTCTACATGTATGGCCTAATTAATATTAAATCTATTTTCATATTTTCCAAGTTTGTAGTTGCACTCTGGACAAGTGTGCTCCACATCCTTCAGACCAGGAATACACAGGGGGATCAGACAGCAGCCACTACAATACATCAATTATCATTATTACAGAAAAAGATTATCTACACATATATATATCAAGGTGTAGGTCTCTATGCTGTGTGCAACAGTACTTTCCTCCTCCTCCCCACGGCCTTTTTCTTTCTTTCTTTTTCCTACTTGGTATGTAATTCTTTTTTAAGGGCATGGTTAAGCTTGCTCACGATTAGTTTGGCGTAGCCGTCCCTTTACCAACCCAAGGGAAGGGGAAAGGGTCTGGTGACTCCAGCATACCTGATCAGTTCTAGCGCCAGAATCTGGCACTGGCCAATTAACTAACCACACAGTTATTTAATCACAAAAACCTGACCACGTCAGGATAGAAG
This sequence comes from Crambe crambe, assembly GCA_963924555.1. Lineage (NCBI taxonomy): Eukaryota > Metazoa > Porifera > Demospongiae > Poecilosclerida > Crambeidae > Crambe > Crambe crambe. Next base: position 2,748,483 of record OZ004592.1, read on the forward strand.
ATATGATGGCCGTTCAAGCGATTCGAGATGCTGCACAGAGGAGGCAGCTAAGACCTAAGCGTTAGGATACGACAATGATACGACAGACTAAAAGCCTAAGCGTTAGGATATGACAAACTAAAAGCCTTGCAAGCTTCAAAATCAGTGTATAGTGACTTAGATCTGACCACATCTGGATAGAAATATGATTGATGGCCGTTTCAACCGCTGCAAAGGAGGCAGCCAAGCGTTAGAGATACAAGACTGGAAGCCTGCATGCAAACTTCAAGTAACTTTTTTTTTTGACGTAATAAGAATTCGATTGGAATATGCATGCGCAACATGATAATTGAAGGAAACAAGAACTGGTCCAGTATGCTGGAGTTATCAGCTTATTGCGCGAGGGGCAGCATGCCAGACTAGCTCATTATTTTGTCAGTGCCCTGTGTGTCACAAGACCCTCCCCCGTCCCACCCACAAAAAACATCATTTCTGCAATCTGTATGTATAGTGTTATTCGCGCGCGCGATTTATGGATGGGACGATCCCTTACCAACACTATTGACCCGTTCTTGTGACGACCCTTACCAAGTCATTCTCCACTGTACTGTACTGTACTGTACTGTACTGTACTGTACTACACTTGGTATATGTTGGTCCTTAATATCACTGATAAATAATGTGGTTGACCTATTCTTGACAAGATGGCAAAGTGCAAGTATAGTGAATCCGGCAATGCATATGTGCAGAAGTTATGATTCTTCAGTATGTTGCTAATAGCTAAAGCTATATCCTTGATACGAGAGGCCACACCTTGTATGACAAGAACTTGAGTAATTCGTCTACTGTTTCTGCATAGAGCTGCTATATCAGTTCTTGACTTCTATCACAGACATACGTACCATGGATCAATCATGGTTGCTTCCAGCACTGTGCCTCAGCAATATCGATAATTGTTTATTAATTAGAGAGTTCAACCAGTGGGTTATTTGCATAGACACCCTCAAGCCCTTAGTAGCAGCACCCTAAGTTTGCTTTGGAATGCTACAGCCTCAGATTGCACCTTCAGCTATCTCTTGTCTCATATATGCATGCATACAATGTAGAAATGGGGTTTGAATCAAGACAATTAGAACTCACCAGCACAATCCGGTCAAGAGCATTAGGCCTATTGCCGTTAAGGTTAATTTGCCATTAACAAAGGTCAACTTTGAGTCCACATCATTCTGGCAATTGGGGCAGCGACATTTGACAGAGAGTTCCCCAAATTGCAAATAATTATGTTTACTGTAGTCAAAATTACTTCAGAGGTAAGTATGCAATCATTAATTATGCACTCTTTGCCTTCATTATGGATATTCCCTCACTTGTACGTATAATACAAACTCCTGCCACAGATCACAAGCTTAATTAACACTCTCTACTCCTTTGCCTATAGTATTCACACTAGTTGAAAGCAAACGAGCACATAATTACATAATTATTTGGTTTGAGGTTCAGCCAAAAATTTTAAGTTTCACAGTATAGCAACCATTAATGATTAATGATTGCTTTCTTTAAGAGTCTAAGGACAAAGTATAGGACTTAAACGCCTTTCAGTATACATAGCTACATACATCCTGTCTAGCTGCAGCACACCAGGTCAACACAAAGTTACGTTACTCAAAAATAGAGGCTGAGCACTGTAGCAGCTACATCGTTTCTTCTTTTTCTTGCTTAGTGAAGGTATAGTGACCTGTTGTGTCTGGGGGAGAACTCAGAAGGCAGCTTAGTGGCAGGTAGTAAACATAGTGGGAGAACTCTGTTATGGTTTTTTCCCATAAAGCACTCAGAGAAGTAGCACATCATCGTCAATTAAAGCAGGGAAAAAATAATGTTGGATACCTAGGACACTTTAATTATAGATATGCACCCAATTCATCTTCACTGCGTGTGTAGCCTTGCCCACTAAAATAGATTACCTCCTGAGTGATGATTACTTGCTGTTGAGGGTAACCATCAGGGGGTACTCCTCCCTGCTGGTGGGGATAAGCTGGTGGGTCAGAAGCAGGTGGTGGATCTGGCTGTGAGGGGTCAGGTGGCCCTTGGATAGTTTGAGGTTAAAAAATTTTACACCCCTCCCCTCATTTCAAGGTGTGAAGAAATCTTAATGAGATTCATAGGTATTAGCTTAATGCACTTTTGATGAAAAAGTCCATATCACTTTGAGACCAAGTATTGTTATTATGCTGTCAGCTATATCTGTATATAACTATATGCATGGTAGGGTGGGGTCAAACAATTCTCGAAGAGCAGAAGGACACTAGCAAAAGGTTTCACAATAGTGTACCAGTCTGCTGCTAGCCAGTTCTGAATGTAATAGTGGATTATATTGGAATGCAGACAGAAGATTGCATGCTGTATCTATGGCTGTACTGAAATCCCACAAATTCCAATAAGGCATGCCAAATACTACCTCCCAAAATTTAATGATTCAATTTGAAAATACAAAATATTGAAGTACTGGGAGGATTATACCATAAAAAATAAAAATTTTAAAAAGTCCATATCTTCATTATACTACCCCCTATAAGCTTGATTTATGTCTCAAAAGAGAGCTCTCTTGTAGAGCTTTCCAATGGTGTACTTAGTTACAACTTTACACCCCCCCCCCCCCCCCCCCCCCCCCCATATATAGAAGACCTGACATGACCTCATTAATTAACAAAATTCTTTTAAATTACCACATACTTAGGAGGCCTTTGATACTCCTATCATAGCTTCTATGGGCTTAGCTGCTTTGAATGAACGAAGGGATTTCAAGGGGGGGGTATGGTTCCAAACATATGAAGGGAGATGTAAAAAAATGACACTTTTTTACACATTTACCTTTTTTTCTTTGGAACTATACCCCCCCCCCCTTGAAATCCCTTCGTTCATTCAAAGCACCTAGGCCCATAGAAGCTATGATAGGAGTATTAAAGGCCTCCTAAGTATGTGGTAATTTAAAAGAATTTTGTTAATTAATGAGGTCATGTCAGGTCTTCCATATATGGGGGGGGGGGGGGGGGGGGGGGTGTAAAGTTGTAACTAAGTACACCATTGGAAAGCTCTACAAGAGAGCTCTCTTTTGAGACATAAATCAAGCTTATAGGGGGTAGTATAATGAAGATATGGACGTTTTAAAATTTTTATTTTTTATGGTATAATCCTCCCCTAATTAATCAAGCACATGGCACAATCAGCCAGCTTCCTTTGCTTGGCCTAGTGGTACAGTGCTCAAAGGCAGCAGAATTGTTGTTGACAGAACTATTTTGAAACTGGAATGAAAATTGCTTTAGTGCTAGAAAATTGAACTATACTTGAAATTTTAATGATAGTTGTCGGTTTCCTTTTCATGCCTACCTACCTACCTACCCTATTGCTCTAGCCGGGCTGCCCGAGAAACAACTAATTATGAGACCATTTTATGTTCACGCCTGCTATAATCCCTATAAGCATTCCAGTGTGGTAGGACTCTCTATGGCCTCTTGACTTTCTGAACTACCTTCGTAGTTCAGGAAGTGAATCTTTCTAGCAGAAGAGGCTTGGGTCCTAGTGTTCGTGCTCTTAAGCAGATAATGGCAGCACATGGGAGATCCAAGTAGGTCCTTTCATTCATCAATTTCAACTCTCAATACTTTATGCAAAGAAGCAAAAGACTTCATTATTATTACATAGCTGCAATGCTACAAATATCGATCACATAGCTAAGCATGTTTAATATTGAGTGATCAGATGCATAGCTGCAATGCTAAAATATGGCATGTTATTGGTGATCAGATCCATATACTATTCGGATTCACCAGACTCTTCTGTGTTTTGTGAGGCTAGCTAAGAGTTCTCTTTCTTTGACCAACACTATCCAACTTCTTTTCTTATTGCAGGTAAATTCTTTGGGTAGGTAGATAGATTTGAAGAGAAAAAAACAAATATAACTAATAGCTATCTGTGGAAGAGTTTTAGATACCATGGATAAAGCATCACCAACTCACACACTCGTAGCCATTATTCTCTGATCGCTTAGTCTCGCGGGCCCGACCCTTTACCAACCGCGAGGGAAGGAAAGAGTCTGGTCAAATCCAATACATGATCTTGTTTCAATTGCCCAAAGATTTGGTGGGGGGCATGCGCAAAACGTCACGATACGTCACGGCTCTCAAACAGATTTTTTCGCGCGTGCACTTACAGAGTAGTCCTAGAGTTTAGTCATGTCATAGATATATCTATGGTCATGTTAATGAGCTGCTTGCTTGTATGCAGAGATCTCATTGGTGATCATAGGAAAAAGAAAAGGCTGCATGGTCCAGGGTGTGCATCAGCCAAAGAACTGCTCCAGGTACTTGCAGGAGTTGCACTGGAAAAATTTCCGACACTTTCTGACCAGAAAGCTGTTTCCAAGCCTCCTCCCACTCTCTTGAATAGCCGCCTCCAGTCTGTAATCATATTCCTGCTCAGCCATGTAGCGCTAAGAAATCCAGAGCGCAGATTTTTCCTAAATTCGTGATGTATAATAACGTCATAGTCGTGCCCCCTCCTTCCGAAGATTGCTGACTGTGCACAACAAGATCGTGTATTGGATTTGACCAGACTCTTTCCTTCCCTCGCGGTTGGTAAAGGGTCTGGCCCGCGAGACTACTGATCGCTAGCTAGGACTCACATCAGTCTCTGACATTTTCTAGAAGGGGAGGGGGTCAATTACCTTAATGCGCACGCGCAAGTATTAGTCACCAGTGAAGTTCCACTTCAGATCGATAATAGAGGGGTCCCAGTTTCTTGAATCTCGTCTGGGTTTGGATGGTTTGGTGAAGAAGACCCTAGGGGTGATGTGTTCTACAGCTGAGCTGAAGAGTGAAGTGACTAATAGAGACATGGAACTGCTACTATCATCCTGTCAAGAGCACACGAGTACCAGAATAGCAGCTGCGGTTGCTAAGGAGTCTAGCTGGATAAAACTCTGGGACACAGCCCTGGATAGAGGCACAGCCGGCACCACTGCCTTACAGAACCTGTATAGGGAGCTGACCAGGCCCTCATATGGTTCCAGCCCTTGCCCTCGATGTGATGTGTCAGATTTGAAGGGCAATTCGTACTTTGAACACTATATCACAACTCACTCCTCCCTCATGAATGTGGACAGGATCCTCTCTGCTCTGTCATCATCAGAACCTGACTTATCACTTGTTATAAATCATTTTTATGTTACACCTGAGTAGCCTCCCTCAGTCACTTGACATTCTTTTTTCCCCGTTTATTTTGCATATGCCCTTTGGGCTTTACATTGCTTGCTTGATCGTCACCACACCCATACAATAATAATTATGCCATGATGATGATAAATAAAGTTACTTTTAAGTAGCTAACAAAGTAGCTGTGAAGAGTTTCCCTCCTTGCTTTACTTCAGCCGTTCATATTTTCCAAGGTAGAAGTTGCATACAGGACATGTGTGTTCTACATCTTTCAGGGCATCAATACACAAAGGGATCAAGCAGCAGCCCCTGCAATCACATAATTGTAGCCAGGAAAATCAGCACAAGCAGAAAGTCCTTTCCCTCACCAAATAGATATCAAACCACACCCTTTTGTGCACCTAGCTTATTGGATGCTTATTGTGTGCACCTAGCTTATTGAGTCTTGATGACACTCTGTCATACTATGAAGTTTCACTAAAATTGAGTCACTAGCTACTGATTCTTTGCTTTTGTTATTCACACTCTTAGATATTGAAACTAGCTAGCTAGCAACTCTGTAGTAAGCTAGCTGAAAAAGGGATTTCATGAGTCAGCCAAACATGCAGGGGTGTTCTAGACTCCAAACAACTTACAACCAACATCCAAAGAGGGCCACTAGAAGCATAGCTAAATACACCATTGTGCCATTAACAAAGGTCAAAGTTGAATTAACATCATTCTGGCAGTTAGGACAGCGACAATGGACAGGTATATCCCTGAATACTGCAGTGGTGACCACAGCCTACGTAATTTTTAAAAATTAATAATGATAATGATAGCAGAGGAGTGGCCATGAATTTGACCACCAATCCAGTTTGATTATACCTGTTGAGTGATAACAGTGGTCATTTGCTGTGGGGGGTAGCCACCAGAAGGTATTTCTCCATGCCCTCCCTGCTGTGAAGGGTAAGGGCCAGTAGGAGATGCTATTCCCTGTTGTTGGGGGTAAGCACTAGGAGATACTTCTACCTGCTGAACTCCTTGCTGTGGAGCTTGAATTCCTTGCTGTGGAGCTTGAATTCCTTGCTGTGGAGCTTGAACTCCTGGCTGTGGAGGGTACTGCTGTGCAGGGTAACCACAAGGAGGTGCTCCTTGCTGTGTAGGATATGGAGGAGGGGCACTTTCCTACAGAAAATTAATGCAAATCAATATTATAAGAGGAATCTCTCTCTCTAGAAAATTAATGTAAAGCAATATTATAAGAGGAATCTCTCTCTCTCTCTCTCTCTCTCTCTCTCTCTCTCTCTCTCTCTCTCTCTCTCTCTCTCTCTCTCTCTCTCTCTCTCTCTCTCTCTCTCTCTCTCTCTCTCTCTCTCTCTCTCTCTCTCTCTCTCTCTCTCTCTCTCTCTCTCTCTCTCTCTCTCTCTCTCTCTCTCTCTCTCTCTCTCTCTCTCTCTCTCTCTCTCTCTCTCTCTCTCTCTCTCTCTCTCTCTCTCTCTCTCTCTCTCTCTCTCTCTCCCTCCCTCCCTCCCTCTCTCTCTCTCCCCATTTATTCTGGCTCAAGATTACTGTATCACTTCAAACTAGCTAGACCTCAAAGGTTTAAAGACTGGATTCAATGACTAGTATCAAAGCTAGTTAAATAGCTACTTGGTTCCTGAACGCCAAGAGTGAGAAACACAAGAAAGACTGGAAACTCTTCACTTAAGTTTTTGTGCATGTTTGGAGATATTAGAATAGCCATGGCTCCAGTAGTGCTATACAACTCTCCAAGAATAAGAAACAACAGGAGTCTCACATGGCTGCAGCAATTAAATCTGATACACTTCACAATTTACCTTCTACTTTTGTTTGACTAAATTCCAGTCTAGCTTCCCATTTTTTCACCACTATAGCTGCAATACTAAACTGTTCAATAACAGGGCTAATGATAATGGTTGCTAGGACTAAAATACAAAATATTAACTAGCTAGCTACACTTGTACAGTTGGTTGACTCACACCAGCCTTTGACTCCGACATTTCTTAACCAACTTGCTGAAACCAAAGCGCAGCTTGCAGCTGCAGAGCCGGCCAGGATCTAATAATACATAGGAGAGAGCTCTAGCGGATCTCCAGGGGGACTCGCGCATGTAAGCTAGAAGTGAGTGTGGAGCTAGAGCGCGCGCGCGATCCGGTGATTTTAATTAATAATTATCAGAGAGCGCGCGCGGTAGCGCTCTCTATGTAGGGATGACCTATGACCCTCCATAGGACTAATACAAAATGAAGTTAGATTTTCTCAGAAAACAGTAAGTTGTAGCTGCTATGACTGCTTACCCTGTCTCTTATGCACATTCTTATCATGCAGGAGAATTTTGGAGACTGAAAGACTCAACACGAAGGAATAATAAAAGCGCACTCTTTCATGATTTCTTATTTTCTTGATCATAATAATAATAATAATGGCACGATCTGGAGAAAAATTGGGCCGCGTTACGGCTATGTTCTATATATGAATGTGTAGCTTTTTACCCCGACCAGTGCAGTGTGGTATCGGTTTAGCCTCTAGTTCACTCAGAAAAAAGCCGCTCTCTTAGTATAGGGACTATACAACAAAGAAATTGAACATAACGCGCATGCGTAATAAACGATAGTTGCCATGACTCTCGATCTCATCGAAGCAAAAAGCCATTTCGAGCATAGATAGAACAGAATAATAGTCAGCTCTAAGATAAGTTATCCTAGCTAGCTATTAGCTGAGCTGTAACGACAGCATGTAAATTTTGAATGGTAAGCTTTCTCGAGCCCAGTGAGTTGTGCATTATTTAGAAAATATCACAAAATCAGAACAAGCAGCTATAATGAGATATTCATAGATATCCTCCTGCAAAAAGAATTATAAAAAAATATTTGAAAAATTAAAAAAAGAAGAAGAAGGAAAAAAAAGAAATAAGTAAAGAAAAATATTTATTCTAATAAATGAAGGTGATGTAGGGATGACTAGTTAACTGGTCTTGGAACAAGAGCTGATTATGCAAGGATGAAGTCAAATCCGGGTGCAGTCACTAGTGTGACGTACCCACCCACATTTGTGAGATGGAACAAAGAACATAATATACATAGCTATAATTATACAAAAAAAAACCACAGATAGTACGTATAAATTATAATATAATAATTTAAGCCAGAGGAGATAATCACATGCAGCCTCAGGCTCTCCTTGTTCAGTACTAGATGGGATTGTCCCAGCTGAGATAGGATGTAAAAGACACATAGCTATCCAAGAAGAAGTACATAGCTGTCTACCGCAGTGCTGATTCAGCATATTGCATCATGTGTCACAGAAGATTACTGAAAGTAGAATTAGATTACAAATCCACCTAATCAGATTTTTGGTGCATGTGCAAAGAGTGCTCTATTGACCGCCTCCACAAACCTGGGGACAAGCAAGTAGTTCTCTATAATATGTATCTATCCCACCTTTTGATTTCATACCAAGGGCGTATATGCGTAGGCAGGGGAGCTATGAATTAATTACAAAAAAAAGAAAGAAAACAAGTAAAGGGAAAAACATTTGAAAAAAATGAAAGTTGATGTAGGGATGACAAAAACAGTGTAGCTACAAAAAAAAATAAAGAAACAAGGAAAGAAATTGCGAAAAGAAAATATTATCATCCCTACATCAAGCTTATCAATGGTATAGCAATGGACTAGCTATCTACCATAATAGAAACCTTCTAATAGAGAGGCTGTCCTCTTTCAAAGATGAAAATCTATTAGCAGTCACTCTTAGCACATTTTAGCAGGTGATTTCATCACATAATACTATAGTTGTACCATTATATATTTTGTATTGTTTCATAATTATGGTAATCATCGAACATCTTATGATAGCTACTTAGCTGAATAGTCAAAGTATAATATCTATAGCTACAACAATTCCTTGGCTTGATGTAGGGATGATAATAAATCAAACATTTTCTTTTCGCAATTTCTTTCCTTGTTTCTTTATTGTTATTTTTTTGTACACTGTTTTTGTCATCCCTACATCAACTTTCATTTTTTTCAAATGTTTTTTCCTTTATTAATACTGGGCTCCAGTCATGTACATGTTGGTACGGATAGGTGTGGCTTGCATAGATCAATCAAATAAAGCTTCAAGCCCTGCTTACACTTACTTTACTGATGAAGTAAGGATGACTATGGATTATGCTATGCTCAATCCATATGCCTGTAGCTATTTTTCATCTTGCTGAACATGACTTGAATACCTCAGATCATTTGCCAGCAGTTGTGTTGGAGTGTAATGGTGTTGCTTTTATGCCTGTTGTTCATGGTTACATCGAAGATGAGGATTGAACATTGTGACAGGTGTGTGCATGAGGCTATAGCTAACAGCTGATGGTAAACCTAATAATGATTTAGGGGTTATATTAAAGAGATCACTTTGGCTCCTTGTAGCTATAAATCTAGGGCTGCAGAAAATCCACCTCTTCAAAAACTGGATGATGAGAAGCTGCAAGGTCCATGGGAAAAGAAGAATACAGATGAGAAGATGAGAATATGAGTAGTATGAAGAAGGCTGCTGGACCAGATGATCTCTTGGCTGAGCATCTGAAAGAAGGTGGACCTGCTGCTGTTGAGGATTTTCAACCTAGAATGTACAAGCGTGGAGGTAGACTAACTTCACCAGACAGCTAGTTATCATTAGCTATTACTATCACATCAGTAATCTCTATGCTGGTTGAGTCTCTGATTTGGAGAGGATGATGATGGAAGTTGGTTGTCTGCACATCGCATAATAGGAATTGTGCAATCCAATTCTCACATCCATAAAACAGCACAGGAAGTACACAAGTGATAATTGTTGACCATGTTGAGAGAGGACAAGGCTCACCCCTCACGGATGGCCTATTGGAGTAGTAGCTATACTTAACATTTTTCATAATTCTTCACTCCTACCGTCTCAGCAACTCCTAACTTTCAATGTGTCAAGGGGTGGGGTATGGTTTCAAAAATATGAAGATAAATATGAAGAAAAAAATCCATACCCCTCCCTTGAAATTGACCAGTTCATTCAAAGCAGCTAGGCCCATAGAACCTATGATAGGACTATCAAAGGCCTCCTAAGTATGTGGTAATTTTTTAACCACTGAGGTAATATCATGTCTTCCATATAGCTAAATATGTACACTCTCTCTTTTGAGAATGAAGATATGGACGTATGGACATTTTTAAAAATTGGATAGATCCACCCTTAATGTAAACTGTATAGATAGCTAGATAAATTATGAGCTCCATCAGCATTTGTCCTTCCAGATCAGATCAGCAGATTTATTTCAGAAACCTCTGCAATGAACTTCATAGCTACAATACAAGTTTAGTTTATCACACTAGCGATCATCCAGTTGCCTATAAGAAAATGATAGTATCTCTGACTCTATAATTATTCCATCTCTGCTCTTAATTACTGATGAATAAGTAAAGGGAAAATAAAACAGACAAGTAGGGATGACTATGTGTAAAGTTCAAAAAAAGTTCACAAACAAGAGAGCCCACACTCAACAGATGAAAATCATGTGACTATTATAGCTAAATAACTGGAAGGCAGCTGCTTACTTTATCTAGCTAGCTGTATTTACACTGCAGGGATGGAGTTGAATCTATAGCTACATTATAATTCTTAATCTGTATTCGGAAGCTGTCAAGGGTATGTTCATGTAATGTATTCAAAGCAATGTACTCCTGTCTCAAAGTGCATGATCTTGTATGAGCAAGTAAAGTACCAACTTTTTTGTGATTCAATTCCTTAGTCTTAGCTAAGATATTGCTGTCAGCATGTATAGGAAGCACTTAGCACCACTTTAGTAAGCCTAGCACCTCTATGACCAAAACATGTTAATAAGGCAAGTAGTTGCACTGGTTATGAGATGCTACAGTTGAAAACTAGTTTCATACTGACTAGCACTTCTTACTCTACAACTGAGGGCAAACCAGACACTCGAGAACACTAGACTGGAGGTGTCTACATAAATATAACTTTGTACAGCTCACCTTTCTTCACCACACAGAAGAAACTACAATGCCACAAAAATAGCTATGAGTGGTACTAATCAGCTGGCATAACATCTGGGTTTAACAAGTTACACTCCTACAGTATGGCTGATTAGCTGACTCACATCAGCCTTTGATTTCAACATTTCTGGAGTAGAATTGCATGCTAAAACCAGAATCTACAAAACCAGAAGATAATGATGTACGCACACTGACCATGTTTTATTAAAAATAACAACAACAACAATAATAACAAAAAACCTGTCAAGAGTGATATAATAATTATGTCCAAAACACACCAAAGTAGAAATGACAACAATATGATAACAATTATAGTTATTAGTCTGTTACATTCTCTTGAACTTTCCAATTTGGTAGTTGCAGACGGGACAGAGGTGATCAACATCCTTCACACCATCAACGCAAAGAGGAATCAGGCAACAACCACTAAACACAAGATAATTGTACTGAATTAATCCTTGTGGACATTATACAACTCCCAACCTCAACCTTAAACATATAGTGCTGAATTAATGGGAATTAATAATATAAACCAAAACATACGTGCATAGTGCCTTCCTCAACCTTAACCTTATAAACACTCACGACTTACAGCCAGCACCCAATCAGAATGAGAACAAGAACAACAACCCAGGTGAGAGTACCAGGTGTATAGACCAGTGTGGTTGTCACATCATTATGGCAGTTTGGACAGCAGAGCTTGACTGGTACATCATTAAAGGCTATGCCAGGCACAACCACCTAAAGATTAATTAATTAATAATAAATAAATAGACAGACATAAAATAGAGATGATCACCTAAATCTACAACTGTCTGGTCTGCTAGTGTCTATGCATGCCCATTAGCATAAGCTACCGATTATCGACCATACTTTACTCCTCGCACCTCATCGATGGTCGTCAAAGTATCAAACAACCATAGGAAGATAATTTATCCTCTATAACGTCATATAAATTATTTTTCTCTCAATTGGATAGAAATTTCGCTATGTTGAATCTACTAGCTACATCAACTGAAAAATCATTAATCGACCACCGACACCCACCCATTATATCAATCTTCGTCCGTTCCATTCTTTCTTTAAGTTTTGCTCCACTACATGTTAGAGCCCTTAAAAAGATACTTTTATACTATTAAAATACATCATCATTTGGACACAGTCTTCATTGGTCTGTGTTACATATTCCTATAGAATCAAGTCATAATCTATCCATTTTCTTAGACTCCGTTTACATTTGTTTACTACCGTAGACTTTCCGTATACTAAGTAGTCGATATAGGTGCTGCAACAGATGCCGGTCAATAATCGGTAGCTTATGCTAGGAGTCAATTTTGAGCATGTGTATATTATATTAAGAACTACCTGCTGGTTAGGTACAATAATGACTTGTGCTGTCTGCTGCTGGGGCTGTCCAGTACCATATGAAGGGGGTGGACCTTCTGGGGGAGCACCCACTTGAGGGGGAGGGGCACCATCCTTTGGAGGAGGAGGAGGAGGAGCACTTGGCTGCTACAATAAGAATACAATACAGTGAAAAATTTATCCATAAACAAGAATGTGACATACAATAGATAGTGCTTACAAACCATGTTATGGGATAGATCTACACAGCCAGTCAGATTCTGGTGTCAATATTCCACCAGTACGTGGAAACCTGGCTATAGTCATTAGGCTGGCCAGGTGGGATGGATAAAAAATTACAATTCGAATCAACAGATTAATGGGTAAGGAATATCAGTTTAACTACCCACAGACACACTTTTCAGTTGAGCAGGTTCTACCAAAACATGATTTAGCCAAGATAATGGTGAGTGGTGAGTGGCCAAATTAGGTCTGTCAACAGATGTGGTTGCTTAACATCTTCACTTTCCTAGTAGGTTAATAGCTGCATAGACATCAGTTTTTTCAGTTTCAGCTACCCAATAAAACTACTTCTGGATGATTATCATAACTCGAGACTTTAGAATAGCTCTGCATTGGTATGAGAAAGTCTTGCAAGCCAGCCCCTCTGTAATGCTGGTTGAGCACTTCTGATGCAGTCAAGTAGTTACAAGGGTAGAGCTACTTCCAAAGCATAGCAAATCATGAAATTGTGAAACCATATCCTCATAATTATACAAGCTACTATATATACTGTCAATCTCTGCTGGTTCCTGGAAGAGATCATACACTGGCTATAAACTTAGGCTACTGTACCCAACACTGAGTCTACACTAAAATTCTACTGCTACTAATAGAGTGTTTGCTATGTATCCTTTTACCAAGGCCATTTTGGTGTACAATTTATCTATGGAAATTGTGCACCTAAATGGCCTGGTAAGATGCATGCAAATGCTCACAAGCCAGGCAGTATGGTATGTACACACAATAATTAAAATGTGGCTATTGATTCTTAAGCTGCAAGCACACGACTAACAAACAAAACAAATTGTTTTTTCTAACATGCTTCCTCTATAGGTACTTTCTTTCAATAGAGTTTAGAGATATGCTCGAAGTTTTCCACCTTTTTAAACTTGGGATGTTCATATGCTATCAAATCTGAAATGCATGATTAAAACAGTATCACTTCAGTATAAACTTTCATGTTTTTTTTTTTACAAAATGCCACCCTTATACTAGTTATAGATAGTATTCAAACTTTTCTATAGCTTTGCAAGCAAATTAGTCCTCAACTTACAGTCTCCTTCAGCAAAGGTGTCTGCTCAGACATGCTCTCTTGAAGACTTCTAGTTCTACACTCGGAGTGAACGCCCTTCTATCAAAAGGTCAGTCATGTGACAGGATCACGTCAGCGCGCATGCGCTGAGGGGTTAGTTGTGTATCTGTTACACCTTAGATAATTAGACTACGTACACAGGATTGGAAACAATTATTCGCGCGCGGACCATGCGCGTTGCGCCAAATTATTGCAGCTGTTTACAGTGTGTGGTTTGTTTCTCTAAGTGTGTGGCTTGTTAGTGCTTGTATAGCTGGAGAAAACCTGGTAAAATTGTGTTGTTATTGGCTAGCCAGTGCTAAGAGACCTAGCTATGATCTAGCTAGCTCTATCAGCTAGCTGGCTACTGCTAATTTACAGTGCTAGAGACCTAGCTAGCTAGCTATTAACTGAAGCTTACATGACCACTTCATTGAGCTTAATTGCTTTAACTATAGATCCTAGTGGAATTATTGTCCAAGTTTTGCAACAAATTGTGAAGACTAAGATGTTCTCTCATCCACACAATATTGCTGTTCGAGAAATTGCTACTGCAGCTCTTGAGTGGTGCACAAATCCTTCAAGCTATGAAATGTTGAATTGCTTCTAATAAAATTACTTGACCCTCATCCCTTAGAGAAAACACAACAAATTATGTGGGGGCAGTACCATAAAATTAGAACCACCACAGAGTTTCAGAAAATCTGAAAAGACTGTCAAGCTGGTATAGCAATCACCCCTCCTGTACTAGAAAATTACAGATGTGTTAGCTATTTGAACGAGTAATTCCTAATAACTGCCCCATTTCAAGTGACCTCAGCTCCGCCTCCCAGCATGATTATGAGTGTGTAATTACTTACGAAGAGAGTAATGCATTGCAGTATGCAGCAGGGTACATCCCAAGGGCTCTGCACAAGAGATTAAAAAGTTCCTCTCACCCTTGAAAGGAAATTTGATATGTTATATTGATGATTTGTTACTATGATGATGATGAAGAATCAGAGGATTGGATATAGACTTGGTCGATAGGAGATTACTCCACATTTCAAACTCCATGTATAGTTTCATGGTGGAGATGGAGAAAGAAGTTCAGAATCATTTGATAAAGCCCATTGATAACATCAAGAAAAGTATTAAAGAAGGAATGTACAAAAATAGTCTGAAATTTCTGAGGATTGGGATGAAGAGGAGAGCAAGGTGATTGAAATGATAGTGGACCTTTGGATCACCACACGAGGCTTTGCTTTTGCTAGCTCAAAATGGCAAGTAGCTAAGAAATTGACCCAGAAAACCAAGGGCATAAGGAAGACTACTAAGACCCTCAATAGATTATCATAAAATTAATTATTATGTAGGTATTATAATTTTATAATTATAAAGTTTCTACTGCTGATATACTAGCTTAATTTTGATGATATGGTAACACTAAAGAGTGAACAAACTGCTGTGGAATTTGGGCATTTTGAGAGTTTCACCAAGGTGAGGTTGGGCTCTTTCAATCTGACCCATTTAGATGGAAGTCTGTCCAGGATGATTGAAAGATCACTGATAGCTACTAGAAGCAGGACTTGAAGATAATGGCACCTTGAGAATGTTCTTACTTCCATGTTTTTTGACACACAGTTTGTTTTTTTCCCTCCTTGGCATAGCTGTAACTAATAAATCAACGTGGATAAGTTAGCATGTACATTAGCTATAATTTTGGTCACTGCAGCTTATGGGATTGATGCTATTCCAAACTGCAGCACTAACTTTATCAGTTAGCAAAATTTCATTGCTCATGCAACAGTGCCTTTTGTGTGAAAGAAAGCAAAAATATACATCTCCAAATACAGAAAAAGCCGAAAAGCATCAAAGATTCAGGACAAAAACATATATTATGCACACCATTCCGTATGGCAAGCATCACTCAATAACATAAACTTCATTAAAAGGACACAGGAATTATACCTTTGCAATGAAAGAAGAAAAAAACTTTATCCGTTGCTAGGGTGATAAAAATCTTCATGGAAAACTATTTTATGAGCAAACTAACTATACTTAAGAAACACATTTCACATCCCTGGAACATACTCTGTAAAGTAGCCCTTTATTTGATGCTAAAACTCACCAGTTTATTCTCCTTTCATGAAAAGTATACTCGAGAAACAAGGAATAAATTTCCAATTTTCCTTCGCGCATAGCAACACGGATCGTCCGCGACGATTTGTATTAGCATAATGGGCGCACGTGAGCTGTTTCCAATCCTGTACGTAGTCTAATTATCTAAGGTTATACATCGACCGCTCACCTAGTAGCGATTGGAACACTTCAACTTCAGTGTCAGCGATATCTGGACGATGCGATCCTGTGTTTAAATTGCTTCGATTTTTGAATAAGGCCTTCATTTCGAGACTAAGGCAGGATTGCCGTTCATTCTATATAATCCACACCATAAGCTATTCTTATATAAGCTATTCTATACTAGGGTATGTTCGTGTAACATATTCAATCGGCGAGCGAAACAGTTGGTGAAAGTCATTTGTACTTTGACTTATTGGACTAAGCCCAAGATATTGCAGTGGTTGTGGCAGCTGCATACACACTGACAGGAGGCTGTATAATGCTTACCACAAGCACTTAGAAAGCCATGCGCCTACAATCCACTTAGCGCCTCTATGACAAAATGCAATAAGCTCTAGCTATTAAAAATTTTGTTCTAAGTGCTATGGGCACGTTTCATTTGTGGGGTCAAAGGTCAAATGAACGTGTGCATGCGTATTATAAGCTATGCCCGCTAGCTATGACGTACGTATATATATATATATATATATCTCGAGCTCCCGTTGACATGACCAGAGAGTGGCTCGCTTCGCTCGCCAATAATGCACACGATGTGCTCGAATTTGTGAAGTAATTTCAAATAAGCCTTGAAGAGCTGGCTGGTGACTGTTTTAGTATACTTCTAACCTTTGGTGTACAATTAACCTTTTCCAGTGAGATTTTTCGAGGCTCAACGAGCATGCGCGAGAATGCACACTCAGCATTTTGCAAGATTCCCGCAAACCGGAGTTGCTCAGAGCATGTTTCTGCATTTTCACGTTTGCAAATTTGATCAAGACAGAGTGACAGTCAGAATCCAGAGCAAATCTCTGCAGCTATATTTGCTGCGCTGAGGGTTAGCACTTACAGCACAAGATAAGTGAGATAGATTATAACAAAAAAGAAGATGGGCAGGCTGAAGGTCCACCAGGACTGGCTTGGCGACCAGGAGAGAATTAAAAAAAAAAAAAAACAAGAAACAAAACAAAAAAAAACACAATCAAACAAAAACAACAGAAAAAAAAGATTGGCTATATAGTTCAGCGACGAGCAAGCTGACTCTCAGGTCATGACTCATCAGGTCATGACTTCCTATAGGCCAAGCGTGACGGAGTTATCTGACAGTAATGATTTATATTTGTGCAATTGTTGATTGATTACAGATAATCTATACTACGTACACGTAAGTATAGATTATCTATGGCTTTGTTATAGCATAGTGCTTTGCTACAGCTTTCTATATGCATGCAGCTGCCTGCCACTTACATCACTCAACAGCAAGATTGCACAAATGAATTAGCTTGAGCCTATAGCTCTAAGCCATAGGAATACTATAGCTACTTGCTTCTTGCTCGCTCGCTCGCTGTCAAATGTTCTAGTATAGTGTATCAGTGTATAGTCATAGATATAGATATGTCTATGGTATAGTGGAAGGATAAGAATTCATTTATATATGTACTACAATGCTACTACAGAATCAGAATCTAGCACAAGAATGCCATCAGGAAATAACTACAAAACCAATCAAGAGCAACAGAAAATAGGTAAATCTGCATGATGCACCATAATGTCATAAATGCTGTAGCTAGAAAAAATGTAGTAAACTGCTACTTGTAAACCACTGAAAACTGTTACTGCATCCACATACACTTCTCTATTTAATGCTAGGGAGCTGTTTACCATTCTATTCAGATTGGACTAAGGACCCGAGGGCATAGCAGTGAACATAAACATTCTTCTTTTCTTATAAACTGTTACTAGTAAACCACTGAAAACTGTTACTGCATCCATGTACACACCTCTATTTAATGCTAGGGAGCTGTTCACCATGGAGATGAGACTAAGGACCCAAGGGCATAACAGTGGAATAGAAGAATAATGTACATTCTTCTTTTCTCGTGAACTGTTACTAGTAAACCACTGCAAACTGTTACTGCATCCATGTACACTTCTCTATTTAATGCTAGAGAGCTGTTCACCATTCTATTTGGAGATTGGACTGAGGACCCAAGGGCATAGCAGTGGATGTGAACTGTTACTAGTAAACTTGTTACAGCATTCATCTGTGTTTAATGGTAGGGAGCTGTTCACCATTCTATTTGGAGACTGGCCCTAAGGCATATTTCTCACCTTTTTGATCAGAGCCTTGAAATCAAGTGCTTGTCTTAATGTACCCATTGTTCTGGGGAAATCAACAGAAGGAATATGAATCTGGACCTGCTGGGGAACATTATCCTATATCCCCGTACTTATTTTAATATTTACATCTAGCCACTATAGACACTGATTAATCACATCTTCTATGTCATATATAAATTAAAACCTTGATGTGGAGACTTCTCAGTGCTAAATAACATGAATTCAGGGTATGGGATTATATTGTGGCCTGCATGATAGGTGTGGTCACACAAAAGTACATGGATGTTCATCTTGATGTAGCCATTAGTGTTATAGCTAGCAATGGGATAGGGTATATATGCTATATATGCCCCCCCCTCCCCCCCCCCCCCCCCCCCCATCCATTATTCCCCTATTATTCCAGCATTATTCCTGGATTCCTTAGCTTACTTGCTGACATAATTTATCTAAGTCTAGGAAATCAGATTTTGCTCACAGGTTTTGGAGGGCCAAATCATACAGTGGTCTATCACATACTCCATAGACGGGGAAATTAAAGCAGCATACAACCGGGGGGGGGGGGGGGGGGGGGGGACACCTGTGACCACACCTATCATGCAGGCCACAATATATCCTCATACCCTGAACGAGTTATCATTTAGCACTGAGAAGTCTCCACATCAGGGTTTTTTAAAAACATATAACATAGAAGATGTGTATGCACTGTTAGGTACTATTCAGTGTCTATAGTGGCTAGATGTAAATAAGTACATTCTGTTGATTTCCCCTGCGACACAGAACGATGGGTACATTTAATGTACAAGATAAGCAGAAAAAACTTACTTAATTTCAAGGTTCCGATCAAAAAGGTGAGAAATTGTGATGCTGTATGCCTTGGGGCCAGTCTCCAAATAGAATGGTGAACAGCTCCCTACCATTAAACACAGAGATGTACATGAAGGCTGTAACAGTTTGCAGTGGTTTACTAGCAACAGTTCACAAGAAAAGAAGAACCTACATGATTTTATTCCACTGCTATGTCCTTAGTTCAATCTCCGAATAGAATGGTGAACAGGTCTCTAGCATTAAATAGAGAAGTGTACATGGATGCAGTAACAGTTTGCAATGATTCACTAGTGACAGTTCACAAAAAAAGAAGAACGTACATGATTCTATTCCGGGTCCTTAGTCCAATCTCCAAATAGAATGGCGAACAGGTCCCTAGCATTAAAGTATACATGGATGCAGTAACAGTTTGCAGTGGTTTACTAGTAACAGTTCACAGGAAAAGAAGAACGTACATGATTCTATTCCACTGCTATGCCCTTGGGTCCTTAGTCCAATCTCCGAATAGAATGGTGAACAGCTCCCTAGCATTAAATAGAGAAGTGTACATGGATGCAGTAACAGTTTGCAGTGGTTTACTAGTAACAGTTCACAAGAAAAGAAGAACGCACATGATTCTATTCCACTGCTATGCCCTCGGGTCCTTAGTCCAATCTCCGAATAGAATGGTGAACAGATCCCTAGCATTAAATAGAGAAGTGTACATGGATGCAGTAACAGTTTGCAGTGGTTTACTAGTAACGAGGGGAAAAAACTACGTTTTTTCTAAAAATTAATAATAAATGCTACAGCTTTTTATTTTATGACATCATGCTGCATCAGCTGATGATCTACTGATAATATTTATTCTCTGTTGTTCTTGATTGATTTTTTGTAGTTGTTTCCTGATGGTATGATCATGCATGCTCGTGCTGGGTCTCCAACTAGATTCTGTTAATAAATGAATTGGTCTATGGTGACGTCATTTGGTGGGATGTGGCCTGCGAGAGCTTGTAGATAATTTTACCTAGTAAGCTAGTTGCTAGAAAGCAAACCAGTTTTAGCTGGGCTTGGCAATCTTTCTGAATCTCCAAAACAGGACGGGGATCTCATAAATCTCCTGTTAGATCTAGATCTATCTACAGTCCAAGTTGGGTCCGCTCAAAGCGTACACACACCGCCCACCAAATAGCAGCATTGCTGATCTGATCTGAGTAGGGAAATACTAGTCTGGTGTAGCCGACCCTTTACCAACCCAAGGGAAATACCACAATATGACTTGACATCGCAATTACTTTTCAGGACTACAGCTCAAGGTGAGTCAGTTAATTATTATAGGCTAACTTGCTATGCCGCCATAAAACTAGCTAGTTAGTACAGCTACTTTACTAGTTGAGCACTTGTACCTAAAGTACACTTCGATCACAGAGTCATGAAT
This sequence comes from Crambe crambe, assembly GCA_963924555.1. NCBI lineage: Eukaryota > Metazoa > Porifera > Demospongiae > Poecilosclerida > Crambeidae > Crambe > Crambe crambe. The sequence continues at coordinate 2,769,087 of OZ004592.1, forward strand.
AGCTGTTTTGTATAGCTAGCTAGTCAGTGAGAAGTCCATGTATTAATGGCCTTCCTGACCATCATGCTCATTTACTAATAAGAGGGCACTGATTCTGTATGATTTTGAATCTCAACAGTTGTTGCAGCTATAATGTTGGTTCCAAATCTGCTTAAATGTTGTTTGATTCCTGAATAGGTACAGTCTGTACTTTGAAATTGCCTGTATAGTCACTCAGCGAACATTTTATATCTCCAAGGATTATGCTGTTGGTTCTCTGGTGCACATTTTCAATGTACCACTGCTTTCATGTATATGTTGTAACTCACACAGATTATAGCTAGTGCATGGCAAGAATAGCACATCCTTAATAGAGCAGTAACATATAACTGCTGACCTTCTGGTTGATAGCCCACAGCTAACAACTGCTACTGTTATCATATTAATATCCTCAAGAGATTTGACTCCTTCCCAGCCCTGTTCAAAATAGTACCACACCCCAGTGAAATCTGGCAGGCAAAAATAAAAGCCCTTTGGGGCCATCAAATTGATGATTAAATGATCCACCCACATTATAAGGAATGCGGGTTCTATTCCAGCCAATGGAGGGTAATGACTATACACGGTAGCCTTTGTCAGGTCTGGTCAAGAAGTGGCCAAGATTTCAGTCTTCAGCAACAATTTATCAACATAAGATAAGCGTAAGGGTCATGTTTTGCTTCAGAAGGGGGATTTCCTGGACAAATCTTTCACGTATAGAGAGAGAGAGACTTTACAGATGATGAGCCAAGTGCATTTGTGTATCATCACTCAGTACACAGCTTGAAAAATCTCTCTCTCAGCTTGAGTAATTGGTACTAACTGGCAAAATAAACGCTCTTGAGTTTGATAATTAGTGCCCTTCCCATCCCAGATGAACACAAAAAAAAAAACTTGACTATTTTTCAACCTGCAAGTATGTACACACTATAATTAATGATGGTTGCCTGTATATGTAAGCAAGAAAGCATATCGATTCACCTGGCACATAGTTATGGTTCAAGTGAAAAATTAATAAACGAAGCAGGTACATAACTTTCTATATGATGTATGTCAAACAAATATGTTACTTCTATAGGAAGATGGTGTGTTAGATTAACATACTCACTCAAAGTCAGAGAGAAGGTACATATCAGGGTGGTACAAATATGTCTTGCATGAAAGCAGCAAACGGGTCTCCTGCCCAGATTCAACCCCAGGATTTTGACTACTCGAAAGTGAAATTTGTTTACATTGAATAGTGATTACCGAGTAGAGACCTAACCTGAATATCAAGAAACTCCAGTGTTCTACTTGACAAAAGTTATATGTGTGATGACGTCCTTAGCCTCATGGTTTTGGTGTAAATATCTTTGGCAGCTACAAGGAAATATGTAGCAACATGAGGTTTCAGTCTTTTTTAGCTTCACTAGTATAGTCTTACTAGAAGTAGCTGACTTATGATCCTTTGTGTCCACTTCCAGTTCTGCCTGAAAACATAAATGTGTTACATGCATTCATTACACAATGCCCAAGGGTAAGCTTGCTTCTGTGCAGCCATTTCATTGGACAGGTCATTTCATGTGACCTTTCCTACAATATTGATCAGCCCTACCTATTGTCAGACTTGAGAACACTGGTGTAACAGTTACTAGCTGTATTTAGTCTTATTGTCATTATGTCTTACTTATGTCCTTGGCCCTAAAAGGAGAAAGGATCAATAGATCCTGTAGACCATAGTGACTAGAAATATTTCTTATTGTACTTGTCCTTTCTGGATTTTTATACTCTATCACAAAAGTATTCATGCTTATTTCATTGGTCAAAAGTTATTGAAATTCTTATCAAGAGATATCCAGCTGAGTGGACATCTAGTGTAGTGCCATAGCTAGATATTATACTGTCCTCAGAAATTCCTCAACTATATTTTTGAGGTACATAAGTGTCCAAAGGCAAGCATACTCCAAGACATATGCGTACCTAAAGGCCAGTATTCCCAAAATGTCTTCTATAAACTAATAAACAGGAAATCACATAATCTTTCTACCATAGAAAAATTCCATTGCTAACCTAGAAGGGAAATTTTGTGATGGTCAGTTCATAGAGATGTTGCTAAGTTTGTAATATGCATACAAAGGGAGGCTGTCAAGCGATTTCTCCCATATGTTATTTGTAATCCTTAGTGATGATCAGTGTTTATCAAAATGGTCATTTAGTGTAAATGGGATTTAGACGTTGATTAAAAAACATAAAATTCCCTTGATTTCACCAGATACAATATGTTTACTGTTTATAATAATGTTTACTGTTTATTGAAGTTGTTGTGGCATTAGAAAAGATAAGGGGGAAACCCTGAAACTACATATCTTTAACTTCTACTACATAAGTCATATGAAGACTTTATGAGGAAGCTCTCATTATCATAAGTACTGCACTGGCCTCTACATCCGGAATCCCAGGATCCCTCAACTTAATCAGGACAATCTCACACACTTTTTTTACTTTAACTAGTCTGTGTTGAGAGGTTCCACTGTATTATGCTTACCTTAGAATATCCTAAAGTGTCTCCATCATTGAGAGGTTCACTTCACCCTAGTCTCCATTAAGAATATCCTAAAGTGTCTCACACTGTGCACACTTATTTTTGCAGGATAAATAATGCTACTGATCAGAGTTTTAATACTTCAAGGAGTTTTAATATTTCAAGGAACAATATCTCCTCTTGCTGAGGGGACATGTGGACTCAGAACAAGTTGCAATGCTCTAAGCACTCGAATACAAGGTGAACTAAGTCATTATTTGCATGAAACCTCTGTGAGTCTAATGCTATTCTCTTTGACTATTTTATTAGTTGTCGATGCTTTCTCTAATGTTCAAGTTCAAGCAACGTGTACAACAACATCGAATAATTTATTATGGTACATAAGGAGATATATGGCCATCGATTCATTTCAACGTAGTCAAATTATGTTCAATGATTCATTCATGAATCAAGATAAAACTTTGACCATAAGTAATGTTAGTGGAGATGCAGAAGGTTCCTACCATTGTGGAATGTCTACTACTCCAGCATTATTGTGTTTGCTTGTGAGAGGTAGGTGTACAGGGACCAGCCATTTTGTCCTCTGTACTTCTCTTCCCTCAGAGTTTGCAGTTATCTTTGTGTATTGTAAATTTTCCTTTGTTCAAAGGGTGTATACTCTAGGGTATATGCTCATGCAGTACGTAATATAACCACTTAACTTTAGTGATAAATCACAGCTCTGTATCCGTACAAAATACGAGATGCTCTGTGTGTGTGTGTGTGTGGCAAACATGACCGTTTAAATAATGGTCCTAATGTTACCTGGTGGGTTAGTAGAATTGACTTAATTCAACCCAAGCTGCTCTGAGAGGAGGTATAATGGTGGCCATTTGGATGATTATTATACACTTCCTCGCAGGACGACCAATTTTTGCTTCCTGTCCTGGAGATTTTGTACCCAACTCTGACAATGCAAAAATTGCATATTGCAACAGAATAGTGAACATTGACAGGAAAGCAGGGTGTGATGTGATTCTGAACACCACAGTGAAATTTGAGAATGGCGGCTTTTGTGATGAAACTCAAGGAATCAGACTCTTTAATGTCACAAGGAACGGAGCGTCAGTGTTCAACTGTTCTAATTTAGGTGCTACAATGAACAGACTCTGTCGCAACACTTCCAAGTTCGGTGTGGTGCAGCAGGAGCCTTGTGATCCACAGGCAGACATCAGACTCTGTAAATTCAACATGATATTGGTGCTCATGAACTTCACTGAAGCTGATGAGGGGGTGTATGAAGTCACATTGGATTATTTTCAAAATGTCAATACAGCAGTAGAAGTGAGACAACGATTCAATCTAACTCTGTCAGATAGTAAGCATTAATAATTAGATTTAATGCAGAATGTCCAATTAGAGCTTGAAATAAGATTTGGACCTGTGACTTCTAGCTCTGCCCTGTGGCACCATATCTAGCTACAGTTTGGTTTTGTTTGTTTGTTTTTTGTTATTTATTTGTTTTTGTTGTTGTTTTTCTCTATTACATCTTCATCCTCATTAGGATCTTGCATAGACGTGATACCACCACCAACTACACGTAAGTCATAAACTACTGTGGCTAGCACAAGTAAAGATCTGAGTGACCTTGATCTCTAGAATGAATTCTTTACATGCTTCATGCATACTGATCAATCTACCACTATGAGGTAAAAATGAAATTTGTATTTTGCAGCAGCGAGTACTACAGCTACTACTGAAGACAATGTTGGTCCAACAGATACATTGAGAGGTAAGTATTTATTGTAATCAATTATTTAACTTTAGTCAAGCAAAGATGGCCTATAAAGTTGTTATGTAGAGAAGGAAGATTCGTGTACAGAATAAGATTCATACATCAGTGATCACCTCTTGATAAGTATTATACATACCTGGGACCAGAAGAATTAGAAAGAGGGTAGCTAACCTTACATAGGCAATGCAATGGGACAAAAGGAGATGTGTCCCCAGTTATTGCACTTCAGAGAGTCCACATTAAGCATTCCACATTGAGGAGTTCCACATTGAGGGTTCCACATTGAGGGGTTCCACATTGAGGGTTCCACATCAAGGGGTTCCACGTTAAGGGTTCCACATTGAGGGTTCCACATCGAGGGGTTCCACGTTAAGGGTTCCACATTGAGGGGTTCCATGAAGGGTTCCTCATTGAGGGGTTCCACATCAAGGGTTCTTCATTGAGGGTTCCACATTGAGGGTTCCTCATTGAGGGGTTGGGGTCCCACATTGAGAATTTCATAATCCAAAAATAGCTAGGAGCGCAAATCTCTCTCCCCTCTCCCTCCTTCCCTCCTCCTTTTTTCTTTCCTCCTCTCTCTCTTCCAGATAATGTACCTGGCATCGTTGGAGGAACAATTGGTGGAATAATTCTCCTATTACTGCTACTACTAGGTGTGGTCCTACTGGTATATTTGGTGCTTAAAACTGGAAGAACCACAGGCTTTAAAAAAGATAAGAGGTCAGTGGATATCGAAGCAAACAATCTTAGAGGGATGGCACGTCTCAGTTACATTGAAACTGTTGACTTACCTGAAAAGTTAGAATCTGCAGTAAAAGATATCTAGCTGTATAGTTCTAGAGTTGTATTTCTGTATGTTTTTGTTTGTGATTTTAATTGATCATCTTCGTACAGAGGTTGTCCTCTTTCAGAGTGTTGGTTCCACTAATGGGTAGCTAGCAGGGTGAACAGGTCACTATGAAAATGTGAAAGTAGCTTGTTTGTGGAGGAGGACAATAATAATAAATGAATAATAGAAAATGGTTGTCATTAAAACTTGTATGGTAATGGTCACTACAAGAAAAGGCTTACTGCATTATGTAATAATTCATTGCATAATTAATAATAGACAAATTCCTGGGGAGCCATTAGGACAAAGAACTATTACATCATCTACAGATCATCTACAGGCTCCCCAACACTCAACAATGATCATGTGGTCACTTCCATAATTATTAGAGACTCTCAAATGTAAAGATATAGGACCCTCTCTGTAATGTGGACCCAGTCCATTTTAAAGGTTCCATCCTAACCCTTCATTGCATTCCCAGACAAAGTGTTTCTCTGGAACCCAAGGAAGAAATGACAAGGGTGTGATATGGTGAGGGTAGAGGAGTGGGTATGTGAGACCATGCATGAGGAGGGTATAGTAGGACCGTGAAGGTATGATGATGAGGGTATATGGTATAGGCTATATGTGTACCATGTGATGAGGGTATGAACTATGTGAGACCATGAGGGTATATAGGCTATAATTTATGGGTACTGTGTAATGAGAAGGGTATATGTGTTGTGGAGGAACAACATCCACATACATGTCGCATCTTGTGTATAAAGCAACTGTTGAAAAATTTGCAGCAGCTGTTTTTGCACTTCATAAACTAAATTATTTGTGCACATCAGTCACCTGTATAAACCACCACATAGTGATAGTTTCCATGTGAATAAATTCAGCATAACTTTCTAACCTATAGTGTCACAAGTGACCACTGACCAAGAGTAAAAATGCATTAAAAAAATTTAAAAAAAAGAATAATACTGCAAGTGATGATTTTTGGCTAAATATTTGAAGGTTGTGAATTAAATTCATTTGATAATTCTACTTCACCATGACCCTGTTCACTTATAATACTGACAGGTCTTAGTGAGTGGTCTGCTGGTGGTTGTCCACTACTGACGGGTCTTAGTGAGTGGTCTGCTGGCAGCTGTCCACTTTCCATTAAAGTTTCTGGTACTATGACAACAGTGTCCTTAATGTTCTGAAAGATGTAGTCACTCAGCACAATGGTGGCACTGGAAGTACTAGAGTAGTCCTGAGGTTTGATCTTTGACTCATTCTCACTCACACTCTCACTAGAAGAATTCACCTTCTTCTGGTCGAGTTTCCTAGCAATCAGTGTTACTATAACGATTCCTGAAATCACGAATATCAATAACAGGATTGCTGCAAGTGTACTTATCACTGCTATCTTCATATCTGGAGTTTAAAAAATATAGTGCACTAAAAAAATATATATATATATTTGGCATACATAATACATACCTTCTGTGGTTGCTATAGTTGCTGCTGACATGTGTTCTATAACAATGGAAATACTTGACATTATCATGATCCTATGAATAATTGGTGATCTTATGCATGATCAGTAGGGGTTTCCCAATTTTATGCTAGCATTTTTAAAAAACACAATTGAGTAAGTCAGATCACATGACTCACATGACATCAACACGTACACACATAATTTAAGACATGTGATCTACAACATGGTTATTGATTCCATAAAGGTGTGCACTCTACTGACATCAGCGTCTTCCCATTTTTGATCAACTCTATTGTAGAAGACCTTTAATAGGAGCTACCTATATTTAGCTAAAGCAGATAAAATTGATAAAACCAAGTGGTAGCAAGCACATGAAAAAAAATGGTCTAGTGCTTGGAAGCAAGTTTTTTGTTGTTTTTTTTGTTTTGTTAGTCTACCAGCTGCAGCTGAAAGAGTTTTCTCTTTAGTAAATTCCAAACAAGGAAAAGTCTATAATTACAGAGATTTATTCAGAATTTCAAATGATAATTACTATTGTTGGTCATTGTATAAGTAACCTTAAGTTGTTTGAGAGAGAGAGAGAGAGAGAGAGAGAGAGAGAGAGAGAGAGAGAGAGAGAGAGAGAGAGAGAGAGATTATGACCATCCATCTTTGTGATATGCTTGCTCCTTGCAATTGCAAAATCTTTGTAACTAAATTACTCAAAAGATTTTGATGCTTTGCCTATTTAATAGTCAAGAGGGAGAACCATATTAGCAGGTATATTTCGAGGGGTGAAGTTTCACGGATTTCACGATTTCTCTTCTGTCTGCGAATATTTAACCATGCGAATCAAAGCAGCGATAGTCTCACTCGGGCCAGACTCTCAGACTGATCACTAGAGTTGCATCTAGTTCATGTGTCTGTGACTCTACAACGGATGGACTCACCTCAATGAAGAAAATAGAGCCACATGATCAGATGGTCTGATGTGCTCGACACCGCCACACCATGGCTAAAGGATCGCTGGGTCTCTTTCACAATATAAAGCTTCACTAACTATGGCACTTCAGATATCGTTTTAAACATAACCTGTCGATAGACTTGCCATCAAAGCTTTAACTCTGTGTGCATGCACGCGCACATGCAGCCAGGCAGGGGAGGTGTGGTTTTTCAAATTCTGAACCGCGAATGATTTCCCTGCGAAAAAGATAAAAGGTCTAATTGCGAAGCTTTTCACCCCTCGAAATATACCCACCATAATGGTAAACCTGTAATCTTTGCCAAACTATAAAAAGCCAGCAAAGGTTTTTCATAGAGTTCAACATAACAGACAAGTCTGGGACTGTGGTTTCTACTGGAGATGTCGTTTCTATTCAACAAGTAGAGAAAACAGTGAATTATAGAGGTGTGTATTTAATCTCTATGGAAACCATGTAGTATCAAACTAAACTGAAACTTTTTTCTTATGCATGTGGGAAAAATCTGTGAAAACTCGGCAAAGGTATTTCATAGAATAAAGAAGTTATCATAAAATATACAGAACAATGAACATATGTAGACATACCTTCTGTAGTTAAGCCTTGCACTGTCATATCTATGGTTTCTATTGGAGACATTGTTCCTATTCAACAAGTACAGCAAACAGTGAATTAGATAGAGGTGAATTTAGCATTGTATGGAAAGTTGGAAACCATGTAGTATAAATTTTCACATCAATTTGGAAATCTATGAAAACTTGGCAAAGGGATTTCATTGGTTATATCATAAAACATGCAGAACAATGAATACATAAAAGCAGACATACCTTCTGTAGTTAAGCCTGACACTGTCGTATCTGTGGTTGGAGACATGGTTGGAGATGTCGTTGTTCCTAAGTACAGCAAACAATGAATGAATTAAAGGATAGAAAGAAACTAGACATGAACACTGTACTATGGACAGTGGCTGTGTCAAGCCACACACACACACACACACACACACACACACACATGCCAGGAAGGAGTTTGGCTAATCATGCACTTTATAAAAATGGGGTATGAAGTCTCACTTTCCTGCCATCATGCACTTACCCTATTACCTGTTCTACCAGCATAATTATGAGCATAATGTATTATACTGAAACATAATAAGATACATACTGAAAATACAATGGTAAAGTTGTGACCTCATCCTGTATGATAGGGAAAATCTGACCATTACTCACGCTATGCTAAAGTTTTCGGTTTTAAAACTACTTTGAATAATAATATCAACCATATCTGGTTTAATGTGTATCATTGAAAGCACAAAATTGAGCATAAGTTAATACAACAAGGGCATTATGTACATGGTTCATACTTCAACCACTATACAGCTCCTCAACTCCTTACCTATTAACATTGCACATCCTGCTTGTCGTTCATCACCACTGTTATCCAGTTCACAAGTGTAATTTCCTTGGTATGTTCTATTAAAGTTTTTCACATCTAGTATAGCTGGTGTGTCTTCATCTTGGGATAAAGAGCTATCACCTAAAACATCAAGTTGCCGTCGTTCTCCACCAGAACATGGAGATATGAACCATGCAACAGATCTGTAACTAGTTCTACCAACATGACAATCAATAGAATAAGTTCCTCCTAGAGCTGCAAAAGATATAAAAATACAGCTAGAAGACAGCTTCAATCGATAAGGAGAGGGCGGGGTTCAATGTTTATTATGCTACAGACTATAAATGTAATGGGTGTGGTTACAATTTATACTGTTTATAATAATTATGCACTATCACTTTCTGGTCAAATAACAACCAACTACACATCAGGTGCCATGTTGAAATCAGAATTGAGCATCTAAAATTGGTTATCCAACTAAAGGCTTCGAACGGTGTCTGAAGGGAAGTGCACCGATTTTAGTTTTACTTACGGATCAGTGTACATTGACTACTACTACAGTTTGCCAGTGCTCTGTGACATGTCAGTAGAATACATAAAAGACAGCATACCAGTACTTGCATAATAAATCCTGCATAACAATAATAAGGATATTGATCACAACTACAACAAAGAATCAATTCTCCAAAGTGCTGAAACTATAATTATTATTATAGCCACTTTGTATTTCAGAACTTGCATGTGCAATTAGCGTAGCACAAACTCTTCAGCCAAGAACAGTGACTATGTATGGCTTCCTACAGAGTAAACTGAATAACTTTCTTCTGCAAACTGCAATTGTGCAGTAGGTAGAAGTGACCCAGCAAGAACCTTGGAATGCTGCAGTACTTTGAGGCCTTTTATAGAACATGCATGCAACTAGGGAAGTTGAAGCAGTTACAACATAAGATGCAATAACCATATCACTTTTGCGTGATTTCTAGTTCTGGGTAAGAAGCCTACAAGTTTACTAAAACAGTTTGTTTTTGTAATAAGGAAATGAGTCTATAATAACCAAGAACAGCAGTGATGGACCCTCTGGCCCAAGTTGGTTTGGCTGCTTGTGCATGCCCATGTGAAGTAGGGGGTGTGTGGCACACACCAGCCTTCATCAAATAATCTAAACACAGGACACAGGAGAGACATTGTTGAGACTGAAAGTGGAACATTCTAATGGCTGCTGGCTGGGATTAACAGATGCCCACACGGACACAACTGAGTACTGTAACCCTCAATGTGACATAGACCAGCTCAATAATTGGGTGACTACAATCTGCTGTCCCTAAACCCAAAGTCATGGCTGTGTCTAAGAAGTGTAATGGGCTAGAACCACCACAATTTGCTTTTGAACAGTCTAAGTCTACAGCGTGTGACTTCCTTAAGTACCTGGGTGATCTCACATGGTCGCACCATGTTGATTGGTGTGTATGAAGGCTAGAAAGCTAATTGGCCTGAGGTTTTATGGGAATATGGATAATGAGGGTATATTACAGTTGTGTATCACTATGGTCCGTCCTCACCTGGAATATGCTACTCAAGTATGGGTTGTCAAAAAACTAGAGAAGGTTCATTGAGGATGTGTCTGCGTCAGTGGGATTGTGGCTACAATGATCTCCTAGACAAAGCTGGACTGCCTACTCTGAGAAACCGAAGAATGTTTCTGAAGCAATGCACCCTGTTCAAAATACACACAGGTCTGCTTTATTTCCCCGAGTGATGTCTTTGTTCGTAAAACTGATAGGGATGGTTGTCTGCTTAACCAGTTCTGTCAACCGCATGTGAAAACAAATGCTTCCAACATGTCTTTTGCTGTTGACAACATTTCAAATGTGGAACAATCTTCCAACAGATGCACTGAAAACTCAGTCACTAGTTACTTTTAAGAGATTAACTCAGCCATTATTTATGTAGTTTTTGTGGTTGCACACACTAGTGTTTGCAGTTTACTGCTATTTGTGTAACCTTTGTGAATTTAATAGCTAAAAATGAACCCTCACGCATGCACTGATGAATCGATAAAGGCTCTGGTCCACATCTGTTCCTATGCCAGTGAAATTTGAGCTATGATTGATTTTAAATTGTGGTTAACTACAGACCAGTTAGCATGTTTCTATTTCCTGGTGCTGTTGAATAAGAGGATTGTGTAGGTCTTGCCATGCAATGGCCATTGGGTTAGGTAGGTCATATACGATTGCACATAACCATTGGGTTAGATATAGTAGATATACAGGTCCTGCCATCTATGATGCTATGCAATATCATTGCACATGGCCATTGGTCATGCCATGAACACTAGATTTTGAACTGACCTCCTTAATGTGGTTCGCTCAACTACAAATACCCTAGCTTACTAGTTAACTCACTGTTTACAAGGAGTCCGTAGAAATTCACTTCTTCAGCAGCTACAACAATGATACAATGCGGCACTGCACTAGATATTGTATCGATTTATAGTGAAACAGTGGCGGGAAATTCCCTCAAACCACAATTAAAATTTTTATCGAAATTCTTTTTTTTATTTTTTAAATTTTTATACTGCTTGTGCATTCTTGCAGATAAAAAAATTCATAATAGTGACAGTGAGGGATTAAAACAAACATTTAAAAAAATGTTTTTTATCAGTCATCTTTCATTTGCACATGGGCCATGTCCGAGTTTTCCTCTCCCCAAGGATTGCTGACTTTGCAATAATAAACACCTTCATCTTCATCAGTGAAGCAATTAATGAAGTATTCTTGCCTGCTTTCCTTGGCAAGAGAAAGGCCATTAAAGTACCACAGGTATTTGAGTTCTCCTTGTCCCACTGCCATGCAGGAGAGGGTCAGAGGATCACCGGCTTCCACTTCCTGTGATACTGGGTGCTTGGTGATCGTGGGCTTCTCACCAGGAGGCAAAATATCTGGAAAACAAGAATAAAAGTGGTCACCCCCACACAACTTTCCCTCACACATGTGCAACTTTTGTAACCACACACATACACGTCCAATGATGTTATAGGGGGTGTGGATGTTACTATAATTATTAAAGTAGTGATCAACCACTTTGAATTAATTATTTTTTTTGACCTATCTTTTTTATGCACATGCATGTATCTTGTACTCACCTTTCAATGATGAAAATTTTCCAGAGACTAGACTTGCTCCAGCAATTCCAACCTGCTCATTTTCCATCCTTCCTTGACCGATCTCTCCTTGACCCCTTGGTTGGTCATCGTCTACAAGTCCTCGCTCAATCAGCTCCTTCATAGGAAAAAGTCCCAGAGAGGTAGATGAAGAACCCCTTCTGACGCTGCCTTGCACAGGGTTTCTTCGTGAACTTTCACCTGACCAGTGTCCTACCACAGTTTCATGGGCATGGGTCTGCTGTGGAACATTATGAGGATTTATCACTTTGACAAAGACTATATTGGAATCTGTGCTTCCACTCGTATTAGCAACAAGACAGTAATACTCTCCAGCATCAGAATCCACAGCAGATTTGATGGTGAGTCGCGAGTCGTTCTTTCCGATGAGACGGGTATGGTTCTTGTACCATTGGAAGCTAGAAGAGTGAGTCAGGCTATCCACTTTCACACTCAAAGAAAATTCCTGCCCATATATCACCTGCTTACTTTGGGGCTGTTCAATTATTCTTGGTTTATCTACAGTCATAAAAAAAATCATGAGAACTAAGTGTATGAAGTCATCATAGTTGGAAGTCCTTATAATTATGGACATTTCCTTACTTCATCACACTGTCTACATAAGGGAATCAATTCTACTGCTAAATCACTATATACAGTAAAACTTTATATGTATGTACACCATACTAGATCCAAATTACCTATGAAAATGTGTTCAGCACCTTGACTTTGCCCACTAGGAATGTTGGTAAGCATTGTCTCCAAGTTGATGCCAGCACGTGCCAGTCTCACTCTCAGAAGGTTTTTATCTTCACAATACCTTTCTCTCCAGCAATGGAGCAGCTTCACGGCACAATCTTGTGGTTGAGGAAACTGGCCCTTGATCTTGGAGAGGTCCGAGTGATCGAGTCCTAGGTAAGCTGTGAGTTTCTGCCAGTTGGAGATTTGGTGGACAATGGCACAGCCTACCTCTCGCAAAAAGCCATCAGAAATATTAGTACCTGAAGAGGGTTTTACTGTAAATTAGACTACAGGTAATTGCCCATGCATGCATGCATATATATCCTTCGGCTCCATGGCTAACAAGATCTTATTGTACAGTATATAATTGCAGTCATTATGGAATATACGTTAGCATTTCTAAATAATGTACACCCAACAGATGTTCACCAACATAATTAACATACAGTGCATGCAGAATGTAGGGTATTTGGCTAAGTAACTTACCATCCCAACTTAAAATTGAAGTTGGCCTTTGTTTTGATGCTTTACCAACTGAAGCATCATCAGCTGCTATATTGCACAGAAACAGTCAGTGAATCAAGAGAACCATCATAATAATACAAGAGAGCAGGGAAATTCCCACTGTATTGTGTATTTTGGAATATTTTCAGATCATCATTACAAAACAAGTAATTCCAATATCCATAATCAACATATTAATAATTAGCTCGCTCTGTTAATAGATATCACTACAAAAATATTTTATCACAAAGTAGCAAAATCCATGTGATACAATTCTAGCGCTTCTTTACAGCAAATTGTTTGGATAAGCATCTGCTACACAAACCACTTCAAAGCCCTCAAGCTTCTTCCTCAATCAAATGAGATTCTTACATATGTGCATGTGCATGCACACATAAAAGTGCATCCGAAAATGAAAATTTTTCATGTGAAACATTTACATATTTGAGGGGATGGTGACCCCTTACACATGGCAGAGTACCTAGTCCTTTGGCCATTTTTGGGCCTGGCATAATATGGCCCAAGTATGAGGGGAAAAGCTTTGGCATATAGCAGAATAGCTTAGAACTCCTCAAGTCACCTTTGATCTCTTACTTAAGGGTTTACCCCATTAGATGACTCCAGTGATGAAATTATTTATGGTATTATGTTACTCATGTCCTTCCTGTCTCTAGGCAACAAGCTAGATTGGAGTATAGGTATGCTAATGGGAATTGATAATCATAACTCTAGAATTACATTACCTGAACCATAAGCGGAAAATCTCCCAATGCTAGCCTCATGGATAAGTTTTCATGATTGAACACAATTTCCTCAGGCTTAATAACATGTTACAGGCATATGCCGCCTAAACTGAGCCATCATTTTCACTTTCTAATACTCTGTCAACAAACCTTTGGTCTTTATGACTCTGATATTGAAGGATTTGCTTAGCTGGCTGCCATGGTGATTGGTGACAGAACAGAAGTACTGACCAGTATCAGTGTAAGCAGCTCTGGGCAGGGTCAGAGATGCCGTCTTGCAGTAGTCCAGCTCTCGAGTGTCCTTGTACCACTTGAAGCTGTTAAATTTAAATTTTCATTGTCTCTTTTCATACCCATATTGTGCAACTAGAGTTGTACTTGGTCCAAAGTAAATGGAGGGACAATGATACGTACATGACCTATGGCTTTCTCTTACACATGGTACTCCCTACACATGCAGCACACATGCACCTACCTGAGAGGTTCCTCTCCAATGACCTTGATGGTGAGTGTCAGGTCCTCACCAGCCACAGCTGTGATGATCCCTGGAGGTTGCTCCACTATAACTGGCTCCTTAGACCTCTCAGGTACTACATACAGAACAGAAGAACCACATCACAACTACAACATAAAGAACTCTAGAAAATATCATATTGTGGGAACTCCCCTATGATTATGGACATCCAGGAAGACTTTTAGTTGGATTTGACAAGAGCAGACTTTGTACCAGGTGGGAACAACCAGGGCACCTAGCCTTGAGAAAGGTAATTATTAAAGTTCCTACCTAATTATGCAATCACTACACAGGAAATCTCCAAGGATACCCAGCCCAGATAACCTAGAATTTCATCTAATGTGGGAGTGATCTAACCTAGTGGTCACAATGCCAGTCATGGGAGGTGGGTATGGAAGAACAACACCACTCCACTATTTCAAGAAGTAATAGGAACCAGATATTGTGATCACACACAATAGGAACCAAACATTGTGATCATGATCTGAAAATGACTAAACATAGGTAGTAGCTAAGGGACTCTCCACATTAAAAGTCACAAAGTAAGTCCACTCCAAAAACAAACAAGCATGTTTGTCTTCTTTTCTCATTGAAGAACCTTATAAGGAAAGTCAGAAACTTTGTGTTTGTCTCCCAGAATAATCTCTTTTTCATTTCTTAGGAAATACATCCTTTTTAAAATGAATCAGCTCACAGGTGCAATGCCAGAGTTCAGAACTGAAAGTTTATCCAGTAATAAAATGACTACGATAACACAAAGCCGTGATTATGACCAGTTAAAAACATCATGAGAGCATTAACATACTGAATTGCAGCGTCATAGACAGGGGGAAATATCCTTCGCATGAACACTCTTAATGTAATATAATAACTAAGCCCTATTAGGAGGGTGCATGTCGAGGGAAAGGCTTCTTTCAGGGAATCAAGTGTTTCCTTCAGTGCATACATGCTGACAACCTGCACTACTAAGTGAATCAAGAAAGGAAAGGCTTCCCTCAGTACTGCTTGATGAAGGATCAGCCATATAGGGGCAACAATTTCATGCCACTAACATTAGGAGATAGTCAGTCTGGATAAGCCTTACATGCGTCATAATGATACAAGTGTCTCCTAAATAAGGGTAGGTGAGGGTAGAGGAGTGGGTATGTGAGATGAGGGTATGATGATGTATTTATATATATTGACAGACAGGTCATAAACCTTCTCCACATTTTAGAGGTCTTTAAGGCTACCTTCATACTTACTTAGAGTGGGAAAATCAATTCTTTGTGCCATTGGAACAATAATACACTGTTGGATTAATACACTGTTGCAAGTAGATGCCATTTCCTCACTCTTACTACAAGTGAATTTAAAATTTCACTCCTATGCTTTTGGTGCGATATCTGGCAAGTTGACAGTGACTCCTCTTGTTGCCACTTCTGAAACGTGTTTGTATAGACTATTTTCATTTTGGTCCACCATTGGAAATGTTGCATCTGCTCTTCTCCATTGAGTAGTGGCTTCCTGCTGCTCTTCTAACTCAGGTGTAGACGGTCAAGAAGAGGAAAGGATCGAAAAGCTTCCTAGCTGTAGTCTCGTCCAACATGCCAACCATTCACGCACATGCTCGGCTCTGACCAATCAGCATTTTATTTTCACTGCCAATGATGCTGATTGGTTAGCAGCAGTGAAATATGATCAGAATTAGCTATAGTACTAAGTGAGAATTTGTGTGGCTTATGCATGTGATAACCCCTTACCAAAATTCAATGTAAAACACTCCACTTTGGAGGCACAATGCCAGAGGTGACTATGGTACATACATACATACATACATACATACATACATATAGTAGCATGTGTATTGATGCACGATGATACATTGAACGCATGTTTGACATGAACACATGTGCACTAGCTAGCTAACCAAGTATAACTTTGACATAGACTCAGGCTTGCTATTTGAAAAAGATGAGAGAGTAAACTAGTGGTTCTGAGCCCTCTTGCCAAAAATAGCAATAATTTCTGTAAGGCAAACTAGTAATCTCGACAAGAGACTAAGTAGAGATTGTAGTCTAGTAAACTAGTGGTGCCAAAAAAAAAGAAGACCCATGATGAATAAGATTCGAAGCTCAGAACTAAGACTTCAAAGAAGGTAATGGCTAGCGCAAGAAATCAAAAACAGCAAGCTAGAACCATAGATAAAGGAGGGAGGAGGGATAGGAAACGGAAGTGTGAAGTGTAAAATGATCCGCATTACACCTGGATGCTTCTGTTGACGTCAACATGATGTGGAATGGCTAGTGGCATTGTAAGAGGAGTGATTACTGTTGTGTTGGAAGATGAGAAGCTAGTGCAATCCACAAGAAGTGATATAATGCCACAAAAGTGAGCGAAGAGTTAAAAGGATAAGTTTAGAACACAATTACAGCTGAGGAATTATAGCTAGTTTCAGTATAAACACAAGCTTGTTACTAGCAGTCCATACTAAAGGAGGTACAGAAGCCTTGTAATAAATTATCTTCGAACTTTACCTCTTACAACTCCTGCAAAAGGGATAACTGTTTCTGCATTGCTGCAATACAAACAGGCAAAACGTGGATACGAATTCCAGGAAGCCGCCGCATAATACAAATCCTATAGAGCTGGATCACATGCGCCAATCTCTCCTCTATCTATGATAGAACACAATCATATGTACTTCCCAAGCTATGCATGAGAATGACTATTCAAGGCAGCAGTCAAAAAGCACGAACACTAGCTATGTGTGAATCAAACCTGACACAGAAGATTTTATATATTACTTTGGAAGTAGCACCAATAAAGGTTGCACCGAAATTGTGCCAAGGCATTCCTAGTCTTTTATATGGCAGAACCAATAAAACATCTGGCCAAATTTGTCCTATGTTATAACTTCTAATCAGTACAATAATGGAAGATCCACTTTCAATATGGAAGCAAGGGGACAAATGCAGTGTGGTAAAGGGTCTTTGCTACTATGAACACAGTATTGACAATTAGTGGAATAAGAGTATGAGTATATGCCAGTGAAGATCACTACCACACAAGGAAATTTGGCACCAGAGCCGAGCACTACAGTATACTCTTCAAACCGTCAGTGACAATCATTTTCAGCTTTATACATACATACATACATACATACATATACATCATTATACACCAGTAGGAACTTACTGGTTTTAATTGTCAGCCTAGCTGTACGAGATTTCTTCATAATACTGTCATTTTCAGGATGGCAAACAATACAGTAATACACCCCCTGATCTTTCTCCTCTACATCCTCCAGTACCAAGTCAGGAATTACTGCTCCAGCAAGAGGATTTTCTCCTTTAAACCACTGCATACAAGGTCCGTCACCTTCTTGCTTTTGATTCAGAACAAATGCTCTACATGTAAACACAGCTTTCTCATGTAACTCTACACAAAGGTCATTTGGGTGTTCCACTATCTCAATAACGTCAGAATCAGTTTGTGCCAACTTGGAATCCTCTACCTTTCTTGCAGACACACTTTCGGTTAGAGAGAGACTCCTTTGAAACTGTCCGGCTAAAATATTCTCGTCATCTGAACCACATGTTGTACTGGGATGTTGCCCAGTTGATGAAATCTGGTGGTGAGCTACACCGGGGTGCTGCTGATAGGGTCCAGCTGAGGAATACTGGTGGTCAGCTACACTGGGGTGCTGCTGATAGCGTCTGGTTGATGAAGACCACTGATATTCAAAGTTCTGAATATAGGGATGATTTTGCTGTTGAAAGTTGTTCTCGAGGTATCGTGGATAGTCCAGTTTTCCCATTGGTCTGCCATTGTAGTGCTGTTGGTGGTGGGAAAGGGAAGGGTTGACATGTTCTGATTGAGAATACGAATCATAAGGCACTGAGTCCAGCTTTGTGTGAAATCCATATTGCTGTGACTGATCTCTACTCTCAGGGAGTGTGGCTAGAGTAGAAGGTTGGCTAAAGGACATCAATAAGTCTTGCTGTGATTCTCCTGACCCGAGATAACGATACTGTGGCTCAAATGAAAAGTATTCACTGTTTGCATAAGTGTACTGATCACATGATGAGGGGCGAGAGTTCAGATGATGGCTCCATTTGTCCAGTTGAGGATCCAAATTCCCCACAGTACTGGTGATACGTTCTTGCTGCATACTGTTGGGATAGGAAGGAGGGTATGTGGGCTGATATGTTGATGGAGAGTAGGAAGAAGGTGGGAGGGTTTGCTGGTGTAGTTGTGAAGGTGGGAGGGTCTGTTGGTGTAATTGTGAAGGTGGCAAGTGTGGAGGGTGTAGCTGTGAAGGTGGGAGAGGATGTGAAGGAGGAAAGGGTTGCTGTGATTGTTGGTAAATGGTTGATGGTTGATGCACTAAGGCAGGTGAGGAAGAAACCTGATCTTCTCCAATAGGGTATCCATGGTTCAGTTCCGTCAAGTTCCTATTCTCCTGGGCACTGCCAGAGTGACTGCTGATACCCATCTTTTCGAGTTGGGAACCATGCTGGGGATGCAAGGCCTTTCCATAGGACTGAAGGTTGCATCCTTGATCATCACTACTTAAGCTGTAGGTGTTACCAGGGTCACTTGCTGTGGGAGGCACCAGCGTACCAGAGCTATGTACTGGAGGGCCTGCTATCCTAAATTGTTGGCCTTGCTGAGAAGAGGTGCTAGAAGAAGAAGAGGAACTGGAACGATGGCTGTCCTGACCAGTACATGAGTGCACATGTGGTGCTCTGGGTCTAAAATTCCCTGCTCTCTTATCTGGAAGTAGAGTGGAAATTTGACACTATTACAACACACACTTATTAGGACATTTAAATTCCCCCATTTAACCACACATTACGGAAGAGGTGTAGACATATCATTGCTGGTTTCCCATAGACATAGTAACACCCACTAAAGACGCCATTCTGCACCCCCAATATTCATTGTTGAGGCCATAGTACTGTCCATTGCAGGTTTGTTGTCAGGACGGTTTGGGGAATAGGTGGGTCCTATGGTTACACAACTGTATAGGACATGAAAGGATTGGGTCCTTGTAAGCACTAGTACCTATTTCCCTGACAACCATCCTGAAATCTACAGTAGTCACTTGAAGCAGTGTCCCCCTGTATAGTACATTACACTATCTATGGTAGTAGTATATGTGGTGTAGATGCTTTGTGTGTCAACCCCTTAACAAGATGACCACATCTGCCTTTTACTGTGTGCTATATCCTATATCACTGAGTGGTACTGAAGGTAGTACATATCCTATATCACTGAGTGGTACTGAAGGTAGTACATATCCTATATCACTGAAGGTAGTACATATCCTATATCACTGAAGGTAGTACTGAAGGTAGTAATGCGGTCAGTTACCTTTCACTGTGGTGAGACATTGTCTTCTAGTGACCTCTGATCCGGAAGAAATGCCACCCATGTGTGGGAAAGAGGAGGAAGAGGAGGAACCAGGAGCTGTGGGTACGTTCCTCTTCATGTCCTTTTCTACCGGTTCTAAGAAGCTGCTGGGGTCCCTCGATATTAGTCTACCAAATACAACCATGTACATTAATCACAACCATGTACTACATAGAAATTTATAAGTGCATGTAATGCAACATTGCCACTGATAGAAACAAGCTGTCAAGAACAGTAGAAAGGTGTAAGGTAGCCATTCTGCAATATGAGAGTCATGTACAGATTCTATTCCAATTTCCTTATAAGCCAACTGTAATAATAAATTGGGGTTCTTCCCTATCAATGCTGAGCTGGTAAGATCAAAAGATTCATCACATTCTTTGCACTACAGTTCAAAGGTCACTGTCTTGTGCAATAATGTAAAATAGGCTCTGTCATGGCTTTCATGTGCAGTGTCATCACTAAGGTACCTAGGACATTTGGAGTCCTTCTCAACATCCTCTCCACTGAATTTTCCAAAATTGTTGGGCATGGCCATAAGATGAGGCTGAATCAATGCTGACTGCATCATCCTTCTACAGTAAAATGCAGATACATAATTATGAACAATGAAAACTTTGCCATTACTATTGCTAATAATATAGTAGCAGGGACAATAATACCTGTGCTACATTTCTACCAGCATTATAACAACATCACCATTATTCATTCACAAGTGTGTAGATAAATTCCCTAAACTATGATTAAAGACATCCTAAAACACCCCAACCAGTTAGCTTGTTTCATAACAATTATCATGTATGAATACAATATCAATATTATTATAGAGCTAGAGAGGGGAGAGTCCTGTCAAACATGTTATGGTAACAACCAAGTTGGCAGCTGCTTCAAAAGGAAGGTATAATTATAAGACTTACATTTGTATACATAATACTATAGGAGATTTCCCCTTGTTACTCTGTGACCTGGTCTAATGACAACTCTCTAATACTCCGCAAATCATTCACTTTCAAGTTATATAGTTTCCTAGTTGCAATAAGTGAAATTGGTAAGGTGGAGTCTTAACCACAGAACAGCCTCAAGCTCATTGGTGGGCTATAGTATTATAAGTGAAATTGGTAAGGTGGAGTCTTAAACAGAACTTCTCAGCCTCAGGATTAGCTATCATACCATTATTACTAAGGGTATCAACCATGAACTATAAAGTGTGAACACAGAAATGCTGTGCTTATAATTATGATTTGTGTGTAATACCAATAATGTACCCTGTGAAACCCAACCCCCACACACACCCCTGGGCCCTGCCTGCCGTGCCCAGAGGTCAACCTTTTATAGCTAAAAGCTGGTCCTTGCTTTATATCAAACGTCCCTTTTTAAATACAAGTTAGACCTTTATAACTTACAACTAACGAGACTTTCTCCAGACTACCGCGAACGAGAGCTTATCCCTTCACCATCCACATGCAGGTGGTCAGCAATTTAAACTGGATCGACAGTAAATTAGTTGCAAAAATAACAGTTTCTGAGAAAGCGGCTCAAACCGCAGGCTCAATAGCTAGGTGAAGTCCCGATATCCCGCCGCATATCGCATGACAGCATACGCGAGCTCGCACGCGCGCAACGTAGATCGCTTCCCCTCATAATAACTTTGGTGCTTATAGTAATTGTGCCAGCATAAAGAGTACTGAACTAGCTAGCTAGAGCTATGGTGTACATAATCATAGATTGATAAAATAAAAAGGGGGTGGTCAGTGAGATCAGTCTTTGCACACTTTCTTTGCTCTGTAAGCTGTTCCAGGATCTTCATATAAGTGAAAAGTCAGTTCTCGTTTTCTTCGTGTGTAGCTTCTGGTTGTCCTCCCTCGATGTGTGGCTTCACCAAGTTCTGGATCTACTACAGATGTCCCAAGTACCTTCTTCTTTGACCCATCTGCTGTGTGCACATTTGTTGAAGCCGACTTCACTCCATTTCGAATGCGTGGATTTTGCACCTCTTTCCTTGAAGAAGCATTTTCTTCCAACTCTGAATTTGAAATCTCCTCACTCACTGGAGCTTCAGTCTTGGATAGACTGTTGGAATAAACATTAGGGGAGCAGGTGATGGTGGACTCAACAAGCATGTCCTTGCTGGATGGAGTGTGGTTGCGACTGGGAGGAGAGCTGCTAGCATTCCCGGGACCAGCACTAACGATAGGAGAGGGAGACTCCACTGTCATGCTGCTTTTGACTGGCATTCTCTTCTGCTTGGTCACTACTGTGGTCATATGGAAACGCAGCTTGTGCGGTTTGATTGCCATCCGCTTTTGATGCTTTGATCTGTTGTTGGCAGTGGTAGTAGTGGTAGTCATAGCACCAGTAGCAGTGGTAATATTGTCTTGACTGGCATTAATACTTTGTTTTGGAGCTATCAGGCGGAAACCGGATTCAGGTGGAATTTGATTAGCTGAAGAATTACGTATATCTGTGACATTACTTGAGTCATCCCTTTGGCTAGAAGTAGTGGTCACTGTTGGTGAACTCTGAAATGAGATTGTCTTTATTTGGGATCTGTTTACGCTGGTGGCTACAGGAGCTGGTGATTGACCAACTTTTGTCTGGCTTGCACCCGAGGTGTCATAAACCACTGATTGAAGCCCAGAAGATACTGCAACTGAACTTGATGGTACGAGAAACACATATTGCTGAGAAGGAGGAAATGTTTTGCTCAGAACAGCTTTCCTTTCCTGATTACTGGAAGAGGTAGGAAGAGTTGTGACTACAGGCAGAGTACAAAGCCTACCAGAGGAAGTAAGTGGAGCCGAAACAGGGAGATCTTTCAGTGTTGAAGATCCGGTCAGAGATGTGATGGGGTATACCACCATTGAAGAACCTGTTGAACCTTGGCGAATAAGTGTTGCCTGAGAGTCAGAAGCATGTGACTTTGGAGGTGCACTGATCTCAGGTGAAGAGGATGCAAGCTGTGCTCCTCGACTACCGTCACTAGATTTCAGAGTTGAGCTTATGTCGTACAATTTTTTTCTATTTTGAGCTTCCTCAGACATAGCAGATGGACTCAGTATAGTGAATTTTGTGTATTTGACGGGAGGGTGGCTCACCCAATTCACACCAACAATTGAAGAGGAGACAGAACCTGAGCCAGTCGGTGAAGCCAAGCTAGCAGTGGAGCTGGAACTAGTTGGAGAGTGGATTGATGACGATGATGATGCACTTGAAGAAGAGCTCTGTTTGCCCATGAGAATGTTTTCAACAGTGAAACTTGAAATATGCTTATTGTTGGATGATTTTGGAAGATGGGTCATTGTTGCTGTATTGTCAGCATTTGGTATTGACCTCTCATCAGAATCATCAGACTCTTCTTTAATCCTCTCATAATTATCATTTCCATTCATTTCTGAATGTCGATTTTCATCATCGGCAACATTGGAGATTTGATCTCTTGGTTCAGTGACCTTCCCATTAGACTGGGACTCCAGTTTGCTGGCAATGTACGAATTGATGTCATAACTGAAATGACTGTACACTGACTTGAGGATTCTCTTGAGTGCATTTATCCAATTCCCTAAGCACAAAAATTGAATAAAATATTAAAGTTGTGATCAAATAAATAATTATCTTTTTCAGTTTCATTGCTTTGACTCTGCATGGGGACCCACTGTCACCTAATTATGCCACACAGTATAGCTATCCTAACTAATACTATCCACTTCCAGCAGTCAATGCAGAGAGAAAAATGCCATATCTGGAAGTACAAATCATAGTGTGTACCTGTTCATATTGCATGCACATGCTATAAATCAAGACTTCCAAATTTGGTTGGAAGGCTAGTAGAGCTATTCTGCAATATTGGCATTCCAGCTATTTTTGCTCTGAAGTAATGTTTGACAGCTATGGTCACACATAAGAATGCAAATAGCAGCCCTATGAAGTTATAATTGATGGGTTCACCCTACTTTTACCAGTACATGAATTTACAATTATCTCAATCGTCCATGCCATTGAAACTCCAGAGTTTTATGGAAAATGGAATGCAAATTCAATGTTTCTATCCCAAGTTTGGTTAATTTATTCCTAGTATAGCTAATGGAAACACTAAACTAGATGTTAAATTTTGGCAAGTCTTTTAAAACTCAGGCATCATTGCCGAATTTTTTTTTCTTCTGATTAAACAATAGTATTATAGATTCTATCTCTAATGTTGTTACTGATAGAGGGAGAGTACCAACTAGTTCTGCAATAACACGACTGTTATTGCTACTTCTACAAGTATGGTTTGTTTGTTTTTGAAAAGCAAGGCAGCAAATACATGAGAACAGGATGAAATCCCCTTCAAATGATTGGGGTCAATTCCTAAAGTCAAAACTCTTCTTAAAGAGTAATCAATCGTTGATAGTAATAAAAACATTGTAATTATGCTGCTCTAATGCAAATAAGCATCATCTAAGTGGAGCCATGTTTCTCCTTTTGTTCTCTTTGGTGACATTCTGTTTATTACCATACCTTAAATTAAGTATGCCATAAACACCTAGAGGTCGCTAAATTGCATTAATTTCAAATAAACTTGGAATAGTGTCCAAACAATATTCATAACGACTTCCACACTTGAGCTCACTCCCACCCAGCTGAAGTCCATATATGGGCACGAGTGTACTTTGACATTGACATATGTATTTATAACCTGCTACCATATGTGTACACTGTGTCCACATTTGGCAGTCATAGCATTTACAGTGTCTCCGATAAATGAAGGTGCAACAAAGCCAAACATAGAGACACTCCACAAAAACGTGAATACCTTTATTTCTGGTGTTATTAATTAGCTATAATATTATTGTTATTATTATTATACCAGTGAAATTCTCTGGAACAGATCGAGGAGGAACAAATGGAATATCAGCAGGCCACCAAACTGGCTTTGGGTCAGACCATCGTATGCCTGAATCTTTCAGAATTCCTACAATCATTGACTGTAGAGTTGCTCGATTGAGATCTTCTAGGGGAGCTGGAAGAACCGGGAGGATGAGGTGAATTTCCTGTGAAGACGATCCAGCATCTGAGCCACTTGTGCTGCTTCCATCCATCAAGTTACAGAGGATTTCATTTCGGTGCTGTTCAATGACATCTGTGATCCGTTTGTCTCCCAGAGTGAAGATGCTGCCAGTGTTGCGGACAGAGGAATAGCAAAAAGCACACGCCATCCCCATCTCCTGCAGATCAGCCAGTTTCTTCTGAATTACCTCCACTCTTCGACGAATATCTCGCATGCGACTGTCTGCAAGCATCTTAGCATGCACTGACTGCAACTGAGCCATGGTATTGAGCTGGTTCACTGTTATAAGAAATCAAACATGATTCAGTGGCTGCTATAATTCTAAGTAAAAGCTACAATTCTAACCTCCACCTGGCCTTAGAATGTTGCTGCATAATGAACTGGGAACTAGCTACATTACAGCTAGGTACTACGGTATAACATACGGATCGTTTATTCGTTGGACATACAAGGTCAATCTCCTTTCTGAAGCTCAGCAGATCCACAACGTAGCTATAGGCAATAGCTAGAGTTCCCTCAGTAAAGTCGTGGGTACAGGTAACTGGTGCAGTTCGTAGGCTAGGCGATTAGCTGACGAAGATAATTCCGTCCTAGTTTACATGAAGTCAACTGACCAAAACGGGCTAATGCCAAAAATGGCAAATTAGAGCATTCCACGGCCCACAATATTGACATAAATCCTATTCCATATATGGGTTGTGTTGATAGTTCTGCTGAAGCCGTGCATATAGACTTAAAGTACACATTCTACATAAGCAGATTGTCAGCATACATGGCTAATATCATCTATTAGGGTATCATTGACCGTCCATAAAAAGTAAGTGTAAGTATCATTTCATTGACATCCAATATAGTGTTTATCAAAAGTATGAATTTTAGTCACTGGTCATGATGTGCTAGCTATAGCTAATAATATGGTGCCACACTGTGGAAATTTTGGTGAAAAAATAGGGCAGTTGCTGTTGTGTGTTGATGTCTAGTATATGTGTATAGAAACATGATGTAGACGTTACCTTAATAAGATATTGCTATGATCGATGTTATGATGATGATGACATATTAATGCATACACAGTAATGCATACACAGATGAATAAACTATTGATACTGTATTCATTAGCTTCTGGCCATACTCAAGCACACAGATTTGTGTGTTACAGCAGCTGTAGCTATGCACTCAAATTGTGTCTTGTAATCCATGGATAGTTGACTCCAGCCAGCTGGAACCAGTCTTTGATCCAGTATGGCAACTGAATTCTATAGCTAGCTGGCATGACTTGTTGCAAGAAGCGTGATCACTGTGCTGGAAGTGGTAACTTATTCAATCTGTACTAATGTGTGGCTACTTCAATTTCATTATAGTGGAAGTGCTATAATGCTAGCAAATGGATGCTCTGTATGAATTTTTTCATGCATCTATAGTGATACATGTAACATCTAGCAGCTGGGACCCAGGCTCCATGCTAAGCCAGTTCTCCACATAGCTACATACAGAAAAGATAGCTATAGTTAATTACACACAGTACATCAGTAACATCACTACTTATTACGCATTATAATTGGATACATAATCAGCTATCATTGCTTGATAGTTACTTTGCAGGCATTGCTACTGGTGATTGTTGGCTAACATAATAGTACATGATTGCACCCTGTCACCCTGTCTCTTCTTTGTCTCTCCATTAAATCTAACTGTGCATAGCTAATACCTTTGTACCCACAACCCAGACCATTGAGTACCAGAAGTCCTGGTACTTGCACAATGACATATACTATATTATTATAGTAGACACCCCTATATCCTGGGTACGAGCACGTATATCAAAAATTTATTGTGATATAAATGAACTGGGTTAGTGGATTGGTCTATTGCTGTCATGAGATTTGGAAGTTAGAGTCTTTATGTTGAGCTGAAGCTGAATGTGTGCTGGCTGGGAGGATGACCTGCAAAATTGGGATATAATATGCTCATTCAGCATACAAGGTTTAAACAACAAATTTTGACTACTTTGCATTTGGGATCTATAATCTGAGGGACCAGGGAAACGAGCACAGCTATTAAGGGTCTGAAAGTTTCTTAATGCTGTAGATCCCATTGGTTGAGGTACCTAGCCGTACCATTTCACACCAATCAGAAACAAACATGCTGGCTACTAACCCTCTAACTTTTATTCTAAAGACATTGGCTACAAAGCTACCCATCCATCTTTTTTTTTTAAGAGTAGCTAACCACATACTAAGTAGTTGCTACAAGCACTATAGGGATTATTTTAGGATGAAGTATTTTCTGAATGAAAGGAATATGCATGATATGACTATAGCTAGCTAATACTATAGCTAATTCTGTTCCCTACACTATAACAACTATCTAAATCTTGCAGAGAGGGCTAGTAAAAGCTAAGTTAAACAATAATCAGTTCAAAAGTTGCACTGTATTAGAACTATCCATTATCGTTACGTACTTGAATTTGTGGGTCGTGGTATAAGCAGTGACAACTGGAGTGACTGTTCGAGAAGTTACTACTGGGTCATTTTGATGATGCTGGACTTCACTGCGTACCTGCATGCATGTAGTATGAAAAGAAGAAAGAATAAATAAATGTATAAATTGCCATGCACACTTAATGGAGAAGTCAATTCCATTGTACTATATAGATGTGCTTACAATGTCAGGAAGGAAAGTAGCTTCCTGAATCAGTGACTTAAGTTTTCCATTGCCCAAAACTCTTCCACCCCTTCCATGTACATTTTCTCGACCAGGGAATGTTGAAAAGGAGCTATGCTTGCAATGTGGGAATGATGGGATAAGGTGTATCTGATGAGGATGAGTGTGGCTTGAAAATAAATTTTTATACGATCTCCTTAAATCCTGCTCAAACATGTGGTGACTTGATGCAGTAAGCTTCCTCATATTTATGGCACTATTTGTGTGCGATGACATCTCGACGGACCTCCCATTATCAGAGTTCGAAGTATCTATACCACTCTCAGTCTGGTTGCTAGTACAGTCATCTTGAAGGTCAAGCCATTTGCTGTTGGGAGTAATAGTATTCTTATGTTTTTTGCGAGGATGCGTAGATCGGAAAACCACACTTGGCTGTATAATCAAATCACATAGCATGCATCATACAAGTGAGCACAAGTATCTAAATAAAAGGTTATATAGGGATGCCCCAATTTCTGGCTGGGCTGTACATTCTGCATATTACTAGGTAGGGTATGCCTGTGTAACATTCAATTGGCGAGCGAAGCAGTTGGTGAAAGAATTATCAAGATCAGAATACAAGTACTGTAAGGTCTCTCACTTAATGAGCACCTACACTGGCTAAACATGCAGCAGTTAGCTACTGGAGCTTATAGTAGTTCTGATTAGCGAATGGTGTTCTACAAACATTCCTTGTAGAATATACTACACTGCAGAAGGCTACTCATCCTCCAAGACACCCCACCCCCTCTTCACATGTGCACAGATGCAGAGAAAGTATAGCTAATGTTATCGCATATTTGCAAAAAAAAAAAAGGCAGATGGTGGCAATAGCGCTGCAGTAAAGGAGAGAGAAAGGAGTTATTGACCTACGTACACCACTCTCTCTGATAATAGCTAGAACTTACAGCTGCTTTTGATGCTTGTATGTTGAATACTTTATCCTGGCCAAGGCCTGTTCTTCTCAAAGCAGACTTTGTACGAAGTGTAGTGACATTTCCATTTACAGGATTGGTATCTATACATTGCTGGTCCACAAATCGCCCAAGACCAGCGACTTTACCAACTATAAAGATAAAGATTATACATACCTTAGCTGCAGTGTGTCTTATCAAATTTTTCTGGCTATGCATAGACATCTTAATCTCCTCTGCACTTGATTGGGTCTAGCTTAGAGAATCACATGTACATTATTATGTACCTGTTGCTCTATATGTTGTTCCTGATAACTTTTGTTTGCTCAGATGATGAGTGGAACTCATTATTGATCCTAATGCTCTGTGTGCATTTGTACCCAAGCCACTTTTTATTCTTTCATCATCACTGATGAATTCCATAGTGGCAATTTCTTGAGCATTATGTGACCTATGAAAGAAGGGGGAAAAAAGAAGAAAATATAAGTTACAGGGTATAATTCTAGCTATACCTAAACGAATTTGCAATTTATATTTTCAACATACATTTTCTTTGCTCTTGAAATATGTAATCTTTGGATCAAACTCTGTCTTAGTGCAGCCAAACAGCCATAGGTAGTTGTAGGGAGTCGTGTCCAAGGATTAATCTGATGTAAATCCAGTACTGAAATTGCTAGAGCACGACCCACCTATAGGTTTTGTTTTAGTAAAATGAGCTTACTTTCTTAAGGTACACCACAGGCCCAAATATTCTATGAAATATCTGCCCAAGAATTATTTTGTTACCATAATTTGAGTGTACATGCTTGCAAGCATGCGCACTATAGTATTATTGTTGCTGTAACAACTGAGAAACTGACACAGTACATATTCTACAACCATAGTCCTGAGACTGACAAAAGAGAGAGGAGTAGCTTTCTGTGTGGAACAAGACATGTCTCGCAAGAGGTCGTTAGAAGAACACCTCCGTCAAGTGCAAGCTCAGTAGCTCAATGTCCAGTGGAGTACTGAAATTGCTCAAGGAGAAAGTCGTTGCTCTTCAAGCGGACCACCCTCTTTGTCAGGTCTTTCTGTCTGCAGAGGAGACTAGTCCCACTCTGCATAAACAGGGTATCGCTGCAAGATCCCAGAGGGAAAAAGGCGAAGGATGATGGTGGTCTCAGCCTGGAGATGGATGACTTCTGGAAGAAATAGTTCTCGTCAGCTTACCCCAAACTGATAGATGTCAGGGAAGATATTTGAACTGCATTCTTCAGATGTGCATTCAGATTGAAAGAGGCGAACCACCTATTTTATGCCTACCAGAAGAGGTAACATCCCATGCCACTGTAAAGTAGACACAGAGGCAATGTCGCAGATCATGATACCATACAAGGAGAGAACAGAGGCGAGAAAGATGATTCCAGAAAGGACAAAATACAATGACTGGGTGTGGGAGAAGGCTCTGAATGTGAGCAGGCTTGCAAATAGACTCACGGATTTCCGATTCCACCAATAGTCCATGAGATAACAACCGATAGCATAGCAGTGTCAGTGCTGTTCTCTAGACAATGGTGGACAATGAGTCCAAGATGAAGAAGAGATGAAAGTGTGCACAGGCAGAGGACACTTCCAATTCTTCGCAAGTCAGAGTGGATCCTGGCCGAAAAAATCTTATATCTGTTGTGGATCAAGGGAGGAAGCTCCAGTATACCTCCAAGCAGAGGACGTTTGAGAGTGGGTTAGCAAGATACAAGGAGATTCTGAAGAGAGAGAAGCGCAAGGCTGGCATCCACCAGAAGGAGGAAGCTCTCTCTCAACTCAGACACAAAACTGTCAACCCAGAAGCATACTTCGCTTACCTACTGGCAAAGAGCAGAGTGGATGCAGAGACCAGAGCATTCTACTTGCAAAAAAAGTGGAGGTCGTGGAAGTTCAGAATATATTGCAGGATGAAAAGCAGCGAAGACAGGCTGCTCATCCAGCACTCAACAAAGGGAATGTGGGAATGCGTTTGTTGCTGAGAAAGAGGTTTCTGATGAAAGATTCAGGACCTCAAAGGTGTGCCTCACGTGTATGGGAGACCTCAAAAGCTACAGAAAATGAGGGGAGAGGCCATCCTATTCCAGTCCCACTTGTTCATCTACACTGAAATGCCCAATATTTGTGGAAAGGGATGCAAATGGGGAAGCTAATATATTGCTGGCGGGCATGTCCCACCCGATCACTTGCACTGTCCCATGGCTCCTGTGCAGTCTCCACAGCTTCCCTGGCAACGGGAGCAAAAAGCGAGTTGGAGACCAGCAAGGATGGAGAATCGAACAAGCTCCCTGTAGGTGTAGGGAGAGAATCGAGTGACCCGTTTCCAAGTGTCCACTTGGAGAGTTTACAGCCAATATTAACTGTTGCTGGTAGTTTAAAGGTTAAATAAGGTACACAGCTATATGGTTAGAATATTGGATTGCTCCATTTGAGATTGCTCGCTAGCTTATGAAATTTTCATCATTCATGGCTGACTAAAACAACAATAATTAAACACATGAACAAATTAGCCTGAAAATCCTGTCTTTCAAGTAGCACTGAGCCCAATCTTGATCTCACAATCATCTCTCGTCATATGGTTGGGTGAGCAGCACTGATAGAGGATTGTTTAAGCTAGCTGTATGCTAGTGATAATTTTACAGGCAATAAAATTCCATTGCTAAAAATATTTCATGGGCAATCCAGAAATGCATCAAATATGCATTAGAGCTGAAAAACTCATATCTCAAGAGAATAAATGGATCATATCCATACATATCAGACCACACTCACTTTAATCATTGCAAATTGCCAATGAAGCCAATTTCTAGCCACATGGTAGCAACATCAATAATTAAACAGTTTGGATGTGACCATGGACTCTATACAATATATATGGGCCTATGCCCCTTGGTGTATATAGTATATAACTGTATTGATGTACAACTATGCTGTTCCTCAGCACATGTGCAAGGGTTACAGCACTCAGTCTGTCTGTCTGTCTGTCTCTGTGTGTATCTGTTATATCCACCACACTGCCAGTGGCAAAATGCTTTAATTTTTCAACCTTATACTCTCCAGTGTTTGATTTTTGCTTTATTCAGGCAAGATTTTCAGCTCCGTACTATATAGCCTATACGCACACTCTGGGCTGCCGACCATTACTTGAAAGGCTTTAGGCTGCAAGATAAGCTCTGCGTCTGGACTGGTGTAGAGCAACAGCTCATAGCTGGAGGGTTTTAGTGACAAGTCTACAATGGTGTTGCTCATGATGAGCTTTATGCAGCTATATACTAGCTAGCTGCTACTGCATGCTTGATCATATCTGTGCAGTTCTCCAAGCAGTATTTTTACATGCAGACACTGATAATGAGAATGTGGACTCTGTAGTACAGACACTGCTAGCTAGTTCAGATGGTTTAAAATAAAGTACTTAGCTAATGCCTCTATGGTGATATGATCTGCTCAATATCTCCAACACACACACTTATACTAAACACTCTTAGTGTGCGCTGAGGGTTAGCACTTCAGTGCTTTTCATTATAATAGCAACATCTTGTGCATTCACTGATACTTCTTACTTGTTCAAAATCTGATATGCCGAAGCGATGTCCCATTATAGAAGGAGGAAGTGGTGGGGATGCCCTACCATCACACATTGGCGCTTCAGTCAGAGCATTACACTGACGTCCACTGTTATAATTGCACTCTAAAGTATAACTGCAAATACATAATAAAGATGATTATTGCTCATGGTGAAAAACATATCCCAAAAAAATCTTTTTCAGTGTCCTGATGTATTATCCTGAAGTAAAGACACCTTTCTTTTTTCTAGTTCCTGACTAATTACCTTGGAATGATACCAGTAGCTTTGTGTATAGCCACTCTCCCACAGCCTTCCTTGCTCAACCCATCTTTTTTATCAGCTACATACATATTTTTTTCTGAAAAAACACAGTGCTCGAAATCAAGATGTGGAGAGTTCAGTGAGAGTAATCTCGGAAAGAGCATATTTTCAGCTTGCTCGTGAATATTGCTAAAGTAATTGCCATACATGAATATCCCCCTCTTGGTTGCATGAGCATGCAAGTCCACATAAAGAGCAATACCACTTCGCTGGCTAACTTCTATTGAACCATTAGGGCTACATGAACCATTTCCAAGAGAAGGTGAAGATACATGCTGCTTTGTTAGTAAGTTGGATGAACCATCACTGCTCACATTCAGTGAAGTTTTGATAGCAGTAGCTTCACAAGGTGATGAGCATATTACTTTAGAATCTTTGGCTTTTATACTGCAAGTGCTTTTATTAAAGTCTGCACTGTCATGATCAGATTCCACAGTCATTTCACCCATGCTTCTTTGGTGGTAATGCATGATTAGACATCGAGCAGCATATATCGAAGGTTGAAGGTCAGGATCAGGGTTCAAATAGTATCGGTTTAAATTGGCCCCTCGGGTATCTGTACGATAGTGTCCTTTATAAACACCTGCATGATAATATTATATAGTAGGATAAATCCAGATACTCAAGGATGCTACTTTAACTACAATAGCTGCTTAGTGATTCTCTGAACTGTAGTGAAGCACTGACCATCAGGATTCAGCATTGGAACAAGTTTGAAAACAAATTTCTTCCTCAACACAATGGCACGCTCATCATTTGATCGAAGAAGAAAATGGAGAAGACCATTGAAAACATGGCTGGAAGGAGTCTCCCCTGGATGCACTCTGCTACTCACAAAGATCACCTACCACAACAATAACAAAATACCCATGCTTTGAAGCACATCCATACTTATGTATTGTATAACTGGCAATTAGGGACACAGATTAATGAGGGAATATGATTAGACATTATAATCCCTGGATGTAGGGAAATGTTATACAGTAAAATTGTATGTACAGTACATACCTTCTTGTTTTTAAAGATATGGCAACGCTCTGTGGCTGTATCAGGGAAGAGATTAGGTAATCGCCATTCTCTCTCTTCTGTAACCCCTTCCCATGATGTCAATGTTATAAGATCAACCCGTCGTCCCTCTAAACTGTGGCATAATAGTTCTCTAAATATATACAAAAACAATAATTTCACGACAGTACACCCATAATAGTATAGAACATAAGATCTGACCTGTGATAATAGATTTTATTAGGATCTAGATCATCCGAGATAGGAAATTTTCTTCCTCCATACTGACCATCAAGTTTGGCCAAACGGCGTTGGCACTCGCTGTAGGAATAAGGATAGCAGAATGCAAAGTATGTAGTCAGCTTCCGAGAATCATGAATGGTGATCTGAAAAGAGATCTTCATACCCACACCTTCCACACTCTGTCGAAAATAAGAAAGATCAA
Source organism: Crambe crambe (assembly GCA_963924555.1). Classification (NCBI taxonomy): domain Eukaryota; kingdom Metazoa; phylum Porifera; class Demospongiae; order Poecilosclerida; family Crambeidae; genus Crambe; species Crambe crambe. Next base: position 2,803,131 of record OZ004592.1, read on the forward strand.
TCAAGTACATAGACTTTGAGTGGTACTACTATGAACAAGGGATATGAAATGACCTTCTGGTACCTACATATACATATATCACTACAGTGTTTCAGTGTTATATTTTCAGAAGATTACAGCAAATTCAGAACTCCAACTCATACCTCATAATCAATCCTACTTCTCAATCTTTCCCAACTTCCCCGTCCAGGAACAATTTTTATGATGGGAGTAAGTCCCTGTTGATAAAGCTTACTCTGCCTATTCAGATTAAGTATGTTGAACCTAAGAATCAAAGAAAATGCCTTAATTTAACTGAAGCCACTGTAATTTAGTAACCATTATTGTTGAAACAAATGATAGTTAGTCTTGAGGAGGATGATACTATAAAAAGCATCATTTATACCATGCTACCGGCCATTACTAAAGATAAAACTCACTTAAGTGTCTTTCCTGAGAAGTTTTGAGGGGTACATACACTAAAGTAAAACCATGTTCTATTTCCATTCTGAAATTCTGTTTCTGCACAATCAGGAGAAACCCAAAGATTAAATTCATGCATATCAGGGCCTTCAATAAGCCTGCATTCTTCAGCTCTTGCTAAGTTTCCTGTCAATATACAACACAAAACTATGCATAATCCTTGTGGGTGTGGCTGAAAATGGATCTGTACCTACCTGAATCAAAGTTAGAAGATATAGTGATATCCCCAAATACTACAGTGATTTTCCCAGGAATATCGAGAGTGCTAGTAATATATTCATTGTTGCTGGTAGTGGTTGCTTCCTGCAGCAGCTCAGCAAAAGCGTCACCATCCTCAATTCTAGTAGATTGCATGATTAGCTACCAGCATGCAGTAACGAGGATATTTGTAACATTTATTATTTCTTTATGTTGCGCAGCTCCGCTCCAGCTTATTTATTTACCATGGTTACTATAGCGCGTGCTAAATTATTAAAAAAATTAAATTTATTCATCACAAAAAAAATTATGATCTCGTCAGAATGTAAGCTAGGCTATAGCTAACATGGAAATTTTCCATGGTCATAGTTATAAAAGTCACTTAACCTCTTCGGGTGTACGATCTTGATCTATGGGTGTGTGATCTTGATCTATGGGTGTGTGATCTTGATCTTGATCTTGATGATGGATCGCATGCAACTCTATTTTTGGTGCTCCTGCTTCTACTCCTGGTCCTGCTCATTCTCGATCTCCCTCCCCTACGTTTCGTACGTCTTCTCCTGTTTGAGCGCCTTGTGTGTGTTCTCCTTGTGTGTGTTCTCCTTGTGTGTGTTCCACTTGACTCATCAGTATCTCCCTGGCACACTACTGGTATCATAGGAGCAGGAGGGGCAACTGGTATCATAGGAGCAACAGGTCGAGGAGGGGTGGGACGTGGAATTGGCCTTGGAAGCCACCTTGGAGGCCATGGAAGCCATGGAAGCCTTGGAGGCCACCATGGAGCCCATGGCTTAGGTGAAGGAGGTGGCTGTTGAGTGGGCCGCTGAGTGGTGATTGGTGGAGGAGGTCGACGTTGAGTGGTGGTAGGTGGGGGAGGTGGCCGTCGAGTGGTGGTTGGGGGTGGAGGTGGCCGTCGAGTGGTGGTTGGGGGTGGAGGTGGCCGTCGAGTGGTGGTTGGGGGTGGAGGTGGCCGTCGAGTGGTGGTTGGTGGGGGAGGCGGCCGTCGAGTGGTGGTTGGGGGTGGAGGTGGCCGTCGAGTGGTGGTTGGTGGGGGAGGTGGCCGTCGAGTGGTGGTTGGGGGTGGAGGTGGCTGTCGAGCGGTGGTTGGGGGAGGAGGAGGTAGTGCAGTGGTTGAGAGAGGTACCGGCTCTATGAATAATAATTATAACTATTGATAGCACATGGCTATCTAGTTATTCTGACTTGCTCCTGATCAGCTTAAATTATTTTTGGCTCTACAATAAAGCTTTTACTTACCATTATTGATGATCGTGATAACAGTTTGTGGAATCAGTAATCGTATATTGTCTGGAGCTGGGAAACCAGGAACTTCAAATGGTGTAAGTGTAATATTGAAAGTTTCATTAGACTCAGTGACGTTATCATCCTTTATGGGAATTGTATAGCATTCCTTTCTGAGTGCTGGTCGAAGATTAATCAACGTACTCAGAGGCTCAAAATCTTCATTTTCTATTGAAATCATAGAGGAGTTTAAAAGCAGGTCAAACACGAAATCAGATTAAATTACCTGTAGCATTGACACCAACTGTTTGAAGATTGAGGAGAGGCATCAGTGTGAAGTTTTCAGGTGCTTTAATCTCAACACAAACTGTTATATTTTTGTCTCCCTCGTTAACTGTGTATGAAGGATGCTCAAATCCAACATCTAGAACTGTATAATCAATTAAAGTAATGGCTATTCCTTCTAATAATCACACAGCCTTACAGTCATCATCTATTATGTTGATTGTGGTAAGAGAGGTTCCCAGTTCTAGTCCACGTTTGGTTTCATTGATGGCAAGGAAGAGTGTGAAACTTTCTTTTTCCTCAGGAATTGAGTCGTCAAGGATATCAAAGGGTACAGGTAGCTTGGGAACCCCAGGTTGGAAAATAAGGGGAATTACCTGCTCAATTGTAAAGTCTTGACCTGCACAATTGCAGTATTTATTATAGCTACACACATTATGACCTATATACTGACCTTTGGTGATTGATGGGGAATCAGGTGGCGCTTCAACTAGCAAACTCAGGACTTGCTCCGATGCAACACCTCCCTTGGTAACGAAAACTTCACTACTAACATTACTTTCCAGGAATGTGTACTGATCCAGTTCAAAGCCAAGTTTGATTGCTAATGGAGTTATTATCAGTGTTAATTCTTTAACATCACTATAGTAACTTACGATCGTCATCATCTATCTTCGCAAGAGTCACTCCACCTCTGACTAGCTCTACAGTTTTTTCTGGAATGAAAATATCATCACTCATGATTGTTACAAAGAATCCCTCTTCTGCTTCATTGATGTCATCATTGACAAGAGGAATGGAGAGTCTTTGGCTCTGGGGCTCAGAACTGGGAGTGAAGGTAACTTGGATGGATTCAGATCTAACAAAATCCCTTCTTCCCGATGGATCACTGGAATCTGTTACAACATAAAATATCATTCACTGATTATCAGTATTCCAACAATTAGGCTCACATTCTGCTTCATCAGGGATGTTAAGGCCTGAAAATTCACTTGTTAGAGTTCTTCCCATACTATAAAACTCCCCAATGGTGAATATTTTGATGGGAACGGTCAAATTAGCTGTAATTTCTTCAGATTTTGTCACAACAACTACTATTTCCCCATTCCCTTCAGAGGCCACATAGTCTAATTCACCAAAGCCAAGCTTTACAGCTGTAAAAAAATAATAGAAATTAATATACTCAGCTAACTAGCTTCATTTTCTTACCTTTAGTTACATGTAAAAGAAGAAGGGAGTACAGGATTTGAAGAAGAAAATTCATCTTTCATCTCTAGAATAAATATTCTAGATGTCGTTAAATATCCAACCTTGATTCTAAGTGATGGTATTGATTGTAGAAAGTTGCTGAAGTAGTTAGAAGCTTGTCTAAATTCTACCGAACTATAAGCTTTTATACTCTTCCCTAGTCTCTGTGCGCATGCTCAATAATTATTCGACCGTGCACGTGCACGCGTGCAAGTCGCAAACATTTTTAGTTATGACCGGTGGAGCCAAACTACCATGTATAAGCTTATTCCTTCAGATCATGAATTTTGAGTTGGAGCTATTGGAGCAAATTCATAATAATAATACGAAATGAAATTCTCATCGCGAAAAATTCAATGCTGTGTGCAAAACACAAGCCAAAAAACATAAGCACTTTCCAGCTGCATTTTATGCTAATTTCTGTCTGTGTACATTAATTGTGAAAAAGAGTTTCTCTATGAGACTGGCACAGCAAAGAAAAAGGAAAAATAATTTGTTGTTGTTTTTTGTTTGTTAGTTTGCTTTAGCTTTAATGAGGATCCAGGACCTAATCATAAACTATTATACTATTAGCTATATTTATTGTCTTGTGGGTACATAGTTTTCTGTGCATTAGAGAATAACATTATAAGGAAAGCTCATAGCACAAATCTAAATTCAGCAAGCCCTAAACATGGCCAACTGTGACTCTTTGAATGATGCAAAGCTTACAGTAAGGTAAATGGGAATGATGCCAGATATGGGTGACATTTCTTTTCAGAGGTACAAGTTCTTAGTTCTTATGACATGATCTGACTGATCATGATGTCTATGTCTACAGTGTACATACCAGGAAATAGAGCAGCCACAACCCACAACAGTTCATAGAAAATAACCACTAAAATACACTCAAAAGTTAATTATTGGCTAGGGCTCAAGAACCCTGGTAACAGTGCCTGTAGTGTGAATTAGCCAGAGGAGGAGGTCATGGTTCCCACTTGCAATGGATCCACCCTAGTTAACATCATTAGCTAGATACCATTTTCTTGAAAACTGCAGCCATAAGAACTTCAAGATGAGTTCGAGTATATAGCCACTTGAACTTGGCACAAAATATTGTTTCCATTGCTGTAGTGTTGGCTGGCATGCATCAACTACAAGTTCTTATAGTGGCCAACAAACAAAATATTTATCACAGTTGTGGTCAACTAACAACACAGTTTTAATTCGAGATGAACTCTTACATTACGCCCCTGCTTGTTATGTGGTTTAAATAATGGAAATTCTATTGTAGCTAGTTATCAACATGACACTTGTCCTCATCACACGACACTCCCCCCCCCTAACTAGGCCCTTTTCTTTTTTTGTGGGTGTGTGAATGAGATGTTTTTCTAGTGTTGTAGTGCAGCTGGCATCCACTATATATATGTGTATAATTATAAGAAGCTTAATAACTATTGCAGCCAACAAACAATAACTAAGAGACGTTCTAATTAGAACTGAACCCTACCCCTACTTGTTATGTGATTTTAAAATATTATTATAGTCTTCAATAAGACACTTCTCGTATCATGCAGTCCACTCAAAATTAATGATTGCAGAGTTTCAATGACAATAACTGATAAGGTACGATTTGAAGCATAATAATAATAATACGTGATTATAACAAACTAAATTGACAAATTATCAATAAAAGTCATGATTATTATTAGTCTAATATATTCAACCCTTTCTATGCCTGTGGGTGTGAGAATGAGATCTGGATCAGGTTGACTTGATCTTGAAGCATCATCAGCATCACCATCACATGCTAGATCATCTCTATATCTGCTTCCACTTTTACCCTTACGACCCTTACGAGGCCTTTTCTTGTGTTTGTGTGTCCTCCTTGTAGATCTAGTGTCATCACTTTCCTGACAATCACGAAAAAAAACATTGAATTCCGTTTCCTATGAAGCCAGGTTTGCACTGGCACAAAAATCCACCATTAGTGTTCATGCAGACTGCATTTGTGTGACAATTATGGAGATTTTGCTGCCATTCATCAATGTCTGAAGGGTAGTACAATCAGCTCATTGGCAATAAGTAGTCTAAGCTCATGTAGAAAAAATAGTTACAAGTTTAAAATCAATAGTTATGTATGTATACAGCTGCATGCAAGTGTACTTGCAAGCATACCTCTGCAAAGTCTCTTTTCATCCCCTTCAAATCCACTTTTGCAAACACATTCATATTGCTGGCAGACACCTTGTGAATGACACTGGCTGGAGTAAAAACATTCTGGAGCTTCTACATTATTACAGGAATGAAAATACCAGTGAATATGATGATAACTATAGCTAATATTCAAACTCGGCTGACTTCTCTCAACTAACATAAAGAATAAGACTTACTAATACAGAAGCATCCATCTCCTGGTCTACACTTGCACTGGAAACTCCCATCAGTATTCACACAGTTTGCATTGGTATGACAGTCATGGAGACCTTGCTGACATTCATCAATATCTGAAAGGAAAGAAAGCTAGCTATTACTCTACATGTATAACAAGGTAACACTTATATGTATCTGTGCAGTGTCTCTTCCCATCTCCTAAGTAACCTGGTCTACACTTGCACTGGAAACTCCCATCAGTATTTACACAGTTTGCATTGGTATGACAGTCATGGAGACTTTGTTGACATTCATCAATTATAATACAAGATAGCTATTATGCAACTTATTGAGTAATTCTGAATGACAGGGTAATGGCAGGTAATCCCGAATGGCTGAATTAATCTTTCTGAAACTGAGCTCAAAGTTGGAGGATATGATCTGCTATGACAGTAGAACAACTATATTAAAGAGTTTTGAAATATTTGAACTTACAGAGTCACCTTAGCCAACAGCCTAGCTATGCATAATAGATCACTATCTCTCAACCTCACACACACTGCATGTATGCTACTCACATGTGCATAGAGAATCACAAAGGTGAGGTTAATGTACAGAACATTATTTATTTAACCCTCTGTGTACCAACTTACCTATACAAGGACGTCCATTTCCTATATACCCACTCCCACAGATACAGTCATAACTTCCATCATCAAGACTCACACATGTTGCTCTAGCATCACAATCATGCAAGCCATCTGAACACGGATCTGTTAGGAGTGTGATTCAGTATCATAATTATCCATATAGCTAGCTACACTGGGACCTCTGTCCACAATTGTAATGGTTGTTTCAGGCACCACTAATCGAACATTAGGAAGAAGTGGACTTCCATTGTACATCGTGATTCTAACTTTAAGCATCTCGTTGGACTCAATGGTGTCATCATCTATTACTGGAACTGGAAAACATTCCTTCCGCTGAAATGATGATAGCACAATAACTTTAGTAACTGGCTTGAAATCCTCTTTTTCTGCATGTGGAGTATAAAAGCCTTATCTTATTGGCTATACAAGTGCGTCCTACAGCTAGCTACATGCAGTAACAATAGGATACATACATGGATCTTGGTCATACCTGTAGCAGTGCCAGTTACTGTTTGCACATTCAATATCAGTGCCAACTCAATCACATTAGTGCCTTTAATCTCCACACAGACTGTCTCATTCCCATTTCCTTCATTGATGGTGTGCGAAGGATGTACAAATCCAACAGAAACGACTGAAAAATGATGTGAATAATGAAGCCATTTAATTTTCTGTGGGTACTACATTTAGCGATTTAGTGGGTACTTATATCTGTGGGTTAGTAAGAAACAGCCATCAATGATAACTAAGTTCTACACAGATTTATAGCTATGTTGACCTAGCTTGGTAGCTATGCTTTTTATTATTGAGTGGACCATGGCTTATAGACCAGTAGCTATATGAATGTCTCATACACTGCTGACGACTTACCATCATTGTCAACAATACTGACTGTGGTTATAGAAAATTTGGGTTTGACTCCAAGTCCTAGTTTGGTTTCAAGCTTTGAAATGAATAGAGAAAAGCTCTCTTCCTCCTCAGGAATCAGATCATCAAATATGAAATGGTACAGGTAATCTGGGTTGGTGTGGTTGGAAACTCAAGGAAATGGGATCCATAATCTCAAAGTCCCTGCCTGTAATAGTAGATTAAGAGTTTTAAAAAATCTTAAGCTCCATAATAAGTTGTACCTTTTCTTGCGTTATTACTTCTAGTAGTAACTAAGATATTCAGAACTTGTTCAGATGTAACACCTCCTTTGGATACAAACACTTCATCAATTAAAGAATCATTTTCTTGATAAATGTATTTCTTCCTTTCAAAACCGAGTGTGATAGCTATGATAAAAAGTATAATAATAATTCATTATGCATGCATGTGAAGCTACTTACGATCGTCATCTCTAATTCTCACAAGAGTCACACCTCCCCTGATGAGGTCCTCTGGACCCACTGAAGTACTCGCAGTCATAATCATTACAAAGAATCCCTCTTCTGCCTCATTGATGTTATCATTAATAATTGGAATAGAGATCTCTCTATCCTGGCGTCCAATACTAGGAGTGAACTTGACTTGGATGGGTCCAGACTTAGTAAAGTCTCGTTTTTCTGATGGGTGACTTGAATCTGGAAGAAAAAATTGTACCAACATAATCCTTCTTACTAGTAGACCTATAACTCAGAAGTTGCTTCAGTCAGAAGCAAATCTCACATTCTGCTGGATCTGGAAGCACAATGCCATCAAATTCATCTGGAAGATGTTTGACTGTCCTGTTGAATTCATCAAAGCTCAAGGCCATAATCAAAATAGTAAGATTCTCTGTAGTTTGCTCCCTTTTTGTTACGCGAATTCTCACTTGTCCATCGTCTTCAGAGCACACATAGTCCACCTCTCCAAAGCTAACTCGAAAGGCTTTAGCAAAACAAAAAAGTAATAAAAATTATCACGTTAATGATTACTAATGTAGTCACCTTTACAGCTTTGAAGAATAATCAAAATTAAAAAGACAACTATCTTCATTCTTAAGGTTGTTGGTTCTCTGAGTCTATAGTGCTCCAAAAATACCTCCTTATATAATATCCCAGGACAGGATCATGCAGCATCACTAAGTGCATGCTCATTATCAGATCACTATCATAATACCTTAGTGAACCAAAGAAAGGTGGTTGGTTCTAACCACCTGATTGCTGTCAGTCACTTCCTTATTTTACATGAGACCAGCCAAAACTGGCTTCTGGAAGAAAAAAATAGCTAGAAGCAAAAAATCAGGACTTCTTTTTTGGAACTTGAATCGGAGCAAAATATTACTTCCAGAGGTAGCTATCTGCTAATGCCAGGATTTCCTTGCTTCGTTGTAAATGTCATCTGGCTCTCAGCAAACATGTCCAAGAAATCGTAGGTGTAATATATCCTGTGCAATATAATTATTATAACAAATGTATGCTGTACACGCATACATGTATTGCCGAAATGGAGAGCTAGAAGAACTATAGCTTAGCTACTGTATATTCCAGCAAACTATAAGTTGTGCATGCACCAAGGCCCCAGCTATGAAAGAATGGCTGGATATGTACTAATGTAGAGGTTTTTACCCCCCAAAATAGTGATGGAACACAAAGGTAATAAAGAAGCTTCTTGAAAACTTTTTGTCCACAGACAATACTAGCTATAATTATGACTCCTTATAGCTAACAAAAGGGTAATTATTGGGCCACAAAATGGTCTGTCACAATTTAGGACATAATTCTTGTAAGCAAGTAAGACTGATTAGCTTCTAGCTTTGTGTACCGACTACACCTATTAAAGATTAAAACCGCATGTGGACATGGTTTCCATTCTCTTGGCATTGAAGAAGAAAACACAAAGTTTCTAGCTAGAATGTACATTCCATTGTACTAACTATCACATCAATAACAATAACAGTTGCCATACCATACATGGCCTATTCTCACTAATACAATAACAATTAAAACACTTATCCCTGTTAAGTGGCTATATAGAATATGCCAAAAATGTTCAAGACTTCAGTCAGAGGGTTACGTACAACTTTATGATGTCACATAATTATACCCAATCAAGTATGATAGCAAACTTAGAACTGTTGTCTTCTTCACGGCTACTATATTATAGCTAATAGCTAATGGCCATATATAATATTCAGCTAACTATAATAATAATTCCAAATTTAGAATTGCATCCTTGTCTATATAATTACAATGGAAATACATGCAACATTCTAGCTTGCCTGTCACACCAAAATGAATGCATCTAATCTATAGCAAATTCCAAGCAAACTGATCATGCTTTTATGGCTAGTAACTGTTTGCCATTCAAAATACGTAGTATGCAAGTATGGCACACTTGGTGCATGCACTTAAAATTTCCTTGATACTTTTCACTGCATGAGGACAATACTTTCAAAGCAAACAAAAAGTGTAACTAGCTAGCTTAAGATGCTGATTCCACCATGTCATGCCACCACCATTATTATGGTGGCATACACACTTCCACACACTATTTCCTATTCTATGTACAATTCTGTGTAGCTTTTACTAGCTATTACTACCTGGGTGACCCACCAACAGCAACAGCAACCTGGTATCATCTGGTATCATCTTACGAACAATTATAACCTAAATGGACATCAAATGAGATTAGTGCACCCTGGGGAAGAGCTGATGTTCACATAGCCCTAGGGGCCTGGGGACACAATGAGCGGGAAGCTTGCATTTTGAGTTATAAATAGCTAGTCATGGTGGTCATAGTGATTTCTCTGGCAGTAAAGTACAGCTAACTCAACTCGGGTAATGCATTTGTACAGTATAATAATTGCAATCTCTTACAGTAAGCAGAAGGTCAAAGTTTGAAATGAGGAAAGGGTCGGCAAGGTCGCTCGCAAGATCTAATTCAGAGTTAGTTCGAGTGCAGCCATATAAAATGGTGGGGTTTGGGTACCTTAGTCCTGCTCATCTACAGGGTTTCAACACATACAAGGTACAATACATCATAGTGTTCCATCTGCAGTAGAGATTGGAGCAACCTAGTCAGATTAGCTGATTTGGGTGTGGTCATTGCTGTATCCATTGCAGTATAATGCTAAAGAGACATCTCCTCTTGCTGTGTATGTAATATTGCCTCTATGGAACAGAATAGTAAAGGTTGGTTGATAATACCTTTAGCTCATAATAACTGTTTTGGTTGTTCTCCTATTACCACTAATTTTCTAACATTCAACACTCTTAGCTAGATGAGTTCAAATGAAACCTCCCTTTTAAGTACATATAATTCGTTGCAAGCTGTAGCCCCCAGACGTGGGTAATTCTTACCACGAACATACTAGTTAGAGATTGGAGATGTATGTGCACACATCGTAGAAAATGACTTTGCCACCGTTCCATAAATTGCTCAGTTATTGCCATTTCTCCATATGTAGCTGCTACCAATGTGGCTTGCTCCAAACCTCATGACATTGACAGGTTGGCTCTTGCTCATGCTCAACTTCTGGCTGCTTGCCTACTATGACTGGGACTACAACACCACCTCAAATGAGAGAGGTTTGAAGCGACCACCCATCCCATCCTCTGTCTGGATCTTCTGCGGGCTCTCCCATGTGCTGGCTTATGCCTTGGATGGTATGGATGGAAAACAGGCCAGAAGAACCTCAAGTAGCACACCATTAGGTATGTGAGTGCTTCTTCTTTTGAAATGAATGCTCAAAAGGTTTGAGGAGCTACTGAACGCGTCATTTGGCCAGTCAACCATAACATGGATGTTATTTTGTGCTCTGGCTTTAATTATGACTGCTGGTTTTAGTGCCACACTCTCAGTAGTAGCAGGTCCATGGATACATGCATACAGCTAAGTCCATTATCAAACTAGCCACTTGAAGGCCTCAGGTGGCTCAATTGCAAGGAATCCCCCCATGATCTGTCAAGTGAATAGGTACATCATCTTGTTTCCTTTTCCTAGGAGAACTGTTTGATCATGGTTGTGATAGTTGGGCTGCCATTTTCATCCCTCTGGGTCTGATGTCAGCCTTCGGTCGTGGTAGTGAGTGGGGAGGGAACATCCACCATGGTCTCCTCCCTTGTCTCTCCACTCTGGCTGGATTCTACTTGAGTCACTGGGAAAAATACATCACAGGTTGTCTTGATATTCCATGGATTTATGATGTCGTACACCTGGTAAGTTGAAGTGCAAGTATCCATGCACATTTAGCCTCATACCAAGGTGCACACCCACAAGACCCTGAGCAATAAATCTAAATATAAGGTCCATGTTGTTAGCTATGGGTACTGATTCATGGTGGCTGGATGCCAGGGATCACGGGTGATAGTAACCTCAAGGCGCAGGCACCTAGCTAGGCTAGGGTGGTAGCTTTAACCACCTTTTACTCACTGGTGTGCACATGCACACGTGTGGAAGGGTTGCAGGTGGTATGATAAAGAGCGTGATATAAGTGTGGGTGCTATAATGAAGAGGGTGAAGTGGGTGCTATAATAATGTCAAGCAATGGGTATCTACTGTTTCATATATGGATGCAATGAGCATGGGGATATGGTGTAAGGGTGTTGACCCTTTACCTATTTATTGCAAAATGGTATCCCTTACCTACTGTCAGTGAATAGAATTCTTCAATAGAAGATCTTTAATTGCCATCTGTGGTGTATCAGGGTAGTGGAGCTGGGTACTTGGTCACGGGATTATTTGGCGTTCAAGTCTGGCACTTTCATGTCTTTCCTGATTGGAACGTTGCCATGGTGATCAAATGGTTGCTGATCTTGGGATTTCTTGGAAGCATTCCCACCAGTTTATGGAATATCTACCGCCACTATCAGACACAAAGGTACGAGTGCATTCTTTCATGATAACAGAGCTTGGCCACTATCATGATAATTATACCTCGTTTCCAAAAAAGAATAGCAAAAAAAAAGCTTGGATACTGAGAAAGTCAGACAGTCTTGTATGGCAAATATTTGACATGTAGTTGTTTTTTTTGTTATTTTTTTTTTATTTTGTTGTTTTGTTTTTGTTAAAGAGATTGCATATTCTCCCCCTTGACTGGCTTGACTAGTAGCTAGCATCCAACCTCCTCTGTTTATGTATAGATTGTAGTGACACTCTATCTCTTTGGTGGTGGCACAAGGCTAGATAATGACTTCTTACTCTCCAGTATTTTTAGTATCTGTAGAAGTCAACGGTTAAAATGAGATTTTGATGGTAGAACAAGATATTGTGTGTGACTAAAATCTATCGATCCCTTGATTATTTGTGCTTTTAATTATTTTTGACACATTTAAAAGAGCTAATCACCCACTCTATGAGCTTGTTTTTGAAATTGTTTAAGAGTTATAGCAGTCATAATGAAGAGAACGCAGTTAACAATTTTCATGTTAATTTGTTTAATTTCCATATTACTTTATACTATTAATTAACATTTTCTAAATAATTTCATACATTAACAAAGCACTTTTCTGATTAATTAAAACCCTTACGTATTTTGTCAGTCGACATCACCACATAAAGTGATCATTACAATTGTTGACCATTTTAGTCCTTCATCTGATGAGCAGGTATCAGCCAGTGAACGCAAGCTTGGTTTCTTTGAAGCCATATCACCATGGTGTCCCTTTGTGATGTTCTCAGTGCTGTATATCATGTGGGTTGAGTTTTCTCCTTCTGATATCTTAGAGAAGGAGCCTCGAATCCTCATCTTCTCCATGGGAGTGCTCTTTTCCAACATTGCTGTGAGTCAAGGGGAAGTTAGGGGACTAGGTGAACATTGCTATGATTTGGTTTCAGGATGAACATTGCTGTGAATCAAGGGGTTAGGGGATTAATTTTCAGGGGTATGTATCTCATAGGGACTTCCTCAGGTACTTTGATAATAAATTTCATATGCTGGAGATTTCAAGGCTTAATCTTTGTGACTCGAATTATAAAAAGTGGGTGTGATCATGCACATATTCACTTGATTAAACACTCCTAATCGTGTTCTCTGGCTTTTCAAAATTTTCAGCTCTAATCTCTGCCTTGTAATTATATATACTATCATCACATTCAGAATCTATCACTAGCTAACTAAGCTTTAAAAGCGTCACACTTTATGCCATTGCAGACACCTCCCATTTTGGGGGTTCACATTGAGTGGTTCCACTTATCTTGTACAGTGGATCATACTATTATTCTGTAATGCTGGATAGTACTGGTCTGTGGTTGGAGTAGAACAAGCTCAGCTGTCTAGTACTTTTATCTATGTGGTTCTTCAGTAATAACTTCGGAAGTTTAGATAATTCTTTCTAAGTTGTGAAAAAAAAATTATTTTTTTTTATTTTTTTTATTTTTTTTTGCGATGGTGCTGAAATAGAACTTCAAACTTCAGTTTACCTACGCACAATTAGTAATCATAACAAACTTGTATAAACTTACACAAATTGAATTGTTTTAGCCTAGCCGCAAAATACTCACAGTGAAGCTAAATGCTCACACTGGACCACATGTTCGAGAAATGCATGTGTAAAACTGAAGTGAGTAGTTGGTCTAATGAAAATTAATCAGCTATTATTATCAAAGACTAGGAGTAGGTGGTAGCTATAGTTAATGTTTGTTATGTCCACTATAATTATAGGGTATTATTATTATACACGTTGCAGGATATGTTATTATTATCAGGGTTTCATGGTTCAGGGAAAGGGTCCCAACATGATGCATTATGACAGCTTATAACATGAAAACCCTATAGGTACCCAGCCAGACACCCCATGCATGATCTCATGCCCAACACCTGGCAAAAGTTGTGTTTTTATACTTCATTGTCTGTGGCTGGGAACAGAGTACCAGCACTATCTTAAGGGACTTAGTGGTGGCTTCAAGAATGTGCATGGAATGCTGGAAAGCCGAGGTAGTGACTGACCATGGAATATAGCTTCCGCAATGCCACACTATCGGAAAATTGATTCTCCTGTTATTAATATTTTATTTACTCAAGAATAAGGTTCAAGTGAGGATCCATGTTATTAACTTTCCCCCCTTTTATATAGTGTCGTCTGATCGTTTGCCAAATGACTGGACAGCCTGCAGATATCTTCAATGCTCTCTTGGTTCCACTAGTTGCAGCTATAGTAACTTCTTTCATCATTCCACGCTACGAGATGTCCATTCTATACATACACTTTGCCATTGTGCTTGTTGCCCACTTGCACTATGCTATTTCCATAGTGACAGAACTCTGTGAACACTTCCATATTTATGCCTTTTCATTAACTAAGAGAGAACCAACCTCATAGCTACAGCTATAGTTCTAGCTGGACTCCAGACTGCATGGTATTACTTTCTGATTTGTTTTTGATTCCCTTTTATAAAGATAATTCTATAGCGAAAAAGATCTCACCATCATGTATGCAGTTCACTGCCATGTACAATTACAATTAATGCATGGAAAGAATGATTCTGATCATGAAAATATTATAAGTGATAGCATTATATATTCACACCTGTGTTAGTAAAGAATAAAGCTCTTGAATTATGAAGAAATGAGTGTTGATATGCTGGATTCAAGTTCAGTGTATGGATTTTGGACAAATAATTCTGAAAAGTCTGGAGAGATATCTGAAAAATCGAATACAGGCTTATCATTCTGAGCGACAGAAGTAGAACTGGTAGTGTAGTTTACTCCAGTGTTAAATATTCCAAAGTCACCATTTATCATAGTATCAGGGGTTGAAACACTGCAGTTGAATACTGGCTCAGCTGAATTGAAGCTCATGGTTTGAGGAAGGGTAATACTGTTCACTAGTGGATTGAGAATGTCGTCAAAGCAATCTAGGCTAGGCAGGAGTCCTTCCATGTTGGGTGAATCCAGTGGAGAAAGCTCCAAGTTTAATTCTAAGTCATCCAAAGAGTCCGGAGGAGAAAGGGGAAGATGAGGAGTGATTGGAGTGCAGTCAAAGAAGTTATTACTCTGGACACTAACAGAATTGTTTTGAAGTGCAATTTCCATGGGTTTCCTTCGCTTGGCAGCTGATTCGATGGATCTGCTGGTTCCAGCAGCAGTGGTAGTAGTAGTAATAGTAGTCATATCACGTGTTCGCTTCTCTCCAGTTTGCATATGATGGACTGTTGATCCTCTTGCACCAGAAGAAGATACTGCATTGGAAGAAGCAGAGTTTGTTTTACTTCGGGGAACTGTAGTAACCTTATTATTTCGAAGATTTGCCAAACCGTTTCCAACCTGGATGGACATTTCAGCTGTTCTTTTTTCACTTGCATCATCTTGTGTAATTACATTGTTAGTTTCTTCTTCAATTCCATCCATTGTGCACTGGACCCCTACAGTACATTTTTCTGGAATGACCCTACCACAGGTACAAATGGTCTGCGATCCCGAGGTTACTGAGCCGTCTACAGACGTGTCATCTGAATCCAAACTGCCTGGAGTGCTTGCCTTTCCTTTCTTGGCTGCTTTCTTGCGCGGTCGATACTTATAGTCCGGATACTGCTGCATGTGTTGAACCCGAAGTCGCTCTGACTCGTCAACGTATGGCTGCTTCTCAGTCTCGCTAAGTAAACGCCACAGCTTTCCCAGTCTCCTGCTAATCTCTGCATTGTGCATATCTGGATATTCCAGGTTCATCTTTCTGCGTTCCAGCTGAGCCCAAACCATAAAGGCATTCATAGGTCTTTTGATGTGCTCCTTCCTTGATCTCGATTCTGCAGCCGCGGCAGCTGCAGCAAGGATAGATTCGTGCAGATTGGAAGTTGTCGAGCTTATGGACGTGGGAGTGCTTGGTGGGGAGCCGGTCAGAGCAGGAAGAGACAGTTCCGACAATAATTCTTCTTCTCCTAGAGGAGAATTCGGAGAAGGAGATCTGTCCGTACTTGACGTGCCTTGCACAGTCATCATGTTTATGAGTGCGTGCAAATGCTGAACACAAGCCTCTATCTCATAGATCAGCTAGTGAATGTGCAAAAGCATCGACGGTGTTGTCTAGCTGTCGCGGACTCATTTATATAGAAATGATGCGCAGACGTCATTTTATCATGCGCGCGAAAATCGGATCTCTTAATGCGTCTGGCTGTGGTTACACCCATAGGCAAATACCAGAAGTGTTTTCACACCCACTAGATATAAGTATTGGCCTGAAATGTCTTCATTTGGGTCAAAATAACACCTACGCAGTTGCATAGAGGAGAAGAGTGACAACCAAGGTGGCCAGACTCAATATATATTACCAACAATAGAGAATCCAGTCAATATAGGAAGGTAATGCCAGTACGCAACTTTTCCCTTGACCAAAAGTAGGTGTATGTAACCTCAAACTATCAATATTATCAATGACCATGCATTTGGTAATATGTATATTCCTGCATGAGAGATAATTATAATACTTAATTATCTGGTGCCTCTGGGGGGCTGGGGCAATGAAAAATAACCACAGTGAGTATATAAAATTCCAACAAGAAGCATGAACAGAGGAAATTTATACATCAATGAAACAGAACTTAACAGCTTTCGATAAACATGTAGTATAATAGGGAGAGATACAATACAGCATTAATATTAGGGCCCCCTAAGCCCACCCATAATTTTTATCAGTGGTGTGGAGTTTGCACACAATAATCACGAGAGAGCACATGGTCTATAATATAAACAACCCTAAAAGGTCGACATGAATGTCTGGTTATTAATGCATTATGGAACGAGCAAGTTCAATGAATGTTCCATAATCCATTAGCTTTACTCAGCTGAGTGGCACATAGACCATATTCTTGTGAATAAACTCATTTGGAAGACATAAGGAGCAACAATGATGTCACTGAAGTGCTGAACTTTATGCACTTCGTCATAACCAAATTCCCTCTCTGTAGGTAAGCTCAAAAATGCACCGACTTAGCTACTGACCTTGTTGAACTTGATGATGACCAATAACAAAGTTACCCCATTTACAGGTATACATCAATAAATCCATAGAATGCAATGCATTGCAATTCATCACCAAGGGAACAGATTGCTTAGGGCTGCACTGTATTCCCAACTTTGTGCATGCCTGTCCAAGGAATGAATTTAGTCTTTCAGTAAGAGAATCTGAACATAGAGTAGCTATAATCAAATTATGTCAAGGTTGCATTTGATTACTAAATAATCATAGTGTCATCCACCCACATAATTATGCTGTCATCAAAATTATGACTTGGATTAATGTAAACAAAGTGATATAAGGAATGCATCTACACAATGTAGAGTTTCAATTTATTAATAGTTCAGTTCAAGTTTGGGGGAACCCATCAATGCTAACATTATTACTTTTTAATAAAATTGAGCAATCAGATTGCAATCACAAATGTTACTATGATAAGTTCAAATAACAGGATCTACACTTTCAAAAATCCTATAGCTGTAGCTGTACTCAGGGTCGCTGTACAACTTTGGCATAAGCCCTTCCTAGACCCATGCAGTTGGCATCGAAATAACTTCTTCAAGGTAGCTATAAATTTCCCAATAACATTTTTAAAAGATTCGTCTAACATTAAATCACCAAACTTTCATCAGGATGTAGTTCTACAAACTGAAACTCTACTATGCAAGCACACATCCCCACAAGCAGAACTGTCTGCCTTGCAACTTGGAAAAGCTGCCTTTAACACAATCAGCTAGTCCAAAAGTTCTAGCATTTTAATGTCTATAGATCACATTCCTTCACAAAAATTCTATAATGCTATTGTCACAAAACAACTCTACTTGAATAAGGGTCATTATAAGCTTCTCACATGCAATTATGTCAAGGAGTTGTCATCCTAAAGTAATTATTTTGTAGTGTATAAAGTACTCTTATAAGGCATACACACTCTGGTGTACATTTATAGAAGAAGAAATCTATTTAGGTTTGTTGCACATAATTTAAGTTTATGTGTAGACTATAAATCCGCTGATCAGCTACAACATCACTTAGCAATGTAGGCATGCTAATATCACCACCCAGTGATTGAGCAGTAAGATGTGTAGCTTAAACAAAATCCAACATCATAATATTTCATCAACAGACAAGCTAACTAACTATAAGTTGTATACCAGCCCCATAGCTACCAGGCCTACTTTTTTCCCTCCTGCTGGCGAGAAAAAAGCAGGCCTAGGTTATGAGGCTAGGTTACATACATTATATATCAGTTTGCTTGGTGAAATATGTTTCAGTACATTATTATTAATAGCTTCATACAATTTTGGATGATACCAAGTTCAGTAAAAAATAAAATCACAAGTTGTGATGCCCTACAAACCAATAATGATTTTACATTAATGTCTCAAAAACCATGAAAGAAAGAAAAGGGGTTTTTGCGCAAAATTTTCTCCAACATGATCTCTCAAGTGTACCACAAGGAACAGATCTAGACAGTTTTAGCCCATTCATTTAGCACCACCTCCACAATGGCATCTGTTGATACAATGTTTCCAATCCTCATCTTTGAAGCTAGTCAAACATGTGGGCACACATACAAGTTGAAAAAATAATTGAGACTATATGAGAGAACTGCTGTGGGTATGGCCCATAAGTGGTGGGTGGAAAAAATTAAGTGGTTAAAAAGCAGAGATGTACACAACTCATTAGAGACGGTGTGATCACTTTGAAGTGAATTAGTGGAATATAAGCATAATGAGAAAGTTATGATTCTCGCTGATGCATGGCAGAGCCAAAGTGACTAACCGTCAAGTGATTGTTTAGATTGTGCATTATGTAAAAGACCAATATCCATGCACTTTAAATATCATATCTGCAGTAATTTCACTATAATAGGTGATTGCATTTCACATAGTAAGGATGATATATTGTACAAGTAGATCAATAATAGTCACTAGAACAAGAGGACACTTGTTCAAACGGTTCATGTATGGAGCAGCATTCACATTAATCTCACAGCCAATCGAATGACTTGTCCTAAACTGTAAAGAGAAAGTCAAATCAGTAATAACTAATAATACATGACTACAGTGGAACCCAATGCAAAATATCTTTTGTACCCACTGATATCTTCCCAATTTTGATTTTTTTTAAAATATGTATTGTAACTCACTCCAATATCAAAAGTTCCACTGTACTCAATGACATCGTATCAGGATTACAGTATAACACACATACCTAAGGGTGGCAACAAGTCCAGCTGGCATAAACTTTCCAGAATTTACAAAGCGATAGCCCATTGTAGCCATCAACACTGCACTTACCACTGCATTAATGAAAAGCAGTAATCAATGTCATCTGAAAGATCTTGTTGATAGAGTGAAACTATAAGAGCTCTCCAGAGATATCCTACTTGTTCATGTGTGCTAACATGCTAGGTTTTATTCTGATAATTAATGGCTCAACTTTGTACTAAAGCAGTAATAAACACATGGCATAGGGGTCTGACGGGTAGAAAGCTACATTTACCACCAACAGAATATCAGCTTACAAATACCTACGACACCATGCTTCTTCTGTCAGATTTATAGTTTTTTGGTAACAAGTGTACATGTTTTATGCACTATAGAAAATTCCAAAACTATGGATATTAATAAGTACATCAGGGACCTGTATAACTAACTCTGATCACTCAATACTGTATACACTGACAACTACAAAATATATCATGTAAGCAGGAGCTTCTTACTTGCCAGTGAGCTTCCTAGAATTTTGGTCATGGTAGTCTACAATTCTGTTTTACTTAGTGATTCAGCAGATTAATACCCTTCCTATGTTTAATTAGTCATGAATTTGTATTGCTCTGATGAGTAAACTTAGCCCTGAATCTCTACAGCTATTGCTCATATCCATAACACATTAAAGCACGTCTCTTTAACCAATACATCCATTACACCTAGTCAATGGGGATCTTTGTACTCAATGGCATAAACAGACCCACAGGAGTGCGAGGGTGTGTTTTTCCCTAAGTGAAAATCTTTAAAAATGATTTTTCAAAGAGGGGGAAAACCCCAACAAAACACATAACAAAAAATAATTTACATGGACTACACAAACATAATACAGGCAGTGAGCCACATATCAGTTAGTCATTCTACTGATAATAATTAGAGCCTTTATATTCAGAGCATAGGAGCTGGTTGCATGCTGTCATACAAACTTTCAAGCACTTAAGACCTGTACCTGACTTAATGTGTATCCTGTGCACACACAGTAACCCCCCCCCAAAAAAAAAAAAAATTAATAATAATAATAATAATAATAATAATAATAATGATAATAATAATAAATAAATAAATAAATGATTCCACATGAGACATTGACAGGTGTGAGCTGGAGCCCTTGCAGAGTTCCACTGTAAGAAAACACGATGATTAACAAATGGAGAGGTAATAATATGTTACCCACTGAACAATCTTCAATTAATCAACAAGTTACAATAGTGGTAATAGACAGTTATTTATCTCATTATGCTCACAATGTACCATTTATAACTTAATATACACTTTTGCTCATTTATAAAGTAATATACACTTTTGCTCATTTATAAAATAATACACACTTTTGCTCATTTAAGAGAGTTATCCAATCTTCAAATAATTGTTATACACAGTAAGCTTGGGGTTAATCATCACAATTAATTATGATTGTTCTTGTAACACAGTAAGCTTGGGGTTAATTAGATCTATACTCTCAAAAGGATAATGGGTGACACAATGATGGCCTTAAAAGAAGTACGTAAATGAAGTATCCCACAATAAGTTCACCTGCACAAATTATGATGATACCCTACTCATCCTTTTAATTTCAAGTAAACATACCAAGCTGGATAGTCATACAAATGGGAATGAACCATTCTATTTTTGTAAGAATGTAACCACATGATCAGGGAAGTTATAGCATAAAGCATACTTCAGCAAAACATTTACAAGGAATGCTCTACTAACAGAATCTTGATTAAGCCAAGCCCTATATTGCGGATGACTCTTCTACCACTTCAGTTGCATCACTCCCTTCTTTATTGTTCACTTAGACATTTTCCAATATGTTTAGGGTGGTGTGATAATCCTAACCACATGGCAAGGTATGAGACAAGATGAAATAATAGAATGGATACAGTGATGTATCATTTTGCCAGTACTGAAAATGGGCCCTGTACTGAATTAGTCTCGTTCCCCAACCAATTTTTTCTCCCATGCAATAATTTTGGGGCACATGGAGAAAAAAAATTTGGTGACTTGCTGTATCTCCTATGCATATGAATTTGTGTGGAATGTACAAAATTAATTGATTGCAGGCACACACATGGCTGAAGTTCAAAGCATATAGATAAATGCTTGAAGGTTGTGGAGGTCTTAATCAAGTCATAGACTATGCAGAACACACTGTCACAGAGTACTGACCTAATAAGAATGTGAAATCTTTAGGGTTGGCACTGGTTCGGGAAGCACCATATCCCAGCAGTGCTCCAAACACAATTCCACTTCCCAGTGACATTACACTGCCTGAATAAAAATAAACATTGTATTCCAAATAATGCGCATCTTTCTAAAATTGCATACCAGCCTTGAAGTAGCCTACGAGGCCACCAGCAAGCACTATTGCAGCAAATCCATAAGAGATTACATCCGTAGACCCCATTATCAATAACGTCTCTAAGCTTGAAGGTTGTCTGCTTGTTAAACCATAGCGAGCAGGCTCGCGCGCGCAGTCCGCGGTACACGGTTAGGGAATACCCCTACTTAGCTGCCACAAACAAAGGCGCTAGAGATTGTATTGTTTAGCATTGAGCGTGGGACAACCATTCTAAGAGCTGTTCCTCTGTCTTCAGCAGGATTGCAATTGCATCCAACTGGCAGTGGATGTTGTCTATCATGATATATGAAGCTATGAATATGAGGCAAGTGCCTGGAATTGTTCATCTTGTAGCTGGAAGCAACAATGAACAGAAGGGTGTTCTCAGCTACTCGAGAATTAGATAGGAGATATCATATCATCCTGGGACTATGGATCCTGGGGTAAGATGATCAATATTATACCCCTGGGTGTCTTCCCACTCAAGTGACCACAACAAAAATCCTACCTGTTATAAAAATTGTCCTTTGTGGTCAAAGAGTGAAGGGGAAAATCCCTTTTATTCCACACCTTCTATTACATAAAATAGTAATCTAGGGATATAATAGCCCTAGCTAGTATAGTCCCAAAAATAATTAACCTTAGTAAGGCCATCCCAATATGATTAGTTAAGAATTGAATCATGAAATTTTGGGTAGTTAAGGGCTGAAAAACAACTATGGCCTAATCTAAGGATTTATACTACATATAATTTTTTTTAGTCCTAGTTCAAAAAATTAATTTTTAATTTTGTTGTTATTTTTGCTATCCAGAGGACTTTAATTTGTGTCAAAATCATGGTAAATTCCAGTGGCATTAATTTGGCTAGCAAAGAGACTCAAGTGGAGGAGATGGTGGAAAGAAGCCTTCTGAGAAGAAGCAACTGTAACAAGGAAGAGGTCATGGAAGAGGTCATCGAAGAAGCGTCTTCAGAAACAAAGTATGATAAAATACAATGCCCCCAGCATAAAATTGCATAGCTTATGCCAAGGGTTCACTTTGTCCAATTCTGCACATGCTCAGTATTAAAATTAGCTATGTGGTATGTTTTAACCATCTGCAGAGTAACCAGCCCTGCCCCCAATTTCACTGACATGTGACTTCAGCATGCATGGGCTGATAATGAATGGCCTACTGATTCTAATTATTGCATGATGTGCTTCCCAGTTTGACTGCACGTCCAATCTAACTGGCCAATATTTTGTCCTGAATAATTAGGACATTTGGCCAGAAAATGTCCTGTGATAGCTCTGTTTGCACCTCTGACACATTTTCCAAATACTTAGCCAGCTGTATTAATGATGGAAACTCTTGTGTCAGGATCAACATAAGAACTCCATACCTCACATTAATGCTAGCTTCAAAGCATTTTTGTGTCTTTTACTCCATAATAATGAAGTAGTTAGTCCTTGTGTAGCCATTAATAATGCCTTAAAAAGTAGTCATCCATGTGGTGCACAAAGGTGGCAGAAAAAACAAACATTCACAACTTTTACCAACTTTGCAAAGCATGACACAGAATTTTCATTAGCGTCTCCATTCACATACTTGAGCACATATTATGCAATGAGATAGATCAATGTGATCAATCGTAAGCCATATTGAAAGTAGTCTGAAAATGACTTCCTGTTCTCCTAAGCCAAGCCAAGTATTTATACTGGTTAGCTGTGATAAATAATTAATGCTTGGGGCTATTTGATAGTAGTGTAGTTTCCTTCACATTATATTTATAATGTTCCAATCCCATACAGCATTGTAGTAATACTGAGTCAACATGCCACACACACATATGCACAGTAAAAGGTGTAATGTGCACATGATTATCACATGTTCAGCTCCTTTGGAATTTAACAGCTGCTACCTCAGTGCTTGATAGTGGTGTGGACAACAATACACATTTACTATGTATGGTAGCAGTTGTTCTCACTGATTATGATTGTGGTGTGTGAAAGGACCTGTAGTGTGGGAAACTTCCTAGTTCCTTTTTGGTGGTCAAATCCTTCGTCTTGTAAGAGAATACTCTTGCTGGTGTCTTGTAAGGAGAATACTTTTGCTGGGCTCTAAGTTAATCTCAGCAAAAAATTTAATTCCTGTACCCTTCCCTTTTTCACTCCACCACTATCTTTTTCAGCCATAAAATTAAGATTAACTCAGCCATTGAAAGAAGACCCCTCCCCTCCTCCTCCCTCCCCCTCCACCCCCTCCACCCCCTTCCACCCAAGAGCCCTTTAATGCTGCATGAATTCATGGAAAATGACAAGTGACTTCTAGCTGCCAGAATAAGACTTAATCAGGTTATTTCAATAGCGAAGTCCACCTATATCTTTGAGCAAACTAGCTAAATAATATCCATGAGCAACCTACTAAACCACTAAATTTAGTATCAGTGTCCTTCCTTGAGGTAGAGCAGACATAATTATGATGTATGTAGATGATATCATAAGCCATCAGGTGAGCAATCTTTAAGCAGAAAATGATGGCTGTCTATAAAATCACTGGACTGGACTGGTGGACTTGATTACTGGACTTGACTGACCTAAAAATAGGATTAGAGCTCAATATTCATGGTCTTGCAACTATTTTGCATGTGAGAAAGCTTGCTGTGATGTTTAAGAGTTCAAGACCATTTCATTAACAGCTCAGGTTCGCAGTATAGTAATAGGATGAACCCTCTCTCTTGAACTTGGTGGAAGTAAGTTGCTAGCCAAACTATGGCTAAGCTTAATATGCGTGAGGGGGACAAATCTTTTGAGGCAGCTTTGACACCTGCTTAAAATCTGATCAGTGCCAGATCTAAATGGGGGAGATAATGTTGATTGTGAAAGCACGTTGGGGGAAGAAGAAAAAAATACTCCCTGTGACTTGCCGTTACCCCCCCCCCCCCCCCCCCCCCAAAAAAAAGAGTGCAACATGATGTACACAATAGAGTCCTTTGATTGACAACGTCAGGTATAGAAAATGCATTTATAGTGGTGTTATAATTATGTAATAATAGCCATGGTGCTTTTAACCACATAACTATGAGCTACTGTGTAGAATATACCTGACATTCGACTCTATTGTGTCCCCACTTAAAATCAGTGCCAGATCTAACAGCTCATGTCACAGTAAACAGCCATTGGAAAGTTGGGGAAGCAGCTTTGTGCACACCATGCTGCACTTTTTTTTCTTTTTCTTTTTTTTGAGGGGGGGGGGGGTTTCGGCAAGTCACCAGGGAGTCTTCTTCCCCCAACCCCAACATTCAAGAAAAAATAGAGCTTTCACAATCACATTGTCTCCCACTTAATGAAATTGGTCTTGAACTAAACATCACAGCGAGCTTTCTCACATGCAAAAATAAAAAAGACCATGAATATTGAGCTCTATTCCTTTAGGTCAGTCTAGTAATCCAGTCCAGTCCCAGTCCAGTCCAGTGATTATAGACAGCCCGGACAAATAAAGAAATTGACCGGAAAGTGTCCTGTTACTGACTTTTATTATGAGCCCTGCTAGCTGGAGCTGGTGGAGCAAATAATAGCATCAAAGTTTACTCTCCTGACAACCATTGGTAAACTGAGCATGCTCACCTTACAATGCTGATTCCCCTATACTGAATTGGTATTTGGGGTGGTGAATGCATGGACAGGTGAGAGAGTTTTCATAATTACATCCTGCAGCTGTTTAATCAAGTCTCACCTGACCAACTCCCAGACATAAAATAAAATCCTCACTGGAGGTGGGTCAGTCTCTAAGGATTGTGTGGTTACTATCAACTGTTCCCCACTTTCCCAATCGGCCCAAGATAGGGTTTCGGCTTATATATAGTTGCTCACATGTATGGGCGAGCATGCATACAACATGTGAGCCTCTAGCAAGTACGTTTGCTATCAGTGACTGTAAGCTTAGCTGCATATGTATGGCATGGAACCAGAAAGAACGTTTGTCACATTCTGAGTGCTGAGCAATGTCTGCTACTGCAACATTGAGTGCACCCTTTGAATTCAATATACTACATTCACTACAGATTTTACCCTGTGAAAAACACCAGTTATATTCACATATACGTCAAGTATTAACATTTCATGAGTTGCATAATAAGATTTCCATGATCTTATTCATGGCAAAATTGCACAATCCAGCATTGACAATTACTCTTAATACACACACACCAACTTATTGAACCTCTCCTCCCGAAGCAATCACTTTGCCTATAGGGCTTCTTTCTGGGTTGGCAAAGTTTGTATAGCAGAAACTGTTGGTGATGCTACATAGGCTTCTATGGGTTTGTGGTTCTTTAGTAACGACAACAAATCACTTTACTGGAACATAATGTTGGTCTACAGTAGCAGGAGGGTGAAGTTACAACTATGCCAGCTGAGTTACCACAATATCATTCTGGGCATGAGTGTTTTTGTTAGTTTGTTTGTTTGTTTGTTTGTTTGTTTGTTTGTTTGTTTGTTTCTGTTTGTTTTTCTGGGGAGAACACTCTGTGAAGGAAGGACTTTAGCAATGTATGATGAGTACAAGTGACCCACGTGTGTTTACAGTTAGCAATAAAAGTTTGGGCTGGATGGCCAATCCCACTTCTATTGTAATGAACTATTGGTTAGTGGAAAAGTCACCAGATCTAAGATCAGTCACCCGATTCTCTTACCATTTATAGAATTTACAGTCCTTTTGAGTTTGGCTGCTCCAGACTCGTTAAAAACCACCAAGTCTTATAGAAATCAGGTGCATTTGTACCACATTAAATGACCAGGAATTTTTTTCTGCAGCAGGTCATACATCCACTTGTACCAAAATCAAAGCTCATATCAGATAATGATTCCTGGAATTCTCAGCCTCCTGGAATTCTCAGCCGCCTGCAAAGCTGCACATGGATGCAGAATAAGTGGTATAATGCAAGAAACACCTGCAGGCTGCACGTGGGCAAGTGGTATTATTATGCAAGAAACACCAATTAAGGCAGTTATGGCAGGCACGCAAGGATACGCATTTCTCCTAAACATGGCATGCATTATAGCCACAGTGCAAAATAAGTACAGAAGGTGATATTTCTGATCTCCAGCATGCATGGCAATAGCAAGTCATTGATCAACATAATAATATGCACATAAAGAATGAATGCATGGCCATCCAATTATTTCATGGTGTCCTTACTTTTACCACTTGCATTGGACTAGAATATTTTATCACTGTCTAGCTATTTTTTTACAGTAGCACACATTTAAGCCACATAGTCATGTATGACATGTCATGGGACAGAAACCTTAATCAGATTAGCTATTTAGCATTGGCTAATATCAGGCTATTATATCCTGATGTGATAAAGAGTTGGGCTATTCAGGAATACCCACTGTACATGCATATTACATGTATACAATTCCACTAGCTTATAACGATTTCCTCCTCATAAATAACAAGAAGTGCAAGAGGTAGAGCTTTGTATCTACCTTGCATAATGGGGAGAAGTGGTGCCCCACCTAATCTTTAAATTTGAATGTGTATGAGCCTGGATAGGATACAAAAAGGCTTTTTTTAAATTGTCCTATACCTTCCTTTGTGCGTATTCACATAACACACGAGCATCATGCATTATTTGTGGAGTTTCTCGGCAAGACCTCATCACACCACACGCATCATGGTTTGTAGAGGCTCGGAATGACTGCATTGCGCACAATCTGAGGTCATCTACGTAGTCTCCCAGTGACCTTTCTGGACATCTGGTATACTACACTATATCTACCAGAATATGCCATGCTCCACTAAACTTCCTCATTGATTCCTTTCGTGGAACTGATATCACACAGAAAGATAGGTACCTATGATTTCAACTTGCCCAGTGTTATCAGACAGCTTATTCTACATCAATCAATGTAACCACGATATGTGTCTACTGGATGAACCAAACGGCAGCACATCACTCTTGCATGATAATTATCCATTCTCTCTCTCTCTCTCTCTCTCTGCTCCAATGAAGTTGCTAAAGAGGGATTACTATCTAAATTTGCAGGATTCATCTGCATCATAACGATGAAACTAGGAATCAAAGGAAGTGAGAAGAAAACCACTTCAAGATTCTACCATTGCAAGTAGCAATTTGAAAGTGCTGTGTTGGAGAAGAAGTGCAAACAGCTTGCAAATAACTGATGGACAAAGTAACGAAAATTACTACATTGTTGTAAAATTATAGATGGCGATGATAAAGAGATTATGCATGCAGCATACTTTTCCCTTTGTAATGTATTTCTTTAAAGGATTGTGTTCTTTATTCCAACCTCTCAGATGCTCTAGAGTTGGACAGCTATAGGCCAGCTGGAATCTGTTGTTAGTGAAGAAGGAAAAAGAACTGCAAGACCAGATGAATTACCTGTTGATTAGCTGTTGGCATAATGGAAAAGGTGACCTTATATAGCTACACCATGCAGGAAATCATTACTGGTTTTTGGAAAACTGTCAAAAAATGTAGTGGCATGTACTTGTCAGAGATTGGTAAAGATCTAAAATAACATAGTGGGTTCTAAAGTTCCTAAGATCTTTTGATCTTCCCAGGTAACTGGCAGACTTTATGTACACACCAGCTGGTTAATAATCATCAAATATTGCTATCCTTCACTCTACTAATGTCACCACTATCATTGTGGTACTTTTATACTTCACCAGCAAGTAAAACAATCATTTTTATTCATCCACCTGCAGTTGAAAGAGATTGAGAAACATAGAGGGCAGTGTTAGAATTATCTTGACAAGTCATGGAAGAGTTGAAAAAGCTATTCCAAACCTCCCAACCTGGTTCATCAAGTCAGTCTTCCTTCTCTTGGGAGAGGATGACCTCATGGTCTACGACCCAAGTCAGGCATGAAAACAATGATATAACCTCCTCCCCCTCCTGCACTCTAGGGACAGTCAGAAAAAGGTTTGTGAATATAACCTGAACTTCTCGATACAAACACTTCTAGTAGGACCAGCGTGTCCTGATTACAGGTGTCCCAATAGAGTGTCCTGATTACAGGTGTCCCAATAGAGTGTCCTGATTACAGAGGTGTCCCAATAGAGTGTCCTGGTTACAGGTGTCCCGATAGTGTCCTGATTACAGAGGTGTCCTGATGGTTTCCTGATTTTATTGTTACAGTGGGACACTTAAGAGAGTTTGCATTTCAGAGAGTCCACTTTGAGGGTTTCACTGGACCAAAGTACTGTAATTTGCTTTTATTTCCGTTGTTAAAATATTTTTGTACCCACAAAAATCATTTACAACGAAATGTGTAATTAGTATTAGAGCTTATCACAAGCTAGCTGTATGAAATTAATTACACAAATGTATTGTGATCAGTTTTGTAATTTGTTCCAACCTGAAATGCAGAGTGATGACCTGCTCAACACCTCCAACAGGGCTCTCATCAAAAAAGGAGGACTACACTTCTGTTCAGGACACCAGCCTGCATAATTGAAGTCTTTGCCATGCAGCAGACCATCAGGAGCCCATGCTAAATTATAGGCCAAATGAAGAAGTGCAGGGAAAGAACAAGAATCCAGTCGGATTAGAGATCTTGTCCTCATGATTACTGTGTCATTTTATTACATCATGGAGTCAATCATAAACTCCTCTTTCACTAATAGGAGCAAAATTATTTATTTATCATTCTTAGATATTTGATTTCCCATATACAACAGCAAACTGATCACTAATCACATTACCCTTACCTCTCCCAATATAGATTTGTCACAGAAGGGAACATATAGTTCTGTCATAGCCTCATATAAAAAGCAGACTGATCACTCAATTCTCAATCATAATTTATTTTTAAATGTACAAAAATGCATACCTGATACTTCCAACCACTGATTTGCTGTAGAGTGAAGAGCACAGTGGTTGTTTCAGTTTAAAAAAAGTGCAGAGAGATGAAATAAATTAGGTTTACCGAACAAACAAAAATAATCCTGTTGCATGTATATATAAATAGTAATTCATACACAAACACACACACACACACATAGAAAGTGTTTCATTCCTTTTTTTGAGGTACTACCTTTACAATGACAACAATAATAATGATAAGTATCACCAAGACAATTGCTCCCACAATTGTGCCAATGACACACATCAACTTGCGTGAACATCTCTGAAAAAAATAATAGTATGCTCATAATGAAATGTCACACTAGTTGATATAAGAGATTGTATCAGTTTTGGGGGGAATAATTATATAAACCAGCATTACTCATTCCCCAACTGCAGTGACTGTCTAGCTCTCCATATAAGCACCGGAAAATGTCCTGTGACTGACTGTTATTATGAGCCCTGTCTACGTAGCTACTCTACTTGGGAAGATGCAATGGAGTGATTGATCTTTGTATAGAATCCAGCTAGTGCTTTAAGTTATGCATGCTACTGTTACATACATACAGTGACACATGCATATCACATGACATTGTGCAGTTCACTTTGATTTCCCAATCACAGGATCAATCTCTAATTGCACCACCCTAGTAA
Source organism: Crambe crambe (assembly GCA_963924555.1). Taxonomy (NCBI): domain Eukaryota; kingdom Metazoa; phylum Porifera; class Demospongiae; order Poecilosclerida; family Crambeidae; genus Crambe; species Crambe crambe. The sequence goes on from OZ004592.1 coordinate 2,833,547, forward strand.
AATGATCTGCAAATACACATGTAGCTCTTTCTCACCTTTAACCTGACACCTTTCTCTAATTGCTGGTTGCCCTGGACAACATCAGTACAAGCATCCTCTACATTCCTTTCAATATGATCTATATGAATTAATTCCATCAACACATGACAGGCTGGAACACAAGAGGAAACCCAAAGACCAACCTCATTCTGAGGGGGCTTTAACATAAATAGTTACTGGTCACTTGGCCAAATAGCTAACCCCCTTTCGAGTATTTTACTTGTTAATTTGTTAGTTCTTATTATTGTTTTGCTAGCCATGCACTGCACGTACCTATCTGTTCACCCTGATCTGCTACCAAGTTGGTAATGTCCCTCATAATGTCATTCAGGGCACCAATCTCGTTCTAAACCACAAGAGATAACACAGCATTATCACATACCGTAAGATTGTTATACAGTTACTAAACATTTTTGCACCATGCACCAAGTGTATAAACATTGCAACCTTGTTGTCCTGTCTCATATCAATAGATATATAAACATTGCAACCTTGTTGTCCAGTCTCATATCAAATAAACATTCCGTGTTCACTACACATGTATGCATTTTATGTCCTGCCACAAGTAATCATAATAATAAGCAGCCTGTATGGGAAAATATATTTTAACACAACCACTAGAATGCCACGTTTATCAGTATCTTCACTTCAACCCCTACCCAACTCAGGACCTACCCTCATTGGGAGTAGTAATCTAATTAATTGAATTCAGAATTCAAGTAAGTTTATATAGCCACATGTAAGTAGGGATAGCTCAACTTTCTCCCCAAGAGATGTGAAAATTTGATGCTATACTCCAGCTCAGGTTCCCAATATAGAAACTGTTTCAGCATGCCAACACACATACGTACATGGAGCTCAAAGGTCAAAGTAGACCATGGCATTTTAGATGGCTTGACCTTGGCCGTGATTAGTGTGTATGCTCACTTCAGCTTACTCTACATGTACATCATGGGTCATTCCTTTGGGTTCCATATCCTAACTGATTTTCAGGTATCAGAAAAATACCCACAATACACCTTCTGTGCTGTAGTTACTAGATCCCCTAACCATGACACCCTGCAGATCCCTTAGCCGCCCCCCCCCCCAATTCTGTAATCAATACCCTTAACCCCTCAGTCTATAATATGCCCAGATTCCCTAGCATAGGCCCCCTGCTGCAATACTCATCATACCCAACCCCTAGCTGTGATACACATAACCCACTGTGAATATACCCATAACCCTTACTTATCTATAACCCCACCCCCAGCCGTAGGTACACACCTCACTGTCACCGCCCCCAGCTGCATGTATAATCCCCAGCCAGCTATGATACATGACCCCCCAGGTCTTATCCAATAATTATGGTGTGCATCATTTTGAAGCAAAAAATAATAATTAACACACAGGTGCACAAATTTGTTGCATGATTAGTAGCCTGAAAAAGGTGTTGTTTCTTTGATGTGATGATGAATACCATCCCATTTTCCAAAGGTTGCACATGACAAAAAAGGCTCTAAACTGCTTAGAGGAGGTGCAATTACTTTGACCACAAGAGAAATACTCAAACACCTCTAACAAAAGATCAGAGGTCCAAATACACCCTACAATGGAGCATGCCCCTACTAATTACTCAATCTTCCTATCCATAAATAATCATGAAGGATGCCATGGATTGGTATAAATTAATTACGAATTTGAGTATGTTCTGTGATGGTGTACACCCATCTGGAAAAATGCAAGAGGATAACCCACCATTTAAAACATCCCATCTACTATAACAGGAATCAGATGTGGTGGTTGCCATGGTGTGTAGACTCAGACTGTAAGCATGCAGTGTGTCCTGAGCTGACTGCAGCACACTCTATGTAAGTCATCACTAAGACTTCCCCACAACTACCCTACCTTGCCTTCTAGAAGATATATGATGAACTCACATCTAATTGTTCCATTCTCTCTGCTCTTTGTTCCATATAAGCTGTATCATCGGACACTACCACTTGTTGTTGTTCCTGCTGCTGCCCCTGTGGCTGCTCAGACCGTCCCCCTCTAATTAGTCTAGCCCTGTCACCATCATCATTCACTTCAGCTGTGTCCTAGTACATCAGAAAAAAACAATTCACAGACTATACAAGACCAGCCATTGCAGCAATAACTCTGTGGTGTTCTTATGGTCAAAATTCAATAAGTGTGCAAGGTCAAATCCAATTTCAGAAATGTCTGAGTACATTTTGATTGGCCAGCATGCCTTATTCTCACACTTCTGGGAAGCAATATACACCACAAGGGAGGCTCCTCCATGTGAGCTCCAGCCAGCAATGAAATGATATTGACAAATCTATGTATGCTGTCTAATTACAGTTATACAATGTAGTTCACTTTCCAATACACTTACAGAGAGAGTTATAGAAGCAGAAAGAGGAGTCTTAGACCTGAATGGATCTCCTGCATCTTCCATGGCCCTCAAAACTCTCTGAGATGCTTCCTGGAACTCATCAACAGCTGAAGTTATTGACTGACGAAGTGACTGCACCGCTAATCCCTGTCCCCTCTGTTTGGAGAGAGAGAGAGAGAGAGGTGTCAGTGACTATGCCACTAACCTTTGACCCATCTGCAGAGGGAAGGCCCACTGAGCCAATATTATGACTCGTACATACATACGTGAATAGTCCATGTGGTCTGGGACAGTCAGTACATTTGTGTTGCGTATGTTATTACCAACACAAACACAGTAAGTACATCCAGCTACTATGACTAACAGAAGCCACTTCACAACCACAGACAGTCACATCACGAAGCAACAAAATATTGACACTTTACGTATGGAAGTATACTTCAACAGGCCTGCAGTCTATGGTATCCCTCAGTTCCCACAGGATGTTGGTATTAGTGGCATGCCTACCAAGAAATTTTTTGCACATACACAAAATCCCATGCCATATGGTATGATTTAATATTTTACAAAATTCCATTTTTTTCAAAAACCACAAAATATTTTCCCCAACAAAATGTAAGCTTCGCCATAAACAAAGATATCCAGCAGGGCTCATACAACAGCCTGTCATCTGATCAAACTTCCAACCGTAGGCTGAGTTGTGAGGACAAAATGTGAAATGAGAAAAAGTTTATCATGGTGACTTTACTGGAGGGTTGAATAGTATTATTGATATAATTGGCCTGGCATAATTTTTTTGTGATTGGTCTCGTCACACTTTCAAGATTTATATTTAGCCCTGTCCAGTACCCTATAACTCGTAATCATTTAGCCATTTAGCTCTGTTATCACATAATTAACATGTGGGGGATTTCAAGATCTCACATCATTTGACTCTTTGGATATGTTGACCAGCTGTACAATCAAGGACTTCACAGTCTGGATTTTATTCAGGGTTTTCCTCAAGATGTTCTGCCTGTATGTAGATAATGCTCTGATAATAACTATTGAAAGCTAGGAACATTTTGATTGGTCATTTGGTCAGATATCCATTACCCCAGAAAATGACCAGTGAGAAGCAGCTAGCTACGATGGAATTCTTCAACATGAACATAAAACCTCTACATATAAATCAATGCCATCTCTCTCTTCGTGTCCACCATGGCATAGTGTTGCAGGTAACAAAAACTGCAGATTTAGGCTCCTACATTATGTCTATACACTACCAATGGAAACAAACACTGAGTTGCATGCTGCTGCTTCGAGGATAGCACACTCTTAAAAGAATCCTATCACATGTTTACTTACAAGTTTCCCCGAAAATCTTCTGTATCTGAAGGAGTTCCAATTCTGTTCTCTTGTTGGTGTAGCTTTTGAGCTGCATAGGAAAGACACAAATGTGTCAAGTTATCTTATAACAAGACACTTTAAGAGGACCTAAAACCCCAAAAGGCCTCATGCAGAATCCCGAATGGAACAAGGGTCCCTCATTTGGATCACCAAGCATCATACCTCCACCCCAAGGGACAATATACAGGGTGTATTATCAGAACTTACATGAAATTGTACCTACTCTGACCAATAAATTAGGGTTCCTGTACATAATTCTGCAGGTCATTGTAAGTTCTGTATAATAGCAATGTCTTTTACTGCCCCACTCCCCAAACACAGACTCATTAGGCAATATTAGTGATCACTTGCCACTAATCAATACAGAAATCACAAGCATGTGTCACTGATACAAACAACATGCACCCAATTATAGTGCTAAACACTCCACAAGTGACACTGGTAGGAATTTATAACATTGGGAGGGCTAGGACATTAGCCAGCTGGTGGCAACACACACTAGTCCAAACAGTACAGACATGTTTCAGTTTTGGGGATCTTGATTGGTAGAATGTTTCTGGGGATAGTCCATGCGATTAGGGGAAAGTGTGGTGGGAATACACTTTCCTTCCCCTTTGAAGCAAGTCATTACAATTGTCTACATGCATGTATAATGAGCATGCCTTTCATGAAATAATCCATTTTCCTTTGGCCACACCCATTGATGTTATGCAGTCAGTGGGTATGAGATAGAGCCAAACTAGTGATGGGTGACGACCAAATTGCTAATTGGTAACCAAAAAATGGCCACTATCGACCAGAGTAGGCAAAACCCTGCATGCCCTGAAGTAAAATACTGTGTCCACAATTCTATTTCTCCTGTAATTTCTATTCAGAACCGAGTGTCAACTTTAACGCAATACCAGTTTTCAATCACCCTTCCAACAGCATGTTCTACTTGCTAAATGCATGTACATAAACACAACCTCTCATTTTAACATTACCGAAGTTACTCTTAGGAACCAAAGACATTTAGAACTATTACCACTGTACCATTGTAGCTTCTATATGGAAGCACAACTTACAAACAGTCTACACCATTAACAACCTTGCTTATCCACAAACTACTTGGTACTACAGCACCTCATAGCAATCACTATTACATATGTGGTTCTTGGGACAACCCTGAATGTGCTCCACACGAAATATCAGGCTGATAAGATGAAGGCACATACATAGACTCCCAACTTCAGAAGCATATTGGCTCACTACTAAGGTATGTTCATTTAGCATATGGGTCAGTGAGTGTTTGTACACTGGTCAGGTCACAGAGATGATGCACTTTATGCAGGCAGCAATCAAGCCAACGATTTTCTTGCTGTACCAATATCCTCTAATTATGTGTAGCTACTATTTCATGGAAATGTCAGCTTCTTCTAGATAGTATCTAGCTACTGGTTCCTCCACAGGCCATGTTAACATAGACCTAGGGTTTTAAAAGCATGCCTTCCATGATAAGCCACTGGCCTTTTATAATTATTCTTCTTCTTTTCTCATTAGCTACAGCAGCTATGGATCAAATGCCTCCACTGTACGTGGAGAACCCTGGGATCAATTATTATGCAAGAGTATATGTGATGACCCTTACCATGCCAGCTATAAGTACCTGGTAAAGGGTCTACATCTTTATACTTGTACACTGCTTAATTAAACAAATGAGCCATTCCCAGTCCCCCGAAGTGACACTCACATAATATTGTCAGCATTCCTTTCCACAAAGGTTAACATCATTTGCATCTTGCCACCAGACCTCTATAACAGGCACTAGCATATGTATAACCTATTCACTCTTCAATAAAATGAAGAAATAAAAACTGGCTGAACAGAGAAAACACTGTCAAAACTTCCATTTGATAACCTTATGCTTTGCTAGAGTGACAGGTATGTTTGATCCACAACATGCAGAGATTGATACAGAATTGGAAGCTGGCATTTTAGATCCCAAAGCAGAACTTGAATGGAATATAATAGCTGGGAGGTAATTTTGAGTGGGACATTCTTGGGAGAAGAAATTTGACTTCTTAATAACTTACTACTTTGTTTTATTTCCATCACAAGGTTACCGGCTCTCTCCTTCAAGGATAAAAATTCACCATCTATAGAGAGGTACCATTCATGCATAGTACATACAGGTTTGTAAATAAATTAAATTATAGTAGGCTTGGAATGGTGCTCTAAATAAAATTTATATACTATAACTTGATAGTGCAATTTGGGTCCGACAATACAGGGTATGGCATGCCCAACTGGTTGCATGTCCAAGCCCTGATAGTAAGTCATGCCATAACAGAACCAACATGGAGGTAGTGGTCACTTATTGTGTAAGTGTATCCAGTGTTTAAGATACTCTCTTGGGAAAGGTGAGCATCATGCCAGAGGTGCATATCAAAGATTCACAACAGAGCTAAAATCACCAGGAAAGGATGGAAACCGTACAGTTTGCCATCCAGCTAGCTACCTAGACAATAAATTTGGCTCTCCTGAACTGCACTTACCAGAACTAAAACCCCTACTGTGTCCTGATAGGGTCCCATAGTCCGCAGTGTCACCTCCAAAACGACTGGCCATATTTACCCTTTATTGCTTCCTCAACTTCCACTGGAAATCTATGGTGGAACTGCACTGAGCCTCCTGACAGCTGAGTCAGCAGTGTCATGTGACAATCTTATAGTGGGCGTGGCAAACTTTCTCACGTGCAATGCACAAATAACGTTGAATGCATAATATCAATTCAAATAAAGTATTGGGGGATTTTGATCCCTAGCTAGGCTGTTTGGAGCATGGCAGCAGTGATCCATCTGACGTAGCGAGTAACCCTGGCATAGATACCATATTTATGAGGACTGCCACAACCTTCACCTCTGTTGACTATGCCATAGAGGACCCAGCGGCCACCAGGGTTTTTGCAGACCAGTGGTCCTCCACTGTCATTCTGACATGCATCTGACCCTCCCTCTCTCCATCCAGCACACAGCACATTCCGACTGATGCCGCTCTTCCTGTATGACTTCTTACTGCGACATTGGCTATGAATAATGAATGATAAGCATATAACTTACACTATGTATCTAGCTAAAATATATTCCTGGTGAGCTGGTTGAATGCAGATGCAGCAGATCACCAGATCACCTAATAATAAACCACCTAATCTACCCTGTAATGAGACCATCTCCCACTCCGGCAACCTACCCATGTCCTAAGTAACAGCACCTAAGGACCACCACCTATCCCTAGCCATAGCCCTAGCCCCACTGTAGATGTCTAACTGTAGTAATAATAATCCAGCACCTTCTTAATACCAAAGGGACTTGAGCGCTATGTAGAAGGTCAGGCGAGACTTCACTTCCAAACTGCAAGTGGCCCCATCCTGTGACAGTGCAAAGTGTCCCGTTAGCAGGCTCTGGATAACGAGGTACTGGAAGGCAGATGAAACCAACATGGCTTGTCAGTCGGACTGGATGTGCAAGTTTCAATAGAGCTATGTCATGGTCACTGCTGGTTAGGCTACTTGCAATGTACTTAGGATGGACAATGAAATGTTCTACCTGTAGAACAGTAATTGAGACTGCTGAAAAGATCAGGAATGGATGAGAGCATACAACTATAGCTACATGGTGCAATAATAGTATAGGCGGCCACAGATGCCATGGCCCATGGCCTCACCACTTTTTTTTGGCCAGGACTGGAAAAAGTTCATGCACTATTGGCCATGATAGTCACGAAGCTGATCAAAGGTCTTAATCACACCCAAGGCCTCTCCACTTTAATTTTGCTTCCTATGGTCTTGTAAAATCAAGTTGCATGGTGTGGGGTAGCTAGTAGCTAGCTAGCTAGCTATACCTCCAAGTTCTGTTGATAGTGTTCAGTAGTGTCTGTTCTATTGAAGACACCAGCTCTCACAACCAAATTGCGTGGGGAATGCCAGCCACCAGCAGTAGAGTAGTACAGGCAGTGAGCAGCTGTGATGATCCAATCTGGGCGTATGAGAGCCCCACCACAAAGAGTCTCCTTTCCTTCTGCTATTTCCCTTTTAGTAGTAGTGGTATACTCTATCAGGACCTGATAATAGTAATTAATCTGGTAAGTACACATTGAGAATAATATATGCAAATGATTATCATGATGACCAACCATTTTTTCCCTTCTAAACTTATTCACACAGAATGAAATTCTCTGTTGAACATAATTAGAAATAGTTGTCATAAAATTACAAATATCAGACTAATTCAATTATACTGAACACTATCAAGTAATTAATAGCCAGACAGTGGCCTTACTCCCTCACCTGCCATGGCGAGTTCTCTATGTCACTGATTTCCCCACCCACCACTCTCCGTGCTCTCTTCAAAGTTCCAGTTCCCTGCAAGCCTGACCTACTCACATTGTGCCCTCCAGTACCACAAACTTGTTTCATGGTAGTTATTCGAATGCGAACAGTAGTATTCCTTGTCCAATGCATGGTTGATGCCTGGCAGGTATAGACTCCTCTATCAGTGTTGTGAATTCCATATATCTTCAAGGATCCATTTGGCAACTGTACATAACGATCAGTTTTATTTATGTTGATGATGTGTTTCCTGTCCTTTATCCACCTGATTGATGGATTGGGATTAGCTTCAGCCGAACATTGAAGAACAACATTAAAACCTTCTATTGTTTGGATGCAATGAGGAGGCTTTGCAGTAAAATATGGTATATCCTGTTCTGCGTAATAATCTGGACTGCTGTCCTTTATATCCTGAAAGAATTCCTTGATGAATCCCATTTGTGTCACACAGCCATTATTGTCCAGTGGGAAAATGTCATGCTGTTCATTATGCTGATACTGAGTGAATTCATTCATCACGTTGACTTCTATATTCTGAGAATGTTTACCAGCTTTGTTACTCACTATGCACCTATAGTGGCCACTATCTTGCTCAGTGATGTTGAAAATATGCAGAGACCCTGAGCTAAGTACTTCATAGCGACTATTTGCAATAAAAGTGTTGGAGTGAGCAATGGTTTGATTGTTCCTCTGCCACTCTACATCTCTGATTCCTCCTGTTACTAAGCATGTGACATTAATACTTGTATGAATACGGAAATTTTGTACTTTTGGTGAAGAAACAACATTCGGTGCAACTGTATAAGAATCATACAAGAATATTTATGACAAAAGTGGATTTAGTACAGCACTAGCTTTTATCCAGCTTTTACATGCTGTGTGTTGGAGTTAATTGTTATCACCTTACAATCTTACTACAATTGCTTCCATGGAATCTGCACTTTAATTAACCTTTGCATAACTATAGAGAGCCATTATGGCTAACTCACTCCACAATTCTGTCCTGCCTTTCTCAGTGATATTTGAAGCAAAAGCACATTCATATACACCACTGTCTTCATATGTCAATTCCTTTATCAGAAGTCTTTTCTTTTTTCCATATTTACGATATTTGGATCCAGTAGTGTTGAGAATATCATTATTCCAAATCCAGATCACATTTCCACGAGGACGGCGTAGAGAAGCATCGGAATGTATCTGAACATAGTAAAGATACTAAAAGTCTCATGCATAATCCACACCAATAAATCTCCCCCTATCATTATTGGGTGTGAACTGGATTCGAAAGCTAAAGACACTGTCTTGCATATTTTTAATCAGCAAGTTTGATAAGCATTGAATTGTTCTAACTATCAAAAAAGTGCAAGTCATTTTTTGCAGACAAAACAATATGCAAGCTTAATCACTTGCTAAAGAAGCCCTAAAAATATGAAGGGTAATTATTCTCTGCACTGGGAATATTACAGCTAGCCTTGCCCTTGTATTTATAAAATGACATGGACCAACCTCATTATCTATGATATAATTATTCGAACCTCAAGACATGAGAAAAGGATTTCAGTCGTGATGATTAATGGAGCCATCTTCATGCTTCCATAGTGGGTCTGGCTCTCATGGTTGCTTGTTATAACTACAGTATCGGGTTTCACTTCAAGCATGCCCTTGGCACTTTGCCACCAAATAAGGGTAGAAATGAGCACTAAAGTAAAAGAGGTAGGAAGATTATTTACGCAAACATAATGCTTTAATGGTTATTCACAGTGAAGTAGCTCCATAATTCTGTATCAATGAAATTCTCACCATGTTTACTAAAGTACCAACAACCGTCTACATGCATGCCATTCCAATTATGATGCAAAGATGGCTTCCATTATTTGACCTTATACAATTAAGAATTTAGTATCTGTTTAGCTAGCTATGATACCAAAGTAAATTATAATCAGCTATGGTCCATGATGCACTCCCATAGTGAGATGTCCTTTTTTAGGCAAATTTAACACAGTCAAGAGAATAATAGTTTATAGAGCTAGCTGAACAAGAATTCATAACACATGCATGATAATAAAGCTATCATGATCAGCTAGTGAGCATGTGATAACAAGAATTTCAAATAGATATTGATAGGCTTGAGCATAAATGCCAGACTAATAGAAAAGCAGCTGTCAGATGAAATTCACAGCATTACTCCAGCAGTGTGCAAAATTATCATGATATTTATTATTCCCATAACATCATGCTTATACATCTGGGAATAGCACAGCACTACCACATACCATCATGAGCCACCAGGCTGTAAATAATTAGCACTTATACTTCAGTGTGCATAAATTAAAAGAGAAAGGGAAAAGGTCAGCTAGCTAGCTACATACAAATTAATTCTGCTTACCTACGAGACACATGATATTCACTGACACTGCCGTCATGAGCTAGAACCTCTCAGCACTTGAATAAAAGGTAGGTGTTCTTTTATGCGCATGTGCAAGGCGGGAACAATAACGCATGCGCATACATTTTCCCCCGCGCGCACGCGCAATTCGCAAGGCAAAACGTCCATTTGTTTCAGTTTCTCCATGGGAACCTATACACATGACAATAAGAGCTGGTACAGTACATGAAGCTATACATTCACAGCCTCCCCATGCAGACACTTTACCTTACCTATGGGCCTGAGAGAACTTAAAGTCGTTGAAGCATGATAAATGTACCTTGCTCTCACTGAAATAATCAGAATCCAGTGCTTTCAAGTTAGCCAGAACTTGACCCTGTATATTCAGGGAAGTAGCTATAGAGAGTTCATGACTGCAGAATAAACTCACAGGCAAAAACCTCATGGATTTCAATAACATCAGCTTCAAACTAATAATGTGACCCACTCTGGGAAAACCCAGCAGCCAGCCAAAAAATTAATTTTCACGTAGGAGTAGTTGTAGTGAGGCATAGGGTAGATGTGGGTATTATATTGTTGATGGCTATAGCTATAGAGGATAGTCCATGGCTTCATAATTATATGCTCAAAGGTCTAAAATATGTAGCTAATACTTAAGCTACAATACTTGGACGCAAAGGTATAAGCTATTACTGCCTATTAGCAGTGAACTCTAATAGCTATTCAGGTAGCATAATATGCTGCCAGCATAGTATATGGGCTGGGCCTTATACTGTCACACAAGTCAAAATATTCCCCCAATGTAGCTACCAATTTTATAAGGCATGCATGCAGCTGGCCTGGATTTTTCCCTAGATTGCTTTTTACACATAGTGGAAAGAAAGAGTAGCCTTTACACAAGATAACATTATAATTCCGGGGTTAGGGTGTGTGGTACCTAGCTATATCGGTAGCTGTAGAAGTCCAACTGTAAAATGTATCTGTGGGCTTTCATGACAATGATGCTTTGGTGCTTGAATTTGTTATATCTACAAGTAGCTCATGGGCGGCAGAAGCATTTTTTCAGTGGTCAGGCCAAAAGAGGATCAGATACGACTTCACTCCACTGCCCATGTAGCTAGCAAACCAACTACCATCTCTTCCTCATTTCATGTTGTGCTTGGTTTTGATCTGACTGAGCTGGTGACTGCAAATACAGCTTAGTTACCTCGTCTGATTGCCGTGGTAGACAATGTAGCTAGGTTGTGTCTGGTTAGAAGTGCCAGATAAGGCATAGCTTTAGTATAGATAACTTAAAATCTGTTTTATGCAGAGGAAGTAGGGTAGTAGGGATTTTTGGTGTTCATAACAGTGAAATACTGAAGCTAATGGTATTAGCATAGTGTTAGTTGGAAGGGTGTGGTGTGGGTGTGTGCAATGAAATCACTAGTTGGCTAACAGAACTCTGAGGATCAGAAAGGCTTCAAGCTCTTCAGAGCTTTCTGATAAATCAAAATTTACAGTGCTTGTAGATAAATCTGATTAGCTACAGCTAGCTAATGCAGAAAATTATCGTATATACTTGTCTATAAATATTGTCTTTTATACTTCCCTATTATCATCGACAATTTACAGTGAGTTATATTGCTATGAAGGGTAACGTTCCACCAACATAGCATTGCCCTATGATAAAAGTAGAATAGAAATAATCAATGTGGCTATATATTACATTAATGATTGTACCTGTCCCCCAGCAGCACATGCAGAAATCAGGGCAAAGTGTCCATCCTCTTTGTGTAGTCTATTTGCAGCAGTGGTAACAAGTCGAGCACCAGTAGCACCAAAAGGATGACCAATGGCCAGGGACCCTCCCCAAGTATTCAGTTTCTCCATGGGAATTGCTCCAACCTACACCAAATTCCAAGGTGCTACTAAACTAGCTATATCTAAAGGCTATATCTTGACTCATATAAGGATTATGACTCAAACACTTGGAGGGTTAATGTGGTGTCCCAAGCTGAGATGGTTTCTAGCTATCACTAACAAACAGATCACACTCCTTGGTAGCTAAACATGTCTGGAAAATTTTCACATATACCAAAATTGGAACACTAGACTTAATAAGTTTGCTTACCACTTTGCTACTGTAACCACATACCTTGCTAGCTCTAACATAATTTTCACAGAAGTATTCAGAATCCAATGCTCTCAAGTTAGCCAGTACTTGACCCTGCAGGAGTGCACATGAAAGAACAATTATTATATATATATATATATATATAGCTATGTCTACTTTTACATAACACAGAGCTATTGGACTTAGCTACTTTCAAATTAATTTTGGCCATATTGGCTGTACCTATAATGCTATAATGAGCTAGCTGCCTGTGCTTTCATTGAAAACTCACAGCAAAAGCCTCATGCAGTTCAATGACATCAATATCAGATAACTTTAGGCCGCTTTTGTTGAGAAGTTTGGGTATAGCATGAGCTGGCCTGTATGGAAGAACTATAAACTAGCTACGCTATGTAGCCATTATTGTGAGTTAGAAACTTTGTACCCAAGAAGGAGCTGATCGTTTGGATCTTGTGCCACAAAAATAGAATCCCTGTACAGAAAAAATATGATTATGATGAACATTAGAAAGGATGTGACCACTCTGAGTCTGGTTTGCTACAGATTTGTTACGGAAGAGTATGTTCAACTTGACTATTATAGCTGTTTTATATGGGGGGGGGGGGGGGGGATTTCTGTCACATGACATTCTATGTGACGTCACATATCTTTCTTTGGTTGCATGCTCAGTATAATACTAACTGCTTTCTCTGCTGAAAGGTTGTTATCTTAATTACATATACATGATGGCTGAGGATATCTTCATGTTGCACATGTCTATTTAGTTGTTCGTAGCAGCTCAGCTTATGCTTAGCTGTGTGTGTGTGCATGTGCACCCCTTCCCCCTCTTTCTCCTGCATCTATTATCTGTAGCTAGATATACCTAAGATAGGCCTTGGGCTTGTATCCAAGTCCTAATGCCTTCTCCTCACTCATCATCAGAAGGGCTGAAGCTCCATCAGTCTGATTAAGCATATCAGTACAATAAAACTATGAGATATTTTCTAACTCAACATACAAAGAAGGATGAATTTGCTGCAGTGACAGTGCCATGTGGTTTGATAAACACTGGTTTCAACTTGGCCATCTGCTCAGGAGTAGAAACTCTGATCCCATTATCAGTACTCACTGATTTCTCTTTGCCTTAATTATTGTTGATGTTGATGCAATTAATGAAATGACTATTCGGTTACTGCTGGTATTACCTGGTATGTGCACTGTTATTATATCACTCAAATATCCATTCTGGGTGGCCTTGTGTGCTAGAATATGAGACCTGCAGGCAAATTCATCTTGCTCTACACGAGTTACACCAAAGGATGCAGCAAGACGATCAGCACTGTGACCTGCTACTTCATTGGAGGTGTACTCCGCAGGACTTGGAATCTTCAGTAGAAAGTTATACTTCTATCAGTAGTATTATAGATGTTGATAGCTAGAGTCATTCACCTCTATTCCCACATGCTTGAGAGTCTGGAGCATTCTCCTGGCCTTTCCCATTAATGTCTTCTCAATCTGTCCCAATAGCCATGATATAACTGATAAAAACTTATAACTAACTTACATAACTTATATCAATCATGGCTTTTCTCACTTCGGCTCTTATGTTGATAGAGGCATCTGATGTTATATCTACCCCTCCAGCCATTATAACATCACTCTCACCTAATCTTATCATCATCATCCCTATGTATATGTAATAAATGACCCAAAAATGCGATAATGCATAGCTTGTAACCATGATATTCATAATCATGTGGTTTTAGGGATCTTGAAAAATGCCATTCTCACACATGTTCAATTTTGAGCCTCGAAAATCTCACTAGAGAAGGTAATGGTATGCTAACAGGTTAGAATTATACTAGAACAGTCACCAGCTAGCTCTTCAAGGTTTACTTCTCTCCAAATCTGAAATATGTCTCGTAAGGTTTCATGAACCTCTGCCAGAATGTTGGCAGAGCTAATCAGATACAAACTGTCATGTGCTAGATCACATGCGCATGATATGACCAGAATTAGTTTATAATGCAATGGCCTTGGATGTGAAAGTTGATGAAGCGCTGTCTACAGCAAGTGCACAACTGGGCTATGATCTGAGAACTAGCTATCAAGTATCATCCAAGAAAGAAAAATGAAGAAGGCAATCGCGAACATGCACAAACTTCAATTCCTACCACTCCCACATATTTGATTGGAATTTGCAGTCAAAGTCACATGGAAAATGTAGTGAAACTTTTTGTCTTTCACTAGATATATTTTCTCCTTTTCTCCCCCTTCTTCTGCAATGTGTCTGGCTCACGAGACTAGTAGTCGACATGAATGACGGGCATTATGAGTCATATTGCCTGTCATCCATGGAAACATTTAATCTCCATGGAAATAAGAAAGTGCAGCCACTAAAGCGTCTATATTCATCTTAGCTAGCTATAAAAATGGGTGCCATGGGTTTTGGATTATAGCTAAATGATCCTTGCCCTCAGGTTGTTTATAATCCTGGTACCCATGTTCTAACTACTACAGCAATGTGCACAGCGAGCAAGCAAGCAAGTATTTCTATAGGCTTTTAGAGCTGATATTCATTTGTACTTACTTCAAGATTTTGCTGTTGAGTTATGTAAGTGGGAGGCAGCTACATGCATAAATGCTTACAACAAAGCACTTGGATACACCTAGTACCATACAATTGGCACATGCATGCACATTATGCACGCACAGGGCGCTACTATTGCATAACACGTACATATGTACATGCGTACGTGCCTGGGGTAGTAAAGCATCCAAGTGATGAAATGTTTGTTGTTATTTTTGTCTTGCTGCATTGACACCATCAGTGGGTGTGCCTTGCAAAAGTATTGTTGTTATTATTACATATTTCACATTTCAGGTTGATTATCCAGTTTTAATTAAGAATGGATTCTAACCTGTATTAATTGCAGCATTTGAAGATAAACAGTTCATGTTTATTGTGTGACAAGGAATATCATCACTTAGACCAGCTTGAACAGCTGCCTGCAATAATACATAATTATACTTAGAATAAAGATAAAATATTAGGCTTACTGTCCTAGCAACATTGCTGAGTTGAGGATTCGTTTGCATAACTAGTCCTGCTAGAACATGATCTACAAAATCTGGAGTTAATATTAGAGCAAAGCTTATAGCTAGCTATTATACTGTGTGATAAATATTTATAGTACCAAGTGGTAGTCCAGTTCTATTCAGCAAACTCCTGCAATAATAATAATATACCACAAGTGTTTAATTGTTTTACCAGCAATAATGAACAATTAATTTCAATACCGAAATGCATAGGATTGGAGATCAGAGATCCCTAGGTCTTTGAAACTGGTGTGGACAAAAGAAAGTATCACATAAACTATCCTATTGGATTAAGGGAAAACTTGACTTACTCTGATCTGAAAGTAAGAAAAGGTGTTCTCACTCCATCAATAAGGACAACATTACGACCAACTGAAACATGAATAACAGGGTGGGGTGAGGAGGAGGAGGAAAATGTGGATGTATAGCTATTGTATAATAAAGGACCATCAGGTATACAACTTCAACTACAGCTATAATACCTTCTGAGCATGGAACTAGATCCATAATCATTAGTCCAGGAAGTACTATATCTACAAACATATTCTCCTTTTTTATTAGCTATAATGCATATTTTATTTTAGACCTTTGAGCATGCATGATTCATCCCTCACAGGACTATAGCCATATTGGAAGCAGCAACAATCATTATATCTCCAAGTCCTCACCCTCCCCACTCAGCATGTAGCCATGCCTTTTATTGCGTTATTGCTTTTATTGTTGATTTACTATTGAACTATAGCTAGCTACCTCCATGAGCAAATACTTTCCACTAGTAACTGGTCATCACTTACTGTAAGCTATCAAAGGAAGCTATAGCTGGTACCTATTAGTAGTGAACTCCAATGCTATTCAGGTAGAATATATGCTAGAACTTCTTGTAGTATGGGCCGGGCCTTATAGTGTACTTTCACATGAGTCATTTTATTTCCCCAATACTTCTGGTAGCTAGCTACCATTTTTATAATATGCATGCAGCTGGCCTGGATTTTTCCCTGGATTGCTCTACATAGGTACAATAGTGGAACCAAATGAAGAAAGTAGCCTTTACACATTGCATGGTTAAGGTGTGTGGTAACTATATAGCTATATTATTGGCAGGAGAAGTCCTGCTCTAACTATGAGGTATCTGAGGGCTGTTTCATGACATTGACACTTTGCTGCTTATCTATTCACATTTGAATCTCCTAGCAATTCGTTACATCTCTAAGTAGCTAGCTAGCAAACTAACTATACCCATCCCTTCCTCGTTTCACGTTGTGCTGTCAATCATTGTAGCTACACAACTTACTTTGCTTAGCTTGTCTTGGTTTTGTTGTGACCGAGGTGGTGGCTGCATGAGTAGCAAATAATAATACAGCATTCAGCTGATTAATTCTTAGTTACCTTGTCTGATTGCCTTGGTAGATAACATAGGTTGTGCAAAATATTTTCTGGTTAGAAGTCCCAGAGAAGACATAGCTAGCTAGTATAGATAACTTAAATTCTGTTTTATGCAGAGGAAGTATAGGAAGATTAATGTAGTGATTATAGTGAGTTGAATGGAACAATGGTAAACAATGGAGTGGAAATAATATTGGATTGATGTCCATAAGCTTATGGCTATGAATTGAGTGCAAAATCAGCATGACATGAAATCTCCTTCATCTATCCAATTGAGGGTAGCTAAGTCAAGTCCATTGTAAAGTGGCATGATGGCATTTTTAGCATCATGATCAAGTGTATTGTTATTCATCTGTTTGTTTGTTTGTTTGTTTGTTATTAATTTTTGTTAGCACAGTATATTGATGTTGTCCAAATGATTTTATAATATTGTAATTTTAGCACTTGTAAACTAACTAGCTGTTAACTACTATTTCATGCTATTGCTATGAAGGGTAGCTAACGCTTTACCCTATATTTAAAGTAGAATAGATATAGCTACTACATTAACAATGCCTGCTGTTGTACAGAGCTACTAAGAATGCAAATTATTTTAGCATTAGTAGGAAGCGTGGGGGCTGAGGGAGCTATAGCCCCCCCCCCCCCCAATAATTATAGAGTTAAGCTACAAGCTACACACGTGTTGCTAACTATTATTGGATTATGTACTTCCTACACTAAAAATCAGCTCCTCCCAACATGAAATTGCTTCATAGCTAATTTTTGTTTGCAAATAGTGTCTGTTGGCTTAGTTAACAAGAAGCATACACTCCACATTCTCATTTTGAATCCCTAGTGCATGCATGTGCATATAAAATACTGCTTGGAGATCATGATCATACAGATGCACTATAAAAGCATGCAGACACATGCACTAGACTAGAGAAGCTATAGAGTTAAAACACTCCAGCTAGGTATACTGTTGCTCTACACCACAGCTAGAGCTGTAGATGAGTAGGTAATGGTCGACAAACATAGTGAGCATTATATATATATGGAGTAGAAGCCTTTATCCAAAAATCGGCTCAATTTAAACACTAAAGAGTATCTCTAAGGCTGAAATTGAAGTGTAACAGATATACACACTCACTAGTAACCCTTGCGCAGCACATGCAGCAAGCAAGGAAGAATATCTGTCCTTTTTGTGCAGTAGCTAGTGGTAACAAATTAAGCACCAGCCAAAACATGTCATTGTAGCTAGCTAGCTATGTGGGTCTGTTAACTCATCTGTTAAAATTGTGAAAGTTGCTGGTAGCTAGCTACTCATTCTCCTGATGAATATCCAATTCTTGTTCTGTTTTTGTCATTAATTTTAGATTCTAGCTATGTGTGTGTAGCTAGCTAGATTATCACACCCTATTAATTTTCTGTATGCATTCTGAGTCACAATAGTGAGAGTCATAACAGTAGCCAGCTATATTCAGCACCTATACCATAAATGGGAAGTCTGTAGGTTCCAATCTGTACTTCATCCCATAATAGCTAGTTTGCTGGTGCTGCAGTCTGAAAAGTGTATTGCACTTTTTACTTCATCTCCTGTGGGTTTTTCAGAAGTGAGAGCTCAGGGGTTCAGTACAAATTTAGCTAGCTATATTAAACATGTTTGCTCTGGAGCGTCTAAGCAAAAATTGCCTTGAACAATGTAGGAAGATTGTCAAGCAAGGTAAAATTAGTAGCTAATTAAAGACAGCAGTGATGATTATTATAGCTATTCTCAGCTACCAGTTCAGCCAGAACAAAACTGACACAAGCTCATCAGAGTAAGTTTTGGCTAGCTAGTCTATAGGCAATGTAGCTACTGAAAGGTGTGGGTATAGCTGAACGACATTTATTATAGCTGCACTGTCATTGGAGATTTAGACCACTTGCCTTTTGGGGCTTGTCCATGCAAAATAGATATTTTGAAAATGAGTCAAGATCTGTTTTGGACACACCCCAGAAGGCAAGTGACCTATAGGGTTGCATGACTGTATAAAGCTACAAATTATACAGTTGATGCGATAAAATTGACTCACTTAACTTTTTATCCCAATTTCTCACTCCCTTTATCCTAATATTACAGCTGGCCGTAATGTTGTCCTTATTGATGGGGTGAGGACACCTTTCCTCACATTTAGAACAGAGTGAGTCAAAGCTTCTCTTCACCTAGCTAACAGATAACTGATTTTTTTTCTCCCTACTAGTTTCAAAGAAATGAGCACCTCTGATCTTCAAGCCTATGCATTTCGGTATTAGTTAGCCATAACCTTGGTAGCTATATTATAAGTAGTTAATCCTTTGCATTTATACAGGAATTTGTTGAATAGAACTGGATTACCTCTAGGTATAAGAGTATCATTAGCTGTACTAGCTGCCATCTCATTTAACTATATTTAACTATATCTATCAGATTTAGTAGATTACATTTTTGCGGGAATAGTTGTCCAGGAGTCTCCTCAGCTCAGTAATATTGCTAGAACTGTAAGTCAGTCAGCCTTACTTTATTGTGTAATCGATCTTTTGATTTTTCCTCTGTTTGAATCACAGGCAGCAGTTCAAGCTGGTCTAAGTGACAGCATTCCTTCCCACACTATAAGCATGGGCTGCATATCTTCTAATGCCGCAATAAACATGGGTTAGAATCCATACTTTGGGCTATAGCTAACTGCTGAGGGTTTCTAGTCATGGCCAGGCAGGTCTTGGAGTTTAGTTGTGCAATTAGTTACTAAATCAAAGTGATGAAATAAACAGTTGTATAGTGGACTCTGAAGGCTAGACCTGTCTGTCATAGATTTTTATGACTACAAGATGTATTACAACTACAAGCTAACTAGGTTGTAAGAACAAAATGGAAATTAGCTACAGTACATAAAAATAATTTATCTCTGAACTAATTGCAGGCATGCAACAAATAAGAGTGGGTGAAAGTGATGTGGTAGTAGCTGGAGGGGTAGACAGGACATCGGATCTCTCTATCAAAATAAGCCCAGAGATGAGAGCTGCTGTACTTGAGATAACATATGTGAGTTGATCAGTAGATTTGCACATATCTACAGAGCTAGCTGTGGCTTCCTAAATCTTGGTAGCTCAGGAGCTCCTAAATTTGGAACTATACTGATTGTAGATCATTGCAACAGAAGACTGCTAAGACATTAAGTTTTGACTATCACATTGTGTATATTATAGCTAACTAGCTCACTGGTTATAACTACCTGGAGAGCACAATAGCTACTTATGACTCCATAGATTGAGAAGACATTAATGGGAAAGGCCAGAAGAATGCTCCAGACTCTCAAGCATGTTGGTATAGAGGTGAATGAATCTAGCTATCAGCATCTAATATACTGATAGAAGTATAACTATAACTTTCTACTGAAGTTACCAAGTCCTACAGAGTCCACCTCCAATGAAACAATGGGTCACAGTGCTGATCGTCTTGCTGCATCCTTTGGTGTAACTCGTGTAGAGCAAGATGAATTTGCCTGCAGGTCTCACATTCTAGCACACAAGGCCACCCAGAATGGATATTTGAGTGATATAATAACAGTGCACATACCAGGTAATACCAGCAGTAACCTAATAGTCATTTCATTAATTGCATCAATTAAGGCAAAGAGAAATCAGTGAGTACTGATAATGGGATCAGAGTTTCTACTCCTGAGCAGATGGCCAAGTTGAAACCAGTGTTTATCAAACCACATGGCACTGTCACTGCAGCAAATTCATCCTTCTATGTGTGTTGAGTTAGAAAATGTCTCATGGTTTTATTGTACTGATGTGCTAAAATTTCAGACTGATGGAGCTTCAGCCCTTCTGATGATGAGTGAGGAGAAGGCATTAGAACTTGGATACAAGCCCAAGGCCTATCTTAGGTATATCTAGCTACAGATAATAGACACAGGAGAAAGAGGGGGAAGGGGTGGCACATGCACACACACACACACACAGCTAACCAAAGCATAATGCTGAGCTGCTACATATGCATGATGCACAATTAAATAGACATGTGCGGTAGAGCTAAATAGAACACGAAGATATTCTCAGCCATAAGGGATATGTAAAGACAACAATCTTTAGCTACTTAGCTAGCTCAGTATTATACATATTTTAAGCAGAGAAAGCAAACGGTATTATGCTGAACATGCAACAAAAATAAGTCATGTGATATCATACAGAATGTCATGTGACAGAAACCCCCATGTAAAACACAACATTAGCCATGATAGTCAAGTTGAACATAGCTATAATACTCCGTAGCTATAACCTGTGTTCCGTAGCTGGTCTAGACCAATGTGTGAGACTGTAACCCAGGGTATGGTGCTAATAGATTCTTCCCTGATGACCAGACAAACTTTCCATCTGTAACTATAGCTAGCTAGTTAGAACAGGAGTAGTTTATTCAGGTATTTTTTGGTCCCACAGATGAATTGTTTCCAATTCAATTTTTACCTCAAAAATCTCACACACAAATCACGTGCACGTGAACACACACGCATACACACTTATATGTGTCCTTCAGGATTCTAAATCATGGATGTGCATACGCCATCGGGCATGAGATTGTAAATAATGTTCAGTTATTTTCATCTCACAATCATACTTTTTCTGTACAGGGATTCTATTTTTGTTGCACAAGATCCAAAAGATCAGCTCCTTCTTGGGTGTGAAGTTTAAGTTACAGATAGCTACATAGCTAGATAGTTATATTGTATTGTTTCTTCCATACAGGCCAGCTCATGCTATACCCAAACTTCTCAACAGAAGTGGCCTAAAGTTATCTGATATTGATGTTATTGAGCTGCATGAGGCTTTTGCTGTGAGTGAGTTTCTCAAGCACAGGCTAAGTCCAATTTTTGATAGCACTGTGGTTATGCAAAAAAGTAGACAATAGTTATTCTTTTATGTGCAACTATGTGGCCATTCAACCTCATAAATACCTCTGCTTAGACTATAGCTAAGTTTCACCTATGCATTCATGTATACAGGGTCAAGTGCTGGCTAACTTGAGGGCATTGGATTCTGACTATTTCTGTGAAAAGTATGTCAGAACTAGCAAGGTATGTTACGGTCATCAATGTGTCATAGCAAAGTGTGCAAGTCTTATGCTATAGTAAGCCAATTTTGGTATGATGATGGACTATGTGATTCTTAATTGGCACCCATCCATCTTCCAGACATGGATAGCTACCAAGGGATCATGTGATCTGTGATCTTAGCTTGGGACACCACATTAGCCCTCCAAGTGTTGAGTCATAATCCTTATATAGAGTCATAGTAGCTATAGCCTTTAGATATAGTTTAGTAGCACCTTGGGAATTTGGTGTAGGTTGGAGCAATTCCCATGGAGAAACTGAATACTTGGGGAGGGTCCCTTTCCATTGGTCATCCTTTTGGTGCTACTGGTGCTCGACTTGTTACCACTGCTGCAAATAGACTACACAAAGAGGACGGACGCTTTGCCTTGCTTGCTGCATGTGCTGCTGGGGGACAGGTACAATCATTAATGTAGTAGCTACATTGATTATTTCTATTCTACTTTTATCATAGGGCAATGCTATGTTGGTGGAGCGCTACCCTTCATAGCATTAACTCAACTGAAACACTTATTATAAAAATCGTTGATAATAGGAAAGTATTAAAGACTACAAGTATGATAATTTCTGCTAACAGCTAGCTAGCTAGCTAGCAAGAATTATATTAGACAAAATCAATATACAGTTATGTTAACTTAATGACAACAATAATAAACAAACAATCAACAAACAAGCAACAAACAAGCAACAACACACAATAAAAATGACAAATTGATCATGATGCTAAAAATAGCAGCCATCATACCACTAACAATTGGACAAGCCTTAACCCTCAATTGGGATGTTTCATGTCGTGCTGATAAGCTTTTGGATATCAATCCAGTATTTGAATTTCCACTCCATTGTCTACCATTGTTCCATTCAACTCACTACTGCCCACGTTAATCTTCCTATACTTCCTCTGCATAAAACAGATTTTAAGTTATCTATACTAGCTAACTATGTCTTCTCTGAGACTTCTAACCAGAAAATATTTTGCACAACCTACGTTGTCTACCAAGGCAATCAGACAAGGTAACTAAAAATTAATCAGCTGAATGCTGTATTATTATTTGCTACTCATGCAGCCACCAGCTCGGTCAAAACAAAACCAAGACAAGCTAAGCAAAGTAAGTTGTGTAGCTACAATGATTGACAGCACAACGTGAAACGAGGAAGGGATGGGTATAGTTAGTTGCTAGCTAGTTACTTAGAGATATAACAAATTGCTCAAATGTGAGTAGATAGCTAACCAGCCTAACCAGCAAAGCATCATAGTCATGAAACAGTCCACAGATACCTCTTATAGTACATATCTAGAGCAGGACCATGCATCTCTATAGTATCAAAACTACCAATAATAAGGTACCACACACCCTAATTATAATGCAGTATGTAAAGGCTACTTTCTTCATGCAATCCAGGGCTGGCTAGCTGCATGCATAACTATTATATTGGTAGCTACCAGAAGTGTTGGGGAATTAAAATTGCATGTGCTTCAACATACACTAAGGCCTGGCCCATACATTATGCTGGCAAGATATATCCTACCTGAATAACTATTGGAGTCACTACTAATAGGTACCAGCTAGCTAGCTACCTTTGATAGCTTACAGTGATTTTGTTAAGTGATGACCAGTTACTAGTGGAAAGTATTTGCTCATGGAGGTAGCTAGCTATAGTTCAATAGTAAATCAACAATAAAAGCAATAACGTAATAAAAGGCATGGCTACATGCTGAGTGGGGAGGGTGAGGACTTGGAGATATAATGATTGTTGCTGCTTCCAATATGGCTATAGTCCTGTGAGGGATGAATCATGCATGCTCAAAAGTCTAAAATAAAATATGCATTATAGCTAATAAAAAAGGAGAATATGTTTGTAGATATAGTACTTCCTGGACTAATGATTATGATGCTCAGAAGGTATTATAGCTGTAGTTAAAGTTGTATACCTGATGGTCCTTTATTATACAATAGCTATACATCCACATTTTCCTCCTCCTCCTCACCCCACCCTGTTATTCATGTTTCAGTTGGTCGTAATGTTGTCCTTATTGATGGAGTGAGAACACCTTTTCTTACTTTCAGATCAGAGTAAGTCAAGTTTTCCCTTAATCCAATAGGATAGTTTATGTGATACTTTCTTTTGTCCACACCAGTTTCAAAGACCTAGGGATCTCTGATCTCCAATCCTATGCATTTCGGTATTGAAATTAATTGTTCATTATTGCTGGTAAAACAATTAAACACTTGTGGTATATTATTATTATTGCAGGAGTTTGCTGAATAGAACTGGACTACCACTTGGTACAGTATAACATGATTATCATAATAGCTAAGCTTTACTATAACATTTAACTTCCAGATTTTGTAGATTATGTTCTAACAGGACTAGTTACGCAATTGAATACTCAAATCAGCAATGTTGCTAGGATTGTAAGCCTAATATTTTTATTTTATCTTTATTCTTAACAATAATTAAATGCAGGCAGCTGTTCAAGCTGGTCTAAGTGATGATATTCCTTGTCACACAATAAGCATGGGCTGTGTATCTTCAAATGCTGCAATTAATACAGGTTAGAATTCATCCTAAAACTGGATAATCAACCTGAAATGTGAATGCAATAATAACAACAATACTTTTGCAAGGCATACCCACTGATGGTGGCGTCAATGCAAGTATAAAACATTTTTAGAAACAACAACAACAACAAATATTTTATCACTTGGATGCTTATCAACTTCTACATTTAAAATAGTTAGCTACATTATTTAGAGTAGTTACACATGAATGTCATCCCCTACAAGCTATGGAGTTTATGCATTAATATAATACACATATACATAGGAATGATGATGATAAGATTAGGTGAGAGTGATATTATAATGGCTGGAGGGGTAGATAGTACATCAGATGCCCCTATCAAAATAAGACCTGAAGTGAGAGGAGCTATGATTGATATACGTTATGTAAGTTTGTTATAAGTTTTCTGCAGCTTTATCAGTTATAGTTATGGCTATTGTGACAGATTGAGAAGACATTAATGGGAAAGGCCAAGAAAGTGTTCCAGATTCTCAGGCATGTGGGTATAGAGGTGAATGAATCTAGCTATCAACATCTATAATACTACTGATATCTGTTGAAGATTCCAAGTTCTGAAGAGTACACCTCCAATGAAATAGTGGGTCACAATGCTGATCGTCTTGCTGCATCCTTTGGTGTAACTCGTGTAGAGCAAGATGAGTTTGCCTGCAGGTCTCACATTCTAGCACACAAGGCCACCCAGAATGGATATTTGAGTGATATAATAGCAGTACACATACCAGGTATATAGCTGTAGAAAGCCATAGTAAAACTGGCTAGCAAAGTTTGCAGATGCATAGTGACATAAGCCATGCAATGCATAGTTAAGTCTTACCGGTACAGTTCACACAGAGCTTAATAGCTAACTATAGCTAGCCTAGCTAAACTAGCACGAGTCAAAAAATTTGGATGTCATAAGAATGAACCAGCTATGCTTTGGTAGGGTTGACTGTTTTGAGAAGCATTTATTATTACATAGGCAAAGAGAAATCAGTGAGTAGTGATAATGGGATCAAACTTACCACTCCTGAGGAGATGGCTAACCTGAAACCAGTTTTTATCAAACCACATGGCACTGTCACTGCAGCAAACTCTTCCTTCTTAGTATGTTTAACTCATATTATGCTATATGCTTTCTCATGGTGGTTCTAAAATCCCAGACTGATGGAGCTTCAGCTCTTTTGATGATGAGCGAGGAGAAGGCATTAGAACTGGGATATAAACCTAAGGCCTATCTCAGGTATGCAGAGCCCTCTTAACTTAGTTTCATAAGCCAGACGTATTCTTGGAGGAGGAGGAGAAAGGAGAAAATATATCTGGTGAATGTTGCCAAGACTTAGCTACTGGATATATCATTACACTATTTTCCATCACTTAATCAAGCAAGATTCTGATAGAGCTTATGGAAGCCTGGCAACACCTACCAGACATACTTTCCTTACTCTTTCCAGAATAGCTGGTTTGAAATGAACTACATACATGCAATCTCATAATCTTGCAGGGATTCTGTTTTTGTCTCACAAGATCCAAAAGACCAGTGTCTTCTTGGGTAAACCAAAGAGTATTATATCAGAAGCTAACCTTTTTTTTTTTTTTGCAGACCTGCTTATGCTATACCAAAAATTCTAAATAGAAATGGTTTGAAGCTGTCTGATATCGATGTTATTGAAATCCATGAGGCTTTTGCTGTGAGTTTATTCTGCATAGTCATGAACTCTCTATACCGGTACCATACAGGGTCAAGTTCTGGCTAACTTGAAAGCACTGGATTCTGATTATTTCAGTGAGAACTACATAGGGTCTAGCAAGGTACATTTATCATAATATACTTGCTTCAATGACTTTAGCCTCTTCCCAGGCCCATAATTGTGTGATGTAAAGGGATAAGGCTAGGGTGTATAACTTATACTCGAAATTTTTTATTCCTGGATTCCCCTATTATTCTTTCAGAAGGTACGTCAAAGATTCTCATGTATAATAGTCACGCAACAACAAAGCTATCTGTAATACAGTTCAAATGCATTTTGTTGGTTCTCTTTAAAACTGTTAGAAAGTAGAGCTTTAACTCTAGTTGATGGAGAAACATGGCGTTCACTGTAAACTACTGCTTTAGATCTCTTTTTTCCACTAGGAGGATTGGTTTTGATCTTTGCTACAATCAGACACTTCAGCTTGCCTAGGAGACTAGGAATATTATTACTATACAACAGCTTCTTATCTTTCTTGCTTTCTGCCATATTGAAGAAATGCGGTCTAATTAGCTTGTGTATGCACAAGCCACAAAACATATACTGGTAAGCTATATTATTAGCACTCATGATTCTCAAAAATCTCAAGCACACCTATTCTTCTCAAGATTATGCCAGCATAATCTACAGGACCCTAAGCTTATGAATGCATATGTACCAGCATTATTGGTATAGGTTGGAGCAGTTCCCATGGAGAAACTGAATACTTGGGGAGGGTCCCTTTCCATTGGTCATCCTTTTGGTGCTACTGGTGCTCGACTTGTTACCACTGCTGCAAATAGACTACACAAAGAGGACGGACGTTTTGCCTTGCTTGCTGCATGTGCTTCTGGGGGACAGGTACAATCATTAATGTAGCACACTGTTTATCACTGTACTACTTTAATATTATTCTAGGGTAATGCTATGTTGGTGGAGCGCTACCCTTCATAGACTTTGTTCATACTAACACTGTGACTATGAATTATGAAATGATATTTTATATGGCACGTGTTATTGTTTCCGCCTTGCACATGCACATAAGAGAACACCTGTACAATGTGCTGACAGGCTCTAGCTCATGATAGCAGTGTCAGTGAATAGCTAGCTTAATATTATGCATACTTAGCTAATTATTTACAGCCTGGTGGTTCATGATGGTATGTGGTAGTGCTGTGTTATTCCCAGAAGATGTATTATAAAATCCAAGCATGATGCACACTGCATGGAGTAATGCTGTGAATTTCATCCAACAGCTGCTTTTCTATTAGTCTGGCATTTCATGCTCAAGTCTATCAATATCTATTCATTAGCTATGACTCACATTCTCACTAGCTTATCGTGATAACTTTATCATCGTGCATGTGTTGATTTTGTTCAGCATGCATGTGTTGTAAAATTAATAGAATTTTTAAATTTGTCTTAAATTGAGAATATTCATTGTTAACTTATTTTTATTGTCTTATTCAACAACACTAGTTTATTACATCGTCAATGAACAGCATGACATTTTTTCACTGGACAATAATGGCTGTGTGACACAAAGGGGATTCATCAATCAGGATATAAAGGACAGCAGTCCAGATTATTACACAGAACAGGATATACCATATTTTACTGCAAAGCCTCCTCATTGCATTCAAACAAAGGAAGGTTTTAATGTTGTCAATGTTCGGCTAATAGATTAATGGCAGACACAGTACACTGAGATGTATTGTGGTGGCTGTTACAGTGCAGTGTACATTACATGAAACAAGTTATTTCAGTCAAAGAAGCAGTTACTTCTCTGAATAAATACCCATACTCATTCTGTGTAGTTGTATTGTCTTCACACACATGTACATACATACATACATACACATGCACATACCAGTACTTGTAGCAGCATTGGAAGATATGCAAGCTCTAGTGGTTGTATGGCAAGGGACATCCAGTTGACACAATTCCTGTTGTAGGTCTCAGACACTTTGGATTAGAAGTAAGTCTGCATTCCAGAAGTGAGCCATATCCATAAACCTGGCTCCTTTTTGGCATAAAATGGACTGTTCTTTGAATAGAATGTGCATTTTTGTGTGTATTCTTTAGATTCCAAGTATATCAGAGTTTTCCACAAGGTCATAGTGCTGACTGTCTTGCTTCATTAATTCGTCAAGAAAAAGATGAATATGCCCTCCGTTCTCACACACTGGCTAATGGTGCCACAGAAAAATACCTCAGTGATTTACTAACTGTACACATACCAGGTTAGGACCATCACTGCTGCCAATTCCTGTAATTTTCAATAATAAAGTTTTAACACAACCTACATAGCTCTGGTCCAACAGTAAAGTTTATGTTCATTACACACTGTTACTTATAATACTGCTTGTTGCATTGGGTATAGCAAGACATGGAGCCAATAAAACACTATTCATGTTGCAAGAGTTCAATGCATAGTTTCAGTATCAAGATCTTTGTAGAAATTTAATCAACAGTAAAGACACACATGAATTAAAAGGAAGGAAGTTATAGTTACATGTTGTAAGGAAGCTTTTACAGATTAATCTCTTCACTAGCTAGCTAGCTAACTACAATGGTGAGACAAATAATTTCAAAGTATATAAAAAAGGTAACTAGGGAAAACTCCGATGAGAAGGAAGAATTTACATTACAAGAACAGGACTCATCTTCACCAGATCTACCATTATTGTCTTCACCTGAGCCATCCCTGACTGAAGATACCCCTCAATCTTCCCCTCAGTCACAAAAATGGAGAGATAGAGCAACTATTGTAATTGTCTTGATATGTAACTTGCTTATCACAGCAGCTACTATTATATTTGGCGTTTTTTTCCCAGAAGAGGTAAAATAACTATAGTTATAGCTAACTCAATAGAACCTTCAAGTAATTGTAATTGTTGTAGGGTAGAAAAAGAGGAGCCAGTCCTGCTGTTACAGGTGCTATCATTGCTTCTTGTCCCTTGTTTATAATACTTGTAAGCCCTTTGGCTGGCTACATAGTAAGTTGAGCAGTACAATTCAATACACAAATAAGTGCATATGCTATTAGCTATAGTCTTGCCACACAGGTAGCCTTGATCATATCATATGTACCCAGGAGTGGACTACCTAATTACAGGGCCAAAAATATTCTTTACTTTTACAGATCAACATTACTGGACCAAAATTTCTAATGATCCTAGGTCTACTACTGTTTGGGTGTGCCTTCATACTTATGAGGTATGTCCAGAATCTTGATTGAACCACATTTATAATATTATTGCTATAGATTTGCATTTATGGTTCCACTAAGCTGGCTCTTCATTCTTGTGACCTTTATACTGCAAATAATTGCAGGAGTTGGTTCTGGTCTCTATTTTACATGCACTTTTAAACTGCTGTTCCATCTCGTACCCAGTTCTATAGGGACCATTATGGTAATCAATCATAAATAATCATTACTCTAGCTATGAACCCTATCTGCTATGTAGGGAGTTTTAGAATTATGCATTGGAATTGGACTTGGAGCAGGATTAGTTATAGGAGGCGGTCTAGATCAGGTATAAAAGACCACAGAAAAATCTTGTTCACTCATAAACTAGCTCTAGCTTATAATAGTAAATACCAAAACAAAAATGACTATCAATAATTTCAGCCGCAATGATATACTTTATGACAAATGATAGAGCTAAGTGAATGAGTTGACAAAATTCCTCCAAGTAACTGTCTAGATTTTAATGTCTTTCTTATAGGCTGTAGGTTTCAAACTCACAGTCATTATTGCCACAGTACCTGTGCTAATGATGATATTACCAACGGCTTTACTACAGAGGAAGATAGGTAATGTTTAGCCTCATCCCCAGGCCTTCCTCTCTCACAAAAATGAAACAAAAGGGATCTGGAAGGCCTGCACAATGCTATTGTATGTATGTCTAGGACTTTGCTATGCAGTCAATAAAGAAAAAAGGACCATCCCAATGAAGGTTACTTTGATGATATTTACAGATGTTACCTTCATTTTATTGTGTTAGTGATCACATCATAATTAAAGTTGGCATGTTGAACGTTATACGTACATCACACACAGGCACGGCTATCTTTTTGGGATCGGCAAGTTCCTTTTTTCAAATGCCCACTGTTCAAATTTACCTGAGTGATCAAGTAATTTTCTATGGATACCTGAGCTTTTGGTTATTATTTTCTTTATTATTACCAGTTTAATCTCACCCATACACAAATTGGCATAATAGCAGGTCTTTCACCTGTAACATACACAGTAACTGCTATCATTGTAGGGACCATCACAGATAAACTGGTAAGCAATCTTGAGTCTCCCTGCTCATGAATATGTATAAATCATACAGAAACGCTATCGTATATTCTTTACTATTTTTGGACTACTAACTTGTACTTTGTCTTTCATCCTTCAAGCAATCCCGTACTTCACAGGATACCAGTACATTCATTTCATTGTTTTAAATAAATGATGATGAATATATTATCATTATCCAGGAATGTATGGCTCATGGTTGCTGCTTTCACATGTGGTGGAATTGGAGGTGGTTTTACTATTGTTCCCACCTATGGTCAACTGTACAATGCAGCTATGTCAGTAATTGATCTGTATGATTGTTATTTTCATAGCCATGTCATTATACACACAGGAAATACACCAAAAATAAAGATGATGAAAAAGTAATGACTTCATTAACATCTGCAATTTTGACTATCCTCATATACTCTGGGTATTTCATTACTTCTTATTATCGTGGCTAATATGACTTATTCATTCCTTACTTCCAGTAAAGTGTTTGGAACTTTTCTGGGAGGGTTTCTAAAGAACTTTCTATCCTTCAATCTCTCTGCATTCATATTTTCTGAGATTCTCATGGCAGAGGTAAATAATAATAATGGAGCCTTACAAGCCAAATAATATGTAGCTATTCGTTATGGTAACTTACTATTATACAGATGGCTCTATTTATTGTTCTCATGACTCTTGAACACTTATGCAACACCAGATTAAAAACTTAAGTTTTCATATTCATATCTTACTTTGTGCATAATCAAAGTGAGATGATAATTATCACTATGTCTTATTGCTGGTGGTCAGCCACATCTAAATCCCACAAGCAATAATATAAATTCTGACACATATTCCAATGTTTGCATGCTTTTAATTATGTGTCAACTGCTTCAGATTTCTCACCAATTACTGCCAAGTAGCTAAATGTAATGGCAGTACTTCCTTATACCTATACACTTTCAGTTCCATAGATTAACCATTTATGGTGAAGGTCCATTATAGAAATAGAATTTAGTAAAAATGTAATAATTAAATGTCCATGCAACTGACAGTTTCATCATCCCCTGCCAACAGTAAAGGCATGCATAAAAAAGACAATAGGGGAAGCTATGGGAATAGAGCTGCATAACATTACTTGCTCAGTGATTGCTAGGTACATTTGTCTTCTATAATGGTGAGACAAATAGTTTTGAAGTATTTATAATAGAAGTCACTTGGATAAAAAAGAAAGCCAGTATACAGAGACTATCATAATCTGCCATTATTCTCCTCATCAAAATATGGAGAGACAGAGCTACTATTGCTATTTAATCTGCTCATTTTTTACAGCTGCTTCCTTTTCATCCCATGGATCTGGTACTAATCACTACAATCACGATGGGAGATTTATCAGGCAGCAGCACCTGAACCCTATATCTATGCAGGTGCACCCATACCCCTCATGCATGCACACATGCTACATAGAACGCTTCAAACTATATTTTTATGGCAAACCAACTTAAGTCCTTGACGATTTGCTTAAGCTAAATCTTCACCATTTAAATATTTAGATATATGATTGCACTAAACTGGCTTGTGGCCTTGAGTTGGTTCAGGCATCTATTATACATGCACTTTTAAACTGCTGTTCAATCTTGTTCCCAGTTCTATAGGGACCCTTGTGGTAATCATACCATAGCTCAGGTAGTTAAAATACTAGCTATAGAGCTCTTTCATAGGTCAAGTGCGATGAACTGACAAGTTATATAGCAGCTCCATACAGAAGCAGTAAATAAATCACTCTAGTTCTTGTTACGCTTTTTTGTAACAAGGATATATCTTTACATTAGCAAAATACTGAAGAATCGTAATTATTATCATATACAATAAATCGGAGGTTTATCACAATAATGGAATCCCTGTGCTAATGATGATCATTGCCATGTCATCCAGGACTAGGTAATGTAGTCATCCTGAGAATTCTCATTGATACCACCTTCATTTTACTGAGTCAGTCATCATATAACTTCTTCGCACAAAAAAAAACAAACCAAAATGCCACAGGTACACGTACCTACATGTGTCGTGCAATAGTAGTGCCCTGCACGTGCACAGTGCGCATGCTCCAATTGTAATTTTGAAGTGGATTGTAAGTGCTAGGCTTATCTAAGTGGACAGTCCTGCGTACAGTGCTACTATGTAAATTGACCAAATTACAGTAATAAAGTGCCACTAAATATGCTAAAAATGAGGATGATGAAATAGTGATCTTTTCATTTACCTCTGGAAGCAGGGTAACAACACTTTAGTTATGAAAAAATAGTTAGCTAGCTACTCTTGCACATTTTTTGCCCCCCCCCCCCCCCCCCCTTATTACACAGCAGAATGACTGGACCCCTTTGGGGAGGAATGTTGAAGAATTTTTTATCCTTCAATCTCTCCAGTTTTCCATGGCCGAGGTTAAATATTAATACCTGTTGCTGTAGGCATTTTAATCCACAAATACTTTTGCAGAACAATTGTCATGCAGGCAGGGATACATGGTGGCCATGAAGTATTTGTGACTAGGGAACAATGTTTTCATAGCCCTATTGTTCTTAGCCACTAGCTACTCCAGAGCCGCTACCCTAAACTGCTGTATACAGTTCATTGTTTTCACAATCCTTGGAAAATTTGACTCAGTAACAAGTGTGTCTTTAAAAAGACTTGATGCCTCGGCACATAAGACTTGATATGCACCAAGCATTTATTTTGGGTTTCTAGATAGCTATTCTACTTTTTCAGGTAAGCTATACAGAAGACTAAAGATCTGAAATTCATCATGTTATTATTGTATTGATTCTGTCAATAACTTCTATGCTAGCTAGCAATAGAGATTTTGCTCTTCCTACAATCATGACTTTGTGGCTCTCTTTCTGCTATCTCAAATGACTGTTTAATAACTGGCTTACTTTGTAGCCTCTGCTCCCACCATTCAAGATTTTTTTCTTCCCCCCCCCCCCCCCCCCAAAAAAAAAACAACAACAAAAAACAAACTAACAAAAAAAAAACAGCCAGTATATTTTTTAGTGTGTAGATACACACACATCCATGAGTGGGCATGGCAACTGGTACTGTATTATTGTAGTCAGCCCAAGTTTAGGTAAATGAAAATCTGTATATCTATGAAAGATTGAGTTGTAGTTGTAATACTGCACTATTAAGACATGTTGTCATACATACATGATTTAGACTTAATACTATAATCACTGTAAGTCACAATGACAGTGTTTAAATATGAGAGTCAATGATAGTATAATGTTATGAAGCATACCGTTCCACCAGCATAGCATGACCCTACAATTATAACATGCCGTCATTATGTAATAATGGATATCAATACACTCTTATATACCTGTCCCCCAGCAGCACATGCAGCAAGCAAGGCAAAGCGTCCGTCCTCTTTGTGTAGTCTATTTGCAGCAGTGGTAACAAGTCGAGCACCAGTAGCACCAAAAGGATGACCAATGGAAAGGGACCCTCCCCAAGTATTCAGTTTCTCCATGGGAACTGCTCCAACCTACATTTCATATAGATGGAACTATTATACATGTAAGATCTTTTCCATTTTGATAGACTAATGAATAGTGTTCTACAGAATTTCTAAGTATACTAGGGCAATATTCAACATTCAGTAACAGCGAGTGAGCAAGCAAATATTCTTTAGTGCTACAACTCTTTAGAAGATTTTGCTGCTGAGTTTATATGTAACAAAGCACTTAGATAAGCCTGTAGAACCTCTATAACTATACTATAGCAATGTGCACTGCAGCATTTGAAAGTGAGCAAGTAAAGTAGCTAATAGGCTCCAGTGCTTGATATTGCTAAGAGTCATGTTAGTGGTGGTTCCAACCAGGAAGCTCCATGCATGAAAAGCTGTAAATATTTACCACAAGCACCTCTATGACAAAAGGCCATACACATCATCAACTGGAAAATGTCCTTTCAGACTGCACTTTGAATTAAGCAATGATCATATCACGCATCCTTTCAAGATTAGGTTTACTCTTAGATCTGTCCACAAATAATAATACCTTAGTGGATCTTCCAATATACTTTTCGGAAAAATAATCAGAGTCCATAGCTTTCAAGTTGGCTAGAATCTGACCCTGCAGGTACATAGTATATAATTACATATCATCATGACTTTGCTAATACTCACAGCAAAAGCCTCATGGTATTCAAAAACATCAATATCCGATAGTTTCAGTCCGGTTTTATCGAGAAGTTTGGGCGTAGCATAAGCAGGACTGAGAAATAATTCATACTAACATAATGAGGAAACTTATATGAGATCTTTTTGGTACACTTTCCAGGTAAGCTCTGCCATTAAATAGCAGAGCTAGAAATAAGATGGGTCATTATGAATAAGATGGGTCATTATAGTCGGACATTTAATATCCTGTAATACTTAAAACTGGTCAGCCATTTGGTTGGAAATGACCAGTGACCAGCAGTTATTTCTAGCTCTGCAGTAGCATTTTGGCAAAAGTCTACATAGTGTGCATTATATCTAACTGGTATTAAAACACATACCCAAGAAGCAGCTGATCCTTTGGATCTTGTGACACAAAAACAAAATCTCTATAATTATAGGACACTATGATTATTGCAGACTGTACTAGTAGCATGTAACTATATACCTGAGGTAGGCCTTGGGTTTATATCCCAGTTTTAATGCCTTTTCCTCGCTCATCAGCAGAACAGCTGAAGCTCCATCAGTCTAAAGTAATTTCAGAGAACAAAGAGGAATTATCATAATCATTAAGAATTCCAGTAAAATATTTTTCCTGCAATGTGTCCCATTTAATTCACATACAATTTGCAATGATAGTTTGAACAGTATGGACTGCTGTAATGGCAGCTGACCTTGTAGCGTAGCACAATATGACTAGGTAATACACATACATGCTATTCACAGGAGCAATCTGACTGAATAACTCTAGTCCATTAGTTATTAATGGTGGGTGGAGTTTCAAACTAGTTCTAGTATGTAAGACCGAAACCTAAAGACATAGTTGAAACAACAATAATGGCATGCCAGTCCCAATGCAACAAGCAATATTACAAGTAACAGTGTGTAATGAACACAAACTTTACTGTGGGACCAGAGCTATTGTTGAAAATTACCAAGAAAGAGGAATTGGCAGCAGTGATGGTACCATGAGGCTTGATGAAGGCTGGTTTCAACTTGGCCATCTTCTCTACAGTAGAAACTCTGATCCCATTATCAGTGCTCACTGATTTCTCTTTGCCTATAACACACAATGAATGATAGCTTACAAACACATCCTTAACCATAGGTATAGCTCCTAACCTGGTATGTGTACAGTTAGTAAATCACTGAGGTATTTTTTCTCAGTGGCACTATTAGCCAGTGTGTGAGAACGGAGGGCATATTCATCTTGTTCTTGACGAGTTATCCCAAATGATGAAGCAAGACGGTCAGCACTATGACCCATCACTTCATTTGTGGAGAACTCTGATATACTTGGAAGCTGAAAGAATATACACAAAATGCACATTCCATCCAAAGGAATAGTCCAGAATGTAATGATTTATTTGAAAGCTTTGCTTCGTGGAAGAATTTCAAGCCGAGTTTATGAATATGGCAAATGTAGTCTTACTTCTAATCCAAAGTGTCTGAGACCTCCAAGATAGATGCTGGCCTTGCCTACAGCTGACTTGACCTATATAAAAACATAAACTCTACACTTGATTTCGATCACTAGCTGACCTTGTTGGCATCGATCAAGGCTCTCCTCAATCCACGAGATAATCTAATGGGTACATCTGACATAAAGTCCACTCCACCAGCTACTACAATATCACTTTGCCCTGATGCTATTTGGCATACCCCTGCAATGATGTTGATATTATAAATCCTGGTTACTGAAGGTTTCAAAATCTATGGAGTGATCAAATCTAGCTTAATTGATCTAGCTCTGAAATTAGGGTTTAACAATACTAATTTAAAGAGCATATGTACTGCATCATAGATGAACTGCGAGTGATGCACACTTTATAACCATAATAATGCCATAGCTACTACCACTTCTATCAAAAACTCCTCTTCTTCAAAAATAGCACCATAAACTTAGGAGAGTGAAGCAGCTTTAGACCTCTCCATTGGTTACTAGCATCTTCAAGACAGAGGGTATTATAGGAGAGGGGGACTATTGCACAGCAGCATTCAAATACCAAAATTGTAGCATTAAAAGTGAAGACAATAGAGATCTCATAAGCTGAGCTAGGAACAAATAGAAAATCATGTACCTACACTGTAGCTCCACGTGATCAAGAGTGGACAACAGGAATTGTGTCAACAGATGTAGGCATAGTGATGGCTGTTACAGTACAGTGTATATTCACTTTTCAGTCAAAGAAAGCAGTTACTTCTCCAAATAAATTGATCATATATTGTCTTCACACATATATGTACATACATACATACACATGCACATACCAGTACTTATAGCAGCATTGGAAGATATGCAGGCCATAGTGGTTGTATGGCAAGGGACACCATCCTTGAAACCAGCTTGCATTGCTGCCTATAGATCGGTATTAATTAAATGCACAGAGATAGTGCACATACTACACAGACAGTGTACTGTGTCTATCATTAGTGCATTACTATATTTTGAGCAAGATTTACCTCTCTGGCAATGTTGCTGGTCTTTACCTCCTGAATAACAGTCCCTACCACTATATGATCCACTTGTTCTGGATATACATATCAATATAATACATGACGACTACGGGTCATCCATTCCTTCCTCCCTCCTTTTCTTTGCCTAGGTACAGGTACCTGCCCTTGAAATAATGCTATCAACTAACCTGGAAGTACTCCAGTTCGATTCAGTAAGCCGCTGCACATAAAGCCAGCCATGAAGGATATAATTATTTTAAGGAAATCAACTTACTGAAATGCAAAGCGTTGCAAGTCATGAGGCATCATCTTCTTATAACTTGAAGATCAACATTGTTAGTGACACGCACACACATGTATACACACTTACTCTGTTCCACTCATGAGGAAAGGTGTTCTTACTCCTTCAACAAGAACCACATTGCGGCCAACTAATGCAGGATGGATAGTGGTAACTACAATATACATTTTTAGGGGCTCCCCTTCATCAGCCTCATTTTTATTTTTATTCGAATTTTAACTTCCATGGCCCATAGCTGTGCTATACAAGTAGTAAATAATTGGATGTCAATTACAGTATAGCTAACACACACTTTATGTAGAAAATGCAGCAAGCTCACATCCTGGCACCACTTGACTTAACTAGGAAGTGTAGTTACAAGAAGTACAATCAAGCTAGGAGCAGTGAGTGTATACAGCCAGTGTAGGCACTGCACTATCAAGAGTTCTTGCTAGCTACGTACGTCTTTCCCAAAACAGAAAGATAACCCCCTGCATGCGGTGCAACTTACACTTAGACTGATTTATCTTGACTGAACTGACAGCTGAAATAGTGACAAAAAATATCACACATGCACATGGCATGAAACTTACTATTCACCTCTTACAGTCTGCCTGATATTTATAGCCACCAATGGCCGTGCAATACCTCTTCTGCTCAGAAAACTTAAAGAAGACATCGGGATTCAGGTTAGCATAGATGATAAGAGTTAGGGTATCACGTGACACTTACTATTAATTATTTTTTGTTTACAAGCTAAGAGCCAGTTGCATGCAGGAAGTGTACTTGGGGTCGGGAGGCTTGATACGTGCCAGGCTGGAGAGTGACAAGACGATTTAGGTGAGTGTGCTATTGTAGTACGTACTGGCTACCTATTCCTCTCAGTCTGGTTTGGCCATTTCCATGTCAAAAACCTATTATAAAAGCTGCTAGTCTCAAACTCCAGACACAAGCAGTGAGAGGGGTGGGAGATGATAAGTGAGCACACTACAGTTAGTAGCCAGATCTCTATTTAAAAAATACAACCAAAGATATGACAATCTGGCGTAGCCAGCCAAAGGCACGAGGGTCTGATGCATGATACATAATACTTGGACTTGTTCGGGGGCAGGAAGTGCGTGGATGACGCTTCCAATAATTCATGTGTCACAATGACACAGTACACGCAGTGGGCAAAACCGCAAAAACATCTCTCCCACATAGAAGCGTCCACCTGCTCACACTTCAACCCTAATGGGTACCCCAATCTAACAGCAGCTCTGTTGGCTTCAGTGTTGTTGCAGCCATTATTACAGTGTGCGCACTTTTCAATGACGTCATTCAGTGACGGATGAAGTCATTTTGCATCACCAACGCCAGAATACATCACAATGATATTCAACAGATTTTGTTGATGTGAACCTGATTCTCACTTAATTAATCCACACACCCTTGATTCATAAACACCCATGTTCATCCCTTGTGTGATCTCAACGTCTCACTTTGAAGTTTTTTTGTGTTGCTATTATCTATCTGGTTTTTTCATAGTACTTCGTCATATCTCTAGTTTTGTTCTGTCATTCTTGAGCATCAGAAGTTAGTTAGCTATACTTGCTAATCTCGCTAGCTAGTTAATTCTCGTAGCTACTGGGAGAGGGCTCACACAGATTTCTTGCTAAATGAACAAGTCCAAGTATTATGTGTTGTCAGATAAGTAATGACCATAAAGTTCAGTATAAGAATTAACCCAGGCTGCATGTTTATGTTGAAATGGTGGTACTTATCTCCATGGTTATCAGGCATGAAAGTCTAACCATGCTAGCTAGCCATAAAAAAATGCTGCTCTTCTTTTCTTTGAGTATAGATACATGCTTTTGTGCTGACTCTCTAATCATGGGAGGAGCAGTGAGTGCAGGGCAAAATAATGATGAACTGGTTGACAATCTCTGCCATGAAGACTACATTCAAACTCCAGAAGTAGAGATGGTACATCCACTTGTATAACTTTGTTGATGAAGCACACATAGGGTGATAACACAGTAGAATGTAATGTGGGTACATCTGTATACCCTACTAAAGATCAGTGATCACCTGCTCAATTTTGACAATCATAGGTATTCCGGCAGGTGGATCGTGCCAATTTTATGAAATTTCAAGAAGATGGTGACATATCAGAGGCATATGAAGACCATGCGTGGCGAAGGGGAACTCTGCATCTTTCTGCACCTTGCATTTATACCCGCGCTATGGAAGCACTACGATTCAAAAGAGGTCACTAGATTTGTGTATTCATGTTAATGACACCTTTTATATGCCAAATTGACATAATAACATGCTGTAGGTCTTCCTACAATTACTATATTGCCACTATCTTTATTATCAAACAGCCCTTGAGATATACCTCCATAGATTTCATTATAGTATTGTTTAGTGTATGAATATTTAGGTGTGTGTGTGTGTGTCTTTTGTAGGTGTGTCCTTTCTGAATGTGGGTAGTGGGACTGGATACTTCTCTACCATGGCAGGACTTCTCATAGGTCCCTATGGTATCAATCATGGGATAGAAATATACCCAGAAAACATAGAATTTGCTCAAGAAAAGCTAGCAGAATTCTATGAAAAATTCCCCTGGTATGATCCTATGAAGTTTTGTGAACCACTCTTTGTGGAAGGCAATGGGTTGCTGCTTAGTCCAGGGAACTTGTTGTACAGTCGGATATATTGTGGAGCAGCCTGTCCTCCTGAGCATGCTCAGTTGATGAAGAACATGTTGGCAGTAGGTGGGATCCTAGTTATGCCCCATGATAACCAGGTTAGTTTCTGTTTATACCCCAAAAAGATAAGCAAAGATTGTACATTGGCATAGCAAATTCATGCTATTCAGCGTTTAGGCATAATAATTATTATTAGATGATGCAGAACAGCAATTCCTGTTCTCATACTGTTATGTATGTATGTGTACAATGTTATGTACAGTTGGAGTGTGTTGATCGAGTCAGTCAAACAGAGTGGAAAACAGAGGTGATTTTACCAAGTGTGTCCTTTGCTCCTCTCATTCTACCATCACAGGAATCGGTTAAAGATCTTGCTGCACTTGAAATAGGTATGTGCAAAGCTTATAATTATTACATCAGAAGGAATGACCATACTTTGTGCTGCACTTATCACAAGATTGAAACAGCATTATGAGGTGCTAACTTTTAAGCAGCAGAACTGTTGGTACATGTAAGACATCCTATACCCAGCCGATACTTCAAACACTTGGCTAAATAGTTGGGAACTCTCATAACAGTTCTTGCTTGAAAAGTCTTGATACGTATACATTTTATGCAGCCATTCAGCCATTTACTCTAAAGCATTATTGTCGCCTGGAGATCCTTAAGCAACTTGGTAGGGAGAGATACCATAAAGCATCAGAACTTCCTCTGCCCCAACATTTAAAGGTCGGTTAAAAGACAATTTCTCAGACAAGTACATACTATTTCTTGTTCAAAATAGGATTATGTGGCGCATTACAGAGATTGGGGTCCCTCTAGTCCTCCAGTCAAAATCCTTTGCCCAATAGACCACTCAAAAGAGAAACTAGATCAGAGTAGTTCAGAAGATGGCCAAGCAAAGGCAGAGGCTGCAGCATCTGGAGATGGGGACAGTGGGAGTGGCTCTAATGGGTACAGAAAGGGTGGGGCAAGGGAAAGTGGGGATGGAAGGATGCAGTATGCTCACCCTATGAATATCAATGGAAGAAGAATGCTAATCTGCAATATAAACGGCATTTATTTCCAGGTATTGTGTCCTTTCTTCAACCAGGATAAGTTTTGTTTTGTTACATGATAATGTGTTCCCACATGTCCCCTAGTATCACTCTAGTAAGTTTGTTCATTTGTGTGTTTAGATTCCTCTTGAAAACGATGATAGAAATGAAAATGATGATAATGATGAAGAAATGACAGAGAACAGTGCCAGTGAAGAGAATTCAAGCATGGATAATAATGCTAGTGATGAAAATCACAATGAATTGGCTATGAATGAAATGGTTTCTCAAGATGAGTGTACTTACAGCACTGATGATCCTACTTCTGATAAGGAATGCCTTGAAGAGCATAACGAAGAACAATCAGTTTCAAAACACTGACTACTCACTGTTTTATACTACTCAATTACATTCAGATCTTTCAACTTCATTTCTCAGCTCAGTTTTCCCCAATCATCAGTAATTGAAGTGTTGTTTATTATAATTATAAATCACAAATCATAATAATTATTGTTTATGTAATATATTCCCTACGCGCGCGCGGTTACCGTACCCGTCGCGTGATTTACCGCGCGTATTAACTTTGTTGTTATGGTTACTAATTCTTCCGAAAACTTTACTGTCAGTGGAAGTTTAGGAGTCACCGTTCATGAATTCTATCCTAATCATAAAATCATACCAACTGTGAATATGGTAGTGGCGAATCTTTGGTTTTGAACTTCGATTGGTGTAGCTAGCTTGTTTATTATGCTGGCTGAGTGATTAAACTATGCAATGCAAAGGTATAAGATAATTAAGGAACTTGGAGATGGAACTTTCGGTTCTGTTAGTCTGGCCAAGACAGTGGACACTGGAGAACTGGTGGCTATCAAGAAGTGAGTTCAGTAGCCCTCTAGAGCATAATTTCAAAATGACATACCTGAGGGTGTAACCTTAGCCAACTTCTTTGCCAAAATAAACCTGGGCCTGGCCAGGCTGTCAGACAAACTGATGCACATGTGTGTAAATCAGAAAATCTGGTACTTCGTTAGTGTGCCATAATCATCACATGTGCAGTCAGTGTGTACCAGGCCACCTTTTCCCCTCTCCACCTCCTGACAGTATGGGAACGAGGCTAGTGATTATTGTGCACTCCAGACTTCCAGATTTGCCACAAGATTGTAAGAATAATCATTTGAGTGAAACTTCTTTGCACATTAAACAACCTGCTCATGCACTACTAGCTAGCTATGACTGTTCTATTTTCTTTGATAGGATGAAGAAGGATTTTGGCTCATGGGAAGAGTGTATTGCTCTTAGGGAAGTCAAGGTACAATGGTGTAAGCATACTGACCCAGTAGTTACACTACTGTCAATACTACAGTCACTGATGAAACTGAAGCATCCAAACATAGTGCGTCTGTGTGAGGTTTGCCGGGAAAACAAAAAACTTTACTTCGTGTTTGAGTACATGAAGGAGAACTTGTATGAGATGATCAAGCATCGAACCAAACTCTACCCCGAAGCAACTGTCAGGAATATCAGTTATCAGGTCATACAAGGACTTGCTTTCATGCACAAGCAAGGTTAGTGAACACCATGTTTAAGGACATAATTTTGAACTGAATCCTATATGGCTTAGTACCCCTTGTTCTCAGGACTTATTTATGCTTGGAAAGACACTTGGCTCATTTCCTTAGTAGTATGCTCTATGGCCCTCAGTATTGTAGATCCCTCAATCTAGCATAGCTGAACTAATCTATAATACTATAGGTTTTTTTCATCGTGATATGAAACCCGAGAATTTGCTCTGTTCTGGTCCTGAAATAGTCAAGATTGCTGATTTTGGCTTGGCCAGAGAGATTCGGAGTAGACCCCCCTACACAGACTACGTTTCTACAAGATGGTATGGCATGAAAATTGTACATGGCATAATTATATTCTCTATGTCCCTTTTACAGGTATCGTGCTCCTGAGGTCCTCCTTCGTTCTAGAAATTATAACTCCCCCATTGACCTTTGGGCAGTGGGTTGTATTATGGCTGAGGTGTACACCTTCAGACCCCTCTTCCCTGGGGCTAGTGAGGTTGACCAGATATTCAAAGTGTGTTCTGTACTGGGAACACCACAACAAGTAAGTGACCTGTTATAACAGAAGTCAGGCTGG
The DNA here is from genome assembly GCA_963924555.1 of Crambe crambe. Classification (NCBI taxonomy): domain Eukaryota; kingdom Metazoa; phylum Porifera; class Demospongiae; order Poecilosclerida; family Crambeidae; genus Crambe; species Crambe crambe. Next base: position 2,877,194 of record OZ004592.1, read on the forward strand.
AATTATGTTTAAGGTGACCCTCTATATTATTGAAATGCTGTCCTGTTATCATGTAGATATATTTTTAAAAGAGCACATGTACCAACTTTGGGGGTGAATGTGCACTTAGAAATTTACTGTGGTCATACACAAGGTAATTCTAAAATTGTCCACAGGTAAAAGGGTGCCAAAAAGGCTACATCAATCACTGTTACTGACAAAGATAATTAAGCCTTTAAAGTGATGTTGACATAAGTTTGGCACCACACTAGAGAGTTGAATGAGGGAGTGCTAGTATTTTTGTCATAGAGGGCTAGAGTGGATTGTATAGCTCAATTATATAAGTGCTTGTGATAAGCATTAGCCTCCTATGTATGCAGCTGCCTCCACTGTCAAAATGTCCTTTAAAAAAAAACAACAAAAAAAACAGAGATCAGCAGCATTGCCATTGTAGTTATGTACCAGGTATTTTTGTTGCTGTTTTTTTGTTTTGTTTTGTTTTTGTTGTTGTTTTTGTTTTTTTTCTTCTCAATTTAACTGTGATGTATTACTGTGACGTAGTGCATACATATGCACTGACACGCATACTAGATGTACATCTCGTTCTAAGGTTGCAGCTTCTTTTTGTGATAACCTAAACTGAGCATGCCACAATCGTAACATGCAGTCAGTAGAAGTGCAGTCCATAATAAGCATGGGGAAAGATAAAGGTGCTTTAGGAATCTGTGATGGCAGCAAAGCAGTAAGGACTCAGGGAACATATGCATTTGATTGGATTATATTTTTTAACTTGTGAATTTGGTATGTTTTTTATATTCTGTTAATTCTCCAGAGCACATGGAGTGAAGGACTGAAGCTAGCTGGTATGATGAACTTCAAATTTCCTACCATGGTATGTACTAGCCTTCATTCCCTCATCCCCAATGCTTCTGCTGATGCCATTCAACTCATGACCGAGCTCATGGGCTGGGATCCTCAAAAGAGACCTTCTGCTTCTCAGGTATGCACACTTATTATAATAATAGATGCCCACAGAAATTCAGGTTATTGTTTTCCCTTTAATAGGCTCTTCATTCAAAGTATTTCCTTGTTGGTCAGAACTTGAGCACAAAGGCTGAGACCACCATCTCTACTCGTCCTCCACAACCAAAGGCACACACAGAGAATAAGCAATTCAGTATGGGAGCTCAAACCTCTTCTTATTCTCAACACCCTGTTGCACCACATGTTGGAAACAAAACTGGAAATAAATATACCAATCCTGGAAACAATCCTGGAAATAATGCTGGAAACAAATATAGCAATACTGGACAGATAAACCAGACCACAAAGGATTTAAATCCTGAAAAAAATAATCAAACGAAAAATAAAATAGAACACTTACAAAAAGATACTCCACCTTTAAAAAGTGAAGTGAAAGATGAGAAACCACCTCTAAATCCACTAAGGAGGGAATTTTCAGTAAAACAACAGGAAGGAAAGAAGAGTCTTTGGGGAGTGGATGGCAAGTTAGTACATGTACCCAAGAAAAAAAAGTTTGATAACATTTCATTGGATATGGATATCAAGAAAGATCAAAGGTAACAATAACTATTTCTCAAACCATTGGGACCGGGACTTCATTGAAGGGGAAGGTTGCAATACTCTTACCTCCTTCCTTTGAGATTTTTTCCTTAGGGACTTTTGCATATTTGCTTTCTTGTCCCTTTTTTATAGTTCAATATATTCATCTGGTACTCGTGGACAAACAGACCCCACAGAGTACTATCTCAGAAGGGCTCGTCACTCCCCAGGCACTTTGGGAAGGCTCCAAGATAGAAAAATTGATACAATTATAGGAATTGGAATCAGAGCATCACCACGATTTCCTGGCAAGTTATAAATTTAAGTCATAGGTTAAAATTCACAGTTCACACCAGTTCATGAATCATAATGTTTAATACTGTATAGCTAACCATCGAACTGTAGTGAAGGCATGTGCTGTATCTGAAGTCGAAATGGATGATATCTTTACTACCACCAATTCAGGACCCAGATCCAAGAGAAATAGCTACCTTAAGAAGAATGATGTGTGTGGGGATACAGAGCACACTTCTCTAAGCAGATATGAGGATACAGAGCACACTTCTCTAGTCAATCATAAACAAACCAAACGTGAGGATACAGGGCATGCATCTATAGTCAATCGTAAACAAAGCGAACATGAAGATACAGGGCACGCATCTATAGTCCATCGTAAGCAAAGTGGATACGAGGACAAAGATCCTGTGCTCCAACGCAATCAAAGTGGCTCTGCTTACCACTCCAGAGTTGCAACCAATTCTGGTCGACCTAGTATTCATGGAAGAATTGACTGGTCTTCAAAGTAAGTCTTACAATAATATAGAGGAAGCTTGACATGGTGATATTTTTGATAAGACCCTTTCATTCCAGCTGTAGCTTGTAAACCATATGCCGTTTTCTTTCCTTTCAATAGATATAAAACAGGTATTACAAGAAATTGAGAACAAAATTAATTATTTGTATAATGTTCATGTACTATTTTATAATATTCTCGTTTTCTCATCCATTTTGTTATGTCATCATTTTGATTTGAACTAAATAACTATCTCTGTTCATACTTGGCTGTATGATGTGGAGCCTCCTTGGGGAAAGAGGTGCCAAGGTTTAGCCCATGCTTATAGCAAGTGATGACCACATCATAGTCATCTATAGTCAGGTCTATGGTCTCATTTCCACTCCCACAGAGAAAGCAGATGGTATAGAGAGCGACTTCAAACTCGGGGCTAGTACCAATAAAAGTGCTACCCATAGGTTTCATCTGCATAAAACATAAAAAGGTCAATACCACACCAGCTATCTCCTTCCACTTACTTCATACTATAGAACTGGAAACTTCATTATCATTATTGAAATTTAAAATTTGAGTGGGTGCAGATGGCATGGCTCATTAATGTTGCCTTATGTTCATAAAGTTTCTAGTCTTACATTATTATGCATACTTGGACTCTCAAATGGGAAGGACAGAAGCAACCCCTTTTAGTGTGACACAAGTTTCCCACTACAAATTAGTGAGGGAAGTGACTCCCTATCTGAACTCACCTCTCTATTCCACTTGAATTTGATAGTCAATAAGTGGGCTTTGTTTCCAAGCTCAGGCTACATGAGTTCATTTGAGCTCAGGCGCATACAGAGAAATAATTTCTTACTTTTTTGCCTAATACATATCCCTGGTAATCCACATTTCCTGCCTTCTCCTGCAAGTAAAATTGTATCCAGTTATGGAAGCCCAAGACATCTTTGCCTCCTTTTGTCTCTCCTACAAATACATGCTCAAATCCTGAGGAGTCCAGAGCTCGGCTACCTCTTGTTCGACGATATAGCTTGAACCATATGTCATAGAGTTGTTCCTTAAATTTGCGTACATCATTTGCGCTCTTTCGTTTAGAGATGAGATACTTGTGAGCTAGTTTCATCACCTAAAAGGTAAGGCATTCCAGTCTCACAAATTTCACCATTATATGCATGTTGCTCTTTGTTGCAATCACCATAGCTGTATTTACCTTGGTGCTACATATATTGTCAATAAAGGTTCTGTTTTCCCTGATTTCCTCAGGAGTCACTTCCTCTTGTTTTCCTGTACTTGACTCATAGTTATCCAGCAGGGCTATGAAGCTGCAGAAAGTTGGCCGTTGTAGAATGTCATCCTTAACAAAAGTAAACAGAGGATCCTCAGCTTTATCCTGACGCCAATAGGCCTTGGTACCTATAACAACACAAGACTCATTCTATAGAGCTAGCTGAGCTGGAATAATAAAAAAAATCTCCTTGCTAGCTATTTCCTTACCACCCTGTAAATTGATTTGGTAGTCCCTTCCCGGCACAAGTCTGTTTTCATCTGCTTCCCATAATTGAGTACATATCTTGCTCAATTCAGAGTTGGGTTCGAAATTACTGGCCATGGTATTAGCTGGGTACCGACGATGTTAGCCACGCCCATTCCAACCATCAATAATTATTGCAAATTAATTTTTGTTTTAATTTTTATTTCACTCTCCCTTTACCGTAGATTTTCTAATTAGCGCGTCATTCTTAAATAAGCGCCAAAACCACACCTTAAGTGTAAGGACCGGCTAGAAATGACGTCATAGTGAGACTCAAGATATTTCGCGACATCAAAAATCATTACAGTACTGTACTAACATATTTCAGCATAGATTCAGATTCGATGATCTGCAGAGATCGCAGCTAAGGAATCGAGTTGATGCAGTTATCTCTCAATACTAAGCACAGCCTACAAGAATAGACTGACAGTGACCGAAGACCAGGCGAAATAAAGAGTAAGATGAAGCTGCTAGCTAGCTAAGAACAAGCTAACTGCAATGAAATGTGTAGCTATATCACATATTCTATTATACTAGCTGTTTAGCTGTGTAGCTATGCTGCAAGAAGTGATGAAACGAAGAAGGATGGATGAGTGAAGGACTGGATAAAATGAGTGGAATGATAAATTCCAGACAAGCCGGTGTCACAGTTTATTTTGTCGCTGGGAGATTCTGTCGCGGCGACAAAATATCCTAGGAAATTCTGTCGCGAGCGACATAATCTCCTAGGATATTTCGTCGCCGCCAGGATATATTGTCGCTGCATATAAGTACCTATCGGAGAGGTGGCATAGCTATATCTGATTATACAAACACAATCGGTCACCAACAAATTGCTCTCCTAGCAATAAAAGCCACTTGTTCTAAAATTAGACCTTGGAAAGAAGGCTTCCTCCATCAAGTACCTAGGAATCCAACAATCTCTCCTGGGTTGGTAAGGGTCGCCGCTATGCCAGACTATCAGCTGCAGCATCACCCAATTGCCTTACCTGCCTCTACTATGCCATAGTAGTCCCGATCCTAGACTACGGTGCCAGTATCTGGGATCCACATCACAACAGGCTGACTAGATTATGGACTCTCTGCCACCAATTGATATAACCTTATAAAGGTGCTCCTACCATCAAATCCAAACTCAAAGATTACCTTTGATCAGTTATTTTGAGAAGTTTTGAAGCCAATAACTTGCACATTCCATCTTGTCTCCCCTTGCCGAAACTGTATGTCAAATCCCAAGCCACCCAATCATAATTATACGTGAGTAGACATTTTCCAATAAAACTCTATCATGCATTCACATCAATAGATCAGTTAATAATAATTTGCTGCTAGCTATAAACCAGTGAAATATTCCACCGTTGTACACTTGCAAAAAATATACATAGCTAGCAAGATGCTAGAAAAAAACATGCTCCTTTGAAGTATGAGTGATATATACAATAACATATATGTGACTCAATTTAGGAAAAGGGGGCACTTCACGCAAGATAAATTTTTGAGATATGCGCGTTTAAACTAGCCTTAGGTAAAAAAAAATATTTTTATCCACTTCTTTTTCCTTGCTTCCACAGTATCTTCAGTCCTTTATCTAACTTCCTGCCAAATTTCAGGAAGTGGGAAGGATTTGAAGTAGGCAAGCGCTCGAGTTGAAGTGAGCTACCTCACCCGGAACTTATTTCACATCCTACGTGCCCAAATTTCAATCTTCAATTACGGAGGATGTATGAGCATAATGCGCGGAAATAAGGGAAATTCCCCACACAACAATAAAAATTCATATTGATGATTTTTACTGAATACAAAGTAGCTACACAGATATTTAGCTAGCTACAGATAGGAAGAGGTTGTGGTAGGAGCCATCCAACTTCATATGTCAGAAGATCCAGATATAGAGGTGCTGGATGAATTCTATGTCTCCTTCAACCCCAAGACAGTAGTCAAACACAGCCCAGATCCTACCAGTGTCTAGATTCCAACTCAGGCTAACACCACTTCCACAGGAATCAACTAATACAGCAGAGATAGGATCATAAAACTTACAAGTACTATTAAAACTACTGATGTACAAACATCTATCTACCCAAACTTTACCTGATCATTATTCAGAACTTGTTCCATATCTAGCATGCCTCAGATAACCCAAGCGCTCAAAGATAACAACGTAGTAAAGCTAAGTCTACTTCTTCTCCACACAGCTGCTACACGAGGTGAGAAAAATTGAATGATGTCATCGCGTTATACGGACTTCCGTAAGGATTTACGGAGCATTGGGTATTGACCGGAAGTTCAATGTTTAGACGCCGTTTATTGCAAAACGCTTATTCAATCTTTCTCTGAGGTGATGTACTTCAAGCGCTTATAGCTCCGCGGTGGTTTAAGATTTAGCCTCAAGCGTAGTATCGGTGAAATTCTAAGGTAATGAGCTATAGCGTGGTATTAATAACTCCATTTTAAATTTTTGCGTGAAGTGCCCCCTTTTCCTATAGCCTGTCACATATACACCCAACTATATTAAAGGTGAATAGCTAACAAGCTTGAGATTTTGATGCACCTATAAATAGCATTGCTCTTTCTCTCGTTTTATCTATAGAAAAAAACTAGTGAAAAAATATCCCATTAAAGATTTATCACCAAGACAGAAACGACCTAGGAGATGTTTTATTGCTAGGAAAGCTATTTGTTGGTGACCGATTGTGCAGATATAGCTATGCCACCTCTCCGATAGGTACTTTATATGCAGCGACAATATATCCTGGCGGCGACGAAATATCCTAGGAGATTATGTCGCTCGCGACAGAATTTCCTAGGATATTTTGTCGCCGCAACAAAATCTCCCAGCGACAAAATGAACTGTGACAGGCCGGACTGCTATAAATTTGGGGAAATCACACTATACTAGCACTTGAAGCACTCTCTGTACTGCATTTAATTAGAATTGACACTCTATGAAGGTTAGAATCATAATGATAATGATAGAGAAGAACCGAACGGAAAAAGAAAAGGACTGGGCTCTATTGTGGGCACCAGACTGCTCTAATTAGAGAGACCACACTATACCAGCACTAAGACACTCTTGAGCATCTCTGTACTGCATGTAATTAGAGTTGACATCCTGTGACGGAATCAAATTAGAATCACAGAGAAGGACCGGATGAAAAAGAGAAGGACCGGGCTCTATTGCAGGCACCAGACTGCTCTAATTAAAGAGACCACACTATACCAGCACTAAGACACTCTTGAGAGTCTCTGTACTGCATGTAATTAGAGTTGACATCCTGTGACGGAATCAAATTAGAATCATAGAGAAGGACCAGATGAAAAAGAGAAGGACCGGGCTCTATTGCAGGCACCAGACTGCTCTAATTAAAGAGACCACACTATACCAGCACTAAGACACTCTTGAGAGTCTCTGTACTGCATGTAATTAGAGTTGACAGCCTGTGACAGAATCGAATTAGAATCACAAAGAAGGACCGGATGAAAAAGAGAAGGACTGGGCTCTATTGCGGGCACCAGGCTGTTCTAATTAGAGAGACCACATTATACCAGCACTAAGACACTCTTGAGAGTCTCTGTACTGCGTGTAATTAGAGTTGACAGCCTGTGACGGAATCAAATTAGAATCACAAAGAAGGACCGGATGAAAAAGAGAAGGACCAGGCTCTATTGCAGGCACCAGGCTGCTCTAATTAGAGAGACCACACTATACCAGCACTAAGACACTCTTGAGAGTCTCTGTACTGCATGTAATTAGAGTTGACAGCCTGTGACAGAATCATCACAGAGAAGGACCGGATAAAAAAGGGAAGGACCGGGCTCATTGCAGGCACCAGACTGCTCTAATTAGAGAGACCACACTATGCCAGCTCTAAGACACTCGTGTGAATCTCTATACTGCATATAATTGGAGTTGACATCCTGTGACGGAATCAAATTAGAATCACAAAGGACTGGATGAAAAAAAAAAAGAGAAGGGCACAAAAGTACTCATGAGCATGCCTATAGCTATTTATTTGCAACATTAATTCACTTCTATTGGCCTGTATGCAAACAATTTTTCAGACTTGCACACTCAAGCTATCCAAAGGGGGGTGGGGCTCATATCTGCAGGGTATTTCGGAGACCTTAAGGAGTTAACACACAATAATGTTGTCATGGGTAGATTGGATGAGTAGAAAGGCTGTGACAAGATTTGGTGACCGCAGACTTGTTAATATCCAAGTAATGGATAAGTCATGTGCCTGGGAAATCAGATTTTTGCTAGCAGGGAGTGTAGTTTTAGTAATAGGAAGGTCAAATTGTGACATTGGGACCTCTATACAGTGCTCTACCACATACTTCATGGATGGGAAAATTAACCCCATCTATGCTGATTACATGACGTACCACCATGGGAGCATACGTGATTGAAGTAGAGCGACTGCTAGCTAGAGCTAGGACACTAATGGCTATTTGGAAACATCAAGATGATATCATGCACACCTATGGTATAATTCCCAGCTATATACCTGGGTGTATCCACCACTCCGGGGTTGGTCCGGTTTTCACCGGACCACTTTTTATCCCATGCCTGCAGAGTTAGCCAAGTGATTATGTATCCTTCAAGAATCATGATCACATTAGCATATCAAAACTCCTTCTGATAAGTGGGTGAATGATATAAAGTGGGCATGGTTATCCCACGCACAAGCACACTGGGCCACTCAAAATTCTGTGGATGCACCCCTGTTATAACAGCTGTGGTTCTCCCTATTTGGTGTCCAGATAGCTCTAAGTGAATATATACCCTGAATTAGTTGTTTCAAAATCAGTGCTACTTTTTAGCTAATGATACATACACATCTTTTTATGAACCTTGATCTCTAGACCTCTCTGCAGGGTATGGGGTATATTCACTTAGAGCTAACTGACTACTTTAATATCTGGACACCACGTACATAGGGAGAACCTATTAGAGCTGTTATATAGCTGTTCCATTAGAGGAACTATACCCCACTCTTCCTCCCCCCTTTGTAGTCTGCATGATATCATCTTGATGTTTCCAAATAGCCACTAGTGTCCATGCTAGCAGTGGCTCTACTTCAATCACGTATATGCTCCCATGGTGGTACGTCATGTAATCAGCATAGATGGGGTTAATTTCTCCATCCATGAAGTATGCAGTAGAGCACTGTATAGAGGTCCCAGTGTCACAATTTGACCTTCCTAGCATTAAAACTACACTCCCTGTGAGCAAAAATCTGATTTCCAGCATTGTTGGTGAAAAAAATCACTACAATGTAAAACATAATGTGATGTGATCTTTTATGAAATCTGTCACAGGCACATGAATTACCTGTTACTTGGATATTAACAAGTCTGTGGTCACCAAATCTTGTCACAGCCTTTCTACTCACCCAATCTACCCATGACAACATTATTGTGCATTAACCCCTTAAGGTCTCCGAAATACCCTGCAGATATGAGCCCCACCCCCCTTTGGATAGCTGAAATGAAGTGCTTATGAGCATGCATATAGCTACATACACCTTATTGTGCCCTTCTCTTTTTTTTTTCATCCAGTCTCTTCTTTGTGATTCTAATTTGATTCCGTCACAGGGTGTCAACTCCAATTACATGCAGTACAGAGATCCACACGAGTGTCTTAGAGTGTGGTCTCCCTAATTAGAGCAGTCTGGTGCCTGCAATAGAACCCAGTCCTTCTCTTTTTCATCTGGTCCTTCTCTGTGATTCTAATTTGATTCCATCACAGGGTGTCAACTCTAATAACAGGGGTATATCCAACACTCCGGTTGGTCCAGTTTTCACCGGACCACTTTTTCACATGCCTGCGGAGTTAGCCAAGTGATTATGTATATGTGAAGTACCATGACCTTCAAGAATCATGATCACATTGTAGCATAGCTTTATCAAAACTCCTTCTGATAAGTAGGTGAATGATATAAAGTGTGCATGGTGATCCCACGCACAAGCACACCGGGCCACTCAAAATTTTGTGGATACACCCCTGCAGTACAGAGACTCTCAAGAGGTCTTAGTGCTGGTATAGTGTGGTCTCTCGAATTAGAGCAGTCTGGTGCCCACAATAGAGCCCGGTCCTTCTCTTTTTCATCCGGTCCTTCTCTGTGATTCTAATTTGATTCCGTCACAGGATGTCAACTCTAATTACATGCAGTACAGAGACTCCCAAAAGTGTCTTAGTGCTGGTATAGTGTGGTCTCTCGAATTAGAGCAGCCTGGTGCCCGCAATAGAGCCCGGTCCTTCTCTTTTTCATCCGGTCCTTCTCTGTGATTCTAATTTGATTCCGTCGCAGGATGTCAACTCTAACTACATGCAGTACAGAGACTCTCAAGAGTGTCTTAGTCCTGGTATAATGTGGTCTCTCTGATTAGAGCAGCCTGGTATCCGCAATAGAGCCTGGTCCTTCTCTTTTTCATCCGGTCCTTCTCTGTGATTCCAATTTGATTCCGTTGCAGGATGTCAACTCTAATTACATGCAGTACAGAGACTCTCAAGAGTGTCTTAGTGCTGGTATAGTGTGGTCTCTTTAATTAGAGCAGTTTGGTGCCTGCAATAGAGCCCGGTCCTTCTCTTTTTCATCCAGTCCTTCTCTATGATTCTAATTTGATTCCGTCACAGGATGTCAACTCTAATTACATGCAGTACAGAGACTCTCAAGAGTGTCTTAGTGCTGGTATAGTGTGGTCTCTTTAATTAGAGCAGTCTGGTGCCTGCAATAGAGCCCAGTCTTTCTCTTTTTCATCCGGTCCTTCTCTGTGATTCTAATTTGATTCCGTCACAGGATGTCAACTCTAATTACATGCAGTACAGAGACTCTCAAGAGTGTCTTAGTGCTGGTATAGTGTGGTCTCTTTAATTAGAGCAGTTTGGTGCCTGCAATAGAGCCCGGTCCTTCTCTTTTTCATCCGGTCCTTCTCTATGATTCTAATTTGATTCCTTCACAGGATGTCAACTCTAATTACATGCAGTACAGAGACGTCCTTTTTTTATTTTTTTGTTCGGTTTTTCTCTATCATTATCATTATGATTCTAACCTTCACAGAGTGTCAATTCTAATTAAATGCAGCATAGCTGATTTTTGATCTCGCGAAATATCTTGAATCTCACTATGACGTCATTTCTAGCCGGTCCCGTCCTTCTACTGTTTTCGCTACCTGGAAAAGCTACCGTATTTTTTTCTAATTAACGCGCCAGAAAAAAATAAATTGTGCAATTCTTAAAACATGTGTCTGGAAAAAATACGGTAGCTTTTCCAGGCACATGTTTTAAGAACTGCACAAATACTTTTCCCCCCACTATATAACATGACTAGGTAATGTATATACTAAAGGGTAACAAAAACCGAAGAACCTACATAATCTTGATATTGAATAGTAATAGCTAGCTACAGGTGTGGGAGTCATCATGAATGGGTCGATGATTAATTTTTTTGACTGGCTGCAGTTTCTTTGCCCATGTCTCATCTTCGGTGCTGATCTTCTTCATTCTTCGATGACTGAGACTGATTGTAGAGGAGTCACTGTGTTTGGTGATATCCATATCGCTGTAATGATATTGAATGCCAGAAATATTGGATGGGCTGCTTTTAGCAAGAGCTGTTGGCGTATTCTTTGTTGCACTATGACAGTAGTTCTCCTCATGACTATGAGACTGGAAGTAAGGTGGCTTTGGTATGGCCACAATAGGTTTAAGTCGGATTTGAGTTTTTGGATTCACAGTGGGTCTAGTTTGGAATGGAGATACAGTGAATCTAGGTTTTGGTGGGACCACATTTTGATTAGACTTCAGAGTGGCCAACTGGTTTGTTGTCACATTAGGTATTGATGATGGAGGTGGTTGTACTGTGGTACTGACAGCCTCTGGGACTTCAGTCATATTTTGAGTAGATGGATTAGCCACTGCAACTGTTGAGAAAAATTTAGAATCAATAACTGAGAAGAAGAAAAAAGTTGATATGCTATACACACTTTTAGAGTTATCTTTTATATCTGCTTATCAAACCACCATAGTATACTTACCACTTATCCCATGAGTCGTCCTCTGAGAGTCACTTTTGTATTCCAACTGGAGTTTTGATACAATACTCTACATGGCATAATGTTGGACTATAGAATATAATATGTGTATAATAGAGACCTACACCTCTGTATGTAACCTAATTGGTATAGTTGTTGGGCACGATATAATTTATCAGCTGCTACATATATCATAATTGCTAGCTGCATATATATCCCCGAGGAAGGCCTGAGCATCAGGCCGAAACATCAGATGGTTTTTTGATAAGAATTTTTAAGCTAATATCTTGAGAAGTTTTATATCATAATTATTTGACATCATACTTTGGTAACGAGTAACATTTTGGAAACTGTCTGACTTAGAACTTACATGTATCTTGTGCATGATTTTCTTTAGTTCTGTTGGTTTCTGTTGGCTATAGTCATCATCATCATCATAAAACTTGGTAAGAGGACTGCAGTTCTTATGTATATGCCTGAGATAATATTGACGAAAACATGAACCTGCTTTGTCCTCATATGATAAAATCAGGCGACCCTACAATAATAAGATAATACGGTACAAGGCTAGCAATACACATGTAACAACACATGTTATGTACTCTTGATTCGTACCTGTTGCAATAAAGCATTTGCTTGAGCATTGTCATAAACTCTCTGGAAAGTATCTGAAAGAAGAGCTATAAATAAGTTTAGTCCCACCACTGCCAAAAAGAATAGAAAAGTTATGACCAGTATGGCTGCCATTGCCTCATCAATAGTCCGAAGTACCTGCACAACATCAAGTGGTATTATAATCTGCCTCAAATGTTACGTGAAGATTGAATTATTTATGTGCGGATATAGCTCTCTGCTCGGAAAAAAAAACTATGCAACACCCCTATGTATCAGGGTAGATTGTTTATGAATTATACTACACACAGCTTACACTGTACTGATACTCATCTATGAGACTCATCCTGAACATCATAATTGCAATGCGATAAATTGCAGACAAGTCCTCTGCATTCTGTAAACTTATTGATTGTTGTCCTCCAAACAAAACCCAGAAACAAATGACGTAAGGAACAAACAGGATGGCATAAAGGGTGAAGTAGTGGAAAATATCTCCAATAAGCTGGCTGATAATTACCACTAGAGGCCCCAAACTGCGGAATCCTCTTGCATATTTGAATAGTCGCACCCAGATCAAAATCACTACAAAACATGAGACCCTAATTGAAGCAAAAAACAAACATATTAACCTTTGGTTAAAAGACATCATGTAAACATAACGGTCCCAATGAAAATTTTTATCATCTCTGAATCTCTAAGCTATGTTTCTATGTTCCACTGCAAACTGACCTGGCAACCCACAGAGCCAAACTGAGAGAATGCCCTATGATATCAGCAATATGGAGGATGATCATGACAAAAATCAGGATGTATGTAAAGATATCTATAACATTCCACATGTCCTTGAAATAGTTAGAAACAGTCTTGTTAAGATGAGCCAATACATTTTCCATGAACTCTCTCTCTTCTATCAAGTTTGGATCCAAGTTATCAAGATCATCTCGGAGTAGTTTGATTCGGAGTTTGATGTGGTTCTGATTTTAAAATAATTATCAAATTAACTTTACACTTATAAGGTATCAAGAAGGCTACCTTATGGTTGATCCTTGAGGTTATTACTTCTATAATTTCTTCAATTATTAGTATAATGTATGTCAGAATAGCCAGAAACTAAAACAGTAAAGGAGGAAAGCAATCAGCTTAACCCATGCAGTCATTAAACACTTAGCTAGCTATCATGGCCATTTTTTTTGCTGGAAGAATTTTACGCCATTAATTATATGACCTGTACAATGAGTCTCCAAGCATCCTTAGGAAATGCATACGCATGCTTTTCTTGAACAGAAGGATGCGCAATGAGTATGGTCCACGATAGGAGAAAGATCAAATAAAATGCCAGGTGTATATAGAAATACCATCGCATGAACCTCCATTTTTCACTGATAAGAGATTGCATTACAGGATGAGCCAAGATATTGCGTCTCTTTTCTTCCACTGCTATCTCAAACTGTATAAAAAAGAGGTTACTTGGCCACAGCACAATTATTTTACACTAACTGGTGTTTTGACTCCTTGAGCACTTTTATCTCCAAACTCAGATTCCAAGTGATTAATAAGGTAGTATTGTTTCCTATTGGCTGGAGCTATTCTATGCAACTGATCAAGAGCTAACAAGGCCTGCACAGAAGTAGTTAATCATTCCAGCTGAGCACACTGAAATCAAGATTATGACTTACCATTTTGGGCATAGTCTGTATCATATTGGCAATAGCATGGATGCCTGTATTATCCTGAACTCTAACCTCAGCTGGAATTGGCAAAGAGAGGAGGCATTCAGCTGCAGCAGTTCTGTCTAGCTCAGCTGCTAGATGTAGTGGGGTGCGTCCTTTATAATCACGCACCTCATAGTCACCTGATAAATTGGCTGATAAATTAGAGATGATAGCCAGCTAAGTCTTACATATCATTACAGCTAGAGATAGTACAATAGTAGAGATGGCACAGAACAATATGTATACCTAATACATACATATATAATTGCTAATAATACCTCCTTTATCAACTAATGTTTGCAAAGCCTGAACTGCATCACTCTTTGCTGCAAGGTGGAGTGGTGTTTGAAGTTCAATGTTGGTTGTGACTTCCATGTCTGCTCCATGCGTAACAAGCCACGTAATCATTTCAGCATGATCAGTACTGGCAGCTATGTGTAACGGAGTCCTCCCTCTTTTGTCCCTAAGGTGAATATCTGAGCCCTTCTCAAACAAGTATTTTGCCACAGTCTCATCCCAGTTAGCAGCTACTTTATGCATGACACACTGGCCCAATGGTGAGGTAGCATTTATATCAACTCCACTGTCCAGGAGATGATCAATGACTTCAAAGTTGATATTTTCATTAGACTGAGACAAATGCTGGAAATAGGCTAATAGTTGACCTTCAAAAAAATAATTATCACTTGATTAACAACTTAGTTTCCTAACTCTAAGGTGAGAAATAACGCGCAGACTTCTATTAACTATATCACAGCTATTAATTATATGACAGCTCAGCCATAGTGAATCAATAGTATACCTTCTGTTCCATCTCCAACAATTGTTTCATGTTCACCTTTTGGGTTATGTGAAATCACCCACGAATTTCTATACCTTATGAATCTTCTCCCAGTACTTGTATCTGTGTCAAGTGTTGGGAACTGACCAGGTAATGAAAATGGTATTGGTTGATTTTCACTATTTGCATCTTCCTGCAATTGGAATTTACTTATTATTATTATTATATATAAATAAAATAACCTTAATTTGAAATAGGGTGCCATCCTTTTTGGTTTTATCCTCGGTTAACCCTCTGACTGTACCAAGATCTTCAGCAAGAGAACACATTATTTTTTTGCAGAAAAATGCGCATGCGCACATGTGTAGACGGTATGAATCGTCAAATCCCCGAGCCTAAATCAGGTGCTCTATATTTAGAATCACCCTAAACTGAGGAAAGATTATGTTATTGTAGCTAAATGTCTGCAGAAGGATTCAAAATACCCAAATGGTGAGTTAAAATAGCTCAGGAATCGGATTTGACGAATGTATTAAGCATCCATAGATGTATGAATGTAGATTGCCTCTTATAATGGTAACCATTTCTCTATTGTAGATCTCAATTTACACTTTATTGTATAGGGCTAGCATACCTCCTCCTGGACTTCACTTGGATGTCATCAAGAATGGAGTAGTCCTTCAGGTACTGTACTACTGTGATAGAGAGGTAGATTTGGGAGAGGTTACGGAGGGTATGAATGGGGTGTGTTAATTTTGGTGAACAATACTGTTAAATGATTCCAGAAATTGCTGTTGGATGAGAAGAGCTGTTACTTATTTGGGCGGAACAAGTGTGACTTTCCTTTACAACACCAGAGCTGCTCTCGTCAGCATGCAGCTTTAGTCTACCACAAGCACCTCAAGCGACCTTTTCTCATTGATCTGGGAAGCAGTGAGTTTTCCATGAACCATCAAAGGAAGGAAATTTCCTGTAGCTGTAGCTGTTTTATATTTCCTCTGGAATGAGGTGGTTTCTTATTTTGGGAGGAGCCTAAATTGAGACAGTATAGCGTAAGCTGGACAGCCATCAGGTGGTGTGGGCTAGTCCAATAATTCACTCAATTCTTGACAAGATATGTCACAAGAATTTATGTATGTGATTTAGCCCATGGAACTTTTGTGGGAACAATGCGCCTGGAGCCTAACAAGCCCACACAGATTCCTCTAGACACTACTTTGAGGTTTGGAGCATCAACACGATCCTACACACTCAGAGAGCGACCACAAGTCTCCATGAATTTGGTGACTGATACTGAGGGAGGAGCATTGGAAGAAGGAGAAGGGGGGACATTGTTGGGATTGCCGGAGCTGGATAATGAAATAGATGTGAGCTGGAAAATATCAACTGTTAGCTCTCTCCTACTCACCGTGTACTGACTTCACTGGTCAGGAAATTGGCCAGAAATAGTTGAGTCTAGTATAGCTTATCAATTTTAGCATGAGAAAAATGGCAGCTATGTAGCTGTTTGTGCAGAAAGGATGCAGCCAGATTCTTTTTGCACACCAGTAGTCTTAAGGAGGAGAAATATAGAAGCACTGAGTAATTTGATGTGTTAGTTTTGTGTTTTGGTAAGTGATCATCACATTTCTGTTCTATGTTAAACACTGATAATTTTACAATATGAATACTATTTTTCCCATTGTTTTCGTTTAGGATTTAACTCAGTACAACACAGCTCATAACCGTCAGATATCCACAGTAGGGATTGAGGACTCACAGAAAAGTGGCAAGCAACAAAAGAACCATCTTTCCATCTCATTTTCTGAGGAGGAAGAGATCATTAACATTGAAGATGTCGACCCAACAGTAGGAAAATTTAGAAATTTGATTTCTACCACCATCATCCCCAGCAAGGTGTGTGGTTATGATGGCATTGTATGGCATACAGCTATATATGTAGCTAGGAGCTGTTTCCAACCGCAGATTTTAGGTGGGTAATTATTGTCTACTAATTTGGTTTCTCCTAACTACAGTTCTCAGGTTATTGGGATCAATAGATGAAGTTACATATATACATTATATATATATTATAATAGAAACGGAAACTTGACAATAGTGGAGTGAAAGATGTTGCTGAGTCACTCCGTCCTACCCCAATCAGCCCTACCAGCCGTTTCAAACAACCCCTTAGCTCCCCTTCAGCTCTGTACTCTGACATTCCTCTTTCAGCAAATGAAACTACACCCATCTCCCCTTCAGCTAGCTTGGGTGGGTACCCAGGTACTACTGGTCTGTTTGGAAAAGCTATATCTGCTGGTATGTTACAGTTGGTGTACACTACTAGATGCCACTCCTAATTACCAAGGACTATCTGTTCTCACTACAGAGCTGCAACCATTTTACTTTGTGTGTGTAGCTATTTATTAACTCTACCCTATACATAGCTCCTCCAGTTGCCAACCCCATGGAACAAGTACCTCAGAACACACCCACCTTCTCTTGGGATCATACCTCTCAAGCTGTCCAAGTCTCATCATTATTTTCTGATGATACTGGACCCAGGAAGAAGAAGTATGCTAAAGAAGCCTGGCCAGGGAAAAAACCAACACAGCACCTTCTAGTGTGACAATAGTAATCATCATTGCATTCTGTAGTTACTCCTTTCTATAAGCTACGCGCATGCGTACTATGCCAGTGCTAGTGGTGACCATTTCCAAACGTTAACTTTCTTACTTAGATCTTCTTTCCGAGTGCAGTGCAGTTATTACTTATGGTGTAGTCATTATCAGTATATATTTAGAGGGTAGCGATTAAGATGGAATTGAATCAATCAGTACTATTTTACCTCCTGATCATCAGTCTCTTCGTGTTGAGCAGTAGAGGATTTTATATCCCTGGAGTGGCGCCTACTGAATACGAGAAAGGAACTAAGCTAGATATAAGGGTAATCCTTATGGATACTGTGGTCGGTAGTTTCTGAGAATCATATTCTATTTAAAGCCCACCATGGCAACATGTCTCCTATTGTCGGAATTCTGAATGTATTTTCTTTGTACAGGCGGTGAAGATGACCAGTGTAAAAACACAGCTACCTTATGAATATTACACACTACCTTTTTGCCCACCCCTGGAGGATAGTGTACAATATAAGCCACTGAACTTAGGTATTGTAGTTTGCTAAGCATGAAATAACTTTATTAGCTGCTCAATACTGTACTGGAGTGTGTTATTTTCTTCAAGGTGACCAAAGTAATCCAGGTTTTTACAACCTATTATAAATCCCTGGTCACTCTGGGCATAGTTACCATACTAAACCTTCAGGTGTAGAAGGTGTGTTTCAGTGGAATATGATAACTCATTGAGTATGAAGGAAAATATACACATAGTTCTGAAATTTTTTTGTGGCACAACGTTTTTTCCTTCTTTTTTCAAGCAACACTTGTATCAGTACTGCATGGAGAATATTGAGCTTTTTGCCACAGCTAAGAACACTTACACTTTTTTAGACTGTCATTGCCTCAAGCACAAATGTAAATATTACCTTGCTGGCTGGAGTACCAGGTTGAGCTGGTGAAATCTATGAAGAGTAGGCATTATTAAGATAAAAACTTTAAAGCCTGTCAGGTGCACTTATATTTACAATGTTATAGTGCTTGTCTAGTTGACATTTTGCTCATAGGTGAAGTCTTGCGAGGGGATCGCATTGTGACCACTCCTTATCTGGTGTGTTGATAGATCATTACATGAGTTGGATAGTGCACACTCTTTGTCTCCTATATAGGTAAAAGTGCTTCAGGATGAGAGTTGTCAGACCCTCTGCACTGTGGACCTCACCAAAAAGGAGACTGCCAGTTTTATCCATCGAATAAAGGAGGACTACACAGTGCATATGTAAGTGCTTTCTTGTATATTATGGACCCCTACTGTGCTATGACCATTATTGATATATACAATACGCTCATCAAAGTGTGAGATTCAAATCATATGGTTAACAGGGGTCCCCCCTTAAATTTGTAATAATTATATAGCAGATTATGTCAAAAACAATAATTCTTTAATTACTCGATACATGACATTGGCATTTGCTGATACTTATAAAAATGGCAATGAGTCCACGCTCCGCGTAGGAGGGGGCACATCCCTATGGCCACGCAGTCATCTATACCATGTGCAGATCCACTTTCCTTTGCCCCCTCTTTTTTCTATGCCCCAGGATTTGCCCCTAAAATTTCTATATAATCCTTGCCATACTGACACATGAATGACAGGGTTACAGTACTGCATGTCTGTCTGTATGTGATATAGTAGGGCAAGATATCACAATCAGTTGATCAAATGGTAGAGTGGGGCCTAGTTGATAAATGGAATGGAACCACACGGTATGGGATCAAATCATTACAGCAAATTAGAAATTAGAATATAGGTGCATCGTGACAAAAGCTGAGACTAAAATTAATAAAAATGCCAACCCTCAATGCATTCACTACTAAGTGTATTGCAATGATATTATTATTCTTACAGGTTAGCAGACAATCTTCCAGCAGCCACAGTTTTTCGTAACCTCAAGACCAACAAACTTCAGTATGAGGATGGATTCAAGCTTGGGTTTGTACATCAGGGGCGTTTCATCCTGAATAATCACCTTACCATCATCATCAAGTATCATCCTATTTCCAGGTACTTCAGGAGGATGGGAGGAGGTCTGGGAATGGTGCAGGGGAACTTGGGGAGGATGGGAGAGGAGATATGCTCATGTCACGTGTTTGAGTGGCTTGGAATGTACAAGCAGAAATATCTGGTCATAAGGGAATGAATTAGTGCAGAGCCAAATAAACATAGTTTCCAATGTATATGTATAGTCTAATGATCCCTCTGACATGTTCAATTGTATCACTCCAAGATGTCTCCATACTTTAAATTATTAAGTGGATGCAACTTGTACCTTCCATAATGGCTAAGAGGTATCACATGTGGGAGGCTTGGCCTAAATTTAAAGTGCAGGGTTTCTTTCAGGAGGGGCAGGGGGCATTCATCCCCCCTCCCCAGGATTTCTGAAATTGACATAGTTACTAGCTATACAACAAGCCTTCTACTCTTCCTATTCCATATGTTTAGATAGCTAAGCATGGCTGAGCCCAAGAGCCATTTTGATATAGAATGGAATCACCAAAGAATTTCTGAGAATGGGTACCAGCTCTTTTATAGGCATAGATAGATACAGAGCTTCCTCTGCATACATATTGATAGGTGATCTATTGACAATACATAAGTAGGTGTGAAAGGGGCAAAAGTGGGTGTGGTCAGCCAAAATCCCCCCCTTGGGTATAATCCCCTGAAGTGGCTACCTACATAATGGACAAACATTATAATGGGCACATGGCAGTCACACAACTGATAAGTATTTGCTAGTCACCTACCCTTACGTATATTAATTGTAGGACATGTACCTGGTCATATGATCACTATTGCCCCTGACAGCATAACCCAGGGTTTTCCCTCTGCCCACATTACAGTAGAACCTTGACATGCAGCTTTATACCTGTTGATACAAGATAAACAGTGACATCATAGCTTCAGGGATCTCTATATTGGTAACATTGTCATCAAGTGATCTGGTGAAGTTAATACTGTGTTTTGGTCTCAAGTTCCAGAGGTCTGCATGTCGGGAAGCTACAGCCAACCCCCCTTCAACGTATAATTGAAATAAGGCTCATCTCTATGAAGCCTGGGCATAGGGAACTTGGACTTCTATAAACATGTGAAACTTTATAGAAGGGTGGGCATGGGTGGCAATGATAAAACGAGACCATTGTTGATCACTTACCTTGGACTCTGCTTGCTGTTATGGTAATTGCTTATAGGTTATTGCTCGTTTTCTCTTCCCCTGCTACATTGCTTTTAGCTGATCATTAGCAAGTACCAATCCTCAATCATGAATTACACAAAAAAAAGTAGCCATCGGAGCCTAGTCTGGCGTAGCCAGCCCCAAGCACTTCCGGAACTCCAGTGCAAGGGTCTGGTAACACACAATACTTAGACTTGTTCCTGTTTAGCAGAAATCCTGCTAAAACGATGAATATCATTAACTGACGCATTATGACGTTTAATGACGTGTGGTAGCTATAACAACCATAATTATTACGGGATTGGGAGGCCATTTTCTTCGCACAAGATGTGTTGCTATGACAATTAAACAAGACAACATCATTTTACGACACTAAAACATCGTATTACGTAACTAAAAAATTTAGGCCGGGAACAAGTCGAAGTATTGTGTGTTACCAGACCCTTACGCTGGAGTTCCGGAAGTGCCTGGGGCTGGCTGCACCAGACTAATCAGAGCCATCATTAAATATTATTTGCATATGCATATTTTTTATGGGGCTTGCGAAAATCATAATTGCAGTAAAACCCTCCCCTAAACTTCGAACCTTCAAAAATGATATATGATTTCCAAGCAGTGCCGCTATAGAACACTGTTGGAGATTGATACAGAATTGGAAACAGAACATATTGCAGCTGTGACATTTTAAAACTTGATTAATGAATGATAGCTGGGAGCTGAGCTGAGAAATGCTAATGATTTAATGTGTGTGTGTGTTAATCCACAGGAGTGATAAAACAGTCTATCGTATAGTGGGATTTGAAGTGGATCCACGTTCTGTCTCCACTGAAGCTCTCCGGCTCAAGAGCAACAAAGGCAAAACAATCAATCCTGGGTCATGTATTCTACCCCAGGAGTCTGAGGTCACAGAACTTCATCAAGGAAGTAAGTAGTATAAAGAAACTGATCAGTTTCAATGTGGCAAAATATTCTACCTCATATTAGTACCTACCTCATCTTATTTGCCATTCCATTCTCCAGAGAGCAACAGTGTGGTGTTTGCATACAGTGTATCTTGGCAGCCTAGTGATGTGGCATGGGCCTCGCGTTGGGATATCTACCTCCAGATGAGTGATGTTCAGATCCATTGGTTTGCTATCTGTAACTCTGTGGCCATTGTCCTGTTCCTGTCAGGTTAGTATGGTCTATCTCACACTGGTGAAAGGTTCAAGGCTCAATCAAAAGTGTGTGAGAGACTTTTATTAGCTACTAAGGTCTCGAGCCTTGTGTGGGGTCTTAGATGAGTGGGGTACTAGTTTAGCCAGCTGTCTCTTGAATGAGCAGAACCTATAATAATTGATTTTATGATTGCGAGCAAAGCGAGCCACTAGGGGGTTGAATGAGAGGGTGCTATTATATATATCTTGTATGTTCTTCCAGTTCTGTCCTTTGCAATAAGGGGCCAAAGCTTCGCTTGCTACAATGCTTTGCATTCCCTAGTAATGGACATGTTACAATGTACAGGTATTCTTGCTCTGATCATTATCAGGACTCTGAGAAGGGACATAGCACGTTACAACAAGGACGATGACCTGGTCAGTGTGTATAAGTTTGGTAAAGGGATAATACTATACTGGACCAGTTCATGATGTTTACCTCTGCCACAAAAATAGTGTATTCAGTTCATTTCCTGGTTGTATTCAACCCAGTTCCATTTCACCAACTCAGAAATCATACGTTCCTGTCTACTGTATGTATGTACATACCTGCATGTGCATAACAGAAGCATTGCATATTCTACATTTGTTTAGGATGAAGCTCTTGAAGAGACAGGTTGGAAGCTGATTCATGGTGATGTGTTCAGGCCACCTTCTCACCCGTCACTCCTTGTTGCTTGCCTTGGCTCAGGCATTCAGATATTCTGCATGGTCCTAATCATCATAGGTCAGTACATATCTCCCTAACGTATCATAGATTATGTGGAACATGTGTGATGTGAGTGAGATTCCACATTGTAGCAACCATGCATAGAGGTCAATCATTGAGTAAATTCAAAGGCTAGTGAACTATGTTTGTTACATAGTGTTTGCAATGTTTGGGATGCTGTCACCAGCCAGTAGAGGAGCACTCATGACTGCTGGTATTGTCCTCTTCATGTTCATGGGGTGAGTATCAAACCCTGTATCTCTATCTATCTATGTATATAGTGTATGTATATATGTATGTACTCAATAAGAATCAATGTATTAATTTTTGTACTGTGTACATTGTATGTATGTCTGTCCACACAGCTACAGTACAAGTGCAGTGCATAATACAGATAACATGTACAATTATAAGTACATGTAATGCAATAAGGAGATTTGTACTATTGTTTGCAGGGCCATTGCTGGTTATCACGCAGCCAGGATGTTTAAGACACTGAAGGGCAATGATTGGCAAAAGGCTGCTACCCTGGTATGTACATGTGTCAATTGATTGCCAAGTAGAAAGTGAAGGAAAGTAACTGCATGCACATAATACATACACATGTGCAGGCTGCAAGACACCTAGATAGAGAAATGCTTCCTAAAGGATAGTATAACAGAGTAATGTTGACCAATTGTTTCCCATCGGATCAACCAGTTAATGTAGTAATTCCTAAATAATGTAATTCCTAAATAATGTGCACCATAAGGCTGATGTGTGATTTGTACACGCATAATATATTATATAGCTATGTACATTGTTCAACCCCTCGCTCCTACACCTTCCCTCCCTCCCTCCTCCTCTCCTTATTCCAGACTGCTACATTATATCCAAGCATAGTATTTGGAGTTGGGTTCTTTCTCAACTTCTTCATCTGGGGTGAACATTCCTCGGGAGCTGTTCCCTTCACCACCATGCTGGCCCTCCTCTGCCTGTGGTTCGGGATCTCTTTCCCTCTTGTTTTCTCTGGTTTCTACTTTGGTTATCGAAAGCAGCCATATGAGCACCCTGTACGAACCAATCAGATTCCTCGCCAAGTCCCTGACCAAGTTTGGTACCTTCACCCTGTCCTTGCGTAAGTGGTAATATGGGACAGTAGAGAATACATAATGAAGCAAACATGTTTTGTGCATGGCATGGCAGTTTACAATTTATCATTCCTGTCCTCATATGAAGCTCTTTAATTAGCACCAGGGGAAAAAAAACAGCATAGCTGCCTTTTGGGATAAGTGGTTGTGGGTGGGTGTGTGTGTGTGTGTGTGTGTGTGTGTGTGTGTGTGTGTGTGTGTGTGTGTGTGTGTGTGTGTGTGTGTGTGTGTGTGTGTGTGTGTGTGTGTGTGTGTGTGTGTGTGTGTGTGTGTGTGTGTGTGTGTGTGTGTGTGTGTGTGTGTGTGTGTGTGTGTGTGTGACCTTGGCTGATGAGTAAACAGTAGGTGTAACCCCACATACTTAAAGATTAGGTGTCGTGGTATGTCCCTGTGGATGATGCCTCCTGGGAGGAAAATTTCTAAATGTTGAAAAGGGATTGGTATAATAACATGTCTATCCTTGCTTAATGTGGATCTTGGTAGGTGTCCCGTGACAGCTAGTGTTTCCATAGCTCAGCTTTGGCTTGGAGCATTAGTGTAGGGAGTATATGTAACAGAATGGATGTGTGGTTTGTGATCCATGGTTAGTGTGGACAAGATGGATATGTGTAGGGTCTAATGTCAATTATTGGCATACATACGTACAAGGAATCATCTTTACACTCCATAATCATTGTCCTGTTGGCATGAACACACTATGCAGATGTGTGGTCTATTTATTTCTCATCAACATCCACTTAGCTTTTCATTATTACATACTGTAGTCTCAAGTCTACATTGGACTATAGTAGAATTTGTATAAAGTACAAAAATGTAGTTATCTTGTATTGCAGCACATTATTGGTGCTTTGATGTTTTGTACTCAATGGCCTGATATACATGTGGCTTGGGTCATCTCTGAATAATTGTTTTCTCCACATACAGCTCCATGATCTCTGGTATTTTGCCATTCGGAGCCGTGTTCGTGGAACTCTTCTTCATCCTCTCTGTATGTTCTTCTTTATAATCTGTTCTTCCCCCCCCCCCCGTACTCACATAGCCATGTCTTGATTAAGCATGATACCATGATACATGCTGTACAGGTGTTTACAATAATTACCCCCTTTTCCTCATGATGTGAGCATGTAAATTCATTGTAAAGACATTGTACTTTTAAACGTGCAATGTCATTTCTGCATAAGCTAATCCCCTTCTCTTCTTCCCAACAGGCCATTTGGGAAAATCAGTTCTACTACCTCTTTGGTTTTCTTTTTCTTGTTTTCGTCATTCTTATCATTGCCTGCTCTGAAGTGGCTATTGTCATGACCTACTTTCAGCTCTGTGGTGAGGACTATCACTGGTGGTGGAGATCTTTCATTCTCTCAGGCTCCTCCAGCTTCTATGTCCTAACCTACTCCATCATATACTATTATACTAAGGTTGGTCCCACTCTTATCTAATGTACTCCAAGTTAAGTTTTTAAAAAACAAATAGTTATTTATTTTATGTAAATTCCGTCCATCCTTATACCACTAACTCAGGTGACTGCTAAGTCGGGCCACTGTATATGCCTTACTGCTTACGGTTTACACTCTAAATAATGCACATCCTATGTATGCTATACTGAAGTAGCTAGTTTCTATGCTCACATGTGGATGGGGATGATGTGCCTACGCATAAGACTATCACTCTGAAACTTTTTATGCTTCCTATAGTGCACATTTAGTATAAGTAAGGGGTTCTATTAGCTGTGCTTATTACATGGTCAGTTTTGTATGAATGGAAGCATACTGTCTGTGGGATTTTGGCAAGGCCATTATGTAGATGCAGCTAAATGTATTTAGTTATAGGAGAGGGCTCGATATTATTTGCTTAACATAATTATCTGTGTGTGCCTCCTTGAGGGAAGAGTGATCCCTCCCAACTTTTCATTATGTTGCACAAAATTCTCTATACATAGCTAATTGATCTTATACACATTATGCAGAGTATTGTCCCACTTGACTTCCAGGGAACCTGATTGATTTATTATAACAAAGATCAATTTCTCTGCAGCTCAGCATTGTGGATTTTGTACCTACCCTTCTCTACTTTGGCTACACTACTGTCATGGTCATTGGGTTCTGGTTGTTGACTGGTACCATTGGATTTTATGCCACCTACATCTTCATCTGCCAGATTTATGGTGCTGTCAAACAAGACTGAGTACTGCCCCTGTGGCAATTAATAGAAATAGTCAATAACACTGAATTAATGTCTTTCAATAACATTTGTTTATTATAATATTGCGCCGATTGCATGCATGCAGGAAACGGGAAGTGCTTGGTATTCCGGCGAAAGTCAAAGGTCGTCGACATGAATGGCATGCATGGCAATAACTTGTAATTTGTGCATGTGATTCTTTATTGTGAGTATCGAACTGTATATTGCGGACTAACAGAGTTATGGGTTGCGTTCGCAGCAAAAACCAGATCCAATCTGCTAAAGTGAGCTACCAAGGCCCCGCTAGTGGACGTCTCCAGTTTGAGGGAGGACTCGGTAGTCAGCAGCCGTACTCTCCAAATGTTCCTGGCCCTGGTCTTGGGCCTAACCCACCTCAAGCTCAAGACCCTAGACAGTATATACCTCAGGGCCCAATTTTCATTGCGTTATTCGATTATGACCAAAGAACTAGTGAAGACTTGAGTTTCGTGAAGGGAGAGCGGTTAGAAATATTAAACAATACAGATGGAGACTGGTGGCAAGCTAAAAGTTTGGATACTTTTAGGGAAGGCTATATCCCAAGTAACTACGTGGCAGAGAGCAAGACCATTCAAGCAGAGGAGTGAGTTCTAGCTTAGCTAGCAGTTTGGATTAATACTATTTGGCTAGGTAGCTCTTTGCAAGCATGCATAGCTACAAGCTCATAAAAAAAACAGTAAATATTTATAAATCAACACAACAATGATGACTTTTATTGGGACCTCCAGGGTTTTAGGGAAAACTACTTAAATATTGAGCCAGAACCCTGTCTTGTCCTTAAAGTGTAACTCTTCAAGCATTACTGTCCCTACCCCGCCCCGTCATCACCTAACTCCCTAAAGAGTATACCAACCTGTGCTTGTTTCCCTCATCATCTCAAGAGAAATTTCCCTTTCAAATCTCTGTTATTGGTATATATCACAGTATAAGTTCTTCAATGAGGGTGGCTCCCAGGACATACAGATATCGGTACTGTGTATAATTGCCATGATTATTTTTTTTACTTGTTGTAATAAGATATATTTATCCACCTCCCTTCCAACCCAGCCTTGTCTGCACTCTCTTGTTGGTATGAAAGCACATTCCTGTGTTGGTCCAAAGTGTGTTCTCCAATTCCTACATGTTGAGTAATGGAATGTGCTGAGCACACATGAAAGTCGCTCCACCTGCCCTCTTCAAATTTAAGAATTTTGTGCCCCTGGTAATTGGCAAATTTACGTTGGTGGATTGGGGAAAGAAGTACTGTACTATTGGGTCAGCTGTATTGTACAGGTTACAAATCGTGTTGTTGAGATTGAAAACCCAACCAATTTGCTTTTTGTAGTAGTTTTCTTTTATTCAGGACTTTACAAACATAATTGGTACATGATTACTCCTCTAAAGACCAATTGCAGCTGTAATTTTGTACTCTCATAACTTACTATTCAGCCATTTATTAGTTCTTGCATGGTTACTTCTGCCATCTGATCACTTGTCCTGTTGGTACATTGTATCTGAAGTGCATTTCAATTGCTTTCTTCCTAGTAGTGTGGCTATAGTATTTGAGAACTGATTATAACTTTTTCTATGTTGAAGCACATTTTCCTTAGATAAATACCTAGGTAGCTACTAAATTTGGTTAATTTTAGGTTCAAACTGCTGCTTGAAATTATAACTCTTAATGATGAAGGCATGGGTTAGTTAGCCTTGTACCCAGGTGTTTTGCGGAGTGGGAGAAAGCAGGGTGAAACTGATCAGAGCAGTGCTTGAATATCACATTGATGTTCTTGTTTTAACCACACGAAAAAATGGCCCCCATCACCTAACAGCCTTTGGGGAGAACCCTGGAGCTTGGTATACATTGCATGTGCATCCAGGGGACTTGCTAGTGCATGTCTGTTGCACGAGTTCGAGTAGTAATGAATGTTATGTCATCATTATTTTTTGAGTGGCAGACTGTTTGAAGGTGTTTGCTCTTCCAGCACTATGTGTACAATCTGTTAATAAAGCACATATGCATGCAATATACCGGACCATTTCACTTTACGAAAAAAGCTGGGCCTGAGTACAAGGTTAGGGTCTAGTATCAATGGTGTATCAGAGTTAAATTTCTCTGTAGCTGTTAAATTGAAATCACTGTTGTACCCATAAAGGTAACCTGGAAACCTGGAGAATTGCCTAAAGGGATAAAGGGGGCATGACCTGAGCTAAAGAAGCATGACGGAGAGACTTGAGGAGAAAGGAGTATTAGACATTAGTTGAAATGTTTCAGAGCCATCTATTTTTCTCAATCCAACCAAGGCTGACAACTTTGGTATGCAATTAGAATCCTTTTCGGTGATCTTGGCATTCTGGGACTCAACAATCAACTTGGTGAAACTAAACCTCCCTGCAATATGAAGAAGCTGCCGTAGGATCTATAGGCTACTCCCTTAACTTTCTTGTAATTCTCACTGCTGATCAGATCACACATTTTAAATGATTCACCCCTCCCCCACTTATTTCTCATCAGATTGTCCTCCCATGGAGTTGCTATTGATTCCTCACAACTTAGCTAAACTGCTATAAACAAGCTTTAGCCCCCAGTAATGACAAAACAAGGGGAGAAGTATACACAACATTAAAGCTGCATGTACATCTAGAAGTGGAAACACTCATTCTTGCAAATTAACTGTACGAATCTTCAATATTAGTAACTCCTCCAACCTCTATTCCAATGCAATGTGTATCAATTCACCCATCACATGCTTTTCAGACTTGGCAGAAGTGCGCACATGCACTGGTTCAAGTTGCATGATCATATATTAATATGGTGACAATAATGGGTGGGAGGATGTGATTGTTATTGTAGGTAAAGTGCATTCCCTGAAGTAGTAACAATGGACTGGTAATTGGTCACCACCAGGCACAGGTGTGGGATAGTTATGATATGCCACTCACTCAACCATGCTATAGTCTCTTTCTCCCACTTATGGTCTTGATTTCATCTCTGCTGTAAGCTGATATGCCACATTTGCATTTGCTGGCACTAATGCTTGGGGATTTTGCACCTACTCTGGTGTTGATACAACTCTTTTGCTTCTAGGTGAATTAATACCTGACTTTCTACAGATGTGACTCTGGCCTCTAAACAATAAAACTATCAATTGGGTGGCACAGCATATATAGAAAATAGTAGTCATGTGCTATATTTAGAAATCTAAATATAGTTAGTGGATGTTATTACTTGCTCACTTTTTTTGGAAAACATTAACTGGGACTTCTACACTAAAAACTGTCCTTACATTTTTACATGCCACAGGCTTTGAGAGTCTCTGAGAGCACATAATTATATCATGAGAAGATATAAACAACTCTTATCTACCAAGTATGCCACTGATCATATCACAGTTAGTGTGTGGCCAAGGTACTTCAGTGGAACTTTCAGTGTGGGCGCCAGAAAGAGGTGTCCTCATTTAAGGAGTGAATTAATTAGAAAAGTGTATTGGGGAGAGGGGAGATACAACAGTCATCGTATGGAAACTTGATTGCTCATGACTTTATGTTGTTACACAGGTGGTTCTTTGGACCTATAAAAAGAGCAGAAGCTGAAAAACTTTTACGTCTGCAATTGCACAAGAAAGGCACATTCCTAATCAGAGAGAGTGAGAGCAAACCTGGAGATTATTCCCTTTCCATCCAAGATGGTGAGAATGTCAAACATTACCGGATACGACGGCTAGATGAGGGAGGTTTCTTCATCACCAGAAGAGCTGTATTCAATACTTTAAAAGAACTAGTGCAATACTACATGGAAGACAGTGATGGACTGTGCGTTAACCTCAGATACCCTTGCCCACAGCTGGAAAAGCCTCAAATTGATCTCTCCCACAAGACTAAAGACATGTGGGAGATTCCCAGATCCTCTGTCCACTTGGTGAGACGACTGGGTGGTGGCCAATTTGGAGAGGTATTTGAAGGTCGGTGGAATAACACAACACCAGTTGCTGTCAAAACTCTCAAACAAGGGACCATGCAACCGTCTGCTTTCTTACAAGAAGCTCACATCATGAAGAAGCTTCGACACCCCAAGTTGGTTCAGCTCTATGCAGTCTGTACAGAAGAAGAGCCCCTGTTGATCATTACAGAGCTAATGACCAAGGGTAGTTTATTGGAGTATTTACAGAGTGAAGAAGGAAGGTCGTTAAAATTACCCCAGCTCATAGACATAGCTGCCCAAATAGCAGGAGGGATGGCATACTTAGAGCTTCATAACTACATTCATCGAGACCTTGCAGCCAGAAACATTCTAGTGGGTGACAATAACATTTGCAAAGTAGCCGACTTTGGTCTTGCTAGGCTGATAGCTGATGACGAGTATAATGCTCATGAGGGGGCCAAATTCCCCATAAAGTGGACGGCCCCTGAAGCTGCCCTTTATAATCGTTTTAGCATCAAGTCTGATGTATGGTCATTTGGAGTGTTATTAACTGAACTGGTATCATATGGTCGTATACCATACCCAGGAATGTCAAATGCTGAAGTATTACAGCAGCTTGAGAGAGGCTACAGAATGCCCTGTCCGCCCAATACTCCAGAGAGTTTGTACCAGATCATGCTTGATTGCTGGAAGAAGAATCCTGCAGACAGGCCCACCTTTGAGGCCCTCCTTTGGAGGTTGGAGGATTTTTTCGTCCTAGAACCTGGGCAGTATCAGCATGCATCAGATCTATTGTGATTCCCATAGTATTATTATAATTATTATTATTGTGTGATGCAGTATGTCATGTATTAATTTTATGTAATGCTCCGAGAATATATTTTTTTAAATTCATTTCTGTCATTTTTCTTCCACATTATCAGTTATTTAGAGCAAAAAAATATTTTGATGGCGGATCATGTCATGTATTTTAGACACGTGCGCGCGTGTAAGTTCACCTTTCAAAATTCCTTATTCGTTCGCCTTATTTTAGAACAAAGCTATACGGCGCTATTTACGGTAACAAGGGTGGTCCCCAACAAAAAATGGCTTCTAATCGCATAGAATCATAATCGTCCTGTCAGTGTTGTTTCGGCGATTTAAAAAAAAAAATCTATCTCGTGCAAGTAAAAGACTTCGGTAACGTACTTTAGTCTAGTCTAAGCTAGCTAGCAGAAGTCTTCAAATTTGACTTCCCGGGCCCACAACTTCTACCACGGGAAATTCAATTCGCAGGAGAAGATCTAAGGAAGGGAGCAACATGGGAAACAGTTGTTCTGGCAAGCCTAAGACTAGTGACAACGAAGAGAAGGGCGGTGAAAAGGGTGAAGGAACAGAACTCAGACCCCCTATTCAGCCTCCGGCCCCACCCCAGCCGTTACCTAAGCCTTTACCTCCAGAACCCAGCTACCCTGTGTATGTCGGCAAGTATGACTACGACTCGCGAACAGACGATGATCTGAGTTTCAAGAAAGGTGACCTGATGTACATCATAAGCACGGAGGAAGGGGATTGGTGGTTTGCGCGATCCAAGGAGGGAGGGAAAGAAGGCTATATTCCAAGCAACTATGTGGCAGAATGGAAGAGTTTAGATGCAGAAGAGTGAGTTTTTTCTTGCTAGCTATAATAATGTAGCGACATGATTGCTATGGTGTGGGTGACTTAGCTCATGTGAATTAAGGTTTATAGTCTATTTAAAGCACAGGTGTGGACGTGTGTTGTGAGAATAATATTAAACTGCTTCACAAACAATAGTCCTGAAATAGTGCGAACCTCAAGTTTCCATAAATGTACATTCAATACTTTACACTTAACATTAGCTTAGTTGGTTTCTGAATGTAAACTAACATCTGTTACGAGAGTAATGTGGTAGCTACATTGCACGCTAAGTGTTGACTCTTGAGGTTTTCAAATTCCATAAGTTGTTTATTCATATTGATTGAGGTATATTTAATCGTATAAACAGAGTTCATTGCAAAAGTGTATCCCCCTTGTGAGTGCTCTAGCCATAGTGATAGGATGTGGGTCTGTCTTCCTTTTTGTTGAAAGTTGTAAGAGTTCACTACCTTTGATGTTTTAGCATTAGCTCATGTTACTTGAGCTTTTGGCAAACAGAAAACCTTAGGAATATGTCATATTTGAAGTTGCTAAATAGTTATATTCAATATGGGTAGATCACGTGTCAGTTTTGTACTGTGTGTGTCATATATTATTGTATGCGTGTGTGTACGTGCGTATTTCCTCGTTTTGTAGCCTGGGTAACATAATAATTAGCCCCGCTTCTCCTCCTCCCTCCCAAAAAAAACAACAAAAAAACCCAGAATGGTGAGCAACCTCAGATGTGCTTCTTAGTTTTCATCAGAAGAAACAGATATAGGTGTTGCTAGCTGATTATCAAGTTAGCTATTGCAAGTTCTCAGCAAAAAGCTCGTAGCTAAGTGTGTTGCTGCCTGAGCAAGTTTTTTATATCGCGATACCATGCTTCAAAATGAGGAAATACAAAGTTAGTTGATATACCACTGCATCAGCGAATGCGCTGATAGCATGCTTTTTTTTTCTTGTTCTCCCTTAGGTGGTTCTTCGGCAAGCTCAAGAGAGTGGAAGCTGAAAAACAGTTAATGATGCATTTTAACACAGTTGGATCCTACCTGGTTCGTGACAGTGAAACTACCCCTGGAGATTTCTCCCTCTCAATTCGTGATCAAGAAAAAGTCCGGCACTATCGGATTCGAAGACTTGACAATGGTGGTTTTTTTGTTACCCGTCGAGCAACCTTTGACTCTATCCTACAGTTGGTTGAATACTATCAAAGTGCAGCTGATGGACTATGTACGACTTTGTCTTATCCTTGCCGAGTGTCTGAGAAACCCCAGACTGCTGGTCTCTCTAGACAGGCCAATGAAGAGTGGGAGATTGATCGTCGTCAGATTAGATTGAACAAAAAATTGGGAGCAGGACAGTTTGGGGAAGTGTGGGAAGGATTGTGGAATGGAACGACTCAAGTGGCCGTAAAAACACTCAAACCAGGTACCATGTCAGCATCAGAGTTTCTACAAGAAGCAGCTCTAATGAAAAAGCTTCGTCACCCTAAGCTGATCCAGCTATATGCAGTTTGTACAAAGGAAGAACCAATTTATATTATCACTGAGCTCATGAAGAATGGAAGTCTGCTGGATTACCTCAGGGGAGATGGAAGAGCACTCAAGATTCAACAGCTTATTGACATGTCTGCTCAAGTGGCTTCTGGCATGGCCTTTCTCGAGCAAGCAAACTACATCCATCGAGATCTTGCAGCAAGAAATATTCTAGTAGGTGAAAATAGGGTATGCAAGGTAGCAGACTTTGGTCTAGCCCGAGTTATCGACGAGGATATATATGAAGCCCACACTGGAGCCAAGTTCCCCATCAAATGGACGGCCCCAGAAGCTGCAATGTACAGCCGGTTTACGATAAAGTCCGATGTTTGGTCATTTGGAATCTTGCTTTATGAAATTGTTACGTATGGTCGATTCCCGTACCCGGGTATGACCAATGCTGAAGTTCTAGAACGGATACAGACGGGTTATCGGATGGGCTGTCCCCCAACTTGCCCCAAACAGTTGCATGATATGATGTTAGAATGTTGGCGAGATGATCCTAGCTCCAGGCCCACGTTTGAGACCTTGCAGTGGCAGCTAGAAGAGTTCTTTCAAACGGATGAGAGTGGTTATCGCGAACCAGAACAATTGGCACACTAGAATGATGGACTAACAAACTCATAATTTTTGGTAACTTACTTCATCCTTCTGATGGACATCCTTTTTTTTAAATATTTTTAGTATTGCAACTTATTTTTGTATGACCAAAGGTCCTCGTTATTTATTTTAACACTGATAGTTTGTGATATTATTATTATGTATTTTCTACTTTTTGTTAATCGCAATTTTTTTTCCTTTCATTTTGTGTGTGTGTGCACTTAGTGTTATCACTTATTATAGAAGTCAATGTCACGTGTAACTACTGTTAGCTGCATCTTGAGACAAAGACTACTTGTACTATGTATGTATTCCAGTCAGCACTTTTATTCTATATTAATGTTATATGCTTTTGTAAACTAATGATTTTCTTGGGAACTTCTACTCTTTTGGTAAGCGTAATGAGTATATCAAGTATCAAGACTGCTACAAAGCAATCATGATACAGACTTAAGCTTGCACAGCTAAACTCAAGTTCTGGGGACCCACCAGAATTTTCTGACTCTTATCACCATCATCATCAGGTACTTGGTGGGCCCATTGATCTTGGTCTCTGTAGTGAATCACACCTTAATTGTGGCCCATTCCAGACCGAATTTTTGTGTGTGTGTCAATTCAGGTTTTCTTTGAAGTATAATGTACCATCTTGTGCAGAACAGTACTATGATATTGATCAAGTGTCCATTCAAGAACTGGTAACATCATGTACCATACACAGCTATGCAAAGTGTTTGTTTTTTTGTTTTTTTTCTACGTACACCTGATCATTCATTGCTAAAATCAATGATCAAACGTGACATTCTGTAACCTTAAGGGGGCATTGAGTAAGACCCTACTTGTTAATCCCTTGCTTCACACACACCACACCACATTCTATTGTGGCTTCTACCATGGACTGATATTGATGTGTGTATTGCTAGGATGTGTGTGTATATTTGAGTGAAGAGCATTTGATCATATTGAAACTGAACTCATGAAAACTAACATTTAGGAAAAACAGAATTGCTAGTGGCCTATACTTTGTGGCGGTTGATCTTTGGAGTTCAGTGTAATTACCAGTGATGTTGTGAAAAATACTGAATGTGTCAAAACTATTATTTCTAAATGTGTTGCTGTTATCATAAACTTAGTGTCATGAATTCATGTTTGTGTTGTTTTTGTATAGGTGGTTTTTTGGAAGGTTGAAGCGAGCTGATGCTGACAAGCAACTCATGATGGAATTTAATCAATTTGGATCCTTCCTCATTCGTGACAGTGAGACAACACCTGGTGATTACTCCCTTTCCATCCGAGATAAGGAAAGAGTGAGGCACTACCGTATCAAGCGCCTTGAGAATGGTACCTTTTTTGTCACAAGACGTGTGACTTTCGAGACCATCCAAGACCTTGTCACTTACTACAAGAGCCAATCAGATGGATTATGTGTTAACTTGCTGTACCCATGTTTGCTTTCTGAAAAGCCACAGACTGCTGGTCTCTCTAGACAGGCAAACGAGGAGTGGGAAATTGACCGTTGTCAGATCAGATGTGCCAAGAAACTCGGGGCTGGGCAATTTGGGGAGGTCTGGGAGGGTCTGTGGAACGGGACGACACCAGTTGCTGTAAAAACACTCAAACCAGGTACCATGTCTCCAACAGAATTTCTTCAAGAGGCAGCTCTGATGAAGAAGCTGCGTCACCCAAAACTGATCCAGCTATATGCGGTTTGTACTAAAGAAGAACCAATTTATATCATCACTGAGCTCATGCATCAAGGCAGTATGCTGGATTACCTACGTGGGGATGGTAGGTCTCTCAAACTTCCTCAACTCATTGACATGTGTGGTCAGGTTGCTGGTGGCATGGCTTATCTAGAGTCCCAAAACTACATCCATCGTGATCTTGCTGCCAGGAACATCCTTGTAACTGAGAACATGATCTGCAAGGTAGCAGATTTTGGTTTAGCTCGAGTTATCGATGAAGATATTTATGAAGCTCACACTGGAGCAAAATTCCCCATCAAGTGGACGGCTCCTGAAGCTGCCATGTACAACCGATTTACAATCAAGTCTGACGTGTGGTCGTTTGGAATTGTCCTTTATGAGGTTATTACATATGGGCGCTTCCCCTATCCTGGAATGACCAATGCTCAAGTCTTGGAGGCTCTTCAGCAAGGTTATCGCATGCCACGTGCTATGGGCTGTCCAGAAAAGCTCTATGAAATAATGCTGGATTGTTGGAGAGAAGAGCCTGCTAATCGACCAACTTTTGAGACTCTCCAATGGCAACTAGAAGAGTTTTTCACAACAGAAGACGGAGGTTATCGTGAGCCTGAACAGACTGCTACATAAATTTAGCTGTCATAGTATACAATAGAAGTATTATATTATCTATATGTCTGTCTGTTATAATTATAATTATTATTGAATGGAAAAAGAGGAATTGCAGAAAATAAATTTTAATTTTTGTATGAAAATTGATTTTTCTTTGTCATGAAATTTGTATCATCCTGTTCACTAAAATAATTATTGTGAAGTGTTTAATTATAATAAATTATTGGTTGTTGTTTTTTTATACTTGTTTATTTTATTCTTGGAACCTTTGAACCCAAGCTAAGTTAACCTTTGAACCACTGAAGTTATCAAAAATGTGGCTTAGGAAACCAGTGATTGCATTTGGTGTAGGTGCACTTACTGGTGGTGGTGGAGTATTGAGCTACCTTCAGCTGAAAAGAGATCCATATCTAGATGAAGAAAAACCAACTGAAATTAAAACCTTTCCAGGACCTTCAACAGTGGATAAGAATCTCTTCAAGTGTGTAGACTACACTGTCATGTTGTTAAACTAGGTAGTTAGTAGTAATAATAATTACAGTGACTAGCCACTTCTCATTTGAGAGCACCTGATGTCAGCGGTGGAGAACTAGGGGGGGCAGGGGGGCTTGAGCCCCCCCCCCCCCCACTTTTAAAAATGGGGGGCCATGCCCCCCACTTTATGTGATATGCATATTATTAACATTCTTGTCACTAACAGACTTTGTGATATTCCCAAACACTCAACACTTGAAATTTCTGGTCTTAGAATTTTAACATAAAACCTCCTCAGATTGCACCAGATTGCTTCTAATGGACCCCAAAATCCAGAAATTTCCTGGGGGGGCATGCCTCCAGCCCCACCTAGATGGCGCGCTTCGCGCATGCTATATGGTACAAAAATTCTCTGCCCCCTCACTTTTCAGTAGCTGTCTCCACCCCTGGATGTTGGCAAACAAGTATATTAGTATTCCTGATGATAATTAGGAAGTAGTTATATATAATATATTTTTTACTAAAATTTCAGGTATGGCTATCCTGAATCCTCTACCTCATTTCATTCATATAGAGCACATTCTCTCACTTATGATCACTCTCATCGAGTTCCTCTTTGGGTAGCTGAAGTGATTACCGATCAGCAGGTGAAAAGCAGTGTAGCCAACCGGAAAAAGTCCAAGTTTAGGCCAGACCCTGCAGTTCCATCTTGTTATAGCTCTGCTAATGAGGATTACTGGAAAAGTGGGTGGAGTAGAGGTCACATGGCACCTGCTGGAAACTGTAAACATTCCCAAGAGGCCATGGATGACACATTTTTCCTCACTAATATCGTGCCTCAAGATATTGACAATAACTCTGGGTATGTGATACCAAGCTTTATTCTCTCCCCACTCTTCGATACAAGACCTTGCCCTTGATACGACAAAAATATTCAGCAGACTATTGTTATAATAATTATAGGTATTGGAACCGTCTGGAAATTTATTGTAGACATTTGACAAAAAGGTTTGAAACTGTTCATATAGTCTCAGGACCTCTCTATATGCCAGAGGTTGATAAGGAGTCTGGAAAAAGTTACGTCAAATATGAAGTCAGTCGATACATTGAGAGATTTGGTTGGATAGCCAGTACCCATATTAAAACAGTGAAATTTGGTTCAGCCATTCTGTTAAAAGTTGACAGATTGCTATAAGCCTATAAATAATCCTCGTTTTACTGTTTCTTTTCAAAGGTAGCTAGAGATTCTGCACAATAACTATACTGCCAGATTCAATATCCCCCATTCACTACCCTGCCATTTCCGAAAGAAGGTCCCAATATTATTCATGTGTGCAGGTATTGGGTAAAAATAAAGTTGCAGTGCCTACGCATTTGTTCAAGGTGATTCTAGCAGAGAAAAATGGAGATCGTCCCAACCTTGGAGTATTCATTATCCCTAATAAACCCATTAAGGATGTAGACCTGAAGCATTTTCAGGTCAGCTTGGACCAGCTGGAATTGTACTGTGGATATATATTTCATCCTGATCTCAACAGAGATGAGGTGAGCTTATTAAAAAAAATTATTATTATAATAAACTATTATAATGCAGGTGGTGGACCTATGTGCAGATGGATGTAAGCTATGACAATTTCAAGTTATACACATCAGTCAATTTAATCTAATCATATCAACCAATCAAAATCCCCGATTAAATCACGTGTAATTCTGCGAGTGAGCGGGACCACATGTTAGCGTTTTAGTGTTTTGCTAGCTGTTAAAGACTGGGGCTAGACTGATGTGTTGTGCCAAACAGTGACCTTAGAGTGCAATGTCTGACTCAGGATACAAAATTAAAGGTCACCAGAGATTGCGATCGGTTAAACCCTATGAGAGACCCAAGGTAAAACTTCTCAATGAAGTGTATAGTTATTATTGGTGTTGGCATGAATAGGCTCTGCCTGGGTGCTGGGTAGTATCAATCAAATATATATGGGGCCTGGAGTTGTGGAATAAAGTACCAATCACTGGTGATATAATAATTCCCCCCCCCCCCCCCCCCTGATGAATTTATTAGCAGGATATTGTGGTTTTAACCCTTAGCTAGCTCGTGAAAAAAATCTTAGTGTATCCTCCTTTCCACTATATCTAGTTGCACCATATATAGAGATATAGAACAGGCATAATAGCCAATTAATGCACACCATCCACATTGGATGGTAGGAAAAGGTACAATGATTATGTCTATGACTAGGGCGTCAATACAGGTCTTTTTTTTTTTTGATCAAGTATCATCAAAGGCCTGGTTCATTTTGAAATTTAAGCTTGTATGATAATATTTATGGCATGGAAAAAGAACAGAAAGTGCTTTTTAAATCTGTGATGCCAGAAATTGGAAGTTTGTTTATTTTTCTTCTTTCCTTTTTCTTTTTAGAATTTGGTGGGGAAAGTGAAGCAATGGCTATCTCCTTCATCTTGGGCAAGTTACTTCACTAACCGGACTGATTCAGATGGGGCAGATACCAATCAGCAAGCAGATCAAGCACCTACCCCAAACCAGTTCCTCCAGCTCCCTCCACTTGTACGTCCAAACATACAGAGTGATGATGTCACGATATCGGAAGAAAACAGCACAAATGTTTCCAAGTTGAATTCTGACAAAAATGCAAGCAATATTCAAAGACCCAAAGCCCACCAAGCTTCTTCTCCTGCTTATTCTGCTATGGGAACATCAGTTTTAAGTGCTGAATCTGATCAGGTGGGAAATTTTTTGAAAATGACAACCAGCCATATAGAGTCTAGCCATCTTGAAGTAACAACTAATTCTTGTAGTAATAGTGATGCAAGTTGGGTGGCTGAAGACGATGGCAAAGACCATGATCAATCCAAACCCAAAAGTGATCCCGTCACAAAAAAGCATGGCAAGAGGCCAATTCGAATTTCGCTAGTGGAGGAAAGCAGTTTTGTTGAAGAGGATGAACCTAGCCCATGTTATACCTACAAGTTAGGTGAAGGGAAAGCTAGCATTGTTCAGAGCTCTACCTATTTAGTGACTCCTGGTGCTGAAGTGACTGTCCAAAGCATCATCAATCC
This sequence comes from Crambe crambe, assembly GCA_963924555.1. Classification (NCBI taxonomy): domain Eukaryota; kingdom Metazoa; phylum Porifera; class Demospongiae; order Poecilosclerida; family Crambeidae; genus Crambe; species Crambe crambe. The sequence continues at coordinate 2,916,816 of OZ004592.1, forward strand.
TGCATATGATAACAAACTTCCTAAACTCACCTCTCCCAAAACAACAAATGGTACAGAATACACTACTACTACTGGTACCACCTCTGCTGCCAGAATATTAACACACAACAGGCTAAACCACCGATTACATAATGAAACTAGGTCCATCAATACCTCAACACCTCTGCTGCATGAAGACAGTAGGATAGTGGTGAGTTATAATGAGTTATACTTTATAGGAGGTGTAGCTTGAAACAACATAATTCTGCTCCCCATGAAATCAACAATCTTTACTCCGGTTGTTTCAACCAAGGTTGGACATGCGTCACAGCTCAGAGCATGTGACATCCATGCATGCTATAAAACCTTACTCCTAGCCGTTGCAAGTTATTTAAATTCCACCTCAGGCTTCATTTTCTGCAACACAACCACCTGAGAGAATGCAGCCTTTTACTGATGATACATTGACTTATCCTTCTTCCAAAGCGACCACACCTTCAAGTAAGAGATCACAAATCCAGGCTCATGTTGGAAGGCCCTCATTCAATGTGACACCCTTCCTAATGCCATCAAGGTACGTAATAAGTTTAAATTTTCATATAATATATATTATATATGAGCTCAAGTTGGTCATTGAAGATCCTGTACCATGCTTTGAGAAAGCAACTTGAGATTACATTAAGCATAAAACGGGCTGTCCCTTCTTTCTACTATGAAAGCAAAAATCCTTCATATCCTGCTTTTAGCAAGCAAGCAGCCCAAATATGTATAATGCAAAGTCAGGTGCATATAGAGATTGTATCCCCTGAGGAAGGCCTGAGCACCAGGCCGAAACATCAGGTATGAAAAGAATTTTTAAGCTAGTATCTAGAGATAGAAATTTGTGTGAAGGCAAAGTATAATATGTGTGATTATCAAATGATCGATGAAAGGTTTATCTGTCTGTCTTTAGGGTGGATACGAATGAATCGATTAAACGTAGTCCCTTTCATTCTCCTTTCTACTCTGGAAGGACAGTATATGGTGGAGCTGCAAATACAAAGTTGCAACTAAAACGGCCTCATCCTGACTCCAATTCACCTTCAGTAAGTTTTCTTGTATGAACTAACGTTATACTACTTCACCTTTTTTTTTTTATGATTGTTTAATAACGAGGAATGATTTTTCCATTTCGGTTATACTGTTTGGTGTTCTAAAAGAATCTTGAATAGAGTATCCTGGGGTTAAAATACACATCTCTATAGTATACGTTCTAATAACATACTTTGCGACCATCAGGTAAATCCTTGCACATGCGTGCCCAATAACAGGTTCAATCTTGTTTGCATGCTATAGAGAAATCCTTGTTTGCTAGCTAGCTACTAAAGAATGGACAAACTTGGGTGTAGAAGGGAGAGAGCTCAGCATGCTTCCGAGACCACTGAACAGAAAGAAGAAAGATTCAGAAAGTGAAGTAGATGTAGCTCATGAAGATGACCTCTCTGAAAACAATCTCTGGTTTGCATTCTCTTTCAGGATTTGGAGCCTGGCCTCTCTTTCCCTCTGACATGCATTCAACTCAGACTCACCCCATAATGCATTGCATTCGTCTAGTATTATTGCACGGAGACGGAAATTGTCGAGGTTTTTGGATTTCAGGAAGTCCTTTCAGTTGTGTGTGTTTGTGTGGGAACTGTACAGTGGTGTGTTTTGGGTCGGTCTAGTCATGAGGTTATCAGCAAGAAAAGGTGTGACATAAATGGCAGATTTAAGCATTAATTTTATTCTCTGGTGCATAAAATCATACCACAGATTAGAACCAGTTTGTTCAACTTTGGAAATTGGATTTGGAACCCTGAAGCTAGCTCTTATCCATTAGAAATTTTGCTATAAATCCAGTAACATATTGAGGATGGTCGTCCATCTTAGAAGCATCAGGCTGCATTCTATAATAATTGTGTTTTTTGTGCAGGGCAGGCTCTTCTGCTGTAGTTTTGTTAGTTCGTTTTTATCTTCTTTTGTTATTTTTCCCCTTATGCTCTATCAATCTCAAAATTCTGCCTATTATTGCAGCAAGTTTCCGTATTTTGTGACTGTAAAAGCCACTAACATATAACTGCTATGCCAGAGGCCATTAAGAATGCTGGCTTCAGACACGTTATTCTTCATTGCTGGCACTAGACTTTGTGTGCAGTCAGTTGGTGTGGCACACATGTATCGTGCATGCAGTTCAAGGGGGGCATGGTTGAATATTTCCCCCATAAATTGCCATTCTGGACCCTGCATCCCTCTATACACTATATAACCCTAAAATTTGGGGGGAGGGGCAAATTAGAGGACTAAGTGCTGGCTGCTACCTTTTTTTAAAGCAGAAAATATAAACACCTTGTACATTATAATATGTGGTATGTAATTTTTCTTTCAGTATGTGTCACAGAAAGCTGCAACTGTTTGCCCCTCAATTTCACGTCATGATACTCCCCCTCTGATCAGTGAGACAGCCAAAAGAATATTAAGTTCCTTGCAGACCAGCAACTCACCTCTCAGTGATGCCAGAAGGATACCCATGAGGCCCATGCCAGGAGATGAACAGGTAATACAGTAAAGCCTACATGTGTACCATACATGTAGTTAAAGATTTGGGCCAATAGAGTGTGTACTTGCTGATCTAATCCTCTGATGATAGTCCTATTCCCAGTGAAGTACAATATATTATCAACCTCTTGATGATGCTGGACCAATAAGTTTGCTAATTTACCTACAAGTTGCACTTTCAGTACCAACCAGTCAATAATTAGGTAATATTCTCTTTCTTAGCCTCCTAAGCGGAGGAGAGTGGTTTCACCTTCTACTACTAGTGTTGTTTCAACCCCACCTCATATGACCCCCCTCCATGAACCTCTGCGGATCACACGGCCTCAACATCATCCTTCCAATGGAATGGCATCTGTCTCCCCTGAGATTGAAGTGAGTAGTATAATTGGCAAATGAAGCACTGCTCACATTAGTAGAGAAATGACACATGATCCACACGAACATGCGCAGTTCAAAAGCATTGCTTGGATACCAGGGTCAATATTTATTCACTGAACAGAAAACCCCTTCACATAAGGGAGGGTCAGAATTAATTAACCCAATCAGTAAAATGCATCATCCCTGATTTGTAACATGTTAATTTAGATCGTATCTGTGGAGAAAGAAACCCCATCAATACCAAAAACACTTTCATCATCTGGTGGGAAAGATCCTGGTTTTAGCTTGATTAATCCCATTTCTTCTAAGACATCAACCATCCTGTCAAATTTGAAGTTCACACCGGCACCCGTGACAAAGGAAATTGGAGAAGAGAAGGTTGAGAAGGGAAAACGAGATCGAAGTCCTTCTAGTGGAAAGGGTCTATCAGAATCAGAAAGCTCCGGTAGTACAAAAGTGAGTGAATTCATGCAAATACTATAGAAATTGATTTACAGTGTTCAGAATTCTACCTTAAGGTGGGTATTATTGGCGACCTGTTAATTTAGCGAGTAGGCCTTTATTCGCTAATATAAGCACGCGCTAATAATAAAATTTCATATAATTAGAAGTAATATTGAACAAAACAGTAGGCTAGCTGTTTGAGTGTCCTGGCGGAGTTAGCTAGCTAGCTAGATCGCTATTGTCTTCATCAGAGTCTGTTTCAGATACTTCATCATCTGATTTCATAGACTCAAGAATGGCAGCAGTAGGGGTGGGAAAAGGCAGGAGTGACAGATGTGATAGATGAAATATCACTACTCCCAATAAACTAACTCTCCAATGCTGACACAATAATGCATTGTATAATTTGTGCCTTGAAGCAACTTTATATGAACTTACATTTAAAAATGAGCTATTACACAAAGCTCAAAATAGCTAAAATTAATACCCACCAAATACAGTATCCCCTTGAAATGCTAAAATTAGTAGCCGCCAATAATACCCACCTTAAGGTAAATGGATCTTTCGTGCCACTTCAAACCCTTATACCATAATCGTATAAATTTTCAGAGGTTTAAAGTTTCATGATTTCTGGAGTTGTTCCTATAAAAAAAAATCTCCGCAGGTCTAATTTTCGTAGCAAGTGCATGGAAAATAATTATATGCATGTACATAATTATATCATTGCCTGCTCCTGGCTGAGTGACATGCATGATGGCTACTTTCTCATGCAACTCCATGATTCGTGGCTACCATGTCTAGCCCGGTAATGAAGCATGATACTATCATTGTATGGACTATCTGCTAGCTGCTCCAGATTTTTTCCAGCTGCTTTCATGCATGGTGCATCACGCATGCATGTGCATCGTCGTCATATATGGCATCATGGTACTAAGACTTCATTTATTATTTTTGAGGATTCTGATCAACTACGAAAAAAACGAAAATAAATCCCCATCGAAAATTTATACGATTATGGTAGATTCTTCATGATTGACATTAGGTGCTAAAAGGAGTAGGTGTGCATGATTTAGAATTTCAGTCATACAGTCCTTAATCTCTGTCTTTTACTGGTCAAATCTTGTAGCTAATTTTCTGTGATAACACAGATAATCATTAGGCCACAACAACTGACAATGTTATTATTCTGCCTCCAAAAAGGGACCTGTAGACAGGCTTATATCTATAAATCATCTATGAATATCATTATAAAATACAGTAAACCGGTATAAGTATGACAAAAAGATATAATACGCAAGAAAGTAGGAGTATGTAGCATTGAACACTATGATATTATTCTTTCTTCCTCCTTTTCTTGTTTGCGTTTGAAGTAGCTCCCCACGTACTGAGTTCTTTTCCTTCTGATCTGCACGAAAAGCAGATAGGCTGAACAACTTGCTTTCTAGGGAATCTTCTGGGCCATCACACTGACAACAAATAGGAGGAAATTTGCACTGTAATATTGTGACTCTATAGCCCCGTTTACACAGGGGTTCTAATCCGGATTCAACCTGGATTCACTTTGCGTGTGAACAGTGCTAACCCAAATCCCAATCTAGGTAGCCCAACCAACATTAATTGGGTGGGTTGCATACAAGTATATAGTCACGATGCATTTGCCTTGTAGAAACACTTTTCTGTCTAGCTTTTAAATCTGTAACAATCGATGCATTTGCCTTATAGAAAACACTTTTCTGTCTAGCCTTTAAATCTGTAACAATCTCGGCATTGATGGTTGCTTCAGCACCACTAGCAGATAAACAATAAGGTTCCCAAGCTGTTACCATGCATGAACCTGTAGATCATGTGCAAAGGCATTGATAATTTCAATACAGTAGAAGCATTACGTGGAGCTGATGATGCTTCTGGCTCTACTGCAATTAGGCAGTATGATATGACACTGCAAGAAAATGGTGTACACACCTGTAATATCTGACCACACACTCTTAAGGACATGCTTGAAAAACAGGAGCATTTAAAGACACATAACAAGTCACTTGTTTGTAGTCAATGATGTCAAGGTTTTGTCTACAGTTTCATGCTGAAAGTTTTTACAAACTCTTTCAAGTAATGATACAAACATATCATTAGAACTGGCACTTAAAATAGTAGCAGGATGTAACACCTTAGCAGCGTTTTTCACCTCAAAGCTTGCCCAAAACTCGATCTAGCATGTGAAATTGGGTGGCACATGTCAAAGAATTGTGTATCATTATTGTAAGTTGCCATGGCCTTAGTAAAAACCCAGGCATTGACCAGCTTCACTGGCTGGAGTTGGCAATTAATGAACAGGGCCACCATCTCTAAAACGCACCCAAGTCATGCTGTGACTATTTGTTTTATTTCTTGTTAGGTGACTGGAAAAAGTAGTGGCAAGATTCGTGCTACTAAGCATTCTTATCAGCACTTCAGTCGAAGATCAGAAGAAGAAATAGATACGTTTGTGAATCCCCTAGCCCTCCCCCCTGCAGTAGGACTGAGTATAGGTACAGGTAAAACTCTCTCTGATATCAAGTTCCACACCCAACTCACAACTAAAGTTTCAGTGAGTATATTAATTTTGTGTATAGAAAGTAGATATTAGCATTCATATTCTACCAACTACAATTAGCTTGAGGGCAGTATATTGTTCTTTGTATCACTTGCTGCACTCATATTGTTATACATGTGCTATTGATATCTGCACATGTGCCCTGTGTGTGTCTCATTTATAATCACTTCTTTTACATTCATCGATGTGAGCCGTTCACAATTTTTTGGTTCATATAACAAAGCTTTATCTTGTGATATACTTAATCTTTTGCAGGGTAAATCCATTCCACCTGAATCTAGCATTTTATCATGTCCTGGTTCCGTTTCCAAACCATCATCTCAAGATTTCTCATTCTCCTCTCCCATAGCAGTAACTGCTCAGAAGTCTCAAGCGGAAGAACCAAAACAAGTTAGCTTAAGTCTAACCACATTCACTTGGCACTTACAGAATTTTAATTTAGATCAACTTATTAAGTGTTAATGCCATGTGAACACATATGTAATAGGGCTTGGGGACTGTAGGGGTAAGTCTGCATGAGTAAGCAGTTGGTTTTTCATTAATCTTGAATTGAGTAAGAAATGACTGTTCAAGGTGGGCATTAATTTGGGGAATTCTCCCAGTGGAGTGTTTGACCTTACTTCTCTATCCCCTAGGTTTCTGATTATGACTTCACTGTGCCCAGATCACACACCCTCTCTCTGGATATCACACCCTCACTAACAATTACTCATACTTCATCGCCTTTTACATCTTCATTGGGGTCATCCTCTTTTCCCTCTTCTGTAGCTAAACGAATAACCATACAGTCAAAAGCACCTTTCCTGCCCACTATACCACAAACCAGCTTTGCTAAGCCTTCTCACAGTGGTCCATCATTGATCAAACCTCGTCCAAAAGAAAATACTCCATTGCCAATCTTACCTCTGAAATCTGCCAGTGTAGAAGAGGTTTTCAAGGGGATTCAACCACCTGTAAAACTATCTGAAGTTGACAAGCCAACTGACAAAAGTTTTCCCAGAGACACTATCATGAGTGGGACAAAAGAACCTAACCAGCTAAAGCCCCTCTCTCAATTTACACCAGTTGCTGGCTCCTGGTCTTGTGATACTTGCTATGTCAGCAACAAGCCAGAGTCATTGAAATGCGTAGCATGCCAAAGTGCCAAGTCTTCGCTTAGTGCCTCGAATATTGAGCTGTCAAAGCCATCAAATGATGCCACACTAAAGGCACGGTTTTCTGCTCCATCTGACTCATGGGAATGTGGAACATGCATGATAACCAACAGTGCCAATACTGAAAAATGTGCTGCTTGTTCTGCTCCCAAGACCAAGCCTCCACCTTCACTTGCTGCTCAGTTTGCACCACCACCAGACTCATGGGAGTGTGATTCTTGTATGGTAAAGAATAAAGGAAGCGATGGAAAGTGTGTTGCCTGTACTGCTGCAAGACCAGAGAGAAAAGCTGCACCACAAAATTCTGGAAAGAAATTGAGAGGGAACGCTTTTGGACTACCGCAAAAACCTGCTGGCTCCTGGGTTTGCAACACATGCTTAGTTGAAAATAAAAATAAGCAATCATCCTGTGTGTCGTGTTCTGCACCCAGGCCTGGACAGAAGTCTGGTATCCAACTTATGGTTGCTCAGGGGGCCAATGTTGGTTCTGCAAGTGGTGTTAGTTTAGGTTTTAAGCTTGGTGGTGTCTCTCTTGCTGGTTCAAGCTCAGGAGTATCAAAGCTTGGTGGTGGTGTGTCTCTTGGTGGCTCAAGTTTGGGAAGCTCAGGAGGGTTGAAGCTTGGTAGTGGTATATCCCTTGCTGGCTCAACTTCAGGAGGGTTGAAGCTTGGTGGCATATCTCTTGCTGGTTCAAGTTTGGGAACCTCAGAAGGATTGAAGCTTGGTGGTGGTGAATCTCTTGCTGACTCAAGTTTGGGAAACTCGGGAGGTTTTAAGCTTGGTGCTGGTGTCTCCCTTGGCGGTGAAACAAGTGATAATGCAAGTGGTGCACTAGACTCGGGTGAATCCAAAGAGGTTAAGATTAATACTGGTGTCCCCCTAACTGGACTTCAACCCCAAGTCATTACTACTACTGTTTTAGGTGGCAATGCTTCTAATGAGTTTAAGACTAGTGTTTCATCTTTTAGTGGACCTGAAGCTGTACATGGTGACACAAGTGGTAGTGGGGTTGCTGTAAGCAGTACAGGAGGATTGACTACAAGTTGTTTGTCTAGGAGTGGGCTAGGTATGGGAAGTTCAGGTGGATTGAAGCTTGGTACTTCGTCTTCAAGTGGGTTGGACTTGGGGGTTTCTGGAGGATTTAAGTTCGGTAGTACTTTGTCTTCAAGTGGGTTGGGCTTGGGAACTTCTGGAGGATTTAAGTTTGGTAGTAGTTCATCTGCAAGTGGGTTGGGGTTAGGAACAGAAGTAAAACTTGGAAGTGAATCTGTGAGCATTGTAGATCAAAGCAAGGTCTTGGGGAGTGAGCTTCACCCATCTGAAAAAAGTAAGGGCATTATTGTGAGTGCTACACAATCACCAATTATAGAGCTGAAGGATACTACTGGTCAAATTCATACTTCAACGTCTCCAGCTGTAAGTAGTGGTAGTATACTAAAACCTGAGCTATCATTTACTTCTGACATACAGAAAACTGTAGAAGCTAGTGGTGGTATTAAATTTGGTGGTTTTCAGTCTTCTGGTAATGAAAAGGCTATAACGTTGAACACAACTTCAGTGAGCCAAATCAGTGCAAAATTGGGTGGTTTGCAAGATTCTGTATTTACGAGTGCAGGACAAATGATTACAGACAACCTGAACACCACATCAGTTTCAAGTGGTGGTGGTGGTATGGGCTTTGGGAAGCTCCCTGGAGATGTGTCTGTACAACTTGGAGGCACGGTTGCTACTGAGCAGCTCAGTAGTTCAAAGAAAGTAAGTGATGGGAAAGGTTCAACATCAGCTACTTCCAGTGTTGGCTTTGGTGGAGGGCAATTGTTCAAATTGGGAGGAGCGACATTTTCTGTGGGGTCTCAACTCGTTACTACTTCTGCTGTCAGCCTCTCCTTTTCACCAGCAGTTACCACGAGTACAAAGCCTATAACATCCTTAGCACCATCTTTGGGAGTTGGCATGGGTCACTTTGGTGGTACTTCCAGTAATATGTCACAAAAGGACCAATCTGCGTTCACTTTATCATTTGGCAAGACATCCACTCTTTCGAGCATCCCTTTTCAATTTAAAGGAAGTGAGAATTCTAGTCTGAATACATCATCCACAGTACCTTCAGTCAACCCTCCATTCCAGAATTTAACTTTTTCTGCACTGAAACCTCCAGCATCCTCTGCCCTGAACTTTGGAGCAAGCACATTTGGAGCGTCAGGAATGGTCGGTGGACTTAGTGTACCATCTTTCGGGGGAGTGTCAAAAGGAGGATCGGGAGCAATAGTTGGTGGAGTCAGTGGACTTAGTGCACCGTCTTTTGGGGGAGTGTCAAAAGGTAATAAGCTAAATTAATCGATGGTATTCATTCCCTTAGCCACACCAATGGGATGGAAATAGAATAGATGTGTAATTTAGTTCCTATTGTTGGGCATACATTATTTAGAATGATGTCCACAGAGTTTGTGTTGCTAGGTAACAGCCTATAACAGTTGATATTGTCCACTTCTAATACTGCTATGAGTTCTCTATATTCACTGTTAGATTCGCTGGTGGACTAGAGCAAACATTGAACACTGAGCAGTACTGTGCATATATTGTTTTTGTTTAGTCCAAATGTGTTCAAATACTGACATCCTTTCCAACATTCACTTAGCCTCCCTTGTACCCTCACATACTGATGCATCACTCGTTATAAGCATTTCAGTGGGCAGAGCCCACGTGCATAAAGTATGTTATTATTGGTTGTGGCTGTACTAATTTGAAAATCTAATCTATGCAGGCTCTGGGGAGAATGTTTCACTTGGAGCTAACAACACTACCTCTCTGCCTATATTCCAGTTTCAGGCTGGTTCTGCACTTCCTGGCACTACAAGCAGTGGTCAAAGCAGTTCCTCCTTCAATTTTTCTGGAAATTCTCGTGGTCAGGTTTTGAGCGTACATAACACTGGTAGTATGGAGACAAGTAATCAGCCGCCCCCTACTTTTAGCTTTGGACAAAATCTCACAAGCAAAGCTTCTGCTGACAACACTCGTCAAGGCTACCAGTTTGATGTAGGGACTGGAATAAATATGAACTTTGCTCAAAGTGGAACTTTACCAAATTTAGGCAGTGGCTCAACTGATAAGAATAGACGTGTTATCAAAAGGGCTGCACGGAGGAAAAAAATCTGAAACTAGCCATACATACTTTTAACTATCATCTAAATATTTTGAGTAGCATGTGCGTCTGTACACTGTGCTGATATTTCTGCATCCCTTGATATCTGTATCACCACTACTGCACCTATAATAGTTTAAGGGGTGGGATCCGTAACAAGAAAATTCAGAGTCACTATTTATTTTTATTTTATTTTTTCTACCCCTTACTCTATACATTATTATTGGATTCCGTCTTTTTATGTTTATGAACAAGTGTATTGTATGGAAATGATTATTATTGTTCATGATACACTGTTGCAGATGCCTCCTTTGGGAATGTGGGGAAAGGAACTGTTGAAATCCTGGCCGCGTGTATTAGTTTGAACTTAGTTGTGGGGTTATTTTGAAGGAATGTGTTCCCAAGGGTGAAAATATCACAAGGGATGTGCTGTATACTTTGTGACTCAAACAATTTAGTTCGAATGGATGGGTATTCCACCACATGGGGGGGCTCTTTTTCACCATTGGACTAGCTACATGTAGAACTGACTTCAGCTGTGCTAATAATTATTAAGAACTTATAATTCATGTGGTTTACAGTAATTGTTCAAGACTTCACTAGCTCTCCGAATATCCCAAGATAGCTTATAGGTCTTGGCAGCATCACTATAACTGGACTGGATACCAGAACTATCTCCTGATGCCACAGCCTGGAGAAATGCTCTATCTTCGACTAGGTAAGGGTCAGCAGATGGAAAGGGGTATACAAACTCTTCTTCACCTGCATAATTATAAGTGGTTAAAGAAGTTTTGAGCATGTGAATGAATTGTACTTTGGGTACTGTATATTCCTTTATATTTTTTTATTATTATTTTTGCATGGTCTGGAGTGAATGGAAGTTGGAATTATGATAACAAATCACAGGCACCTGTATGCAGGGGTGTAAGAGTTTCCTATATCCACTCTGGTCTCGGTACATAAGTGGCTGTTTTCTGCATGCCAATTAAATCTCAAAACACTACTCACCTATTCTCACTTTCAGTTTACATTCTGGAAAGTAAGGCTCTTCCAGTGACATTCTCAATCCATCACCCCACACTTCAATGGCTGTTTCATATTTAGGACCATGTAGACAAACGGCGTGTGTCAGATTACCCACTGCTCCATTAGAGAACAACCAATGAGCTGTAGTCAATCTTGGAACACGGGATAATTTCTCTAGGCTATCTTCTTTGTTGATGGACTTTACCTTTGTCAAATAACCTGGCTCACTTCTATCATTACTTGCAGGAATGGCTAAGGCTGAAATGGTATCAGATCTGACTTCTCCTACAATATATCGCATGAGGTCACAGAAATGGGTGGCTTGCTCTACAATGGGGCCACCCGACTTTGTTTTGTCCCACCAAATAAAATTTGTTGACTTGGAATATGCACATAGATATCTTGCATTGATACCCATTATAGGGCAGCCATATTCACTTAGAATTTCCTTCATTTTTCGTATCGCTGGGTGATAGCGAAACATGTACCCCACACTGAGAACGAGACCCTTCTCTTGCTGTGCTTCCTCCACTGCTTGGACATAGGAAGAGAACTGTTCAGGAGGAATAACAGACACAGGTTTCTCCACAAACACATGCACTCCAGCCCTTAAACATTGGAGTTCTATGTCGAGTGGTGGCTCCATACTTCCATGATATAAAGGGGGCACCCCTATAAGAGTGCATTATTAACATGAAATTATAGTTGGGTAGTACTAGAGGCAGAGCACAGCAGTGCTCTTTTATGCTGAATATATACTTGCTGAAGCTTTCAGTAAAGCTAAACCCACTATACCCATATAGAAAAGCACAGAAACTGTCCAATCAAGAAATGAAGCACCAGCTGGAGGGTCATGCCCCCCCCCCCCCCCCCCCCCCCCAAACCCAAAATTAATAACTGCAATCAGAAAATTATTCCACCTATGAACACAATGTTCTTTTTCCTGGTGCATGGTAGACATCATGCCCAACTGTATCTTACCAATAAATGCAGCATGTGGTTTGGTGGTCTTTATGGCATCCAAGTAGCTGGCCATAACCATACAATCCTTGTACATAGCTGCATGTGGTCCAGACAATTTTGTTTGCAAGATATTTTTAGCTTTATGGAGGTCAGGATCAGCTATGGCTACCACTTGAACTCCACCCAACTGTTCCAAACGTTTAGAGTGATTCCAGGGACCTAAAATTCCTCCAAAATTCACTCCACCAGCTCCGATGAAAAGCACACGAAGATTACAACTAGCTTCATCCATGATGATTGAGCTACGCCCTCTAGGGGTTGCTAGAAGGTAAGGATCATCATCCTTTTCTTTATTCATAAAAATAAGTAGTAATATAATCCTTTAAAATACAAATTATCGTTCACTAGCTCTCCGGATATCCCAAGATAGCTGATATGTCTTGGCAGCATCACTATAGCTGGACAAGATGCCCAGGCTATTCTTTGCTACCACTGACTGGAGAAATGCCTTATCCTCAGCAAGGTAGGGGTCTGCCGATGGAAAGGGGTATATGATCTCCTCTTCCTCACCTTCATTGATAAAAATTTGATCTTACATTTCAACTATGTAGCATGCAAATTCCATGTAACACATGCTATAGTACTCACTCACCCATTCTTACTTTCAGCTTGCATTCTGGAAAGTAGGGTTCTTCTAGAGATATTCTGAGTCCATCAGCCCACAATTCAATGGCTGTCTCATACTTGGGACCATGGAGTGAAACAATGTGGGTCAGATTACCCACTGCTCCATTAGAGAACAACCAGTGAGCTGTAGTGAGCCTGGGAATACGTTCTTTCAATTCATCTTCTTTATTTATAGATTTGACCTTTGATAGATAGCCTGGTGTACTTGCAACATCACTTGCAGCAATAGCTAAACTTGAGATGGTATCAACCCTGACTTCTCCGACAATATATCGCATGAGATCACAGAAATGGGTAGCTTGCTCTACAATGGGACCACCTGATTTAGTTTTGTCCCACCAGAAAGGATGATTCATTTCAGAATAAGCACAGTTATATTTCGCATTTATACCCATCACAGGACGACCATACTCACTTAGAATTTCCTTCATTTTTCGTATGGCTGGGTGATAGCGAAACATGTACCCCACACTGAGAATGAGACCCTTCTCTTGCTGTGCTTCCTCCACTGCTTGGACGTAGGAAGAGAACTGTTCAGGAGGAATAACAGACACAGGTTTCTCCACAAACACATGCACTCCAGCTCTTAAACACTGGAGTTCTATATCAAGTGGTGGCTCCATACTTCCATGGTACATGGGAGGTACACCTGCATGCAAGAGTATTGGTTAGCACTACTTAACTAAGCTAAGAAACTTACCAATAAATGCAGCATGTGGCTTGGTGGTCTTTATGGCATCCAAGTAGCTGGCCATAACCATACAATCCTTGTACATAGCTGCACGTGGTCCAGACAATTTTGTTTGCAAGACATTTTTAGCTTTATGGAGGTCAGGATCAGCTATGGCTACCACTTGAACTCCACCCAACTGTTCCAAACGTTTAGAGTGATCCCAAGGTCCTTCAGCTCCTCCAAAATTCACAGCCCCAGCCCCAACGAACAATACGCGAATATCTTCCATGGCTATGAAGCTAGACTAGCTTTGAGCCATGCCCACCATCAAAACCACGCCCCAAGCTACTATCTAGCTTCTTTTTTAAATCTTGTGAATGCAGTCTAATCGCCAGCGTGCATCCGGTTGTATTTACACAATACAATTTCATTTACATGCTCATCACGCGGAATATACGGACACTAGGATACTAGGATATTTTTATGGCCTTGTATCTCTAGATTCTGTCAACATAAATCAACAAGACTTGGGCGGCAGTTTTAGGCCGGTACAGATGACCTTTAGTGTGAATTTGGTACACGTAGCTATTACCACTAGAGAGTTATCAAGCCATGTCTCAATTTCAAGTGTATTGTTGGATTATAGGGCCATTTCCTGTAAACAAGTTATTTCATTTTGATACCAGGTACATTCTATAGAGGAATACTTACTGCATGTATAAATCCAACAATCATTTCTGTTCAAACATAATAACACAGTATAAATGACACCACATCTTTGCCACAAATAAATCACAATACACACTATAATGACTACAGTCTTGACAGCTTTGTTTCTTGAATTTCTACTTCAGTGCCTGCAGTGATCAATGACAAGTAAAGTACATCAGAGTAAACGTGGCCCCTGCTACATTTGTGTCATAAGGAGAGCGTGCAGTATACACATCAAGAGAATATGGAACAAATGGTAATTTTGGACCCAATGTCAAGCTTGCTATAACCGAGTAGCAGGAAATGTAAATTTTCACCCAGGACCGAAGGCCTAAACCAGTAACTACTGGTATATTAAACTGCAATGCAAAACAGGGTCTACAGGCATACTAACATAGCCACAGCTTCTAACAGGGAAATAACTGGTGGCGCCTGTGAATAACATAGTAAACACACTTTCAAGGAACACTACATTCAGGTTTACAGTACCTTGCAACTTGCAAGCTCATAGGGAGTGAATGTGTATCAGATCCAACACAGAGAACAGTACTCTAAATATTGCCCATCACCCGACATATCAACCCTTATTTGAGCCAGATCAGTAATGAACAGTCTACCCTATCAAAGTAGACATGAAAATTATTTGAGACAGTTGAAAAATTCTAACTTGAGAATGATTCTAACACTGCTATGATTATATTAAACATACACTTATATATACAAACATGGGCCATTTGCTGTAAAATGTAAGTATCAACCTAAAGTATGGACATACATGTTAGAATACATACTGACTATATGTTTGTAGTAAGATAACTTCTGTTCATCTCTCTGAGGGGCCCTTAAAAGCCATCTAAACTTCCATGACTCTCAACCACCATGGCTATTCTATGCTAAAAAGAGTTACTGTTTACTTACATAGCGGATGGTAAGGTAGAATAAGCCTATCACCATCTGTTGAGAACAAACCTACCACCTATAAGGTATCTAGTCTGATGAAAAGCCGAGCTCAAGAGATGTACCTCAGCGGCCATTTTCTCAAAAATTATGACGTCATCATGTAATACAAAAAGTATTGTAAATGTACATATGTACGCTGGCGTGTAGACTGAATGGCACGCACATTGTTAGCTTGTCACAGAAGAGTGACATTTAATTATTGTATGCATAATCTCATCAATTTTCCCTCTTTTTGAACAGTCATCCCTACATCATTCAAATAAAATAAGGCTAGCTGTAGTTTTGTTCACCCTTTATAAGGGTATGAATGTCAATGGCAGCTTCCTTCAACTTCACTTTCTCTTGTTCTTCTTCACTTTCAGAGCTATCCATTACACATGAAGAATAAGTGAAGTGGTATGTCACACCTTACCTTTCCTCAGATAGTGGGGATTGGCTCATGTGTCTACGTTTCCTAGAATTCCCACACTGTTTTGAGAGCTCCACTTTTATGCTAACAGGATACTTTGAATTTTTGAGCAACTTTACAGAAGAGGGGGCTGATTTTGAATCCAGCACGATATTGGGTGATGGAGGTCTGATAACATCATACTGCCTAAATTTTACAGAATCATAGCATTTCTCTACTGGTGTGCGTTGTTATTATTAGTGTTCTGTAACAGGATGTGGATATAGTTTGGGAAAGAGTCTGGCTAGCGAGACTAAGTTTGGATACCTATCAAGAAACTCGGATAACTTCTTTGCTAGAAATTTCTGCATATCTTTTGAAACTGATAATTGGCTGGTGGTGGCTCCTTCATCCTCATAGCGTCTTTTTCTGAGCTCAAAGATATTAAAAATTAATTTTTTGATTGGAAATAGGTCATTTACCTAGTTACATGAAATGATTGAGATGCATGAGGCACTTTCACTGCGCACACAGCTTCTTGGAGCCTTTTCAACTCTTCATCACTGTCAGTGCTACTACTCTCACTCCCAGAGTTCTGCATGTAGAGGGTATGTCGATTGCGCATGCGCTATGTATGCATCACGTTCGTACATGACGTCATAATTCCTGGGTCGACCAACCGCGACGTCGACCACAATCAAGCATCGATCCGACCGAGAGAGAATTACAATGAGTAGATCCAAAGATCCGTCCAGTAAACTCCATGAGAAACATCAGACGATTTTGGCGGATCTTTTGAGAGATGAAGACAACAAATATTGTGCTGATTGTATGGCTAAAGGTAAAATATTAATAGTAGCTACACACAAACCCTTGGTGAGCTTGGTTAGAACTTTTAAAAGGTTAACTCTGGTGATGTCGAACCCAGCTAACTCTGTGATCATTAGTGCTCATGTTTACCTATGTAGCTAGCTATGTTATTTATCCAGCATCTTGTTCAAATACATTATGGCTCTAAAGTGGGTAATTATTATCTGGAAATGGTCATCAACAGCAGTGTGTGATATGCACTCACATGATGGGGCCGGGGATTATCATCTAGAAATGGTCATCAACAATGATGCAACATAGCATGTGTGACATCATTTCCTCACATCGCACTATATGGACAGTTCTTAGCTGCTCTTTTGTGGTGAAGCTAGAAGAACAATTGCTCTGATTCATGACATGATGCCTGCAAGTAAACATGCTTCTAGGAGGCCATTTTGTTAACTCTTCTTTCAGAACTTTTTCTTAGATTGGTAAAGGCAACATCACAAATGAGCATCGATCATACTACAGTCATGACTTTCTCTTGATATTGAACTGTGTATATTCATAAGGTATGAATATTGCACAAATGCATCCTGTTTGGATTTTCAAAATACAAAACACCAAAGTTTCAAGTCATACCACACCAAACCACATACCAACCATTTCCTCTAATAACAATACCACAAAAGAGGTGATAAGTTCTTAGTCTCTTACTCTCTATTAGCTACCAAAATTACAGCCTGACACAGGACTCTTTCTGGCTTAATTTTGCTCAAGACTAGTTACTACTGCCTCCAGGCATTACATATAACCATTGGTTTCGCTTTCTTTGACTCAGACTGCTGCATTTAGAAACATTTTTGGGTGTGGTGGGTGCCCCTTACCATCCTAACATGAAATAGTCTACTGTATCTAATTGACATGACTATGTAGACCATAAATGTGTGTAGTGTTGAGACCCAAGAGGATACCAAAGGCTAAGTGATCATCTAGGCATACACAATCATTAATGGCCAATTTCAGTAGCTAGTGACTTAGTGCTTACACATTTAGTGCTTCACTAGTGTTATCAAAGCTCTAGCTGTCTTTCAGAACCACTACACTTAACAGAGCATTGAAGCTGGAATGATAATAGAGCCACAGGAATATTCCATAATCCATGCCTGCTGTTTGACCTAGGCTATGGGATCATCAACATGCAAATAGTACAAACAGATCGAGCTGTGATGGCAGCAAAGTACTAAATCGGAATTTCTACTTGGTGCATAACCCTACTTCAGAGTTATCTAAGGATACATGTGTACTCTTTTCCTCTGTAGGTCCTCGCTGGGCTAGTTGGAATCTTGGTGTCTTTATGTGTATCCGCTGTGCTGGTATCCACAGAAATCTGGGAGTTCATGTTTCCAGGGTGAAGTCAGTCAATTTGGATTCTTGGACACCTGAACAGATAGAAGTGAGCTCAGATGTGTGTGTCTTTTCAGATTGTAAACACTATTTAGTAAGCTGCCCTATAAGTACTGATTTATAATACAGGGTTGAGACATAAATTTACCATGAGAAATCATGTTTTCTTTGTCCCTTCCAGTCAATCCAGAGAGGGGGCAACAAATATGCTAAGGAAAAATACGAGGCCAATCTTCCTGCAAACTTTCGTAGACCTCAGGACGACTAGTGAGTGATAGGCTGGACTGAATTTTACAATCCCTTTCTTTAAGAGCATAGGTATTGTAATGACTTATAGGCGCAGCTGGTGGGTATGTTTGTACATCTTCTTGTTCAGGTCATGTTGCATGTTCCCTAGCCAGGAATTCAGATCACAGACTTGATATTGGGATCATGAATTATGCAAGTGAAATCAGTATGCAGTTTCTAGGGATTCATATTGGGAGGGAGGGAGAGTATGCATTGGATAATGTTTTTTCCATTAAATACACCCTTATCATACAGACCTACTTTCAAAATGGATATGGTCACAAAAGTGGGCAGGGTCAGGGCAATATTTTTCGGCGCATGTAGCATGCCTGTATGAATCCCTGATTATATGATGATAAATCCCTTACCTGGTAGTTTTAGTCAAGAATTGCTTCAGCTTGGCCAAATGGGAAGGTAGGCCTTCTTTGGCAGGGCTCACTTGCTCTCTCCTACTGGACCTCCATGCCTGGTCCACTGACCTGACCTCCGTATCTGGTCAACTAGACCTCCAGACCTGATCAATCCACTACTGTTGCTAGACCTCTGGACCTGGCACTAGACCAGATCTGGAAGTCCAGTTACAGAAGTGAACCAGGTCTGGAAATCTAGTGACAGGTCCATAGGTGCAGTGGACCAGGTCCGGAGGTCCAGTGGACCAAGGTAGAGTTGTATGCAACATTGTACATATGAGGTAACAGTGCAACTATCAGTTATTACAAGGGCCAGTAACTTCACACATTATGCATGCCATTATACATGGGCACTGTGGTGGCTTTTTTTTGATACACATCCAGGTGTTTCTGATCTGTCCAAAATATTTAAAATTAAAATTATGCGAGCTTTATATGATATATACCCCATTGATTTTATCTAGTGCTGTGGAGCAGTTCATTAGGGCAAAGTATGAGAGAAAATTATACATTGAAAAAGGTGAAGGGGGTTCTAACTCATCCAAAGGAAAGGAACTTTCTGTACAAGAACAGAAAAATAAAGCTAAACAAAAGAAAACATTGAGCACGTCATCCACACAAAAGTCTGCACAGGTATGTATGTACTACAGCTAGGGTCTTCCGAATTATGCTGGCATAATTTTGAGCATAATAGGTGCTAAAAGCATACGCGCATAATGCTGGCATAATAGGCTAGCATAATAAGAAAAAATTGATGACAAAAAAAAAACTAGTTTCTATTGTGCCTTGGTTTGTGTTGTGGGTTTATGGTTGTTTCTATGGAAACCGAGCATAATTTTTGAGCATAATTATTCTAGATGACTAGTTAACTGGTCAAAAAAGAGTTGGAACAAGAGCTGAATGGATGAGAATGAAGTTGAGTGTGGGTATGTCACACTAGTGACTGTACCCGGATTCGACTTCATCCTTGCATAATCAACTCTTATTCCAACTCTTTTTTGACCAGTTACCTACATAACAGTGGCATAATAAAAGGAAAAAGCTGAAAAGCATAATGAGAAAAAATGAGCATAGTTCAGAAGACCCTAACTACAGCTATAAGACACTCAATTTGATTGGATTTAGTCAGACATTAATACTTTAAGCTCTGAAATTTGGTTGGCCATTTCGAAAATGACCAGTGACCAGCAATCTAGTCATTTTCCTTTTTTTGAATGCTGCTGAGTTTCCACAAATCTGTCTATGATGATCTTTTTTCATAGATACATGTATCTGTGCCACGTCCAAGTAGTGCAAGACAATCACCTTCCCCTCAGCCGCTTAAACACACTCTTGTCACCTCCTCCTCTTCCTCCTCAGTATCCTCTTCCAAAGCAACTGGTGCTGACCTCCTCATCTCACTAGAGTCACAGGCTTCTAAATCCGCAAGAAAAACTTCCCCTCAACCTGTGGTGGATCTTCTAATGGGCCTTGGCACTCCCACTCCCAGTGATGCATCTACTTCCACTTCGTCCGGTGGCAGTAAAGCCTCAGATCCATTTGGGAGCATGCAGCCAACAGGACCAATGAGCAATCAGGGTCTTTTTAGTGGGCAAGGTCAACAGGTTCAAGTGTCGACAACTCCTACTGTTGGAATCAGCAACAACAAAGACTCCATCATGTCTCTCTATGGAGCCCAAAATCAACAACCACAGTTATCGTCTTACACGGCACAGGGATATCCGGTGAATGCCTTCTATTACCAACAGCAGCAGGAAGCTGCTATGCGCATGGCACATATGGCTGCTGTCCAGCAGCACCAAGTTAACCAAGTCACTGCTCAGATGCAGAAGATTAAGATGAACCAGCAGCCTGCTCCATCTCAGCCCTTCCCCAGCATGAGTAATGGAGGAGTCCCTTCTGCCACAGCAGCAGGTATGGGGATGGGTATTGGTGGACAGACCCTAAATCCCACACTTTGGTGACGGTATCGATGGAGAGGAAGATGGGGATGACAGTGTATGATTGATGTTTGTATTATGTAGTAAGGATTTGTGTTCATGAGTCATGTTTATTACACTATTTAATATTTATCTTATTTTTATGCGTTATCAAAAGGCACTTCAATTATTTCTTGTTCCTAACACTACATGATTGTGTTCCTTTCGTTAATTTAGTGTATATTTTGTGCCAAAAAAAAGTTGATAAAAGCAGTTATCCATTTCATCTTCCTAAAAAGATGACCTCCCTATTCATCCTATGTCCAACCAGGATTTTAAAAATATGCAACAACAAAACAAAACATCAAAAAAAAAAAAGTTCTTAGAAAGGTGTAGTGAGGAGTTTGTTTATAAACTCTTTCCACGCGTCTTTACCATCAGGAGGCTGAGTGACCTGCACTCCATTAATAATGAACTGTGGTGTTCCTGTGATCCCACGGGAAGCAGCATATTTCCATGCATATCGAGCATTCTCCACTACCAAAGAATCAGAAAAACCTGACATGATCCTGTAAGACAAAAAAATAATAATAACCACAATAACACTTCAATAGTGACCAAACAAAAACTTCCTTTATGCATACTGTAAGCTCTTTGCCTATACGTACTTCACAACCATTATGATATGAAAGGAAAAGGTAGCCTTCCTAGACCTAATCCCATGGGAAGGGAAACAATGTCTCAGCACAACTCCTATTACTGCCAGGGACAACTTCCATGGCATAATTTCTATTATTGCTATGGTACAACTTCTAAATAGCGATTCTAAAGAATGGATGGCTCTAAAAGAAGATCACATGAACAATAGCCATGTAAACAACTAGAGATAGCTAAAAGCTAGCCATCCTTTTGTCTGAAGTATGAACGGTGTGAGAACAGACTACACAGCTGCCAGGTTGACTGAATTAACAGCAGGATGTTGACCCTTTACCAGTTTTTCGAATCGCCATGACTGTGACAACATTGATAATATGTATGTAAAGTTGACTCTGGCACTGTGTCTCAGAGCCAAAATTGTAAGCAAAATCACACAAAACAATCCATTGAACCACAGATTCGATATGCCTGAATGACATGGTAATTTGTGCGCCATCTAGTGGGAATAGGATGCATATTTGAATGATGATGGAACCAATAATTATGAAACCACTGGTACAAATGTGATAACCAATAGGTGTAGATTTTAATAATATCAGCCTAAAGGGTCAAATAAAATTGAAAGTATGCTGTGGATCTATGTATAAGTTCATGAACATTCTTCAATAATTGAATTACACACAAACTACAAAAATTTACCACAAAAGTTTACAGGGTATGACCCTAAAGAATACTATAATCATAACAGGATTATAATACAGAGCTGAGGGGTAAATGCAAAGGATCGCTTGCAACTAAAGTTTAAGGACTCTATGATCAGTTGTTTTTTCTATGTTGCTTTAGCACCTTTAAAAAGTGCTCACTTGGCAAATACTGAGGTTGTCCTAGTTACATTTGAGGTAATATCACATTGATGCTATGAATATCACTAATCTTGATTCAACCCTCACAAGAGGATTGCAGTAGTTGGTTTGTACATCTGTCTGTTTGATTTATTCCAACACATACTAGCAGGAGCTAAACTTTCAATAATGACTATATTGGTGTGTGGGGATATTGGGTTGCTACTAGAGATGGGTCCTGTAGCAGACAAGTGTCTCTAATTTGTGAGGTATTAATGTGAGAAAGATTAGATTATCCCATGCTTTGGGTTAGGATTTCAGTGGTTTATATTTTCATTATGGCACTAGCTATAAAAACAGTATCAAGACCACACTTTCCCTCCCAAACAATGTAGGCATAGAAGGGCATCTCTAATTCACTGATGAACGAACGTTTCTTGATCGATGGACAGCTGGCTTGCTGTCAGCTTTGCTAATGACATCTGCACCATAGGCTCAGTCATGTTCACTGCTCCATTCAAAAAAGCTGCATGCAAAAAAAATAACAACAACAAAACAACAAAAATAACGACAAGAATAACGACAAAAATCTTCACTGAGTACTAACCACTTGGGATAATTATACTCACTGTCTTGGTTGTCAAAAATGAGCTGAATAAAGTCCTTAAACTTATCAAGAGCTTCTCTCCGCACAACCACTCCCACTTGCTGGGTAAAATAAGCATTGTGATGGTATCTGAATAGAAAGAAAGTAGCTACAGGGTCATAACCCAGCACTAAAGGAATAAAATGAAAAGCACTAAAGTGCATAAGGCAGAGTTATATAGAGCTACTAAGAGTGTATACATAACATGCAGCAGCTAGCTAAGGGCTACACATGCACCAGACTAGTACTGTAGAAGCAAATGATTATAGCTATAAGTTTCATTATGCTGTTGCTCTACACCACGAACACAGATGAGTACATAATGGTCGACAAACATACAATAGTGAGTGTGCATGTGCATTATATGGAGTATATTATAGGTACAGGCTGCAAATTTTGCCTTCTTTTAAGAGTAAAGCCTTTATCCAAAAATCACTGGAGAGTATCATCTAGACATTGTTGAGATTGAAGTTGGAGCATTCTAAAAGCTGCTGGCTAGGTGAGTACTGTAACCCTTGAGCATGCGCTGAGGGTTTTCCATTACATGGGGGATTTTCAATTAAAGGGACAGAGGGTATACTATTCATCAGCTAGCAGAAAAGAACCACACATTTCTTGGCATCCCCCCTAAGTATAAGAGAGAAACCTAGCTACCACTTCCTGCCATTCACCACTTGAGAGAGTAAGATCCTTGACTATAAGTCAACCCTACTGGCGACTAAGTGCTTATCATTTATCATCACTAAGGGAACTGCCTACACAGAAGTCCTAGTCAGTGATTGATTATCCGCTAGTGCACAATTCATAAATAGATTACTTAAGTTACATGGACTCCCTCAACCTCCACAGTACTCCTGCTACCAGTTCTCTCCAAAAGGACAATGGGAGGGACCATCCCACAACCAAGCCTGTTGCATCTGCTTTCATGCAGTACCTCCTACCACTTCTGACCTACACCAGCTGCTAGTAGGTAGCAATGACCCACTGACAAATAAAGGCAACAGGATGACCTCACACTCCATAATGACTCCTTGGAATACTTCCTACTTAATTAACTACTAGGTGCCATTTATGGAATTGGATATATACTGTAACCATGGATATTAATTCTAATGGTTTCTCCAGCCCACCTCTCTGATCAATTATTAGTTACATCACTCAATAGCTATGTAGAAGCCCCTCATGTATACAAAGTTGACTGTTGTAATAAGTGTACCTCAGCAAGGTAACTTAGACTACCAGCACCCAATGATCAGCATTATTATTATGGTACCAAACTCACGGGAGGGGAAAGATATGAATGATGGCTGTAACTTGTTTACCCACAAAGTCACTCAGCACCTATGATATGATGAAAATAATCTATTTTGCACTCTGATAGCTGGCTGCTGGTGGTACAATCAGGGATTCATTAACAATGTTTCAGTTACCCTGATCATGTATCACTGGTGCGTTATACTAAAATTAAGACAATAAGGGGGGGAGCTCAGCCACTGACATGAACATTGGCAATCTTTGATGTGATGCGCTTGAAAAGAGAGGTTCTGCATGGAGCCAGAGTTTTTGAAATAATAAGTCATGACAGCTGTGTGCATGTGCAGTCTGACTGTCCAAGCAGCTGTGAGCCAATGAATAACAGCCCACAAATGAGTTTGGTAGCTGGAACCTTACAGTTCATTGATTCCAAATTTGGTAAAAAATATGTAGGACCTATTATGGTTACGACTTTTGAACTTCATCGGATGCTGGGAACTTACACATACCACTGTAATGACAAAGTAATGCATCGTGAAGGCCCTTGCATACATTGTAAACAAGACACATTCTAGATAAGAAAGCTTTGGATTACTATCTAAAGTACTATTGATGTATAGTATTAATACTTGAAGTAGAGTTAGGTATCTCACATCTTTCATGAAGACCCAATTTGCCTTGGAATCCGAGCAGAGGCTACAAAAGAAAAATAGTGCAAGATAATATTATGTACTGTCTCTTACCAAAGACTTGGTCCCTGGGCTTGTATATGTGTGCAAATAAATGCTTTGCTCACCAGCTTAGTATCTATGACTACACACACACAGTATGGCATGCAAAAATTGTCTCAGCACCCGAGACACTATGCAACGGTACATATCAACACAACCATGGACATATATTTCTCTAGGAAGCACATACACATGTGTGCATGCGCACAATTGTCGCGCAGACATTTCTTGGGTTTCAGTTTCAGACGTCTGTAACTCCAGGATTACAAGTCAAAATGTGTATGGTGAAAGTCAAAAGACACTAAAAAGTACGTAAGCAACTAGAACATAGCCTAGATAACCTAGCTTGTAGGCCACCCCTCCTCCAGAGAGTAAGCTATGAACAGAGAAAGAATGATCAAATCATGCCAGCTGCCAGGTAATACAAAAGCCATCAACGACTGAACTGTGGCATTTTCAAGCATGTCAACAACTTCGATCATTCAAAGTATTTTCGATCATTGAAAGAAGTCGAGAACACTTAGAACAAATGATAATCAAGGCTAGCATGCAATGGATGCCAACCATCAAGGGAGCTATAGTAAGGAAAACTTCTCAACAGCCATTGTATGATTTCCAAACCACACCCAACACATACAATGACTAATAAGAAGTCGTGTCGAGACATTCTAGTCTTTTAAGAGACTACTTGTTATACTATTCTCCAATGCCAGAACCCCTGCCCTTGTATGCTCAACAAAAATGCCATTATGAAAATAATAATGACAGCCTCTTTTAGTCGACAGTCATGTGTAGTCTGTAGTCTGTAGTCTCTAAGTAATTTTCTAGTGAGTTAGCTTGCTTAGTTCATTTACTTTCTGCAGCACCAAAGATGTTTTTTTTTAGTAGAAACACTTTTTCATCGCAACCACCAATATGATGATAATATATTCAAAGAAAGTAACCCCTACTAGCAGCTACATAGCATTGTGCAAGGTTCAACCTATTATGCCCAAAACTATGCCAGCATAATTTGCATGTCCCTAAGATTTATTGGCAATACTTTTCATCAGTGTAGGGTCCAATACTAGCTAACCATGTACTAAGTGTGTATGTTACATACATATCTAGGGCAGGGCACAGCTAGCTGATGTATGGGCTCTAATCATTCAACATTTTGAGCAAAGAGCAAAAAGAAGAGGAATTAACCATGCTATGATAGCACTGTACCAATGGTCTGAATCACTGCAAGTCCATTAGGAATGCTTAACTGTTTTCTTAGCCTGAATCCATACCACTTACTGATCATAGAATATTTCCAGAATCACTTCAGAGCTGCCAGCATGGCCAGGGGACTCAGGGGACATGTACTTGTAACCTACAGTATAATGTGTCTAGCTAGCATGAAGTTTATGTGCAATTAGATACAGTACCAAGTGGTCTTCCTGGAATAGGTGTCTGGGCAGAGGTTAACATGAGACCTAGTAGGCCTAGAACTGCAGCAAAAAGATGATTCATGATCAAACACGAGGTAAGTAAGTAGTGGTCGAGCTGCTATAGATATAGATCCTCCCACCACGATGACGTCATCAGCGCTATAAGAGCTAGAGACGGCCATAAAAGAAAGCCAACCGTCAAGAAAACTACTCATAATCATTCACCATAAAATTTTAATGAAGAACAGATCTACATCAATTGCAGCGGCGGCGCTGTTGCTGCTGCTGTGTTCAGAAATATCGCAATGCGTGAGCATTTGTTCCATAAGCGGCTGCGTTTGCAGTAGTCTCCATTCTGCCTGTCTCCCCGGTGCTCGTCTAACTTCTATTCCGAGGTTTCCAAATAGTACCACCACAATGTGAGCCATTTATGTTACTATTGTTTGTTTTGATGCGCTATGCGGCCACTTTGTTTCCCAGCATCATGCGCAGGATTCTACAATCGTAATAACTTCCAGGCATCTGTCAGAATAAGGGTGCTTATTGATGCAATTATATAGCTAGCCAGACTCTTTCCCCCCCTTACTATTACTATATGTATTTTGCACACACACTTAGTTGCACTGTGCAGAAGGAGGAAGAAGAGGACGAAAGGAGGGGGAAAAGAGTCTGGTATAAATGGACAGGTCTAGGTCTGTAGGCAGAACCAATCAAAATGAGCACATGACTGCTGATGTCATCACATGACATTCTTCATGCATTTGGCACATGCTATTTCAATGAAAGCTGCTTCAAGTTATTCCAATGAACAGCCACTTGGAGAGACATGCCCCCATCTTCGTGCATCTCTCTGACCACTGATTCTTCCCCTCCTCTTCTTCCTTTCTTCTTCCTCTTCCCTATAATACTCACTGTGCACATACAAGTAAGTGTGTGTGCTGGCGATTTAGTTGTAAAGAGATCTCATGACATTGTTTGTTATTAAGGACACATGGGCAAACTGGTTGCTTGACATGCAGCAGAAAAAAATTTTCTGGGGTCAAACGTTAGCTATGTATGAGGATGTATGAACCAACTATGTGAATTCTCACTTGTATTTCTAATCCTCACAGATCTATTCATAGAAATAGTATGCTATCCTTCATCACAGATGACAGTTTGAAGCCATACACAGAATTGACACATTTGTTAGTTGAATCATTGTTGTTACTTAAAGTCATTCTTTTTCACTGTATGATGCAGACATCTTGAATCAAACAACATCAGGTTCATTTCTTACTCAGCTTTTGAACATAACAAGAAATTGCTCTCCATGTGAGAATTAAAATAAAATGATTACCTTAATTAACTCTTTTTTTTTCTTTTTCTTTTTTCAGACATCTAAGCAGAAATGGCATATCTGAGCTGCAGCCCTACACATTTAGGAACCTTTCATCCCTCCAAACATTGTAATTATTATACTTTGGGAGTTGCTGATTTTGTGATCTCATTGAGAGAGCACTGTCTTCATAGTCAAGTACACATTGTTGGGGGAGAATCTGGTAGCCATTTCTACTATTATACCAAGCCTTGTACTATTATTATAGGAGGATCGATGATAATAACTTAAGAAGTGTGCGAGGGAACATATTTTATGGTTTGAAGGATCTAACCACTCTGTGAGTAGTAGAGCAATCAAATTGTTACATTTGATAAATGTGCTGCTCACCAGATCAATGAAGAATAATGACCTCAACACAATCCATTTTTCCTCTCTGGAGCCTCTCAAATCACTTAAAACCTTGTGAGTTGTATAGGTGTATGATCTGTACTGGTTCCTAAGTTGCAAGTGCATGATGTGGTTAGGAGTTTGTTTTTTGAGAAGGAAGGCATAGAATTTTGGCATTAGATACATCCTGTCATAGTGGGGCATTGAAATTAAGACTCTTGTATTACCGAGAATGTGGATTGCATTACTCTTTGCTAGCTGATAATTATTATTCTGTTTCAATACTGACAGAGATCTGAGTGGTAACAGTATTGTTTGCAATTGTGAGGTAGCATGGATGAAGAACTTCTCTCCTTTAATTCTGTCATCTTTGGTATGCTCTTCTCCTCCCTCGCTAGCAGGATGTTCCATGAACAACGTGACATATAGTGATCTTAACTGTGGTATGTCTAATGATGTATCAGGGTGGAGATATGTGACCTTTAAGTCCCCTGGGATCACAATCATAAGAATTATTCAGAGTGAATCACGACTCAAATAATGTCTTCTGGGTTGGTATTGTCATCCAAGCAGGACCTCAGCCCTGTTAAATGTCATACTAGCTAGGCTTCTATGTGGAAATCATTCAAGCATGATAGAATGTGACAATTAGTATGATTTGCACCAGTATAGTGTGTCTTCAATCAGCAGGGTCAATGATTAAATTGACCCCATTAGTCTCCTTGTGCATCATGATGAGCTTTGCAGGTTTCTCTCTTCTCTTAGATCTGTGGATATTCATTGAGTCTGCATGTGGGCATTGTTATTTCTTCTATGCAAGTGAAAAAAATAATATTTATGTATGATAATGGAAATCGTGTGATCAAAATCCACCAATAAAATAAACTACGTTGCTGTTCCAGTCCCTATTACCATAGCATATTACTATTCTATGCCCTTTGCATCACCTTGGGTTCTTTGAAGGAGCTCTGGTTACTAAGTGGTGCCAATTTAGGCAGTTGTGTTGTCTGGGTGGGGTTGGACAATCCATTGACTTTGTGTTATCATTGCTTTTGTGGGTATTCAGAGCAGAGAGTAGTGTTAATTTCATCCTTATTTGTTTCATAGTTGTCCCATCAGTTCAGTCTATGCGAAATGTAACTCAAGTGTTTAAAGGTGAACAAGGTGTGGAGCTTCAGTGTCTGGTGGTGGAGGGGAAACCAAGACCTAAGATGATGTGGTTGTTTAGAGGGGAGAAACTCAATAACTCCCTGCACTATCGTCTCCCGGGAAATGGGAGCCTAATAATTCTGACAATGTTGCCTCAGCTGGCAGGGGAGTACTTTTGCAGGGCACAAA
The DNA here is from genome assembly GCA_963924555.1 of Crambe crambe. Taxonomy (NCBI): domain Eukaryota; kingdom Metazoa; phylum Porifera; class Demospongiae; order Poecilosclerida; family Crambeidae; genus Crambe; species Crambe crambe. The sequence goes on from OZ004592.1 coordinate 2,945,910, forward strand.
ACTTGATGGGTAATGCTACTGCTAGTGTTCACCTGGAATATGCAGGTATGTGTGAAATATAACACAAGGTTTGCAAATAAGGAAATAATAAGAATAAATGGAATAAGAAACAAGGAATTGGCTTCTGGTATACAAAAGTAGCTATAATGGTTATAGTTGATGATTCTGTAGCATCTGCTATGACAGACAAACCCCTACGAGAGAAGAGCTGATGTAGAGCACCAGTGTGTACATGCTCAGCTGAACTGATATTTCATATTTCATCCCATTACAATGATAGAGCTTTGGGCCGTTATGTCCCCTTGAAGAATTGTTCATTTGGATACATGCCATGGAGGGACTAGTAGTTGTACAAAAGGTGGACATTACAACATGCATCTAATGCCAAAAGGATAGAGTGGTAATTCATAATTGCTACCTATTATTGCAAAAGGCATATAGTTGGCTGCAGCTATCATTAGTATGGTTTAAATTTCAGCTGGCACTATAGACATAAAGCTTTGATTTTATTTAGGTTCTCGGATTCCAAGGTTCCAGCGCATCCCAACCAATACTCATGTTTTTATTGGTTCATCCTTGTTCCTACCTTGTGAGGCAGACGAAATCACCAACACTTATCACTGGGTCAAAGACGGGAGAATTCTCTCTTCGGATGACAACATCATTATTCGCCCAGGAGTGGGGCTGGAAATTCAGAGAGCAAGCAAGAGCCACTCTGGGATATACTACTGTGTGGCTGCTAATGAAGAGGGGATGGTGAACATTAGTGCTATGGTGAATGTTACAAATTCTGTCATAACTTGTGATGGTAAGTGAATCCCAAGAAGTTGTCTAAATTGAGAAAATGTTCTCAAAATAGTTTTCCTTGGCGATGTGGATCTATAAAGAGACTACATTATTAGAGGTTTACTAACCAAGCAATTAACTAACAAAGTCATTGATGTGCAATATGTACAGTGAAGTCTGTAATGATATTACTCCATTAGGATTTACATATAATTATTCCCCAGGGATACTGTCACCAAGCATGATGCAAGGAGTAAGGGAACGGATTGACTTAGCATTCAATAAAACACAGGAAGAACTCTTGACTGCCAGCCACTCCCCTAGGTCCCTCCTACGAAGACTCAAATTCCCTGAATCTGGAATTATTGAGCACCTAAAAGCAGCTGAAATTTTTGACCAGGCCATAATGGAAATTCGCAACCAACTTTTGAAGAATACTTCAATACCTCAAAGTAGTAAAATTCCTGAATTTTCATCTTGTGAACTTGAAGTACTGAGCAAGTTGAGTGGATGTGAAGAACACCAAAAGATGGCAGACTGCTCTAGCTGCTTCAATAAGAAGTACCGTACTCTTGATGGTACCTGTAATAATTTGGATAGTCCCTTACAAGGAGCCGCCGAAATCCCTTTCTTAAGACTGCTTGACCCAGCGTATGAGGACAGAATTGGACTACCCGTGGGATGGTCAGGTGATAAACCCAGTGCTCGTAAGATCAGTCGTGATGTCATATCAACTAAAGAAGTCACTAGTAACGATAATTTCACGTTAATGCTCATGCAGTTTGGTCAGTTTCTGGACCATGACATGGACCTGGCTCTCGGTTCACCCAGCAACATAGCCTTCAATAGTAACAACCCAGGGTCACTTTCTAGTTGTGATGATATTTGTCATAATGATGCTCCATGTTTCCCAATTCCCGTGCCTGATAACGACCCTCGTATTGACCACCAGTGTTTGCCATTCACTCGTTCCAGTGCAGTGTGTGGTACAGGTGCTTCTTCCTTACTTGTAGGAACTAGAGGTGTCCACAGGGAACAGATCAATGCACTCACTTCTTATGTAGATGGTTCCATGATCTACAGCCCAAATACTCACACTGCTAGGAAGCTCCGAAAGATGGACGGAAGTGGGAAACTCTTGAAAGGTGATTTGACTGCATCAGGGAAGAGATTGCTTCCATTTGATAACGAGTCTTTGATTGAGTGCACAACTGGTATTCATGCCAATAGAAGTCAGTGTTTCTTGGCAGGAGATATGCGAACAAACGAACAAGTTGGACTAACCTCCATGCATACTCTGTTTTACCGTGAGCACAATCGTGTTGTGGATGTTCTGACTGACTTAAATCCACATTGGAATGGGGAAAGACTCTATCAGGAAGCGCGGAAGATAGTCATTGCGGAATGGCAACACATGGTATTTAGTGAATACTTACCCAAAATTTTAGGTGAAGACTATTTCACTGAGTATAGGGGTTATGATCCCAATGTGGATGCTTCAATAGCAAATGCCTTCGCAACAGCAGCGTATCGATTTGGGCACAGTCAGATTATGCCCCTCTTCCATCGTCTTGATAAGAACTACAGGGAACTCCCAATTGGGCCTTTGAAACTGCGTGATGCCTTTTTTGCCCCATTCAGAATACTAGAAGAAGGGGGGATTGATCCTCTGGTTAGGGGACTGATTTCCACCCCCGTGAAGAGAAGACTGTCTCATCAAGGACTTAATAAAAACCTCACAGAGGCACTATTCGCTCAGGTACTCTAATAAATACACTTCTATGCATGAGACAAATGCAATCAAGGGGATGACTCATGGATTGGTAACTAATAAAAACTCTCCTGTGGTATGGTGTGGTGTATACAAGTGCACTAAGCATACCAGAGCATGTAAATAATTGCAAACCAATGTTTACTAGATTACTATCTCAGACTTGTGGGCTACCAGCCAGTAAGTTACATTCATGTACAGTGTATTCCCGTGAAAATAAAATTAACAACATCTACACATTGTTCCATGCTGCATGTACAGTATCGAGGAAGCTTGCAGCTTACTTACTGTGGCCAATGGCTGACTAACTAGTGCACTTGTACCAAATGAGTAAACACCAAATCTTTTCAAACTGCTAAAAATCAGTAACCACAAAATTAATAATAATAGTAGCTATTTTATTGTTACAGGCAAACGAGATAGCACTTGACCTGGCAGCCCTAAACATCCAGAGAGGGCGTGATCATGGTTTGCCTGGTTATAATGCCTGGCGAACATTTTGCAATCTGAGTGCCCCAAATTCTATAGAAGGTCTCCAGGACCATATCACCAATGCCACAGTTAGGAGAAAATTGCGTGATATTTATGGAGATGATCCTGATAATATTGACTTGTGGGTTGGAGGTTTATTGGAGGATACTCTGCCTGGAACACAGTTAGGGCCAACATTTCAGTGCATCATAGGAAATCAGTTCAGGAGGTTACGAGATGGAGACAGGTAATGAGGGGGAAAAAACATGATCTGGATTCTTTTTTCTCTTTAAACTTCTTTGCCTTTCTTATACTGATGGAATCACATGTATACAAGTAAATGCTTATGGGTATGATGTTGGCCATGATTTCCTTCCTTTACAATAATAGACAAACAAATTGCATTGGATATCTACAACATTTTACACAGATATCAATGACCCTTTCACTTAATATTAATAATTAGATTCTTCTATGAACGTGATAGTCAATTCACCCCTGACCAACTTGTGCAAATTAAGCAAGCTAGCATCTCCAGGGTGATCTGTGACAATGCAGACGATATTGATCATGTCCCAGTCAATGCCTTAATTCTACAAAAGACTTCTGAATTTGTATCTTGCAATAAACTCCCCAGAGTGGACTTGCTGCTCTGGAAGGAATGTTCCCGTAAGTATGGAATCAAACACATGCTGCACAACTTCATAATTATGTGCAATTATCATAATGTGCAACAAAGCTCTATTCTATTTATTCTTTTATGTGCAAGTGTTTAATTTATACAGTCACTTTATAATAATTTTCCTATCAATGATAGAAGAATGTGAAATGGATTCTCGCAGTCGGAGGTCAATATTATTAAAATCTCATGCAAATGGACTGAGGGAACTGGAAATGAAGATCTCACAACTTGAAGAAAAGGTTAGATAACACCTTCGAGAACACAGAAAGTTATGGTGTCAAGTGTGAGTTCCAATATTTTAACTACTGCTCAGCTTGAACTTCCGTGCTCATAGGGCTTTGACAGCTAGAAACGATCCTGGGCTTATTGAAGGGAAGTGTTGTTACAGCTGCCCAACTCAGCTGATAGTCTTTTTTTTTTACTTGTTCACATAATTAGATGTACCCAAGAGATTGCTGACTATAATCAACTACATAATTTAATAACAATCTGGGAAATTGCTATGCATTATTATAGAGGCAACACCATCAGTATGTCATTGTGTATATGTATGTAGATTGGAGTGTGTAAATTCAATGGAAAACATCTTAAAAGTGGGGAATCCTGGAATATGGGTGATTGCACTGAATGTACCTGCCAGGTATAGACTACTGGTACATCAAAGATGTGATTATGATGGATATTGATAATTATTTATAGAATGGTGAAATTCTGTGCAAGCAAGTGAAGTGTACGTCAACTTAAGACTTGTTTCTACCCATTACTTTCTATCAACTTTATAATAATTCTTATGATATTAATTTATTCTGAGCTCTGAGTGGCTCATTTTTCTATTAACAATAATCCATTTGACCAACATGACTCTCATAATCTGTCTGAAAGAATCTAATCATTAATCTTCTGTATAGTCTTCATTTGACATTTGACCTAATAATGTTCATGTTACTTGTTCCTGGCAGACACTGAAATTTAGACTAGCTCATCAGATGTAGCTACAAGTTTGAAGCTTGTATAATATGTTTTAAGTCTAGTAGAGGGTTTTATAATTTAAAGCTTTCATCTGAATGGATAAGAGCATGCCAAATAAATGATGAAGTAGAAAGACTTAACATTGCTATGAAGCTATTTCATGACTCCTACAGGTACTGACATGATTTGGTTTTGTTGAGCAAGTAAATTTAGCATACATTGCAAGAAGGGAGCATGGGATAGTGTAGAAGAAGATCCTACCAAAAACAGTTTATACTTTGCTCGAGTTATGGCCACATTAATACGCCTCCAGTCTTGCAGTAGCATTCCAGTCTGGAGCAAAAGAACACAAGTGTAATTGAGATTAACTCCTACAAGATTCTGAAAACTCACATTTCCTCTGCTATTGCTTCTGACGAATGACACAATGATGCATTCTTTGTCCCTCCCTTGGTATTTATCCACTGTGTTCACCTCTACCAAAGAAAGAGAGAGTTGGGCAGGAGACATATCCTTGACATCAATGGAAGGGCTCTGGCAGGAAGGTGTGGCAAGTCTTTCTTGTATAAGGATCTGCTGGTGTCTAAGTGGTGTGATGACCCCAATCTCATCCCCTGTTAGCCCATACTGCATCAATGCATTATATTTATTTTCATTCATATACCATAATGGATGGGTACCTTTATAAGATTTGTAACTAGTTTAGCCACCAAGGTGGCTTCCAGCACATTGTGTATTTGTCCTCCTCTGGTAACCTCTTCTGCATCTGTACAGTTGTCTGTGTCCAGAAATAAAACTGGATGCTGGGGGTCAAGAACCTTTTCTACCCATCTAATTTCATGATTTTCCAGTGTTTCCAAAGTCTTCCCTATCCATCCATCTCTTTCTTTAGAGATAGAGGGACGTGATTGAAGTAGTGGAAGTCTTAGCCTCCTCATGGCCACTTCTTTGCTACCACACTTCAAACGTTCATTGTAGATCAGGTGATTAGCCACATCCATTATTTCTCTAAGTGAATGATTATAGTATGTATGTTGGTACAGCTCAAAAAATTTTTTTCCACTAGTACCTGTAACTACATGTAGTAGCATGTGGTACTGTAAAGCTTATCAGAGTTTGTTAACATCAGTTTGTTAACATCACAGTAGCTACATGTAGTAGCATGTGGTACTGTAAAGCTTATCAGAGTTTGTTAACATCACAGTAGCTACATGTAGTAGCATGTGGTACTGTAAAGCTTATCAGAGTTTGTTAACATCACAGTAGCTACATGTAGTAGCATGTGGTACTGTAAAGCTTATCAGAGTTTGTTAACATCACAGTAGCTACATGTAGTAGCATGTGGTACTGTAAAGCTTATCAGAGTTTGTTAACATCACAGTAGCTACATGTAGTAGCATGTGGTACTGTAAAGCTTATCAGAGTTTGTTAACATCACAGTAGCTACATGTAGTAGCATGTGGTACGTTAACATCACAGTAGCTACATGTACTAGTATGTGGTACTGTAAAGCTTATCAGAGTTTGTTAACATCACAGTAGCTACATGTAGTAGTATGTGGTACTGTAAAGCTTATCAGAGTACTAATGGGACTTTGGCCAAAAAGTTAACATTACAGTAGCTACTGTAGTGCATTGGTACTGCTCAATGATGATGTTATATGGACCGATGAGACATTAGTGCATTGGTACTGCTCAATGATGGGACTGATGAGACATTAGTTCAACTAGAATGCTACAAACCAAATGAAAAAAAGGCAACTGAAGCATGCTTTGAAAGTGCAAATTCGAGGAGCAACTAAAGTTTGCACCTTTGATGGCATAATGGATATACCATTTTAAGTTAGTTTCCTTCCCATTATCTTGTCCCATTTATTTTGTCATGAGTTTCCATCTACACATGACTAATGCAAGACGATGATCCTTCAAAATTAGTTTTTCCACAAAAACTGTGGTGGATACCATCTGAATCACCTGACTTAAACCCCATTGAAAATAAGTGGTACGAGCTTAAGGAATTCATTCGACGTGATGCTAAGCCAATGAGTAAGCATCAGTTTGTTGAAGGAATAGAAGTTTTGGGAAACAGACACCAGAGAAAAATGCACCCACTATAATATCAATCACATCTATAAACTACAGTTATAGGAAATGCTACTGGATATTGAACTTTCTTATTTTATACTAGCTACTTGATTTTGTCTGCTCCTTTCAATTTTTCCTGCTAAAATTGATGTTAATAAAGTACATGCACCAAGTCAGTTAGCCCCCAAAATACATTTGTTTTATAGTATAAATCCACCTCTGGCCACCCATAGATGTGACAACACAGAGTGGCTAATTAGTGGCTTAGTGGGTCCACTAATACCCACCACTACATACTATTACCACTTAGAGTATTTGAAGTGGGTATTAGTAGAAATTTTTTTTGAGCTGTACCATGTAGTAAGATGACTAAGTTATCAGGTGTTGACTACTGTTGACCAATGTAAGAGATTAGATAGCTGGTACTAAAATACGCCTTCAATCAGATAATATTCACCTGTTCATGCGATACTGTTTTTTCAGTGAAACCAGAGCAGCAGGATGACGTTCACTCAGATAACGAAACAGGCTCACATCTAATCCTCCTTCTCTAAGTATATCAAATTATATTATACAACCAAAAACAGTAAATAGTACCATCCATTAGTACAAGATATATTGTTCTACATACTAGTACCAGATTAAAATATGCCCCCCCCCTGAAATCAAGGACAGTTATAACAAGGGTGGATACGAAGGGGGGGAGTGCCCCCAATCTTCCACAAATTGCACCAGATAATTCAATCTAAGAGGCCCTAAAATTCAGGAGGGGGCACGCCCCCAGATCCACCTAGATAGCATGCAGTGGTCAGTCCATATGTGCCTATGCTGACACTGAGTGGTAGTCACAGTCCATCAGTGCCCCCCCAACTTAAAAATTTTCCAGATCCACCCCTATATATGTGTGTAATGTATAGCTACAATGACAAACCTTGCTTTATGACTGAGAACTAGAGGGGGAAGTTGATAATGATCTCCAACCAGCACGAAGATGCCAGCATGCTGCAGAGGACCAAGGCAAATGGGGAGGGTGATTTGAGAGGCTTCATCAATGATACACACATCAAATCGTCTCCTATGAAATGAGAAAATAGTGTGATGTGTCAACACACTGAGATTACACATTCCCACTACATAACCAACTCACATCTTTAATTGTACATTATGACTGATTATTTACTGGACTACATACCCTACACTAACACAGCACAATTTCAAAGAAGAGTTCCAGAATGAGCCACTACAATACCCTCTACCAGCCAACCAACAGCATAAAAGTACCGATACATTGCCACTTTCAGAAGAAACAACAAGAGTCACTAACTCATTACTCAAAAGGTGAAAGAATTTCATCATTATCAAGTAGAGGTGAGAAGCAGCGTATTAATGATCTATTTCATCTTTGGGATGTAATGTGGTTAAAATACGCCTTTATACTTTATTTTTCACACAAGAGCTGATGAACTCAGCAGCACTTTTCAAATTATAGTTTCTAATACTACTTAGTATTATCCAGCACCTCAAGCTACTTGCTAGAATGGACCAATCTACTCCAGCAGTTTCCAACATGGCTCTTCCTTGCTATAATGCTAGGCAATACTGCATCCTCCCACATCAAGAAAACTACTCAAGACCATTTTGTTCTACTCATCCACCTCCTCCTCTGTCTTCTTATGGCACTGATAAAAAAGATTCTGCAACTCAGCAAGGATATGACACAGAGAAGCAAGGAAGTAGCAAAAGTGGAGTGAAAAGGGTGATGAATTGTATCGATTCTGCTTATAGTTCTGAACACGAGAACACTCCAGAGCAGCAAGATGCCACACTATCACTAAGCAAAGGAATCTCAGTCACTTTGTTGGATGAGGATCTCTGGAAATCCTTCCATAAAATAGGAAATGAGATGATCGTTACAAAGCCTGGAAGGTATGTATGGGAATTAACCCTGCACATGCATGTGTAGCAAGCAATACCATGCATGTGTCTGTGACCCAATAAAGGACTACAACAGTGAATTGTTGTCCAAATTTGACTGCAGTAGCAACAATAAAAACATACATCCATTGAGGAATAGCCACACATCTATTAGGAAACAACCCAGGTTTATGCTGCTATTTAGATTTTGCATTGGACAGCCCACTTGCAATTCACTGTAGTACTCTGCCATTTTTACTGCAGTAGCAATACTCATGAAAATATCTTGCATTGGATCCTATAGTCCTATCTAGAAAATTCTTTTCACTGTGCAAGTGATTGTCTAGACCATGTGAGTATTTCTATGTTTGCCCTTGACCTTCTATGACAATCCTTCTCTTCTCATTGTTTATTAATAATTGTTGAAGCAAGAGTCAGCATGCAATAGGCATGATGCTAGTTGAAAGTGCTAAATGTTAACTCTGTTGTTACCATTTCATACTCATGCAAACACTCGCACATTAAAGGAGGTTATTTCCTGCTCTTCTGGTGAGCATAAGGGGACTTCAACCTTACATGGACTACACAATCACTCTCAGGGTGGCCTCTGCTGACCCATACCGTTACAAATTCCTGAACATGCAATGGTCTATGGTGGGAGAATCTGAAGTGAATCAGAATGAGTCCAAACAAACCTACCATCACCCTAGCTCACCCAACTCAGGTGCTTTCTGGATGAAGAAGCCAATAAGCTTCAAGGCTGTCAAAATCACACACAATCCCAACTCAAAACATGGGAATGTAAGTTTATTCAGTCCAAGCTTTCAGGTGTTTGGGTAGAATATTGCAGATTTACCAAATAATTATTTTTTTTCTCAGATACTCCTTCACACAATGCATAAGTATGTGATTGAGATTATTGTAAACCCAGCTGATGGTTCTGGAGATGTAGTAAGCACCTTAAAGGAAACCACATTTGTGGCCGTCTCAGCCTACCAAAACACCAATCTTACCCAGCTGAAAATCGATAATAATCCCTTTGCCAAGGGATTCAGAGATCGACTCAGAGCAGCAGCCCTCCACCCCCATATGCACACTTTTGCAAGTGGAATTCCATCTCTACCCTTCTACAGCGGAGAGGGATATAGATCCACCACACTAATAGGCCAGAGTGGTAAGAGAGACAAGTCATAGGAACATTTGCCCCAGCCCTGTCACCCTATGTCAGGGTGGCTGCATAAAAATTGATGGAACTATAAACACTTCTTTATTTGGTATATGTACAATAATTGTCACACAGTTGATGTGGGCTACAAAGCATATCAACATGTATGATTCACATGCCATTGTTTCCCAATGCAGCAGGACAGACACTAAACACTTCTGCAGCAGTTACATCCCTGCCAAATACAGAAACCAGTTCTGCCAACTTGCCAGTGCTCCCTTCCCTCCCATCCTTTGCCCACAGCTTCCCTTCTCACCTGACTCCACTTTACCCCAGCCACAACTATTCATTCTTCACTCCTACTCACATGGGGATCACTATCCCCACTCTACATGAAAGCCCAGCTACTACACAACAATAGCCACATAGAAATTATACAGGTGACATATGTTCTGTATTAATGAGTTTTATGTCACCTTTTATCATACTATATTATCAAATGCATAATGATATGTATGAAATGCCCTGAACAATTGCCTAGGCTAGATATGTAGCATACTCATTATGTGAACTGACTTGCTCTCCTCCCTTGATTATGTGAGGAGTACAGGCTATTCACTTTTGCAGGTACTACTATACTCCACAAGAAATAAGTCATCAAAAGGATTTTACAAGTAGTTCAGCTTTTATCATGGTGGCCATGTTTTGAAAAACTACTAATACCTGCAAGCACCTACTAAACTGCTAAATTTAGTACCCACAAAATTAATAAGTGTCCTTAATGTTAGTGGGTACTAATTTTAGCGAATTTAGCCAATGTGTTCCAATTAGCTGATTCATGTACTCGCAACATGCCCACAATAATAATTATTATGTTGCTGCTGTTAGGCACATGTACATGAATTGAGGAAAGCTTGTAGCTCAACCACAAATAATAGTGCACTTCTTTGTATGACCCACCAAATTCACTAGCTTTTCAAACTGTTGAAACCTTGAAGTAAGTAGAGCATTCAATAGTGATAGTGACAAAAATAAATAAAAAATGGTGCAGTGCAATTATGTTCTTAAAGTTTGGGTAGGGTAGGGAGTGACTACCTTTTCTTATATGAAATGACACTGTTACTGTGAAATGGCAATGTAGAATGGTCGTTTGCCAAGTAATTATTATTATAGAGAACTGTTCTGGTTTTAGTTTTATCACTCTCAGTGGGAGTATTATGAATGTCCATACCAATACACAATGCTCTAGTAGCAGATTATCCATTCATACAAGAAATTACAACTATCATTTGGGGAGCACCAAATTTTGAAGTGTTGGATGAGAATTGTAGGGATGATCAGATAATATAAAGTTGGTCAATTCTTCAAACAATGATTAGTTGAAATGTATAATCGGTTGAATCATAATAATTATGGTGGAATAAAAGTGATAATAGGATTAGTCCAAATAGTGTGCAGTGAAGAGGGGAGATGGGAGATAAACTCACTTTGAAGTGAGTTAGTTGCTGCTTGATGGTGGTGTACCCATGTTTGAAGGGCAAGGATAAAGTGGCATTGATGGTCCCACTGATGCTAATGTATAAGGAGGAGGGGGGACTTGTTCCACAGCAGTTTGTGGAAGGGGTTGTGGGACACATGAAGGGGGGATAAAAGGAGCTTGTTGAGGAGGAAAGTGGAAGGGGAGGATTGGTGGAAAGGGTGGGAGACAAGAAGGAGAAGGATGGAAAGGGAGAGTTGGCTGAAGTTGTGGGATGTGAGGAGGGATGATAGGAATTTTCTGAATGTGAATTGATGAACTGATCTGTGGGGAGGCACCATTATCAATTGGGATGGTGCAGTCAACGTCTGTTGAGATGGGAGGCAGTTTCGGAAGCTTGAAAGCTGTAAAAATTATTAAAGTGTATTAAAGTAATATAAAATTTTTTTACAAAATTATACTCACATGGACTTGCAGCAGAGGGGATTAAAGAACTGAAAGAGGGCAGGAGTCCATGGCCATATGCATACACCTTAGGAGATCGAGAGGGAATAGGGGCTCGGAAGCCTTTGGCATATTGGTTGTACTGGATTTTCAGTTGTGTGAGTTTGGGATTCTGGTAGCAAGACACAGCAATGAATGATGTTTCTTGGAGAGTTGTCACACTGCTTGGAGATCCGTTCATAGGACTCACAATGATTTCCAATACATACTTATGCATAGTATGGATCAAAATCTGGAGAGAGGTACAACAAATCATTTGTAAGACATCACCTCTGGTCTTGGACTACTAGATTGATAAGAATACTGGACTAGTCATTATGTGAATACATAGCAAAATTATATGGTAGTATGCCCAATTTCATTAGTTTCATATAAGGACAATACAAGTAGCTAGTACCATTGTAAGGATGACTTTCACGGAAAATTGACATAGTCAAAATGTAACAAAATAAAGCAATTCAACTGTGGATAGGTACCCACTTAAACATACTGCAAAATGAAAAGCACTGAAGTGCTAACCCTCAGCACACACTAAGAATGCATATTGAGCAGACCATCTATAAAACATTCCATGTTGAGCTAGCTGGCAGTGTCTGTACTACAGAGTCCACATTCTAATTATCACCAGTGCCTGCATATAAAAATACTGCTTGGAGGACTGCACAGAAGCATGCAGGTAGATAGTAGCAGCTAAAGCGCAACACTCTTGTTAGATAATGGTTGGTAGCATAGTGTGCATTATATGGAGTATATAGTATACGGAGCTGGAAATCTTGCAGAATAAAGCCTTTTTCCGAAAATTGGCTCAATTTAAACACTGGAGAGTATCGTCTAGACATCGTTAAGGCTGAAATTGTAGTGCTCTAATCACTACTGGCCGTGTGGTCGATGTAACACATGCACACACACATAGATACACAAACTGAGTACTGTAACCCTCGTGCAGCATGTGCTGGATCTAATTACCATACAGGAACATTACCAATCATGTACATGGGGTGGGAGATTGTCTAATTACCATACTGCAGTAAATAGGAACATTACCAATCACGTACATGGGGTGAGGGATTTTTTAATTACCTTACTGCAGTGCAGTAACTAGGAACATTACCAATCACATACATGGGGTGAGGGATTGTTTAATTACAATACTGCAGTAGCTAACTACATAGGAGCATTACCAATCAATAAGTATTACCATAGGCATTCTAAAACTTTAGAGAAGTCCATTATCTTCATCATCTGACTTACATCAGCTTTTTTGGAGTTTGGAAAGTGAGTGATCTTAACTGATTTGAAACTAATAGGTCTCTTCATCCAATAACTTCCTGTATTGGGTGAATCCGAATGATGGTAGACTTGTCTCTGTTCATTCTGAATCACCTCTGATTCACCAACTGAAGACCACTTTGCACCAAAATATTTGTAACGATTTGGATCGGCAGAAGCTACTTTGAGTGTAATATTGTACATTAAGGAGGGGTCAAGTCCTCGCACAGTCACCACAGGAGCAGGAAAAAGTAGTCTGGAATGCAAGGAGGAAGAATAATCACATTCTAATAGAGTACATTATCGGTAGTCACATAAACACTAAAAAGCCCTCTACCTCCATATATCACACATCAAAATAAATAAATAAGTGACAAATACTGATGAACATCCTCTGGAGTTAAAACAGATACTCCATACCTACTACATAATTTTACCAGCATATGAGCATTACATCATAATTATGGTGTTAAAGTTATTACTAGAGACTACAACTCCATCAAATTCTGGGTGGCTATCAAGACTTAATACATAGCTACTCATAAACCCCATTGAGACTCACCTTCCAACTCTTGTGACTATCATTTCATTCCCCACTGCATGGAAGGAATCCCACAAGCTCTTGTCCAGCAAAGTGACAAAGACCTTCTTTGGAGAGGGTGAAACTGCAGGAGTAGAGGTAGAAGGTCCAGCTGAGGGGTCAGGATGAGGAAGCACAGGATAACCAACTGAGAAGAAGGAATCAGAGAGGACTTGAGACATGGTGGTGCTAGCTTGACTGCAAGAATGATCCATACTTTCCACCTATTGAGCTACTTGCAGACTATTTTCCCCAGCTCAAGATTGAAAACTGGCTGCAGCGCGAGTAAGAGTGGTGAAAAGTGCAAAAATACTGAATTTCAAGTGCAAGTGACATAATTATAAACTTTGATGCAGTGATGATGACGAGATCATACGTTAGAACAAAAGGTAAGCATAATTATACACCAGAAAGTGTCAACCATTATTCACCAAGGTGTGAATTATTAAGAATGTTTTATTCAGTATTAATGTAACCAACCTTGAAAAAATGGGATGGGTGATTCCTAGACATGTTGTAGCAACCACTGGCCTGCTGTGGTAGAGATCTTCCAGTTCTTTCACTGTTTGAATTTCTTGACACAAGTGTGTGGGTGTAGCTGTTTGAAGGGTGGAGTGGACTCGTGAAGGAGATCCCAATCGAAGAAAGGATACCCTACTCTAATATATAGTACATGTATTTATATTGTTAGACACATGCAGAGCTCATTGGTCCTCATGCAATATCATGCAAATATTAACCTCATGTAAATATTGGTCCTCATGCAACCTTATGTAAATATTGGTCCCCTCATGCAACCTCATGTAAATATTGGTCCCCTCATGCAACCTCGTGTAAATATTGGTCCCCTCATACAACCTCATGTAAATATTGGTCCCCTCATGCAACCTCATATAAATATTGGTCCTCGTGAGAATTAATGGCACCCCGTAATGAAGGAGGAGGAAGCCTAATTGCAGTGCTATTGCTAATTTCATATTTGGCTGGACCCTGACATGGCCGCACAGCTAGGCAATATTGTTCCACAGGTGTGCATAATTATGGGAAGCAAGGACAAAATTCTGATTAAAGAAAAAATACTGATTGGTCAACAGCCATAAAAATAGTTAATCACCAGCTCTCTTCATATCATATGCACATAGAGTACTTTTGCCCTTGCTGTCAATAATCACTTGGGTGATGATACCTTTTTTAATTTCAGTAGAATATTATCCACCGCAGAATGAGTGTAGCTAGCCAGTAGGACGCTCTTGCCTTGAGCTACCAGCACTTGAACTAAACATGCAATGGTGGTTGTCTTGCCAGTACCAGGCATACCAAGAATCAAGGCATAGTCTTGAGCAGAGAGGACCTACAAATAATTGTTAAAGTTGCTGAAGCAAACACTAACTACCAATTTTAAAGTGACAAATTTGGTTTCCATATTGATGAAATCCTCCATGCTTACTGAAGTGTGTATTAACCCCAATAACATGTATACCTTTCTTATGGCTGCTTTCTGGTCAGAGTCGAGGTTGATCACTAAAGAATCCTCACTAATCTCAGTAGGTTGTTGCTTGAACCGGGGAGGTGATCTATCAATAATCAATTCTCTCAGACGACAGTGCCTACAGAAGATTGATAAGTGATTGAAAGTGTGCCCACTGGATTATACCATGGTTAGCCATAACATGGCTGCTGTATAGTAGCCTAGCCTCGTACCCAGGCTCTAAATTATGTGGGGCTAGCTTTTCTAAGTCAACTACAATGGACATGAAATGGTAGAGATTTTACTAACTACTGGCCACTGGTACATATTTCATGAAAAGTGATGGACCAAGTTATGAAGTTCTGGCAATCATTCTGTACATAACATGTGTAATCATTATCTTCTATCTAGAGTTCTTTGTTCATCAAAATTTCCTGCATGTCAAGAAACTATCTCTTAATTTAATTCTGAAATCTCAATGGAGCCTGTTGGATCATCTTGAACTAGCACTGGCTCCATGAAGGTCCCTTATATTAGTTGGGTGGTTCTTGGGGGAGGACACTATCACAGTTTATTTGCATGGTGAGCATGCATATATTATGTAGTACCTTTCAGCCTCAGAAGAACAAAAGTCAGCTAGATTTCCAGCCATTAACTTGCCACTATATCCAGGAGCTTTGTCAATCCTATAAAGTGTATTTTCTGTAGTTGGGACTGCCTTGTCTAAAGCCATTTCGACTTTAGGTCCTGGCTGTACACATATGACTGCACCCACAGCAATAGCCCAACCAGAGCCATCTTGGATGCTTACTACTGCCCTTTCATTGACAGACAAAGAAGGTAAAGTATTGGATGTTGCAACTGCACCATTTTTCTTGATGAAGGACTGGAAATATTTCCCCATGTACTTTGAATAAGAAGGAAGACATGCTTGCATACCAGCAAAGCAGAGTCCTTCTTGCTCCCTACGTACACAAACCATCAATCAATAATGTCTAGTGGAGTTATGTAAAGAGGCAGTTCCAAAATTCTTACCTATCAGACGCTGCAGAGAGCCATGGGGGAGCTGTCTCTTTCGTTCTGAAATATTTTTCCTCTATTGCTAATAACTCAAACCACTGGGCAAAAAATTTTAAATGAGATGCAGCCAGGTGTGATATTTGTGAAGAAAATAAATTTCCCATTCCACTACTTGTCTCACAACCATCTTCTATGGCTCTAGAAGTAAAAGAAAAATTATAATCTAGCTGTTTGTTGTTGTTTTTTTTTTTTTTTGTTGTTGTTGTTTTTTTGGGGGGGGGGGGCTGGGGGGGAAGAACCATATTTTTAAAACAATTTATTTTTCAAACAATAATATCGAGTAATATTGAGTGATAAAAAGAAATGATGCCGTCCACTGTAGGGTGGAGCATTGTATTGCATTACACAACTTAAAGGTAATATATGATCAGTAAGCCAAGCAGCTAAGTGGTTTTGTAATTTCATACCAGAGCAGAACGTGAGTTTTGCCTGAGGGGCTGGCATGAGCTGTTATAGTTATCTGACTATTCTTAATTCTTATTCATTTTGATACACTTTTAAAGTCTCTGAAACTAGCCCTGCTGACATTTATACCAATAAAGACAGTATAATGTGCATGCATGTTTGCCCACTCAATAAATATGATTAAAGAGTAAGCTCACTTCACTTGGTAAACAAATTCTGTAGAAGATAAAGTAAGAATCTATCGTTATGTATCTGGTAATTTCCCTTTGCAACAAAATTTATTGAAGTACTCACCTATGATAAAGATACTCACCTATGATAAAGACTGCACTGCTTGATGCTTGAGCAGTATTTGCATACATGTGCATCTTTCAGCATCCCAGGCAGAGCCATCGGCTCAGACTGGTTTCCATAGTAACGAGCCAAATGATTTCTGGCAATAAGCAGACCTGAATACCATAATTTATTGCTGGTTCTTAAATCAGGTAACCAGGAATGAATGAACTATATGTACCTCTCTTCTCATGAGGGAAAATTGGCAATCCTTGCATGTGGCAGGCTTTGAGATAAAAGAGCAGACCTCCAGGTGGGTGGTCAGAGTAACGATCACTTAACATGAGGTTATAAAGGATCACCTAAATAAAAAAGGATTAAAGAGTGCAGAATGATAAGAAAAATAATTGGGGCGAGCCTGAGCGAGCCCTACACTAGCGTGTTGGCTGGCAGAATTTGAATTATATATAAATATCTCAGCAATAGTGGTTTTTCTCTGCGACAATCACCTGGTAACATTACATCACAGTACATTGCACATGCATATATCATGTGCTAAGAGCTAGAAAGGGCTGAGACAGCTGAAGAACATCTTAGGAAGCGTAGATCGAGAAATCTAGCAAGATATGCTTCCCAAATGCTGGCCCAGAGAAAAGAATGCCTCAGGCATCAAATAGCAGAGAAGTTTTGGTTTGCTAGCTAGCTGGATCAAATTAGAAAGCTGCTCAGCGTGCTTCCAAGACTGCTGAATGGAAAGAAGAAAGTAGGAGATAGAAGGCAAGACATCCTGCTCAAAGCACAGCTACAGAGAAAAGACAGCACTTGAGGGAGAGTGCAAGTCAGCAGTTGATGTCACAGACAGCTGAGGAAAGAGAGGCCAGTCTCAAAGAATGCAGATCGCATCACATTCAGCACATCACAGACAGTGCTTGGGGGAGAGTGCAAGTCAGAAGTTGATGTCACAGACAGCTGCAAGGGTGTATCCACCACTCCGGTTGGTCCGGTTTTCACCGGACCACTTTCATTATCCAATTTTATCCCACTTAATTTTCATCAAGATCTCACAGACGGTTGAACATAGAAGTTATAACCATTTTTGCAAAATTCATACTAGCATAAATGCCTTATAAAGTGGGTGTGGTGATAAAGGTATGGCCATCCAAAAATTTTCCACACACAAGCAAACCGAACCACTCAGAATGATTGTCTTCAGAAAGAGAGGCCATTCTCCCTTGCTAAAAGGGAACATGCATCACATTCAGCTTGTCTAGTAATTATATTTCCCTTTACCTGTGCCCTATGTTCTATAGTACCCAGCTTAGAGAACATCTTTCCTGTCTTCAGTTCAAGTGGGATTCTTTGAGTGGTCACCACCTCATTGTGCCTTCCTTTACCTCTTCTCTCCTTCAAATTAACTGTCACATCCACTTTTCCTTTCAGACCAAATCTGCCATCAAGATATTATGCTGAACAATCTAAAATCTGAATGGGTACTATACCTTGGAGACCATATATTTTCTTCAATATCTACAACGTCAGTCACACAAATGCAGCTTTCTTTTGCTTCATCTCCAAGTCTATGAAGATACATACATCAATGTACAGGGGAACGCCAACATGCATAACTTATAGTAGAAAGACCTCTTGAATTCAATATTCCCCTTTCCCTCTTGAGGTTCAGAGTGCATGAACTTCTGACACCATTCCTCCATTGCTGGAACATATTTCAGTAGTAGTTCCATGGCTGCAACCTCTGACATACCAAGGGCATACCTTGAGAAGTACAGAAGGTGACTTATATACTAGCAGATTCACTACACTCCTACTCACAGTCGATCCAACGAGTCCAAAGAACTAATAGTACTCTTTATTTCCTCCTTGATGGCATCCTTCAAAGCTCCACCCGTCAGAGCTGCCTTCTGATGGCTAATCAGGGTAGCTTGGAAAATCTTGTGAAGCATCTGTCCCAGTGTCATTGCTTCATTCTCTTCAGAAATTCCTTTAAATTTCTCAGCTATAATCGATCTACATTATTTTATACGTACATAAGGAAGGTGATATGAAATTTACGAAGGGACTGGTATGAAAGAGAGAATGGTATAGTAGATAGCAGGATTTAGGGAAACATACACACTATAATTATTGGAAAGCAGAATATGAGGAGAGGGGACAATAGTTATTTCTAAAAATTAGGGCTCAATACTCAAGTTGGAAAGCATGTGTTAGAAAGCTAGTAAATCTGAAAAGCAACTAATTGAACCCAATTTTTTAGCAAGTAGATTTGTTTCCAGTAACTTATTAATGTACATACTCAGTTGATACTATTAACGAATCTGTTCAGTTGGCTAGAATCTGATGATGCATGATAATTTCAATCACTTCATCATCATAAATTGGCTTCTGATTTCAGGGTTACTCCCAAACAAGATTACTTACTACACCTATTTAAATAGTGCTGGGTGTATGAACCAATTAGACCAAGGTATCCAACACAAGACCTGAAGGCCCAAGGCTGTAGCAAGTAATGGTGCTACCAAATGCTTAGATCCCATCGGGCTATATAGCTAGTTTGATGCTGAGGTTCTTTTAAAAGGTAACTGCATTTGTGTGAGCCATGGAGTAAAGGGTAGTGCATAAATCAGAATGAGAGGAGCAGGAAACAGTAATTATGTTTCTGTGAATGATCTGAATTAAATGGAGTATGCATTGAGTCAGTATACTTACCTTATAGAGCAAAGGGGAGCATTGTTTTTTTTTTGTTCGTTTGGTTTTTTTTGTTTGTTTGGTTTTTTTTGTTTGTTTGTTTTTTCGTTTATTTTTTGTTGTTGTTGTTTTTGTTTTTTTTTGGGGGGGGGGAGGGAACACTGCCCCATTCCTACACCTATGGACACTGACACTGATATATCCAACTCACTTTCTAGTGCAGGTGATGCTATTAGCAACAGCAGTACCACTGATGAGGGTGTCAGGATGAACTACTACACTGCTGTCCGGATCAGCACTGTCAACTAAATAACAACACTTTACCAAGTCAAAAACAGCATTGACTTGCACTATATCTCCTGGGGTCACATCAGTACTAAACCTGTAATTGAAATAAAGCTAGCTACTTGTACTGCATTATCTGAATATCGACAAAGAGAGTAATCATACAGCTACGTATATCCTACCAATCATCTCTCAAGTAACACAGCTTCTCTGTCTTAGTTTTTTCATCAAACAATCTAAGCAGTAACTCAGGCTTACATCTAGTTCAGAAATGGATAAAACAGTATGATCACTAATTATATTATATTGTATAAACTAACCTTCCATTATCATCAATTTCAGTACAAGTTTGAGTGACTACTTCAAGCACAAGGTAGCGATTAACATTTGGCCCATATGTGGCTGAAATAGCTCCAAATGATGCTTCTACTGAATGACTCAATAAACTATGATCCCTAAATGAATACTCTGTGGTAGTGCAGGTAGCACCATCAACTATGGTAGACTGGTCATCAGAATTACAAGGGAACAGAGCACGTTTAGCAGTCCTCTTTTTCTGAGGACTTGGTGAAGTCATAACACCCAAGTCAGAGTGCACAAGAGCAGGAATGCCACTCGGTATCTCGGATTTTTTTTCACTAGGAGAAATTAAAGAAGATAAAGATGGTGGTGTGGGTTTTCTGGGAGAGAATGTAGGATGTGAAAAAACCTCAAGTCCAGAGTGTCGCAACTTCGTAGATTTATCTCCTTCACCAGCTTTAGTTTCACAGTTAGAATCGTTTGTTTCATAATCAGATGGGGATATATCCATAATATTATTATAACTTTCCAATAATTCTGGAGATGAACTCATTTGATGGTCAGCTTCAATCACATCCAATGGATTGGTAGTTTTGGGAAGTACTCCCCTATTCCCAGGTAACAGTTTTGTGCATGCTTGCTTTACTTCGTCCTTTTGTGGAGATGCATTGCATTGTTTTCCCTTTTCAATTTTGTAGCCAACAGATTTAATGTTTGGAGAAGTTCTAAAAGGTTTCTTCCTTGCTTCAGGTTTCATAGAAGCTATTTTGGATTGAGGAAGTGACTGATACCTGATAGTCATATTCTCTGTTTTTCTCAAACTAAGGGGTTTAGAAAGTGGGTTGCGTTGAAATTTAGCTCTTGTACTACTTTGACGCATACATTGATCTGCTCCATGCTCCTTTTCATTTTGAGGTTGAATAGACACTGCAGTAGTGCCTTGTTCCTTCGAAACAGTGGACAGTGTATCTTCAGATACATTATCAGCTGGGACTTCTGAGACTTTTTTGAAAAATTTTCTGATAGTGGGTTGCACAAGAACAGGCTAAAAGTGAGATGATGATAATGATTATGCAAATAATTGTACACCCTTGGCCTTAAACCCACTTTTCCTCCAAAATAGCGTTTAAGTGTTGGCTGACAAGTTTTTGAACTCTTCTTATTCTTTCTTCTTGAAGTCATGACGCTAGCTATGTGACAACGTCATTGTCCATTTAAAAAAGGTAAGCTTGGCCATTTTAATATTTGCGGTCACCAGCTCGCTTTATTTTCACATCTTCGGCTAGTACATCCCATAGCAAAACTTGAATGAAATAAACAAAAATGGCAGAATCGAGATTGCAACGTTTGGGAAATCCAGAAGGCAGAAAAGAATACTGTAAAATCATCAACTTTCATATGTCCTTAGCTCCCAATCAACAGCAGTATACTACAAGAAAAAAGATTTCACATTTGAAGAAAAAAAAAGGTGAAAAGATATTTTGGGGCTGGAGAGAAAAAATATGCATGTTAGAGTGAGGATTTATTTATTTTTAGAAAACACTGGAGAAATAGCAGGAGTTGGCTCATGCTGGCATAATCAGTACTCTAAAGGGAATATGATTATAAGGTATTTCTGCACCCTGCAATTGACTGTTGACTTAGAGGAAAGATCTGGCACTGAGACTTGTATGAAGGGCTACAAGTGTAACGTAAAATTCCACATGCAGCTTTTAGCCTTCTCCTTCTGCTGCTGTTTCATTCACAGTACAAACTTGAGTTATTAATGCCAAAGGAATTATAATAGTCAATTGATGATGAGTTGTACAGGGTATTAAAGCTCTGGTCTTATGCAAGATTTTTAATGGAGTCAAGCAAAACCAAGAGTGGAGCAATTCTAGTGCAATATTTAGTGACATGGCTGGTCACTACTTTATTAAGATTGTGTGATGTGCAGTTAACTAATTAGAGATTTGGGTATCTATGCTCATACTGGATGAAGTCGCATTTTGTTACATGTGCCCAGGCTTTGTTCGCTCACTTCTAAACGCACACAAAAAATCTCACACTTGCTTAAATCCATTATACTGATGCTGAATGTACTTGATGCAGAGATCATGAAAAGGAACAAATGTGTGAACCTTTGAGTTCCTTTTACTCCGGATCATCAGGAAAACAATCTGCCATCCCAAAGGCATCTTCCACTCAAGGGTAAAAATTAGATCTAGTATTTTAATTTTTGGCAACTCATCTTTGAACTGTCTGCCAATTATGTGATGGGTAGGGCCAATTGAACATCATGGAATTTCTGTAATCCAAAGAAGGGCAGAAGAATAGGAGTTCTGTACTGTCTTGTAGATATTATTCATCAGCAGAAGCTTTGCAAGCTAAAACTATCTGAGAATACTTAAGAGCTGTTTGAGTAAGAGTACAGAGTAAGTTTCTCCACAGCAGCAGGTGTGCCCTAATACATTTTCTATGGACTTACACTCTGTTTGGCCCTCAATGCATGTCCCAAAAAATCAGATGGATGTTCAATTGGCTCTGTCTACTACATAACGTTGGGATGTGTCCAAAGTGAACAATAGTTACAAGGTAAAGCTTCAAAAATAGAGTAAGGACTATTACACACAATCTAGCTATCTATAAAGCAGCTCTATTAGAAGTGACAGATTCATCATAGCTGTTAACATTGACTTGTCCTGAGTATTAAAAATGTCAATACAATTCCTATTCTCGTTACCACACAGATCAATACTCAAATGCAGTCCCAATGTCTTCTGTACTAAAACGTCCACTGTGATAGAATCCATGCCCATGTTAGAGGGATCAGAATGGCAAAGGAATACTAATTTTTTCTTTCCTCCACTGGAGGAAAGGAAAAAGATAGAGTTCCAACCAACTCTCCATCTTCATGCCCCAGTTTTCAATACTCTACCAGGATGCCCCAAGGCATCTAGCAAGGGAAGAGAGTATGTATTTTAAAAAAAATAAATCATAGATAGTATATTACCGCCCCGGGATTGGAAACGGTAGCATAGGCTAATTGAAAATTCCGTGGGCACTCCATGTTATGGTTTGTGACCAAGAAACTTACCTAGTTACGTGGGTGGCAACAGGCTGCAGAGATCTATTAGGAGGCATGTAGCTGCTCTCACAGGGAAACTGCAAGCGGCGGTTAGTATTTATAATTTGCATGCACAATTTCAATTATTCCTACTAGTATAATGGCTAAATTCCACACTTTAGCGATCTAGAAAACTAGAAGAAAAATTGTCGGGGGAATGGTAATGTTCATAACTTAGGTTGTGCTTATTATCTAGTTTTGTGAGTAGAATCATTCTTCTTTTATAGAATGAGTGGCATTAGATGCATGTTACTGCATTAATGGTGAAAATATAAACCAATTACTTATAGCATTCATGAGAGGAAGGAAGCATCGGCTATGTACAAGAAAGTAATGGTCATGTAACCTCCACTGCTGCACTCCATTCCAGATATCCTGGTCACTCCACAATTAAATGGTGTCAATATCATTTATAGACTGCAACGTTGACCCTAAAAATTGTTCCGGCATTGCAGCTCCTGTAAAACTGTGCCGGATTGATTCCAGCAAATTTGTGCTGGTAACTCTGATTACTGCATCTTGGCATTGAAGTTCATTGACAATTTTGATGGTATATTATATTATCAGCAACTCTGCATTAATTTTTGTGATCACTTACTTGTACATGCAAATCTGAGCTGGAGTATATTTATACTTGTTCATAATTTATTATTGTGTAGTACAGCTGATGAATAAGGAGAGGAAGAAGAGTCCATCACATCACTAGTAGCATGCACTGTATGTCATTATCGATCACTGTACTGTAATACTAGAATTTAAGCGTGCGTTGACTTCATAACACGTGGAATTGGTTCCGTTTCCAATCCCAGGGCGGTAATATACTATCTATGAATAAATCACTTTCCCTTTGCTATCTTCTTTTTTAAGATATCCAGATACATCATGTAAGCAAAAGAAGGATGGTTCAGGTATAATATTGTTCAAAATAAGAACCACATGATAATTATATTTTCCCCAATTCAGCTTATCCCAATGCCCTGGTAAATGGCCCGACTGAGTATCATAAAAGATTAGCACAATTGGCTGTGATGGTATTTGATACAGTACACCATGAAAGAGACAAGAACAAGACCAGATACAAATACTACAGTTTTTCATGATAGCATCAAATAATACTCAATCATGATTGAATTGTCTGCACGTCTAACATACAAAAGGTTGCCCTGCACATAGGGCAAGGAGCACGGGAGGCCATCCATCCTTCAGGTCTGAGTTGATCTTGTCTTGAAGCAAACCATTTGCTCATGCACGATAAGCACCATGCTGGTCTACAGAAACATTGACGACAAGGTCCACTCTGGATGAACATACAAATGAATGAATATAAATTATATTATGTGTGCATGTGTTACTAGCTAGTGTGTAGGGGTCTCAACACTAGATCAGCATCTATGTGGCCACACTTATCCATAATAATTCAATACACTACAAGGCTTAGATTTTGTATTAATTTTAAGCTCAGCTAAGAATTATGTCAAGGTCCCTTATATCTTCACTGCTTGTGTCCAAAAATGACACCAAATCCATTTTTAACCCTGTCACAGAGGAATTCAAATTGTCTCACTGACCTCAAGATCAGCACACAGCTTTTGCAATTTGACTTCAGGGAAACTTTGTAAACATCCTACACAATGTTCCAGTTTCTAGGGAATACATTTGAATTAATGAAAAATTCATGTGATGGTGGAACACATACAGGTGAGCCTGAAGGTAAAATGTATACTCCATTTCGTTCTACTTGCTCAGCAAAGGCAGCTGTAAATCTATCACCGAGTGATTGGTGGATAATAACATTTCTAGCTATGTAAATAGGAGACAAAAGTCGATCACGTAACTGTGTATACTGGTATGACTTCAATCTGATGCCTGAAATCATTTAGAAGCTGTCATGAATTAATGAAATAAGTAATGAGGGTAGTAGTATTAACTTTGGGGATTAAGAACATAAGGTTTCAGCCATGTCACTCACTAAAAGATTTGAACTTTGTATTACTGCTGTTTACATTGACAGTGATAAATTGACCTGACTGACCATCCATGGAAAACCGGTGTTCATCAGATGATGCCACACTAATGAAGTGAAAGAGCTATAATATAAATCACAAAAAAAAAAAAAAATCAGCTCACTTCAATATGGCATCTTTTTGGTGTAAGATATCTATAGTATGAACATTGCATTGAAGTATCCATGAATCTGTGACAACCACAGTATTTCCTCCCAACACAGACACAAACTTGTTTATGTCACGAAATTCCAGATTTATAGAGGAAGCAATATTTCTGTATAATGTACAATAACATTAGAGTGAGGCTCCCTTTCTAATTGCGCATTCCATATCCTTATAGCTTATCATCACATATCATTTTCTGAATCACATAAAAAATAGTAGAAATCCCTTAGCCAACTTGCTAGTGTGGGAGGTATTGTAAAGATCTTTTATAGCCCATGGGAGTTGGATTAGACAGTGTGTTGATAGTTTTGAAGAGTAAGCTCAAACCAATTAGATGTGATCATCTCAAGATTGGGCAAAAAAACCAGCTGAATTTTGTAGCAGTAAGATAATAAGCAACTTTTATGAATCTCCTCAATACAGCAACTACTATAAGTGATGTCCAAAATACATAATAATTTTCTGCAAAAAAAAAAAAAAAAGGACTTCTAGTTACTCTAGCAAAATTGAGAACCTTTTGATCATCTGGTTACAACATCCTAGAGTTTCAGCAATAGCTCACAGCTGTTAAAATCATATTAGGTAAGCTTACATGTGCAGAGGAAACATGCTTTTCATAGGCATAAGGACCAATTTTAGCAGCTGTCTTGAACTATGGAGCTGATACTTTGTAATTATATGACTCACCAACTCATGTATGCTGAAAAACGCTAAAATTAGTACCTGCCAAATAAAACCACTAAAATTAGCTGTATCAAGAGGATTCAATGGCCACTACAAAAATTCAGAGCTGGTCACATCTGAAATTAAATATTGGTTCCTTACTTTATATCTCATGCTTGGTTAACCCTCAGCGCATGTGCAAGAGGGTTACAATACTCAGTTATGTTTATGTGTGTATCTGTTACATCCACCACACTGCCAGTAGCGATCAGAACGCTTCAATTATAGCCTTAACTATGTCTAGACGATACTCTCCAGTGTTTAAATAGAGCCAATTTTTTATTCTGGAAAGGCACCATATACTCCATAATTAGAAAAGTTCTGTGTTGCTAGGTATTAGTTAGTAGTAACTTCACTAGCATTGATTTCCATATACTCCACATCTGTTACATCCACCACGCTGCCAATAGCGATTAGAACGCTTCAATTTCAGCCTTAACGATGTCTAGAGGATATTAAATTGAGCTGATTTTCTAGGCCTTATTCAGTCCTCAATGCGCCTGCTGCGTTGCCGACCACTACCTACTCCGTTTTACACATATACACAAATTATATTGGTACTAAGCACTCTTATATAGTCTTAATGTGCGCTGAGGGTTAGCACTTTAGTGCTTTTCATTTGTAAAGGGAGTTAGCTACTATACAAAAAAATTCTTCAGAACTGATTCATTCCATGATAGCTACTGTAGGGGTCCTTAACCTCTGTTTGTTAATCAATACCCATCTACATGCAAGGAAGAGCCATGCATGAAGCTAACCTCCAAGGTTGTCCCATCCTTCCTAGTTGTAATATTAGTGGGTGATTCTCCCAATCACTTCGATACCAGTAATAGACCACAGCAAGTCCAAATAGAATGGTAACTATAGATATCATCCACACCAAAGCTACTACCATTGTCCAATGGTATATACTCATCTGTATTATAGAATGATAGCAGTCAATGGGGACTAAATACATTACTTACCACTGAGAAGGTTGAATCAATCATAGATAATCCAAAGCAGTAAAAAATTGGAAGGGATGAGTGGACCAGTACTGTTATTGTACTTCGTCTTACTTGATACATGACAAAATTCAAATTCTATTTCAAACATAAAAGGAAGGTAACTGTTATAGCCAAAACAATAATAGGCGTACTGCATTAAACACACTGGATCTCCATATAATCTATCAAAGATGCCAGGTAAAGTTAATCCAGCACTCTTCATTTCTTGGGGCATCAAGCCTAACAATTCCATGAGTCCATACGCGATAAAACCAGCTGTATATAGGATCAGAAGTCCATTCATTGTTAGTTGTTTGCTTCTTGTTAATTTCGTTTAATTATTTTTCGGTAAGCGCGCGCGATAATCGGAGTTGCTAAGCAACAATTACAGTAAATATTAATTTTCTCTGCATTATAATGTAAGACTAAGTCAAAGTCTGCAAAATATCTTTGAAAATGCCACGTATGACTGCTGATTTGCTTTGTAGAAGCACCGGTCAGGCCAAGAAGAAACGAGATGAAACTCAGGAACAATTCCTTAGGCGAATCACCCACCTTTACTGCTCAGAAAAGGGAATTGAAATTATAGTGAGTAGCTAGTTAGTTCTGCTTTATGTGACTTACGAATAGTTGCATTATTTCTAGGAGGGTCTCTCAAGTTGTCGTAATTTATCAGTGCTTTACCTGTATGATAATTTCATCAGCTCCATCAACAATTTACATCCTTGTTCATCCTTGACACACCTCTATCTGCAGAATAATTATATCACTCATATCAAAAATCTTTCATCGCTGAACAAACTCACAAAGTTGTAAGTATGTCACTGCACTGCACAACTGATGATCTTATCTAGAAATCTTACAGATATCTCAGTGGAAATGCCATTACAGTAGTAGAAGGTCTTGAAGAGCTCAGACAACTTTCAGAATTGCATATTGCACATCAAAAGCTGCCAGATGGAGAGAAACTGCTGTTTGATCCTCGATCACTTCATGCTATTGCTGTAACGTTTTTTTGTTATTTTTTTTGTAGGCTAAGGATAGTGAAGGTGCAACAATCGGTACCTCAGTTTTATTTTTCCACTTGCAGAATGGTTTGAGTGTCTTGAATGTATCCGGCAATAACCTGGACACTATCTCTGATCTCCAATGTCTCGTTAATCTAACTCATTTTTCCGGATGCGATAATAAACTCAATAATATGAAACATATAAGCTCTGTATTCCGTAATTGGACAAAACTTATCAAACTTGAACTCTTGGGCAATCCATTGTGCCAGAAATTCAAGTACAGAGATAGAGTGATCACCATGGGAACATCTATAGGCAAGTTCAGTGAATAATGTAGCTGTATATTAGTAAAGAGAGAGCCTTTAATTGAATATTTCTGTAGTCATGTTGGATGGTCGTGAAGTCAGTGAGACAGAAAAGGTGTTTTTGATGAACTGGAAAGCCATGCGAAAAGCTCATAAGAGGCATCAGAAGTCTTCTACACAGATTCCAAGTATCTTTAGTTCAATGCTCCCATCCAATGTTATTCCCCCAGCTAATAAAATTTATTCTTCAACCCTACCTCCTACATTACCAGCTTTGCCTGCAAGACAATTACCACGTAGAAGAACAAAACATAATCAACCTGTTCCAGAAGAATTCCCAAGACTCATCAACCCTGAAGAAGTGCAAATGGTGTATGAAAAAGATGAACTTACGCTACCAGAATTAGTTCCTGTGTTGACTCAACCTGGCTCTTATTTCCGGGATAAACTAAGGCCATTGGAATCATGGAGAACTACAAAAGTAATAACTGGAGGTGGAGCTGGTGACTTCATAGCATAATGTATACCATGAAAATAGCATAAATAAACAAAACATGAAAATATAAAGCATGCGCATAGCTATGCGCAATAAATTGCCAGCTAGCTGCGCGCGCACATACACGTGTACGGTAAAGCAGAAGACGTGGTGATCTAGTACCTAGGGTGAGTTGTTATAGCAAGTAGTTCGGTTTCTAATGCGTCCACTATTATTATCAATAGACATGTGCTTTATGTTGTCACATTCTGATGGTTCAGCTGAATTTTGGACTTAACTATCTCAGGTAACTAACTCTAAAAGGAAGCTTGGATATCTAGCTTTAGAGGGTGTCTGTATCCTGAGTCAAAGATAAATTCAGGATAAGTTCATCACTTGTTGATCACTGGATCTTGATATGGTTTTGGTGTGCATTAAATGGAACAGTAAAGTGAAACCGCATACCAAGTAGAAAAATGGGGTGGGGTTTTTAATGAGTTGGCACTAGAGAGAAACTAGTTTATGCTATGAAGTGCCAACTATAAACCCTAGGAAGAGCAACAAGGTACGCTGAGCTATGCTCTGCTGCAACTCGATGCGTGTATTGGGTAAGGGTTACCGATATTATGCATTAGTACATAATGTCTAATTCGAATATAGTTCTAAAATGGTGTTCCGTTCTGTTGGCCTTGCTAAACTATCAGTATTAGTTGAGCAATGGCTAAGAAAAAGTTGGCTCTAGTATGACATGTTACTCTAAAGAGATCATAATGACCTTTTTAGACAGGATTCCTTCACAGTTCAATTAGTAAAGATTTGAAGGCTTGGATTCTGTATTTGCTAAATATAAATAGGCTTTTTCGCCGCACAAGATGATGGATGACCATGTGTCACTTAATATTGTGTAGTCTGGCTGGCATCGGTATAGATATGTATGGGCCTAATGTCTAATCTCTACTGACATTGATCTTTGATTCGTGCTCCAAGTATTCCTGTACATTGAGTTACTCATTGTTGTTCAGAAGCTGCTTGCCATAGTTGTGGGTTGTTTTTTCATCTTGAGTTCCTGTTTGCCTCTGGCACTAAAGTGCTGAGACACAGTGCTGGAGGTGACTCTGTGTGGTATGTAGGTTTTATTAGTAGCACACAAATAGTTATACACATGCTCATGAGCTTGACCTTATAGCCACAGCTCAGCCAGCTAGAAAGTGAGAAAATAATTAAGCGGAGAGAGTAGGAAAGTTAAAGATTGTCTGATAAAGTACAGGGAGCAAGAAAAGGAACATGAAACCCATAAACAATGAGAGCAGATAGTACAAAGCTCAAGATTTTATGATCATCTGAAAAGGCTACGAGAGTCAAAGTCACTAGTAGGCAAGTTAAGAAAGTTGAAAGACAGCCAAGCAGTGAGAGCAGAGGCAGTAGGCAAGTAAACGATCGTTGGAGCAAGAAAACTCCAACATCACATCCAAGAACGAGAGCAGAGGGTATAAGACTCAAGATTTTATGATCATCTAATAAAGCAGCAAGAAGACTCAAGATTTTATGATTGTCTAATAAAGCAGCAAGAAAGCCTAAAATAGCTAGCAAGAACAGAAGCTACAAAGTCACAAGTAGGCTAAAAGAGCCAACGTAATTAAGCATTTGCTACTGCAGCATAGAAAGTCATTGATGTGATAATGATTGCTGCAGTCTTTGGCTCCATGCTTGTTTATTTTGCCAGCCTACAATATATGGTGCCTTACTTGTATTCTAAAATTCTTCGTCGACTCTGATGCCAAATTGACCTTTGAACCATGCTTCTCTCTCTCTCCCTCTCTTTTTATTGGACTCTTAAGAGTGTCAAGATTCATTGTTGAGTGAGCCCATATATAGCTAGATTGGGTGTTCGATCTGCCCTTCCTTGCCTTAGATGCAATGCGTGGCATGCATGCATGTTATCAATGATTTTTGAAGTATGATTGACATACATATGTGTCAGGGATGGCACGGATTGCCCCATTGGACTAATACTTAATATTTTCTTTCATAACTCTAGAATACTTCCTTCCTACAGTCAGCAACTCCTAACTTGAAGACAGAACACCTTAAATGTGCTATGACTCAAGTATGAGGAGCAGAAGACAAAGCAGTATCGTTTTACAGCAACTTCTAAAATCACCGTTTTCATCTGGTTGTTCATCATCATCACATAAAAAAAGTGATAAACAAGAAAGGGAAAATATTTATTCTAAACAAAAAAGGAAAGTAGGGATGGTTGTGTGCGGTTCAAAAAAGTTCAGGAATAAGAGAGTGAACTTCAGTCAAATAAATCCTTACCCATCACCAATATTACCAAACTACGAGCTAACTATTCCTTCACTCCATATCTCATCTTGGCCTGTCAATCAAAGGGCTTATCAGATCGTTCTATTGTTTTCTGAATAGTGCCGACATGCCGACAATGAATATTCATGAGGTGGATATTCCCGTTTTTCTCCCGGATATGGGAGTGAAGTAGGAATAGTTAGCTTGTAGTTTGGTAATATTGGTGTAAGGGGTTACTTGACTGAAGTTCACTCTCTTGTTGCTGAAGTTTTTTGAACTGCACACAGCCATCCCTATTTTCCTTTTTTGTTAGAATAAATATTTTTCTTTATAATAATGCTGCTCAATGGAGCAATGGCACTATGTGCTCTCTACTCCCACCCATGCATGGTTCCTTGGAGCAGCAGTGTACAACTGTCCTAAATTTATATGAGCAGTCTCATTATCATTACTTGATGACCAGTGAACTCAACAGGTTGATTTAGCTCTATACACACCTCTTTATTCTACAGTTGGGATTTTTCTCATACCACAGCATGTGTTTCAAAGGCTACAGGCAAGATGGTAGTAATTGGGACAAGATGGCGCTAGGGACTCCAGTTACGAAATGCAAGCGAGGTTATCACGTAAAGAAACTCCAATGATAGAATGCAAAATAAGTAGAAGTGCATTTTTCGATACAACTTGCACCTGTTAATCGTAATAATGTTATTGTTTTTACTGTGTGGGGGTTCATGGGTAATTGTACTGACAGTCTGGCACAGCAGGAAAAACTGCTATTGTTCTGACACTGATAAGTGCATATGGTATGAGCACATATACATACATACTTTCAACATGTAGTGCCAGGATTGAGTGAAGCAAGCTCACACTTTATAGTTGCTGTGTTGTATGTGCAGCAAAATATATTGATCTAAACACACTTCAATATTTCTCATCGAAGAGACTTGAAATGAAGCAGTGTCATAGTACGGTATGAAGAGTACTGATTGCTGTCTGTGTAAGAGCATATGCGGCCTGGAATGTGGTCAACAAAATATTTTGCTCACCAACTGTTGTAGTTGATCCAAAATTGAAGGTTACAGTTACCTTGTGCATGCGCTTACGATTAATAGTGGTGTTGCA
Organism: Crambe crambe; assembly: GCA_963924555.1. NCBI lineage: Eukaryota > Metazoa > Porifera > Demospongiae > Poecilosclerida > Crambeidae > Crambe > Crambe crambe. Next base: position 2,978,304 of record OZ004592.1, read on the forward strand.
AAGCAGCTGCAATGAAATGCACCACTATAAAAGTTAAATTGCCACAACCACATATTAATATCGTGATCATAATCTCTTTAAACCCCCCCTCCCCCATTTTTTTCATAGAATTCGAACATCAGTTCTATAATGGCTTTACAAGTGACATTTGGAAATAGACTAAAAGTGCTAATAACGCATGTCAAACCAGACAACATTTTCTATATGCAATTAGACACTGAAGAAGCTTATGCACTTGAAGAGTTATCAGTGAATATTAGAAAATTAGTCACTTCTGGTGGACAGCAAGTATTAAATCCAACAGTTGGCATCAACTGTTTCGCTCTTTCTGAAGTCGATAACATCTGGTACAGAGCACTTATTACCAAGTGTGATGGATCAAAGATCACAGTATATTATGTGGATTATGGTAATTGTGAGCAGCTCCCTATGAGTAATCTTCGTTCCTCTAGTGGATCAGAATTCAACAGTTCCTACCAGGCTATCCAGTGTACTTTGTCTGACTTCATTTCAACATCTTCTGGCGTGTCTTTAAATAGTATGTTGCAGGGTTTGATATTGAATCAAGAACTGGATGCTGTGATACAGTCAAAATGTTCTGAACTTGGCCAGTCAATCCCATCAATTCCATGCTACTATGTTACATTATTCAAGGATGAGAAATGCACTGAAACAGTAGCAGAAGAGTTAATAAAAAGTGGGCATGGACAGTTTCGAATTTGCAATAGTCGTGTTGAAATAGGGAAGCACTACAATGCTTATGCAAGTTTTGATGATTCTCCTGGGAAATTTTGGATCCAGTTTTCAGAGCGGTCTGAATCACTGGGGAATTTAATGGAAACTTTAAACACTACAGAAATTGTAGGATCACTACAACCCCTTCCTACTACTAGCATGTATCCAGGAGTAGCTTGTTGTTGTATTTATGATGAAGATGGGTCATATTATCGTGCTGAAATTGTGAGTGTAAATCGCTCAGAAAAGAAAGCAACTATATGTTTTGTTGATTATGGGAACTATGCTAGTGTCATGTTACCTGAAATAAAGCAGTTACCTCCTCTCATGGCTTTCATTCCATCCTTTGCTGTGCAATGTTGTCTGGAAGGTGTCAAACCCATCAAGACAGCTAAGCCAGATCCTAAATTGGGTAAAATTGCATGGAGCAAGGAGGCATGCACCAAATTCAATGGGCTTATTCATGACATGGAATTAAAGGCTCATATAATAAGTGAGATATCCCCTGAAATATATGGTATTCATCTCCAAGTTGTTGCTACTGGAGATGATATTGGGAAAGTGTTTTGCAATACTAAATTTGCTGAAGTAGCAGTACCAAAGGGAAGCCTTCCAGTTACAGTTGAGCCAACTGATTACAAGTATTTGGAGCTTGATATCAACAAAGCATACAGGAATTTGTTTATTTCTCATGCTGAATCTCCAGCCATAATCTGGTGTCAACCAGGAAAGCAAGTGGAGGAATTTGACTTGATGATGACTAATTTGACAACTGAAGCTCCTTCATTTCCTTTGCTGGGTGATGTGAAAGTCAACCAACCATGTTGTGTGTTATACCCCTTGGATCAGTCATGGTGCAGAGGTAGCATTCAGAATAGTAACAGTCATGATCACTCTGCACTTGTCTTGTTCGTTGATTATGGCAATGTGGAAACAATAAAACATAGAGATATCAAGGCTCTACCAGCCAAGTATATGTCTCTTGCTGCTCAAGCAACAAGCTTTTCTTTGGCTGGGATCACTCCTAGAGGAAGTCAAGACTGGACCAAGGAAGCCATTGAGTACTTTCAGGACATGGTTGTTGAGCGCAGTTTAAATTGCAAGATTGTGGATGTGGATGAAGATGGATATCCTGCTGGTAAACTGTACAATCCACAAAAAAATAACAAAGATATAGGTTTAGAGATGGTGAATCGAGGGTATGCTAGTGAAATACCACAGCATAAATTTTCTCCAGCAGGTTCAAGCTACAATGCCTCATCCCCATTGCACTCACAGAAAGGCAGTCCTCAGCAAGTGAGTCCAGCCTCTTCACGATATTCAAGCAAAGATAAAAGCAGCCCTTACAAGTCTCCTGGCATTAATAGTCCATCTCAAACTTCAAATCTGAAATATTCCAGATTAAAGTTCAACTCTGGGCAATCAGTAGAAGCCACTGTCTGTTACATTAATTCACCAACAGAGTTTTACATTCAGCTTAACCGTAATGCCAATGAGTTAGAACAACTCATGGGAAGAGTGGACGACTTTATCAAGTCCCCTGCAGCTCAATCTCTAACTTTGCCTCGCCCTGGACTCCCTATTTTAGCCCAATACTCGGTAAACAATGGGTGGTATCGAGCTATCGTGCTCTCTCATCCATCAAAGGGCACCTGTGAGATACGGTTTGTGGACTTTGGAAATTCTGAGAGTACTGAAGTATCAAATATGGTACAAATAATTCCTGAATTTCTTAAATTTCCAGCTCAGGCTATTCTGTGCTCATTGAATGGAATACAAACCAACACTAGTCTACCAGAGAGTGCAGTTTCTGCTTTTGAGAATATGTCAATAGGGCATAGTTTCCAAGTCCACATTGTTAGTAGCACCGATCAACAGGGTGAAGAAGTTTATAGTGTGGACTTGGAATCATCAAGTGGTGACTCTGTCCTCAAACAGCTTGTAAATCAAGGGTTTTTTCAGGAACCACCATCTGCTACTCATGCTCAAGTCAACAAGGTTTCACTCCCTAGATTTCCACTTAATCAACCATTGGATGTGGTCATGTCTTATGTTGAAACACCATCCAGCTTCTTCCTTCAACTTGCTGATAGCTATATAGATCTGGAGAGGCTTTCAGATGGCTTGAACGACCATTATTCAAAGATGGCCAGAGGTCAGGAGATTTTGACTAGTATTCAGGCAGGAAGCTTTTGTGTCGCTCAGTTCAGTGAAGATGAGCTTTGGTACAGAGCTAGAATTACTATGGTAAAAGGGAATGTAGCTACAGTTACTTATATTGATTTTGGTAACTCTGAAGAGAAAAGTATATCTGCTCTCAGAATTTTGAAGCCCGAGTTTTCCAAATTTCCCTGTATGGGCTTACCATGCAGTCTGGCTGGGATTGAGTCTACTAAAGAGTACTCAATTGATAGATTTTTGAAACTTGCTGAAAAAAAATTGGTGGGGATATTCAAAGCTCAAATGTCTTCTTATGAAGATAAAATTCCTGTCAGGCTAACTGATACTTCCAAACCTGAAATGGATGTGGTCAGTAGTATTTTCACAGGTGATCCCAGAAAGAGCATACCAATTAAGGCTCACATACCCACTGTGACTCCAGTATTAAATAGTCCTATGGAATCTATTATCTCACATTTGGTTAATCCTGAAGAATTCTATTGCCAACTGAACTCCGAGAAAACTGTACTAGACAATCTCACTAACAAGATGTATGCATTTTATGGTGAAAATAAGGAAGGGTCTCCAGTACTCTCCTCCACTGTTGGTTCTTACTGTGCATCTCTGTACTCTGATGGTAACTGGTACCGTGGGAAAATTACTGCCATATCTCCTGGTGGAGCTTCTGTATTGTATCTAGATTATGGAAATACTGAATCAGTTGACTCCAGTTCAATTCGAGCTCTGGAACCAGAATTTTTTAGTGTACCTATTCAAGCCATGAAGTGTCGACTTGCTGGTACGCAACCAGTATCAGGAGTAGGTTGGAGTGGAAAATGCATTTCCAAAATTCAAGATGTTCTGATGGAAAAGGAAGTGGAGGCCATTTATCTTGAAGGGGATGAGAGCAGTGGCTATGGTGTCCAGTTGATATTAGACGGTGAAGATGTTGCTGACATTTTACAAAGGAAAAAACTGGCAGATAGGATTTCTCTTCAGCCAGTTGAGAGGGTTTCATATTCACAGGAAAGTTTTGTCATAAATCCATATCCAATTGAGGAAGGTTCAGACCATGATATAATAGTTACATATGCTCTCTCCCCTCTGGAATTCTATGCACAGATAATAGATCCAGAGGAGCTTCTAGACATATTGATGCAAGAAATAGCCAACTATTGTGCTTCTCCAGCTTGTGGTGATTTCAAGTGTAATCCTGGAGATACGTTACTAGCACAATTTACAGAAGATGACTCTTGGTATCGTGGTATAATCCTGAATAGTATCAAAAATAATTCATTTGAGGTCTTCTACTTAGATTATGGAAATTCAGAAATGCTTGATAGGAGCCGTCTTCGAAGAGTGGAACCAAAATTTTGTAATTTACCAGCTCAGGCTATAAAATGTCGTCTGGAAGGGGCACAGTACTACAAATACACTGAAAAATCCACCCAAGCCTTCAATGATATACTTCTCAACAATCAATTCAAGATGAAGTGTATCTCAGTATCTGAAGACAACACCTGTGCTATAAACTTGTCACAGTTTGATAACAACTTTGATGTTATGTCCTTAGCCATTGACCGAAACATAGTCCAGGCTAAAATTTCTACTGTCAGTCCTGGTGATTCTTCCAAGCTCTCTATTCACATGTTTCCTGATGGTATTACAGTAGATTCCTTTCATGATGTGATAATAGTGCATGTTGAGTCACCTTCCAACTTCTTCTGCCAGTTTTCGGTGACTAGTATTGATGCTCTTCAAGACATGATGAATGAAATGCAGGAGGTTTACTCCTCTGCTCCTAGTGCATCAGATATGAATTTCAAGATTGGTGATTTTGTGGTTGCTCTGTTTTCTGAGGATGGGATGTGGTATAGAGCCGTAGTTAATGATATCCAATCTGAAGGTGTTAATGTACTTTTTGTTGACTATGGAAATTCTGAAGTAACACCCTCTAAAAATTTGAGGAGGCTAGAGCCTTCATTTGTGAACTTGCCTGCTCAAGCTGTACCATGTTGTCTTGCTGAAATCCTGCCACTGACAGATAAATGGTCTGCAGAAGCCTGTGATGAATTCAATAACCTTGTATTAAATTACTCTTTCATAGCTCAAATAAAGAGCTCTGAGGATATGAGTCGAAAACTCTTTAAGTTTGGTGATTCCCAGCAGCTTGAAATATCACTGATCAATGCTAAGAACTCCAAGAGTCCTGCTGAAGAGTTGGTTCAGTTAGGTCTTGCACGTCTTCCAACTGAAAATGACCAGTCCAATCTTCTTCAGCAGCCATATATATATCCTGACTTAAAGCTTGGTGAGGAGTATGAAGTGTATGTCTCTAATATTGAGTCCCCCTCTAGCTTTTGGCTACAATATTCATCCAGTGAAGATACACTATCTTCTATTCAAGATAGTATTGGAATGATTTATTCTGATAATCCAGCTGAATATCCAGTTCTTGCTGATCCTTTTCCAGGTACAACTTGCTGTGCCAAATTCTCTCAAGATCAGCAATGGTATCGAGGTACTATCAAAGCAAAACACCCCAATGGAATAGAAGTTTTATTTGTAGACTATGGAAATTCGGAAATAGTCTCACCATCTGAAGTTCGGGTAATGAACCCAGAACTGCTAGCATGTGAAGTGCAAGCATTCCAGTGTATCCTCGATAACTGTCATCCAGCTTTAAACTCCGAGAAATGGGGTGTAAATCCCACAGGCATTTTCAGTGAACTGGTAATGGACAAACTTTTACACACTCAAGTAATCAGTAAAGCAGATAGGAATTGCTGGAGGGTAAAGCTTTTGGATGGTGACAGTGATGTGTGCAATCAACTAGTGCAATGTGGAGTTGCCATTAAGGATGTCACTCCAGCAGATACGAGAGTCCCAGGCCCCCAAATATCTCAAGTTCAGCTTTCAGTTGGACAGTCATACTCTGTCTACATTGCATACATAGATTCTCCTTCAAAATTTTTCTGTCAGTTAACATCTGATTATGACAAATTGGAGTCATTGATGGCAGAAATAGCAGATTTCTACAATGCCAATACCTTAGAACCTTTACTTGAAGAAGGAGCTTACTGTGTAGCTCAGTATTCAAGTAACTTTGCATGGTACCGAGCTCAGATTATGTCAATTGAGCCAATTGGAATTCTCGTCAATTTCATAGACTATGGGAACTCAGAATTAGTTTCTCCAGATAATATTCTTGCTCTAGGATCACAATTTGCCACCTTGCCTTCTCAGGCAGTAAGCTGCTCTTTGGTAGAAGATATAGACTGTCCCTTTTCTGCTGATATCCTTGAAAGCTTCATTGAGTATGACCTCAACCAGGAATTCAGTGTGTGTATCAAGTCCAGAGTTTCTAGTGGTCAGTATTTTGTACAGTTATTCAATCAAGAAGGTAATCTGGTTAATAACTCTCTCTTGAGTGGTCAGATGGTTATGACACCAAGTAAGAGTCCTACAAGTGTGCCTCCTAATTTGGATATTCCACCTGCACCTAGCATCGTGTCCTACCAGCCCCTGCATTATGACATTGGGAGCAGCATAGAGACATATATTTGTCATATCATTTCTCCCACTAGCTTCTTCTGTCAGCCACTTGAGCTTGCTGCTGAACTTGATGATATGATGGCTGACATTGTATCTTACATGAGCAGTGAACCATATCAACCACTTTCACAAGAGAACTTCAAATCTGGTATGGTTTGTTTGGGGCAATACACTGAAGACAATGAGTGGTATAGAGGTGTTATTGAAGAAGTTATAAGTGAATCCACTGCTTTGGTGAATTTAGTGGATTATGGAAATAGAGAGGTTTTGTCGTCTGATCGTATCTCTATTTTACCTTTACAGTTTACAAAATTGCCTCTTCAAAGCTTCCACTGTTCTGTATTTGGTTCAGACAAAGGAGACATAACATGGAATGTGGACCAGGTTCAGCAGTTTCAGGTTTTGGTACCTTCGAGTGAACAGTTTACGGTCAGCATTACAGGTTTCTCTGAAGGAAGGAATCAGTATACCATTATAATCTACAGAAATGGACAACCAATCAATTTTGAAGATATAGCAGGAGAGAAATGTGATGCAAGCAGCACAGGTGTAACCAATTTGGGTACCTTAGATCATTCTTTGGTCCAAATGCACACGGCAAGCTCCAGCTATTCCATGGTGGCTATCAAGGGGTCCAGCAAAGACTCTGGCTCTGATGATGGTGAAACAGAGAGTGATGAGGAGCTTGAAGGTAAGCTGCTCATCAAAGGACCATTCCAACTTAGTTTAGCTGTCCAAGAAAAGTTGGAAGTCAGTGTGGTGTATGTGGAGAGTCCTTCTTTAATTTATATCCAACGTACTGACTGCCAAGTGGAACTTGAATCTTTAAGTGAAGAAATAGCACAGTACTGCACTAGCTTTGAGGAAGGTCAGCAGAATCCATTGATTTTTTGTGAAGGAGACATTGTCTTGGCAAAATGGTCTGAAGATGAAATGTGGTATCGTGGCGAGGTCATTGGAGTAGACTCCTCCAATGATAATACCTCAAAAGTGACCTTTATTGATTATGGGAATTCAGAGGTTATATCGTCTGAAAATTTAGTACCTTGTCCTAGAAATTTTTTGGAACTTCCTGCACAAGCAATTCCATGTTCCTTAGCACAAGTCCCACATAGTGATTCTTGGACAATTGTTTATAAAGACCTCATCACCAAGCTAGTTGAAGGCAGGATTATGCAGGCTTCTGTAGTTTTGCCTGGTAGTGAAGGTATGAAACCAACAGTGATGTTGAAAGATCTAGAGACTGGTGCTGATGTGACAAGTGCAGTATTAGAAAAACTGCAGGAAGAGTGCGAGAGTGGTTCTAATGAGGTCATTGAAGAAGTGGAGGAAGAAGTAGAAGAAAAAGAAAATGAAGTAGGTGTTAAGAATGAACTAATAGAGTGCAGAGACTTTATGATGACAGTACCTCAAAGAGATGCAGAATTTTTCACCCTTGGTTCTTCTCACCAAGTTTATGTGATTTCAAATTCCGGTCCTCGCTCATTTATATGCCAACTTTCGAGTGAAAGTGAGGCTTTTAATGAAATGACCAGCAAACTCCATAAGTTGTATGTAGAAACTGAAACCTCCTCTCCAGAAGCATCCTCCATTACTGAAGGTTCTTACGTTACTGCTCTTTTTTCTGGGGACATGCAGTGGTACAGAGCCAAAATTATAGAATGCTCTGGTGAATTCACATACAATGTCTTGTTCATTGACTTCGGAAACTCTGGGTTAGTCCCATTGAAAAATATAAGAGTTTTGGATGAGAGTTTAGTTCTCCACCCTCCCTTTGCTGTGGAGTGTTTTCTTAGTGGTATTGAAGCACCTTCCAATAACCTCCAGTTCCCCCCTGATGCAATAGAGAAAATGTCAGAGCTTGTGGGGGAAGATGAATGTACCATTCAAATCACTACAGTTGATAATGCTGGTCTCTGCGGAGTAGTGTTAACTTCTTCTGATGGCATAGCCGTGGGAACGGCTCTCATTGAGGCCAACTTGGCAGCACCATTAGATAAAGTTGAGGGATCCAGGTATGAATCTATTGAGGTGGAGTCAGAGTTTTCACATGCATCACATGAAACTCAAAACCCAAGTACTTTGGAACAAAAAGAAACCAATAATCCAGAAAGAGAGATCCCCATCCAAACTCAAATAATCAATCCTGAAGGTGATTTACCCACTGCAGAGCTATTGCAACAAAGTTTTGATGCTGAAGGAAATGAAAATTCCGATCTAGATGACATTAAGACATTGCAACAAAGTGTTGAAGATCCTGATATGCCGAAATTTGAAAATACAGAAAAATTATATGAAATCACAGATGAGGTTATTGAAGGAGAACATTGCGTAATGGAGACATCTCAAGAGGCTATTATTAATGAAGACAATCTCATTCCTAAGGCAGTTAGCATCTCATCAGATGAGCTAGAGGGAGTGCTTTCTTCTCAGAAAGTGATCTCATTTCCTCCACAAGCATTCCATTCTCCTGAGCAAGAAAAGAAGGCGAGTGAACATTTTGATGAGGCTCCTGATTCCAAGTCTCCATTCAAAGATTCCCTTTTCGCTGATTTTCCAGCTATAGAATCACCTGCTAGTTCTGGTTGTGCTCTAGAAGGTACCCTCCAATTTGCATCCAAGTATCCAGTAACTAGTTTAGCAGTGGGGTCACAGCACCCCGTGAAAGTGACTTCTGTTTCTACTCTGGAGGACTTTACATGCCGATTTATTGAACACCAAGACCAAGTAAAAGAATTGATAGATGCTATTGCCACGAGAAAGTACCAAATTGGGAAATATGACAAACTGGTTTGTAAAAATCCTAAGCCTTCTTTACCAGTGTGTGCCTGTTTTTCCAAAGATGATGTGTGGCATCGTGGAGAAATAATCTCTGCAGGCCAAGTCCCTGATACATACAAGGTACTGTATGTTGACAGTGGAAACACCGAGATTCTTCCATTAGAAAGGCTTAAATATCTGGAAAATTGCTTTGCAGACAGTCTCCCTCCTCAAGCAGTTAGGTGCAGCTTGCCCATATTACTTGAAAACGATATAAATCCAGAACTCCCATCATCCATGGATCCTTGGGAACTTGATTGGCCCACTAGATCTGTACAACATTTTAACAGGCTTACTGATGGAAATACTGGGCTTATGATGAAAATTGAGAGTTATGAAAATGATAAGTACATAATTGACCTCTTTGATTGTGAATATAATGTCCGTGAGACTTTGGTAGCTAGGTTACGAAATGCTGGAGGGCTGGGAGATTCTCCTTTTCATGACAGTGTCGAAGAGGAAGGAGAATCAGCTGGTTCTGTGGCTAATGTCAGTAGTTTGGAAGCAGTGGAGCAGTGCTCTAAAGAAACCATGCCCGCTCAGGAGACTGTGTGTAATATGGAGAGTGGAGGCAAGAGAGAGTATATGACTACCACAGAAGAAACACCAGGGGACAAGTCTTCTGGTAATAATCATGATGGTAGCACCATAGAAAGAACACCAATTCCAACTGAAGATGAGCAAGGTGTTGAAACTGAAGATATGGACAATAAGTTCCCTCATAATACTGCCATGTTTGATGGTAAAATCGAAAGTCAATCAGATATGGACAGTGACCTATCTCACCCTACTGCCAATGTACATGAGGTAAGTTGAAAATGTGTGGGTAGCACTTGATTTTTCCACTATGAACAGAGGGGTTGGAAGTCTATTAGTATCCATGTACACACAACTTTATCACCTACGTAGGTATCTAGGTAGGTATAGCTAGTCAGTCCGACCTCATCAAAATTTGGCCATAACCCTTACATTAAGTGGGAGGGGGTGTAAAGTAGCACTGACGTTATTGTGTTTAATGAATTCTATAGTATTTTATCAGTACTGATGCTGTGGATAGCAAATATGAAGTGGATGGCAAACATGAAGTCAGTACTGCTGTGGATGGCGTTAATACTGCTGTGGATAGAGAACACGAAGTTAGTACTGCTGTGGATGGCGAACACGAAGTTGGTACTGCTGTGGATGGCAAACATGAAGTTGGTACTGCTGTGGATGGTGAACACGAAGTTAGTACTGCTGTGGATGGTGAACACGAAGTTAGTACTGCTGTGGATAGCAAGCATGAAGTTGGTACTGCTGTGGATGGCAAGCATGAGGTTGGTACTGCTGTGGATGGCAAGCATGAAGTTGGTACTGCTGTGGATGGCGAACACGAAGTTAGTAATGCTGTGGATGGCAAGCATGAAGTTGGTACTGCTGTGGATGGCAAGCATGAGGTTGGTACTGCTGTGGATGGTGAGCTTGAAGTTAGTACTGCTGTGGATAATAAACATGAAGAATTGGATATAAATGCTGAGGGTAAGTTGAACTGTGTAGAAATAAGAGATTAAATAACTCTTCTGTTAATAGAATGATACTGTATAGAGACCTTTCTATCAAGACAGATTTCTGATCTTAAGAATACCATATAGCACTAATTGCCAACATTAAATTATGCATCCATGACCTTAGTACAGAAAGAAAATTGAAAGTAGCTATGTACAAACCAACCAACATAGAAGAACAGGTGAGGTACAGTTCTTTCACAGAAGCAAGCAGAAGATGAATAGTAACGATTGCCACACTAAGCTAGACCAAGAAAGTGCCAAGAAGAATAGCTTAGGCCATTTGCAGTATAAGATTTTTAATAGATCTGGCACCAAACATGACCAGACCATCAAATTCACCACGAGTAGTTTAGAGAAAAACCATACGGTTATAATAAAGTAATCATTCGTTTTTAATCAACCTGCACAAGGGTTATTGTACTCAGTAACATTAGTTGTGGTCCATAGCAATATTATTTCTACTTTTCTTTTCTCAAGGACAACTATATACTAGGTAGAAAAAATAATATTGCAAAAAGCAACATGAACATTATTTCCAGTCATGCCTATGCATAAAATCAGTGCATAAAAAAATTGGGCATGAAACTAGAGTTAAACATTTCTTGCTTCCTGGTTGCCAACTGAAGCCCAGGGAAGAGCATAAATAACTTAGTTTATATAATTTCAAGCATAAGTGGAAAGCTACCTTAGTTCTGGTGAGTTCCACATGACTCTCTGCTGTTGGATTCTCTGTGAACAAAGCTTTCATGGCTAACTACCTAGCTTTAGCACTAACTATGTAGAGAAAAGAAATCCATGTTTTCTTAGCAATGGCTGAGAAAGCATATCAGGGTTTCATACAGAGGTAGGGGATCCTGAAATTTCCCCTCTCTAGCTTGAATTTCCCCACCCCAGATGTGATGCATTGTTGGAGGCCTGTGCAGCTTCATGCAAAATTTCCACTAGCCAGTAAAAAAAAAAAAAATGAAACTGCATATAATTTTTGGCTCTAGTGCGATTGTAGTAAGTACTGAGATGGGAAGAATAAAGCTCTAGAGTGCCTGTAAGAGCAAAAACATTACACTTATTTGATATGAAATGTGAAATTTACTTGGCACAAAAAAATAGTTCTAGTACCCATTTAGTGGAGCTGCACATATAACATTATTTAAACACAGGGTGTTGCAGTAAGAAAGGTGGCACATGCACGGCTTCCTAAAATTGTCCACCCACCTGAAGTGTAAAATCAGGGAGTATGTTTATATGCTTATCTCCCAACATTATAAAAATTTTCTTGATTGTAGTTGCCCTAAAAAATATTTCACTGATTTTCCAAATAAAAGATGGCAAATTTTTTTTCAGAATTCACCTTTTCCTATTGTATTTCTTTCTCCTCCTTCGTGATTTTTGTTCATGTGATTGTCATGTATACCTGTCCAGCTGATTGGCTTTTGGTTTTATTTGAGATTTCTTCATGTACTATAATGCATCTTGAAGCAGTTGAGGATGTTGTCTGTATTATTATAGCATTGATAGTTAAACCCTCAGCACATATGCAGGGGTTATAGTACTTATCAGCCTTACAAAAACAGAGCTCACCTGTAGGTGAGTAGGTAAAGTTGACTAGAAGCATACACTCCATTTTGAATCCCAGCAATCATCAGTGTCTGCATGTGCATGTAAAATACTGCCTAATGATTGTCATCCAGGTAAGACCTGCAACGGCTAGCTAAATGGCCATAAAAGTAATATGCACATAGAAGGCTAGTACTGTAGAAACAAGCTACAAGTCTGTTGCTCTATACCAATAGTGTCTAGACAATACTCTTCAGTGTTTAAATTGAGCAGATTGTATACATTTAAGCTGACAAACACTGCTCGCTCAATGATATGGAATGCATAATAGATGAAAATATTAACTGTTATACTCGATACCTATGAAACTATACTTTACAATATTTACATGTGCATTATATGCACTCTTAGTAGCTCTGTATAACAGCAGACATTGTGTGCATTGGGGGTTAGCCTTTGCACTGAAGTGGTGGTTCTCAGAGGACTTAAATTTTGTAATAGATTCCTACAAAATAGTAGCAAGAAATATTCATTTTTTATTTGTTTATCTCTTTAGGTGTACACCTCTTCAGCACAGATGTGGACCAAGGAGCAACAATCAGGCTTGCGTATTTATCTGGATCAACTCTCAACTCCTTCGTATGCCAATACTTTGATGATGCTTCTAAATTGGAAAATTTAATGAGTGAGATGAAGGAGTATGTGCACAAGCAAGAAACTACCACCCCTCCAACAAACTTAAAAGTTGGTGATCCTGTAATCACAAAATTTTCAAACTGTAACTTATTATACAGAGGTCAAATTCTCACCTGTGACCTTTCTTCTAGTATTGCTGAAGTCTTGTTCATAGATTATGGGTACACAGAGTCGGTATCTATTTCTGACCTTATAGCGATTCCATCACAGTTCACTGTGCTCAAAAAACAAGCTGTGACTTGCTGCCTTAGTACTCGTTTAGGTACCACATTTGAGAAATGGCCCAGAGAAGCGTTTTCAAAGTTTCAAGAGCTGGCTCTTGGTGATAAATGTCTCACAGCAACTGTAGTCAGATCTGGAGCAGAGAAGTTGGTGGTACATATAGGGACTGATACATGCTCGGATTTGGGCGAGTACCTTAGTAGCTGCTGATATTTCAGCTAGTAGTTGTACTTTTTTTGTCATTTATCACTGTTTGAAATTCAATATCCCACCACTGTTCTTATCACAATGATGATTATTATGTTGTACATCATTATTCTTTGTATCAATCATTCTGCACCAAACATTGTAGTAACTAAATAGTTTGGTGGTTGCTTACTTGACATTACTTTAATACTGCATCTTGGTTTAAGAGATAATTATTCTGGTTACATCATATTTTAATACAAAAATGTATGTGTACATATAATATAGTTGTGGCATGGTGGCTCTGCCTAATACCTAGGAGGTTTCTTATTGAACTCTAGATATTCATCCTCCAAGTCTTCAAAGGAGGAGCTACTTTGTCTGTGACCAGGATTTGCTACATTGAAGTGACCTGTGTAAAATCAGATTTGAGTTGAGTGCAATAATGCCACGTGGGGGAAAGGTTACCTGTTATCTCTTTCAATGAGGTATCATCACTGCTATCTTGTTTCACTGCAAGATCCTTATTACTGCTCATCTTTGTTGAGATACTGTTATTGCTACCCTGCAGTGTTGAAATATCTTTACTGCTGTCACCCTGAACCATATCTTTACTGCTGCCACCCTTCAATGAAGTATCCTTACTACTGCTCCGTTTTATTGGCATCATAGAATAGTCCTCACTACATTGACCTGAAAATAAGAATTTCAGTACCAATACGATTTTATGTTGCTGACTGACCCACTAAAATCAAGATTGCATTCAATAATGATACTCTAGATAAAGCACACCTAATTTCTGCATTGCAATATTGGCTATTACTGAGCTTTCGGCCAAACTTTAGATATTATTGCATGCCAAGGATAGGAATAATGAAGGCAAGTGCATTTATGACACCTCCATCACATTCTGTCCATCGGTGCTTGACATGTCTACCTACCCATCAGTCAGCATATTTTCGCCCAAGCAACATAAAATCTAATTGGTATGGCCTAAGTCTGCCAAGCAACAAAAATTTACAACTATTACTGAATAAGTTTCAAAAGAACAAAATTTATCATACCAAGGTCTGCCTTGCTAAACTTGTCATCACTCCACTGCTCAAGTTTCTTGTGGTCAATGCTATCATAGTGAGTATCATTATTTTGGCTTGGGGTTTCTTGAAGCACTTCAGATTCAACTCCTTCCCCTCTGTAACTTTGGCAATCACCTAGGGTACTTCGGCTTCTATAATTCATAAAAAAATAGATACACACATTTGCATGGATCATGTATCATTAATAGTCAGACAGGTGAAACTGAGATTTGAAACCATTAGCTACACTCTCCACGTTAATCCTTATTTGATTTTCAGTGCATTGGAGATGAAGAATTACTTCTAGGCTCTATAGTTCTCTAGCTGCAGCTCTTTAGAATCTAGGATGACCTATTATTTCAGTGGTCACATGATTGCCACATCATCTTGCAAACCCAATGACTCTGAGTAACCCAATGGACAGAAATCTAACTTAGGTAAGTACATAATGTATTTACGCATGAATAATGGGCACCACTCACCTATTCCTGTGCTGACCATGACTACCTTGGCTATTATAGCTACTGCCACTTAAGCTTCGATGCAATGAACCACTATAGATACTTGAAGACTTCTTATACTCTGCTCTTCTCTTGTAATATATCATACAGCCATATGTGATCAAAATGATAATGATCAATAGGAACACGACCACAAATACAGAGAGAACTGCAACTGCGACAGTATTGCTGGGCCTCGAACATGGGTTGCTCACACCACTGGGCAGCACTAAAAAAACAAAGGGAGAAAAAAATGGGGGGGGGGGGGGGATAAAGTGTTAACAATCTACGAATGCAATGAAATATCCAAAATCTAGAGCCAGGAGCCTGGATGGCGTGCATTAGTCACGTGATGGCAGCTACCCCAGGGGTTGATACAGAGGGGGGAGGTCCAGACCCCCTACAAATACGTTGCCTTCACAGGGCTGGATCAAGGATTTTTAGATAGTATAGGCGGACTAGGAGCACACACACACTGGGTCATGGGGGAGAGGAAGAACCATGTTGGCTTCACTTGCAGGCTACCACTTTTTTTGAGCATTTAGCTATTCTTAATTAAAATATGTCACAAATAGCACACAAAATTGAATCCAAGAAGTCCAAAAATCTCACTAAATGGCACACTTTATGTGCATCATACGACAGCACGAATGTAGGCTTAGCTTGCTTAGTAGGCTGTGCATTCATAACTGTTGATCAGTGATAAGGCTGGACCAAATAGATTTGCTGTTTCTCAATCCAAAAATGATGAGGGAGGGAACTAAAAAACAATAACAAAACAACAAAACAAACAAACAAACAGAATTGACTATTTCACGTAATTATACAGCCTGCAGCTAGAATATAAATATGTCAAAATACTACAACCGTCTTCCAGGCTGAAGTATAAAACTTCTTCTATTGCATTTTTGTGTTTTGTTTTCGATATCAATTTACTGGCCTAAGAAAGTGTGTGTTCTTGTCAACTTCCAGTAGAAGTGATAAGGAACTTGAAGGAAGGAAGGGAATGAGGCTTGGCCTAATAAGAGACTTTGTACTAAGGGGATGGGATCCCTCAAGGAGGGGAGGCCATATCTCGCACTGACTCCATCCCCCTTCCCCCCCCCCCCCCAAAAAAAACAACAACAAACAAACAAAAAAACAAACATACAGTAGTCAGATTTTATGCTCATCATCTATCCCTGTACAGGTCATCATTGAAAGACTTGGGTGACACCTCATAACTGCTGGCTGTCAAAGGTACACTATGGACAGTCATATTCATTGCAGACCCTTTTCCCTGAAATATCCATAATATTGAAGTGAATGGACTATACAGTAAGAATCACCACTGATCACAGACAACAGAGATTACAGTCCAAGCGAGGCAAAGAGAAAGGGAAGAACGATAACAACATCAGATCGAGAGGAGGCACCAAGATCTGTCACAGGCCCAACGACCAGTAAGATTGCAGGAAAGCCAAGAGTAGCTACAAGAGCAAGACACCAAGAGCAGAAGCACGGACTTCAAGTATTGTGAGTGTCAGAGAGCATACACAAGAACAGTGAGAGATAAAACTACAGCAACAACTTATTTACCACGCGATGAACAAAGCATTTGTTATAAATTTCATGTAAGACTGATAATATAGCTACACAAAATTACATAAAATGCTGAGGTAACATTTTTTTATAGGCAAACTTGTTATATTTGCTTAAATTGAAAGTGTTGGGACAAAGCTGAAGGCAACTGACCGTTGTATGAATGCACATACACATACAGTTGATATACATGACCTTTAGAGCATGACCTTATTGCAGTACACTATAGTGACCAAGGACCAGTGAAATAGTGATTGTAACTACAGCAAAAAGCTTAGCAAGTTAACAATCACTAAGAAACAAGAGAACAGCAAAAGATAAAAAGTGACAGTCTGAAAAAGGCCAAGAGAGCCTGTAGTACTAGCAGCATTGATATGATCATCTTCACTTCAGTCCAATGACAGTGTTGGCCTAAGTCTACTACATGCCAAGGCATGAAGTCTTTTACACTTATTACCATCTATACGACAGCTAAACCAATTAAATTTCCTGTTTCTCACATTCAAAGTAAAACATTCTTTTCCTTCAGTATGTGCCAGTCTTGTAGACAGCCATCTTTGCATACACACTATGCAGACAAAATGTACCTAGCTTCATAGTTCTGCATGTTGAAATGCAGCTAAAAAGGTACTTGTTTTTATTTCACACATAGCATTTATACTTTTGTGATGAAGAATAGGAAGTTTTAGGTTTGAACTACTTCCTAGCATGATTCACAGTTTCCCTTGACTTCTCAGCCACCTAAAGAACTGGTCTGGTTCCATGCCAATGGTAGATGAGCATGGAATTCAATGACACTGCCAGTAAAACCAGCTTGCTAATGCTCAGGCTGAAGCTTAATTTTTCAGCTTAGTAATGCTTAGGCTAAGGCTTAGATAACTGGTAGCTTTTGCTGGTGGCCTGGCCTACCTGCATTCGAGCTCCTGCTGTTAACTTAATGCAGGGGATAAAGCCTCTCCCCCCTGTATTGCCATCACTGCAAAAAAAGGATCACCATAACAGTTCTAGATATTCTATACCAATTTTAGCAGATGATCGTGAGAATGGTCCTGTAGCTCCATCAGTGGTCACAATTGCAGCAGCTGCACTGAAGGATCGAAAACTGGGCAATTCTTCCTTTTCTATTTGAATGTCAATCATATTAGTATCTTGGAGAGAATGATCAAAAATGACTCTATCTTCAGTTTGTGAATTGGAAGCATAGAAACGGACTTTTAGTAGAAATATTCCGATTATGTGAGCAGGCAATACACCCCTCATACGAACTTCACCATCTTGAACAGTCAGGTCCACACTGAAGTCATTAGCTGTGTGTGGGGTGTGTGTGCAATCAGATATTATATGATGGTTTTTAAGATAATGCTTGTGAATACAGCCACACAATACTCTATTGTGGTTTAGTTGCCTAGAGAGCACAAAAGGTTAGCTCTAATATAGTTGTGGTAAAGCCACATAGATGAAAGGCAACTTCTAATGCCTGCCAGATAGGAGCACATTAATTTAGCTTACTCAATATGATCAGATTAGCAGTTGAGGAAACAGCGTTCATTTCAGCACCCTGCACAGGATCCATTTCTACACTCTGCACCTGGTAGGCCAAGCATGTTACTGGACCTGTGTGCCTCTCGGTCAACTGGATCAATACTAGGGTACTCTCTACAGCAATACCACTACGTTTACTGATTATTCCACTGTGTTGCTCAGTTCCATTCAGCAACCATTTAATCCGAGGTAATGGGACTCCACTAGCATGACATGTGAAAGTAGCATTCCTACCAGTTTCCACTGCTACATTTCTTGGTGTCTTAGTGACTTGAAAAGAAGCTGAAATAAATAAATAAAATGAGAGAGGAAAATAGTATTATGATATTCCCAGTAACAGCTGCTTCCATAAGGTCATGAATGGTTACACTTATTGTGATTCTTTGGACTACTTTGCCTTTATCTTCCCTATAAAGAGCTCTCTTATCCACCAACTACATATGAAATATTGTCAACTGGAAAGAGAATGTTATTTATCTTGTGGAAAACATCAGGAGGCTATTTTATATAGTTCTACACTACTCTTGTTTCAAATGTTGTGCTCAGGAAACTATAATAGCCTAAGGGCTTCTAGGTGCATAAAATACCATGGATCCTTGGTCTCTGATATAAGAACACTCACCCAGAATATTTAACTCTATGGTTGGTCCTCGTCTAGTGACAGGCCCATCGATCATTGATACAGTCATCATACAGTAGTAACCCCTGCTATAATCAGATGTCCTGATATTGGAGAATTGAAGGGAATAATCATCACCAATTGATAAATCTCTACTGTATGAGGCATTGATCACTGAAATACCCTTGAACCACTGCACACGGTACTTGTTACGAAGAGCTCCAACTTGGATATTGCACTTTACTACTAGGCTCTCCCCTAGCCTGGCAGTATAACTTCTACTGACGTTTGGATTGATGATAGGATATGCTAAAGGGCAAACATTAAAGGATAAACTGAGGGAATTACATTAGCATATCTAGTTCATGACAACATCAAAAGGTCACTCACCTACCCAAGGTATGACCTTTAAAGTAGTAATTACCACAATGGCCAGCCTATATACGCTGTCAATTGCTTGTTACTTACCAATTAATACTACTTCATTAGACTGTACACCGTCTATCTCACATGAATAGTAGCCTTCTTTTTGAGGACTTAAATCAATGCAGATGAGATTGTTACTGTTCATGTTCATTCCTTCAACACTAACATTCCTAGTTATATTATCAACTCTAATTAAAAAGTTTGGTTTTTGCTCTGTTGAGCTATCACATCTCAACACAACTCTTGTTGGGTGATATGATGAGGAGTATTCAGTCGCTGTCAATGATGGCTGTTGCTGTGAAGTTTGAATGAGCAGCAGAATGAATGGACACCAGAGACCTTGAGACATTTCTGCAATCAGAATATGGCAAAAGTGATGGTTCACTAAAATTACTATGGGAACATTCCATCACAGGTCTTTCCCAACACCCTTACATACACAGATATCTGGGTGGCACAGGATCTAGGACCACTCTCTCCAAAAGTGCAAAATCATCGAGCTATAGCTACAGGTACAAGTCAACTTAGCTAGATACCTAGCTAGCTGCAGTATTAAGTCTGTCATACCTGAAACGGCTGAGTCTTCCAATAGTTCCTGCACAGTACACAGCTGTTGTAACTTGATAATTAATCAAGGCCTGATCTGAGCGAGCATGCGCGCATGTAAGCCCGCGCGAGCGATGTACATACATGTAATGTATAATTATTGCAAAACTTGCACGAATGTTCAAACGCCAGTGAAATCTGCAAAACCCAGAATCATAGTGCGCGCATGCTTAATTATCAAGTTAAGCTAATCCTTTAATCTACATCAAGCTAAGTTGACCTGTACCTGTAGCTATAACTCGATGGTTTTGCACTTTTGATATGAGTAGTCCTGTGCCAGGTCTGTGTATGTAACAAGACCTGTGATGGAATGTTCCACATAGTAATCTTAAGGAACCATCACTTTGCCATGTTCTGATTGCAGAAATATCTCAAGGTCTCTGGTGTCCACAAAAAATTACATACAAAGTAGAAGAAGTGTAATGTAAATAAATAAATCAAGAGTAGAGTAGGAAAAAATAAAAAGTGGTGTGTATAGAAAATATACCATATTGCACTGTAACTGATCAAAAAAGGGTTGGCAAGAATGAAGTCAAAATGTGGGCACATCACCTATGATAGATAGCATTAGTATATATACAGAGTTTCGTTTAAAAAGGGAGTCCCACCTGATTGATTGTGTAAGTGCCCACTCTTTTTTTTTTTTACTGCAAAAACAAAAATCATACATTGATGTTAGTGACTAATTAACAAGGACCTGTCACCATGCTAAGGTTCAAAGGTTAGAATTCAAAGGTCCAGGAGGCTGAAATAAAATGAGAGAAAAGTATTACAGTGACTGTGTGATATCAACAAAAATCAGTTCTTTGACTGTATGCACATGTAAAAACTTCCACACTATGTGAACATATACAGCCAGTGGCACGGCACGGCATGGTGCAAGGTCTGGTGGTATGAACTGACTAGCCTGCATCTCAGATAAGACACCCCAGCACAATCCATGTAGCTATCCACTTCAATTCCTCTTCTATAATGTAGCAATTGCTAAAATCACACTTGTAACAAGCCACAGTACAGTTCATGTGGAGAGCGCAGTGCATCAGTCTCGTATATGAATAACTGACACTTTACTGCATGAGTAGCAATTTGTAACATATACCTGGAGGTTAAAAATCAATGATGCATAAGATGATATATATATATATGAATTTGCTAGACTGTCTTCATGGTTTGGTGAAACACATGTAACATATGCTTCGCTATCTGCAATGTGATCACTTAAATCCCATGGTGAATCCTCCAATTATGTGATACAGGCTGTTGGCATGGCATGGTGTGGATCTCAGATAAGACACCCCAGCAAAATGCATGTAGCTATCTTCAATTTCCCGTTTTATAATAATGGTGATGACAGCTACTCCCAATGTAGCAATTGCTAAATCACACTTGTAACAGGCTACAATGCAGTTCATGTATTCATGTGGAGAGCCCGGGAATGAGGCTACAGTGCGGTGCATGCAGTCTCATAATTATATGAATAACTGACACTTTACTGCATGAGTAGCATATACCAGGAGGAATGACTAAAAATCAATGATGCATAAGGTGATACATAAAAAGATTAATTCGCTAGACAGTCTTCACAGTTTGGGATGAAACACATGTGACATATGCTTCACTATCTGCAGTGTGATCACTTAAATCCATATTGCTACCATTTACTGAGATAGGTGGTGAATCCTCCAATGATGTGATACAGGCTGTTGACTGATTAATGGTATCGAGAATGGTGAGGGTGGATCCAGACTCATAAATGGAATACTTGAATGCCTCTATTTTAATTGGATCATCATAGTTTATCTAGAAGAGAGAATTTGCCATAGTTAATAATGATGTAAATACAGGTTTTTAAACCAAGCTCAACATGCTTGCATGACCGAATTCTGTAATCTGCATGCCTTATAATTATCACACCCACATTCTATGATTCCTAAGCTCTAAATCTTGGTGCTCTGTTCAACCTAAACACTTTGAATTTTCGTAACATACGTGATTACTTGGTATCACACAATAAACATACATTTAGGAATGAAAGATGCATGCAGACAAGCAAAAATACATACCTCAAAATCTGGAATTAAATCAGCCGGTCTAATAAAATTTGAAATTAATATTAATGTTGGCATAAAGCAAAGGAATACCTAATGGCTTTTCTTCTTGTGATGTGAAAACAAGCCAGTAGTATGCAAGTCAGAAGTAACATCAATGGCAGTACTAATACAGTCACGAAAAGGTATTGTCTTTGAATTTGTGCATTAACTGAAGAGAAAAAATACCTAATTTCATAGACATGTAGAATCATAAATCTTACCAGAACAATTGTGGTTGTTGCAGAAGCAGCAATTAGAATCATCGCAGTCAACAACGTTAATCTCACTCATCATTAGTTTACAATTGATGATATCTTTGAGTTGTATGATAATGGAAGTGCCAATCATCAGTATTACCACAGAGTACACTGTTACATACACAGAATGAACTTACTAGCACATTGAAATGCCTCATCCCCTAATAGACCAGGAGAACATACACAGTTATATCCTCCACTCACATTAGTGCAGTTGCAGATGCATGGGGGTATTGGTATAACTAATAGAGTAGATGTGTTTGTTGGATAATTATGTGAACCTGCGGAGGATTCTGGTGGATTTAGACTGGTCAGTGTAGGTGGTGGTAGCATGGCTAAAAATCATAATCATGTCAAGTACATGTAGAAATAATCATGAGATAAGTCTTACTCGTGGGACATTCTTCATCAATAAGCAAACCACTTGTGAGATTCAGTGAGGGAATGCAACCATCATCTACTATTATCATAACCGCAAGTAAAAGAAAAATACTACTGTATGAAACATACCTTGACATACCCAACATGAATGTGTTGGCGATATTGATTTTCGTCTTATTTCAAAATTAGGTGGGCCAAAATCCCCAAACGTATAGCAACCTCCAAAAGTACACAAACTTCCACAGGGGATATGCTCCTCTAGCACTACATTAGGTGAAGTAAGCAAACCCCTTCCATCGATAACAACACCATTACTCTAATCAGATTTGAAAAAAATAATAATAGGATTCTAGTAGCTACAACTTTTTTTTTATACAATATTTCCATCTGGATGTAAGCAAGTGTAGATAACAGAATATTCATTGCTGTTTTTTTCTTCAAGATAACTTGTGTATGATACTTGTGGTGGAGAAGAGGAGCAGTTTAGCATCAGGATTACTTCATTTTTAAGACCGGGAGAAGGCAATTCTGTTCAATAACTATATTGTATTTAGCCTTTCAAAATACTCCTATAACAACATACGTGAATGGGAACACCCAGCCGAATCTAAGCACTGCACTATTTCAATGACATTGAAAAGTAAATACAGTAAATCTAAAGCAAAATTCAACGAAGACATGTTCATCAGTCAATAACACGCATGCGTATGGGGGAGTTTTGCGCATGACTAGTTTCATGGATCTTACAATATTGAAAATAACGATTATAAAAAAATTAACATTCTGTAGTCTGAATAGTAACAGTTCCATCAGAACTGACACATGTCTCTGTCTCAAAAGGAGAGCAAGACCGGCTTAGAGATGCATAACTTGGGTCGTGTGACTTCAACTTGCAACTCTCATTCTTGAAATAAGAATCCCTCCTAAGACTTATAGTGGCAGAGGAATTCATATCTATTTCTTGACTCTCATAGCCTGAAGACCCTCCAATCTTTGTCAAAACAGAATTATTCCAATTACTTGTATCTGAATTACCAATATCATCATCGTCAGACAGAGAAGATTTGATAACTTCAGTCTCAGTGGATGATTCAGAACGTGAGGAAGTGTTGCTGTCATCAGTTTCTGTCCCGTTACTCTCCTGCAACGGTGTCAGTACTGATTTGTTGGAACAGCGCTTGGCAGCTTTACTACTTCCTAAGTTTCGACTGTAAGGTTTCCTAGGAGAAGGTGTTTTCAGCTGTAACAAGCAATCATTCAAGCATAGCACTGGCAAGTTGTCAGAAGAAAGAGATATTTCTCTCAGTAGTGGAGGCTTCGGTTTTGACAATGGCATTACTGTCGTTTGGCTGAGTAATTCCTCTTTGGTGGGTCTTCCACAAGAATGGTCGCCATTTTCATTATCACCTAAAATGTTTCCACTACGGATAGGTGTTTCAGGTTTAATAGGCCCACCTACCCCCACTATGGGAGTATGGCCCTCATGAACTTCTGTGATAGGGGTGAGATCGGATAGTGATCTTGAACGCCTATGAATTTCAGTAATATCAGACGTTCTTCGAACATGTGACTTAGTGCTTATATGATAGTGTGGATGCAGCTTCTTAGCATCAGTCAATTTCAGACGCATAGCAGCTCTTTTAGAAGTTATATCAGTTACATCAGAATCAGATTCTGTACTGCTGGATGACACCAAGATGCTAGACTTTTTCTGCCTACATTCAGAAGTCTTTACCTGCTTTTGTGAAATTAGATCTTGCATATGGTTATAACGTCCCTGAAGTTTATGGCAAGGACAATCTGGCAATTCACATTCTTTGTTATGCATTAAACAAGTCATAACTTCAAGGAGAACTGCGTCTGGAATGTTTCGAACAGAGTGTAAATGTGAGGCGGTGGATCTTGAGTCATCAGAAACTGAACGTTTGCAAAATGACTGAGTAGAAGAAGCATGAGATACGTGGTTATGTGGGTTACCACAACAGAGAAATTGATCATCGTAACCATTACTAAGTGGAAAAGGTGGATGATTATGTTCAGTAGCACATACATTAACTCCAGAAGATGAATAATGTCGGTGAAATGTTGCATGATGCTGTCCATGTTGGCAGCATACTTCAGTATTACCATGATGGTGCAAAGAACAAATGTTCTGGCAGGAGTTGCTAGTAGATGGTATATAAGTTGAATTAGTTCGTGAGCTACCTGTATGAAAAGAGCTGTCAGAGTTGTGTCTTCTCTCCCATGGCCTTGGAGGAACAAGAAGGGAATCAGTAGCATCATGGCCAAAAGTAGGCATTTTATGAGCACCAGGAATGTTCCCAGACACACCAGACAGACCAGATAAATCAGACCCTCCAGATCTAGAATTGTTACAGGGAGGTCCTTCTGAACCATTACATGAACAGCATTCTGATCGTGACTGATAACAGGGAGGCTCTTCTGATCCACAAGGCAAGAACTTGGCCTTAGGGTTGTTTGGATCACATTCAATGCCATATTGACGTGAAAATGGATGGTGGGCTGGGGTAATATTTTCAGTTCCTGCGATTGCACTGGCTGGGATTTCTTCGTATATTCGATTATTGTGTGTATACCGGGGGGACACATGGGAGATGCCAGATTCGGAAGTAGAACGCTTCTTACGAAAATAAATCATCATACCACATACGAAGACAATTAAATATAGCAACAGAATTACTGCTGCTACTCCTGCAGACACGCCAATCCCTATCGCCACTGTGGTAGGTGTTTCAGAAGATGAAGTGGACAGTGGTCGAGTGACCGTTGTGTTAGGTGTAGCAGCGGAGGACAGAGCTACAGAAACAAACAAAATTATTAGGGTATATTATTTGGAGGCACTTGCTCTGTATCGTATTATACGTACATTACATGTACACTACATTTGTTAAACAGTGAAGTTAATGACAGGTGTAAAGGTAACCATTATAATCTCTAAACATATTATAGAGAAAGCAATCAGCTTATGCTTTATGGTAACAATCAGGGTTCTCCCCAAAGGGTGTTAGAGAGGTGCAACACCACTCTGATGGGGCCCATTTTTCTTTCATGTGACAATGTATTTAATAGCCCCAAGAATATGATGCAGTATTCAAGCACCACTCTGTGATCGGTTTTCACTGGGGAGAACCCTGATGACGATTTGATTATTTGCACCCACTTAGGAAAGAGAATACTATGAGACAGTCAAGGGTAGAAATCACGTCTTAGTCAAAGATAAAATCTTCTGCCTTTTGAATTTTTTTTTTCAAAAGTAGAAAGCGTGAATAAAGTTTGATTTCTACCCTCGACTGTCACAATCATGTATAAGTCTTGAGAAGGAAGATCACAAACAGTCCTATGCTGGCTGGATCTATATTGAGCTGTTGTGATTTCTACCCTCGACTGTCACAATCATGTATAAGTCTTGAGAAGGAAGATCACAAACAGTCCTATGCTGGCTGGATCTATATTGAGCTGTTGTGTATAATAACAAGTAGTTAGATAATCACGTCATAACCTTATAACCTTATAACCTTATGACATTACAGATCCTGCTGCAGAAATGGATGATGGATCAAATGTACTTCGCTATGTTTTTTCTTGTGACATGCTCAAGGAAATATTTACTACTTACAAATCAAAAGAAAAGAAAGAAATGTATGTCCATGTATCAGATTTTATAAGGTAGGGGAACCTTTAATCGTCAAAGAAAATGGTGGCCTACTCGCAGGAGATACAACAAAGACCACTTGCTACTGTCAAAGTATTTTTATTGCAAGAGGTGACATCAAAGTGAATAACAGGAATAGTTTGTATAGATGAACAGCTGATAATCCAAAAGAAGATTGAAGTTAGAACTATCTAAGTACGGCCATTACATGCACATAATCTTACGAGGCCGTCAAAATGGATGCTCATATATATAGATAGTAGGATTTTCTCTAGTATGATGGCAGCAAGTGCAATGTAGAACCAGATAAACAATTTATTTAACTTTTGAAATACCTTTCCTCTTCTATGAAGATTTTAGGTAGCTAGAAAGTCAGTGTAGTGTTTTGAGAAAACTGTAAAGTGAAATCGAGGGAGTTTATATAACCTTATGACCTTTAATCTGGCATCCCTACATATGTAGGAAATACCAGGGTACTGTACACTTGTGGCTCTTAGGAGTCAAAATAACAGACTATCCCAGAGAAAGGACTTACCAGGATTTACAGTTAATTCAACTATAACAATTACATCATTGGTCATCAGTGTCGAATACTGCAGATTTTGTTCCACAATGCACTGAATGTTATAGTCTTGCTTCTCCATTATGTTAGAATGAAGCTCGCCAGTCCTTATCTCCAAGGTGGTATTAATAACAGAACTAATATTGTCTTCAAGCATCTTTATAGATATCCCATTATGCCCACAGCTATCAATATCACAAGTTGACTCATTAAATATCCACCGCATGGTGATATTGGTTCCTTTACCACTGCACTGGAACATTGCAAGTTGACCATTGGTTACACTCAGGAGTTCAGGGGATGCTCTTCCTTCAATTCCTTCTAAAAAAAGGAGATAAATCTAGTACTATATCATACTACTATTACACCTTACCAAATACATTGAATTTCATGCTAGGTCCTTCAATTGGCGGATGTACCACACAGCGGTCACTAGCAGTTAAGTTGCACCGTGTCAGTGATAACTTGCAGCGATATACCCTCTGATCATTAAGGTTCGATACCGGTATGGAAAGGTTTCTACTATTATCAAGGAGCATGAATCCATTCGACTCGGGATCATCAGCTAATTGTACTGCACTAGAATTCTCAATCCGTTCCCATGTTATAGAATAGTTTAAATGCATGCGAACAGTCGGCAGTGGTATGGGACATCTTAGGTTTGCACGTGTACCACGGAATACATCAGTACAGACAGTTTGATTAGACACAGTTGGTACAGCTATAATGAAAATATATAAATCAATCATGGTTATGTGGTTTCAATATTCTAGATTAGAGTTTTGCTAAGCATGCCTTCCAGTTAGTAGCTAAGCAAAGAATTATCTGCTTATCACTTCTATAAGATCAAGCTAGCTCTGTTTAGCTCACCAGCAAACACGACAGGGTCAGAGGACTCATCCCCTATTGTACAGAAAACAAATCCCTCCTTTTCTGAAGTAATGGTATAAGTTCGATAGTTCTGACCTACATCTGTCCGGAGATTCTTCATAGAGCTGGTGCTGGTGCGGAAGTTGAATCTCGCACCGGGATCAGGAAATCCATCTTCGTTGATGCACTGGAACCTTATTACATTTTGATCGTCTGGTGAAGGCAGAATGAATTCAAGAGTAACGGTGGCAGCGCTGAGCTGAAAACAACCCAACAGCAAGAGCAGTGGTGCCATGAATTTGATACAATTAACACTCTCTACAGAATTTGCCGTGGTTTTTAATTTTGTAATGACGGATATCCGTCCGGCCGGCTGGCCGGACGGTGGTACCAAATTCCTGAGATTGGGAATCTGGCTGGCAGAGCACAGTCACGGTGGACGTGGAGCATAGCAGTGGAGATCGAGAGTGGAGATCGAGAGAGCGGTGACAGCGTAGCAGCAGTCTCTTACAATTATTGTATGTAAGTATATTGAGTACACGCAATATTTGATGTAATCAAGCTGTATTGATGGGTATTAATTGGAATATATTGTTACCGTTATGTTACAACTTATGCATGCCTATTCACACAAGCTAGCAGCTTCATACTCTATCCTGTGCTATTAGAAATTATGGCCTCACCATCAGGACCAGGAAGAAATGTGTTCCTAACACGAGCATTAGAAAAGATTCTCTTGGAACGCGAGATAAAGCGGACTCATCATGCCCAATTGCGAAACTCCTGTGAGATAACACTGAGTAAGTACATAAAAACATTGATGTGATATATGCACTGTCATTAGATTGTGTGTCCATCAACTACTCTATCCCTACTTCACCCGTTCCCCCCCCCCCCCCCCCCCCCCCCCCCCCCCCCCCGTGAATGTTTGCTCTCATGAGGGTTGGGATAGAGTAGTAGGAGGGGCATAGGGTCTCTTGTTCATGAACTTTTTTGAACTTTACACACACAGCCATCCCTACTTGCCTTTTTTATTTAGAATAAATATTTTTTCGATGCTCAGAGGGTTGTGAGTGATCACTAAAACCCTAGGCACTGATCTGGTTATGAATCAAGCCTGCCTAAGCAGATTCAAATTCATTTCAGCTTGTACACTATGATGAAACCTCCAATGAACTGCATAGCTACAATGCAGTTTGGGACAAACTTTAACTGTGCATATGAGGATAGGATATCACACAAGTTAGTGAGCATCCAGTTGCCTATAAGAAAATATATAGTATCTCTGACTCTATAATTATTCTGGATACATTTACCATATTTTCATCTCTAATCTCCATTACTTCAAAAAAGGTGACAAACAAGTAAAGGGTCCTTTATAAATAGTTTTTCTCTTTGATCAATCAATCGTTACAACATCCTGGGTGACAGCAAATATGGTAGACTAAGAGACTAGTCAAATACAAGGTCAAAATCCAGGAATCAAGGGGACAGGGCATATTTCTAGTGCACTGCAAAAATGTCTGCCTTGTTGTAGGTTGAAAGCTAGCAGGTTGGAAAATTAATGACATGCTATTTTTGAACATGTCAAGCTTTATAGCACAGTCAATTTCTGAAGTAAGTTGTTTGATGATGATGAAGTTGACGAAGGACCAGATGAAAATGATGATTATAGAGGTTCTGCTCTTCATACTTGAGTCCTAGCTCACTGAAGGTGTTCTGTCTTCAAGTCAGGAGTTGCTAATAGTAGAAGAGAATTATGGAAGAGAATTATGAAAGTTACTATTCCAATGGGCCATTTGTGCCATCCCTACTTAAAGAGTACTCTGATAGAAAAAAAGAATTGAAACAAGTGAGTGGAAGAATTCCTTCCAACCCAAATCTAGCTGGGATTGTTTCATATGAGGCTGCAGTACATCCAGCTAGATTTTAAGGCCATCAATCCCGACAGAACATATTCATTTAGTGCGCTCACTTACTGTCATTATAGGGCCATCTCTATATAACCTATTTATTTACTGTTATTTCCTCTAGTTGAAGTAGTTCATAGTCAATAGCTAATTTCATACTGCTGCTTCCCCCAATACTAGAGTAAATGTACTGCAGCCTCATATGAAATCAATCCCCTACATTTACATCCACTGCCTATAGCTAGCTAATGGCAGTTGTAAATGTAGGGATTGTTTTCTGCAGTACATTATACAGCCCAACTAGATTTTAGGCCATCCCTACTTAACCTTTTTATTTAGAAGAAATTTTTTGTGCTCACTTGTTTCCATCCTTTTTCTTTGTAAGATGTGAAGACCTAGCTTATAGCTACCCTGTAGCCATGTACATGCAGATGCTATCCTACGTGGCCCCGCACGTGTGCTGGCTTCAAAATGGCGGAGGTGTCTATCATGAATTGTGAAGTAGAACCTCGGTCAAAACTGATACCAAAAGATCAGTCTCTAGGTGCCACTCTAGATGACTACATATAGCCAGTAAGTTGATGCATCAATATGCCTTTTCTTGCCCAAAAGGTGGACCTCACTGCAAATTTATTGACCGAGGTATGTCACAATGCGAGTGTTGAACTGGGATCTTGTCAGGATCCTCCTCTGTTGAACAGGGTAGTGCTTGACATAGCTGCTCATATATTAGTGAATGAATTCTAGATTTTTAAACGCTCTTCCCTCTTCTGTGCAGATGTAGTATTTCATTGTAGCCTTCTGAGAACCTGTAGAGTAGAAGAAAAAGTTTATACAATCTTATGACTTTTGACCCGCCATCCCTACTTAGAGTGCTTGATATATCAGAGAGCGTGGTAGCGCTCTCTATGTAGGGATGACCTATGACCCTCCATAGGGCTAATACAAAATGAAGTTGGATTTTCTCAGAAAATAGTAAGTTGTAGCTGCTATGACTATATACCCTGTCTTTTATGCACATTGTTATCATGCAGGAGAATTTTGGAGGCTGAAACACTCAACACGGAGGAACAATGATAGCGCACTTTTTCATGATTTCTTATTCTTCAGGTTCTTAATCATATTCTTCATAATGGCACGATCTGGAGAAAAATTGGGCCGCGCTTGGGCCATGTTCTATATATGAATCTGTTCCATTTTACTCGGACCAGGTCCACGTCCTATTGGTTTAGCCTCTAGTTCACTCAGAAAAAAAGCTGCTATCTTTACAGTTGACTATACGAAGAAGCCATTAAACAACGCGCATGCGTAAACAACGAAGTTGCCATGACTCTCGATCACTCAAAGTTCTCGAACAAAACTTAAAGCCATTTCTTCTGAGATCAGAACAAAAATCAGCTCTAAGATAAGGCTATCTGTACTAAGGACAGCGTTTGAACTTTGAATAGTGAGTAACGCTCGAGCTCCCGTGAGCTGTGCATTATTTAGAAACGAAAGCTAGCCGGATGATTGAGCAGCTCAGCTGTATCTTTAGAACTGAAGGCTTTAGTCTCACTAAATTGTTTACCAGGCTTGATTGTGATCCAACATTGCAACACAAGACCTATGAATCTCATGAAGCAAGGATAGCCAATTGAACTGCAGCTCTCCCACTACCACTCGTATTAGCCTCATCCCAGGCCTGAGACTACACTCTTATGAACTTAATGGTATAACTGGTATGTGTAGTTAATTTAAGAAAAAAAGAAGCTATAGATGTACAGCACTGACCACCTCCTGCAAAAAGAAATCATGGGCCTGGCATAACAAGTAGCTAGCTATAATGAGATGACCTGTACAAAAAAAATGAAGGAAACAAGTAAAGAAAAAACATTTATTCAAATAAATGAAGGTGATGTAGGGATGACTATAGTTAACTGGTCAAAAAAGAGATGAAACAAGAGCTGAATAAGTGAGATTATGCAAGGTGAAGTCGAATCCGGGTGCAGTCACTAGTTAACTGGTCAAAAAAGAGATGAAACAAGAGCTGAATAAATGAGATTATGCAAGGATGAAGTCAAATCCGGGTGCAGTCACTGTGTGACGTACCCACATTCGACTTTATCCTTGCATAATCTCATTTATTCAGCTCTTGTTTCATCTCTTTTTTGACCAGTTAACTATAGTCATCCCTACATCACCTTCATTTATTTGAATAAATGTTTTTTCTTTCTTGTATATATGTTTGGAACAATAATATTTTAAGCAGAATGATGTATAATAAAAAATAATAATAATGATTTGCGAATAGCTAAAAAATTTGGGGATGTATATTATGTGGTTGTTAGCTTCTTTAATGACAACAATTGTTCACTTGATTAGACACTGCTGCAGCTACTAACTAGGGTAATGTGCAACATTCGACAGCGAGTGAGCAAGTAAAGTAGCTGATAGGTTCCAATTCATGGACTCCTTAGATATTGCTATTAGAGAGAGACAGTCATGTTTTGTAGTGGTGGTTCCTACCTGGCAGCTGGATGCAGGAAGCTATAAT
Source organism: Crambe crambe (assembly GCA_963924555.1). NCBI lineage: Eukaryota > Metazoa > Porifera > Demospongiae > Poecilosclerida > Crambeidae > Crambe > Crambe crambe. Next base: position 3,010,405 of record OZ004592.1, read on the forward strand.
GCTTAAGCACTTAGGACCTAAAATCCACTTAGATAAGCCTAGCACCAACTATCCACTATGACAAAACAGCTTGCTTATTATATAATTATTAATTGGAGCATGGGGAGGATGCTACTAATACACGACACATACATGTGCCTGGGGCAATCAGGAGTGTAGACCTCCACAATTTCAATGAGTTATGAATTATTTCATTCTTCAGGGCACAGTTCGAGTGATGGCCAAGCTTGAGGGCAATTATTATTATTAGGGAGGGGGGGGGGGGGGGGGGGGGGGGAGGAGGCATTTTGCTCCTATCCAATTTCAATTTTTAAAAAAGCCAGATTCTCTGATTCCAAATGTTGATAATTTACTTATCCAACTGCCAGTATACATAAATGCTTTTTGGCCCCTTCAGATTCCTGATTTTATATCTTCATGATTGAAGTTTGGAAATCAGAAATGGATACATTTTTCCTTCCACCTTGATTACATACTACATAATATGATGTATATTATTTTCTATTTGTTCCACACACCAAACAGAAAAGATCAAAGCTGAACTGCAGAAGGCTGCCAATACAAAGCTGTAAGTATAATTATATTGATGATAAAGAACTGATTACTGTACTTGTAATTATAAAAAGGAGGTTACACAAAATGAGCACTAATCTATTAGGTCAACTTCAGTCATCCATCTTTATCTACTGACTGCTGAAGTCATTTCTAAAGAGAGAATGAGCTAGACGACTTTACCTTCTTAAGTTTACTATAAAACACGAGTAATGCAAGATTTCATTAATCTTATAAAAGAAGGGTAATCCCACTAACTTTCCCCTTCCCTGCTATAAATTGACTGAGAACTATACCTATAATAAAGTAGTTCCCATATGGCCATGGGGCAATGGGAAGGGTAATGTCCATAATTAAGCTAACATACATCTGGTTCAGGAACAAGTCTACACTTGCTATTAAATGGTGAAGCTAGAGCAGACAGAGAATTGCCATCCTTTCACACATGCATGATTTAGGCTATAACATGGACTGCATGCAGGTCTAGTTTTCTATCCCAGGTATGAAGTCTATGGCCTCAACATGTCTCTCCAGTATTCTTTATTTCAGAAAGAAGGCAAGACTTATACTGTCTTCATAACCTACAATATGCTGTTGTATAATTTGTTCTTCAACCATTATATAAAACTGCTGCTGCTCATTATTAGCTATGTAGCTATATAGGTTTTTGGCTTAGTGCCTTCATGACTGTGCTGTTCAGGAGATGGCCTAACTGATAACGTAAGGTGTGGACCACTGACAAAGAGCACTTTGGTTTTGTACAGCTTTGGTGGTGGTCATCAGTCACTGGTGATTCAAATGAAAGTGTGGACTGTATTGCTTTCAGAGTGTTTGTGTATGCATGTGAGTAAAACTTTTAGTCATCAGCATTACGCAAGAAAGAGAAAATTTCTAAGTAGAGATGCCCCAACCTCTAAGAGGGGGGATATATTATAAATTATAATAAATAACTACCATCAGGACCACTTAAAAGTGCTGAGGAATCCTCATATAGCTCTATTATTAAACTGGTCAATCAACTAGCAATGACTTCCATGTATATTTTGGCAAGCAAGTGGGCCTCTCCTTAACAGCACCATGAGCAGCAATGGTGGAATGATGCTATATACCTCACAACCATGAAAATTAAGAATTCATATTGACTATCAGAGAGAGCAGTAGCTCTCTCTATGTAGGGATGACGTGGACGGCTGCGTGTGCTGCCTATAGACTAATATTCTATATTGAGCATTGACCCTTCTAAGTCATCCCTACATAGCAAGTCTGCTCAAAAGAGAGCAGCATAGCAAGAAAGTAAATCTCTAGATCTTTTCACATTGCTTCTAAACTCTTGAGTCATCTACTGTCACCCTCTTGAACTACAACTTCTTAGTTCTGTGGAGAATTTTGATGGTGAAAACTTTAGAAGCTGGCAATAACTATAATAATATAAATAACAGATTTGGCTGGGCTGTATGTTCTGCATAACTATTACATCATCATTTGGCTTTAAATCTCCCTTAAGTCAAATCCTAAATGCAGTCCTGCGTAGAAGTCATTTTTTCAGAATAATTACTCCTATGTATGTTCTTTTATCTCCAATACTTTACCATGAGTAATGAAAACATGTTTTATTCTGGTGGTACAATAAGAAAAATTCCTGCTGCGCAATACCTGATGCTAGAGTTACCAAACCTGGCTAGAGTGGGACCCACCAAAGAGGGTCAGCACCACCAGATTAGTGATAGATCACACCACACCCAATAAGCCAACTCCAAGCTGGGTTGCGTCTATATACTGATCCAAGATAATAATTGACAGAAAAACATTTATTAAAGTGATGGTATCTGTGCAGGTATAAATAATTAAGCTATGATATTATTATACACCTAGCTTTCAGCTAATTTGATCAATAAAAGATGTGGGTTGCTATTTGATGTGTCCAAGTAAAGAAAGGGAAGTACTTGGAGGGATTAGAGTACATGTGGCACTGTGCTTAATTTTCTCTCCAGATAGTGATTATTTCCATCTGATGCAGGCAAGCCAGCCCTGGAGGATTCATTAATGCTGATAGGTACTTCAGACCTTTCGAATTGGCCTGCAAGAGTAATGTTCCACGGATAATCAATACAGCTCTGGATTGCATACAGGTTCGTTATGTTGTTATTCAATAGAGTCTGGTGTATGTATTTTTTCTTTTCTTTTTTTTAGAAATTAATGGCATATGGGCAGCTGCGTGGAGCAGAGAAAGATCCAAACAACACAGACAAATATTTGATTGACCATATCATAGACACTATCTGTGGCTGCTTCATTGGAGTCCAAACTGATGAAGGTGTTCAGTTGCAAATTATCAAGGTACAAGCACTATCGGGACACAAGTGATCTTGAGGTGGTCTATGACACATGGTCTATAAATTATGTATAGATCATCTAATAAATGGCTTCAGAATGAGATATTGGATCGTCAAATTATCATCATACTGTCCCTTACCATTGATTTTGTAAAGAGACCACGTCATTACACTGTATAAACAAAAGCCTTTGTAATTCTACATATATGCAATACAGGACTAGCCCCATAATTTGGTTCTTTTGTCCATTAATCTCTAAGATTATGGTATCTATTACACTAAAAGAAGCATAACTTAAAATTTCAGTACCTACGCCTTAACTCTCTTGGGACTTATTCTGTTAGATAATAAGATGAAACTAAACATAAATACTGAAACCATAATGCTCACATTAGGGAATACTATAATTATAATTGTCAATATTGCTATTTTATGAAACTGCTATAGAAAATATCTTTGAGCCAGCTGTAAAGATTCTCTGCTTGACCAAGTGGCAAGATATTGCCCACACTATTGATCCAATATTTTTATTGAACTATGTGTGTTTTGGCAAAACCAGTAGTTATGCTTCTCTCTCTCTCTCTCTCTCTCTCTCTCTCTCTCTCTCTCTCTCTCTCTCTCTCTCTCTCTCTCTCTCTCTCTCTCTCTCTCTCTCTCTCTTTCAGGCTCTTCTAACTGCTATGACTTGCAGCACTGTAGAAGTCCATGGAGGGACTGTCCTTCAAGCTGTCAGGTAAAATAAGTGAATAAAATTGTACGAAGATCATTGGGTTCCATTTATGGAGGGTACATGTATAGCATTTTTGTAAACGTGTACATGATAATACAATTGAAGCTTAATGATTTTTGTTTCATAGAAGTGGATTTTTCTCTCAGTTCTGGCTCTATCCTCCTAAACACTTTTTGTATCTTTCTTTTAATTTTTTAGCTCTATGGTAGTCCACAGTCTTAGTACACTTTAGTGAGCTGCTCCCTCCTTTTGACATGAACAGAAAATAATTTCTTCTGCCTTCTTGGGATTCTGGCCTGGTCGCTATAGGTGGCTAGGTATTTTGTTATAACAGTCAGTGGGTGAGATGAGCTTACTATTTAGTGGCATTTTAGCTCCATGTTTGGAATATACTTCATGCTGTAGAAATACAGACTATCCACAAGAGCTGAAAATAACTAGTGTAATAGCTTCACCAACACACTCGTAGAACTACAGATCACCAGACACTCATACCAAGCTCTCCAGCAAATAAGTTTTTATTCACTATCAACTCTATCTTTATCCAGCCTCACACTCTTCATGGCCATATTTTTGTTTTATGTGAAATGTTAATTGTCTTTTCAATCTCACTCTTTTGGCACAAGCACTCTAGCTTAGAATATTTCATATCTTGAGATTCTTACTATGATAACCATGTTGCAACCCAATCATAGAACTATTTTTAATTATTATCTGAGTGACTAGAAAAATATACAAAAAACCTAAATCTTGGATTTCTTTCCATTAGTTAGCTAAAATTAGTAAACTAAATTCAGCTTGGAATACTATGGTACCATCATTATCTTTTGTGTGCATGCACTAATCAAAATACTACATGCAGCTAACCCTCAGTGCAAAGGTTATAGTAGTAAGTTGTGTTTGCCATCTGTTGTGTCTGTCATTCATCAAGTCTGCAGTCAGTAGCAACTAGTCAACAATGTCTAGGTGATATACTCAAGTGTTTAAATTGCATCAATTTTTGGATAAAGACTTTATTCCAGTAGCTACTGTTCAGTGTCTGTGAGGGCCAAGCCAGGTGGTCACACCAAAATCATTATGTGCATGCCCAGTATGGTCTCTATAACTGGAGACTTTTAACTATTGTGCCTTCATGTGCAACGATAATAATTAGGTATGCTTCATTATATTAACCCAGAGCTGTTATTATAATAGCCTGTTATGACCAAAGAATCATCTGCTTTATTATACAATATCTGTTTATGATATCTATTAGATACAAACTTTCACTATAATCAGCAATGGTTGAAATGGGTGTTATGAAACAGTGAGGTGGTTCCACTTATGGATTTCAAGACCTATTTCCAGAAGTAGAGTAGTTTCTGCCGCAAAAAGCAAAGTTGAAAGAATATCAGAACAGGTGTAGTGATGAGGATTCCACTACCAGCAGTTGTAGCTGAGGTGCTGACACAAAATGTTTTACAAAACCAGTTATAATCCATTCTGAGAAGCAGGCATGAAATCTGGAGAGTACTTCCTTCCAGCTAATATTTCAGCCTTACTTCCACCACAAACAATTACCACTCAATGGTTCATGTGTACTATTGCCACTCAAAATGGCTGCCAACATATCATGTGGTACACATGTGATAATTAACCACACCTTTCAATTATTATGTAATGATGTAATTGTAATGCAGGTGTATGTGCACCACATACACATGTACACAGCAATGAGGGCTAGCACTTCCATGTTTTACTATTATTATGTTGTTATAATTATTGTAGGTGTTGCTATAACATTTATTTGGCTAGTAAGAATGTGATCAACCAGACTACTTCCAAGGCCAGCCTTACTCAGATCCTTTCAACACTCTTTCAGCGCATGGAAAATGAAGCGGTTAGGCATAGTCATAATTATTTCCCATCAATTATTTTGATGTCATACATGTTGGGGCGTCTTCATTCCTGTACAAATGTATTCAATATGGCAGGTACTTCAGCAAGCTGCAAAGGAAAAGATGGCTTCTCAATTAGCTGGTTCTGTTGTGGAAACAGCATCAAAAGATATCCCTGGCTGCCAAACATTGAATGATACATCATCTTCAGAAGCTCTGACAGAAGGTAGTTATATAATAAGTTATGTACATAGCATCAAACTTGCAGCAAACTAATTTTTAGAATTTGAGACATGGTGATCTTATGATATACCTATACATGGTATGGTTATCAAACAATGTCCCTAGGAATAAGTGTGCATGCATGTGCTATATAATTATAGTCATGAAAATTGACTACTCGAATTGATCTTCCCAAAGCATTTCTGTGTACAATTCAATTTGACCAGATATGACGTGTGTGACAATTGCCTTCACTCCATGCATTTTAATTAATTCATTCTGAATTATTTTTTAAATTTTGTGCATAGGCTAGGTAAATATTTTTTGTACACATGTATGATATGTAAGTACTAGGGCAATGTGTAACATTTGATAGTGAGTGAGCAAGCAAGCAAGTACAGATTTAATGGGCAAAACCTTTCAGAATTGAGGCTCCAACTTGTGTTTCTCCTAAGTTATATAGCAGCTGCAAACTGTTTATGGAGCCATATGTATGGTACCATACTACTACTCACAGACACCACAGGGTATTTGGTTGGCATTTAGTCTTTACTAGAGCAGAAAATTGGCACTCCTACCTATGCTAATAGGATATCTTACACCACTTCATTACACATATGTGGTATGCTGTGTACAATGCTGGCTAGTTATATATAGTTGAGGGTAGAGAGTAAAACAATGTGATATAAGGAGCAATTGTTGCTTCTTGGATCGTTTTAACCCACTTTTACAATTCACCTTGGTCCACCAGAGTGAATCTTCTTCAGGCTTCCTTCCTGTTGAGTAGTGGCTTCCTGCTGCTATTTCTGTAGAGGAGTGCTTGAAGCCTTCCCTATTATATAATCTAGTCTATCATCCATTTGTCAGTTCACATGGATGAAGCGAATGGTGAAAAAGTGTAAAGTCTAGTAGAGTAGTAGTGAAATATCAGAAAATGTCTCAGTACAGAATTAGCTATAGTTTTTATATGAAATATTAATAACTAGAACATTTTGGCTAAAGAAACCATCCTGCCTGTTGTCCAAGCAGTGAAAATGAATTGTAAAGTTATCTGGATGCATTGCTGTGCAGAGATCGGGGTGACTTATCTAATGTTTTAAAGAAATGTTTAGAACCATTTTACTAAGAAGGAAGACTTGATTACAATTTACTGTGTTTGGGTATGGATGGAAAATTGTCCTACCTGCTATATACATGCCACAATATTTTATTTGTGTATGGATTGACTTTTCTGAATTAAAACTCAATGTATAAGTGTGTATGAAAAAGACATTGCTGGAGTTGTGGAAAACACAGAATGATGATGAATAATGGGAATTTGTAAGAGTGAGAAAATATTAGCATTTCAAAGTTAGATCAATATCAAGTATCGTTAGCAGTACTGCACTATATGCTTGCACAGCCTATTTTCTATTTGTGCTATTAATTAAATGTACATGTCATGTGTGGACCTTCAATATTATAATTTAAGGGTTAAAATTGCTTTTCCATCAAAGATTCTTTCAATTATAATTACATAGTAGTAGATATGTGTGTGTATGCTATTTTATCTTTGATACAGAGATCAATCACCACAGTAACTCTACACCAGAACCACCTGATAAGGCTTCATTCCAAGAGTCACCTTTAGTGTATGAAACAGAGACAACTCCTCAGGATGAAATGGTTAATAAGACTAGCACACCTATTCATAGTGAAATAGAAAGAACAGCAAATAGACTAGTGGCTAGTGCTATGGCTAAAGCTGTGCAGAGGGTCATCATGGAAGGAAGGATGGTAAGTCATATACTCATGTGATCCCTTTAGCTGTGCATGATCTCTGTGTGTACTTATTTAATCCCGTATAGAGTCCTGAGAGAACAAGCCTGAGCTCTAGCGCCAGTGAACCTAACTCTATAACTCCCAATGCTTCTGATGCCCTGACCATGTCCAGCTCAGAGTCAACTGCACGAGGGACCCAAATCCAGTTTGCTCATGTGCTTGAGAAAGACTGTTTTATGGTATTTCGCTCACTCTGTAAGCTTTCTATGAAAGGAGTCACTGATATACATGATTCCAAGTGAGTTCCATCATTTACCCTCAAGGGTTATAGTACTCGGTGTGTGTGTGTGTGTGTGTGTATTCAAGTGTTGTCAAGGCCTCCAGTTTCAGTTCTGTGTAAGAGCCATGCATTTTAATTTGCCTTCAGCGGAGGAGCATCACCCCACGGGGTGGCCTCTTTCAAGGTCAAGGTGAAGGTGTGTGTGTATCTGTTACATAGACTATGCAACCAGTAGCGAATCTCAGCCTTAACATTGTCTATGTTTAAATTTCTGCCTGCATTATATCTATAATACCATTATAATGTACACACACTCCCTTCTACAGTATTCGTCTAGTACATGTATCTATGTGCATGTTGCTTGAGCTTTTATATCTATTAGCTAGCTGTTATGCATGCTTGCATCTCCAAGTACATGCACTGATAATTACTGGGGAGAATGTGGAGTGTATTCTTATCAACTAAGATGACAGGCACTGCTCGCTCAATGATATGGAATGCACATGCCAATTTATAGATAATTCGAAATGAATGCACTTGTATGACAGCAGACGTGTGCGCTGAGGGTTAGCACTTTAGTGCTTTTCATATCAGATGTGTATGTTACAGTATTGTGTTCTCCTTTTAATGATTTTGTGGATGGTTTCTAGTTTCATGAATTGGTATTTCTGTTGCATTTTTACAAGTAACATAATGTGTTTATAGATCTGGAAATACCTTGTGATCAAATAAAAGTTACTACCCAGGCTTCTCAATTATGATAAAATGATAAAAGGAATTAGTGCTAATTTGTGCCTACCTACTTATGAGGGAGGAGATCTGTTTAACAAGTTATTAAGAGAAGTGAAAAAAAAAAATCCCTCAATAAAATTACCAGTCACGTTATGTGCTTCATTTCCCTTACTTTTCAATGTAGGTCTCATGAGTTACGTTCAAAGATATTATCTTTAGAACTTCTGCTCTCCATCCTTCAACATTCTGGGCCAGTGTTTCGGAATAATGATATTTTCATATCAGCCATTAAGCAGTACCTGTGTGTGGCACTTAGTAAAAATGGAGTATCCAGTGTTCCTCAAGTATTTGAGCTGTCTTTAAACATCTTTCTCATGCTCTTATCCATTTTCAAGGCTCATCTAAAGATGCAGGTTGAGGTCAGGCCCAGTAAATTTATTATAATGCTTCACACTGTACAATTGATAAGTGAAATAAGCCTTCATACTACCAGTGATTTTCTAAAGGAAGTATTCACTTCTGATAATTCATTGTGGTTCAATTGTATACTGGTAATTAGGATATTAGCCTTGTAAACCTTGGACCAGGAATATTTGATAGCATAGTTGTAGAATCGTAATGAAGGTGAAGATTCAGATTCTCTAGCATAATTAATCCAGTGATTTCCATTTTTGCTTATGTTCCAGGTGTTTTTCAAAGAAATTTTTTTAAACATTCTTGAAAGCAACTCCAGCAGCTATCAACATAAGTGGTTGGTGCTTCAAGCTCTTGTTAGAGTGTGTGGAGGTGAGTATGTTTGCATTCTGGTCCTTATTTCAAAACTGAAAGCTAAAAAAAATCTGTAATTATAGGAAATATGTATCAGTGAGAACAAGAGTACTAACTAGCTCTCATTTTGTCTAACATGCACAAATTTCCAGTGTGATACAGAGTTTCAGTGACCAAATGAAATTCAGTGAATCTTTAAAGCAAATTTGCATATAGCTATTATCTGAATATAAAATTACAGTAGCTTTTATTATGGTAAAATATAAAACTCACCAATCGGTTGAGATCAGTGGCTGATTTTGGTCAACTCTATGATACAGAAGCTTTTGGTTTGCATTCTTGCTTACTTATTCTCTTGACATCTATGACACGGCTTGCTATATGAAATTCTGGGCAAGATAATTGTTTTGTTTTTTTTCCCCTTTGTGTTTGGTATGTGGGTGTTATATAGTTTTGTGGAGTTTCAAGTCCTAATCATTAGTAACTTGTGAGATTCACTTCCTTGGCATCCATGAGTTGGCAGGATGTTGCCACCACTACAGCCAATCAGCAGGCTTTGTATAACCGGCAGCCTCAAATAGAGAAGTAAAATATAAAGCTAAATCATATTCCTATGATCTCATTGAGAGTCTATGGAAATTTATGGTGTAGCATTTAACTGGAAGGTTTGATAGTTAGCCCTCAGTGAAGAATGCTTAGAAGCACAACAAGTAATAGAGATGGTGAAGCTGGAGATCAGCAAAGTGAGATTAACTTCAAGCTACGTACCTGTAGAAGAAACTAGGTACTAGTTGGACCTACATATACTTAAAGATGCCAAAAGAGAGCCCTTTAAAAGTTTTTTAGCCTGACAGCTGAGAACATGTATTTTCAAGTGATTAGAATCTGCACCTGGTGTTTAATCACGAAGCTTTGATAGAGTAAACTGTCCAATCATAACTTTTTGCGGTAAAACTAACAAGGAAGAACAATGTTTGCTGTCTTGATACAGAGAAACTGAAAGTTTGACCTGCAATGTTTTAGAAGCAAATAGATAAGGTTTATGTACATCTCAAAATTGGGAATGGAAGCCAACTATTGAAATGTCCAGTGGGGACCCAAGTCAGTCTTCAATAGACACCTAGAAAAGGCTCTGATAATGATTCTAAATAAATAAATTATAGCCAATTGCAAGCTATTGAGCTTACAGTTTCCTAGTATGCGGTTAGTTTTTAGATCTGATAGGCTCCAAACTCTGGGCTGTTGAGTTATAAGTTCCAAGGCTCACTTGCTTACTGATAACCCTTAGCCTCATCCCCCCAGGCCCTCTTTTTAGTTATGAATGTGGAGGGCCTGGTACCGAAGTCACGGGAGGATAGAACTGGGGCAGTACCGTTTAATTGGGCGTGGGCAGTGCACGAGAGCATTGTGTACCAGGCCCTCCACAATCATAATTAAAAAGGAGGGCCTGGGGACGAGGCTAGATTACCCTAGTATAATAATGTAATGATTGGAGCTATATTCATCTCTTACATAGCTTGATATAGCACAATTTAATATTGACGACTGCTACCCATGTATCTGGTGCCAGCAATGATGATAACCCTTACTCCAATTGCAATAATATAGTTTTCCTTACTTGGTATGGGGTAGATTAAATCTCAAAATTTTGACATTCAAACATCAGTGATTACAAGTCATGCAGAACTATCATAATTACATGAACAAGAACAGTAATCTTTGTAAACCAACTTTCCCTTTTTTCTGAGAAGCCAGAATGAATAGTTTGGTACTAGATTAGCCTTGTACCCAGGCTCTAAAATAAATAGAGCCTGGTACCCACTCTTTGTGCATGCGCCAAGATTTTCATGCGAAATTCCCACCTATTACACTTTATGACGGTGTATGACATCACAGACATGTAACTACGTGTATGAGCATGTGTTACAAGATACCAAGAAAGCTATTGCAATGAAATTCTGGCACTTCTAAAACTATTCATAATGGCAAAGAATTTCCTTATCCATTAGCTGCTCTCCCTTAAGCCAGAGGAGATGATCACAGCCTCAAGCTCTACACTATTCCCCCTCAGTCTTCTAGCCTGGTCCACCACGCTTAAAAACAAATACTTTTGCTAAAGAGCAGTTAAACGAATGGCTTGCTGCTGCTCCTTGTCCAGTACTAGGCGGGGTTATCCCAGCTGAGATAGGTCATAAAACACACCATCCGTAAAGAACTGGTACATGAAATGAACTAGAGCTAGCTGTCTGCTGCATGCATGATAACTGAGAGATTACAAATCCACCAAATTATGGGGGGGGGGGGATTTTTGTATGCGCAAACAGTGGGTACCAGGCCTCCGCTAAATTTTAGAGCCTGTGGATGAGGCTAGGTGTGTCTGCCCTGTACCATTTGCAGCTTGCACTCTCTGTGCTAATAATGGCCTAAAGGCATTGTGCATGATCAGTGAAGTTATTACATAGATACCTGGAAAAAATTATGATTGGCTTGTGTTTCGAATAGAGACTCTTGATATTTCAATATCTTGCGATCTTTATTAATGTTGTATGTTAATTTTCTACAGATGCACAGAGTGTGGTAGATATCTACCTAAACTATGATTGTGATCTTTCCCTACAAAACATTTTTGAACATTTGATACGTGACCTTTCAAAGATGGCACAAGCAAGACAAGCAGTGGTATTAGGGGCAACACCACAGCAGGAGAAGATGTTACGATCTAAAGGTAATGAATACATATATTTTTCTCTGGAGTAATTGTAAGTAGCAAGTAATTGATATAAATGGCATCTTTTTTGTACATGCAAAATATATTAATCAAAAGATTCAGGGGTGATTATGTATCAGAGAGTACGATAATACTCTCTAAGTAGGGATGCCACAGATTGCCCCATTGGACTAATACTTAGTATTTTCTTTCATAACTCCAGAATACTTCCCTCTTATAGTCAACAACTCCTAACTTGAAGATAGAACACCTTCAATGTACTAGCGACTTCTAAAATCGCCGTTTTCATCTGGTCGTTCATCATCATCAAACAACTTATTTCAGAAATGGTTCATTCAAATGCTATAATTTTTATACCACAGTGCTCAATTGACTGCGCTATAATCCTTTACCTTTAACTCAACATGTTTGACATTTTCCAACTTGCTAGCTTTTAACCTACAACATGGTAGACATTTTTATGCTCCGCCCACGTACATGTGATTCTTGGACCTTGACCTCACAACTGACTAGCAAATCTGCCATTAGCTTTATCTCTTGATGTTGGTCTCTCAATGCTCAGAGCGTAAAACTTAGACAATAGTCTGGTTATGAATCAAGCCTTGATGCAATACTAATCAAATATATCAGGTACATGCATAACACTAATAAAGGCCTTATACAAATTATGTCAATGGCAATCTTAATACGTGATGATTGGATGTGGGCTCATTGTGCAGCTAACTCCCTGTTTTCCTTCTTGTGAAGAAGTAGCTGGCTAATCACGTGGCTCCCCAGATCAACTGCACTAGGGAAATAGGCTGGCAAGTCATGCATACATAACATGAAGGCTGAACTATGTGAAACTTTTGTCTGGTTCCATTATTTAGCAAGCAAGCGCAGGGAGTGAGCCTCTCAGGTCATGACTCATTGAAATTATTATAATATCATAATAGGTCTACACTCCAAATTGCCCCAGACATGTCATACATGTCATGTATTAGTACTGATGCTCCAATTGTAATTGCTTGATTGATTTCTACATGTTATAGCTTGGTTTACAGCCTTCTTTCCAGGCTTGATGTATTTACTACAGCAGGAAGGACACCCATATAGTTTCTAGTTCAACCACCTTATCACAAGTCCTGGGTTATATCAGCTCTGTTTCATAGATACTAAGATCCTATATGATACATGCATTCAAAGTAGCAGTGCAGCACAGCTGAAGAAATTTATTCATTACACTTCCAATTGTAGGCCTTGAGTGTCTGTGTTCCATTCTGAAATGCATGGTGGAATGGAGTCGTGATTACTATATAGACCCTGCTACAACTGGGCTCAATGCAGTGTATCAATCCACCTCTGGTTCAGATGAAATCGATTATGTATCTGCTCCAGTTGGTATGAGGCAAGGCAGATCAGCTAGCGTAAATCTCCGGCTCCCTCCAAGTGAATCAAGTAAGTGATTAATAATGATGAGCAACAACAGCAATAATGTACCAGACAGAGTCTGTGGTAAATGACTGTCTTCTTCTTGTTTTTTTTTTGTTGTTGTTATTGCACCGTAAAGGAATAGTGCTCATTGCCTTCCTCTCTTTTATAACAAAGTGCTTCACATTCTACAGCAATTCTTTGTAGACATTCTACCCTTTACATACATGAAAAGGTTTGGCCTTAGTTGTCTTGCACATGCATATTTTCATTCAGCTTGCTACTAAAATTAGGTCCTACGGAAATACCTTGGGTTGAAATTTAAAGCCTCAAAATATTATACCATTATAGTCCCTTTAGAATAGTGCTTTTGCTACAGATGATGGAGATGTGCTAAGCTTATCATCAATGGATAATCCTGAACAATTTCAAACACAAAAACAATTAAAAGAAACCATGGAGAGTGGAATACAGCTGTAAGTGAAAATTCATGGCATGCAGCCAAGGAATGTATGTAAGTAGTAGAGAAAGATCATGGGCATTATTTTTAGTTCCATAGTTGGAAAATTGATATTGCTGGATTTGATCAACCTCTTTGAGAGGATGACTCTATAATATCCTCAGGGCCTTATGTTGGGTAAATAGGATATCTGTGTCCATAATAATTATGGTAATTATTCCTGGACCTTTAACTCATGGAGAATCAATATATAATAGATTTTCTTCAAAACCTAAGAAGGCTATCAAATTTCTTCAAGAAAAGAAATTGCTATCTTTAGAGCCTGAAGAAGTGGCCCGTCTCTTTCACACTGATGAGCGCTTCAGCAAGATTGCTGTAGGAGACTATATGGGGGAAGGAGATGAGTAAGTGAAGTGGTGAATACATGAGTGAAGCAGGATCAATTGATGTGGGAGGGAGCACTGTATATGTATGTATACATGTATACTATACTTGTACTTTTCTTTATAGTTACTGTAAAGCTGTAATGTATGCATATGTGGACCAGCTTGACTTCAGTGGAATGGAATTTGTGGCAGCTCTTCGTCACTTAGTCTCCAAGTTCCGTCTGCCTGGAGAGGCCCAGAAAATAGATCGCATTATGGAGAAATTTGCAGAACGATATGTTGAAAACAATAAACATTTGGAGATATTTGCCAGTGCTGATGCTGCGTATGTTTTGGCCTATTCCATTATAATGCTAACTACAGATCTTCATAGTTCCCAAGTGAGTTGATACCCATATCATGTGTACAGACAAGACTACTAAATGAAAGAAATTGCATGTATCTCACGTTTTAATGTATGAAGCTCTCATTCTAGATGTTCTTTATTTCATTTTAAGTACTTATCATTCTTTAGGTGAAAAAGAAAATGACAAAGGAGGATTACATCAAGATGAATCGTGGGATAAATGATCAGAAGGACCTTCCTCGTGAATACCTGGAGGCTATTTATGATGAAATAGCCTCCAATGAAATACGAATGAAAGCTCCTTCATTACAAAGATATGTTGGTCCCCGAGCATCCATTGGTAGGAGTTCACACTGCTTACATACTCACAGCTTGATATTTTCCCCCTAATCTTAAGAGTACATCTGGGGGGTGTGCTAGACATAGCTGCTCTGCAAAATTTCTATCCTCCAGGTTGCAATATCAAGAGCCTCCCAAATTACTGCTTTTGTCCCATCAATCGATTTAAGATTTTCATAATGTAATGAAACTTTGCCCTTTTTTTTAGTAAGTGAAAAACAGCGACGACAAGTTTACAGTCAAGAGATGGCCCAAGTGGCTGAGACAGCCAAAACCTTGATGGAAAATATCAGTGAGAAGTCATCCACTTTTACCAGTGCTACACATATCGAACATATTCGTGGCATGTTTAAAGTAAGCTTGTATTTTCATATTGACTAGGCCTTGCATAATTTGTTATTAAATTCCCATGTCTCTGCATATTTTAACCTTTTATCACTCCAATATTTAATTCATTCACAGATTTCATGGACATCATTTCTGGCAGCATTTAGTGTAGCACTGAGGGATACAGATGATGAAGATGTGGTGCTTATTTGCTTGGATGCTTTTCGTTGTGCTATACGCATTGCATGCATTTTTGGATTGCAGGTAGGATGCTCATTTTCCACCATAGTTGGGCAAACAAGCAGCCCAATACACTGATCATTTTAGTGGGTAAATTATGATGTGTCACCATACGTATGTACGTGATGTACATGAACAGATAAGATTCTATTGCTGGTCAAACTACATTGAATCCTTACCCAGTTTCTCCAGCCAATAAGTTAGCAGGGACCAGTAGCTACATAGATGATTTATGAGTAAGTAGGAGTGCTAGCATATCTATGAAGCAGTAGCTGCATGATTAGAACTTTATTTTATGTGTGCAAATTATCAGCAAGAAATGATAGCAAGAAATGATTGTTGCATTCTCATTTCCAGTCTCTGTGAAGACTCCCAAGACATGAAAAATTCTATATGCAAATGAGTATACCCTTATCTATTTTTATCATAATTATAGTTGGAGAGGAATGCCTATATTAACTCTCTGGCAAAATTTACCATGTTGACTACATCAACTGGGTTAGCTGAGATGAAGCGAAAGAACATAGAGTCCATCAAGTCTTTGTGTGCTGTGGCATATACTGATGGAAATTATCTCGGAGAATCTTGGATTGATGTACATACATAGATACATACACATACATATATGCATACATACATGCATGCATGCATACATACATACATACATACATACATACATACATACATACATACATACATACATACATACATACATAGTATTACCATTATGCATGTGATCCTTTTACGTAGGTGCTACAGTGTGCATCTCAGCTGGAATTGGCACAGCTTATTGGCACTGGTGTGAAGACTCGCTACCTAACTCATGGAGGAATACAGCAAAGTCCCAAGGCACCTCGAACAACATCTAGCATTGACTCAGTTTTGTCAGGCTCAGGTTTGTAATTAAACTCTCCATGTGCTTGTATTGAATGTAAAATTGTGATTATTAAGATGCCAAGAAGATGGCTTCCATCCAGGAACAGGTTGAGGAAACTAGTTCACAAAGTGTGGTGGTGGCAGTAGACAGGATATTCACAGGATCTACACGATTAGACACTAATGCTATTGGTAAGTAGTAACCGTAAAGATCTCTGCTAATCACACAGTGAGGGCCATGATCTGCATATACCATGGCCATAGCACACTAAATTGGCAGTTCTATCGGTCTAACATTTATAAACTTATCTGCACCAATTTTATCCTAAAGACACTTTTAATTGTGGAAATTAAATGTAGTGATTTTAGCAAAAAGAAAAAGAAAAAAGAAAAGACTTTAGTAAGGCAAAGCCGAAACAGCGGGGTAATTCAAAACTCCTCGAGCTTATGAGCTGTATTTTGAAAGATATATTCTACTATTATAGAAGATTATATCCTCCAACATTGAGCTCAGAAGTATCCAATATTTGAACCGTTTGGAATTACCCTAGCCCCAGCAATTAAGTTAAAAGGATTTTACAAGAAGATCTATAATACTTATTACTATGAAGTCTAATGGCAAAAAGAAAACAAAAAAAAACAAAAAGCATACCACAAAGACTCTTATCATTGATGGTTGTAATTCTGAGCAAAGTAGCCGGCACATATCAAACCACTTACAGGAGTCAATCAGCCACTTTTTAAAAACTTTTGGTGATTTCCTTGATAAAATTGCAGCTGAGACTTTTAATTATAATGGAGAAGTTCAAGAAGTGATTTACTACCCTCAAGTAATAGATTATTTCCCCAAACTTCCAATCATTGTACAAGACTCATTCTTTATTAAAATGAGATTAGATGAACATTAGACATTAGATGAACACTGAGGAGTGAATGCAAAAACAGAGTCAAACCAGAGGTACACAGTGAATTGTGGAGAATGTGAGTGCACATAATATTATAGGGGAAACAGGACAGACCCTTGAGAGCAGCAGTACAGATGGATGATAGGAACAATGGAATAGCTACCCATGCCAATACTTCATTGATTGGGGAAGTGCCAAAGTGATTCATAGACAACAAAACTGGAAAGTCTAGAAGCCTCGCATATTGCTGGAACCTAATCAAACATAAACCTTGATGTTGGCCTTAGGCTCAATTCAGTTTGGAACATAGATTATTTTTCAATTTAAAAAGTATGGGTATTTGGAAACCCGAGAGCCCTGGGCTGTAGCAGCTTGAGTGCGGCGAGGGCACTACTAAGGGCCCGAGGGTTTCTAAATACCGTAGATCCTGTTAGTTGAGATGTCTAACTTATTTAGACTATAGCAACCATTGCTAGTGCCGCAAGCAATTCGTAAACAAACCTAGTACCTGCACTCTAGGATGGACGAAACTGACTTTCTCCTGTTCTCGTTCTTTATGAGATAACAAACTGGCTTTCGGATATAGGCCAAAGTGAAGCTGAGCTAGCACCAGAAATACAAGATGTGCAACTAACGAGCTACCAAGCCGTTTTGCTTCAGCTAAGAGCGACGAGGAATATTCTGCAGCAAGAAAAAAATTCATCCCCAAGAAGACTCTGGAAGATTCTAGGTATTGCGTTAGGTGAATGGTAGACCAGCTCTTGATTTTTTTTTTCTGACAAAGAATTCTGTGATTTTAAGGCATCATTGGATGCTGAAACGAAACGCATTCAAGGTTGGGTATTGGTATCCGAAAATAATAATCACACAAACTGAGGAAGAAATATTGTGAGGAAAAGGCCTTCTAGGAGACAAAAGTCCTCAGGTATTGCTTGACACCATTATTTTTTATAATGGGCTTTATTTTGCACTATGAAGTGGCAAAGAACACTGCCAACTTCAATCAAATCCCTGCCAAATTGAAAATGGTGAAAGGCCCTATATAAGATACACTGAAGAGATATCGAAAAATAGGCCAGGAGGCCTATAAGGGAGGAAAATGCAGCTGAAAGTTGTCATTCAGCATGCTAACCTGGAAAATCCAGAGCGGTGCTTTTTTAGATTGTTCAAATTATACATCAGTTGATGCCCAATAGATAAACCACATCATGCTTTTTATTTCCAGCCATCTAGCAAGCCAACACTATACAAATAAGCCATTGGGGCATAACACACTCCATAAAACAGTAGCCAGGATATGCAATGAAGCTGGAATTAGAGGGTTCAAGACCAACCATTCCTTATGAGCTCCCTTGGTCTCGGTGTCTAACGTATATTTAAAACATTTGGTTTATGTTATATTATACTATGTACAATTTAATTGAATACTTTAGCTACTGAAAACAGTAATAAGCCATTAAGATCAATATTGCAATAGGTGAGGTCTACTTAACACATTTCAACTCTTTTATGTGTCTATGATTGAGCTTACATGTGCACTGTATGATAGGATTTTTCTTTTATATAGTTGATTTTGTTGAGGCACTATGTGCAGTATCAAACCAAGAGTTGTCCAGCCCTACCCACCCACGAATGTTCAGTCTGCAAAAGCTCATAGAGATATGTTATTACAACATGGATAGAGTGCGGTTGGAGTGGAGTCGTATGTGGGAGGTTATTGGTAGCCACTTCAACACTGTAAGTTTCTTGGGTAATCACATAATCAACCCTAGACATATGTGCAAGAATTACAGTACTCAGTTGGTGTGTGTGTGTGTGTGTGTGTGTGTGTGTGTGTGTGTGTGTGTGTGTGTGTGTATTATATCAACCACACAGCCAGTAACAACTGCACCTTTTCATTTCTCAGGTTGGATGTTTACCGAGTGAGGAAGTATCTTTTTTTGTAGCAGATTCTTTGCGTCAGTTGTCCATGAAGTTTCTAGAAAAGGGGGAGTTGGCAAATTTCAGGTTTCAGAAAGACTTCCTCCGTCCTTTCGAACGCATCATGAAAAGAAATGAGTAATTACGTATTTTAGTCTACTATGAGGTTTGAGACTACTATACAAATTATGTATGCAGGTCTGTCACTATCAGAGACATGGTAGTCCGTTGTGTGGCCCAGATGGTCAATGCCAAAGCCAATCAAATCAAGTCAGGCTGGAAGAATATATTTTCTGTATTTCATCTTGCAGCTTCAGACCATGATTCGGCCATTGTTGAACTCTCCTTTCAAACCACTGGTAAGATTAGGTTCATTTTATCAAAGAATTCACTATAAACTTACTTGGGTTTATTTATAGATCAGATTTTCAAGCAAAATTTTTCAGCTACTATTGACTCCTTTCAAGATGCAGTGAAATGTTTGTCTGAGTTTGCTTGCAATGCTGCTTTCCCTGATACAAGTATGGAAGCCATTCGGATCATACGCTCATGTGCAAGGCATATTTCTGAGAACCCTGAGGTAATTAGCTATTATTGTGGTTAGCCCACGTGAGCCCCAGAGATTGCAAGCTTCACCAATTGATTTTATGGGATCAGAAGTGAAATAGTATCTATTATTGCACAGGATGGTGTATTTGGTCACTAGAATTTCTCGATGTGCATTTCTTATGCGAGCAGTTATAATGTTCTAGAGTGTTTGAGCTTGCTTACATTTTATTTTTCCTGTGATTGGTTGCAATTATGGATAATTAGCAAGCACTGAAATGCTATATTGGGACAGAAGGAAAAACCTGCCAGATGGCTTATAATTCAGCAAGCGAGTGGAGCGAGTGAGCTGACTCTCAGGTCATGATTGTAAATATATATCTAGGTCTACACTCCAAAATGCCCCAGGCATACATTGATGGTAGTATGTGTCATGCAATGGTAGCACCCTGCATGTGCATAATGACAGCTCCAATTGTAATTTATTGGCTTTGGATTGTAAGCTTATCTGAGTGGATTGTAGGCACTAGGCTTATCTAAGTGCTTTATGGTAAGCACAGTTTTTTATGCATGCAGCTGCCTGCCACTTACATTACTCAGTTGAAGAATCTGCTCTAAAGCCTAGCTATAGGAATACTTGCTTGCTTGCTGTCAGAATTAATGTTGCACATTGCCCTAGTTATACATGGCCAGAATGTTTCCTTAGGCTCACCCTCCAGCAGAGAAAAATAGCAAGAGAGTTTTATCTCTCTGATTTCTGATTTCGTTTTATTGTGTCATCAGATGTTCATACTAAGTGAAGAGGATGGTGCCAACCCTGATTGTGTGTGGGTTAGA
This sequence comes from Crambe crambe, assembly GCA_963924555.1. Classification (NCBI taxonomy): domain Eukaryota; kingdom Metazoa; phylum Porifera; class Demospongiae; order Poecilosclerida; family Crambeidae; genus Crambe; species Crambe crambe. Next base: position 3,030,980 of record OZ004592.1, read on the forward strand.
GCTTGGTTTCCTGTCATGTTTGAATTGTCTACTGTCATTAATAGGTGTAAGCTGGATGTCAGAACTAGGTAAATTAGCATACTTATTGCCTTCTGGTAATTATATTATTATTGTACTGTATTGAAGGGGGCTGACTGTAATGTTTGAGATCATGAAGTCGTATGGAAACCAGTTTCAGCAAGCATGGTGGCAAGATCTCTTCAAAATTGTTTTTAGGATATTTGATAATATCAAGCATCCTGAGGTCCAAGTTGAGGTATGTCATACTTCCCTTTGTGAATGACCTTTCATGACCTGTATACACATTTAAGCACCTGGTGCCATACTTTTTATTGCACTCGCATATTTCCATTCCATATGGTATGCCAGGGATGTATTAAGGGGGGCCTTGCCCCCCATAAAGAGTGTTGCTGGGGAAGGGGACCATTTCTTGGTGTTTGTTTCTAACAAATGCAATGGTGGATAATTCAAGGGGGCTCAAAAAAAAATTAAATACTCAGTTCAGATGTCAAAAATAAAAGATCGTGCCCAGCTTTCTTCTACCATATAGAACGCTCTTTACTAATTTTTGCTGGCACTAAGATTGTTGTCAGTTGGAGTTTTTCTTGCATGAGCAATTTCCAATCTTCCAAAGAAAAGAGGGCTTCATCTTCTGATTACGAATCAGATATAGGTTTCTCATGCTCCTCTCTCAGAATGGGATGCAAGCAGTGCATTGGAGCTGTGGACTAAGGAAAAGGTACAGAGACTCAACCACAAAGATGAGTACTGTGAGCGTTGACCTTGTCTACATTAATTCTAATGAGGGTGTCTTCTCTGAGATAAGTTCGCTGATTAGTCTTAATCAGTTTGAGCTGAGAAAATACTCGACTCACTGATCATTGGGCTGCTAAGCTATGCCATGGAGCTGGCCTTCATCCCTACCCTTGTTACTTTTTGAACAATAATCAACCCTACCTTTTTCACAGAAATGCTTTTTACTTATTCCTGGTCCTTTTATACTTAAGATTAAGATATACATAATGCAGTAATGTATGGATATGTAGGGATTGTTGGGTGGATAAACAGAACAAAGATTGACCTACCATTGTTTGTTTACTAACTACATTATATTATACTAGTTGTCATTGAGTTATTATTTTGTCTTCCCATATCAAATGGACACTTGGACGAGGTGTTCAGCTATACTTAGATGCAAATGAATCAACAATACTGGTAGATGGATTGGAGATTAAATAGTCGACAGCTAGCTAGCTGCTATATGCTGATGCGAGATATTGTGGTTGTCTAAAGAGAAGAAGGAAAATAATGCAGCTATCAATATTAACCCCCACCCTCCCCAATACGGGAATAGGTGGGATTTGACAATACTGCTGAGGCTAATGCTCCACCCCCGGGGACAACTCTAATGATCAAATCCCCACTACACCCCTTGTTAATGCACAATTGAAAATTAAATATAGTCTCTCAATGATAGTCAACCTTCTGAATGAGATGGATACTGAGAGTTAGAAGTGCTTCTGCTTCTGGACTGGTACCTTCTGAACCAGAATCCACAGAAGGGGTTATTGACTTGCATGTAGTAGAAATGTTGCTATCTGAATGGCTCAGACTCTTCTGATATAACACAGATCTGCAATTATCTTTAGACAGACTCCATTTCATGAAGTTTCTTTCATAAACCCATAGCCTCCTCTTTCTTGTAGTCAGAAAGATTCAGCCATTCAGTTATCCTCTTTTCTTTTTAAAGTTTATCCTCCCCTTTAATATCCTGCTCTTGAAAGATCTTTGAGCCTTCTGTCACAGTTCTTGGTAAGCTTTGGTCTTTTTGACTGGGTTCTTCATCAGTATTAGATAGCTTATTTGAATGAGACGGAAGCTACAACTTTTCCCCAAGCTAGTTCTGATAAGCTAAGCATCAATATTGTCACACATAATACATATGATTCCTTTCAGTCAATACCATGGTGAAATATCTTGCCCACTTTTTTAGTGAAGGTCAATACATCCAGGTCAGATATCTCAATAACACATAGGGACGTAGAAAGCATCCCCTTCAGCCAACACCTGTCATGAGCAAAATTACGAAAGGCATTCATAATTCCATGCCCCTGACACCCAAATACACTGTGTTGTAAAACTTGAAAGTATAAATTGAAAGCTTCAGTTGAGGTGAGCAGATCCTAAGGACAGGTATACAGCTACAGGAGTTATACTGAAGTCTAAAATAGTATGTCAAGCTATTGAAGCATGTCAAGCTATCAACAATTCTATCAATGACTTTATGTATACGATCAAATCGCCAGAGTGCTACAATTTTGTAGTAAGGATGGTTTTTAATACACAATTCTTTTTATACGCTGTTCTTCTATCATCTTATCTTATGGCAAGTCATTTCTTTTAAAAATTCACCAATAACTCGTTAGGTGTAGCATGTTGTTGAGGGTTCTCTTCTTATGAATAGTGTCCTCTGGTCTGCACCTCTCAGGCAGTCTGGTGAATGGGTTACACCCAGTGTTGCAGTATTCATACCTGAATCACAAAAGCTGAAATCAATTATCGAACGTAGCCTTGCCAACTGTGGTGTAAAACTGGTGGATGTCCCACTAATGTATGGAGTGCTCTCAAGTTCTCTGTCACTCGAGTAGCTCCAGCATTCACAAGGAACAAGCTTCGAGCATATCCTTCCAGTTATAGTAGCATTGACCCAATTGGTAAATTGGTATTTACCAATTTACCAATTGGTATTTCAGTGCCAAGGCAAAACCTATAATTATGGCATCAATAGCATATCTCTAAATTGGTTTAGAGAACTGCAGGGCATTGTGTGGCAAGCCTGATGATCCAGATTTTTTGTTGTGCATGGTGGATTGCTTCAGAGCCGGAATCTTGTCTTTGAAGGCAATGGATGGTTCCATAAGAAGAAAAAATTAATATGTGCTGCAAATAAACTTCTATCTGTGTGAGAGGTTATCAATCCTTATGTGTATTGCTTTAAAGTTTATCCTCATTGATGCTTTAGACACATGCATGTATGTTATGCCTATGGTCGTCGCAGAAGAAAATGCAGCAGCAGTATAAAGGGTAAGTAAACACACGAATTACGTCACAGAAAAAACATTGAAGTACAAAAAATATGTATATACGTAACATAGTTGAAATTTCTCAGCCAACTCACTAGTGTGGGGCTTGCTCAAATTAGTATCATGGTAGAAAGAAACCCAATATCATTTTCCCCCCAAAACTAACAATAAAGAAAAGAGCTATGTAGTACTCATACAAAAGTAGTTTTTCTCCAGGTACTGCCCACTTTTATAGCAGAATGAGTAAGAGGCCTAATAACTGTACAGATATAAAAGCATGCTAGTAAGACATAACAAGAATACTAGAGATGTTCGTATAGCATTAGTTGGGCGAGCAAGCAGCCAGTGGTAATTTCAATGTGCTCCTCCCTCACTTATGATTATATAGCCCCAACAGTGACTTTCGATATCTAGCTATTCAGGTTGTTAACTGACTTGGTGCATTCCCAGTTAGCATTAGAGTGTCTTCTCTGAACCCAGTAGCTACCACTCCTGTTCAGACTCAGTAGCTAGTCTCTCAAATAATGAGCCCTCATATGCTCTAATCTGGCAGCTCTGTGTTCTGCTGACTCTGCTCTCCTTCTGGCTCTCATTTGCTCTGCTCTTGCAGCATTATCTTCTGCTGACTCTGTACATTCCCTCCTCCTGGCTCTATCTGTCGCATTTCTTTGCTAGTCTTGTTTTTCTCTGTTCCTTTGACTCTGTTCTCCTTCTAGCTCTGTCTCTTTCATTTCTTTCATGAGGTCTCGCTCTTCTTTGCTGGTCAGTTTCTAGAGGGTGTTCTGGGGCCCTCCTTCACTTGTTTTCTGGTTCTCTGGGTTCCATAATACTCGCTACAATAGTGTTTCAACTTCAAGCTTAACGAAAATGATTGCTTATTATGACGTTGCTTAGTAGCTATTTCATGCGTTCAAAGCGTTCAAGGGCTAGGGCGCATGCGTAAGCGCATGCGCATTTTGAGTGACGTACGTTACATATAAATATCGCGAATTTCCATTTTGACCAATTAGTGTGGGGCTTCGCTCGCTCGCCAAATATGCACATGCAGTGCCAAGTATTAAATAGCTAGCTACTTAGTCCACTAAAAAGTTTCATTTATGCTGTTGTTTTATAGCACAGACACAGAGCTCACTTTATATTGCATAGTTTTACACAGCAATATTGATAAGGTCTGGACCACCAACACAAAATAGTTAGTCACAAGATGAGTAGGTAAGGTTGACAATAGCCTTGTACCCAAGCCCATTTTTTCACGGGGCGGAGGAAAACCTGGTATAAATTGCATGTGAATGCCGCTTAATTAACTATGTAGTATTGAGCAAAATTCCATGCATAGTGAATTATGTAATTATTATAGCACACACATCCTGATAGCTAGCTCCAGCTGACCCATGTGTAGTGCTCATTATGCCTGGTAAATTTCTGCCCAATGAGCAGTGTTGTAAACTAATTAAAACCTATAAGTGTGGTAGAGCCACACTGCCACCAAACCGATGACAGGTGTAACTGTTTGCTTTGAAACAAGATTTTACGTTCTTAGTATCAAAGTGAAATCTATGGCAGAGAGGTTTCACGTGCCTAGTATCAAAGTGAAATCCATGGCCGAGAGGTCAATAACCTCATACACCCGACTCAGAAATCAATTGAAAATCAACTAAAAATCAGCAAAAACTACAGCTGAAAAAATCATTTTACAGGAGAGGCTGTAGAGGAAGCTGATGTGGAGGGAGCCACTTCACTAGTATGAGAGAGCATGTGAGGCAGCTCAGGTGGGCAGTCACCTGACCAATACCAAGTGTATTATCAGCTCAGGCAGCTAACTCCTCAAAATCACAACCTGAATCATGCAACTAAATAAGTGAGTCCAAAGTTCAAGTCCTTTTATAGTAGGCACCACTTAACCTACCCACATTCATAGTATCACATGAGTGTGACAACTGGCCTTCTTCATATGTGACAAAAGTACCATTTGATAGAGGCAATAGAGCCAAACCAACTATATCACGATACACTCCATCAGATAAGCAATACTTCAGCAGCCCACGTTTACCAATTGGGTCAATGCTACTATAACTGGAAGGATATGCTCGAAGCTTGTTCCTTGTGAATGCTGGAGCTACTCGAGTGACAGAGAACTTGAGAGCACTCCATACATTAGTGGGACATCCACCAGTTTTACACCACAGTTGGCAAGGCTACGTTCGATAATTGATTTCAGCTTTTGTGATTCAGGTATGAATACTGCAACACTGGGTGTAACCCATTCACCAGACTGCCTGAGAGGTGCAGACCAGAGGACACTATTCATAAGAAGAGAACCCTCAACAACATGCTACACCTAACGAGTTATTGGTGAATTTTTAAAAGAAATGACTTGCCATAAGATAAGATGATAGAAGAACAGCGTATAAAAAGAATTGTGTATTAAAAACCATCCTTACTACAAAATTGTAGCACTCTGGCGATTTGATCGTATACATAAAGTCATTGATAGAATTGTTGATAGCTTGACATGCTTCAATAGCTTGACATACTATTTTAGACTTCAGTATAACTCCTGTAGCTGTATACCTGTCCTTAGGATCTGCTCACCTCAACTGAAGCTTTCAATTTATACTTTCAAGTTTTACAACACAGTGTATTTGGGTGTCAGGGGCATGGAATTATGAATGCCTTTCGTAATTTTGCTCATGACAGGTGTTGGCTGAAGGGGATGCTTTCTACGTCCCTATGTGTTATTGAGATATCTGACCTGGATGTATTGACCTTCACTAAAAAAGTGGGCAAGATATTTCACCATGGTATTGACTGAAAGGAATCATATTATGTGTGACAATATTGATGCTTAGCTGTGATGAGATTTGTAGCTTGTGTTGAACTATATTATAATAGCTGTAGAGGGAAGGTATCCTCTGGGTAGGGTAGGGCTCTCTGAATAGACCTCAAGGTCAAAAACTATTCTTGGGCCAAGACATTAATGACATGGATCTTAAGAAACATCTCTCCACCAAGGAAGATTGTGGGAAAGTAATTTCTCTCTTGATACCTGCAGTGCAGGCTTCCAGCTGGGTAGCAACCCAGCTAATTTCACAATTTTTATAATTGTACTGTTACATAATCTACTCTGATTCATGAAACAATGCTCTTTATTGGAACCTTGACCCTGAATCCAAAATGAACTGCGCCAGTCCACATACGCATGATATAAAGTGATTTTTGGATGGGATCTGATTGTAGGACTTCCAGAATGTTTGAAGCTGAACATATGCCATAATGCATGATCCTGGAGGAGAAGCATGCTTCTAGGGTTATTTTATTGGAGAGCTCTTTTCATATAACTTTGCTTACAATTTGCTAATCAGGTGTTATTTGATAAAAGGGTCAGCAAGTGAGATTATGTACATGTATCATGCTGGCATGTAGTTCTATGAGCTCCAATCTTCCATACTTCAAACCATTATGGATCATGAAGAGCCATTTTCATGGGAGACTCTCATGAACTTTGCATTCTCTCTCTTATTATGTAGAGGACTGAATGGATGACCACCACTTGTAATCATGCTTTGTATGCCATGATGGATGTCTTTACCCAATTCTTTGAGGTGCTAGCACCAGTATTACTGAATGAAGTGCTAAGTCAACTGTTATGGTGTGTTGAGCAAGGTGTGTGGAATATTATCATGCTATAAGCACTGTGTATAATCCCCCCCCCCCTCCCCCAATTTTTTTTTTTTTTTTTGCAGATAATGAGCAGTTGGCTCGTAGTGGTACTAATTGTTTAGAGAATTTAGCAGTGTCTGTTGGCAAACAATTTTTTCCAGACACATGGAACAGGATTTGTCAATGTATCCGTGATATCTACTTGGCCTCCATTCCCCACCAGCTTCTCTCCTGGAAGCCAGATGGAAATTTTATATCAAGGTGAAGACATGTTTCTGATCACTTATTTACTGAAAGTTTAAGAGTTTAGTAAAATACATGCACATACACAGCTAGGTACAAAATTGAACAACCTCTCAAAGATAAGTTTGCTCTTGACAGTTTTAATACCTTTTCTAATTTCTTTCTGTTGGCCAGAATTGCTCCATAATTTTCTACAATCCATTCTTCTAGGTCATATTCTACTCTCTCAGTTAACTCTACCAGAAGCTCCTTAGCCTCAGATCTCCAGGATGCTGCTCATTCTCCAATTCTTGTCACTAGTGAATTGCTTAATTCTGAACAGGGTGATGACCCTTTAGTGCGAACTCCAGAAGATTCACCACAGTTTAAAAAAAGTGAAGAAATGATACATTCAGCTGTTCAAATCGGTAATGTTGACTCAAACTTTACTGAGGGAGTAATTGTAACAGACTTGGAAGATGAAGAAATTGGGAATTTTGTATCTATATCAGGTATTGGGCAAGACTCCATGACAGGCACATCTCAAGTCAATCACTCTGTTATAAAGCCAGATGGAAACACTACCAAGGAGTCCTCTGGACAGGTACATCAGAATGTGGTCATTTGCAAGCAAGAAGAGAAAAGCAATAATCCATCTTCAAACCCTACTTCGTTTACTTTTCTGAGTCCTGGACTGAATGAAGTGGCAGAAAATTGTTCATTTGGCCCAGAGCTAAATGTTACTGGAGGTTCTGTTGATGAAGGTTCAGTAACTTCAGATCAAAGTCAAACTAAGGGTGCTAAAGAATCTTACAAAGTAACTACCAAGAGTCCCATAGTAGAGAGGCTTTCTCTGAAAAATCAAGGAAAGGCAAGTAAAGGTGGAAAGAAGATAACGAAAAAAGAGAAAAATAAAGAAAAGATAAAGAAAAATCGTGATAAAGTGGAAGCTCATGATAGGATTATTGATGATAACCACTCTGAAGTATCGTATCAGCCAGATACTGACTTATCCCGTTCCAAAGCATCAAAGAAAATTAATGGTAAGAATAATAAATGGAAATGGTTTGCTAATTTTTATGAGAACTAATTCTATTGAATATTTTTTTAGTTAAGGGTTTTTTGTGTCTGTAGCACATTCTCCTGAACAGATTCTTTTTAACTCCATGATAATCAAGTGTGTGGTCCAGCTTGAACTGATACAGGCCATAGACAATATTGTTTTTTATCCTAATGTTACACGCCAAGAAGATCAGGTTATACTTGAGTATTCTCAGGTTAGCTGACTATAATAATTTTGAAATGAAGTGTTTTTCATTGTGTTCTTGTGTAGTCCATTTTCCCAGCTACATCTTGTCCTGATCGATGTTCATCAGAAAATGGCATGTTCAAATATCTCAGTACATCCCAACTGTTTGTCCTGCTAGATTGCCTTGAAGAAGCCCATATGTTTTCAAGAACTTTTAATTCTAACAATGAGCAGAGAACTTTATTGATGAAAGCAGGTAAAAGAAGTTTGTTATCATAAAAGAGGGTGGCCTTAAATAACCCCTTGTGGATTTGAACTTGGTTAGTAGGCATGGCCACTATGTGGCTTGTCATGTTGGAGTATATGAGCTTTTGACATAGCTGAAGCATTAAATTTTGGTTGGCCATTCCTTGAAACGGTTGGCTAGCTCTAGGTACACAGCTATTGTTTAAACTAACTCCGTACAATTCATGTACTCCAACAACATCTGTTCTAGACAAGTCCATTAGAAGCTGCCTACTGCAATGGCAGCTGGACTAATTGTAATACCAAAATGTTTGAATGCATGTAATAAAGGATTCCGTGGACGAACAAGGCCAAACTTGTTTCGACAAGAAACAACCAGTATAATGTGTGCTCTACGCATCCTGTACCACTTGTTGGCTGATGAAAGCAGAATTAGTGACTATGAAGCAGTGGAATCTCGTTTGCTAAGTCTAGTCAATGGAGGGTTGGAATACTTCCTATCACTCAGTAGTGAAGTACATCGTGAAGCATGGACTCAGATCTTGCTGCTTATTCTGGTTAGAACACTTCAGTTGCAACCTGGTCAGGTGTGTATTTACATAATTATTATAGTCCTGTGCAATATTATAATTATTTATGCAGTTTAAGTGCCACATCAGTTCTCATTACCAGTTCTTGTGCCATATGCTAAGTTTGGATCTCAAGTACGAAGTGCGAAGTGTAGTGAGACAATTATTTATTAGAATAGGACAAGAATTTGGAATTGTACTGAGACCGCTCGATGTTAGGTGATATGATTTTCAGTTAAATTAGCTAATTATAATAGTTGAGTTGCTTGCTATGACCATTATTATTGTTTAAAATTTCACTCAGTCTTATAAATAATACACTTTTATAGTAACATCTTCATCTCTGAATACTTCTCTGATTATTTCAGCCACTTTTTCCCAAGATAGCTGATCTAAACCACACCCAATTCGAGGAAGTGCCACAGACTTTACATTATTTCTCTGGCAATGATCTTTCATGGCTGAAAGAGAGGATTTCAAAGTCTGGTAGGTGGGCTTATGAAAGTGTCTATGCTTTGTTACCTGATGCCATATAAGGGAAAAGGTGAATTTTAAGCAAAATGCATTATTAAGGAAACTCGCCAAATAGTAGATGAATCTTCCATCCCTCTCCAGAATAGCTACTCCTCCACTCTTCACTCCTAAAAGGGAGTAAAAGTTCTAAGTGTAGGCAGCCACGATATCTGTAGGTACATAGCTCTATGTCAGCCACCCGAGTGAAGGTTATACCACAGACATTAAATTATGGGGCAAGGAGAGAGGAGAGGTAAACTAAATGGATTGCATGCCAATAGTTGTTACATAAAAACTACATTAGAAAATCAGCACCAAATTGCTAGTGTGGGGCTCACTAAAGCTGAGCCCATCTTGTCAGCAGGAAATTGTGGCCTGGTCTTCAATGCCTGATGATTTCATCCCTTTTGCATTAATTATCATGACTACACCATCTCTATAGGCACACATCCAAGTCAAGACTAGAGTGAAGTTAATTCACACAGCTAATTCAGTTAACTAATTTTTTTTTTTTTTTTGGGGGGGGGGGGGGTGTAGTCTCGCGCGCCAGACGTATTTTTTGCGAGGAGGGGAAGGGAAAAATACGTCTGGTAACAATCGCCAGGTTTCCGTTCTAGGGGGGTGGGGGTCAAAAATACCTTGAGCTTTCAATTCTCGAATTCCTCCAAACTTCTCTTTAAATAATGTGGCCACCCCTTTCCCCATAGCTAGGTCCTCACTCACGCAATGAGCCATACTACTCGATATGGGGCAAGAAAACAAATCTCCTTGAACCTCCAAATAGGTCATTTTAGGTGGCATCTGTGAACTGTTTCCAGTGGTTTGGAAGTGAGAACCATTTTTACTTCTGGATTTATCATCTACCAAAGAATTCAATCGAATAGCTAAAGCCTGGACTGAATCTAAGTGGTTTTCTTACGCTTTATAGTGCTAGTGGCCATCAACACAGCCCTTCCAATTAGCAATATTAGCTGTTCGTTGAAATTATCTGCGCGAGATAATAAAAGTAGGTTATTGTAATAATATTGTCTTGTCTACTGCATGCACAAGTAGCCATAAGGTTATTCCAGGTCAGGACTGCCCATTATGACCTATACACAATCCATAACCACACCCTGAACACATACTGTCTCTGAAGAATGTTTTCCCATAATATCCTGACTCACTGAACATATGAAGGTAGTATAGTCTCGCGGGGAAAATCACCGTAGTGGATTTTTCATATACATGTAACTAACCGAATGTGACTATCTCGAAGGTCATGGTTTACCTGTTCACCCCTACAAATTATAATGCGTGGAGTGCACAGACTACACCAATTGGCTGAAATACACTCACTGTCTTCTACTTCATCATCTTCAGGATATCAGTTAACGGTGCTGGAATGTACTTGTAGATACTGGACCTTGTATTTCTAGGTCCTAATTTTAATAATATATCATTGACTATATATCTTCTATTGAGATTTGAGGAGCACTGTAAGCTTGAACAAATTCAGCAGACCTGCTCAGGGCTATCTTCTTCACTTAACAGAATTGTTCACCTGTGGAGTGTTCTCCCAAAAATTAACTTCATCTCACAATCTATAAATTACATCTCACAACTCAGTCAATACATGTAATATGCATGTAGTAACTTATCTCTGCTACTATCTTATACACATAAATCAAACTACCTCCTACATTTATTTCATACTAACCATAGGTTTTGAAATGATCTGAATGAGACACTGAAAAAACAGATGCAACAGTATTAAACATCCCATTTGATTACACCTACAAAAATTTGCATACAGCCATTCAGATATTGGAGCGCTTTGTGTTTATAATTACATACATCAGTCTTGCATAAAATATAAATACTACATGATATAATTTCTAATTGTGAAGTTAATTGGGATGAAATTTCTTTGCACTGTCCTTAGAAAAATCAACTAACATAGGAGCAGGTTCAAAATGATCACCATAAATATCCCGGAATGAATTTATTTGGGCTACTAAATTTTCAGCACCAAAAGAATCCACAAATCTGAAAGGACCACCTCGGAACGGTGGGAAACCAAGGCCAAATACTGCACCAATGTCACCATCTACTGGACTATTCAGAACTCCATCCTGAAGACACCACACTGCTTCATTTACAAATCTAGAAACCAGTCTCATCTGAACTTCTGATGCATCATGGCTATGAGGAAATATTTTATCAAATATTAGCTGAAGGAAAAAAAAGAGTATTGGCTAAAATAAATAATGAACAGCTATTTATTGATTTCCAAACAACTATTATAACGCTATAATGACCAGCACTATGTAGAAATCAAAATATTGGATGCATAGGGCTCTATATTGTCGAATTATCTACTAACAGAGCAGGTTTTACTCTTGAGAGAAAAGTAAGGTGACAGAGTTAGAATACTATAATATTTGAAACTGCATACACCTGGGTCGATTTTTTTGGAGGGCTACCCTTTAGAAAATTTCGACATGAAATCCTATCAAGATTTCATAAGTCAAAATGAGATAAGAGAGAGATACAATATTATTTCACCAGCAGGAGGCTAGTGAAATGTGTAATAGTCAGTCAGTGACTCATCCACTAATACTGAATTTCTTATTTTCATGGTCGAAAATTAAAGCATAACAATGAAAAAAATTGTAAATTATTATTACCCAATTTACAGTATAGCAATGTGCATGAGGAAGAGAGCAATTAGAGCAGCTGATAGGATCCAGTGCTTGATATTGCTGTCAGAGACAGAGTCATACATAAAAAGCTGTCCATAAGCACTTAGATAAGCCAAGCACCTACAATCAAGCCTAGCACCTCTACAACAAAAGGCTGTAGAAAACAATCTAGCTCAATTCTAGCATGCACACACAGCACCACTAATTGGAGCATGCACATTCATTATGCAAGTTCTAATTCAGGACACATATGTACTATGCCTGGGGCATTTTGGAGTGTAAACCTAGATATAATATATAAAAATTTACAATTTCAATGAGTCATGACATGAGAGTCGCTCTGCTCGTGAATTATTGGAGAGGCCACATGCTTAGCCAGCTACTGGGATTTTGCTGTACATATAGCCACAGCAGTTTTCAGCCTATCAGCTGTAGGGTTGAAACTACATCTATTTAAAGCTGACAACAATGAAAGCACTGAAGTGCTAACCCTCACACTAAGATTGTTTAGTATAATTACGTGTGTTTACAGATATTGAGATCATATCACTGATGAACAGGCAGTATTATTCTATTAAATTGGCATGTGCATTCCATATTATTGAGCTAGCTAGCAGTGTCCATACTACAGAGTCCACATTCTCATTTTAAATTATCATCGGTGTCTGCATGTAAAAACAGTGCTTGGAGAACTGCACAGTTACGATCAAGCATGCAGGTGAGACAGTAGCAGCTAGCTGATACCTGCATTGCTATTACCCCTTGATATCTTGACCTAGACTATGATCTCTTGAAATGTCAGTATGTACAGTACATACCTTCCCTTAGTAGGTATACGATATTTTTCAAGGAGTTTTTCTGCTTCTTCATTTACTGTTTTGCTTTTGCCTTTTCCATAAACATAACATCCTTTACCCGTCTTTCGACCTACATATCAAATAATAACTGAATGCATCATTTAATGTTTCTCACTCACCTAACATTCCACCAGAAACTAAATCCTTTAGCACATTCATATCAGCACCACCGATCCTGGAGCCTATAGCATTCCTAAGGTCCTCTGCTACATGAGCAGCTACATCTAATCCTACTTCATCTGCCAAAGTGGCCATCCCAACTGGAAAACCAAATGCTTTTGTGTATGTATCCAATTTTTTTGGACCAAGTCCTTCCTATAATATATACAGTAGTAATTAAATATACATGAATTCATGTTTTGTACTTGAGAAGCAGACCTGCAATAGTCTAATACACTCTGCTAACATAGGGGCTAGTATTCTAGTAGTGTAAAATCCAGGGCCATCTTTCACCACGATGACTGTTTTTCCTTGTTGCAGCCCAACATCAACAGCAATGGCTGATATTAAATAATCCAGTCAAATAAGAACTAAAGAATTTCAACAGGATTATTGCCATTACCAGCAGTTTCGCTTGAAGTTTGCTCAGTAGTAATAATTTCTAGCAAAGGCATTTTTTCAACAGGAGAGAAGTAGTGCATCCCAATGACCTGCCCGTTAATTTAGTAAAATTAATTAAGACAAGGCTTACTGTAAGTTCAACATTTCTACCTGAGAAGGTCGTTTGCTGACTTGAGCAATTTTTGTGATAGGTAAGGCAGAGGTATTAGAAGCAATCACACAATGATCTGGAATTACTTTCTCAACTTCCTTTAACACCTTGTGCTTAATATCCAGATCTTCAAACACAGCTTCAATAACAACATCAGATTTATCAAAACCCTGAATATGTATACCATCAGTACAGTAATAAACTATTGACACGAATAATAGTACTCACCTTGTAGTCAAGTTGAGCACTTAACTTGGATATCATTTTATCTCTTTCAAATGAAGTAATAGCACGTTTTTTAACTTGTGCACTTATCCTATGGATAGAAAATCAACTTCGTTCATTCTTAATATGGTTTGTCCTAGTATTTGGGAGATGTACGTACTTCCATTAAACATGTCATTTGCAAACATGTGACTTCTGAAATCATAGTATCAAATATCTAGGAAAAGCAGATTGATGTTGTGCACCATGGCATAAGATTTTGAGATCCTATTCTGAGTTTTGTTCATTGGGCTTTGTACATCACAGCTAAAATTAGCCTCGTACCCAGGCCTGCTTTTTTCACGGGGCGGTGGAAAAGCGAAGGGCCTGGTATAAGTTGCATGCACATGCGCTCCATCCCCTCAATTAAAGGGATTCGCTATACTTTCGGGCACGTCCATTACATAAATTGTAATAAACACTACATAATTCTTGAGAGCTGAGTCAACAGCTCTAGATAGAGACTGTTCTGTCGCTTTTGCTCTTTCTGCGGTAGATTCAACTCACCTCACTCTCAGAAGCGTTCTGTGCAAGCTGTTTATGAAAAGAAGCGTGTCGCCATCAACTGGTTAGATGAGAAGAGTCACTGCTATCAAAGTATCATGTCTTATCTTTTGTTTTTGACCATAAGCTTGGCTTGAGAGGGTAGTGCTGTTCTTGTTGTATCTTAGTTTATTTAACTGATGTGGATAAGGTCTAGAGCCAGATCTAGCTAGCTAACTAGATTTAAACTGATTGAATGCGCGCATGCTACATATGTTTTTATGATTACATCATTCATCATGTATGAAATTTTACGTATTATTACGTATTTAATTAAGCGCATGCACATACAACTTATACCAGACCCTTCGCTTTTCCACCACCCCGCAAAAAAAGCAGGCCTGGGTACAAGGCTAAGCTAAAACAATGTGCCAGACATCCTCTAACAATTCCTGGAAGAGATCATATTCTGTGTGTTTAAATCTGTCCACATATATATGCATATATGAGCCTCAATAAACATTTATGAGCGCAAAAATTTCTTCTAAATAAAAAGGTTAAGTAGGGTGGCCTAAAATCTAGTTGGGCTGGACTTGCTTCACTCACTCAATTAAACTTCTATAAGGATGAGGGTGTGGAATTTATACTATACATCTTCTAGGTTGAAGAAAAAAATTATCTTACAGGTAAAAAAACATACCCTTTGTGTACATATTCATACCCCTTGGTCAACCCTTTCTCAAAGTTGTCTTTCAATATCACATTGTATCCTTTCCGCACACTAACCTGAAAATGAAAAACTCGATAATATTATGCAGCAGGGAAGCAACTACCTTAAATTGGGTAATTTTAAATGTTAATTTATTTCATGGTCATGCAAATTTATCACATGAAAATTAATTAACTGAATCTAAACAAGAATTATTATCTAATCAAAATTTTAAGCACCATTTTGGACTTTCTTAAAACGATACCAACAATCTTAATTAACATTCTGTCCTTCAAAACATAAACCTTAAAGTTAATTTTAAGCACCATTTTGGACTTTCTTAAAACGATACCAACAATCTTAATTAACATTCTGTCCTTCAAAACATAAACCTTAAAGTTAATAAATATATACATATACAAATACATATACATAGGTCAACACTCCAAAAATGCCCAAGGCATATGGCATGGTATATGTCGCGTGATAGTGTGCATAATGGCATGCTCCAATTAATTGTAATTGGCCTCAATTGATTTCTTAGGTGACGTGAGCTTTCTATGTATGCAGAAGCCTGCCACTTACATATTGCTCACAGCAAAATCTTCTAAGTAGCACAAGGAGTTGAAGTACATAATGAGTATCAGGTCGAAAAGCCTATAGGAATACTAGCTAGCTCACTCGCTCGCTGTGACTCAAATGTTACACATTGCCCTAGTAATTAGCATTGTACACATGATGATACAAAAAAGTGTGTAGTGTGTTAATGTGGCAGTCAAAGGTCATACTATCCTGTGCCATAGACAATAATATACTCAACGCCATAAATTATGGACTTACCTGAGCAATACCAGCTCCCATCAGGCCAGCTCCAAGTACAGCAATATTGTCTGTAGTTCGTGATGGTTTGCCAAAACGATTTTTCTTACACTCATTCTATTGAAACATTAATTAACTGTACAATATGTGCCAATAAAAGATTTAACTACCTGTCCAAAAAAGATTGTTTTCAAAGCCCTTGACTCGCTTGTCATTCCCAGTTCAGCAAATCCTTCTGATTCAGCCTTATATCCAGCTCCTAATCCATCCTCCAATCCTTTTTGAATTACCTGATGTACATAAATAATATTGTGAATTAGGCAAAACCAAATTCTGATTTCAAATGTGATGAAAGCCTAGCTACATAACTATTCCTTATACCCCTCTCCATTTTATTATAATAATAGTTTTTATTACATTAATCATCCAGTGAGGTCTGGACCAAAGTACTTGGTATAGTGACCTAGCTAATAACTGTAGGGTCTGCATAGAACACTTAGTTCTGTATATTAGCCAGGAAAATTCATCCGGAATTGTTATACTAATGAAGTATGTATTGTGCAAAAAAATTATATACGTAAATAATAAAATTTGTCATAATTATTACATCATAAATATATAATCAAATGTTCCTGCTCTTATAAGAACTCTGGAGTTCATTCTTGTACCTACAATCTTCACAACAGAGCCAAAATTATATGCCATCTTCTATTTCGAAGCACTAACAGTTCAGTCATGCTGCTGTTGCATCATTTTATTTTCTCTACAATCAGTATACGTAATTTGATGTCAAGTGCCAGCAACAGTAACTACGTTGATATTCATTATCTATGCTCTACGATGCAAATTTCAAAGCTCTAGCTCCTATGACGCTTGAGGAATAGCTTCTAGAAAACTCCAGAAAAGGCTGAATAAGCAATGTGAACATTAAATCTGTTCATGCCCACACGCTGAAGCTTTCATGGCTGACTAACTAGCTTTAGAAGCCTTTAAACTTTAAAACTGAGTTTTGTTCAAGGACCATAATCGTGATTTGTTCAGAAAACAAATTGTTAAAAATAATATGGCTCACTAAAACTACTCCTATGTCAAATGCTATTCATATTCCTTCCCAGTTAATAATGTAGGCATACAAAACAACCCAAAAATGTAATAAACTGAGGAATGATTTCTTTTCTCCATTTCAGCTACCCTTTAAGCTTGCCTAGAAGAAATCATTGAACAGCAAGAGCAGAAGGTACAGGGTAGACATGTTAATCGTTATTGAGTTTGAGAAAGTAGCAAGAAAACAACAAAGCCATGAGCAGCATACATAAGAACTAAACAAACAAGCTATGCTAACTATAAAGTCATTGTTGATAGAATTATAATAGAACAGTAACACGAAATAAATTTTTTTCAGTATAAATCCTGTAACAAGTAAAAAAATTACTACCAAAGTGAGAAAAAACAAAAAACAAACAAAAATAAAACAAAAACAAAAACAAGATGACATTAGAACTATCAGACTGTCTAGCGACAAGTTGTACCATCTAATAAACATCTAGTCTGCTAACCATCAACCATGCATCAGAGAGTACAATAGTACTCTCTAAGTTGGGATGGCATGGATTGCCCCATTGGACTAATACTTAGTATTTTCTTTCATAACCCCAAAATACTTCCCTCCTATAGTCAGCAACTCCTAACTTGAAGACAGAACACCTTCAATGTGGTAGGACTCAAGTACGAAGAGCAGAGAACAAAGCAGTATCATTTTACAGCGACTTCTAAAATCGCTGTTTTCATCTGGTCGTTCATCATCATCAAACAACTTATTTCATTCAAATGCTATAATTTTTATACCACACTACTCAAAATTGAATGCGCTATAATTCTTTATTTCATGTTCAAAAAATAGCACGTCATTTTCCAACTTGCTATCTTTCAATCTACAACATGGCAGATATTGAAACAAGTAAAGGAAAAGTATTTATTCTAAATAAAATAGGAAAATAGGGATGGCTGTGTGTGGTTCAAGAAAGTTCAGCAATAAGGGAGTGAACTTCAGTCAAGTAACCCTTACCCATCACCAATATTACCAAACTACAAGCTAACTATTCCTACTAGACTCTCATCTTGGCCTGTCATGGGAATGAAGCGGGAATAGTTAGATTGTAGTTTGGTAATATTGGTGAAGGGCAAGGGGGTTACTTGACTCTCTTGTTGCTGAACTTTAAACTGCACACAGCGATCCCAACTTTCTTATTTTATTTAGATTCCTTTACTTGTTTAACAAAGAGTGCAAGTCATAGGAATCACTTCAATGGTAGGAAGTGCAAGAAATGTGGGGAACTCCTCCAAGGAAGGGCTAAGAAACAAGCCTTCCATATAGCGCTTTATTTTTGAGGTTTTCGTGGATTTTGCTCAAAACAATAATTGTGTCCTCAATTTTGCCATGTTATGTACGTGCATGCGCAATGCGTAAACAGTAGTACAGTGCAGCTGTCTCTCTGCCGTTATTTTAGCACTAAAAATCCTTCAAAGCAACCTACCAGATCCTAGTGGTACACTGTCATTGATAGTTCCCTCCTCTTCTATTGAAGCAGCAAACTCAAAAGTGCGTACCACAGAGCTTCGCTGCCATCATGGATCTCTAAAGTACCTTCGTCCTTCTCCATGCTATTAACTTATAGCGCCTAACTCTACTTCGTTTTGGACTGCGCATCAGGTCAGAAATTGTACTACCATCTCCATGTTGACGATCTTTACTATACAATCTAAGAACAGAGTTCTTTAGCTTTCTCACCTGTAGCGGCAAGCCTTGATTGCAGACAGAGACGAGACTCTGCTAACTAGAGTATGTACGTGCAAGTCTTGTGGCCATCATAGTTACTTCAATTGTAAGGTTTGCAAAAAAACGTACATCTCCCCTTCAGTAAGAAATCTGTACAAGTAAAGAATACAATGTAGGCTGTTCTGGAAGTAGGCCCAAGGGTACTGGTGCCAGTGATGGGTATTCTGTAGGCCATTCTTGAGGGGCACTAGTGCCAGTGATGGTTACTCTGTAGGTCGTTCTGGATCCACTGTAGAAGATTCTAGAGATAGGCCCAAGGGCACTGGTGCCAGTGATAGTTACTCTGTAGGCTGTTCTGGAGGGGCACTGGTGCCACCAGGTAGTTCTAGACGTAGGCCCAAGGGCACTGTGAAGGTTACTCCACTATAGGCTGTTCAGAAGGGCTCTGAGGGTTACTGTGATACCTCTTCTTGCAGGCCATCCATCTAAGCCTTATCATAAATAATTGTGCAGGTCGAATCATACCATACCACTTGTCTTCCCCCTGCCACCACAACACATTATCATTCCTACTGCACCTCCACAACTGCCCTCCTCCACTAGCACCACAAGACCAAAGATACTTTCACACCCTACCCTATAACTTATTATTGTAACAAATAATATCAGAGAGTGCGCTAGCACTCTCTAAGTAGGGATGGCGGGTCAAAGGTCATAAGACTGTATTAACTAAAAACTCTTCTTTCTCTTCTACCCTTACTCTACAGGTTCTCAGAAGGCTACAGTGAATTATTACATCTACAAAGAAGAGAGGAGAATGTTCAAAGACCAAAAATTCATTCGCTAATATGAGAAAAAAACAATGTCTAAAATTGACTTTTGTTCTTTTTCTTTATAATAATAAGGATAATAATAATAATAATAAGATCGACGTACCGGCTTACTGGCTATAGTCATCAAAATTCTGCTTTGGCCATCTGTTAGAGCGGCACCTAGAGGCTGATCTTTTGCTATTAGTTTTGACTAAGGCTCTACTTCACTATTCGAGCACTCGGAACACTAGCTAAATCTTTCGACGCCATTTTGAAGCGCATGTCGGTAGGGGCGGGGTTATGGGCGGAGCCACGTAAGCTTCTTAAGTTTAGCTAGCTAAGCTTAGCTAGGTCTTCAGTTTAATCGTTTAGCTAGCTATTTATTCTTCTTATCTGATGATGTTCCAGTCACTCCTTGCTGAATTACAGTGCTCACCCTCAATTCTTTTATACATACACAAACTAATATTCAACTTCAAGAACTAAGAAAAAAGGATAGAAACAAGTGAGTGCAAAAAATTTCTTCTAAATAAAAAGGTTAAGTAGGGATAGCCTAAAATCTAGCTGGGCTATATAACGTACTGCAGCCTCGTATGAATACAATCCCTACTTTTACAACTGCTATAGCTAGCTATAGGTAGTGGATGTAAATGTAGGGATTGTATTCATACGAGGCTGCAGTACGTTATATAGCCCAGCTAGATTTTAGGCTATCCCTACTTAACCTTTTTATTTAGAAGAAATTTTTTGCACTCACTTGTATAAATAGGTATAATAAGCACAAATAACATGCACTGTATGCTGCTCTACTTGTTATGAAAGTTACGCTTGAAAAAAAAAAAAGGAAAAAAAAGGCTGAAATAGGAAGAGCAGTATAATGGTGTAGCCTCCACTACGCTGGCAAATTCTCGGAGTGAGACAGCAGCTACTATCAAGGGGAGGCAAGCTGCAAAACAATTTTACGTATGCACACTATAGTTTCATTTTGTAGGCGGGGTTTAAAACTTTAATGATCCTTGAAAATTTCCGCGAAATAATCTACCCTTGAAATGTTAGTACCTCGAAAATAGAGCACTATACGGTATCCTATTTGCCACTTTGGTAGTGGTTACACTTGAAAATTACAAATAAATAAATAATGATAAAATGGTAATGTACATAGCCAATGCCATGTTCTTAATTATTTTGCCTCGGCACCGGAGTGCTGAGGCACAGTACCAAAGGCAACTATGGTACATATGTCTTATTAGTAGCATGCGTAATGATGAACGATGATGCATATCGAGCATGTGCATTAGCTGCTTTAGCTAGCTAGGACAAACAGATCGATTCAGGCTCAGGCTTGCAGTCACTACGCAGTAACTCTACACGGTGAAGAGAGTGCTGATGCTTCTTGGCCACATTACGACATGCAGAAAACTGACTAAAAGACAGCAATGAACTAAAACACAGTTTATATGAACTAGTGATCATTTGAAATGCCAAAGAGAGAGCCATGGTGAAGGAGAATCCCAGAACTAAGACTTTGAGGCTTCCAAACAATGAGAGAATCCAGTACACATACTTCAATCAAACTATGTGTGAGAACAACCATTCAAGACGGCAGTTTGAAAGCATTGAACAGCAAGAATACTAGCTATGTGTAAATACCAACCTTACTACAATAAGCCATGTTGGTAAGTGTGCATTATTAAAGGTTGCACTGAAGTTGTGCCAAGGCATTCCTAGTCCTTTAAAAAGACAAATTTGTTCTACTTGGTATGCAGCTGCCCTTGAAAAATTACATACCAAGTACAGTAGGAAAAAAAAGTCTTAATGTAATGTAATATAAACCACATTTCTTCCCCAAGTACTTCAGAGCTTCGTTACCATCACAGATCTCCTAAGTACCTTAACTTAGAGCATTTTGGACTGCATATCAGGTCAGAAATTGTATTACCTTCTGCACGTTGATAATCCTTTACTGTACAATCAGTCGTCCATGTGAGGCCTTTAGAGTTTAGAAAGGGTTCTATATAGTTAGCTAGTTAGCCTGAAAGCTTTGTGCACGGAGCAGAGAGTAGGGTGGAAAATCACCAAAACTAAGGTAGGTTTTCCAGCATAGGATAATACACTTGCAAATTCAAATAATGCTACCTTCGGTACCATGTTGCTCTTCACTATACTTCAGTTGGTGCTTTATAGCATCTCTCTAGCCTTGAACCTAGCATCTTTTTCCTAGCTTCTCTCTAGCTCTATGTGTTTGTTGACTACTGTAGGGTTAATTTCGTAGAAAATAAATGTCACTGTTGATATAAAGAGTGGCAATTTTATCGGTTGTAATTTTTTTAAAGAAAAAATTATCATCTGCAAGGCATGATTTTCAACTAGAGTGTTTTTTTATGTTGTATAATAACTAATGTGTAACATTTGACAGCGAGCAAACTAGAAGCAAGTATAGTATTCCTATGGCTTAGAGCTGATTCATTTGTGCTTCAAATCTTTGCTGCATGCATAGAAAGCTGTAATACTTACCACAAAGCACTTAGATAAGTCTAGTGCTTACAATCCACTTAGATAAGCCTAGTACCTAGAAATCAATCAAGCAATTACAATTGGAGCATGTGCATAAATGCATGTGCAGGGCAACATGTACATACCCTGGGGCATTTTAGAGTGTAGACTTAGACTTCGTGTAACATATTTGATTAGCCAGCGAACCAGTTGGTGAAAGACATTTGTACTTCAACTTGATATTGCTGTCAGGATGGTGAATTGGCTCAAATTTTCTATTCGTGGAATCTAATTTCATAAAGCCGTACCTATCAGTCTCCAGCCCTGCCTTGCCCTCTTCCCCTGCCATCCATCATGGCCTGATTCATCTAGCTACTCTGACATGATCACCTAACTAGCAAACTAATTTAGCTAGTTGCTAATTTAGCTAGTGATTTGTGATGGCACACATTCTTCAACACGTTTAGCACATCTCAACCTCTCTCAGAGCTCAATCCCCTAGCTAGCTAGGCCTAGTAGCTACGAGGTAGAAGTAAGTTAGTAGTCTGTGTATTAAGAAACCAATAGATGCCTCTAACAGTCACGTACATACCTGGCCACGTATTACCTCATTTTACGGATCTTTTTTGAAGATTGCAATATACTCGCCTTTCGCAAAATTCGTGAAATATAAATCTCTTGAAAGTTAAATGCTATAAGATAAGCCTAGTGCCTCTATGATAAAATGCTGTAGAAAGCAATAAACTCTAGCCGTTGGTTGTTGGGTATGTTCTATTTATGGGGTCAAAGGTCAAACAAAAATGCCCATTAAATGTGATGTGTTTGAAATTCTCAATTTGCATTGCATGAAAGGGTCAGCTCGCTTAATTATAGAAGCTACCTTTATCTTAAAAATGATGTATTTTAGAGATAGCTGAGACTGAAATTGAAGGATTCTTATCACCACTGGCTGTGGAGTCAATATAACAGATACATAGACACACACACACACGACTTAGTACTGTAACCCTTGCGCATGCACTGAGGGCATTTTGCACAGGGTATGAAATAGGGAGGTGATCTGACCAGAGGCACCCAAATCACTGTCAGTGGCTTCAATGCCCCTACAATTCCCGGGGGAAGTTCTTGGTGATATTGAAGCTAAAAGAATTGTTGAAGACAGGGGCATTGTCATTTCTCTATTTCAACAAAATGCTTTAGAGACTAAACACATAGGTTGAGTCAAATCTGGACTAGTCTATCCCAGACAAGACAAGGTATCACTTCCCTCCCCAGCCCAAGTAAAAGCAACAGCATATACTCCTTTCAACAATAGGTATTCACTAATTCTTTGACACTTTCCCATTCACAACTAAAGACTGCTTCAAAGAATCCTACATGCTTACATGGAAGTGAAAGCCATGTTAACCAGGGACTACATGTTGAAAACTCCTTGAATAACTCTATGTATGATAACTAACTTTTATAATCTTAAGAGGTGCAGGATAAAGCCCATTAGTTTGTTTCATGACCATCTTGCGAGCTTTGGACAGCACATAGTTGCGGATATATGACTGATTAGTGGTGAGGTTGTACTTGATTCCCTTCCAGTTAGTCCATTTCTGCTCACGAGAAGGCAGTGGAATTGAGCCTGATGCTAATCCCCTATACATAAATAAATCATGCCAGGATGTCAAGGCACTATTTTTCATTGTCCTGTTAACTCCAACCTGGAAACATCTATAGCCAACTGCTCCAAGTACTGCATATTGAGCTCCTCTTGAGATTTAGGCCCAGGTCCCAATGGATCCACCAATAAATCTATCAAACCAAGCTTCTTGGCTTTACTGGCTCTCACATTCTTTCCAGTTAGCATAATATCCAGAGCATCAGGCAAACCGATCTAATAATCATTGCAAAACACAAAATTGCAGGCCTGAACTTCAACTGCCCTTGATGGGGGGATATGTTACATCAAATCCTGCATAAATTTTCTTACTAGATTAGGTAATCTCTGTGTACCACCAGCTCCAGGCAAAAGGCCTAGGAGAACTTCTGGTAGTCCTAGTACAGTTTTAGGACTTTGCATTGCTATTCGGTAGTGACAACCAAGAGCCACCTAAAATAAGAAAATCACAACAACAATAATAACAATAATTATATAATAATAATAATAATAATAATAATAATAATAATAATAATAATAATAATAATTTACTTCGAGTCCTCCTCCAAGACAAGAACCATTAATAGCAGCCACCACAGGCTTTGTGCTATCCTCCACTTTCTTCATCATAGCTTGACCATTACTTGATATCTGTTGCAGCTTTCCATGGAAAAGGATGTCCAAATAATAAAAAGCTAAATATTACTTTTGCATCACATACTTCATCCTTATTCTTGGCAGAGTCTAGCCAAGTTATATCAGCCCCTGCAATAAAACATCCAGGCTTTGAGGACACCAAAACTGCAGATTTAGCTTTCTCATTGACTAGTACATCCTCCATTACCTTTAAACAGGTTAAAAAATGAAGTTATATATCCCAGAAGTATGTAACTACACATACTTCAGTGAGTTCATCAGTTAGTTCCTTGGAAAGAACATTAACCTGAATAGGGAATTAAGATACATAAAAATAGTTTAAGCAATAGTTATAATCCCTAGGTCCACAGTACCACCTTTGCTGCACTCCAGTGTGCTATTTGGCACTACTCATGAGTTCAAAAATCACCTCATACAGCAACATATAGGATCATGATGAGAATCCCGATGAGACAAAATCACTGACTCTTGAAGCTGGGTTCATAATAATAAGAGACCCATGCCACCTTCCTATGAAATTTGGAGGACACATGTCTTCCATCCTACTTCCAGCACCATTTTTGTGCTTCATTTGAGCACTGACAAGTTCTCAACACAACCTAGTGATCCTATCACTTTAATAGCCTGTTAGATCCATTGGTCCTGTTTGGCCAATATTTGAATCAACAATTCCATTGTAAAAGTATAAGTGCATAATCTCTGATCTTCAGGAAGAGAAGAACACAAGGAGATATATGAAGGGTTGAAATAAATCTTAAAAAGCATGAGGCTGTACTGACTGTGTGCAGTACAACAGCTGTGATAGGCCATTACTGTACTTAGTGAGCAGCTAGATGGAGATTATGGTCCAGGCTATAGCTTTCTTTATCTACAAATTCATAGAATACCCTTACAAGACATTAACTTTTTGCATAATGTCATTTGAAATGAGCTCATGTGTCCTGATGATCCTGTATAAAGTGTTGATATTCTTTTCTACTTGAAAGTATACTAGGGTGAGAGATTAAACATGAGGATGAATATCAGTCACTGACAAGACAAAGATCTTCAAGCTGTACTAATGTTCTTTCTAGTTATGACTCTCTGGACATATTTCAATCTTACTATCTCAGCTAACAGCTTCTCATCCTATTTACTGGCTGGAGATACCTTTCTGAGTCTGGCTCGACTGGTGAAGAAAGTTATAACTATGACCTAAATGATAATTAACCTCCTTATCACAACAATTCAGTGTTGTATCTTGTAGGTCATGCATATGTATGCATATGTGCAGTGTATCAACATTGAAAAGCTAAGGAAGTAATAATATCACCTTTGAGTCTGGTGAATTAAGCCGAATTACTGCAACACCATCCTTAAGTTCAGATTGTAAATGTTTGTAAATGGCTATGTGGGGGGGGAGGGAATTAAATTAATAATGCTGCTTGCACTCAGGTAGCTCAGCTACTGCTAAACATACTTTGCTGAAATGAAGCTGATGATGTTGACAAAAGATGCCTGATGATGGGCACTAAATAAAGCACAAAGTAAAGTAGCATTATACTAAATAAGACTTTCTTCTATTTCTCTCACCTAAAAATGAACCTCTGGCTTTATGAACAAAATTTTTGCTATATATTTGGGTAGCCATAACGGATCTTCCTCGCAATCCAGTCACCAGCTTATCACTAATAATCTGGCACTTTGCTTGGGGCGGCACGCGCGGCCTCTCTAGCTAGTGCGCGTGCGCGCGCTAGCTCAATCTCGTAGTGCACGTGCGCGGGTATTACTGGTACTGGTACTGGTATTGGCGGTACGGTACCGGGACATACAAGTAAAAATGGCCTCTCTATTGCTAGGAATCCGAAGAGCTCCACTTATATATTTCATGAACAGATCTCTTCCAACATTATCGTACTCTAGCGGTAAGGTGAAAGTCATAGTAAATAGCTGAAATATATCATATGTTTTTTTAATAGGTTCAGGTTTCATCCCAACAGACCAAGAACAAGCCACTGGTTTGGAAAAGAAAGAGCTTGATGCTCTTATATCTGGCGTTGATGTGAGATATATTTAGGGTTTCATTATTTAAATACTCAGTCTAGTAAGGTAAGAGGGTGTGGGAACTTTGAACACACACAAACAAATAGAACACAAACCTAGCCTCGTACCCAGGCCTTATTAAAATAAGGGCCTGGTATCCACTGTTTGTGCGTGCGTGATCCCAGCATCTATGAATATCATTATAGTGTGCGGATGACGCCGTAGAGTGGGAGGTGCTAGTAGCCAAGTTCTCCTTGGAAGCAGACTTTAAAGAGGTGATTATGGAGGCCTTCACATACTTCTTTCTCAATCCTCTGACCTGATCCTCCATCTGGAGCAAGAACTGCACTTCTCCAGCTAGCTACCACCTCTTTTTCTTATTAAAGAATCTCGCGCGGCCAGACCTTTCCGAGACAAATGGAAGTTCTGGTGGTCCACTACAAACGGCAGAACTTAGCTCTTCCCAAAACCAGTCGGCAGACATAAAAATACTTCGTAGACAGACCTGATGGGCCAAGCTCTGTTCCTCCACATAAGGCAAGCCCAACGTCTCCAAGCCTTGGAAAGCGACTGCGTCAGAGAAACAAGTATCATTGCCGCTGGTAGCCACATTGGTGGCGTAGCTGAAACTGGAGAAGTAACTATGTACTAGCCGTCATAGAAACAAGGCCCTGCCCAATATATTGTGACGTGTTACGTATCCTAAAATTTCCAAAAGTGCACAAATTCACGGAAAACCGTGAAAAACCAGCACATGCGCAAACAGTAGATACCAGGCCCTTATTTTAAATTTAATAAGGCGCCTGGGTACAAGGCTAAACACAAACCCTACAATGTTCTTTGGTGAAATTTGTCATCATAACCAGAATTAATAATTGGGATGAAAAACTTGATGCAATCTTGTTTGCATCAACAGATACATTATTAGAGCAGCACAAAAAAAAGTATATAGCAAGGTATTATGGTCTGGTGTAGCCAATCCAGGTACAATTTGTACTCCAGTTAAGTAGGAATCCTATAATGAGGTAATCTGGTGTAGAAACTCTGTATGTAGTATAATTCAAAAGGTGTATAGTTCGTAGACTTGATGGAACACTATGGACATTCTTTGACTCAATAGCCAAAAATTCATATCAGAGATGGCATCGGAATTTGTATTTTGAGTCTGTGCCCATTCACTCCAGACTTTAACTCTCCAATCTGTCTCCTAGTTGTTGTTTTTTTGGATGGCTTTTTCAAATGCCTTTATGCTGCAGGTATCATCTCTTCCTTGCCTTGTTCCCATACTATGTTAGTTTTGTTTTGTTTTGTGGGCAGGAGGGGAAAAAGGAGCCTAGATGCTCACAAAATTGATCATAAGTTAGCTAGCTGACGACAATCAACCGATCGATCGATCATGAACTAGCTAGCTAGGTGATGATAATTGACCGATCGATTGCCAGCTAGCTACCTGATACTTTCTCCCCTTGATTCTCCAGCATACTGGGCATCCCTCTATGTGATTTTGGAACACAAAAAAGAAGGCTTTCAGAAAGGTAGGCTCAGCCACATCATGACTACTAAATGGGTGAATTCTTTGTGTCTATCTATGCTAATATCTCCAAGACAAGACAGCAGCAGCAAAACAATAGCCAACTCTACCATTCTATTACATACTAGCCCAGGCTGTATACCAATAGTATCCTATTTTCCTGGAATTAAAGGAAAATCTGGTGCATGCATAATGAGGCCTGGTTATACAATGGCGTGTCTGTGCACAGAAAAAATTGTGTTAGCACTGAAGTGCTGAGGCACAGTGCTAGCCAAATAATATTTGAAACCAGTTGCTCCACCAGGATCAACTGTGACAGCCAAAATCTAAGGTGGCGATGCTCCAGTCCACTACGAAGAGAAGTACGTGTCCAAGTAAATAAAATGGTATCTATCAAAACTTGAGGCCAAAGAAAATCTTCCAATTCCTCTGTAATTATTTCAGCTTTAGCGACTTGTTAATTACCTGTGAATCAAGCATGACATTGAATGATAACTCTGATGCAGAGTGTTAACATACAGACTTATATAGATATAGACTTCACATCACGCAAATCTGATAGAGAGTATTAGTTGGATAACCTTAGGCAGACCTCTACAATAAACCTTCTAGGCATCCTCAAGTATTGCAGGTATGCCACTCTATGCCATCGGCCCAGGGTCTGAATAGTTAGTCCTCCACACCTGCCATCACTGCTGTTGTGGCTGCCCCTATTCGGAAGCTGTGTCCAGCATACTGTTGCTGGGGCAGGCCTATTGCTGCTAAAATTGATCACAGATGGTCCACAAACCATGCCTTTGTTACTGGTTCAGCCTGAAGATGCTGGAAGAAAATGACTTCCCAAGTCCCATTATGAGTGTAGCAACCACCACTTATGTATCACATCTGCATCAGACAAGCCAAGCTAGAATGATTGGAATGAGCTCTATCATCGAACTGTTCTCTCTCGACCCAGGGTACCTGGAACCAGCAGGATCCATGCCAGGCACCACAACCCCATAATCTCCACTAATGGGAGTGAGTGGGTGAGAGACAAGAGCGATACCAACAAACTCAATTCACCATGCAATATCTAACCAGCAGGCATTGCTGAGGCAAATCATACTATCACCCTCTGGTCTGTTTCCCATTTTGTGAAGTAGATCCAGCAGCCTGCGGAGGAAGGACAGACCTGGTTACAACTATGGTTGAACAAGCCGATCAAGGATTCAAGTTCCCTGCATTGACACACTCACTTAGCTCCCCACTATTTGAGGAGTGTCTTGAGTCACTGCAATTTGTCGTCAGGCAGTCGTAGTTCGCTGGCTACCATGTCGATCTAAATCCCTAAGAAGTTAGATTGGTTGTGAGTCCTTCCTACTTGTTGGCTGCCATGGGTATGCCAAGCCATGCACATATGTGCCCTAGAGTCTCCATTTCCCTCAGGCATTTGTATTAGATAGTGTAGGACAAATCGGATCCCTGCCTGCCTCAGGCATCGATGCTAGCATGAAGATTTTAGGTGCTGACCTGAAACCAAAAGGGAGCCGAGGATTTTGCCATTCCATTTCATTCCCTGCAGTGTGCATGTTGGTGCACCGGAGGCGGTAGGATGACTATCTTAGCCATGAGGGAGCCTCTACCTAGCACTTGTCCAATGTGGTTAACTGAGATATAAAAGAGTGTTGAGAAGTCGGGTCCCCTGGGGAAATGACAGTCAGTAATCAGGCAGAACTTGCCAGTGTTGTGCCCTTTGGGAATGAGACCAAACCGGTTTATGTGGAGGAGCACCATGATGAGGAAAAGGGGCCTAGCATTCTGCCCCGTGCTGTTCCTTGGCAATCTGCTCTGGGTGGAGCCTCGTACATGGTAGGAGTGAATGAGTGAGATGCAGTTTGTCACTTTTTAGTGGCTCTGCTGGGCTGTCACGCCCCCTTGAGGTGGAGGTTACCTGCTCCCTTTCCTAGCAGCTATCACCCCTTCACCTACCCATGTACTCATGGTACCCTTAGTCACCTATGTAAACCCCTTGAGTAATATCAATCACCTCATGATACTTATTTTTTCCTATTCCAATCCCTCAGCGCCAGGTAGCCAATGTCCAATCTGGGACTTAGCCAGAGGACCAGCAGCTCTGATCAGGGAATGGGGCCACTGTAGATTGAGGATGCAAGAGGTTGCTGGATGACCCTCCCTACATTCCCTGCAGGTATGCATGTAAGCTGTGAAGGGTTTACTGTCCTGGCATCTGTCACTGTCCTGAGATCCTCTTACAGCCAGCAACTCCTAACTTGAAGACAGAACGCCTTTGATGTGCTAGGAGCAGAAGACAAAGCAGTATCAATTTTCAGCAACTTCTAAAATCGCCGTTTTCATCTGGTCATTCATTCATCATCAAACAGCTTATGGTTGATTCAAATGCTATAATTTTTATGCCACACTATTCAAAATTGACTGCGCTATAATCCTTTACCTTTAACTCGACATGTAATTTACAGCAGATCTTACAACATGAAATACAGAACAGCAAAACCAAAATTTATATGGCCTCCTTTCAAATGGCTTTGGAGTTTGCCTCTAATTGTTCATATCAGTGAGTACAGTGGATTGCAGTGAACTGTAAGCATAATTAATGTTTGTTCACAGAAACTGCTGTACAAACTAACCCTACATGGCCTTTTTTTATATAACAATTTGTTTCCCCTTCACTTGTTTGTTTACTTTTTATATGACACTTACTTCAATATCTGCCTTGCATGTGCACATGCACGTTATAGTGACAGACGTGCGCGTAAATGATGTCATTTTAAAATGGCTGAGAGTATCATTTATAATGAAGTCATTCGTTATTTTGGAGGAAAACTGTGTTGATAATAATGGTAGAAGCACAATATGTGGTTATAACTGTGCAAGTTGATATGAATTTGATTGTTTATGTCAAAGGATCATGAAGTTACAGCCTACTAAGAAGACGATGCAAAAATTTAGATTTTAGATGGTGGCTGGTGCCAATTTTCTGGAGGAGTTTGAGCAGACATATATTCTGCATTGTTTTCCAGATGTAAGCAGTTCAGTTGAGCCTGTAGCAAGAATGGAAGAGTCATAGTTTGTAATGAGAGAAGCCACGCCATTTCTGGACTAATTATATGTTAGACACCGAGGCCAAGTGATCTATCTGTAGCATCAGCGAAGGCGCTACTAAGGGCCCGAAGGTTTCTAAACAGACAGTAGATCCTGTTGGTTGAGGTGTCTGAATTATTTAGACTCTAGCCAATCACTATTTCTTACCTTGACATGCACTTGGAAACATTTTTTAAAAACAATAAACATGAATCAGAGCGAATCTTTCCTTCTTCAGCTCATTTTCAGCATGAAACCACCAAGTCTGGCCATTGTAAGATAGACAGTGGTGATAACATCTCTGATAAGCTTATTAAATCGAAACCACAGTGGATACCTGACCACTTGCAGGCCTAGCAAGTGGCTATTACATGATATAGTTACCTCATGGAATTATTCGTGTTATTATCTTTGTGGTAAACGCATTGTAAGAAGGTTTGTGACAGCATCGATGCATGCAATATGTGCTTGGCTGGACACCTTTTCAGCACTGCAATTCTATACCTGGGGCAGATAAAAAACCCTTGCAGTGCAATTACAAGAGATATCAAAAAAAGAATTAAGAATAGGGCCTTACTGTCTATACAATACTACCCTTTCATTTGCTCTGTTTTCTTTTATAAGACCCTTTTAATAATGGTTGCTCTGGTATTTCTTTTAGGACCCTTTTAATATGCAAGTTCAGAAGTTGAGAGGGGGTACAAAAGAAAATCCTCAGCTTGTGCCATCTATGTATCAAGAGAGGATAGTGGGGTGTCTCTGTAAGTCAGAATTTACTTTTAATTAAACACTAAGTTTTATTTCCCATGTATCTAGGTGATGAAGAAGATTCTGCTATATCATGGATGACATTGCACAAAGGTTCCCCACAACGTTGTGACTGTGGTCGCTGGTTCAAACTTATTGAAGGAAACCCCATAAAAATTGATGTGTAGTTCAGAAAGTGAAAGTAGAAAAGTAGACCATAATAGCAGAGCTAGAGATATAAAATATCATGATCTTGTAATCATTCAGTGAGCAATGGATTGGTTAGGCCACATCTATGTTTTGTGATCATATTTGGTTGGTAGGTAGAAATGAATAATAGCAGGTGCATAATAAGAGAAGGCAACCCTCCCAAGGCTGCAGCTAAGTTTGGGCTGCTGGAGCTTTTCATGAGCCTTGATTCAGGTCATTTCAGTGTGAAACTGTGGACAATACACAAGGTGACTAGTAGCAAAAATATAATTTGTTGTTTTTGCTTAGACCAAGCAGAGGGCCAGAATGAAATGAATGATTTCCATAGTAATAACTTTGTGTTAGATTTTCTTACACTGGATATCTATTGTAGAAGAATCTAGTTTGCATGGAGCTTCAATTCTTTATCAAATACTTGGAGAATCTAGTATTGGCTATGGAAAAAGAGTATTGGCACCTTTTTCAAAATTGAGGTCCTCCATTTTGTGTTAGATTAGAGTTATGTAGTACACAGGTCAGTGTGTTTGGAGAATGTGGTGATCTTGTTGGCATAACATGCACAACTTCATAAGCACCCTTCCATCTATGACTGATCATCTGTGTACTACCACTTTATCTGATGAACATCAGCTGGTGATGCAATACATCCAGTGCTGTGAGCTAGGGGGCTGTGACAGAGACTACATTTTTACTGCACGAGGTGGGGGTTCTCGAACGGCGCGGCCCTATTGTTGATTTCACTTCCCTTGGAACTTCCGTGAATATATCCATGGGGCGTGACTCGTGATAGAGAGGCTAGGTGCTTTGCACAAGAGCTAGTTCAGAACAAGAGTTTCAAGTTGCGTAGAGATAGCTTCACTCTAGCACCTGCCACGCCCCACGAAAAAACCACGGAAGTTCCAAGTGAAATCAACAGTAGATAATAGAGCTCTCCGAAGATATGAAACGCTCCCGGATATTCATTTTCTCGAGGTTTAATCATTACATGCAGCGCCCATTTAATTAATTACGTTAAAAATACTGCATCCAGGGAGAAGTTGCAAGAGCAGGATGGTCATCAGTGATTATATAATACTGTAGCTAGGTTATACTTATAGATACATAGTAGTGTGATAGCTATTATTCAAACAAATTCTTAAATTTATGTTAAAAAGGACAGATATTCAAGAATTTATAAAAATGTTATTCTAAGAGATTTGTAAGAATAATGCTCCAGGTGAATGGGAAGCTGTTCAATAGCAGACCACCACAGAATAGGAAGTGCTACCTGTTCTAGAGAAGTATATCTCCCAGGGAAGGATAAACCCTGCAATGATCTCTCCAATAGCTAATGGTGGACCCTGGATCTGCAAACATCCATGCTATAAAGAGTTAAAGCGAGTTCAAGAGATTCAAAATGAACTGCAGACACTGGACATCAAATTGAGGGGCAAGATTGGTTCAACATATGGTGTTGAGAGCATTCCCATTACATTCAGAGTTGAACAGGCATACTTTATTGCTTCATCCACAGCAGCTTGCTTATCATCTGGCCTCTTCTCAAGTTTCACCTACCACACCCCTTTTCGCGCGAAAGTTAATGTGTGGTAAAATGGAAATCTAATCATTGGGTGCGCCTGAATTCCGGCGCAGTTCCGTGACCGCTGCAGCCCGACCCCTTCCTCGCGTGCTAGCTGGTGATGCAATACATCCAGTGCTGTGAGATAGGGGGCTGGGACAGAGACTAGTAAAAATGTCTTCACCTTGCGATCCATTCAAATTTCAGGAACTTCAGCAAGCAATGTCTACCGTGGTACAGCGGTATAAGATGACTGAAGAGAAGATAGCTGAAGAACGTACTCGTTTAGAACAGGGAAGAATAGCACTTAAAAACTTAGAGATGACTCAAAAGGAAATTCTTGAACGAGAAAGGAATGATCAGGACTACCGTATAAAATGGGAGAAAGAAACCCTTTCCAGAGAAAGGAAGGAGTTCGAAGAAGCAGTAAGTCGTGGAGTAGGTATAATAGAACATCAGGAACCTGTTACATTAGAAGTTGGAGGAGACAAGTTTCGTACTGAACTACGAACTTTGTCAAAATGTAAAGGGTCCATTTTCCCCAAACTAGTGGAAACTTTAAAGCAAAAGAGAGAGAATGACAGAAATAAACATGATCCATGTATATTCATTGATAGAGATGGAAAGCACTTCCGATTTATTCTAAATTTCCTTCGGCAAGGTGAAAAAGTGATGCAAACATCTCCGTTAAGAAAGGCTGACGAACACGATCTCAGAGAAATTCTGTTTGAAGTGCAATACTACAAGATTGCAGAATTAGAACGGCTGATACAAAGGAAAATGATTTTTCTCAAAAATAGAGCAACTTTTCACAAGCTAGTTGAGGAGGGGCACTTTCAAATTCAAAGTTCTAATAGATATTTCACAAAAAAAGAAGTCCAGGTTGTCAATCACAACCTTACTGAAATAAAGTTTAGCAAAGTTACATTTTTACATCCAGTGGAATTTAAAGATTGCATCATGGTTGCAGCAATCTTTGAAGATTGTGATTTCAATAGCATTATCAATTTCACTAATGTTGACCTTAAAAGGGCTCGGTTTGATCGTTGCAAAGGCCTAGAAGATCGATCAAAAAGGTTCATTTTTCATGCAACAGACGTTACTAAAACAATATTTGAGCATCCTACAGTACCGTAGTTCCTTATTGACAAGATAGTAACTCTATTTTTGTAATTTGTAAAAAAAATTTGTAATATTTTTGTATTCTCTAATGTCTAATAGCAATAATGTTTATTTCAACAAAACTAAAGAAAGAAGAGCCATTCGAACATACATTCCAAGTTCTGCTTGTCTGAAGTAAGCTGCTCTGGGGTCTTTGTCAACTTCAACACTAATAATAAACATACAAAGATCACCTATAATTATTTCAATATGCACCTGAACGAAATAGTACAGAGGCTAATGTGCCTGGAAGCTCATTGAGGAATAAACATCAATACTCACCTAATTTCATCAATTCTAGGTAGTGGGTGCATAACGATCATCTTTTCTTTGGCTTTTGTGAGAATCTTTGGAGTCAATACAAAACAACCACGCACCTGGACAATGAAAGAATATTTACATAAAGAAATTATTATTGAGAATATTAATTCCTTCATTGAATCAGCATCATTTCTAAGTGCTTGAACTAACTTTATTATATTCCTCCTGGGAAGGAAATCTTTCCCTCTGGATTCTAGTCATGTATAACACATCTGATCGTGGTAATGCTTCTTCAATTGTGGAGAATTTTTGCTAGAAAGTTTAAATATGACATAGATAAAAATGTCACCATTTTGTGTACAAACCTGGTTTATTCCTTTTTTATCGATATATTTCACAATATCCTCGGGCATTTCAAGTGAGGGAGGTGATACATAACACAGATGAACCCGATAGAGAGTCAATAACTTTGCAAGGGAGTGGACAGTACGACCGTGTTTCAAATCTCCAACCATTGTCACCTTTTATGGCCAAATTACAAAAATAAATGAAAAGCACTGAAGTGCTAACTCTAAGCGCACACAACTGTGTTGTGTTTGCAGATATTGAGTAGATCACTGATGAGCAGAATATAAAATAGAATTAAACTGGCATGTGCATTCCATATTGTCGAGTTAGCTGCATCCATCAGTAGCGATTATTTCAGCCATAATAACATTTAGACAATAATCTCCATGAAAACTCGTAGCTAGCTACAGTGCCCACTGGCTTGCTAGCTAATTGCATGCTTTAATCATATCTGCAGTTCTCCAAATACTATTCTTGCATGTAGCCATGTAGGCACTGATGAGAATGTGGACTCTGTAGTAAGGACACTGCTACACACACAACCAAGTACTGCAACCCTTGCACATGTGCCAAGGATGTATTTATACTTACTGTGATACTGTTAACAGTACCAATCTCTTCTCTGATAGTGAATACATCTAGAAGGGCTTGAGTAGGATGCTCTCCTATACCATCACCAGCATTAATGACTGGTTTGTCTGCTACACTACCAGCAATCTGAAACACAAGCAGCAGAGACATGAACAATCATAAAACAACAACTTGATATGTACTTCAGCAGAACCAGGAGTAGGGTGCCTCAATACAATAATATCACAGTAAGCCTGCATCATTCGGATGGTATCTGTTGACATAAAAATGAGCACATGATTAATAACACAATAAGTCCAAATACCTTCAAGAGATTCTCCTTTCATTACTGAAGAACTTTCTTTATTCATCAAGACAACATCTCCTCCCAGTCGTTGCATGGCCGAGACAAAAGATGAAGAAGTACGAGTGCTGACTTCATAAAACATAGCTGCCATAATCTTGCCCTTGAGCAAGTCACAAGAGCCAGTCTTATTAACCATTGCCTTCATTTCATGAGCAACATTAAACAGGCTATGTAGCTAAAGATAAGACATTAAATTGTAAAAAGTATTCAGGTATATGCCAGTTTGATACCTGTTGCCGAGTAAACTGAGTGACAGAAAGTATATTCTGCTTATAAAAGTTGCTCTTACTTCCTGTTCTTGGAGAATTATACAAACTTGCTCTATCAATTGGTGCCCTTGTGATAGGAACAAGAGGTTGGGAGGTGAAAGCAGAGCGACTTTCTGCAATATGTGGAAAAACAACAACAAAAACAACAAACAATAACAACAAAAATAAACAAAAACAAAACATTTATCTGATGGAACAAAACTACAGTTTGGCCGGCAATTCTGTTAGTTAGATACCACTACAGTACAGTGGGAGATGCTAGTGCCTCGTTGATAGTGGGAGGAGCATGCAATATGTGGCTAGCCCTGACTTGCTTGGGCATGGCAGCTGGTAAACAACCAGCTTGCTGTTTGTATAGTTCTTTCATCAACTAGCCCAGCTAGAGCGATCACGACAGTGAGTGACTACAATAGATACCGAGGCAGAGCTGAGGTCTATTGTAAACTGAGTAGGAGTGATCTAACTGAGAGAATAGTATAACCACTTGCAGCCCAGCAAATGGTCACTATAAGATACAGTTACCTCATTATAACAAAATGTTAACAACACCATTGAAATTACAATTCGACTGCAATGCAATAATATCAAGCAGCAGTTCAAGTTTTCCAGTTGTGTAGGACACTTGTAATACGATGGCATGACTAGAGAAGAAATTGGCTGATAGCAGATCTACTCAAGCTTACGGAAGCTGGTAGGAAGATACACTTCAGCCAGAATAGACTCAAGCTGTCAGGGAAAGGTGTGATGATGCTAGAATAAATTTCATAACCAGGGAGTTTACTGTTTCAAAAATACGGCAAGGAAGGTAAGTTGCTAAATTCTTCTTCTTCTCTATTATTGTTGTTCTTGAATCACACAAGCTATATCCATTCCAAATTCTACCAGCTATAGTCTTTTCAAATCGGCGATCCTCAAAAAAGTCATTTTTATTTGATAATGTGCATAACGCATTATTGATATTGAATTATCATTACTCCGCTAGGCTAGCTATGTCTTCACATCTATTGATTTGGCTCAACTCGGGATCTTAGATTCAATGATCCATATACAGGTATTTCAGATTCATCTGCATCATCGATCCAAAGTCTTGACTTGCTGATAATTAATCATTGGGCTACTAAAGCTATTGAACTGGCCAGGAGAACTATGTCATACTCAAGAAACTATTTTTAACTGTCCCTGAATACACATAGAAGAATGAACTCTGTATACATTACCTTTTTTTGAGCAATAGTCATCCCTACATTTTTTTTCCAGAAATGTTTTTTTCCCTCTATCAGGCACTACATCTAATTGGCACATGAAAAGTATGATGGTGTGGATGTAAATCAACACACGAGTTAATAAGGCAAGTAGTAACACCGACTATAAAATGCTATAGTGGAAAACTACAGTTTCATACTGACGGCAAACCAGACACTCCCGTTTCAGAGAAATTCAACCACTAAGCAGCCATGACTTTTTTCTTGAACAGCAACCTTGTGTTTACAGTCTTTTATGCTTATTCAAGTTGTGCAAACCAAGATGCAAGGTGGCTCAAAAAGACTTCAGCCAGAAAAGTCAACACTCCTGAGTTTTGATCGTTATTAGCAGTCGATCGAACAAGTGCCACATCTCTTGCCTACAATGGCTTTTTTCTTCGAGTCGCCCTGCCCACAGATTGATACAATAAGAGTAAGTAAAACATAGTCAGCACATGGCTGCTGCTCAAGAAATTTTCACAACTGAAAATCGATCAAATCATGGCTGCTTTTAGTAGTCGAGTTGTAGTGCTCTAATGTCTAGTTTGCTCAGTTGTAGCTAGTCAGTATATTTTCAACT
This sequence comes from Crambe crambe, assembly GCA_963924555.1. Classification (NCBI taxonomy): domain Eukaryota; kingdom Metazoa; phylum Porifera; class Demospongiae; order Poecilosclerida; family Crambeidae; genus Crambe; species Crambe crambe. The sequence goes on from OZ004592.1 coordinate 3,069,397, forward strand.
ATGGAATCTCAGAGCCAGCGTAACTCATGAATTATTCATGAAAAAACTATATACCGTGACCTTAAATGTTACCTTTAGCTGGTTCTGAGCGGTGTCTTGCTCTTAGTTTAGATTTGGTTGAAACATCATATGGAGGACTGACAGGGTCAGAGGATGTAAACTTTGCTCTCGCTATTGGAATAGGAGATAGCATGGGTTGGAGACAAACATCTTCCCCAAATCCTGGTTCGACTAATACCTAAATTCACCAAAAATAGGAATAAGTATAATGATTCTGTTGGTTACGCTTGGAAAAAAAAAAAGAAGAAAAAAAAAAAAAAAAAAAAGAAAAGAAGGTACATTTACAGTTGAACCAGTTATCCACACCTCATTTGTTCTGATTTGAAAAATACAAAGCAATGCAGTTAATGAGAAATTTTCATTAGAATAATCAAATACAATTTATTTTGTGGTAATATTAGTTTAAAAAATTAATCAAATGAAACCTAGTACAAAATAGTGTGAGAGTAAACTAATTTCCCGATTTACTTATCCAACAGCCAGGAAAAAAAAACATACTAATGTAAGCACTAGAACTTCATTCTTCCCATCTCAGAACTTACTACTGTCATAAAAGAGCCAGAAATCACTTGACACTTCTCTTTCTTAGTAATTCCTCAGCAAACGCTGGTAGTTCAGTGAGGCCAGCAGAACACCTAGCTACTTAATTAGATGTCACGTTCATGTACCAACGAACTATATTGACGACCCTTTCCCAATTCATGCATGTGAGATAGTTCTAGAGCTTATGAATACAGCACTAAAGCTAGCTAGTCAGCCATGAAAGCTTCGTGCACAAAGAATCCAACAGCAGAGAGTTGTGTGGAAAAATCACCAACAACTAAGGTGGGCTTTTCCAGCTTATAAACTATCTATCTGTGCTACCTAGTTTCTTATACCTTCTTGCTTATACCTTGTTGCTCTTCCCTTGGTATTCTTCATAGCATGAACAAGCAGATAGCTAGCTGAGCTGGATCAATAGATGGAAATCACACCCCTTGCACAGCTTATTCATGTGATGACCTTTACCAAACAGTCTAGCAAAAAAATTACATACCAAGTAGAAAAAAAAAACAAAACAAAACAAAAAAACGTAATGTAATCTAAATAAATAATCAAAGCACCAAAGCGTGTTTCTTCCCTGAGTACCTCAGTGCTTCGGTGCCATCATGTATCTCTAAAGCAACTTCATGCTATTAACTTAGAGCACCTAACTCTGCTTCGTTTTGGACTGCGCATCAGGTCAGAAATTTGTACTACCGTCTATCATATTGACGATCTTTACCATACAATCTAAGAATATGTGCAAGCAGAGTTCTTTAGCTTTCTCCTGTAGTGACAAGCAGACAGAGATGAGACTCTGCTAACCAGTGTGTACAGGCATTATGTGGTTCAGGTGAGTATCTAACAATCATCTGTATTAATAAAAGCTACGGTCATAATCAGCTACTTGTATTATGGAAATGTTTCCTATCTTTTATCAGGTTATGGCTTTCCAGCTTCAATATCTGTGACTTGGGACACTAGTGAGAGAGTAGAGTTGTGCTTTCTGACATTTCACCTGTTTACTTACTAGTAAAATTATAATTCTGAAGGTAGGCCCAAGGCACTGGTGTCATGATGGTTATTGTGTCTGGAGGTAGGCCCAAGGGCACTGGTGCCAGTGTTGGTTACTCTGTACTGTAGGCCGTTCTGGAGGGGCACTGGTGCCAATAGGCAGTTCAGGACATAGGCCTGAAGGGGTTACTGCGTAGGCTATTCTGTGATCTCGGAGGGTCAGTAATAACTGTGCAGGGTTCTGCCCACACTGGTTGACAGTGGCCATTTTGGCCACCACTTGGCTATTTCGGCCACCACTTAGCTATTTTTGGCCACCACTCATATACTTGGCTATAGTTGTACTACATATCAGTGATGGTTTTAATCATTCAATGGGACCCCTAAATGAACATAGAACATAGTTCAGTGGTTTTACAGTGTTTCTAACTGACTTAGAAAGACAGCAGGTTTTCTAAGTGAACAGTAGGTTTTCTAAGTGCCCCAGGCTCTTAGAAAACCTACTGTTAGGCACCTAGAAAACCTACTATTAGGCATTATCTTGTTTATGTTACTATAGCGATCACCAAGGAGATGTGAAAAAACTATTGACTGTTTTCTTTTTTGTGTTTTGTACAAGTAAATATAATCTAGCCTCGTACCCAGGCATTATTATTGAAATAAGGGCCTGGTATCCACTGTTTGCGCGTGCGCGACCCCAGCATCTATGAATATCATCATTATAATGTGCCGATGACGATGTAGAGTGGGCGGTACTAATTAGATGACTCGATCTTTGCCACAGGAACAAGACTCTGTAGCAAAGTTCTCCTTGGAAGCAGGCTTTAAAGAGATGATTATGGAGGATTCACACACTTCTTACACACTTCTTTCTCAGTCCTCTGACCTGATCCTCCATCCGGACCAAGAACTGTGCTTCTCTTCCCAGCTAGCTACTACTTTTTTTTTATTACGAATCTCGCGCGGCCAGACCTTACTGAGACTAATAGAAGTTCTGGTGGTCCACTACAAATGGCAGAACTTGGCTCTTTCCAGTCGGCAGTCAGACGTACAAATACTTCGTTTTTTTAAACAGACCTGATGGGCCAGGCTCTGTTTCTCTACACTATGCTCTACATAAGGCAAGCCCAACATCTCCAAGGGAAAGCGACGGCGTCAGAAAAACAAGTAACTATCGTTTGTAGCCGACCTTATCGGTAGCTGAAGCTGGAGAAGCACTTCCATTGTTCTAACTACTATCAGCTGTCATAGAAACAAGGCCCCGCCCAATTATTGTGACGTTTACGTATCCTAAAATTTCCGAAAGTGCACAAATTCACGGAAAAGCGTGAAAAACCAGCACATGCGCAAACAGTGGATACCAGGCCCTTATTTTAATAAGGCCTGGGGACAAGGCTAAATATAATCATGATCATGGAATGATTAAGATAGCTAGATTTAGCTACATACATAGCTATAATATGATAGAAGTTTGTTCTAAGTTACTGAGCTGATCCAGCATTGTAGTTAATATTAATGGTATTGCATGAGTTAAAAGTGAAAGATCCTGTTTTTGAGGCCAAGCAATTTGGGAGAGAGAGAGAGTGTTGCTATTTGTCAGTGATGGCATAAGAGCACCTATTGCCATCTGATCTTCTTTTGGCTCTGTAAGTGCAACATCTATGCATTTCTTTTTGGGGTGGTTCAAAATATCAGAAACTGCTTCCTGTTGGTCACTGGATGTGCGCTTATATGAACATATACCTTCAATGCTTCTATGTCCTGTTCTCTCCATTACAAGCTGTTCATCAATTCCTGATGAATATAGGCGAGTAGCCGCTGTGGCATGAAGGGAATGATTAGTTTTAAAATCCCTGAATTCCACAAGCCTTGCACATATTTGAAACCTCATTAACTAGTTGATTTCTTCCCACTGGTGAGATTGAGTACCAGCAGTCTTTTTGGGGTTTCTTGAGTGGTGCTAAATAAAAAGCATTAGCTGGAGCTTCTAGAGGGCAGAGTGATAGGTATAGTTTGAAGAGTCGAACAAAGCACCTAGACGGATGATGTACTACTTTTGGGTTTACTTTTCGACCTTTGATTCCTCCTGGACAGTTTTTGGAAATATCTTCTGTGTACAACAGGTAGGATTTCTCACCTGGTTTTTCAATAACTTGAATCTGACATGGGTTGTGTCGTAAATTTCTGTGCTCATCCCCACTGCGTAGAGCAAAATATAGGCCGTTCATGTAGATGATGGTATTAAGTAAAGATTGAGGACTGTGGTCACCTAAAATCTTCTCTTTCCACAATAATTCCTCCTCATCTTCAGTGATTGCCTCGGCTTGCCTGTGCACAGACCCCAGTCCTTTTGATTGCAACTGCTACATTTCTGCATCTAAACTTCCACGAAATCCAGCAAAATCTGGGTCTTTGAAAAAGTCAATGTTTGCATTAAGCGTGTTCTGCACATGGCACATGATTCCACAAACAATATGGTACAATGTGTTAGGTTGATATTCACCGCCATCGACTTTTTGAACTTCTAGGACAAATTTTGTTACCCAGTGTGACTGACCAGCTGGATCCATTTCATGGATACTGGGTATTGAATATCCTTGATGGATTCTGCTTTCTCTCCATCCTTCCCAGAGTCTGATGCAATAATAAGTGTCCTGCCTGGTCTTCTTTGGAATGGCCTTTTTTCGAGCCTCAATCACTTCTTCATTGCTCATAGGTGGTGCAAATCGGCTACTGGTCTGAACCTCAGCACTCTCACTAGTTGATACCTTTTCTGGAGGTTTGACACCAGCATGACCTGCTGATAGTTAATAATAAGTTGCAGGAGTTCTTGTTCAGGTATTATACGTAGCTACTATAATAGCTAGCTAGCTATTCTTGCTTAATAATAATTTGCAGGAGTTCTTGTTCAGATATATAGCTACTACAATAGCTAGCTGCTGACTCAATGCAAAAAATATGTCTTTGAATTCATCCGTTTCTTCATTCCGAGGTTCACTGCTACAATTACAAGCTACCTGGCCCGCTCCCCTCACTTGCTGGTTCCTGCACAGTAGGTGCTGCCAGTGCTGCACCTTCACATATACCCCACACACTGCACCAAGGCTCTCCCAAACAAGACGGGTCACTGCAGCGTTCAGAACTAGAGAACGGGTACTCGTCAGTAATATCTCTGTTATTTACGTCGTAGAATCTTAGCATTATAGCTCTAGCTAGCTATCGCTCCTGCTGTGAAGATATGGAAGGTTTGCTGTTGCTAGGTAGTTGTTGCTATGTTCTAAATAAGTTAGACAGCTCGACCAACGGGATCTAAGTTATTTAGACACTCTCAGGCCCTTAGTAGCACCCTCGCTTCGCTCAGGATGCTACAGCCTCGGGCCTTCGGGTGTCTAAATAACTTAGATCCCTCGGTCTCGCTGTCTAACTATTATATAATCTTATAAAGTTGGCATGGCAAATAAATTTCGGCCATCACTCAAGAATCCTGGGCAGAACCCTGACTGTGATAAACTAGCTTACCTCTTCTTGCAGGCCATACCAAAGATACTTTCACACCCTACCCTATAGCTTAATATTGTAATGAAATATTATAAGCACAAGTAACATGTGCTGCATGCTGCTCTACTGGGTATGTCGGTTATGCTTGAAAAAAAAACATACCAAGCAGAAAAAAACAAACAAAAAAAAATGTAATCTAAATAAATAAATAAATAATCAAACCGCGTTTCTTCCCTGAGTACCTCAATGCTTCACTGCCATCACGGATCTCTAAAGCAACTTTGTCCTTCTTCATGCTAGTGCCTAACTTTACTTTGCTTTGGACTGTGCATTAGGTCAGAAATTGTACTACTGTCCTAACTTTACTTCGTTTTGGACTGTGCATTAGGTTCAGAAATTGTACTACTGTCTCCATGTTGACGATCTTTACCATACAATCTAAGAACACATGCAAGCAGAGTTCTTTAGCTTTCTCCTGTAGTGGCAAGCCTTGATTGCAGACAGAGATGAGACTGCTAAAAAGTGAGTACAGGCATTATGTGGTTCAGGTGAGTATTTAGTAAGCTTTAACTATCATCCGTACTAGATATTCAAAAAGCAGCGAAGTCATAATCAGCTGCTTGTATGGAAATGTTTTCTTTTCTATCTTTTATCAGTTCAATAATCTGTGACTTGGGACAGTAGAGTTGTGCTTCCTGACCTTTCACCTGTTTAATTTATTTATGATCAAAATAATTATTGCCTTGACAGCTTCTTTCAGTGACACATCTGTAATGTAAATTAAAAAAGCATACATTGTAAGAAGTAAACTCTTATTGCCTGTTTCTACTTGGTATGTGGTTAACTCTTGAAAAAGAAGAAAGAAAGAAAAAAAGAAAAAAAAAGAAGAGCCGAATGTTAAAAGAAATCAAAAATCAAACGTGCAATAATCAAAACATCTTTCGCCCAAAGGAATATACTTTAACTTCAGAATGTTAACACTATCTTTGCATACTCCAGTGGAAAGTGCCCCCATTTGCCATTTAATGAACTGAAAATTAACATTATTCTCAAAACCTACTCCTAGCATCATATTTTTGAAAGCTCAAGGGACAGAATTTGCTGCGGAAGCATTAGTATAAAGCTCTACATTAGTTTTGCTACATCTAAGTCTAGTCTGTCATATCTTTTAAAGTGACATATTTGCATACCAAAAAACAAAAACAAACTACATCTCATTCATACATAGCATTGTACCAATGAACTGTTGAGTTAATTACCTTTCCATCAATGTATGCAATTTCTCCCCTGAGAACCACCCTTTGTACACGCCCTACAACCTCCATTCCTGAAAAAGGAGTCCACATAGCTTTAGAAAAAGGCATGGCAGTGGGAATAGTCCAGTGTTCATCAAGGTCTATATCCACATATGTGTCAGGCTGCTTTGAGAGACCGAATATCTTCATTGGATTAGTGTACAGTCTCAGTATAATATCCTAATAGAAAATATAAAATACATACCAAGTAAAAAAATTAAACAATGTAAATAAATAACGTAATGTTTCTGCCACTCTAGAGCTTCATTCTTCCCATCTCAGTACTTACTACTGTCATAAAAGAGCCGGAAAGTACATGCCATCTTCTCTTTCTCAGCCATTGCTCAGCAAACATTGGTAGTTCAGGTAAGGCCAGTGGAACAGAATGTCATTTTCCACCTAGCTATGTCATTAGATGTCATGCACTAACACGTTATATCGGCGACCCTTTCCCACATGCCAGGAGATAGTCCTAGAGCTTACAAATGGGGTTAATGAACTGAGGTTAATTGGTAGAAGGGTGCGCAGGCGCACAAAACCATCTAACAGCCAGGCCTCGTGGTCAGTCTACAAGCAGGTTAGGCAACGAAGCTGGTGGAAGGAAAGTCGTGATCGAAAATGAGCGAGGGTGAGACTGTGGAACGTGAGCCCACCGAGGAGAAACTTCCAGCTGCTGCTCAGGTGGACAGGGCAGTGGTACATGGAGCTCTCAGAGAAATCCTGAATGAGATCCCGGGTTTCCAGAGACTGATGGAGAGGGGCATCCAGCCACCACCACCACCCATCAGAGGCACAGCCGAGTCAAGCGGGACCCAGATAGTGCCCCCACCACTGAGTAAGGACGTAGCTTAGGGCAATAAAGCACTCTCCCACGTCACTGGGATGATCAGGGCGGGGCCACCGGGCTCCGACCCAGCAAAACAACTAACAACCATCGGTCAACGGACCAGACGGGGGGGGGGGGGGCTACTTATTGGAGGTGAGGGATTAAGGGACCGAGGAAATGGCCTGGAGGATGGGGGAATGGAATAGCAAGGGGAAACCAGGCAGGTAGGGTAGGGCTTGGCCTAGAGGACCCAGCCAGCATACATGCGAGAGTGGGCGGCCAGGGCCCTGGTCGACGCCCCCAGTAGGGCATGCACCGATCAACGCCCCCGGGAGGGCATGCACCAGCCGACGCCCCTGAGAGGGCATGCACCAGCCGACGCCCCTGAGAGGGCATGCTCCGGTCACACTTCAGCCACACTTCAGAAACTCTTGACAAGCCCTTGCCGGTTCCCAGGTCTGTTAAAATAATGTCCAACCAAATCCCTCTGGTACTGGGATGCTTTGTTGTGTCCTAAGGCAAGTGCTCCATATACTTGCTTGATAGAGTGCCCGGTTGGTATGTTGTATCAGTGCAGCCTATGGGGCAGGTGGAATTATAGCCAAGATTGCTTTTATTTATTGATCCATTCTTTGAGAAGAGATCTTGTTGTCTTAAATCATTAACTTTGTAATCGAAGTAGTCTTGTCATAAAGGACATAGCTATGTAAACCTTTCAAATGTTTGAAAAATGGTAGATCCCATGAGGGTGCATCTTCAATAACTAAGGATCTCTGATGATCATGGCTAGGGAGTTGAAAAAGGAGGGATTATAATCAGTGTTATCAAGAGCACCCACTGTGATGAGACATTCACATAAATTTGCAGGACATACTAAACCCTCTTCTTCAAAACGTTTGCAAACAGCTCTGGCGAGAGAATTTTCTATTTCAAGCACCTGATCATAGCTAACACTAATGCCCATTCTATACAAAGTGTTCACTATCTTCTTGCTCCTGGTTTGTGTATGGACATGTAAGCCAAGAAACAGAGGTATAGGAGGTTCACAGTACAGCAGAAGAGCCTTTAACCTTGGTATTAGCTGGGCTAGCTATAGTTAGAGAAGCCTGCATGAGTCTCAAGGTTTTTTTGCATTTGACCCATTCAGTAACAAAGAGAGGAATAATTTCTTTGGCAGCTAGGTGGAAAATTTAAAGGATTTCCATTCAAGCATTCCATGCCTAAGTATCTTCACCAGCTCAAGTGCTTCTGATTCAAAATCACATGTATCAACTGCTTCTTTTTTTTTTTGTTGTTGTTGCCTTGATTAAACACTAGCACTATGCTCATGCCATCGGATAACTGTTCCTGGCAATCCCCCCCCCCCCCAAATAGTCAAGTATTTATAATTTCAGCCTAGTTTTATGAACAAATTTTTCAATCCCAAACTCTTCCAGCTGGCTCACATACATACGATGAAGCTCAGATAACTTGAATATAAAGTTTCCACTTTCTATGCTCTCTTCAATGTATAATATTACGTCAGCAAACACTTGAACCTGAATGAATTCATCTTCCAGACTAGAAGAAGGGCTATTTTGGGCTCATTGTGCACTCCGATATCTATTTTTATAAGTCGAAAGGCAGTTAAAATGATACTTTGCTTCAATAGCAATCAAATCACCCCAGAAATCCTAGCAAGCAATGAGGAATCTTGCATTCTCCTTATGTTGTGATCTTGCACAATTAATGAAGCATACCTCTCACCTCAGAGCAAAAGATATAGCTATCCATGTCAGGGTTGCCAAATATCTGTTGTCGCTTTGATTTCCTTTGCTGCTGTTGTTCATTAGCAGGTTCACAGCTAACTTTCTTTTCTGCAATCAAAGCAGCTTAAATTTTAAATGGCACCATTTAGCCTCATTCTTCAGGAATGCTTCAGCATCATGTCATTGAACTTCACATTTGGTCAAGATCTTGAAACTCAGCTACTGTTTCCAAAAACCTGCTATATATTTCCAAACCATTACCTTGGTTACTTTTTGCAGGACATTTTAGATTCCCTCCACCACCACAGATCACACAAAACCTCTAATCCATCACAAAACAATTGTCCCACCAAGCATGTACTAAAATGCAGGCACAAAACACCACATGCTGAGGTGACACCAAGGTGCAGGCATTTTCCTCCACCAGACTCATGATAAAATTTTGCGAATTTTAATTTCGCAATATAATTTGAATGAAGAGCGAAAATATAATTTTTTGCGCATGTCGCAAATTAATTGTCAAAGACAAATACAATCACAATTTTCCTCATAAGCACTCTAGATGAGGGCACCCCTTCTAGAATGGCTCATTATGCTTTACTAAGTGTCTGTGCAAAATTTGATGCTTTGGTCCGGAAGTGCATAATTTCATGAAAAATTGGACATAAGAAACTCTACTAGTACTACTGCAAGTGATGAGCACTATGAAGCTATAAAAGAGGGGATCGACCGATTCAGACCAGGATTTTTTAAAGAAAGCTACATAAAGGATTTAGATAGAGAACCTCAGATAAGGTGGCCTCAAAAGAGCAAGATATTCAGATCTAAGGAGATTATTTTGGCCAAGGATGCTTTGATTCAGTGTGGGAGCATGAAGGGGCATTAGCCTTATTTCCTGTAACCCTCCTCCAATAAGTTAAGAGGGAGGTGCTATCGACAAGGAGAACCACCCTAGAAATTCACAAAGAAGCCAAAGGAAAAGCAAATGCAATAACCTGCCATCACTTCCAATTGGATTCAGCACAAGGCAACTCTTGGTATTGCCCAGTTGGACTTCATACCAACAGCTGGATGCCTGAAATTCTGTGTGGGACTCCCTACTAGCAGCTGGACACCTGAAATTCTGTGTGGGGAATTGGAGGCTGATACCTTAGATCTTTGGATTTGGTAAGTGGTGGCTGAGCCACAACTTGACATAGCTACAATGTTAGAAAGGATGGTCTCAGAGGAGATGGAGATGAAGCCAGCAATCAAAGCAGTTCAACCAAGGACAGACCAGTATATCAGTCAGATCTTTCTAGCTCCGAAGAAAGATGGGTTTCAATGCCCTCATTGCCCTGTGGTCAATTTGAAGCCTACACAAAGAAGCCAAAGGAAAAGCCAATGCAATAACCTGCCATCACTTCCAATTGGATTCAGCACAAGGCAATACTCTTGGTATTGCTCTAACTTCAAGCAGTTGGACTCCACACCAACAGCTGGACGATCTTTCTAGCTACAAAGAAAGATAGGTCTCAATGCTCTGTGGTCAATTTGAAGCCATTAAACTGTTGGATAGTGAAGCACAAGTTCAAGATGGAGAGTAGTTGTAGTGGACTAGCCTCAATCTCTTCATAACTATTTATTCGGAGAAATCTGGATTCTAGACTCTCCGATCCATCTGTAGTTCATTCACGTAAAAAAATGAAACAACACGTTAGTCTTTTGCCTAGCTATATACTTTCTAAGTAGGGGTGGCACAGATGCCCAGTACTTAGTATTTTCTTTCATAAGTCTAGGATACTGTTAGCAACTCCTTAATGAAGACAAAACACCTCCTATATGCTAGGACTTAAGTATGAAGAGCAGAAGACGAAGCAGTATAACTGATTGATCATCAAATCATTTATGCCACACCTCTCAAAATTGACTGTGCTACCCGAAATGTTATAACGATTGATTTATCAAAGAGAAGAGTTATCAAGCTTTCTCTCTAGAGGTTGGTCTTTTGCTGCTCTGAGCATACGAGAAACCCTAGGCACTGATCTGGTTATGGAGCAAGCCTTGTTTGCTGCAATACTAAAGTGAATAAGATTCATGGTAGGTCTACACTCCGTATGTTGTGCATTTGTAACACCTAGGGCTTGCCCAATTATGCCCAAAATTTGCCTATTATGCCATTCCCTTGTCATTCCTTGGCTCTCATAAAATCTCAACTAGAATAACTTGAAGACATTTTAGCTTCTTCAACTTTCAGAAAAGCAAAAGGCAGCAAGATACTAAAAATGGGTTAGGTAGGGAGGATATTATCAAAACTAATTGTCATATCTGCATAATTGGTGTAACATTTGATAGCAAGTGAGAGACTCCAACTAATTCGTGTTGTCCTTAAAGATATTCTTGTAAAAGAAAATCAGGTATGTAATCAGGCAGCTGGATACATAGGAAGTTGTAATGCTTAACACAACATAAATACTTCCCTACCATACGCCTGGGGCATTTTGGAGTGTAGACTGATAAAGATTATAAGAGTGTCAGCTCACTAGCTGAATAAGCATTTAAAACTAGGTTAATATTGATTTTAAGTATATTATGTAAATGTCAGAAGTTTACAAAAATATTATTTTTCGTCAGATTGTGCAACCTGCTGTGCTTCTAGTAACGAAAAATTTAAACTGAAGTAGAAAACTTTAAATCAAGCTAGCAAGCCTGCCATAAAAGCACATAGAATCAAGCAGCTAGTCATTTGGTCATTACGTAATTTTACGCTAATTTATAACCTAGTTCAAAATGTCAACTTTCCAATTTCATTAACTACACAGCTAGCAGCTTATGTCGATATGGATCTTAAATGTATACTTAGCACCAAAATAGTAAACATATATTGATCAATGTGCTAACCTCAATGGTCAGTCTTCCATAGTGTACTGCAGTAAGCAGAAGTGGAAGCATCGTTTCTAAGCCAGGGAAACCAGGAGGAGGTGATGAAGATCCCTTTTCTTTTTCTGTATGTGGAGCTATAGCAAATACACAAAATAATGCACTGGTATAAGCTGGAATGGATCACTAAGAGAATCATATAAAATAAGTGGTCAGAGGCATATAATTCAGTAGTAAGAATCATAAATAACTATATATCCTTCCCAACCCTCAAAAGTACCATGGTCTGTAGCAAAACAGTCAATCACGTCCAAATTCTCCCATAGAGCATTTTGATCTTCTTTGGAAGAAAGGACTGGGCGGACTTCACACCAGCCTTTCCCAATACGAGGTATATCATCACTAGAGAGAAACAAATGATGTGGACACACCTCACAGGTCACAGCCAAGCCTTTCTCCTTTGCAAGACGTATCACTGAAATCTATAGAAAAATAAGAAGTCATAGAAAATAGAATAGAGCACTATATAATTATTTTAAGGATCAACTAACTATTTGCAGTGAGCAAGTGAGCCGACACTCATGACTAATTGAAGTTGTAGATAATACTATATATCTATGTCTACACTCCAAAATGCCCCAGGCTTAGGTATCTGTAGTGCAGCCTGAACATGCTGCATGCTTCAATTATAATAGAGCTTCTTTGATAATAGAGATAGATAGATTTTATACCGCTTATCAAAGGGCACTTGGCTTATTTAAGTGCTTGTGGTTAACATTTATAGATGGTTAGAATCACCACTCATCTTATGTAGCTAAGTCTGAGCACAAATAAGTAGGAGCTAGCCTATAGGTTGCACTTGTGTTGTTGCACTTGCACTTGCTGGACTTTCCCCTAGTATACTCCAATACATTACAAGGGCATGCTCATCTTAAGCCGTGTTTACATGTGCGCCCAACCCGGGTTGAGATTCAATCCGGATTCCAATCCACCTAATTGATATGGTTTGGGCTACCCAGATTGGAATCCGGGTTGGTACCATTCACATGCGAAGCGAATCTGGGTCGAATCCAGGTTAGAACCCCCATGTAAAGATTAATACGTTTGTACATCTGATACAATTCAAAGGTCAATTGCTACATACATGCACATGGCAACAAAGCCATAGCAAGAAAGGGCATATCAAGCCTCTTTATGGTCAAAATGCCTAAGTGTTCAACAATGATCGATGAAACCAAGCAAGGAGACCAGGATCTCAAGGCTAGGATCAAGGAACTCGTCAAAAAAAGCACTCAGAAGCACTTGCCACCAGCAATAGCTCAGAGCGAGTGGAAGGCCAAGGAGAGCATTCAGTGCCTCGTGTGCCAGGTAAGTGAAGTACTCTCTCCTAGGGGAAGAGTTGCTAAGTGAGAAATCAGAATTAAACTGTAAAGCTGGTTAGAGCCATCGTTCAGCAGGGGCGGGGTTGCTCAGGGGCCACAAACCGAAATAATGAGGAAGGGGCACTAGCTGAATTGGGAGGCTAGAAGCTGCTAGTTGTTTAACACATAAAAGTTCTTGATTCTATATGTATAAAATGGCGATGTCTACAAATTTGGTAAGGGCTAGGCTCAGGATCAGAGAGAACTCGAACAGTTAGTGCAAGAAAACTGGTAGCGGTCCAGGGGCAGAGACAGAATAATAGCAGGCAACTTGATAGCCAAACAATGCCAAATCTCCTTAGTGGTTTACTAGCAAAGGCTCCAAAAAAGACACCCCCGAAAAAAGATACCCCATATTTAGACAAGGGATAAGGCTTGTATGTGGGTGACAAATTCCTACCAGAAAAGAGACTTTATTGAGATATTTGGCTGGAGTTTTGTATAAATACAAAGGGGGAAGAGACGACGAAGCAATCTAACCAGGGCAAGGGACACCAGAGAATCCTTCAGTGCTATGTCCTGTATGTAGGAGTGATGATTACCAAGTCACTGGAGCAAGTACCTCAGCTCATGGCCTACATGATTCACATTTTGAGGGCTAGCCAAGAATATGACGGATCAGCTTGGGCGACATACGATGCTCCATACTGACACCAAGCGGCTGCAGCTGGTCACAAGCAATGATCCCGTCATTATTCACAGTTTACGGGAAAGCCAAGAAGGGAGCAGAGTGTGATCTATGCCTCAGTGCAGCCCATAAGACAGAGGATTGTTCCTTAGCCGCAAATGATGACCAAGACATCACAAGAAGAATGCGGGATTAATTAGAGGGGGGTAGATAGGTAGCATAGTGGGAACCAGCCATCTGATCACCACACCAAACATACTCTTTTAGAATTTCAAGACACCAACAACTTCTGGCAGCTGGAAAGCTTTGGAAAAGAGTACCAATTTAAGTACTATCAGTACCTTCAGCAAATCCTTCACCTTTGTAACACGCCTTGCCGCCCACCCTACCAGAAGGTTCACTAATTATGTCCTCAACAGGATACGAGAAGGTTTCCGGATTGGGTTTGACTATGGCAGGTGTCACCAAAAGGGAGCAGTATCAATGATGGGATCAATCCAGATCACTGTTCTCTCTCATATGTTAGTGTAGATGACACAGCAAGAGCCATAGCAAACCTCAGCGAGAATGCTTTGCTAGCAAAGGTGGACATAAAAAATGCCTACAGGATGGTACTGATAACCCAGAGGCTCGGCTACTGGGGGTGTTGTGAAATGACGCCTTGTATGTTCCCCTTTGGTCTGCACTCAGCACCATAAATCTTTAACACAATTAGGCATTCAGGAATGGAGACTCAAACATGAAGGGGTGGGGGCAGAATTCTATTACGTGGATGAATTCTTAATAGTAGCACCAGTGGGGTCCGATTAGTGTGCAATGGACCAAAAACTCTTATCGCTCTTTGGGAAACTCAGCGTCCCAGAGAAATTGGCAGCTGTGGTGCTAACATTCCTGAGATTTGAGCTAGACATGCAGGCCATGAGCCTTAAAGCTTCAGGAACTCTAAACCCTCATTACCAGCTGGCAGGGTAGGAAATACTGCCTCGATTGTAAAGGATCTCCAGTCATTAGTGGGCAAGCTCACAAACTTCTCCTGCATGTTAAAAAGGTGTCTGAAGTTTTAGAGGTTGATATTGAATCATCAATGAGAAAATCTATGGATGAAGTCATGGAGCATGCTGGGCCATCCCTATATAGTGCAGGTCACTGCACTCACAGGTTAGAGTTATGACAAAAAAAGGGAGACTATTATTTGCACTACAAGCTCATGTAATAGGTTTTAACATTGCTTTTTTGAAAGTGCAAAATTGGCAACTGAAAAAAAATTGATGCTGATGGGGGTGTTTTTTAAAGGTCACAGGAAGAGCTATAGTAATAAATTTCCAAGGATGTGGGCAAAAATATCAAGGGGGCAAATGCCCTCCCTACTAAATTAAACCCTGACAACAACTATTAGCTACACTGTTAGTGGTAGCTCAGCACTTGCAGGAATTGATTTTTCTCATGAAAATATATTTATAAACAAACATACTTCTTCCCTCCTGGCTACATGGCAAATATGAATAGGACGTTTGTAGAGCTCTGCCAATAGCAAAACAGCAGCAACAGTCTTACTTTCAGCATGGACACAGATAGGACGATCTGAGGACCAGTTTGCTATATGCTATTTTCAATGAAGGACACATATGTAAAATATTAAATAGAGATTCTCACTGCTCCTCACCTCTATCCAACATTCCATTGAGTCAAGCATTAGAGTAGAGAAAGTACTATTGAGGTACATTTTTAGTGCAATAGTTTGTGAGCTTAGGTAAGAAAGTGTACCAGTATTGGTACAGCTGGCTCCAGCATACAAACCATAGTCACAACGGGCACCTTCACGTGCACACTATATACAAGTGTGAAATATATTTATGATACAATTAATTATTATAGGGGTAACAGTATCATGCACCTTTTGAGCTACGGCTAAACTTTCTCTATCCACAATAGCAGGTTGGGTATTAGGCATTGCTCCGATAAGAGTTATCCCTCCTGATAATGCAGCAGCAGAGCAGGAAGCAAAGTCTTCCTTATGAGTCTGACCAGGCTCCCTCACGTGGACATGAGTGTCAATCAAACCAGGTATGCGAATGGTACGATGTGATGTAAAGCAATCAATATATGTCTTCATTTCAGGAGCTTTCACTCCAATTTGATCAAATGCCTAGTTATCATAAATAATATAAAATACATGGATAACTTAGTTTATTACAAACCTTAATAAGGAGTTTGGCACATTTTACATCAGTTATCAATGGTACAGAATACTCTACAGCCATCCTGCGAGTAATGTAACCTTTCGTGATAGCTGGTGTAGTCCGATGCTGTCGAAGTGGCAAATTGATTACAAGGCAAAATTTTTTCTGTGACAAATAGTCTCCTATGCTATGGCGAGCAAAAGATCCATTTCCTCTCGATAAAGTATTACCATTACTGCATTCATTATCACTAAAGGGCCACTCAACTGCTTCCATCTTCAAAAGAGAGGTACAAGAATCACAATAATTATTATTAATAATTATAGGCAAAGAATAAGGATAGATTGAAAGACAGTGAGGCCAAATGAAGGCAGTGATTAACAAAACCCCCCATGCACATACAAAGCAAGGGGTTATGTGATCACGCATGACATGGCTATTATCTATGTTATGTGGACAAAAGAAAAATCTGCGATCCACTCGCGTTATGAATCATTGGTAGACTAAATTTATAAACTAATTCAGTGGCTTAAGAAGTCAGAAGCTGTTTCTGCACCGAATCTTTTAAAGCGCACTGCACTGCTCACTTAGGCTACACCCATTAATCAGAATTAGTCATGACATCAAAATATCTACTCAAGATTAAATGAATATCATTGTAAAAGCCAAAATTGACAAGGAGAAAGCTACATTGTATGTCCTCATAAATATAGCATGGTTGCTTTGTAAATCCACCCATGCAAAATGCAATGAATTACATAGAGGACTGAATGTTGTGCTGTAAGTGTAATATAGCATTCAAAATGTGGTCTCGAGGCACAATATAGCACTCGGCTTTGCATCGTGCTATAATTGGCCTCTCGACCACACTTCTCATATTATATTACACATACGTGCTGTATAAAGATAAAACTACTTGGGGTAAAATTTTGATTACATATGATTGTAAAAACTTTACCTCTAAAAATAACACTAACTTAACAGATTATTGCACATGCACAACCTGTACATAATCGATTTTATAACCAATGAAGCAGATAATATAAAAAGCACTTCAAACTTACTTTAATGTTGTGATCATTGTAAAACTCTGCTGTCCCAATGCTAGCAAACAGCCTAAAGTTTAGCTTTTGAAGAATCTTCATTGACTCCAATAATTCAACTTTAGCCTACAAAATAGACATAAGGCATAATGGGGCAAGGGAAGGGAAGATCAGTAACACAAAATAAAGACTTCGCCGTGCAAGAAGTCAAAATGTGGCAGCAACACAAAACTATCCACCCCTGATGTCAAACAAAACTTGGAAAACCATGCTGTAGCTATATCAGTAAAGTTTGTGCACTTCTAAAAAATAATACTTTATAGCTTCCAATAGAAATGAGAATATTCTTCTCTGGTACTTTGAATCCAGTACTAAGCATGGCTTTAATGTATGCCTCATAACGATCCTCTCCAAAACATGCCACTTCACCAGTACTAGCCATTTCTACACCTAACTTCACATCAGCTCCAGCAAGTCTCGAAAAAGAGAACTGAGGAACCTAGAAAAACAAAGTGAAACTCAAATGAGAAAATTCCATAATAAGACTCATGGTTGTTATATCTTCTACCTTAACTCCAACACGTCCAACATTACTCGAGTTGATTGTGATAGGGTCGACATGATGGCCTAGAATAATTCTAGTAGCCATAGCAATGAAATCAATATCAAGGGTTTTGGACACAAATGGAAAAGATCTGGAAACACGAAGATTGCATTCTATAACTTTTAATTGATTGTCCTTGGCAATAAGTTGCATATTAAAAGGACCTGAAATCAAGAAGAGATTATTCATGTGTACGTGAATCATTTTCTTAAGACAAACCTGATACAGTCAAAGCTTGAGCAATAGAACAAGAAATAACTTCAATATTGTGTATAGTCTGCTTGTTAAGATCTTGAGGGGGTAGGACCATTGTTGCATCTCCAGAGTGCACTCCAGCATTTTCTACATGTTCACTGATAGCCATTACTACAATTTGGCCTTCATCAGCAATACAATCAACATCTATCTCCTATTAAAAAGAGGGATGGAAACTGTAGTAACTGGGATCTAATAAAAATTAATGTTGATTTTGAACACACGAGTATTAGGCTCTTCTATCCCCCCACATACAATGTTGAAGCTGTAAGGAAAGGGTCTACAGAGTAATACAGCTGGACTGCTGACGAATTGTTATGGAGAACTAGAAGTCTGCAAGCCAGTGTCCCTGCCATGCAATTTTACTTGCACTGGTAGAATGATATAACAGCACTGTTCTTTTGGGGCCAATGCCAAAAATATTCTAGTCTACTTAATAATAGTCTAACTACACCAAGTGTTTAGTAAAATGATGAAGTTCTCTACCGCAGTTAAATTTGTGGCAGAATGTGTATCACTGTAACCTCTACATGAACATGCAGGCACTGGGGATTTGAACAGACTTATGTAAAACATAATACAGTTTGCGATCAGTGACAGGAGGGTCCATATAGCCTGGAATGCAAATATGTACCAATGTCTATTATCTTCTCAAGCAGCATAATTAGTATCTTACACTACATCTCAAATATGGATTATGTATACTAAAAATGTTACTATGTACATCACCTAGCTGCTGTCATTGTATCATTTTTTATACTGAGACATTTCACTCATCTCTGGCTTGTAAAATATCTCCAAATGTCTCGTATTGACTCGTGTAGAAAGTGTTATATAAAAAAGAGAATAGGATAGCACTTTCTTGGTAGGGATGGCATGGATGCCCAATAGGAATAACGTCAGTAACTCTTAACTTGAAGATAGAGCACATTAATCTGCTCAATTATGAATACCAGAACATAGCATCATTTTAGAAGTGACTTCTAAATTTTCATCTGGTCTTGCAACGTTCATTATTTTTCTACCATAATCTACATGACTACACTATGATCATACTAACTAAACTGTACAACACATATAACTACTACTGTATACGAGTTAAATTTGGCGGTGTATTAAATTTGACTGTTTGGCGGTCCGTCTTGGAACCCCCAATAATAATGACCGTCAATATCTATAGCTAAGTGCCAGGCACTAGGGGCTGGGGGTGGGGATTGAGTGTATATTGTGGAACAGTGCAAGACTACATAATAGCTAGCTAGCTCCGTTTCCAGCTATTTTGCGATCGTGATGTCTCTTCTTTGAAAGTTCTTGAAGGAGGAGGAACTGAGAAGGCAGCTCCTGGCTTGCTAGCTCGATCACAGATATACTAGACTATGTACACAGGATTGGAAACAGGTCACGTGCGCCCATAACGACAACACCGACAATCCGTGTAGGCAGCTGTTCATGCTAAATTGCCCCAAACAAACAGGGGAGGAGAAAAATTCTGACAGTTTCAGAGCTTGGACTAAAGCTCAACTACAGTAAAAAAACTTCAACTAAAGCTAGATAGAAAACTTCGTGCAGGGAGAATAGAGTATTTATAAGAACTATTGTAGGAAAAAATTTAAAGCTGTAAATGCACTAACAACTCAATGCACATGAAATTATGCTGAATAAGCAATAATATGTCAGTGGGTAGTTTCAAACTAGGGTCACAGAGAAAACTAGTTTCTCTTGGAGCCGATTAAACCCTAGGGAAGATATAAACAAGGTACCAAAGGTAGTTTTTCCAGCATTTAATCTTCCCTATATTAATGAGATGAAATTTAATGCATGTTATATAGATTCTTGCTTTCAATAGACTTTAGCTTTGAGATATTTTGATACAATCAAGGCACCCCCCTCAAACTGTAAAATTTTTGGGGGAAAAAACACTTTCACCTCTGAGGTCATTTGTAGTTATCACTTCAGGAACAAATGTAAGCACCCCTTGCATCATGAATCTTCTGGGCGTTCATCTTTTGATAGAGGCCCTGGTCTTGGAAGAGGCCCTCTTGAATCCTCATTCAACAACAACAAGGTTTCCATAGATAATCAGATCATCTTTCAAATTGCAGCAGCAGAAGTGGACTTTGGCACATAGTAGACTTTGCTGTTATTATTTTGGTTGTAACTGATTTTTTTTTTTTTTTTTTTTTTTTTTTGCAGGTAGCTATAAAATTATACTGAAGACTGAAGATCTTATTTTATATGCATTATAATTATCATATTAATGAATTTCTATGCTGCAGCAAATTAATATAGCTAACGGCTAGCTAAAGCTAGTTTTGTTGATTTTCATCAGGACTTTTAGCACTAATAGGATGTACTTATCATGCATAGTCACCTTCAGCACTTCAGTGCCGAGGCAAAAATGATGATTACTGAATTTCCAAAAAAAACGAAGTGTTGAACTCAAACCAAACCACAGTAATAATGGATTATTTCAACCACTGTGCACCAAAAACACATGTGATCAATTTTACACATGCTCAAACTGTCATCATCAAAACTGATTAGAGAATGACAGATTGCCAGCCTGGTTAGCTAACAATCCTGAATTTTCAACTATAAAGGTATGAGTGCATCTCTTCAACTCGATACATCGTGATAGTTGCATGTCAGCGAACGTCCCTAAATGAAATATGATATCAAGGATTGTTTCTTAGTGACGTTGTTGGCTTCGGCTGCAGGAACTACTATCTGACATTAGTCCTCCTTACTCACACAGAAAACAGTTTATGAATGAATATGTTTCGCAAGAGAACCCTGGAAATACGCATCTAGTTTTACTGCAAGCAGAGTAAGATGATAAAGTCAGGAGGCGATCTCAAGTTGCTGAAGGAGAGAATTGTGGCAGTGCATGTATCCTACACTCATCCACTTGGAGAGGCATCCTCAAGCAGCTTATCGCAGAATAAATTCTCGATTCAATACAGGTTGACTACAGAACCAATTTCAGGAGAAGGTTCTAGCAGTATGTGCTACACCTCTTGGGAGCCAAAGACAAGGATGCTCACCTAGAGGCTGGAAAGTCTAGACATAAATGCATTCAGCTTGGACTGGAGCAGTGTCCCAGAGTCTCTGAGAGACACACTCAGAACAATCCTGCAGAACAGTGTTAAAAAATTGATACATTATGATCTGAACAAGAGCCCCTGCAGCAGATGTGTATACTAATGGAAGGAAAGGAACCTGGATTTAGAGGTTCATGCCCACAAGAAGGAGCAATGTCTCGATCAATAGCTGTGATTATGTTTTCTTGCCCAGATCCACACCAACTGCCAAAAAGGGGGAACAGTTCTCCTCTTCTTTGCACACTCTTCTTTTTTTGGTCTCACTGCCCTTTATGGAAAGTCTTGAAAACAATTATACTGATACTGATATCCCATCAGTGGAGATTTCATAGCCCTTTAATTTCTTTGAGACATCCCTGATATCCACAACCTTCTCCCATACCCACTAATTGTAGGCTATCCTGACTACAAGCAGTTTTCGAGCCTCCACCCACTCCTTTATAAGGAATTATAATTTGTGGATGAAAACAAAGATATACCTCAAACCAGAGAGCACATTTCATGTGCTCATTTGGAGAATTCACTTCCAACTGCTGAGTTATTAAATAATAAGGGCCTAGGTTTGATATCCATGTGTCACGTTAGCATGCATATGCGTAAATGCTTGCTCACACTATTATGCTAGCCTTGTCCCCTCAGGCCCTCTTTTTAGTTATGAATGTGGAGGGCCTGGTACGTGAAGTTTCGGGGGGATAGAACTGGGGTAGAACCGTCTTAATTGGGCGTGGGCAGTGCACGAGAGCATTATGACCATGCCCACGCATTTGGGGTAAGGACTGGAGCGACTACAGGATCGACCTAAAGGCACCAGGTGTTCAGAAGAACTTCTGCTGTTTCGCTACAACAAAAAGACCAATTCGCTATGGCTATACAACCAAGGACTTACTAAAACTCGTGAAGAATTCTGAGGCCGATCTATTTATAATCCAGCTGAGCCTAAAATCTAGACTACTCGATAACTTTACTATCTAGACGATAGGCAGCTCCGATACTATCTGCTGCTAGGCTAGCAAAGCGTAGCAAAACTCGAATTCAGTGGCAGCTCAATGGTTCAATGCCTCTTCTTTCTAAGGCCTGGCTGGGCAATGTGCTAGTGCGTGGTCGTAGCACCGATTCGTCATGGTGACGTTTGCGATGGGAATGCGTTTCCTTGGACACACCCATGCTATGGGGTTTCCATAGTTTTGCGATATTTTCGCGTACCAGGCCCTCCACAATCATAATTAAAAAGGAGGGCCTGGGGACGAGGTTACTATTATGCTAGGAGGCGGTGCCTACAAGGTACAAAGTTCATAAGAGAAGTTTGGTGGAGTTTTTCTTGAAGATGCTACCTTAAGGTGGGTATTATTGGCGACTTGTTAATTTAGCGAATTTAGCAAGTAGGCCTTTATTCGCTAATATAAGCACGCACTAATAATAAATTTTCGTAAAATTAGAAGTAATATTGAATAATACTGCATAGGCGGAGTTAGCTAGCTAGCTAGATCACTGTTGTCTTCATCAGAGTCTGTTTCAGATACTTCTGATTTCATGGACTCAGGAATGGCAGCAGTAGGGTAGTCTGGCATTGCCAGCCCAGCTTTTCTTCTTTTTGGGGGGGCGAGGGAAGAAAAGTGGTCTGGGAGCTCTAGCATTAACTACTTGTGACACCCACATGCTCTCTTAAAAATAATATACATGCGTGATGAATAATTTTCCAAAGCCAGTTGGTAGAGTTGCAAACACATCGCTCTTGAAAATCGCTGATACAACTTCCAGCCAGGTATTCCTAGCTCTTCAAATACAGCTCTTGGTTACTTCTCCATAGCTCTAACTCTGCCAACCTGGAATAAATCGTGGGTGTGTCTCGCCAGCATTAATACTACTTCACGTGACTAAATAGAGCAATCTGATTGGCACGCAGCTATAGCTGCGCACGCGGGCAACATGCTAGAGCCACTAGACCACTATTTTTCCCCCTCCCCCCCCCCCCCCCCCCCCAAAAAAAAAGGAAGAAAAGCTCGGCTGGCGACGCCAGACTAGCAGTAGGGGTGGAAAAAAGGCAGGAGTGACAGGTATGATAGATTGAAGTATCACTATTCCTGGTGAAGATCCTTTTTGTTCCATCTACAAAAACTAAATAGTTACTGAGGAACTTTCCAATATGGTACAGTACAGCATAAATTTTTGCAAGTACCAACTGGCTGGGCGTTCTTTCCTTTTAGTGTAAACTGTTATTTTGCTTTTGGGCAGCAATCTCACAAATAAAAGTAGCTTGATAGAAAATGCCTATGTGCGTATAGATCACAACTAATGTGCTTAATCCATTACGATTGCTAATAGCAGAATATACATATAATGAAGAAAGATGTGTCTCTTCTGAATTTCATAATTGGCCAAGGAGCGAAAATTTGAAAAGAATGTAAACATGTAAAGAGAGCAGTGTATCAAGCAGTAAAAGTACATATAAGGAGTTCAAGTTCTTGTTTAGTTTTGTACCTTAAATACATATGCAATTTGGAGATACCTAAAAAATTTTCTTTAAATAAAACACTGATGTTTCAGTAGAGATATTGGCTACTTTTAATCTGGTTTTCACTAGAAGCTGATTCCATATTTCTAAAAATAATTACCCAATCATTCTAGCAACATATTACTGAGGTAGAATAAGGATAGATACCTTGGCATCTTGGATAAATTTTGAGATAACAACAGGATGATCACGAGAAACAGCAACAGCATCACATAAATAACCCTCAAGTTCTTGATCAGAATATGCCACATTCATTGCTGCACCTATTGGGAGTAAAATTTTCCCTAATTAAAATTTAGCAATGCTACAATGTTTCAATACCTAGTTTGTAGGGTAGATAGTGAAAAGGTTTGAGATAACATATTTTTATGTTACATAAAAATTGGCAACTTTTACTCAATACACTATTATAAGCTATTGCTTAGAAAATATAGATAGTAGAGTGGAAAATTAAAAAAATAATAATTAAGGTAGGCCTTCCAAACTATGGTATCTATGCTAGCTTTGTTGATCTTCAGTTGGTGTGCCCGAAAACTGCGCACCAAAAGGCTCTAATTATTGCTAATTCTTAACAAGAGTTTTCAGTTGTTAGATGCTCCAATAGATACTGTGCAAATTGTTAAACTTCCACCTACAATTAATAACAGCACATTTCTCTTCAACAGAGAAAGGTGCCTCTATAAATTTTACTTTACAATGCCAGTAAATTTATTGCCTTCTTTGTCAGTCTAGTTCATGCATCTAGCTAATTCATGAACTTAAGTGATAATTGTATAGGCGAAAACACTTTCTCAAGTATATTATATGGATTATACTCTTCATCAGTTCCACAACACTGCCACAAAGTCTTTCTAAGTGTCATTCAAAGAGAACATGGATTAATACCTGTGCAGGAGCATGCAGTTACCTATACAGTGTACTTGGTCTATGACAGTATCTATTGTTCTAAAGCACCTAAATTTTCTCCTTTTTTCCTCATTGATATGCAGTTTCCCTTGGGAAAAAAACTTTTGAGATTATTATTAAGCTGGCTAACATAACATTTGTATACGTTTTTAAGGTGGGATCCTCCCCTCCCCTTTCCAACCTAATCCTAAATGCAGCCCTGTAAGAATATATCTCAGTTATGTAAATGTGCTCTGCTGAGAAAATCATATTTAACAGCAAATCCTATCTCATACATTGATTGTATTGAAAGCTGGAATGGACTGATGCTTGTTTTTGAAGGCAAATGTCCCACAAAAAGAAAATTGTGTGCTCTAGTTGTGGTGCATATAATAATTTTGTGTATGACTATATGTGTTCGGGATGTACAGATGATTATTAAATTTTGTTATGATATTACTAGCTGCATATGAAAAAACTAAGTAAAATTTCTCTAAATACTGGCTTTTAAAAATTCATATCAAAAAACATCCGACGTTTCAGCCCGATGCTCAGGTATTTAATGCTCAGCCTGATGACATAGTGTGTGATGCGCGACTGGTTCTGACCAGTTCAGGATGAAAAAAACCCTTTAAAAACCACTTCTGGAAAAAAAGGGGAAACCCTTCACCGATCAGACTGATGATGGTGGGCGCAGCTTCACACTAAACCTTATAAGTCACCTCACCACACGTGTGTTTTTTCAGTTTTGTATCCCTGAGGAAGGCCTGAGGATCAGGCTGAAACGTCGGATATTTTTTTTGATATGAATTAAGCTAGTATCAAGAAAAATTTAAAGTTTGTGCATGTACAATATAATGATTGTAACAGAGAAAAACCTTTAATGTTAGAATGTACATATATATGTATATATGTATGTATATTAGAAACTCCAGAGCTGACCCGCTAGTTTGGGTTTGCACAATCTTGCTCCATTATTACCTGATAAAACATAAGAAGGTCGGATAAGACAGGGATAACCAACAGTAGAACAGAACTCTTTTGCTGTTGAGATATCAGTGAGCTCTTTCCATTGAGGTTGCTGAACACCAATGCGGTCCAACATGCGAGAAAATTTGAATCGATTTTCAGCATTGTCAATCATTTCAGGACTTGTTCCCATTATACGAACCTGAAAAAGAGAAAGGAAGACTTTGATTCTAATTAATATCCAGATTACCTACCTGTTGCCTATGAAGTGGCATGGCAATATTATTAGGGAGTTGTCCTCCCATTGAAAGAATAAGACCTTCAGGCTGCTCAAGTTCATAGATTTCCATAACAGTTTCAAAATTAATTTCATCGAAATACAGCCTGTCACATTCATCATAATCTAATTAATCAAAATTACATAAAATAAATAACAAAACAAAAAATCAAAAAATATATATATATATACCAGTCGATACTGTTTCTGGGTTACAGTTGATCATTATGGCTGATTTTTTCAACTGACGTAGTTCTCGAATACATCCAACAGCACACCAGTCAAATTCAACAGAGCTTCCAATCCTTTAATATGGCAATATACACATTAAGAAGGGTCAGAATAGAAATGAACCTTAACTGCATCACATAAATTTGAGAAAAGACTACGTTCATTAAATACCTAGCCTTGAAACCAGGCCCATTTTTTGTGGGGGGGATGGAGGGGAAAAAATTGGGCCTGGCATACACTGCTTGTGCATGCACCAGATTTATCAGAATTCCATGAAAATAAGATACTATCATCCGTGTTACGGCCTGGGCTAGTACACAATAGAATCGGTGTATCTACATACATTACTATGGCTAGAGGCTCCAGATGCTAGAGATGGCTATTGTTTTGCAGCTGTTGTTTTGTCTTGGAGATATTGAGAAATGTTTTAACGTTCCAAGAGACATCTAGCTATGATAGGCAAGAAGGATCCCACCCGTTTAATAGCTATGCTGAGCATAACTTTCAAGACAAGAGAGTATAACTAGTCGGTCAGCTAGCTAAACTGATTGTCATTTTTTGCGTCTAGGGTTTTGTGGTTAAATAATTTCACACATGTGCAAGCAGTGTATACCAGACCCTATTTGCCTGGGTTCGAGGCTAGTTACATACCAAGTAGAAAAAAAAATGTTTTGAGCTCATAGAAGGTCCTGGAGCTCTGATTTTTTCATGCTGGCTACTGACCATCACAAGATAGCAGGAGCTTCTAGTCAAGCCAAGTTCTATGATCCTTCAATCCTGCTGTGCAACTTGCAAATTGTGCCTGTGATCACCCTTACCAGCCGATCACAACAGCTCAGTAAGCAAAATGAAGATAGATAGAGCCATAGCTAGTGCTATCTATGACAGAGCTTCAAATATAGCACTAAAGCTAGCTAGTCAGCCATGAAAGCTTCATACATAGAGGATTCAAAGAAACAGAGTTGTGTCAAACTAAGGTAGGCTTTCCTGCTTACACACTTGCAAATATAACACAAGTACCTTGTTGGTCTTCCCTAGGGTTTAGTTGGCAATTCATAGCATGAACTAGCTTCTCTCCTAGTTGGTAAACCTGCCCTTTGCATGGCATGATAATTTTTCTACTCGGTATGCTGTTGCACCAAAAAAATTACAAAAAAAAAAAAAAAAAAAAAGATTGACTAATGAGGCTAAAAGTCCATTTCAACTCTAAACCTCACTACTCTACTCACTAAGATACACATGTATACCTGTAAACTCCTGAACCTAGGACCATAACAGCACCACCGGGAAAGTCTAGGTCATGAGAGGTACCATTGTATGTTAGATAGAGGTAATTAGTATAAGCAGGATATTCAGCAGCCACAGTGTCAATTTGCTTGATATAAGGACAAATGCCAAAATTTTTTCGAATGTCCCGGATTGCCAGTTCAATAGAATTTACATAAACAGCTATCTGTTTATCAGAAAATCCTAGACGCTTTGCTTCCAACATCAACTCTCTTGGGAAAGTCTGTAGATCACAATAATAGTTAGTCTTTTAATGATAATGTCTCAGCACAACTTATTGTGTCACCATGTATAATAAAAGACTCATTGTATGGTATATTTGTGATGGGTGTGGTTTAGAGATGCATAATGGGAGTTAAAAGTTTTCATATCAATTGCATTCTGTTATTTGATATCTTCTATTCAGACTAGGTCGAAAGGGTAGATAAGCTTGAAAATGCCACAGTTCAGTAAAGATAGCTACCTGGATGCTGACACATTGTGGCAGAAGCAAAAGATCACAAAGTACAAGCTAGGTTAACTGGAGTTTGGTTTGGAGTTTCTTTTAAGGTAGGGGCAAGGAGGGCAAATGACATCTGAGCACTAAGCTCCCCTCTCACTGATTTTTTATAAATATTGCCACCCCCAAATCCCGTGGTTACGTTTACGTATTTCTTAGTGTTTTCTGACTTTTCACTAAGATGGTTCTGCACATTTTGACTTGTATCCTGAGGTTACAGGCATCTGTCAGGACTTTTAAGACTCTAGGAAGCAAGCTCTGTAAGGTATGTGCAATATGATATTTCATGTGCATGCAGTTCGAACTTTGAACTTGAAGACGTACCATTCATCTCAGTACTGTGTCTCAGCACTCTGGTGCCAAGACAAAAAGGAAAAAAAAAAGGTATATAATAATCCTAACCTTGTAATTAACTTTTTCAAGTTCTTTAATCATTTTAATAATGTTGTCCATTTTATAAAGAAACCAGCGATCTATTCGAGTCAATTTTGCAAGCCTCTCAATGGTGTAATTGCTAGAATCATAAAGAGCCGAAGCCACTGCATAAATCCTCTTGTCAGTGGGATTAGTTAAATCCTGATGATACAACATAAACTAAGTTAATCTATATCAACAAGTTTCATCCCATCTCACTTCTTCTTTAAGATTGGGTATAGATGGGTCCAATCCATTCACCCTCTCATTGACCATTCTCAGTGCTTTTTGGAGTGCCTCTTCAAACCTTCGTCCTACAGCCATAACTTCTCCAACACTCTTCATGGAACTTCCAATTTCTGGACTCATCTATGTAGGTCCATGATTTTAAAACTACATTGTACACTACGAAGATGTTCACTCACCTTTGCAAATTTAGACATGTCCCACCTTGGTATTTTCACCACTACATAGTCCAGACTGGGCTCAAAACAAGCAGTTGTAGCTTGAGTAACAGAATTTTTTAGCTTTGGTAACGGCAATCCAAGTGCTAATTTAGCAGCTACATAAGCAAGAGGATACCCAGTAGCTTTGGATGCCAAAGCAGAGCTCCGGGAGAGACGAGCATTCACCTCAATGATATAATACTGTGGCATATAATGATTTTAAAATATTGAACACAATTTGAACTTGCCTTTCTGGAGTCTGGATTTAGTGCATATTGAATATTACACTCCCCTATTACTCCAAGGTGTCTCACAGTTTTGATAGCAACAGAACGCAGCAAGTTGTATTCTAAAAGAATTAGTGATCGAGTGATTCTAAAGAAGATTTACAGAGCTCACCGATATTGGTTAATGTTTGAGAAGGAGCAACAACAATAGATTCACCAGTATGAATACCAAGAGGATCAATATTTTCCATATTACAAACCTATAGAATATAGGGTATACTAATTCTTACTCTCAGTTTAAATAGATATTTCAACTCACGGTGACACAATTATCATATGCATCTCTTATAACTTCATATTCAATTTCTTTCCAACCTTTCAGACTTTTATCGATTAGAACCTGTTTAGTATGAGAAAAGGCTGCTGTTACAAGAGCTTCCAACTGATTTGAATTGGAAGCAAATCCAGAACCCAAGCCTCCTAGAGCAAAGGCAGCCCGGACTAACACAGGATAGCCTAATTTTTCAGCTGCATCAATGGCCTGTACGTACAAATGAAACATTCTGGTTAAAATCTCCAGATGAAATGAAAACAGACCTCTTCAACAGTATATGCCGCTTTACTTGGAGCGACAGGTTCCGAGATTTCTGCTAATTGCTCAGCAAATTTCTGTCTGTCTTCAGTAACCACTATGGACTCTACAGGAGTTCCAAGAACTTTAACTCCAAATTGGGATAATATACCACTTTCTTGTAAGTTGACACCACAATTTAGACCAGTTTGGCCACCAAATGAGAGTAAGATTCCATCAGGGCGCTCACTTTTGATAACCTATAAGAAGTTAGAAGACCACATTTAATACTAAAAAATTAATATGGATGAATAAATGACCTGTGTAACATATTCAGGAGTGATAGGAAGAAAGTAGACTTTATCAGCCATTCCCTTTGATGTCTGCACAGTTGCAATGTTTGGGTTGATAAGAATTGTCTTAATTCCTTCTTCTTTTAAAGCTTTAATGGCTTGAGACCCAGAATAATCAAATTCCCCAGCTTGTCCAATAGATAAGCCACCAGAACCAAGTACAATAACCTTTTTTGGCAGGAGATTTTTTGCTGACTCACTTATGATATTAAAACTGCTGGCAACTAAAGGCCTGCACAGTGTTACAGTAATCATTTTTTGTAAAATGTTATCAGTGTCATTCCCATGCTTATATTCCTGGCACACATCCATGAACACATCAAATAAAATTTCTAAGTCTTTAGGACCTCCCATGTGTTCAGGATGAAACTGAACACTAAAGATTGGATAACTTTTATGAATAATTCCTTCATTGGTACCATCATTTTCATTAGTGAAGAGAATCGACCAATCAGGAGGTAATGTAGTAGGATCTACAGCAAAACCATGATTTTGAGTTGTGATAAAGCAACGCTGTGTAGCTCTGTGAGTGCAGGGCTGATTATGACCACGATTACCATACCTAAAAATAATAACAATAAAATTTTTAATTACTAGCATGTGCTTCATCGACTTTCATCTAGCTATGGAATTTCTGCACACACAAAATATATTCACAAAACAGCAATTCCCATTGTGGAGAAAAATAGACTATAGAATGGAGCAATCACATTGGTCAGTAGCAAGTTTCTACATAGTAGTTAGAGATCGAGACCAGGAACTATGGTATTTGGAAACTCAAGAAACACAAGTGCAGCAAGGACACTACTAGGGGCCTAAATACCGTAGATCCTGTTGGTTGAGATGTCTAGGTTATAGTGACTCTTACAGAAAATGGGATAAGCCGTCAGTAATGGGATATATCCATCACTTATTACACCATGGGTCATTTTACAACAAATCATCAGAATGAGATACAGCCAAAATATTTCACTCCATTTCACTCCTTGCTTGTGAAATACATATATCTCAACCCCAAGGAATGTAATAAGTCATTTAATTTTTAAAGCCACAACTTGTGTAATGGATCCACTTAAAAGTAATTTTTAACACTACACTAATGATTCTTCTTCATTATTGTTAATGTCCTTATGTGGATAGTGACTATATTATCATCACTGATCTTATAGTCTGGAGGGAGGTCCTGTGATTAATTAATGGCTGTTAGCTTGCAAGTTTCTATAAATCTCTAATGAAATTGACATTAGTTAGCAATCTGCTGAGGGCCCCTTTAGTTAATTTAATATCTACTATTTGTGGGGGATCCAGAGAGGAACTTGTTCCTTCCCCTCCAAACAGAGATAACTTTTTCTTTTATATTACTTATATGTATATAATCTTGATGACCAGATACTATGATTACATAATATTTATTATGAACGAGCTATGGACCTTGACAGTCATGCTAATTGTATTCTGATGTAGGCCAAGAATGCTGCACTGTTCCATCTCCCCAACATCAAATTGTCAAATCTTCAATGCCAGCCCAGACAGCTGAGGTGGCGGCTCCAATCCTAAAGCTGTGCCAAGCAAAGCTCTGGTACGGCAGGCCCACCACTTGAAGGGCCTGCTGAATGCACCATGTAAACTTCGACTTCCTCGGGCCAGCATTCATTATATTCTTTACTTATACAGATTTCTTACTGAAGGGGAGAGGTACATTTTTTACAAATCCTACAAATTAAGTAACTGTGATGGCTACAAGACTTCCACGTATACACTAGTTAGCAGAATCTCATCTCTGTCTGCAATCAAGGCAGGTGAGAAAGCTAAAGAACTCCGCTTGCATGTGTTCTTAGATTGTATGGTAAAGATTGTCAACATGGAGACAGTAGTACAATTTCTGACCTGATGCACAGTCCAAAACAAAGTAGAGTTAGGCACTCTAAGTTAATAGCATGGAGAAGGACGAAGGTACTTTAGGTATTAGATTACATTACATTACATCTTCCTTTTTTTCTACTTGGTATGAAATTTGCAGAGCTTGCATCAATGCGAATGGGGTTACTTGCAGGGTATGAGCACAGCTTGCTCAGCCATTGTGGTATGATGTCCAATTAGGTTTCATAGTAGGCTTTCTTTCTTTCTTTCTTTCTACTCCTTTTATGAGCTCCATAAGGTGCTGGCCACTCTGCCGACTTCTTTGCCATCTTGTGTAAGTGAGCTTAAATTTGGCCCTGTGTGTAATTCTATTTATGAACCTTAAAGCTGACCATGTATGCCTACCGATGTTAATGCTGTCCCTGATAGTACACTATTCAATTTGACTGCTCTGATTCTGCCTTGGTACTATCCATGCTAGTCCTTTATTATTCGTAAGCCCCTGGCTGCTACGGTTTGCAGGATCGTTGCTGGCTATTAGCATTAATTTGCTATGGTGATCTGACAAGAAACTTGAGAAGTAGCCACAAAAATTCCTTGATTATGCCAAGCGCCTGTGTCTCGCTTCTTCTTCAAACAATCCAACTTCGTCCCCTTGCGTGTGCGTATCTTGAAGCCTGCATGGTTGGTACCTCCCTCCATTGACTCCGTTTAATGTACTCATTTGTTGTTCTTATCTCACAAAAAGTCATAGCAAGTATTTCCACTCCAAATTCAACTGGCTACGTATCTACTCATCAATCTTTGAGAGAGTAAAAGGGGAACAGTGCTATACTAACTTAACTATTGGAATTTTTATTTTGGTAATGTGCATTTGGATGTGAATTTGCATGTGAATTATTTGAAATTACCAATGTGAACTCAGCATAGCAGCTAGCTAGCTGTACCATATCTATTCTATCTCAATCTCTTTTACTCCATCTCAATCGGTTCACAATCATATATTGGGTATATTAGATTCACCTCCTCAACCTCTAAGTATAGTCGAACTTGACTCGCTAATAGGAGCTGGAAAGGAGAACTATACATGCTCAAGAAACTTCCCTGCACGTTCAAAGAAGAATGAACTCATGGGTAGCTTCAGAAATAGTGCAGTAATGAAAGTATATGTAGGGATTGCTGACTGGGTATATATCATCCCTACCCTTGTTTGCTTACTTTTTAAAGCAATGGTCATCACTATTTTTTCATCTCCCTAATGTTTTTTAATCACTTGTAAAGATAAATCAGTATAAATACACACAAGAACCTTACTTCATTTTGAATGTTTTTGCTCCGATTGCCCTGCCCAATAGCTGATGTCCAAAACATATGCCAAAAACAGGTCTGGATTTATTTTTGCTGGTGATAAACTGCTTAATATGGTCCACAGTAATGGAACAAAGTTGAGGATCTCCTGGCCCATTACTTAGAAATAAACCATCAAAATCTGTAGAATAAAAAATTGTGCTCATTTAAAGTTTAACAATACATCCTCTGATTACACAAATATGAGGATAACCATCTGCTCTTTTAGTACATTTACCAAACACAAGCAATCTTAGATAATATAAAATGAGTTTTCTATAAGAATAAGTAAGAAAGTGCATTTCTAAAATATTTGGATGAAAAATTATTTCCAAACACTTGATGGAACTTGAAATTAGCTGTAGAGGTGCAGAGCACAAGATTTATGATTAATTACGCATGCAAAATGATTTAAAATTTTCTTCTTGTGGCAGACACTGACTAGATGTTGCTTGCTCACTGGAGAGTCAAACTTGCAAAAATGTGGCTAGCTAAATTGTAGTGGAAATTGCCACAATTATTTTTTTATTCATAAGTATGAATTTAAATAGTGCACACCATTGAATGTTGTGAGTTTGTATTCAAGTAGTATTGATATTGACTTCAAATCTAAGCCCTATACCTGTCTTTAACTGTTTCCCGACCAAGTACATTATAGAAATTATGGTTTTGCGTGCAACTATCACTGCTATTCTGATTGGAAATTGATCACGTGTGTATAATCAGGTATCATGCATCAGATATTAAACTGCTGGGGATGAGAAAGAATTTTGCTTAGATTTGCTAAATAGGATATCCCTGATCATGAACAGAAGTATTGTAGTTGGTAGGTAATTCCTTTATGATTAAGTGGATTATAGGGGTATTATTAGTTATGAGTACAACTGTATCACTCTCAAACTGTTGAGCTAACCCTGCTGCTGTCTGGTAACGTTAATTACTAGAGATGTGAACATGCATAAATTAAAAGATCAAAGTTTAAGACGTGAATTGAAACTGTAGCTAGCCTACAATGACTACACTTGACAATTAATAGATGAATAATATGCCCCATACACTATACTAGGCATGGGGCTAAAATGCTCTTTTTGGCTGGACCCATTATTCTTTTCATGGTAGCCTATTGTTCTCAACAATAATATCGAAATGTCCTTAAAGAGTACTTTGAACTGTGCGTAGCATTTAAGATGCGATTTTGCAAATAGTTTTCTTGCTGATCCCCCCAAAAAACTCACTCAGAATGCACAAAAACACCTACGTGTAGGCAAGGGAGTAGTAACTATAATAATGACTGCAGCCTTTTATTCTGTTTACTTAGCCCATTATGCTGCTATTCCAGTTAATCCTTATTATTCCGCCAGCATATTAGCCCATGGCTAATATCGACACTGACCTGAATTCTTCTACATAGCTGGCAAAGGGGATACCCATGAGCTACTTACTTTGCAATAGCTAAACCTTCATACAAAAGAACAAGAATGGGCACTGTCTAAAAAAATGTACCCACATCCTTCAATAATCATCCTTGTTATTATTTTATCTCAAGGGAAATCATAATATTATACCAAGTAAATTATATCAGTGTTTTAGTAAAAGCATTATTTCATTTCACATATTACATAGTACATGGCATCTAATTACGTAGCTAGAAAAAAATTGCATTCCACTCTGCTTTGAGATAAAAAAAAAAAAAGACTGAAAACAATTTAACTCGATTGCTGCTCAATCGCTTTACAGTATTTTCATTTTGTAGCTGTCAATTCACTTTATTATCATTCAAAAATCATCAGTATCTGATATTTCATGCAAAAAAAAAGAAAATCTTTACCTGACTTACTATAGGCGCACAGAAAACAGTAGCTAACGACAACATGCATGTGCATAAATTAGGTAGGCAGAGCATTCAAAAATAACCATTTAATATGACAAGATATTCCACACCCAACACATATATCATGTATAGAATAAATAGCTTTATTGGACACCCACATAAACTTATGAACAAACATATGACATTGATGGTTGGATATCTATGTATCTAGTATACACAAACTTAACAACACACCACTCTGATATCTTACAATGAGTACCTTCATCATTGAAGTTATAATTCCATGGTACCACCTTCACACAGGCTCCTCTACTTGCTAGGCAACGAATCTGATTATTCTTCATGCCACAGTCAACAGCCAAAATGCGAATACTTCCATTTGGATTATATACAACAGAATTCTATAACGAAAAAAATTATAGTACTAAAATTATGGTAATGGTAATACTTGTTTTTACCATGCGAGAGACTTCAGCCACTAAATTTCGTGTATTTGGATCCAAAAAGGGAATGTTTCCTTTTTCTCCATCAATAACTATTTTCCCCAGCATAGTACCATGCTCACGTATCTTCTTAGTCAATTCTCGAGTATCAATTCCTATAATGATATATAATTAATTATTGCTCAGGACTGTTAAATATATATTTATGTGTGGATTTACAAATCGTGCGCACGCACACACATAGGGCAATATACAAAATTTGAGTCACAGCGAGCTAGCAAGCGTTCCTATAGGCTTTTGTGCTGATATTCATTTGTGCTTTCAACTCCTTAGAAGATTTTGATCTGAGTTTATATATAAGTGGCAGAAAGCTGCATACATAGAAAACTGTAATGCTTACCTCAAAGCACTTAGATAAGCCTAGTGCCTACAAGCTGCATGGATAAGCCTTGTGCCTGCTGCCCAAAAGGCTAAGACAGTGAGTGAGCAGAAAGTATAGGATTCCTATGCTTAGAGCTATAGGCTTTGAGTTATGTAAGTGGCAGGCAGCTGCATGCATAGAAAGCTACTTACCTCAAAGCACTTAGATATGTCTAATGCCTACTGTCCACTCAGATAAGCCTAGCCCTACTATCCACCATGCTATAAACAAAAGATGTAGAAATCAAGCAATTACAATTGGAGCATGCACATAAATGCACCCACTCACAGGGCTTTATGCACCCACTCACAGGGCACTATTTTGCATAATACCTACTATACTTATGTACATACATATGCCTGAGGCATTTTGGAGTGTAGACCTATATATACAAGTGAGCACAAAAAATTTCTTCTAGGGATAGCCTGAAATCTAGCTGGGCTATATAATGTACTGCAGCTGTATGAAAACAATCCCTACATTTCCATCCACTAGCAGTTGTAAAAGTAGGGATTGTTTTCATACGAGGCTGCAGTACATTATATAGCCCAGCTAGATTTTAGGCTATCCCTACTTAACCTTTTTATTTAAAAGAAATTTTTTGCGCTCACTTGTTTCTATCCTTTTTCTTAGTGCTTGAAGTTGAATATAAGAGTTTGGAGATGTAAAGAATTGAGGCAATGTAAATGACACGCACATGGCATGGTGAAGTAAGCTGACTACACTACAGCCAAGTGTACTGGCTATAATACTACTATAGGATGAGCATTCTGTACTATAAAATTCAGACTGGAACATCATCAGTGACAGATAGCTAAGAATAAATAGCTAGCTAAACGTGAAAGCTTACGTGACTCCGCCCATAAGCCATGCCCCCTACCGACGTGCACTTCAAAAAGGCATAGAAAGATTAGCTAATGTTCCGAGCGCTATCGAACAGTGAAGTAGAGCCTTAGTCAAAACTAATAGCAAAAGATCAGCCTCTAGGTGCCGCTCTAACAGATGGCCAAAACAGAATTTTGATGACTATAGCCTGTAAGTCGGTACATCAATCTGATTTTATTATTATAAAGAAAAGTCAATTTTAGACATCGTTTTTTTTCTTATGTTAGCAAATGAATTTTTGGTTTTTGAATATCTCCTCTCCTCTTTGTAGATGTAATGATTCACTGTAGCCTTCTGAGAACCTGTAGAGTAAGGGTAGAAGAGAAAGAAGAGTTGTTAGTTTATACAGTCTTATGACCTTTGACCTGCCATCCCTACTGATATATATATATTTACAATTTCAATGAGTCATGACCTGAGAGTTAGCTTGCTCACAGCAACCCTAGTAAAAATTCTTGGCAAGATCTTGTGTGATATAGCAGGGATTATGCAAGGCAAGATGCGTCCTGTACATTCTTGCATGGACAATCATGTGTGATCATGCAAGGTTGGGATGTTGGATAAATCATGTGTCCTAAAACTAAGAAGTACCATGTAAGATCATATGTGATTATGAGTGGATTATTTGTAGGAAATATCACACTAAGAGTGACCTTGTAATAACATGTGTGATCACAAGTGGGATAAATCATGCTAAATCACGGTGTTCAGAGACTAAGAAAGATCCCACAAGATTATGTGAGATCACAAGTGGGATGAATCATGCTAAATCACGGTGTTCAGAGACTAAGAAAGATCCCATGAGATTATGTGTGATCACAAGTGGGATGAATCATGCTAAATCACAGTGTTTAGACACTAAGAAAGATCCCACGAGATTATGTGTGATCACAAGTGGGATGAATCATACTAAATCACGGTGTTTAGACACTAAGAAAGATCCCACGAGATTATGTGTGATCACAAGTGGGATGAATCGTGCTAAGAAAGATCCCACAAGATTATGTGTGATCACAAGCAGGATATATCAGAGTGTTTAGACACTAATAAAAATCTCAAAAGATTAAGTTGGGATTAGATACGAGAGATTGTGTGTGATCATGTGTGGATCTTCTGCATGACATTAGAAAAAAAAAGTGATCAGTGAAATTCAAAATTGTTCGGAATAGGTATGATATAAGCATATGTGGAATTGTTGCATGATATCCTAATACATTTGCTAAAAATAGCAGATATAGGAATAGTGCGAAGTGGCTGTAGCTCACTTGTTACTTGAACAAAGAATGTGTTAAGAAGATTTACTTTTGCATAATTGGACAGTTTATCTCGTGCTGGATTACCAGCTTCTTTGAGAAGAGAGGATGAAGTTTTTTGGAAAGGTTTGATGAGTACGACAGGTGGTGACAAGATGAACATTTGAATAGAACTGTATTCTTTCACGTTTCCAACTGTGAAACAGCATATGGAGCTATCTCTTTTTCCTTTACTGCTGTTTGTGAAAAAGATAGTGTTGGAATGGTACAGCTTCTTGAAGGTTATCACATCCCTTGCAATGGTCATGCAGGTAAATCCAGAAACAGCATGTGCCTCTTCACCAGTAAGAGAACATGACTGTAAAGGGCCAATAGAGTATGTATCAGGCAGTATTAGTCTCATATTACTTCTTCTCAATGTTAATGATGACATAGGATTCAAAAATGCAAGGGTTTGATCACTTTCTATTTCATTAAGCTTGTCAGCAAAAAACCCTATAGTGTGACATACGTCTATAGAAAAAGATAGTTGCTCGGCTATTTTGTGCCTAGAATGTATCATACTAACCAGATGCCCATTAAAGCTTTCGAAACCGAACAAAGATTGTGTCCATAGAGGACCCCATTGCCGCACATAATATGTAAGATGTATTAAAGAGTGAGAATTTAATGTGCAACTGTTTATTCCATACAATTCTGAAAGCAAACTATAGAAATCGCTAGGCATTATCTCGGCAGCTTTCACCTGAACCTCCGAAACTTTTGATTGTAGAAGGATGTGAATAGCACACACAAATAAAGAGTAGTGATGAAAGTAAAGAGGTGCCAAAACCTTTTCAAGTAAAGGGAGTGAGTAATAAAGTAACCAGTTTCTAAGCTCACTTGCTTTCCAGTATTTTCTGTGCTTCTGGAGGCTTCTGGGAGCTCTGCTAAACTCATGTGGGGGGCGCTGAAGCAATAAGTTAGCATCAACATTTTTGGCCTGTGATCTTAAGTAGAATGGCAACCCATTATTTGAAGAATCAAACCACTTTTGTAGTAACCATTTTGTCACCCCTTCTAGTATGCAGTGCATGTAATCAATTGGTATATCATTAACAAGGTCGACCACTCCAGATAAGACTGATTTTCCCTTTATGCCATCAACTACCATTCCACCCTGGACTGCTTGTTCAGCAGCTTTCATTACAGATGAATTTGTCCTAAGAGTACGAGACTCAGGTAAGTAGTACCGGGAAGTAGTCCAAATCCCAGGGTGTAAACAGGTAGGACACCCATTTACACAATTAAACTGGTGCATGTTGAGTAAGGGTGCTTTAGCAACTAAGTCAAACAAACCAAATGCTGGACGAAACTTAAAAACTTTCATTCCAACTTGAGTTGAAATTGAGACACCATCATTTTGCAAGCTATCCAGTAAAACCTTTAATGGCTCAAACAAAACATGCATATTTGGTTTGGATTCACCTGCCCAAACTGCTACAGTCACCAAATTATCTTTATTCATACGTATCCTGGGTGGTGAATTTGTTAAAGCAATAAGCACAGGCCAAACAGTAAGAAGAGAAGACTTAAAAGGAGAAATACCATCTGTATTAAATATTATGCCAGGCAAACTTCCCTTTAGTCCAGTCCCAGTATGCACATCAAATAAAACACCCATATTTTCATCACCATGAACAATAAGCTTTTCGCTATTTCCTAAAAGGGAAGAAGTGACTAATAATAATAGATATTCTATGAGTCATGAAATCTTACATACTTTGCAAAACTTGTTGGATGGCCCTTCTAGGATCAAATGAGACAAGTGTATCAGGGTCAGTAGGTCGGCAATTGCTGCAATTCTTTTGGCCATTCTGTAGTTCAGTATGGCACAAACGACAAAAATTGCGCAAATTATATGTTGAAGTAAATTTCATGAAGAATTTTTTAAGTTTATAAATCGAAGTAGGTAATTTATGATTGGAAGGGCATAAAAGATGAAGTAATTCAAGCAATTTTTTTATGGTAGTAAATGGTAGTCTGCATGCCCTTTTAAATTCCATAAGTGCACAATATGCTCCACAGACTGTGATACTTGCACCATCGTACAGAGGCTCAAACAGGTCATTATCCACACTAGTTTGATCATAAGATATGTTCATATTCTCACTTAAGCAATCTTCAAGAGATGTGTTCGAATCTTCCCATTCTTCACACTCGCTATCACTGCTACTCAATTCAACCACGTCAGTAGCACCAGAACTGATAAATCCTATTTCTGGACATGTGTGTCACCATCTGATTCTACAATACTAGAAGAATCAGTTTCAGTTTCAGACAATTCAACAACTGCCATATTGGAATCATCATCTGATTTAGGCTCAACATTAGTGTCAATGTTTGAATCACTAGTAGCAGATCCAATATTGAAGCTTCAAGAATAAAACAAGAAATAATTATGCTAGTTAACTAGCTGCGGTGTAAATATACCATGATTTCTTCTTGTTCAACCTCCACCATGAAGTTTTAGGAATGGGTGCTTTCTCTTTTATGTATTTTTTATAGTGTCCTCTCTTCTTCCTTTCCATCAACAAATTTGCCAGCAGCTTTTATTGCACTAATTTAGAATGATATAAGTTCTACAATTTATCATGTGATATACATGTGAACAATTGAAAAGCACATGTACATGCAGCTGCATGCATTTCAGCTAGCTAGCTACTAGTTCCCTGTAGCTTGTGTGGTCTAAAATGGGAAGCCAGATTGAGGAAATAGAAACTGATTGTTCTGAAAATGAGTCTACCCCACTTAATACCAAGGAGGCTACCCCAGCACTTGGAAATGGTACCAGAAAAAGGAAAAGAAAGTCAACTACCAAGGCTCAACATGGGGAAATTTCTACTGAACGTTTTTTGGCTGCTATGAAGAACAGTAAGTTGGGTTTTTGATTGTTATCACAGAAAACCTCCACTATTTAAAGGGAGGAGGGTTCATAAGTAGAAGTCTTAGCTTCTTTTTGTTGGCAGTTTTATTGCATTTTTTTGTTGGAAGTTGGCTTTGAACATTATAAGTTTATTATAAAGTTTACTGACTATTCAGAGTAGCTGCCCTGTTACTAAAACTATAGTGGTTTACGTATATTGGTGGATTTTTTTTTGATTTGGCCGATTTGGCAGTTTCCCCCTGATGCCAATAATAATTACTATCAACCAGCTAGTATATTACCTGAACAAGAGTAAATTGCCAAGTTTAATTGTCGCCAATTTGCCAACTAACCCACTGTCAATATTAACCACTATAATTACATAGTAACTGCTGTAAATGTCATAAATTTTACCAATAGAAAGAATGACTGTGAAGTGCAACCAGACTAATAAGAAGTTCAAAGTTGATGCATCTGTGCTGTCACGTGAAAATGGAGAGCCTCTTACCGAAGCTGACCTAGTAGTCGGAGGCCAACTTTTGATGGATTATAATAAGAAATCCTGGCCAGTTAGTGTAATGAAAATTGAGGAGTCTAATGGTAAGTTAAAATCAAGCAGTATAGAACAACCCTTGTGAAACATTGAAAAATTAATAAGTGCACATTGTTAATCATTATTCAACTATTATTTTCTTACATGCTATTATTGTAATGAATATAGTTAATTGAAACATGTTGTTTCTAGAGTAATAGGCTCGTGTGTTTATTAAACCTGAATAAGGTGTGTACCTTAATTATCATTCTTTAGCTAATTAAGCTATTTA
The DNA here is from genome assembly GCA_963924555.1 of Crambe crambe. Classification (NCBI taxonomy): domain Eukaryota; kingdom Metazoa; phylum Porifera; class Demospongiae; order Poecilosclerida; family Crambeidae; genus Crambe; species Crambe crambe. The sequence continues at coordinate 3,110,891 of OZ004592.1, forward strand.
ATCTCTGTAGAAAATAAGAAAAAATGCAAGGGTACTACTCATGAGGAAGTAGATGACTCAATACTACAAGCCAAGGCAATTGTAAGTGTTTAAGTAATATTACCTAACTGAATTAAATCATCTTACAAACATTTATTAGTTTGAAACAGTGTCCGATATTGTGGAAGTGGAGAGTCAACCCAGCACATCTGTCGATCTGTTTAGTACCACTGCAGGACTTAACCCCTTTCCAGTTGTGAATGGTAAATCTGGTGCCCTTGCAGGAAGTACTCCTCTTGGAACACGATTTAGGAAGACTGAGCCAACTAATGCTGACCTGATGAAGGTTATGAAAGAAATCCTTTCTGCAATCAGGGAGTTAACTGACAAGAAAGAAACTAGATTGGATGACCCTAACTATATAGTAAGTGAATTGGGCAGCGAGGGTTACTCAAATGTTTTAACTCACCAAATCTATGGGATATCGCCACTAATAAGATTTATTTTTTGTTTTATTTAGTTTGACGATGTGAACCTGATGCACATTCCAGCTAAAGATATGTGCGCTTATGGACGTAGTCTATTAGATGTTCTTTTCTCTAAAGAAGAGCAGGCTCGCTCTGTGTTGGTGCGAACTCCTAAGAGTGCCAAACCACCATTGTCACCACGGCGTGTACAGCTGCTTTTTGGTGAGTTTCTTGGTAACCTTAGTGATGGATTCAGTACATTACCTGCTTAATCAATCTGCAGAATGTGTAGAGAAGTGATATAATGATCACAACCATCGTTCCTTAATGGCAACTTTCAGTCAGAAATGCCGAGATGCAGGATGTGGAGAAAATTAGAACTTGAACTAAACTCGTATGAAATATTATGTATGCTTGCTTCTTTTTGGCTATTGAATAACATTTAATTTAAGAGGGGTTACAATCAGAACATGAAGTGAGTGATCTTGCACATCGATTTGAACTTTAAACCTTTCAGTGGGTTAAGTTCAAGATCACTAAAGATCACTCAAGTTTATAATAAGCAAGAACTTCCAAGATTATCCAAGATCTTGCATGCAAATATTTGCATGATCTTATGCGCAAGATCTTACAAGTTTTCCTAGCAAGAACTTGTGGGTATTATCAGCCAGATCCTGTCTGATAATACTTGCAAGATCTTGCATGCAAATACTCTCATGATCTTATGTCCAAGATCTTACAGGTTTTCCTAGCAAGAACTTGTGAGTATTATCAGATAGGATCTTACAAGGTTTATCAAGCCAGATCCAAGATGATATAGTTGGTTGATCTTGCATGTAAGAACATGCAAGATCATGGCTGATAATACTTATATGCTCTGCTTATTATTCTCAGCTAACATGATAAAAATTCATCACCCTGATGAAGGCTAGAGTATTCTGGTCGAAACGTTGGTGGTTTGTTTCATAAGCTAATTTTATGAGAACTAATTCTATTGAATATTTATATGATCTTGCCAAGATTTTTTTACTTGGGAAGGTATTTCGTGTAATATTCAGTTGGCAAGTGAAGCAGTTGATGAAAGTCATTTGTACTTCATTGCTGTCAGGATGAAGTGGTGGTGCAGCAGGAGGCTGTATAATGCTTACAACAAGTACTTGGAAAGCCAAGAGCCTACAATCCACTTAGATAACCCTAGAGCCTCTATGATAAAATGCTGTAGAAAGTTGCTGTTTGTTGTTAAGTGTTCTGGGCTAGCCTCGCCAGGCCCTCCTTTTTAATTATGATTGTGGAGGGCCTGGTACGCGAAAATATCGCAAAACCATAGAAACCCCATAGCGTGGGTGTGTCCAAGGAAACGCATTCCCATCGCAAACGTCACCATGACAAATCGGTGCTACGACCACGCACTAGCACATGGCCCAGCCAGGCCTTAGAAAGAAGAGGCATTGAGCCATTGAGCTGCCACTGAATTCGAGCTTTGCTAGCCTAGCAGCAGATAGTATCGGAGCTGCCTATCGTCTAGATAGTAAAGTTATCGAGTAGTCTAGATTTTAGGCTCAGCTGGATTATAAATAGATCGGCCTCAGAATTCTTCACGAGTTTTAGTAAGTCCTTGGTTGTATAGCCATAGCGAATTGGTCTTTTTGTTGTAGCGAAACAGCAGAAGTTCTTCTGAACACCTGGTGCCTTTAGGTCGATCCTGTAGTCGATCCTGTAGTCGCTCCAGTCCTTACCCCAAATGTGTGGGCATGGTCATAATGCTCTCGTGCACTGCCCACGCCCAATTAAGACGGTTCTACCCCAGTTCTATCCCCCCGAAACTTCACATACCAGGCCCTCCACATTCATAACTTTAAAAAGGGCCTGAGGGGACGAGGCTATTCTGGGCAGTTTTATTTGTGGGGTCAAAGGTGAAATGAATGCATGCGCATTAAATGTGACATACATATCGAAATCTCAATTTGGATGAATAGGGGGGCTTGCTTCGCTCACCAATAAATTTCAGAAGGCTCTATCTCCCATATCAACAGTGCTTGGCCAGTTTTCCAGCTTGAACAGCTAAATTTACAGCTTATGACATCATACAATGACATGCCCATTGGGTGTGGTTAAGATGTTATATAAAAACTAACTGTACATTGCCCAGATTGCCTTTTTCTTAGCTCGAAGTTTTGCACCAGCTCCATGGATAAGCAGCTGAGATGCCACAACTCATGAAGAGAATTATGGCCCAATTAACAGCCTTGTCCTCAGACAGTTTATTGACCATAATTCCTAACTAAATATGCACATATTACTAGGGTAATGACTCAAACTACCTATGGTTGTCAAATAACCATAGGCAAGATAATTTCCTCTTCTGCAATGTTATTTTCTCACAATTGGATATAAAATACATCATCATAACAAATTTTATGAAAAATGAACAAAAGTAACATAAACTGCTTCACAACTTCGGTTGAATTTGCTCCTTGATATAGTGAAGAATGTACGGATGGATATGGTTAGAATATGAAACACAGACCTACTGAAGACTGATTCTGAGAACTATTCCTGAATCCAACAAAAAGGAGAGCTTCTACAGCAGTTACCATTCTACAATAGTTTTCGTAGCTTTCAAACGATCTTTCAGAGCCATGTGGATGGGTTAACGTGAGATAGTAACTTACTTTCATACTACAGCTGATAAATACTTGCTTTTGAAGACCTGTTTTCTCTCCATAGCTTTCCCATATATATTATTCAATGCAGCCATTTTCTTAGACGTTTGTTTACTACTGTAGAGTTTCAGTGTCAATCATATGGTCAATTTTAAATCTAGTCGAAAATTGATGCCATATGCTCCACCAAAATGATTTAGAAATCAATGAATACACTTGTAAGACAAATCATAGGACTCAAAAAAAGGTACAGAACACCTTCAATGTGCTAGGACTAAAGCATGACGAGCAGGAGACAAAGTACTATCATTTTAAAGCGACTTCTACAATCGCATTTTTTATCTGGTTGTTCATCATCATAAAAGAAATGGTTCATTCAATTCAAATGCTATAATTTTTATACCACACTACTCAAAATTGACTGCGCTAAAATCCTTTACCTTAAAAATAGCATATCATTTTCCAACTTGCTAGCATTCAACCTACAACGTGGCAGACTTTTTATGCTCAGCCCCCGTACACGTGATTCTTGAAACTTGACCTCACAACTGACTAGCGAATCTGTCATTAGCTTGCTCAGAGTGTAAACCCTAGGCACTAGTATCAAGCCGCGAATGTCAAACCAAAAGAAGAGTTCTGTCATTGTTATTACCAACTCTCACCCCTAAGGAGCCAATCTCACTCTCACACCTTTGCTTATGATGTAATACTAATCAAGTATATCAGGTACATGCATAACACCAGTAAAGGCCTTTAAAAAATTACAAAACAGTTCAATGGCAATTTTTAGTATAGATACAAGCTCCATCAGCATTAGCCCTTCCAGATCAGATTCATTTCAGCTCATACAATATTGCGATGAAACCCACAATGAACTACATAGCTATAATTAACTTGGATAGCAGGATCACAGCATCTAGTTGCCTATAATAAAAAAAGGGGATGAACAAGAAAAAAATATTTATTCTAAATAAAAGGAAAGTAGGGATAGCTGTGTGCGGTTCAGCAACAAGAGAGCGAACTTTAGTCCAAGTAACCCACCAATATTACAAAACTACGAGCTACTTCACTCCATTTACATCTCATCTTGGCCTGTCATGGGTGAAGTAGGAATAGTTAGCTCATAGTTTGGTAATATTGGTGATGGGTAATGGGTTACTTGCCTGAAGTTCACTCTCTGAACTTTTTTGAACTGCACATACCCATCCCTAATTTTCTTTTTTATATAGTTACTTGTATGTAGATATAGTAATAAAAAAAAGAAATCAAGAATACTCATAACAGGGGCAATAATTACTTTACCTTGAATTCCAGGTATCCCCTGCTCTTGCATCCATTTTCCCAAGGAATCTGTCCCTTCCCAGTGGCTCCAATATTCACAGTAGTCTCCAACAACAAGACCAGCTAAATGACAGTGATCTGACTCTAAAGTCTCACGCAGACCATACTCATCAGTCTAAACATAATTATGTCAAAAGGTTATGTTCAGAAAATACCTAAGTGCTAACCCTCAGACAGTGTGCTAGCAATCTATGTAGGTCAAAGGTCATAAGACTGTATACGCTAGAAACTCTTCTACACTTATTCTACAGGTTCTTAGAAGCCCTAGCCCTACATCTACACAGAAGAGGGAAGAATGTTTAAAAATTAAAAATTCATTTGATAACATAAGATAAAAATAATAAATATTAGATCAACGTAATGACCAAATGGCTATAGCCATCTAATTCTGTTTTAGAGCAGCACATAGAGACTGATCTTTTGCTATACGTTTTGACTAAGGCTCTACTTCACAATTCATGGATATTGATAGCACTCTGAAAACTAGCTATGCCATTTTGAAGACATCATGCATGCGAGAGGTTGGGCATATGGGGAGGGACACGTATACTTTGTGCATGTGGCTACAGATCTAGTTAGTCAGTTAGCTAAGCTATATCTTTGTTTAGCTAGCTATTTATTCTGATCAGATAGTGTTTCAGTAAAGATGCTCATCCTATATATAAGATTATCTACCCTCAAGACAAAAAAAAGGAAAAGATGTAGTTGGTAAAAAGGTTATGTAGAGTGGCCCAATATCTTGCTTTGTGCATTTGCTAGCAGTGAATCTAAAACATTGCAATTATAACATGCCCACCTAACTAGAGCTCATAGATAAAAGTAGTTTGTAGGGAAGGTCGATAATGCCATCCTCAATTCTTTCCATACAAACTTACTTCCAATTTCACAGTCACTTTAAAGTAAAACCACATAATTATTACAATGGAAATAAGTAAGAGCAAATAATAAAAGGTTATGTAGGAATGGCCCTAAAATCGTATAGTGTAGATATTGCAGCCTCATATGAAAACAATACCTACATTTACAACTACCATTAGGCAGTATGATATTGAGAGTGCATTAGCACTCTCTTAAGTAGGGATGGGTCATAAGACTGTATAAACTAAAACTCTTCTTTCTCTTCTACCCTTGCTCTACAGATTCTCAGAAGGCTACAGTGAAATACTACTTCTACACAGAAGAGGGAAGAATGTATAAAAGTCTAGAATTCATTCTCTAACATAAAGTTCTAAAATTGACTTTTGTTTTATTTCTTTATAATAATAAGGATTCTGCTTATTATTCTCAGCTAACATGATAAAAATTCAATAGAATTAGTTCTCATAAAATTAGCTTATGAAACAAACCACCAACGTTTCGACCAGAATACTCTAGCCTTCATCAGGGTGATACAAAAAAATGCACACAGAAACGTACTTTTATAGCTACGCTCGTTATCTAGACAACGCACATGCATACGCCTATGGATATTATAGCATGCCAATACCTGAAGTCGTAAACACTATTTCCCTAAGGCTTTAAGCGTAGAAACCCAGCAACCTTGAAGTTCTAGACCTACATCCCTATTAAAACGCTGCTCTTCTGAAGATAAACCAATATGAAGCGCTTCTTTTTTTTTATTGGTTTATCTTCAGAAGAGCAGCGTTTTAATAGGGATGTAGGTCTAGAACTTCAAGGTTGCTGGGTTTCTACGCTTAAAGCCTTAGGGAAATAGTGTTTACGACTTCAGGTATTGGCATGCTATAATATCCATAGGCGTATGCATGTGCGTTGTCTAGATAACGAGCGTAGCTATAAAAGGACGTTTCTGTGTGCATTTTTTTGTATCACCCTGATGAAGGCTAGAGTATTCTGGTCGAAACGTTGGTGGTTTGTTTCATAAGCTAATTTTATGAGAACTAGTTCTATTGAATAATAAGGATAATAATAATAATAATAATAATAATAATAATCAGATCGACGTACCGACTTACTGGCTATAGTGATCAAAATTCTGCTTTGGTCATTTATTAGAGCGGCATCTAGAGGCTGATCTTTTGCTATTAGTTTTGACTAAGGCTCTAAACTATTCGATAGTACTTGGAACACTAGCTAATCTTTCTACGCCATTTTGAAGCGCACATCGGTAGGGGGCAGAGCTTATGGGCGGGGCCACATAGAAGTGCACCTGTGGCTACAGTACAGTTCAAGTTTAGCTAAGTTAGCCTAGGTCTCAGTTTAATCATTTAGCTAGCTATTTATTCTTATCTGATGACTCCTTGCTGCATTGCAGTGCAGATGCTCATCTTATAGTAGCTAGTATTATAGCCAGCACTGGGCTGTAGTGTAGTCAGCTCACTTCACTATGTCATGTACATGTCATACATTGCTGTTGCTGTAAAGTTTTATATTAAATAATAGACAAAACTTAAATAGCTAAATAGAGACTGTGTAGCTATGTGCAAAAAAATTTTTTATGTTATTGTAGCTGGCTTTGTATAGACTACAGTAGCCTCATGTCAAATATTAATAAGTTGAAGTGACGGTCAATACTGCCACCCTCAATTCTTTACTTACACAAACTTACTTTCAACTTCAAGCACTAAGAAAAGGATAAGAAACAAGTGAGCGCAAAAAATTTCTTCTAAATAAAAAGTTAAGTAGGGATAGCCTAAAATCAGCTGGGCAACCTATAATATATGCAGCCTCGCATGTACTACTTTTACAACTGCCATAGCTAGCTATAGGTAGTGGATGTAAATGTAGGGATTGTTTTCATATGAGGCTGCATACATTATAGATTGCCCAGCTGATTTTAGGCTATCCCTACTTAACTTTTTATTTAGAAGAAATTTTTTGCGCTCACTTGTAAATGTAGGGATTGTTTTCATACGAAGCTGCAGTATCTACATTATACAGCCCAGCTATATTTTAGGGCAATTCTTGCATAACGTTCTTTTTATTTAGAAGATATTTTTTGCACTCATAGTTAAAAGGTCTGCTGTTATACACACAGCTATAACGATCCTGTTTTAACATTTTATACACAGTATCAGTAATTGTGCATGTATAGAGCAGATATCTTCAGATCGCTAGGTTGCACACAGCCCATAACTGTCATCTAATTAATTGGCATAAATTTGCTATGTGTAGGTAATGGTCAACAAACACATAGTATGGAGTACAGTCTCATGTAGAAGATATGTCTATCTCCTTTATACAAAAATTGATGTAGGAGAGCATTGTCTGAACATCATTAAGGCTGAAGTTGAAGTGCACAAAACGCTATTGGCTGCAGAGTCAATACGAATCAATGAGGATTATAATGGTTCGAAAGAGGCTATTTACAGGATCAAATATCAAATGTCCACTTTGGTCTGACATTAGGGCAATGTTCAACATTCAGTTGACAGCGAGCGAGCAAGTAAGTATTCTGAAGATTTTCATTTGCTGTTGAGTATCTGTAGCAATGTGCAGCATTTGACAGTGCGATAGATGTTTATGATATATATTATCTTATATCAAAAATCCAATAAACTGTGTGCATGCATTGATCAAACACAATTTCTGACTTCTTTGCTGCCATACTGTGTTAGCATACGTCAGCTGTTCACCGAATAGTTGAGTCTGTAGAAATATATCACATGAATCTAGGCTCTCAAACACAGTGCTAAAGTGAGCTAGTCAGCCATGAAAGCTCTCACACAAGGGGCAGAATTTTGAACTAGAGTCGTGGCTAGAAATAAGCTAGTTTCTTGCTCCCGGTGCTTTGTAGCGCCAACTAAAAGCCAAGAGAAGAGCAAAATTGTACGAAAGGTAGCGTAGTCCAAGCGCATAAGCTGAAAAGCCCTCTGCTGCTGGATTCTCCGTGCACGAAGAATGACAGGAAATAATTTCACATTCTTTATTTCTTAAATACCAATTAATGTGGTTGCCCTTGAAATAAACAAAAGGAAAAACAAAAAACAAAATAAACCAAAAAACAAGTAGAAAATTAATATTCAATGTCACTGCTCTTACAGCTGCAATCCCAGTACTTACTAAAATAATAGCAGTGCCAAAAAAATCAGCCAAAAAAATCATGCCACCTTCTATTTCTCAGTCATTGCTCAGAAAATTGACTGCTTTGAGTAGTTGCCATTCTATTTAAGTAAAAATGGAATTTGATGACCCCATATTGATCAACGTCAATGCAATATTGTGAATCTTTTACTCCAACTGCGTTCATTTCCCACTATACGTACTTCTTGGTCAGCTTCTTCAGTTTCTTCTACAATATTTTATACTTGGTATGTGGTTGGCCCTTGAAAAAATGCAGTGTGCAACACTAATAATGCATCAGCTTCTGAATTAGTAAAGGTAAAACAATTTTATTGAAATAGGTGATGTAGGAATGACTAAAAAAGTCAGTTCATGTGAGGGTTACAGTACTCAGTTATGTCTGTGCATGCATTTTTGACAAAATGTTAAATAGATACTAGTTAGAGTCCAGAAGTCCAGATAGAATATTCAGCACAAACTGTAAAGGAACAAACAGACAAAGCAGAGATTTGATATTTGATCCTCTTTCCAACTGTTATAATTCTCACTGTTAAGATTGTTAAAGTTAGTGCTGTATCAATAGATATCTCATACTTTCCATTTAATTTTGTAATTATAAGTTACACTATCTGTATGAAATAGTTTTGAAGTCAATCTACTAAATGATAGTGGGAGAGAGGCAGTTGTTGCTACGAAACATAATCCTAGCACAGGTATAACTAGAGCAATGTGCAATATTTGACAGAAAGCAAGCGAGCAAGTGTTATTTGCTAAAGTTAATAGATCCTAATGGCTCTAGCTAATTCATTGTGTTGTAAGTGGGCATAGAAAGCTGTAATGCTTACCACAAAGCATTTAGATAAGTCTAGTGCCTACAATACAAGCACCTACTATCTATCGAAGCATTGTAGAAATCAATCAACAATTGGAGCATGCACATAATGGAGTGCAGGGTGCTACTATTGCATGACAGGTACCATCATAAGTATGCTTGAGGCATTTTGGAGTGTAGATCTATATAATATATATCAGAGAGTACGGTAGCATTTCTATGCAGGGTTAATCTGGAATGGGCGTGGCTTCTCTCATTAGAACAATACAAACTAGATTCTCTGCATCTCTTCCATTCTTGCTACAGGCTCAACTAAACTGCTTACATCTGGAAAACACTGCAGAAGATGATACATCTGCTTAAACTCCTCCAGAACAGCATGAACTATCGGCACCAGCCACCATCTAAATCTAATTTTTATGATCATTATCATCACATTTGTCTTCTTAGCAGGCTGTAATCCTTTCACATACGACAATCAAATTCATATCCTAACTTGTACAGTTATAACCATATATTATACCATCGTTATCCACACAGTTTTCCTCCAAAATAATCACTTATATCTATCGACTTTTCACTATAAACGACTGCCAGCCATTTAAAAATTAAAACGAATTCATTTGTGTATGCACTTGTCACAATCATGAGAATGTGTAAGGCCAGCTGGCCAGAGATAATTATTATTATTCACAGTGAAAAGTAAATAAACAAGTGAAGGGGAAAAAATTATGCCAAATAAAAAGGCCCATGTAGGGTTAGTCTGTACTTTATACCTACAGCAGTTTCTGTGAACGAACATCAAAATTATGCTGCATTCGATAATAATCCCTACACCACCAAGCAGATCACACTGACATGAACAATTAAAGCAGCTTGGTTGGAGGCAGTAATGTAGGGATTAATATTGAAGGCAGCATAATTTTTGTTCACAGAAAGCGTAAAAAGTACAGACTAACCCTACCTGGCCTTTTATTTAGCTTAAATTTTTTCCCCCTATTTTATAATTTTAATGAGTCATGACCTGAGAGTCAGCTTGCTCGCTGAACAATACTGACCTACTGCAATATTTTCTTCTGCTCTTATCACATGGTAAAATTCATAGCCCCGAGTAGTCTACAGATCAGCAACTTGGCGCTGAGCTAGCACATGCGGAATGTTTTCATTTCTAAATAATGCACATCTCCAGGCAGCTCAAGCAGGACAATTTCAATGAGGTATGACCTGAGAGTCAGCTCACTTGCTGAATAATTACTAACCTACTGCAATATTTTCTTCTGCTCTTATCAATGGTAAAATTCATAGCTCCGAGTAGTCTACAGATCAGCAACTTGGCGCTGAGCTAGCACATGCAGAATGTTTCATTTCTAAATAATGCACATCTCAAGGCAGCTCAGGGTACGGGTACTGGGTGGTGGCACATAGTAACCAAGGCATGCGCTAGTACAAGCACTAATTAACCACAAACACTCACAGATAGTAAACACAATAGCAGCTGCTGCTTTGGCACATACAAAATCCATGCTAGCATGAATACATGAACAAGTCATTGCAACTCGGGAACTATGCATGGGAATGAGCCAATATTTTGCATATGGCAACTACTTGGTAAGGTCTGAAAAGTTACATCTTGCTTTAGTTTATAGCTAGTACAGAATGTGCAGGACACAAGATCCTATACGGATAAATTGAAAAGTAGAATGTGAATTGACAATAACTAAATGTAATTTTTATGGCAATAAGTATAAGAAGCTGTATATAAAAAATCAGCCATTGATTCCAAGTGGTCATTGAGATGCAACGCAGTTTACCTTGAGAATGAAATCAGTCATAACATATCTGTCATTTTGATTTGTCCTCCTTTATTTTTTTTGTGTATGTAGTACTATTCTGATACTTAATAACGTGGTGCAAGTTAGAAATTTCTATCATGAATAGTTTTTAAGTTAATTTTCCCTAGCAACCATGCATGGGCGGAGTGTGCCTGCACCCTTAAAGAACCTAAGAAATTGTGCATTCTTTATTAACCATCAGTGCATATGCAAGGGTCATAGTATTCAGTTGTGTCTATACAGTATTAAATGGTGCCAATTTTTGGATAAGGCTTAATTCCAGAAAGAAATGTACCTTAGCTTATCTATTACATAGATTTAGCAGCGAGGTAGTGATTAGAACACTTCAACTTCAGCCTCAATAATGTGTAGACAGTAATTAAAACTGCTTGCTTCACTCCAGAAAGAAGGCAAGAATGTAGATTACACAACCCTCGTTCCATACTATGTGCTACCGTATGTTTGTCGACTATTACCTACTCATATCGTCAAAAAAGTGTTGAATAAAAATGTAGACAGTACACATAGCACCTAATCAATGATCTCCTCAGTACCTGAAATGTAAATAATGCAAACAAACTTTACACACACTGACAATTGCAATGCACTGAGCTTTTTCATAGTTCTTCTGTGGCAAGTCTTTCAGTCTCAATGTGCATAAAATACAGGTAAGCAGTCATATCAGCTATAACGTAGTCTATTATGAGTAAATCCAGCTTCATTTTATATTAATATTATCCCTATAAGACACACTCATCTTATACTAGATGACAGTTCTCAAGGTCAGGGAGGACTGGTGGTAGTGAATGTTCATTGAGACACTTGGAAAAAAAAAACTGCAAGAATTTCCCAGCATGATACTGTATATTAGGTGTATTGTGTGGCTTTATATATCTCCAGCTCATGCCATTATGACAACTAGAACCCGAGGAATAAGATAGATAACTTTTATTCGCAGCCTAACATCAGTATTATGTTTATAATACAGGGCAAGCAGTAAAAATTATGAAAAAAAAAATATCTAGTTTCATAATAGAGGGTCATAGGTCACAAAGCACTATAATGCTCTCTGATATAGCCTCGTCCCCATAAAAACTGCAAGAATTTCCCAGCATGATACTGTATATAAGGTGTATTGTGTGGCTTTATATATCTCCAGCTCATGCCATTATGACAACTAGAACCCGAGGAATAAGATATCATGAAAAAGATAACTTTTATTCGCAGCCTAACATCAGTATTATGTTTATAATACAGGGCAAGCAGTAAAAATTATGAAAAAAAAATCCAGTTTCATAATAGAGGGTCATAGGTCACAAAGCACTATAATGCTCTCTGATATAGCCTCGTCCCCAGGCCCTCCTTTTAATCATGATTGTGCAGGACCTGGTATGCGAATATTTCATAGAAACCATTGAAATCCATAGCGTGGGTGTGTCCAAGGAAACATGCATTCCTATCACATACGTCATCATGACAATCAGTGCTACAACCACACACAAGCACATGGCCAGGTCTGAGAAAAAAGAAGGGCATTTAGATGCCACTGAATTTGAATATTGCTATGCTTTGCTAGCCTTGCAGCAGATAGTATTGGAGCTGCTTATCGTTAGCTAGTAAGCTATCAAGTAGTTTGGATTTTTTAACAGCATTCCATTAGCCTTAGCAGGATCATAGATAGATAGGCCTCGGGACTTCACATACCAGGGGCTTGGGGACAAGGCTACTCTAATACATACATTCCAAGATTACAGTTTTTACTTGCAATGCAATTATGATGCACTATAATTATTAAACAGCTGAGTTCATCTTAGTATTTTTTTGTGCATGTGCTTAAAAAATGGATTAATTGATGCTATGTGGTTAGATGTTTGTTTTTAGCAGGTGTTTAATGCATGGGTTGACAGTAACATTGTCTTTTAAGGCAGACCTACATCAATTAGGCTTGTCCCACTAATCAACTGTGATCTCACACTAGGAATGACTTGGTCGCTCTAGGTCATGTAGTTACTATATAAACTATTTTGTTCACTAAGGGAAATCTATATTACAGTAGAACTACAATGAAATCTCAATTCACACTAGTGCCAGCCAATTAGAATTGCAGGACTGAAGATAGCGTCATGGCAGAAAGGGCACAGGAGACGTTAATGAAAGTACTGAAGTGCTATGCTCCATTATTATTTTATTCAAAACTAATAATGAAGATATACAAATAAAATTCATGAGAATACTTCTACTTACCTTCAGAGCAGAAACACCATAATTGCCTATGAGAGGGTAAGTCAAAATTAAAATTTGACTCCTATATGAAGGATCAGTTAAAGACTCCGGGTAACCAACCATGCCTGTTTGAAACACTAAAGAAATGAATAACATTTTCTAATTGCAATCATCCAGTACAATAATACATATACATCAAATTAATACCTATATTTTGAAGAAAGAGACAAAGGAAAATATTGTAAAGTGTCAATTTGAATTCACAATATTAATATCAACCATGATTTATTGGAATTTTCATACTAATGTGCTAAACACCAATTCGTAATGCCACTTCTTTGAGCACCCTCTCATATACGTACACCCAACTTGAATACTAAGGTAAAAGTTCCACACACCCCACACAAGTATAGAACTTTAGATGGCTATAGTGGGAAGTTTTTTTTTTTAGAGTGCAATGGTACATCAAGTGTAGGGGGAGGTGACCATAATGAACACTTACGAAAATGAAATTTTTAAAAAAGTGATTCTGCAAAGAAATTAGACTTTATACTTTGACTTTAACATCTGGGCTAATGACAGAAAATACACGTGCAATAATTAAAAAAGAGGTATGCCCTCACGTATATAGTGCTAGTGTAGAGAAGCTTTTCTCACTTTCTGGATTATTTGTCAGTAACACTCATAGGCTAGAGTCAGCACTTTTCTTCTTAAAGGGCAGGTCTGAGGGGGTACATAGCAATCTTACAAAGATCAAGAGCTACTTGCACTATAGTATAGTGTTGCACTGATTATTTTCTCATGGTTTTCCAAAGTTTAAGCATGATGATGTAATCTCTATGTAGTCCCCTGCAATATGATGGGTGTGGCTTGGAGATGTGAGAAGTCTTTATGTCCAATAGCTTCCTTGATGATTGGCATTATTTTGCTTTTAAGTGTTCTTGACTGGGGCAAAATCAGTAAAGGGTCGGCACACTTGAAAATGCTACAGTTCAGTCATTAATAGGTTTTGTACTAACTACTTGGTAGCTGTTAGCCCATATTCCGTTCTTTCACTATTTAAAGCCTTCTTAGATAAAAGGTCACTGAGCAAGGGGTGGCCTACAAGCTAGAAGTACACATTCCCACTATGATGGTTCTGCATATATTTTCACTTGTAGTCCCGAGTTATAGGCATCTGAAAGTTTTTTTCCGTAGGAAGCTTTGCACATATTCACATGCATAATTGTCATACGTACCGATATATACCACATGTACCATTTCCATTGGTACTGTGTCTTGGAAGTTAACCAAGGTCGTTCGTAGTCAAGGTAAATTGGATATTTAATCTTTCCCACTTGCAAATGCACTTATGTCAAGACAAAAATACTTGAGATCTTTCATGCTGATTAGATTTCCATGTTTAAAATTCGGTACTACAAACTATGCTTGTATAATATTAAATGTTTTTTTTTACAGTGTATCAATTTTCTCTGCATTTTTTTTTTTTTTTTTTTTCTGACTGCAGTGATTAAACCTATCAAATATGTGAGGCAGCACCAAAACGTGAAGTCCAATAAACCTAAGTTAATAGACTGTCAACTAGTTTTTTTTACCAACTTCTCCAGGTGTACTCTTACGAGCTCCAAAGATATTCCCCCGGTATTCACTTCCATCTTCTAATACCAAACAAGCCATTGCACTGCATGTGCAAAAAAAATTGCCACGTGGTAAATTTTCTGGGCGCGGCTTCATCTCGCATGGGTGTGGCCGCAGCAGTGACTCTCGAAAATGGCGAGCAATCCGGCGATTGTTCCGAAGAAGGCTTACGACCTTCTATTCAAGCTATTATTGATCGGAGATTCTGGCGTGGGAAAAACTTGTGTATTGTTCAGATATGCCGACGATACGTTTAATACTACGTTCATTTCAACAATAGGTAAGGACCAAAAGAGACTAGCTAGCTAGGGAGTGAATTTTTGAAGTGGCAATATGATTAAGAGTGATCTTCAAATAAGACCCTAGGGCCATGAACTGTATGGTTGGATGGACTTGGAAAGGGTAAATATGTCAGGAGAGAAGTGAGGCTTATCTATGCCCTTTCACTTCCATGAAAATTGTTCTTGAAGCAGCAATGGAACAGAAGTAGTTTGTATTCATGCATTAGGACTGTGTAGCTATCTCCCCTATTCATCCAGCCCATACTCCTGTACTACACAGTATCTTTGCTGGGATAACATGTTGGGCGGCAACCTTTGTATTCTTCATAATATACATATACACTGCATATTCACATTGCTTCCTAATAAGTATGTTCGGTGAATTATGTTATCTAAAGAGTGTGCCTATAAAAGTTACATTTAGAGCTTGTATCTCTGACAATGATTTAGATTGTATCATAAATATATGGAGTAGGGGGCTTGTTGTATAGTAACTATATCAATTTTACCAAAATCCCACGGTGGGCGAATGACCCCTGCCCCTTCTGAAAGAAACCCTGATGTACATTCCATATTGTTGAGCTAGCTAGTGGTGT
This sequence comes from Crambe crambe, assembly GCA_963924555.1. Classification (NCBI taxonomy): domain Eukaryota; kingdom Metazoa; phylum Porifera; class Demospongiae; order Poecilosclerida; family Crambeidae; genus Crambe; species Crambe crambe. Next base: position 3,126,763 of record OZ004592.1, read on the forward strand.
CTGTACTACAGAGTCCACATTTGCATACAAAAAGTACTGCTTAGATACGCAGCTAGCTAATGGCTGCATAATGCTTATCATGAGCAACATTGTTACTAAAAACACTCCAGCTAGCTATGATTTTTCATTTATGCTATTCTATACCAGTCCACAGACTCAGACCTCACCTTGTAATTTCATGCAGCCTAAAGCATTTCAGATAATCGTTACTGGCTGTGTCGTGGATGTAACACACACTCAACTGAATACTGTAACCCTGCGCATAATGGGTACCTGGGGATCTAGCTTGTGTGTGGTTTATAAATTATGTATTGTTGATACTTCTACAAAAGAAGACTTGAATCAATGCAAGAGAGAAATTCTGTATGAAATAGGTGTGTTTACACTGTGAAAATATCATTATTACTAGGACATTGTGGGACGAGTGTGCATGCTCAGTTTACACAAGATTATCACGGAATTGAGCTACAATGTTAGAACGTATGATAATATATCAGTATATCTGCATATGAGGGTGAAAGGTCATCATCACTAGTGTGGGGTTTGCTTTGTTCGCTCCAATTATGGTAGTAAGCAACATTGTAGAATTGGCTACGGCAACAAAATTAACAATATGTGGGTACTTTTCCTGACTGTCCTAATAATTATATTTCCACTTAGGTCCTTGGTGTAGGAGTCGATTAACTATATTTGTACAAAATTGAAATGGAATGGTCAACAATTGTTTAAAGTATAGTGCAAGTCAAAGAATGGAATACTCCCATTCTCGTATACAATGCTTGAGTTCTTAACTCTACAAACAAATTAATATTTCTAAAAATGTATACCTACATAGGCCCACTTTTAGCAGAGAGTGGGCCTATAGATATATATTTTTTATTTATTCTTGGTCATAATTATTAGGCATTGACTTTAAAATCAAAACTATCGAATTAGGAGGAAAGAAAATAAAACTACAGATATGGTAAGTGCATTAAGTTGGACCTTACACCATCTAGCATTAATTTCATAGTAAAAATGGGTGTTTTCTCCTCAGCAATAGCAGGGCCTTCAGTAGGGTGACTTTAATTGGAGAGATTGAAAGCTAGACTAATACAAAATGGAAATTCCAGTTCCTCTGCTTGTAATCGACAGTGGATGCATATCCTGCCTACTGGACATATTTTAAGTGTAAAAGAAGTTTCAGACTTACCATATCAGAAATACAGTAAGCAGCTATTCTTGATACACAAACACTGTGGGTCCCACTTACTCCAGCTAATAGGACGTAATTCTACAAACTAGTAGTCTTATGTGAAATTTCTTTTAGACCAATCTCAATTTCTGGGGGGGGGGGGGGGGGGAAGCCCCCCTCCCTGAAATAAACCCATCTGGTGTCCAGGTATCAAATTAGGACTTCAGCTCCCCTATAGAGGCCAGTGACGGATGTGTGGTCTCACCATCACGCAGATGGGTTCACACCAACCATATTGAGCCACTGTCCTGCCTTTCTGAATTATGAGTTGTTGCTGTGCATGCCATGTAGTTGGATGCTCTAAACTTGCCTTCAACTCTTCTATTACCATCAGAATCTGATACTGCATTTGGTAGCATCTTTATGGATGCTTTGATTTTATCAAAGATTACAATAGTACTGATGGCACAGATGCTCCATTGGTAGTACTTAATGTTTTCTTTCATAACTCCAGAATACTTACCTCCTGCAGTCAGCATCTCCTAACTTGAAGACAGAACATCTTCAATGTGCTAGGATTCAAATATGAAGCGCAGAGAACAAAGCAGTATCATTTTAAAGCAACTTCTAAAATCGCTGTTTTCGTCTGGTTGTCATTAAACAACTTATTCAGAAATGGTTTATTCAAATGCTATACCAATCTATTCAGAAATGACTGCACTATAATCCTTTACCTTTAACTTGGCATGTTCAAAAATATCACGTCATTTTCCAACTTGTTAGCTTTCAACTTACGAGGCAGACATTTTTATGCCCCGCCCCATACACGTGATTCTTGGACTTTGACCTCGCAACTGACTAGCGAATCTGTCATTAGCTTTCTCTACTCTCTTAATGTTAGTCTCACGATGCTCAGAGCGTAAACCCTAGGCACTAGTCTGGTTATGAATCAAGCCTTGATGCAACAGTATATCAGGTACATATCAGTAAAGGCCTTAAAAAATCATATACAAAATCAATGGCAGTTTGTATAGATAGCATTAGTCCTTCCAGATCAGATTCATTTCAGCTCATACAATATCACAAATAACGTGCTGCATGCTCCTCTACTTGGTGTGTGAAGGTATCTTTGGTCTTGTGGTGCTAGTCGAGGGGGAAGTGGTGGCAGGGGGAAGTCAAGTTGTATGACCTGTACAAAATTTATTTAATCAGAGACCGCGATAGTGCGAGGGATGACCTATGATCCTGCATAGGACTAATACAAAATGAAGTTGGATTTTCTCAGAAAACAGTAAGTTGTAGCTGCTATGACTGCTTACCCTGTATTTCATACACATTCTTATAACGTAGGAGAATTTTGGAGGCTGAAAGACTCAACACAGAAGCACGATAAAGCGCACTTTTTCATGATTTCTTATTTTCTTGTTCTTAATCATAATCATAATCTTCATAATGGCATGATCTGGAGAAAAATTGGGCTGCGCTTGGGCCATGTCCTATATAATTATGAATCTGTTTTATTTTACTCGGACCAGGTCCATGTCCCATCGGTTTAGCCTCTAGTTCACTCAGAAAAAAGCCACTGTCTCAGTACTGTAGACTATATGAAGAAGGTGCCCTTTGGGGAGGGGGTGGTATTGAGTGATATAGGGGTGAGGTTATTGTATGTCTTTGCGGTGTCTTCGATGAGTGTATATGCGGTTTTAATGTCGGGTTGGTCGAGTAATTCTAAATATGCTTTTTTGGGGGCAATGAGGGCGGCGTTTTTTTGTTTGCTTGTTGTTGTTGTTGTTGTTTTTCGCCTATTGTTTCTATTTACAGTTCAAATTATTATAAAGGCTAGGCTAGCTAACATGAAAAAGTCAGTTAGATTATACCATCAGGGAGAGTGCGATTAAGCCAAAGGGTGGCATTACCCCTCAGATAGTCTTTGGAAAAGATGACGAGTAGTTTCTCCCGGTGGTGAACCAGTCCTCTGCCCCAGGAGGCAGCCTATTCTTGAAATGGTAAGGGCACTCCAGCCTCCCAGCAACTCCACCACAAGGACACCCCCACCGCATGGAATCCTTCTTTGTGTGCTGCTATCTTTCCCTCACCAATCCTTTAAGGCATGAAGCATTCTCTCCCACTACCACCCATGTTAGCCTCATCCCAGGCCTGAGACTACACTCTTATGAATTTACTGGTAATTTAAGAAGAAGAAGAAGAAAAGAAATATACAGCACTAACCACCTCCTGCAAAAAGAAATCACAAATGGGCCTAGTGCAGTTTTTGCCCTCCATAGTATAAAGTCTATGGAGATAGTAGCTTTGTAACTACCATACAAAGCAAATAATTAGCTTTAAATTTTTAGAGCTTTTTAGTTATTATGCCTTCAGTAACCATTTCTGTTTTATTCTGTTTTGGACACACCTCAAAAGGCAAGCGGTCTATAATGAGATGGATTATAGGACCTGCAAAATTACATATCAAGTAGGAAAAAAAACGTAATGTAATCTAAGCACGTTCCTTCCCTGAGTACCTCAGCACTTCGCTACCATCACGGATCTCTAAAGCAACTTCATCCTTCTTCATGCTATTAACTTAGAACGCCTTACTCTACTTCGTTTTGGACTGTGCATCAGGTCGAAAATTGTACTACCGTCTCCATGTTGACGATCTTTACCATGCAATATAAGAACACATGCAAGCAGAGTTCTTAACTTTTAGCTTTAGCGGCAAGCCTTGATTGCAGACAGAGATGAGACTCTGCTAAGCAGTGTGTACAGGCATTATGTGGCGCAAGTGATCTAATCAGCTTTTACTATCATGTAATTGTACTACAGTCTCATGTTGACAATCTTTACCATACAATATGAGAACATGTGCAAGCTGAGTCCTTTAGCTTTCTCCTGTAGTGGCAAGCCTTGATTGCATGAGACTCTGCTAATCAGTGTGTACAGGCATTATGTGGTTTGGTGAGTATCTAGTCAGCTTTAACTATCATCCGTATTAATAATAGCTTAAAATATTTATTATGATCTAAATAATTATTGCCTTGACAGCTTCTCTCAGTGACACATCTGTAAAAATAAAAAAGCATACATTGTAAGAAGTGAACTCTTATTGCCTGTTTCTACTTGGTATGTGGTTGACTCTTGAAAAAAAATGAAAGAAGCAAGAAAAATATTTATTCAAATAAATGAATGTGATGTAGGGATGACTATAGTTAACTGATCATGAAAGAGTTGAAACAAGTGCCGAATAGATGAGATTATGCAAGGATAAAGTCGAATCAGGGTGCAGTCACTAGGTGTGACGTACCCACATTTGACTTCATCCTAGCATAATTTCATCTATTCAGCTCTTGTTTCAACTCTTTTTTGACCAGTTAACTATAGCCATCCCTACAGCACATTCATTTATATTTACTTGTATGATAAGGCTCAGATGGATGGCCTGCAAGAAGAGAGTTAATTGTAGAGATCCCAGTACCCTCCAGAACAGCCTATGGAATAACCTTCACTGCCTTGGGCCTACGTCCAGAACTGCCAACTGGTACCAGTGCCAGTGCCCCTCCAGAACGGCCTACAGAGTAACTATCACTGGCACCAGCCAGTGCCCCTGGGCCTATTTCCAGAACTGCCTACCCCCTCCAGAAGTAACCATCATTGCCTCCAGACACGCAGCACCATAGAAATTCCTTGTTGAGTTCTTCCTTGTGGAATATAAGAAGGCTACAAGCAACACCAGTATCTTGAAGTATTCAGTGCTGTATTTGCAAGCTTTTTTCTGTAGCTGTAGCATATTTAGTCATCTAATGTAGATCAGAGGTGGTTCCTCTTTATATGAATAAAATGATTAGGTTAACTCGGCTACATAAACAATTTGAATACATGTTTATAACTGCAGAATGCTTATATTGCCACTATAGATGATATAATGTGATTGTAAGGTAAGATAATAAAAAAGGGAAGCCACAATTATTTTTTTGAAATTGATATTGTTACAATATACACAATCAAAGGTGACCAAAAGAGCACCAATGTGGAGTTATACATTGAGTACAATAAAAAAAATTCAAAATAGGAAGCTAAACTGTAATTCAAGCAGTACAAATTATTACACTCTGGCACCATTAAGGTGGTGCGTGCTGGAGAAACTTCAGTAATTTAAGCACCACAACAATTGAAGCACCACCCCCGTACAAGAACTTAATTTTCGTCTTTAAACCTAGCACCATGCTTCTTCTGAGGTGATGCTTAGCTAATTAGGATCCATGTGAACAATATCATTGCTAGGCCTGGGAACGAGGCTACCGCTAGAGAGTCTCTCAGTGGATACTGTTGGTTACTTCATTGTTCACCAAGATTTATAGGAATTTTTTTGTGTTGATTTTACATGGAATGACCCATATAATATTTGGCTCTTCTAGTACTGAGATGGGAAAAATAAAGCTCTAGAAATATCAGATTAGGAATTTTTCTACTTGGTGTGTGATTTTTGAGAATTTGCTAAACGAGGTATTTCTGTGGATTCAGTAATGTCTCTATATTTGTGGCCTACCTGACTAAACATGTCTTGCCAACACCTGTATAAAACTTCAGCCTACTTGATCAGAGAGTATGATAGTACTCTCTAAGTAGGGACGGATTGCCCCATTAGATTAATACTTAGTATCATTTTCATAACTCCAGAATACTTCCCTCCTATACTCAGCAACTCCTAACCTGAAGACATAACACCTTCAATGTGCTAGGACTCAAGTATGAAGAGTAGAAGAAAAAGCGGTATCATTTTACAGCGACTTCTGAAATCACCATTTTCTTACATCATCATCATCGTCGTTATCATCAAACAACTTATTTCAGAAATGATTCATTCAAATTCTATAATTTTTATACCACACTACCCAAAATCGATTACGCTATAATCCTTTACCTTTAACTCAATATGTTCAAAAATAGCACGTCATTTTCCAACTTGCTAGCTTTCAACCTACAACATGGCCAGACATTTTATGCCCTGCTCCATACACATGATTCTTGGACCTTGACCTCACAACTGACTAGCGAATATGTCTCTCTTGATGTTGGTCTCTCAATGCTCAGAGCGTAAACCCTAGGCACTAGACTTATTATGAATCAATTAAGTCATACTAAGACCTCATTGGAAATGAGATGAGGGCGTTTGCAGACCAGTTAAAACCGTATCCTAATTAAGTATATAAGGTACATGCATAATACCAATAAAGGCTTTTTAAAAATTATACAAACTTAGGTCAATGGCAATCTTATTTTTATAAACTGTATAGATACGAGCTCCATCAGCATTAGTCCTTCCAGATCAGATTCATTTTGGCTCATACAATATTATGATGAAACCTCCAGTCCAATGAACTACATAGCTACAGTACATGAACTTTAACTTGGATAGCAGGATCACAGCATCTAGTTGCCTATAATAAAATAATAGTAGAACATTAGTGACATCAAAAAAGGTGATGAACAAGTAAAGGGAAAAAATAAAAAAGAAAAAGTAGGGATTGCTATGTGCAGTTCAAAAAGTCCAGCAACAAGAGAGTGAACTTCAGTCAAGTAACATCACCAATATTACCGAATTATGGGAATGAAGTAGGAATAGTTAGCTCATAGTTTGGTAATATTGGTGATGTATAAAGGGTTACTTGACTGAAGTTCACTCTCTTGTTGCTGAACCGCACATAGCCATCCCTACTTCTCTTTTTTATTTAGTTTATATTATTTCTGCATATCTACATTAGCAGATAGACCTCAGTAATAGAGTTATTATGTTATTCATTCACCCACTCCTTGATGCCACCAATGTAGCTAATTCATAAACCTTGTCCAGATTTGAGTCTTAAGTACATTATTTTATTTATATTTGTATCTTAAAATTAATTTCAGGGATACTGCAGGCCAAGAAAGATTCCATACAATCACAACATCTTATTATCGTGGAGCTATGGTAAATCCTGTGTTCCTGGCATTTTAGTAGGATTATGAATAAACTGCCATGTCCAGAGAAGACTGAGAAGTGAATGCATTCATAAATTATTGAATTTAATAATTTCAGTAAGGGGTCATCACTATGTAAATCATGTGACAAGGAACTGTTTAATTTCCCGTTCTAGTAGACTAAAGTAGGTGTGAAGGTGGCCCCTTATATGATATCTGAAATATGTTGAGAAGCAGTTATCTACTTGGAACAAGTGTTTCATAGAAGAATGGATGTGCCAGATGTAACTTTTACTTCAAATTTTTATATAGGGCATAATTCTTGTGTATGATATCACTAACCAGAAATCATTTGACAATATTTCCAAGTGGCTACAAAATATTGAAATAGTAAGTTACTACTGGCTACGTAGGTACTATCCTTAGCGTGAGGTGCCAGCAATGTTCTGCCATCAAGGTGCTAACCTCAACAAGTGAGTCAAAAAAATTTTCTTATAAAAATGTTAAGTAGGGATGGCCCCAGTATTTAGCTGTGCAGCATCATATCAAAACAAGTCGTGTGGCCCCAAAATATAGCTGGATTATGTATGTATTATGACTGCAGCATCAAGCTGTATGGCCCCAAAATCTAGCTAGATTATGCACTTTGACTGCAGCATCATATCAATCCAGGCTTGGTTTGATACGATGCTGCTGTCAAAGTGCATAATCTAGATAGATATTGGGGCCATACGGCTTTGTTTTATATGATGCTGCTGGGGCCATCCCTACTTAACATTTTTATTTAGAAGAAATTTTTTGCACTCACTTATTTCCATTGTTTTTCTTTGTAATTATGACAATTCTTTGATAAGTGCTGTCAAGACAATGCACCCTTTAACCAAATTTCCAAAGAATCTGTCTTTGTTATTTCCTTTGTAGCCAATAGCTCCACAGGACGAAGAGTATTTTGTTGTCTTGAAGGAGGAGAGTATGACGACCTTGAAGGATGAGTATCTGCAGTGCAATGTATTGTAGAACACCATGCATCTGATCAGAATGACTAAACTAATCATTACATTTTCTATAATAGCTGCTGAGGTTTGGTTATCTTGCTTGAGGAGAGTATGGGGTATGAGCATCTGCAGTGACACCGTAGCTAATAATTATCTCAAGTGTGTGTGGGTTTTTTGGCTTTGTTTTTGTTTTTGGATTTTTTGTTGTTTTTTCGCACGTGGGATTCCCCTAGCTCCGTGCGCGCACGTGTGCAGGCTTCAATATGATGGAATCTCTGGTGTAGTATGGGTTTGAATTTTTTCAAGTTATGTCTCTATTATATGGAGACATATTGGCAAGCTGTAGTTTCTTTAAGATCTGTGTAGTAAAGATAGAGTAGAAAAGAGAGTTTATGCAGCCCATCCCTAGTTAAGTTAGAGATTGCTAATGCACTCTCTGATAACAATAGATAATAGTCCAAAATCTGTTCTATAGTGTTGGTTTACAATATACTGTATGGCCAGAAATTAAATTTGGTGGATTGCTTTCATGGAAAAATTAAAACTTGGCAGATTTAATATCGGCGGAATGCGCATGCTCGTTGACACACGTGTGAGCTTGCTTACCCGCACATGCTATATCAACACATGTAAGCGCGAGCAGCTGCTCTCAATTGATGGTGTCTGGATTCTGTGATAGGGGACATCACATCTACAGAAACACCAACTCTAGGACAGTCCTGCTGTTGCTTCACTGCGTCGTCTAGCTAGCTCAGCTCCGACCTCATGTTATTTCAGATTTTGACATACCTATGTAAAAAGACTTTACTATTGCAGATTTAATTTTGCGATTGAATCTTCAACAGCCATACTGCCAAATTAAATTATCTGCCAATATTTCTGGCCATACGGTATTTGCTATAAGTGCACACAATACATTTATTAACCTTCAGAACATGCGCAAGGGTTAGAGTACTCAGTTGGTGTGTGTGTGTGTATCTGTTGCATCAAGTGTGCAGCCAGTAACAATTAGAATGTTTCAGTTTCAGCCTTAATGATGTCTAGATGATGCTCTTCAGTGTTTTAAATTGAGCCGATTTTGGATAGCATGTCTATAATACTCCTTAGATCATAACTCATAGAAAAACCAAGTTCACCACACTTATATAATCTTTCTGTATGAAAAAGGTTTTATGATGAAAAGAGGAAAAACAATTACAGTAGGTGGCAGTACATTTGAATAATTTTTTTAATTGCTGTATTTCTACGATCAGATGCCACCCTCGAATGTTCGCCACACTCAAGTAGTGGCTCCTTGCTGATTTTAATGTTATAGTCATCGCCCTGCAGTTTGTTCTTAAAATGTCTTGTTATACATGCATTCAAAGAAGCGATCATACAATGCTGCATTCAAACAGCTCAAAGATATACTGCACTGAGGATACCACATCAATGGAGATATGAGGAAGTTCAGTGTGGATGAAATGAAAAGTGGTTTGATGCACAAGAATTGAAAGTGGAGGACGAGAATTAGTGCTTCAGGAAATGGAAGGAGTGCTTGTTGCCTGGATAGTAGGATTTAGAGGCTGCCCTCAAGTTATTTTTAGAATAGTATTTCTACTTCAGTCTAAGCTCTAAACTCTCTGCACAGCAATGGCTGATTGATCATGGTTATATTAGGTATGGGTCGCCGATGTTAAGAAATTACGTAGTACGTGAAGTTTAATTACATATCTAGGGGGGGGAAATGGCGTTCTGTTCTGCTGGCCTCTCTAAACTACAGTGTTTGCTGGGCAATGCTTGAGAAAGAAAAAATGCATGTATATGTAATTTCCGGCTCTTTTATGACAGTAGTAAGTACTGAGATGGGAAGAATGAAGTTTTAGATTGCATGTAAGAGCAGAAATATTACAATATTTTTCTATTATCATTATTTATTATTTAGCATGCTTCGGCAGATGTGGAAAAACTGTTGATTGGAAATAAGTGTGACTGGGAGGCTCGGAGAGTTGTCTCTAAGGAAAAGGGAGAATCATTAGCACAAAGTCAAAAAATACCTTTCTTAGAAACATCTGCTAAAACAAATTATAACATTGACGAGTCATTTGAAAAACTTGCTCAACTTATTCTGAAAAAGGTAAACTATAACACTAGTGTATGTCAATTGTATGCAAACTGTATAAAACAATGCCTTATACAATCAGCTGAAACCAGTCACAACTGCATCACAATTCATGTACATTCACAAAGAGATGCTGCTAGGGCAACTTTTTTATAACTGCTATCTTTTCTAAGACTATATATCCTTGTGCTTTTAAGTTTTTAAGATGAGAATATTTATTAGGGACTCCTTGTAGTCCAACGGATAGAGGATAAATTGTGCACTTTGTGGTAAAAGTATGAAATTTAGTACACAGATTACTTAGGTCATTACTTATAAATTTAGCTACAGTGCCATCCCTAATTTTGGTATTAGGGGGCGTGGCAGATTTTTATCACTATATACACCAGATCTTGGAGATAACTTTAAGCTTATGTCTACTCTTTTTTGTGCTAGAGTTTCAAAGAACACGTCAGACCCCTATCTATGAAGATAGTGTCAAAATGGTGTTGTTTGGAGTGGTTGCACTTTGATGATTGATATTGTCTATTGCAAATGTAGTGAATACATTTTGTTTTTCAGCTGTGGTGGGCATACAGTGTTCAACCTGTCATAGTACTTGCATATTAATAGTACCTAGATCAGTTGAGATCTCTGTCATATAAAACTGATAAGCCAACATATCAACTAGTTCCCGTTTACATGCAGGAAAATACCCAAATACGATGGCAAAGGTGGCTCATGGGACTTGTTATCTGCATCATCAGTGTTTATTTTTACAACAAAGTAAACTGTTAAAAACAATAAGCTGGCAGATACTTAGCTGGGCTTGATTTTGTGTTGCAGGTGATTGTTCTGTGATATTAGCTCCAGCATTGCCACCAGAGTTTGCAAGGACCGAGCCAAATCTTGAACTTGACAGTTAGTGGAAAAAGTACCATCAAACTTGGTTGTGATATTCATGATTTTCTTGTGCACAATTCATGCTGCTTGTGCTAGTACATTCTCGCATACTTGCTGTAAAGCAGTACCAATATCTTCATTTGATATTAAGAGAATATCCCTTCCATCCTTGAAGGCTTGCAGTTCCGGGAAACTTGATAAAATATGGTCCTTCAGCCTTGTGGAGTGTACACATGGAGAAGATACACCGAGTTGTACAAGTCTCTCCCTGTACAGTCGAACAAGGTCAAAAATAGTGTTCTCAATAAGCGCAGTAAGTTCTGCGAATGCACAGGCATAGTGGGCTTCAGTTGTATGATTGTCAGTTTGTTCAGAGGTCTTCACTCTATCAGCTGTATTGTACAAGGCAACCAACTCTTTGCATGATACTTTGCTTCAAATACTTTTGCCAAGAGCTGAATCTTTTTTGTAGGAATTCACTTGACCCTTTCACCCATGGCTTCATGCAGCGGATCAGATGGGCTTGCTGGCTTTTCACAGAAGACCATCTTTGTTTCTGTTCTGTTTTCGGGAGGCTTGTTCTCTACGTGCTTTCTTCTCAACACATGCTCTGCTTCTGTGTTTTTCCTCTTCGTGACACGTTCAAGTCTTGGCTTGCTGTATTGAAGCCTGCAGCTCTTGTGGAACTTAGCTCTGTGGTATTTCAATGTCACTTCTACTCCATCACCATCATTGATCCGTAATATACCAAGTGTCTTCGGCAAACATTCAACATTATTAAAAGCAGTCATATCCTTTGCTAGACTGAAATAACCTGCTCCTACATCCTATTTCTTTGAATCAGCTGGGCAAACAAAAGTTTCTCATTCTTATCTTCCCTGTAAATAACACATTTCTTCCAATCTGTATCCGAAACAGGAGAAGCCTCTGGTGTCATCTGCAGAGGGCTAACAGAAGACACAGAAGATATTTTTGCTTGTGACAAACCATCTAGAAGCACCTCCAAACAATGCTATCTGTTACTATATGACCATAGCTACATTACATGCATTTTCGGCACCTCTGATTTCTTGGTTTCCAATAATGGTCATGTGGGGTGTCACTGTCACACCTCTTATGGGTTGAATCAGCAATGGCACTGTAACTAAAATTATATATACTGACATAATATATGTGTACAAAGTTTCATGCTTTTACCACTAAGTGCACGATTCCCATAATTTTTGTCCTCAATCCGCTGGACTATTGTGCAACTTAAAAGATTTTGAATTATGTAAGTGGCAGGCAGCTGCATACATAGAAAGCACACTTAGATAAAGCCTATAGTGCCTACAATCCACTTGTGCCAATGCTTAGCCTAGCCTAATTGATTTCTGCAGTCTTAGACACTAGACTAGAAATGTGTGTTATGCATGGACTGTGCTGCTATTCAATACACATACCTTAAGGTACCTATGCCTGAGGCATTTTGGAGTGTAGACCTAGATATATAATATACAATTTCAATGAGTCATGACCTGAGTCAGCTTGCTCGCTGAACTAGGTGATAGTTGTGAACTCTTTCCTGGTGGCCTGTGTTTGGATATAATTTAGGCCCTGGCAGTAGTATATGTCCTCCTATGTTTCCAGTATAGTCACAAGATTACAAGAAAGCTTTTAGGCTATGTATGTATTATGATGGAAAGTTTCTTGACTTGGGTTTTTATCTAACAGGTACCTGCAAAAAAGGAAAACGATGACTTATTGGACATTAGTAGACAAAAGACAGAATCTTCTGGGGGTTCAAGATGTTGTTGATTAGTCATTACACTTGTGTTTTGTTAATAATGTGTACTGTTCTTTGGGGGCCCCCTCTTTTATGCCATCCTCCAGTCAATTCTCTTAAAGTAAAATTATATCTTTTATTTTAATAATAATCAAATTACCATATTCTGCAATTTAGTTTTCATCGTCCTTATGAACTGATATCAGATGTACACTATTCAGTTACAACAATGAATATCTCAACTTCAGATAAATTAAGAAGCAATTTAAATATAGTCAGTGATAAGGAACTTGAATAGTGTTAGTAACAGCATATAAAGTTCGTCAGGGATCACAGGGATCATAGTAAAGAAACAAACCTCTAAATAAATGTTCACAAATTAATGGTTACTTTGAGATTTCCAGGATATTTCTACCACAAAATATACTATACACATCCAGTTTCTTCCTGAAATCTGCAAGTGTCACCTTCTCACTTTCCCAATATCTAAATGTACAGAAATTTTTTAGATAATAGAACTAGCTCTTAGGGTACTGTAACAAAACTACATCTGTGTGGTATGTATGTGATACTGACTAATGATCTATACAAACATGCCTGCATAACACACGAAAACATGGATTGAAAGGTTCTTGACCATCTCCAACGACTGTAGGGAAATGATGTCTATGATGGATATGTATACATAAATATGATATATTAAGGTGTGTATATATAAATTAAGAAATACCTTGTTTGGCCAAACAAAATATCAGCAAATATATCACCTTTCTCAGGATACCAATGGGAAAACTCGAGCAAAAGTTCTTGGGTAAGGGCACAATCTTGTCTGTCCTTTTGATACAGTTTGTTGAGAACCTCCTTTCCAATGCTCATATATGGATCAAATTTAATAATCTCTTCCATACCAATGAGGTGTCCTTTGACGTCATAGACATATGGATCTGAGGAAATCAAAAATTTATCAAAGGCATTTTACTATGTATGTAGAACTTACATTTATGGGAAAATGCAGTTGCTATTAATGCAATATCATACTTTCTGAGTTCTGCGATAGGTCTATTGATTACAGGATATCCATGCCTAGCCTTTAGATAGGATGGATCAAGCAATGATTCAGAAGTACCAATCTGAGAACAGTAATCCTCCTTTGTATCCAATATTTTCTTAATAATAGCTGAACGCAAATGGAGTCCTTCCATTATGGAACATTGCTTTACTCTTAATAAGAGTAAAACAGCTTTACGATCTTCTACAACTTCAATAATAATTTCAATGCCATCCAACCTTAGCAAATTTAAACCGTTTTTCCACAATATACATTTTGTACCACTGGTAAATTTTGAAATAGCGAAATTAAGTGATAACCTGAGAATGAGTGTTTGTAAAAAACGGAGGCTGAAGAATTGGTGGTCATTGATACACTGTAGGGACCAACCGGTATAAAATTCGAAGACATTATCTTCCCTCCACATATCATCTTTTGGTTGTTCAGAATATATCAATCCAGGGAAAAATAGATACTTTTCTTGGAGATCAAGACGTGACATAGAAGGATTATGACTTGGAAAATAGCAAATACATCCCTCGCTCTTAGATCTTCCAAATGGAATTGTATGCTCTTCTCCTATAGGGCAGTCTTTATAATGTATCAATTCTCCAGAGGAGCTAAGTGCTGCTTGCTCAGATGTTACTGAAAGTATATTCTCACATGTACAACTATGGGATTCATTTATGAGATGATCAAGTACTTCCGAGTCTGAAATCACTTGACAAAATTCTAGTCGACCAAGAAACTCTATAATCAGAGAAGTATTGAAGTTAGGAAAATGCTTCTTTAACTGAGATAAAGGTAATATACCAGTATGTGTGGCTTCGAGAGAACGAGTGTGGAAACCTTGGGGTGCAAATAGTTTACCACTGATATTGTGGAGTAAAGCATCGATATCCAACACAATCCAGCTGTTCTGCAAGTCCATTTCATTTTTTAGGAAAAGGATCTTTGTACGAGCACTCAAAAGTTCAGACAATTTGCAAAGGCAATCAGCCTGAAGAGGTAGGGGATAGTTCGATTTACTTGCCACTTTAATGACATCTTGAATAGTGCACCCAAAACTTTTTTTAAATTTTTGAAGTAGTACTTCTCTTAAAACATGACAGGCTGGATCAATAGCCTTGCTCGTGTGTAATTTGCTACAAATCTGCTTCAAACACATACGAAATTCTCCTTGTTTATTAGGTGCTCTGCAATAAGAAATCTTGAATGAAGGATAGAGTTACAATAGATGCTACACTCCCCCTTCCCTCCTAATTATAACAATGAAGCACCCCTGGTTAGGCATGCATAAAGTCATACTATTACATATGCACATCAAACATGATCTACCTGCTTGAAAATGTCGTCATACTCTTTAATTATGGAAGTACCTTTGTGTCTTAATTATGATTGATCAACCACAAGCAAGAGAATACTTATTAATGTATTATAACCAATATCAAGTCACAATACTAATACTATAAGCCTCTTTAGGAAGAAATTGTATCTTGTTTTCAAAATATACACACATTGGGAATACTGAAAGTAGATACTTTATTATTGATTAAAAAGGAAGTTTTAAGTAAACTACAATTGCATAATTAAAGTGTACATATACTCTGGCCAAATACTACCTTTTGAAGCCTAACATACCGACAATCAATTGAAAAAAATCCATCAAAAGCAAGTAGAGACAAGTGGAGTCTTGCTTTCGTATACTCTTCGACCTGATTTACGACACTTGCATTCACTTTAGACAGCAAATCAAAATGAGAACCAATGACAATGACATGAGGTAGGCTGGTTCCAGGGATACTATGGTTTTCAACAAACTGAATCCAATAATTAACTTTTCTAATGAAAATAAAATACACTAATTATAGTAGTATGTGTGTGCTTTAATGAACATACCTTTTAGAGTCATCAAATTTTTCATTTACATTCACTACAAGAAGAAATAGTGGTGGAGATGAAAAATTAGAATGCTCAAGAAAAGCTGCATGGCTAGGGTGAAACTCGTAATGTCCAGCAAAATCATATAAAAGAATTTTCCCAAACTCTGGACTCTCGAACTCTTTTGGAATAATCCCAGCTGTGTGTGGCACAGCTTCTGGGCAACTTTTTCTTTTACAACTATAAGGACATTGTAAAGAGTTGACTAAAGTGCTCTTTCCTGATTCTGAGTGACCAACCACAAAAATATGAACAATTGAAGGGAGGGGATGCCGAACTTTATACTCCTCAAATATTTTTAATGATTTTCCAAGAGTAGTTGCTCCACCTCTGACAAGCTCCCTTGTTGCTTCATCTCTAGAAATTTCGATTGGAGAGAGATCAGTTAGTGTCCGGAAATTTGGATCTACTTTCCCTCGAGTTAATAACATTTTCACAACATTTTTTCGACCAAACCGACATCCCAAATGAAGAGGTGTACACCCTGAATTATCGTAAAGACTCAGATCAAACTTTTTTTCAATGAAGTATTGAACTATGTTACTGTGTCCATTGCGACTGGCATCGTGCAGAGGTGAGCAACCCATATTATCAAATACTTCTGCTTCACAATCAAGCTCATCAATCAAGTATTTAACAATAGAAAGGTTACCACTACTACATGCCGAATGGAGAGGTGTCTTCTTGAAATTGTTCTTGACCATGGGACTTATGTTATGCTTCTTCACTAGATATTGGGCAATATCCAAGTGATTTCTCTCACAAGCAACATGAAATATACTGTTACCATCTTTATCGAAACTTTTGGGGTCACACTTTAAGTTTGAAATCAAGAACTTCAACATTTCATAATGACCATTAAAGGTAGCAGCAAATAATGGAGTCACGCCATCACCATTTGGCTGAGTAGGACTAATGGAGTGAACTTCACTCAAATAACTTGTCACACTGATGTGTCCACGTGCACAAGCTACATAAAGAAGATTATGGCCCTTATCAGTAATATGATACGGACTACAATCTGGGTATTGGTCTAGAAGAATTTTAACAACTTCAAGGTTACCACCTTTACATGCCCAGTAAATCGGAGATCGATATTGAGCTTCTAGTTTCTTTCTCGGAAACGTTGGCTTGCTGACAAGAATCAAAAGATGTTTTATTTCGGAACTGCGTCCATCTTCACAGGCTTGGATGAACTTCAGCATGATATCTTGACTATCATTAATATCCATTGAGCTAGCTAGTTAATTAAACCGTTAACTATAACGCATGCGCAAATTGTACCTAGTTCGATACTCTAATTAGTGCTCACCTTGATTTTATAATGCTAGTGAGGCAAAGCGGGTGGATATTCCGAACGGTGGGGCTATTCCGTAGGGTCAAATATTTTCAAAACTCCTCGAGCTTATGAGCTCTATTTTGAAAGGTATAAGTAGATTATATTCTCAAGACACCAACCTCCCCCCATGGAAAGAGTACTACTATAAGCTACTACATTTGATCTTTCCTGAGCCTAGCATAGGCTCCAACTTTTCTAAAAAGGACACAAACCACACCAATCTATAACTTAATCACCACGCCCCTAATTAAATAACCACGCCCCAACCACACCCACATTAATGAATATTTTTTATTATGCAGTTGCTTGCACATTCCCAGCAGAGCGTATTTGCCATAATAATTATATGCTGTAACTTTTTTATACGTAGCTAGCTAGACAACTTTAAGGACAGTAGCAAGCCATTGAAGGACGAAGGACAAAGTCTAAAATTTAAGGACTGTCCTTCAGATTTAAGGACAGTTGGAGCCTATGGCATAGAGTCGTGATATATTTCTACAGACTGGACTATTTGGTGAATAGCTGACGTATACTAACACAGTATGGCAGTAAAGAAGTCAGAAATTGTGTTTGATCAATGCATAAGATAATATACAGTATACCATGAACATCTATACTGAAGAAGAGAAATGGTTTTTGACCCCAATTAATTTTTTATCAGCCATGATTTCATGCACTAAGAAAAAGTCTAGTAGACTCAAGAGGAGGGTGAAGAAGTTCATATGAAAAGTTTTTCATAGCCATAAGTGGAGAGTAACCAACATACCTGCTTCTTTAAGGAATAACAAAGTTGCGCACGTTACGTCAGGAGGCGAGAAACTAGCTTCTCCCTAACTCTACGGGTTCGTTTATTATTAAAAATTTGACGGTGATGATTCTAATCGATAATCGCCAACCGACAGGTGTCATAAAGTTTTGGGGACCCTCTATTTCAGGGACCCCCCGTCCCCAAATCTATGTAGATATGGGGATCCCCATCCCTGAATCTATGTAGATATAGGGACCCCCGTCCCCGTATCTATGGTAGATATGGGGATCCCAACGTAGATATGGGGACCCCAGCCTGTTTTGTCTAGCAGACAGGCCTGTAGCCTGGCTTAGCGGGCTTGAGCCCCCCCCCCCCCCCCCCACCTAGGAAATATTTATAGCAGCTAAGGAAGATTATTAATTTGCTTCCATGTACTCAAGAAATCAGCTTGTGGAGTGCTAGTGATACATAAATAATTTAATGCTTGAACACCATGACCTTCACTTTCATCCTGACGTTCTAATCAATAGCTATTTCATCTGTGATAGATGAATTGCTAATGTTGATTCAACTTTTCAGGAATCGTTGAATCAATAATCATGGACAATCTACTCAACGATTATGGAAAGTTGAATCAACATTAGCAATTCATCTATCACAGATGAAATATTGCTAATGCAAGACCTTAACACTATTCATGTTCATGTTGACACGAGCACTGATCACTGAATGGGTCATTTGAGGATTTTGACATTCCATTAGTTCCTCGAGAGACCAGAAACATTTCCTATCAACAACCGGCATCATACACACTCTCCTGAAGGTTTCATGGTGAGCATTAGGGTACTTTAACCTTTAGAATTCCACAGAATTTAGGGGCTTCTAAGATCTCATGTTTCTGTACATGCTTCTCTAGACATCCTTTAGCCTGGCTAGCCAAAACAATGACATGGCATCGTCTGATATGATCTGGTTGAATGCATCAGGCATGCGTAGCAATTTTACTGTGGTGACTTGCTAATTCTCCTACCATTTTAGCTGTTAATTGCAAGACTGTCAACACCACCCTCAGAGAATGAAAATGTGTAACATTTTAGCTGACAGACTTATAATAAGCTATTAAATTTGTTTAGAAATTTATTCTGGCTTGTGATCCTCCTCAGGCCAGGGGTGGTTTGGGGACTGCCTCATATCAAGAAATGCAGGTGTTTGTAAAACATCAGTGGGCATGCTTTAAGCAAAAGTGGCCATGAAAAAAAATTTCCCCACACAAGTGCACGGATATCCTTCAGCCACCCCTTTTCTAAAATCCTAGCTACAGCCCTGGGCAGAGGTGTAGCTAGCAGTGTTTTGTGCATTGGAGATGTCAAATGCCTGACCTGCCTGGGGTGACCCAGTGCTACACCTATACTATAGGTATACTGATGGGGACCATATCCCAAATTTATGTCTCATCCACGAATCTACATAGCTAGAGTAATAAATCCTTGGCCTTAGGATGGCTGCTCAAAGTGTGGTAGCTGAGTGTGTCTTATTTAAATTTACTGTATTATTATTATTATCATTATTATTATTTATTTATTTATTCATTTATTTATTTTTAATTTTTTTATTTATTTTTTATTTTTATAATAAATGAAGAAACATGGAGAATTAATGTCAAACAAAAAACAACAACAAACGACAAACTATAATAATAATGAATAAAGTTAATAAGTCCCCAGCATAGCAGAAGCATTGCCTCTTAATATCTCTATGGACAATCTCTGCACTAAATAAAAGTAAGACTTTATCTCCCCACTAATCCTTCTCCCAAGTTCTTCAAAGAATGACCTTGCAGCTGAACTGAAGGACCCTGATGTCTCCACTGCCAACGGGACAAAGAGGTACTGATCTCCTAAGTTAGAATATTTGACCTTCTTCCTGTGTTCTGCTTCATTAGCCACATTTCCTGCTTCACAAGCAGCCAGGCTAACGTGTGATGTAGAAAAGGTGTCAGGACAAGTGAAGTCCCATACCAAAATTCTGCCACACTTCCAAGGGCAAAGGGTGACTCCATCAGGTCTCTTTCCATCACTTTTACTGATTCCACTTGGTTCTAATTTAGATGGGATTTTTGCAGACGATAAAGATCTTTTTAACAAGGCATTGATGGAACTATGCCTCAAATGTCTCCCCTGACTCTTTCTGCAGCTTAGACCATGAGTGGCAAGGACATCTACAGGGGAACCACAGTGATTACATAGATGAGGTAACACCATGAGTGGCAAGGACATCTACAGGGGGACCACAGTGACTACATAGATGAGGTAACACCATGAGTGGCAAGGACATCTACAGGGGAACAACAGTGATTACAGAGATGAGGTAATTATTATTATTATTATTATTATTATTATTATTATTATTATTATTATTATTATTATTATTATTATTATTATTATTGTTGTTGTTGTTGTTGTTGTTGTTATTATTATTATTATTGTTATTATTGTTATTTTATTATTGTTGTTATTATTATTATTATTATTATTATTATTAATTAGTAGTTAAAACAAAAACAAATTAAATAAAATATTCACTATGACAGAAACTGTCACCTGATTGGTCAGTTGGTGGTCAATATCAGTGAGGCCATGAGGCCATTATTGCAGCCTGTGAGTTTGGAGGCTGACTGCAACTTTAGGGGTTTCCAAAAGCACTGAACAATTGTGTTCTCTGATATAAAAGCCGCGAGGGCTGGGGGTCCCTAAATCTATGCGGGGATCCCCATATCCATGATGGATTTGGGGACAGGGGGTCCCTAAAACTTCGGGATCCCCAAAACTTTGACACCGGAAGTGCTATACACAGCTGCATGCAAATTGCGTGGGCGTTAATTTTGTTTACGTTACTACAACCTGTAATATTTGTGCTAGTGCAGTCCATGTAGTTGAAGTTAAAGTTGAAACCAGAAATTCAGCAACAGAGAGTGCACAGCTCACAAAACCAAAGCAGTCTAATCACTTTAATTTAGGGACATTCCATTCACTAGGTATGTACACATAAAATGTATTGCAAAATACAGAACACTTATTATATTTAAGAACTGTAACTGCAAAATGCTCCTTTCCATAGCGTACAAAGCACTTCTTTTCTGCCGCTGTGAGTAATATGGACATAACTTCATAACAACAGTACAAGATAAATCATAAAACAAGTAAATCATATTGTAATGTCCATAGGAAGGAAATACATCAAGGTCAGGAATGTGGTCCTTGCCATCAGAACTCCATGTACTACAGCCATTTAATAACCTGGGAGGCATTGAGAACAAAATTGAGGGAAATATCGATAAATGTATACGTAGAAAGTGTGAGAAGGATATAAAGCAAACTATGGAAACAGTAATACATACACACCAAGATGGTTGCATTCTGCATCATTCAGGGTTGCCAGAGCAAAAAACCAGCCCTAGATCCAAATTACTAGGATTGGAAGTTAGGCCTGACACTTGAACGTCTACACATCTAATTAGAGACCAGATTCAAAATGCATACCATTTTTCTTACTGCACCTCGAAATAGCCAATAGAGTTGATAGCAATGCTTCTGACGATTGATTCAGATATTTGTGAACATGATGAAAGGAAATCTGTTATGCAATAGATTTTATAATATATATATATTTTTAAGGAGATGAAGTTCAATCAGACATGAATATTATATGACAGAAGTGGACGAAGACTTTTTACAATGTTTAATAGCAGGGTTCTCCCTAGTGAAACCAATCAAAGTTGTCCTTGAATACAGGATTTTGATATTTTTGCGGCTATTAAATTATTTTTAACTACATAAAAAAATGGGCCCCATCAGAGTGATGTTGCACACATTAAATAACACGCAGTACTAACCATAGATATATGACACCTGTAATATATCTATGTACTAACCGATGTGCTACGGTCCCATACTCCTAACGCTCGCTGCACTCACTCCCTTGCAGGAGCCATTGTAATATATAGTCCCGGTGTCACAGTTTACTGGTATTTTGTTGCTGGGAGATTCTGTCGCAACGACAATATCATAGGAAATTCTTTCTCGAGCGACCTAATCTCCTAGGATATTTCGTCGCCGCCAGGATATAATTATTGTCGCTGCATATAAAGTAGCTATTGGAGAGGTGGTAAAGTTATATCTAATTATACAAACACAATGGTTCACCAACAAATTACCCTAGAAATAAAAAATCTCCTAGGTAGTTTCTGTCTTAGTGACAAATCTCTTCTAATAATTATCTTCTAGGATATTTTTTAACTAGTTATTAGCTATATTTCTATGGTGCATCAAAATCTCAAGCTTGTTAGCTATTCACCTTTATAGTTGGGTGTATTGGCTCATACTTCAAAGGAGCATTTTTTCTAGTGTCTTGCTTAGCTAGAAAGTTGCAAGTGTACAGCGATGGAATATTTATAATTGATCTATATGAATGTGAATGCATGATTGAGCTTTATACAAATCAGTATTGGAAAATATTCTAGATGGTTACTTACGTATAATAGCTAGCTAGATGCTAAATAGCAATATGTCTCTTAGCTACTATAGAAAGTAAAAAATTATATATATATACAGCTATAACAGCTCAATAGCTAGCTACATATGTAACTACCTGATAAGTAATATCCTGGGAGATTTTGTTATACCACAGGAGATTTTACTACTAGCTCTATAGTTAGCAATAGCTATATAGTGAGCATCAATCCTAGGAGATTGAGATTTTGTCGCAATATATTATTATTATTATTATTATTATTATTATTATTATTACTATTATTATTATTATTATTATTATTATTATTATTATTATTATTACTAGAAATGAGATAAGTTACAACAAAAAATAAGATGGCGCAATTAGACCATGCAGGCTGAGGATCCACCAAGACTTGCCTAGCAACAAGTAGAGGATTGAAAACGAATAACAGCCACAACAATCAAACAAAAAGAACAACAGAAAAGATTGGTCCATAATCTTTTGTTGAAATATATAGTTTCGTTGAGAGTTAGAGATGTCAAGAACATAGCTATTTGAGAGCAACAAGATATGAGATTTTATCACTCTATTGCTATACCTTGTACTATGCATGCGAAAATACTAGGAGATTTACTTAACTTTAAATTTACTAAATTTGTTGAGTGACTATAGGAGATATCTATACTCCGCTATATGGTTATGTAATATCTAATATAGTCATGCATGCAGTGCAGATCAGTATCAAGTAGCTACGTCTAATGTCTAATACCGTATAGCGGGTATATTTCGATTGTCGGTTTCGCGATTAGACCTTTTTGTCATCTCGCGAGGAAATCATTCGCGGACATCTTTCGTTTGAGACTACGCTAAAACTAGACAGGAAACGATACCTGGAATAACGTAGTTAGCGAAGCATTTATTGTGCAGCGATATGATAGAGGTTCACAGACCCATGAACTAGACGAAACTCTGTCTGAGAGTCTGGATTTGCTAAAGTGATTTGCGTGGTTAAATATTAACGGACGAAAGAGAAATCGCGAAAACCGCGAAACTTTCGCCCCTCGAAATATACCCGCTGTACTGTATAGCTAGCTACGATATCGATCATAGATACTATATACTGCGCACCCTGGACAGGAAATTAGAATTTTTTCTCAGTGGTCACATCCGCTTTTCGGGGGGCGTGGGCGTACAGAGAAGTTGCACCTGTTTATTAGTATCTACAAGCGTTTGCTATGGATCCTGACGCTGTCCTAACAAATTGGAGGAAGTTAAAAAACAAAAAAATTCAGTCTTAACACTCCAATAAACAAAAGGATATAGAGGACATTAAATGTAAGGGAGAGAAGCCCCTGTTTCTATTTACAACCTTAGAAAGGGAATGTTCGGAAATTATCAGAAAAGGAGGCAGTCAACATTCAGTTGAACTATTAAAGAAAAGAAGTATTCCTAGGTTTCATAGGTTTATATAGGTGCTGAAGGGTTATCTCCAGAAAAAAAAAGTAAAGCGGTAAATTGTGTCACTGCGCGTTCGCATAATCAATCGCACACGCGCGAGATAGTCAGTGCAGGTACTAGGTAGGTCCAGTGTGGATGGGCTGATTTTCGAACTAACTATAGAGTTAGAGTCAAGTAAGGTATCGAATATGTAGCGAAAATAGCTTAGCTTAAAAGCCTACCTTAGCGCTGGTGCTGGATTCTCTCCGTGAACTGACAAGCTGAGCCAGACTACAGCTTAGTCTGGCGTCGCCAGCCAAGGTATTCTTCTTTTTTGGGGGGACCGGGAAGAAAAGTTGTCTGAGAGCTCTAGCATAAACTACTTGTGACGCCAGCGGACTCTCTCAAAAATAATTTAAAATGCAATATCCATGCGTGTTGAATAATTTTCCGAAGCCAGTAGGTAGAATTGCGAACACATAGCCTTTGAAAATCACAGATAAAACTTCCAACCGTTCAGGCTTCAGGCCAGGTATTCCTAGCTGTTTAAACACAGCTCTTGGTTACTTCTCGATAGAATAAATAGTGGGTGTGTCTCGCCAACATTAATACAACTTCACCTGACTGAATAGAGCAATCTGATTGGGACGCAGCTATAGCTGCGCGCGCGGGCGACACAAGTAGTTGATGCTAGAGCTACCAGACCAATTTTCTTCCCAGTCCAAAAAAAAAAAGGAGAAAAGCTGGGCTGGTGACGCCAGACGAACTATAGCTATGATTTGAAGTCCTTCAACTTTAATCTTGTAGCGCCGAGCTAGCGCGCTCTGGGGACAGCCCTGAGTGCTGGAAGAAGGGGGGCACTGGCCTCACCCAGATTTTGAACTGGGGGGCCTTGGGGAATCCTTAGTAGCAATTAGATGACATAAACCTTAATGCCGTAGCTAATGAATTTATAGAAGTAAAGGATAGAAGGAAAAGATATGATCAATAATTCGTTGAAATGCGCACTGTACAATGATGATGGTGCCCCCTCAATCAAAAATAGCTTCCAGCACGACATTCACTTCAAGCTTCCAGAAATCTTGAGAAAGTTCCCATCCTTACCAACAGGTCCTTTCTTTTGGCAAATTGTTGTAGAAAAGATATTTTTGTCATTTTTTCAAGGCTCCTGCTCAAAAACAAAGCATGCAGCGACAAAGGTGTCTAGATGACATCGAAAAGAACGCCAATCAATATGCATTTTGGTATGTATTAAGGAAGCTTAGGAAGAAATATAGCAAGGATGATTCAGCAAAGATTAAGGAATATATTAACTCATTAATTCATGATCCAACACAATTCGAACTTCCTGAAGATGTGGATGCGGATGATTTTGAGGAATACACAAGAGTTTGGTTAACCAAAACTGACAGAGGTGGTCTTCTACATGTGACGAATGAAGCATTTACGCTGTTTTGTGAGATTGAAATTGTGATTTTGGAGTGCTTTGCAGGATAAAACATTCAGTGGCTAGTCTGCAACAGCAACTGCAGACTCTGATATAGCAGTTTATTTTGTCTGAAATAAAAAACATAGAAGAAGAGTATCACCACCTTGCTCAGTGCCTCTTAACATCTATTGAGCAGGAATGGATTATCTTGCGAGGGCCTTCTCTCCGCAACAGATTTATGGAAAATTACAAGGTATTGAGTATGACTAAAGCCAAACGAGGGAAGAAAAGCCTACTAAAATAACTCAAGCGGAATGAGTCTTCAAATGAAGAGAAGTGATATATGGTACAGGCCATGTTACTACAATAATAATTATCATGTACTCGTTTCTTCTATTTGTGAAATCGTTCTTCAGTATCATTAGAGTCAAAATCAAGCATTCACTTCACACTGCTACACCCTTCAAGGGCCATTGATCGACCAGCCTGAATATTCTCATAGCCATCAAATTACAACGGCACTTGTGGCACCTCCTTGACCAACAATTCACATTTAGTATGTCTGACAGTGCAAGGGTAATGATTGCCATCAATAGATACAAAGTGGTTGTCCAGATAACACACGAGTTCTTTATTGGGGATACAAAATTTTTCCTCTACGTGATTCTGCCATCTTAACAAAATTGGCATCAGGATTCCCTGCACACACATTGTGACTAATTATGATGGAGAGCACCATCTTTAACGTATCAAATGTCAGTTTTTTGACATTTGATGCTTGATTTCTCTTGCAGAGAAAAAGCTCAATGTCTAGAATAAATTAATTATTAATATATTACGCAGAGATTATCGATTTAGAGGGAGACTTGATATCTTCACTAATAGTTCGGGCAGAGAATAAAAAGGTGTTGAATGTGCAGATCCCCAGGATCAATTTCTTAACATTCAAATTTGATAATTTTTGTTGTTGATAATTAAATTCTGGCATACGCAATAAGGAATGGCTGGTTAGCGTTTTCAATCCTGGTTACTAAGTCTATACAATCTCTGATTCTACATCTCTGTAAACTAAGATTTTTCATGTAGAGAATTCATTATTGACCGTTGTTTAAACTAAAAATGAGGCTAGAACAGTACAAAAATTAATTCTTCTATTTCTTTTGTAGAGTCACTTTAGCTATTCATTAACCATGAAATATAAAGATTTAAAACAATTATCTGTATACAAGCTAATGAACAGAGAAAAAAACTCGCTATGTATAATAGAATAAGTAACTTTACACAGCAATTCAGCATTGAGTGATTAAAAAATTGTAGTTAAGCGATAAAAAGAAAATTTAAGAGCTATTGAACTTAACCTTAGCTATAGTGCACTTAACGTGGCTCATCCCATAAAGCCCAGATACAAACAGACAAATGCTCTTTTTCTGAGTGCTTTGTTCTAATGTTGAGGAAATGTGTTCAAGCAATTTAATATGGAGATCAAGCACTTTCGTTTGGCTGTTTGACTATCTAATTAGAGATTCATGGTAATCAATGCAGCTTTATATGAAAGAATGACTCCATATAAAATAAAATTAATTATCTATCAGTTACTTCTGAAAGCAAATTGTTTTAATAGCTCGTTTCTTGCAGTATTAGCAAGCTAGCCAGGAAGAGTGTCAATTTCTTTAGTATGTTGTAATGAACAGTAGATACTTGCCTTATTCTAGCGAAGCGCCCTTGGAGTATGACAGTCACAAACATGATATACTAGCTACCATATTATAATTAGTTAAATATTTGATAGCGAGCGAAGATTTTACGGATATTAGAAACTACTTATATCAGCCTATGTGCAGTGGTGATGTGAGTACACTATACAAAAAAATATGTAGGATATCTATAATGAAATTATATTGGTTAAATGTACTGAAGTCTCGTATGGAAACAATTACATAAACTATTCATACGTTACGGCTTAGGCTATTCATATGTAACATTTAAAATTATATTTGCTTTTAAAATTTTAGGTGCTAAAATTTTTGAATTTAGGTTAGCGTATGTTAAGAATAGTATAAAACCAGATCTACAACTTTTATCTTCTTTTTTACAATTCACTTATAGCCAAGTACCAGTAATATAGGACGAGTATTTAAACTATAATTTATAAAATACCGACTTGCGCATTAAAAATTGCGTGAAAAGAGATACTGAATATTAATATTGCTATGATTGAAGGGCACTTCAACTGATAGTACACAGTGTGATGTTACAAAGCCATCTCTTCATAATGTATGTTCTTTTCCAAAAAGTGAAAAAGAAAAAGAAAAAAGTACGTACAATTCTTTTTACATACTGTAACATTGCTGCCAATAAGCATCTTGTTGAGCGTATCCTTAGTCACCTGTCTTGCTCCACATATTTCTCCACAGCAGTCCACATTGCAACGACAGCAGTCCTCCTTGAGCACAATTTCACAAATTCTAGTGCAATTTCAAAAGTTTGAGACGGTTTCGAGTAGAGAGAGGAAGGTTATATTATCTGTATACTGGAATTTTTCATATCCTACGGATGTACGGTATTATCTATGATTCTAATAAAAAATATAAACTACACTAATAATAATTGTCTCGCTTCAAAACTTGATTCTCGATCATAAAAATTGGATGGGCGTCTTTTGATGCTCAATCTTGAGAACACTCTTCTACTGACCACCACCAACTCTGTGAATGTGGCAAAAATGTTTTCGTTCTAAATGCACTCTCTTGCTCTAGAAAAAAAGGTTAGAATTTTTAAAAGCATATGAGTGAACAAAATTATTGCAAATAAAAGTGAATGAACTAAACGTTTCACTCGTTCCTCTTGAAAGGGACTATACTTGTTCCTTGTCCTTTCTTTTAACGATGCTAATTAATGAGCATAGTAGGTAGTTCAAATAAACGAAACTACCAGTTAAAAATTTCCACATTTTTTTAAATGGAGCAGAACATTTTTTAACATAATCTTGTATTATTTTACTAGGGGACAACTTGTACGCATGCGCTACTGATTTTGAGTACATGTAAATTACGCGTACCATATATAAGCATATTAAATTTTTGATAGATTTTCTATTTTGCGAGCGAGTTGACTCTCAAGACATGACATTTAACTATATTTGACATTTTTATCATTTGTCGGTCTTTTGTGTAAGCAGTTAATTAAAAACAAATCATGGAGCGTACAAGCTGATTGAAATTACATACACCATATATATCGCTTTATTTATCTCATGGTTGGTAGTATGGTTATCAAAGTTTTGTGTTATGTACTTAACTATGCTATTCATTCCCTTCGCTGTCGATGCAAATTAAATAGAAGGTACAAATAGTTTTATAGCTTTAGATTCCTTTTTATGCGTACCACTTACAAGTTCTATAATAAAATAGACAATTCCAATTTCTATAGACAATTTCTGCCGCCTCGAAGCAATGTTTCTCGGATTTCGCGATTTCTCTTTTGTCCGCTAATATTTAACTATGCGAATCACTTTGGCAAATTAAAGTCTGGATTTGCTAGTGGTAAATATACGCGGACTGAGAGTGGATTTGCTAAAGTGATTCGCGCTGTTAAAATCGCTACATTTTCAAATTGTTTTTTTGTTATATAAGACAAAATGGTCTAATCGCGAACTTTCGCCCTTAGAAATATACCAGCTATACGTTAATAACGACACAGGATTGGAAAAGTAACTAATTCCAAACTACCCTACAGTTTACCTTAATCTACTTTTAAAGTACAGTGATAATGTGCAATACATGCAGTGACTGCATGCTACTAATGATGTCTTTTTCCTCTCTTTATTCATCAGTTGAGGAGGTTACTACACAATTATACAATAGTAAATATACTCCGATACAGATAGATTTCATTGTACAAGTTATCACTTAATGCAGAATTGTTGATAATATACTATCAAAGTATAAATGAACTTCTTTGCAAAGATAACGCACATTTTTGACTACACCCGCTTCTGATCCTGATTGCTGTGACATGGTAAAACTTAGGCAGCTAAATTTAATAGATATAAGTAGGTATAATAGACTCTAAAGATGATGATAGTCTGCTTAAGTCCGCTTACATATAAGCATGCTTAGTATGCACAGCGCGCTGGATCGAATAACAGCTTAAATGGGGTTTCAATGGAACATAAGCACTGCATTTGAATAGCTACAGTATACACAATTACCGATTTCAGTGGGCCTTTTACAAGCCACAAAGAATTTGGATGTACATTTACACAAGAATTTTTCATGATTTGTAATTCATGCTGATATGTGTCATATAATAGCTGCAAACTCTTTGCCACCTAATTCCTTCATCTTATCACTGCTTCTTTTTGGCTGAACCTGAAATCACTGAAACACAACCAAAAAATATTTATTGATATTCATGGAGGGTATGGTCATTATTAATGGGTTTGTGTGATTTGTCTCTCATTTTGGTTTTGCAAACTTGGACTAATTCTATGATTTGTTCACGACATTCTTCTTTGACGGCTGTACCTCCACATACGACAATCTGATTCATATCACCATGTGTAGTTATGATCACACGATGTGCATTTTACCATCGTTATTCACACAGCTTTCCTCTAAATAATCGGTAACATCGAACGTCTTTTCATACCTTATATTAAAGGCCATGTTTATACTTTACCTATAACAGTTTCTGTAAAAAAACATAATTATGCTTCCTTCCATAATAATCTTTAAATCACTGCCATAATCAAGAGAACGTTTACACTTACATGAAGAATTGAAACCGGTGGGAAGCAGTGATGTATAGATTATCATTGAAGGCAGCATAATTTTGATGTATGTTCACAGATACTGCTATAGGTGTAAAGTACAGACTAACACTACATGACCTTTTAGTATATAATTTTTTTCCTTTCACTTATCTCTATTATTATAAGGAAATAGAACAAAAGTCAATTTTAGAACTCTTTTCTTTCTTGTTAATCTCTAGACCTATAAACATTTTCTCCTCTACTGTGTAGTAGTATTTCCTGTATCCTTCTGACGACCTAATTTAAGTTTATAGTCTTATGACCTTTCATTCACAATCTCTATAGAATGCTAATGAACAAAAGTCAATTTTAGACATTATTTTTTTTGTCAGCGAATGCATTTTTAGTTCTTGAAAATTCTCCTCTCTTTTTTATCGATGTAATAATTCAACTGTAATCTTCTGAGAACCTTTAGAGTAAAGGTAGGAGAGAAGAAGAGTTTTGGTTTCGCTGTGGCTATACGTCGTATACTATTTTCCGAGCTCTTTAGGCCTGCTCTGCAAGCTGAGTGAGTGGAGTAACAGCAGTTCTTGAATAGTACGTCCCATACACATAAGACCCGCTTCCTTGAAGCTTGCTAATAGCATCCTGTTGCCGGACATAGCTACTTTGTACAGTCCTATGACCTTTGATCTGCCATCAATCCGCACTCTCGTTATGACCTGCTCGCTCGCTACCATGCCCACCAGTACATCCATTAAATAAATACCCGGCCTGGTTATATTCAATGGTATACTCTCCATGTGCTAGCCAAGTAACATTTTGGCCGATATTTCTGAAAATGATAAGCAAGCTTAATTGAAACTTACAGCGGTCTATCAAACTGCATTAGTTGTTTGTAGGCCAGTTAGGCTGCTAGGTTTATCTAAAGTGCTTCTTGGTGAGTATTACAGGTTCTCTTAATAACTTCCTACAGTGGCTTTGTTGTGCAATGTAACTAGTCAGCTTAGCCTCGTGCCAGGCTCTCAGGAAAGGGGAGGGGGAAGGAAAAGAGAGCCTGGTTGCAACTGTCTCCGCATGCGCTGATTTTCCCGCGATTTTTCGGAATCCGGATACTTGCCTGTATATGTCCGTAACACTAAAAGTCATAGGTCTAAGTATATTGTCTACTACTACTACTAGTATTCTGCTCAGTTTTCCTTTTCACCCTCGAAACAAGGATTGTCACCCACTGCTTCTTCATTGCAGTAGTGTTACCCAAGATTAGGACACTTCTATTGCTGTTCACTACAAACGAAAACCCTCGTTGTTGAAACCATTTACGTTTAAATGACGTTTATGACTAACACCACGCGCGTGATGATTCGCGGCTTAAAAAATCGGCGCATGCACAGACAGTGGCAACCAGGCTCTCTTTTTCCTTCGCCCTCCCTGGCCCCCCCTTCCTGAGAGCCTGGCGCGCGGTGCGAGACTATAGTCAGCTGTGAGATATGGCTCTCTCTAGTCTCGCGCTGGCCAGACTCTCACGCGCATAACTAGAAGAGAGTACGATCGAGTCTGTATACCGAGTTTGTTCTAGAAATCCATGGAAATCGTGGATAGTATGCGCAGAACACTGTCTAATCAATCGCCAGTGCACGTACTGAGGTTTTCAGGTTGGTTGACACAACATTTGCCAACAGTGCAGAATTAAATTCGTGCTCGCAAAATTTAAGAGCATTGTATTTATATGACAGTATTTTTGCTCACTTGAATTTATCTTGCACATTCGCAAATTCTACTGGTCAACCAACCAGTCTAATCGCCAGCGTGCATCCGGTTGTATTTACGCAATACAATTTCATTTACATGCTCATCACGCAGAATATACGGACACTAGGATACTAGGAAATTTTCATGACCTTGTATCTCTGGATTCTGTCAACATAAATCAACAAGACTTGGGTGGCAGTTTTAGGCCGGCACAGATGACCTTTAGTGTGAATTTGGTACACGTAGCTATTACCACTAGAGAGTTATCAAGCCATGTCTCAATTTCAAGTGTATTGTTGGATTATAGGGCCATTTCCTGTAAACAAGTTATTTCATTTTGATACCAGGTACATTCTATAGAGGAATACTTACTGCATGTATAAATCCAACAATCATTTCTGTTCAAACATAATAACACAGTATAAATGACACCACATCTTTGCCACAAATAAATCACAATACACACTATAATGACTACAGTCTTGACAGCTTCGTTTCTTGAATTTCTACTTCAGTGCCTGCAGTGATCAATGACAAGTAAAGTACATCAGAGTAAACGTGGCCCATGCTACATTTGTGTCATAAGGAGAGCGTGCAGTATACACATTCAGAGAATATGGAACAAATGTTAATTTTGGATCCAATGTCAAGCTTGCAATAACCGAGTAGCAGGAAATATAAATTTTCACCCAGGACCGAAGGCCTAAACCAGTAACTACTGGTATATTAAACTGCAATGCAAAACAGGGTCTACAGGCATACTAACATAGCCACACCTTCTAACAGGGAAATAACTGGTGGCGTTCACTGTGAATAACACTGTAAACACACTTTCAAGGAACACTACATTCAGGTTTACAGTACCTTGCAACTTGCAAGCTCATAGGGAGTGAATGTGTATCAGATCCAACACAGAGAACAGTACTCTAAATATTGCCCATCACCCGACATATCAACCCTTATTTGAGCCAGATCAGCAATGAACAGTCTACCCTATCAAAGTAGACATGAAAATTATTTGAGACAGATGAAAAATTCTAACTTGAGAATGATTCTAACACTGCTATGATTATACTAAACATACACTTATATATACAAACATGGGCCATTTGCTGTAAAATGTAAGTATCAACCTAAAATATGGACATACATGTTAGAATACATACTGACTATATGTTTGTAGTAAGATAACTTCTGTTCATCTCTCTGAAGGGCCCTTAAAAACCATCTAAACTTCCATGACTCTCAACCACCATGGCTATTCTATGCTAAAAAGAGTTACTGTTTACTTACATAGCGGATAGTAAGGTAGAATAAGCCTATCACCATCTGTTGAGAACAAACCTACCACCTATAAGGTATCTAGTCTGATGAAAAGCCGAGCTCAAGAGATGTACCTCAGCGGCCATTTTCTCAAAAATTATGACGTCATCATGTACACAGCCAATTCCTCTCAGTAACGTATCAACATGTAGGTCCGTACATGTTGATACATGTTGATATACGGACCTGATTCATGTTGTAGCGTACTTCAGTGCTGTTTCAACATGGTGGCACATGTTGAGATCAAGAAGTGGAATCTCACTTTAATTCAACAGGTACACATGTGTCAGACATGTTGTTATACAAGTTGAGCCCATGTTATTCCCAGAATTGTCATAAGAAAACTCATATGATGACATATAGCTAGAACTCATACACACCAGGTAAGTTATTGCTATTATGTTTCAAAAGCTTAGGCTCTTAGTCACTGTCAGACTCCGAGTCTTCTCCAGCTCCATTGTGGTAATCATCTGACTCCTCTATTGTCATACCCTATAAATTATATAATAATTGTTAATGTTTGCAGTTCATAAATATCAAATGTACCGGAAATGTACATACATGCTCCACATAATTTTCTTCCAGTAA
This sequence comes from Crambe crambe, assembly GCA_963924555.1. Classification (NCBI taxonomy): domain Eukaryota; kingdom Metazoa; phylum Porifera; class Demospongiae; order Poecilosclerida; family Crambeidae; genus Crambe; species Crambe crambe. Next base: position 3,160,508 of record OZ004592.1, read on the forward strand.
TTCTGCCCAGTCTTCTTCCGTGACACCAGAAGGATATTGGACAGTTACCCAGGCTTTGAAATTACTGTACAATTCTCTGGGTACAGTTGCACTAGCTGGATCAGCAGTAATGAACTTTCTCTTTTAGTATAATTACAATTATTGTCATCATAATAATGATTAAAATGGACCTACCAGAAGAGCTACATTTCGCTGATATAAGTGAATTGTGACCGGATTCATGTCAGCCTTCATACTATTCATAATCTTTGATGTTAATTCGCAAATGGACAGTCCCTTATAGTCTTCATACCCATTCTTTCCCAATAACTGAAAATATGTAATAACTTCTGTAGCTAGCTAGCATTGTACAACTCCATACCTTCCTTCTCTCTTCTGTCCTGAATGTGGTCACGAGTTTTCTTGCAAAAGCCACCCCTTTTTTGAATTTGATGGGCGATTTGTAATCACCAAGGGCATCAGTAACTGCTTGCTATATTGACTGCATGGTAGCTACAATTATACTCTGCATGCTTTAATTACTTACTGCATACTGATGCTCTTTCAAACTCCTGAAGCGTGAGCGGCAGAAAAACCTCGTAATATTGGTAATAATATCAACCTGTTGTGTTATATAAAGTATTATCATGTAAGCCAGCTACATAGCTAACTGGCTTTAATCGATCATGAAATGAACTAAAAACCTTATATTCCTCAATATTTTCCTTTTCTTGCTTCTTCAGCAAGGTTAATATGTTCTTGCACAGTACATTTGTTTCTCGCTGCTGTTCGTATAACTTTTTCAGCTCTTTCTCTACATTCCTCATCCTCATATTTAAAATTGAGTCGGTTGCTGATAACTGAAAATTAATGACATATTGTAGTAGCCAAATTTGTTACATTCATGTCGATTTAATAGCTTAACTACCCGCATGGATGATGATACAGAATTAGATCCTGATCCTGATGCAGGTGTAGTAGATTTAGATGTAGTGGATTTAGATGTAGCAGAAGTAGATTCTGATATTGCAGATTTAGGTGCTGCAGACTTAAGTACCATTGTAGAAGCTAGGGTTAGTTTTTTATGTAGAGGTTATAATTATACCTTAGATCCTGATTAATCCTTAGATCCTGATTTATATCCTGATGTAACCTTACATCCTGATGTAACCATAGATCCTGACGTAGCCTTGGATCCTAATCCTACAAGCTGGAGAGGGGTTGAATCCATTGGCTTGAATTTTTTTAAGGGTGGTGGTTTATAAGTGACCTGTAATAATAATTGGAAAGTTATATTATAGCTAGAGCAGTTCAGCTATACCTTGGGTGTCTTTGAGCTTTTTTTATTAGGAACTAAGCATAAATCCCGAACACATGGGACTGTATCTTTATCACATAGCTGTGGGAAGGAGATAATTATATATATATATTATACTATGATGCTCTCAACAAACTTTGTGATTGATATTGGTGAAGTCAGCAAGTGCTTTTTCATGAACTGAAAATATCTTTCACAGTGCATCTGGAAGGAACTGCCACAGTATTCCATTCTTCATTCTCTTCGTCCACACAAATCCTGCGATAAACTCTCACTACCTTGTCTTCATTCATTTCTCCCGCCAGCTGCATATTTCGCGCGCGTAAAATTATTGCACGCATGCGTGAATGGAGATTCCCCATGGAGATCGATAAAGTGGAAGGTGTGAGTAGTCTGGCATAGCACCGCCCACCGACTTGAGTAGTGGTCTGGTGACATACAATACAACGAGTTGTGCCGTTTAGCAGGAAAACTGCTAAATCAATGAATATCATTAAATGACGTTTAATGACGTAAAATTACGCAAACACTTGGCGCCTTTTCCTGTAAGTTCGCGCGCTAAAATTATACCTGCCATGCGTCCCAATTAAATTAAGAATAACTATGACAACTGTGATGTCACTGGCTGATATAATACCGCTTCCTACGACACTTCCTGTTAGTAACGCGCGTGCGCATTAGAATCCGCCGGCACAACTCGTTGTATTGTATGTCACCAGACCACCTACTCAAGTCGGTGGGCGGTGCTGTGCCAGACTAAGGTGTGAGAAGAAGTAATCGCTATTGCAGCATTTGTAATCGCAGATTTGCATCCCCGAGCAAGTTGAAAAGACATTGCCAGTCTCGATGCCATAATTTACGGATTTTGAGTTTAAAGATACTAGCTGAGGTACATCTAGCTAAGTGTATATACTTTCCTGTAGCTTAAATTTCATACATGCAGGGTGCTAAAAAATCAGGAACCAATGCTGATGAAGGAGAGTATCAAAGTACATTATATCTAGCTATGTAAAATACCTTGACACTAACTATATGCAATGACTATGTCTATGACAGAAACAATTGCTGGGATTCAAGACAACATTACAAGTACAAGTGAAGGTACTAAAATAGTACTCATGTTAGTGATGTATGATGCACTTTAATCCAATATAGACAACAATGCTAGTGATAGGGACTCAGATTTTGATGATGGTGGTATGTTATAGGTATAACTATACCAGCACAGCCATAGCTAATTGTGCTGCTATACTATTGGAAGTTGCAGACAATTTGGAAAATGAAGAAAGTGTAAGAGTAAGACTTGCTGAACATGACATGACTGATTTCAGTCCATTTACATCAACTGCTTCTGCTTTGCTGTACATGATGTTGCACTCACCAAGACCCATGGTATAGATGGATTATACTATTGCTATGATCTAATTATTGTAATAACACATGTAGGGTGAAACTCATTTAAAGTTCGTCATATTTGCAATGCAACAGATATTTCCAACTGCACCTAGCCTAACACAGCTCAAGGCAATCAATGACTTACCTGCATTTGCTTCTCCTGGAAAGGTATTAGCTAGTGTGATGTTCTAAGTTTCCAAATTTTTTTTACAGTTTTATAGTGCAAATGGTATACCCTTTTACTGTAACATGCCAGAAGAAGCTGTGAGAAGGTGTATGTGCAATCCAAGGATTGCTTCACTTATTAAGCGCTACCCAGTGATGATGGAAGAGGATGAAACTATAAGGTTAAAGAACATGTGACATTGCAAAAATCAGAGTATATATTATTATTTTTAGTGAGTTGTATGAAGCAGATAGATGGCATTCTGAGAAGCGTCTCTGGACTCCTATGATAATATTAAAGGATGGACAGCACATTTTTATTGGTGATATTATTGACTTGAGACTTGAAGACTCCCAGGAAATATTGTGCAGTGGTAAAGTAGTGAATTTTGTTGAGGTAATGATGGCTGTAGCTACATATAAACGATTAATTTTTGACTTTTCTTGCAGAGAAATGGATTAATGCATGTGCTATTTCATGCCATTAAGTTCTCCAAACTAAGTGGACTGTATATATTAGAAGAAGATGTTAGCATAATATTGTGCACCTCAATCGCTGGGCCTTCTACCTTGTGCATGAGCAGGGATGTGCTTATAAAAGAAACGAGTAATGGAGACTTCAAACAATTAACTGAAACTGTAAGGAAAAAATTTAAGTAATAGCTAGCTACCATTACATATTATAGTTTTTTCAATAGGAATGGAAAGAATTTTGCTCTATCTCAAGCTTAAAATCAAGTTATGTTCCAATTGTGACAATTCCACTGCTTCTTTTTTGTGATGATACTAGTGGAAACACAAGTAAACAGTGGAACAAGTTTATTGTGTGGAATTTAATATTAGCAGGTATTTAAGGTTGTATGAGTAAGTTGCTTGCTATAGTTGAAAAAATATGTGACATGAATGTTATATAGGATTACCTCAGAGTGAAAAAAACAGATTGGAAAACATACATTTCTTGGGATGTTCTAATAAAGTTGGTGCTTTGTCACTGGTTGAGCCCTTAGTAGAGAACTTGCTGCAGTTAGAAAGGGGCATAGAAATGTATGATGCATATTTGGAGCAAAATGTCATTGTGATAGCTCCAGTGATGTTTATTATGGCTGACAATCCCATGAGCTCAGAACTCTGCAATCATCTTGGTAATACTGCAAGAAAGTTCTGTAGGATATGTTCAGTAAGTGTACAATTAATACAAGCATAACAATTATCACTCACCACAGGCAGATAAAGAGGAAAGGCCTGAATCAATAGCAAGGTTACGATCCAAGAAACAAGCATCAGCACAGCTATTGCTCATAAATAAACAAGCAACTAACAAAGGCAGACTCTCAGAGACTACTAAATATGGGTTAAGGGATAGCTACAACCCACTGAATAAGTTGAGTGTAGATTTGTACAGGTAAGTGCATGCACAATTGAATTTGCAAATAATTGTACATAATTATCATTAAATATTTTAGAAGTACACCAGTTGAGTGCTTGCACACAATTTTACTTGGCCCAGTGAAATACCTTCTACGAGAACTAATGAATAGACTTACACCAGGAGAGAAGGCTATCATTATGTCGAAAACGGATTCTTTCCATTTCTCGGGTGTAAGACCAAAGATCAGTGGAAAGTCAATTTGTCAGTATGTGCATGATTTATGTTGTGATGGTATTGCACTTAATCTGGAAAATCATAGTTACACCAATTCTCTCGTTGGAAGAGACTTTAAGGCGTGGGCCCAAGTGGGAATATTCATTGTGTGGCCACTGCTCACAACAAGTGAGAAAAATGTTTGGCTCTCTCTCGCAAAGGTGATAAGAATAATTAAGTAGCTAGCTAGAGTGCTTATAGACCCTTTACTGTTTATAGGTGTTCAGGCTTGCTTATTGTAAGCCATTCTGCAAAAATGATTTTAAAGCTGCACAGCAAACTTGTGAAGACTTAATAACATCAGTGAAAGCACACAATAGTGTTCTACTAAATAAACCTAAATTTCATCTTCTGCTGCACTTACCCCAGAATATGTTAGACTTTGGAAGAACAGCCTCATTCAACACAGAAAGGTATATATAGCTCTGCTATAATAATAATGTTGTTGCAAACTGGCAAACCTAACATGTCATGTAACTGGTCAATCCTTTAACTGGACGTGCAGCAACATTACTATATTCAGCTGTGTCATGAGTATACATAACAGGCTATTTGTTTGGAAAATCGAGAAAATGTTGTGGCCTCAAATAAATTAACATGTGCACAATAATTATGCATGTGCATGCGAAAGAGGCGAGCAGTGAGCCTACACAGCTCGTTATCAAAAGAGATTGTAAACAGGCTTCCCCATTCATGTTACATAAATGAGCATATCCTATAGTATTCGTAACACTTAAAATTTTATACTGTGTGTTTGTGACCATTAACAGGTGCGAGTCTTTCAATGGACTCATGAGATTGCACAATGTTCATTCTAACAGACATGCTTCCAGTCATGATGTTGCAGTCCAATTCACCTACCTAGAACACTTGAGAAATATTCTGGAAGGAGGATCAAGGTATGTATACATGTGTGCAATAGTACACCTGTCTGTATACGTAGTATCATACAAGGCATATATGCAGGATTGGCCCTGGACTGAAGTCCTTAGCTGCTACACCCGAGGTGCAGAAGTACTTATTTGGAAGAACTTCAAAGGAAGTTTTGCCTGACAAGACAATCTACACACCGGGTGTCTTGAGAAAGGTGTGTAGCTACTTTTTGCTATGAGGCTTTGACACGGTTATAGTGCATGGCATTCTGCAGGATGACGATAACAAATGTACATTTATGGACACTCCACTTAAAACCATTAATGGAACTACTACAACACCTCAATTCATAGGAGGAAACATGCATAATGATTGCATTTCTTGCCAAGATGAAGTGTCTCTTTTCAAGGCGACTGAAGTGACACATATGGAGATGAGTTATGTTGGTGACTATGTTTCTTACAGAGGAGAGGATGAGGAGGTATACACTGTAGCATTGTATGCAAACAAACCAACTATTGTCCCTATAATATACAGGTAGAGTATGGATTGATGTCGGCCTGTGTAAAGCACACTAAAGATCACACCAGCTACTGCGTCCTCCAAAAATTTTGTAAAGTTTCTGCTGGTGGAGTACCAATAGTGAACGAAATGGACTGTCCTTTATTACAAGCAACAGACAGATTCTATGTAGTTCCTTCTGTGAATGTCATTGGGTCTATCTCCATCATACATGAATGTAGCAATTCTTGCGGGGTCCAACAATCAAGAAAAGCTCTAGTTGAAAGAGAAACAATAACTATTTTAGGTGGAACAACTTTTAAGCACGATGTAATGAACAAGTTCTACTCAGTTAACACATACTGTATTAACTTTTATTCAACTTGAGGAATTATTATTATCATTAATAATTAAAAGCATCATGATGTTCATGTTGTACACTGGACCTGTATCATGTTGTACACTGGACCTGTATCATGTTGCAAGCACATGTTGTAGAGACTTGAGCCTTAAACACCCGGATCAACATGTGTACACAGGTGTTGGTCCATGTTGGTACATGTTGATACGTTACTGGGAGGAATTGGCTGTGTAATATAAAAAGTATTGTAAATGTACGCTGGCGTGTAGACTGTATAAGAGGTTTTACGGGATTGGAAACGCCCAATGAACTGCACAACCGAGGCGCGCGCGTTGACAGATGCGCACGCGCATGCAGCATTAATTATATTAATGGCCGTGAAAGGAGATCAATATTCACTCCTTTCAAGGCAGTTAAAGTGATGTTCTGCCCCTACAGCTCACAGAATAGTACAAGTAAGCTAAGGGGAAGGTATTGAAGAAGTGAAGAGTCAGAGAGTTGAAGTTGGAGAGTCTGAGGAAGGAAGTTATTAATTATTCATAACTTTTTTCCTTGTAATTATAACTATGAGTACCTATCATTGCTCATTATACATTAATTTTATGTGATTGATTTGAAAGAAAGGCCAGAATGACTTTTGGTATTAAAATTAGACATAAATTCATTATTATTATAACTAGATAATTTTGCCCCAAAGTTATCCACCAGTTTCTGCTCAGTTCGCCCTCATCAGCATTATTGCAATACTTCCAGCTTTTGGCTGTTGGATTTTGACACCATCCATCTCAAGAATTCGGCTCAGTCAGCTGTCCTGTGGACCCTATGGATATTAGGGGGGAAATATAGTAAGCTTGCCATCTCCATAGGATGACTATTGTATAGAAAACAAATGCACCAATTCCATTTACTGTTCTATCCTTTCCCTGAAATTACTAATACAGTTGCAATATTGTTAATCTATTTCTTGGGAGAGGGATTACAGTTTTAACACCACTTGCAAATGCTAGAGACAATATATGTCAGCTAATACAAAAACTAACATTACTATTCCATGTAGCTAAGGTTTACATGCCTTTTGATCAGAAAATGGGCAACAGCAATTGATTCCATCAAGCGTGAGAGGGATTACAGTCCCATTAACCACCACAGTAGTATTTGTAGGAATAAACTCGAAAATCTGAGCTAAAATTTATTTCATACAGTAAATCTATGCCCTAGTGTATTATAGTATCATTGGCATAAGTCTTACCTCACGGATCTTGTCAGAACAGCAACTTTGACAAAAGTGCTATGTCATTCAGCTGTCAACGCGCCTCGGTTGTTAGTTGCTAACGAGAGCACGTGATCCGTTTCCAATCCCGTAAACCTCTTATATCTATGATTGATTTCTACATCGCTTTATTTATAGCGTGGTGGATAGCTAGTGGATTGTAGGCACTAGACATATTTAAGTGCTTTGTGGTAAGTATTTAGCTTTCTATACATGCAGCTGCCTGCCACTCCACTTACATAACTCAACAGCAAGGCATAAATCTCAACATCTCTACAACCTTTTGGGCAGCAGGCACAAGAGGCTTATCTAAGCGGCTTGTATGCACTAGGCTTATCTAAGTGCTTTGAGGTAAGCATGTATGCAGCTGCCTGCCACCATTACATGACTCTTAGCAATATCAAGCACTGAAGCCTATCAGCTACTTTAATTGCTCACTTGCTCACTGTCAAATGCTGCACATTGCTACAGATACTCAACAGCAAATGAAAATCGTTGAAGAATACTTGCTTGCTCACTCGCTGTCAACTGAATGTTGAACATTGCCCTAGTTTAGTAATTTTCCTCCCTAGCTCCATCCCTGTACTGTAGATCTGCATCTTCTGGTACATACTTTGTTAGGCCTAATCCAGTTCGATTCAGAATAGTGATAATTTAGTAGCCTTGTATGAAACAATCCCTACATTTATATCCCCTAGCTACTTAACCTTCTAGTTAATCTTTTTCTGTGCTCACTTGATGATGATGATGATGATGATGATAATAATAATAATAATAATTCAATAGAATTAAATTAGCTTAAATGTTTCATAAATGTTATTATACTTTAACTCATGCCACATTCTCAATTGGTTGCAGTCTGGAGGAGCTTCAATGATGGTTGTATGCTTCAGATCACTTTGCTATGTTGTTCCAAAGGTTGAAGGATGAAGTTCACCCTGATGAAGGCTAGAGTATTCTGGTCGAAACGTTGGTGGTTTGTTTCATAAGCTAATTTTATGAGAACTAATTCTATTGAATTTTTTATCATGTTAGCTGAGAATAATAATAATAATAATAATAATAATAATATTATTATTATAATAATAATAATAATAATAATAATAATAATGATAAATGAATAAATAAATAAATAATGGCTATAAATTTGTGGTGGCCAGGGCCACCGATAATTTTCTAGAAATCATAGGCCAAAAAATTGTAATGTCTGTTAATATTCTGCAATATCTCTCCAACCTGGCCACCCTTTCTTCCTACACCATCTTCCTCCTAATTCCTTAAACATGGAATATTTTTCATCCTTTGGAACAACATAGCAAAGTGATCTGAAGCATACAACCATCATTGAAGCTCCTCCAGACTGCAACCAATTGAGAATGTGGCATGAGTTAAAAGTATAACATTTATGAAGTAGCTATATTTCAGTGACTTCTGAGTTTGTCCCTTTATAGTTTGCTGAAAGATTACACTCTTGGGATTAGCACTTGGCTATGGGATCTAGCGAATCTACCACATGAGATGAATTTCTTGTAATTAAGTATCTTGCACCACACTTTGCAAATGGGCTATAAACCTTCAGCTATAAACCTTATGGAGAAACTTCATGCAAGCACGACTCATGTTCTTTTGACAATATAGTAGAAAATGTGATGTAAAATTTTCGTAGCTGTCAAAATCAGTGCAAAGAATGACTATTTCTAGATCCATTCTTTGTTATACATTTGTGTGTTCAACAGCAGTTTGCAAAACAGGAGATGTAAAATTGTATAATTTTACTAAGGAATCTTGTGAATGAATAGACAGTATGGGATACTCCAGGATTGGAGCGCAATGATGAAACTGATAATGGAGAACTCTATAAATTTGGACCTCATCCTGTATTGTGCTAAAGCCAGTGGAACTGAATCATTGGGTGTGAAAATTCCTAGATATGATAGGGCATTATGACCTGAATAGTGAAAAGTGATGGAGAAGGTGATAGCTGATGTTATTATTTTGCTATCACAATCTCTTCATCACCAAATTTGTCTTCAACACCACCTCTGCTAGACAGCCTGGGGAAGCTAGAGGTTAGACCTTTGCAAAACCTTTGACTGCAAGGGACCAAATAATCTGGTGTATAAAAAAATACCATTAAGCTTGCAAATGCTTTCTTTTCTGTAGGAGCCCTTACTAACTGACAAGTTTGTCTAGACTTGATCATCATTTGGGGTTACTTTGTATTGGTTATTATATCAAGCAGTTATTTAGCTATTGTGGTTAATAGCTCTCTGCTTTCTCAAGATTCTGTGACTTTATAGCTTCTGTTCTGGGCTTTCTCTCTTGCTGCTGATCAGGTATACCCTCTGGTCTCGCTGTTTCATGTTAATTTTCTTGCTCCAAGTACGATCGTTAACTTACCTAGCTACTGCCTCTAACTTACCTAGCCTTGTGTTCTTGCTATTTAACTCTCTTGCTGTCTTTTCACTGAAACGATCTTTGTACCCTCTGCTCGCTAACTAAGGCTTTCGTGTTGGTTGTCTACTTTCTCAAATGATCTTCTTATCTGCAACGCTGAGCTTTCGCTGCTTTATTTTTAGCTATCTAAGAGGGCCTGGGGCCGGCCGGGGAAGAGTCGAGGCTACTCAGCTGCGATTTTTTAATTTGGGCTCAGTTTGGGGGTCAAAGGTCAACCAATTGTATGCGCATGCGCTAAGAACTTAGAAAAATTACATGCCTGAAAAATAAATTCTTGTCTGGGGGGTGAAGGTCACTTTAACAAGTATCTCTGGTGACAACTGCATCTGTTGAACTTATGTAACGCTACTTTCTTGTTTTGCAAGCCTTCGGTTTGCAGTAAACCATTCGTGACCTTTGACCCCAGTATGTGCTGACAGCAAGTTTCAAGTTTCTGCTTCGGATCTAAAGCTTTCTGAGACTGGAAACAGAGAAAGAAGGTGGCGAAGAGTCAATCCTGTAGCTTATGGACTCAGAGACAAGAATTTATTTTCAGGCAAGAAATTTTTCTTAAGTTCGTAGCGCATGCGCATACAATTGGTTGACCTTTGACCCCCAAACTGAGCCCAAATTAAAAAATCGCTACTCAGCTACATAGTCATGCGCACGGTAGGGTTCAAAGGTCGTTTTGTGTCCCCTGGCAATCATCCTGTGGCTAACGGCGTGTCAAATGGACCTTCATCGTATTCGTTTTATTCCTCATCTTCCCCAGCCAATCCACTGCCTGTCTTTCTTTGATAATGATGTGACTAAATTGGCAGTATCTCGTAGTGATGGTAGTTTGGAGGTCTGGAATTCAATTAATGACAACTTTGTGAAAGAGTTGTGGATCCCTGGCAGAGCAAGTACCTCTATTGAAGCTTTGCAGTGGTGCGGAAAAAGACTGTATACTGGAAGTCTTTTAGGTACATTATACTTGCACGTTCTCAAGCAAACAGTCATCTCCTTATCAGTTTTTGATGAGTTACAATTTAGAGTAATGAAATCTTATGGCCTTGGGTATTAGTGCTGGTACAATGTAGGGGAACAACTGGCTACCTGGAAAAAATATTACCAAGAGTGCACTATGCTTATGTATTGGCACAGACAACAACCAGAAATAAAAAATGTCAACCATCTACTTTTAATTACGTTGTGTCCTTCAATTAAAAAGGAACAATAGAGCACTACCTGAGGAATTTACCTCTTCATTTTCACTCTCACTACTTACACAATTCTAATCTCTTGAGCCACCCTACTACATATCTAAAGAAGAAATTCTCTAGGTAATAGGATGATGGCTCATGCATGGCCTTGAATATAATTATCACACCTAAACTTGAATCAGCTATGGGATTAAAAGTGCTACGTCTGGACAAAATTACTGTGTTATTTCTGTGTTAGTAAATATCGAAGGCAAGGACTAGCTAGCATCAGAGATTCACTTTTTCAAGCTGTATCTTGGATGCGAGATTTGATAAAAGCTTCAACATGCAATCTTCTGAAGAGGAAAGATTTTTAGCTTATGAATTATGATTTGGATACACACACTACCACGCTAAATAGCAGATAGTGAACATGATAATAGTTGGCACATCTAAAATCCATGCTAGCATGATAAAGGAACAAATCACTGCTACTCAGAACCAAGCATAGAAATGAGCCTATATTTTTAACTACTGTATGTAGTTATGGTCTGAAAAGCTATCTAATCTAGAATGGCATGGTCTTTTTTGGAAGTAAAATATGAATCAATATAATTTGAATGGAAACAAGTTAGGGAAATCCTGAAATCAATCGCTAACATTATTTATTTATGTACAGGTATAGTGGAAGAGTGGGATTTTGTTAAACTACAGCCTTCACAATCACTTGATTTACATGGAGGACCAATTTGGTGTCTTCAACCAAGTACTGACGGATCTTGTATAGCTGCAGGATGCGAGAATGGACAGGTACAGATTTAGAAACCTTAAGACCCTTGGGACTGTGGAGTCTGAGGAGAGTCTCTACTCCAAGGGCCTTCAGGTTCCTAGAATCCATTGACCACGGTGTCTAAATACCACTGACCGAGGTGTCTAGCATAGCAACTAAAATTTTGAAACTATGGCAACTGGCTAAGCCACAAACCTTGAATTCTATTGGTCAAGAGTCAGATACCTAAAGCAACCATCTCTCGAATGATGTTATTTTACCAATGAACTTGACAAGTGTGGCAACCCCTAGCCAAGATGCACAGGATCACTGCAAAAATCAATGCACAATTGGGCATTTATATTGAACAGGAAGTTTTCCTTGCAGTATCACAGCACAGCTAGAGGCATTAAGTGGAGTGTCCCTAACTTATCTGTTGATATTTCTAATAGTTGTTAGCTTATCTTTCTTCTGCAGTTCCTCTATTTCATATTAATTATCAACCCTCAGCGCATGCGCAAAGATTACAATACTCAGTTTGTGTGTGTATCTGTCACATCTACCGATTAGAATGCTTTGATTTCAACCTTAATAATGTCTAGACAATACTCTTCAGTGTTTAAATTGAGCTGATTTTTGGAAAAGGGGAAAGAAGAGCAAATTTCCAGCTCCATACTATATAGCCTATACTCTGTGGACTAGTGTAGAGCAACAGCTTAAATACTCATAGCTAGTTGGAGGGTTTTTAGTGACAAGTCTATGACGATGTTGCTCAGGACAAGCTTTGTGTGGGACAGTGGCTATTAGCTTCTTACCGTACTGATGGTAATGAGAATGTGGACTCTAATATGGATGGAATGCACATGCCAGTCTAGTACCTCCTGCTCATAATGTAAAATTAGGGGTGGATTTATGACCACTTCAAAGTTGTTCAAGGTTCCACAGCAGCGGAATTCGGTATCATACTGTGGGTATTCAAACTTTTGACTATGTAGAACAATCAACAGCTGATACACAATCAGCTCTGGGAGAATTTGGAAGCCAGAGTGAGCATACAGGTGCTGTACACCTGAACCCATGTTGCGATGTCAGGTATCTGGCACTTCTTACGGTGATGCGAGTTATAAGATGACTCTGGCATTATTATGATGCTGGTTGAGCTGGTTGGGGCTAAGAGATGAAGCTGTACAGGGAGCTAATTTGTTAGGTCAAAATATTGCTGCATATTGTCCATGAGTTTTGGGCAATGGAGGGCAGCTGAAGTTGGTATGGATTGCAGTACCTGTGGAGGTGGTGGCACTAGATACTGTTATCAAGGTGGGTCCAGCAAGGCTGGGGGTGAAGGTAGTTGAAACGAGCGAAGATGTAGGATGCAGCAATGGAATCAATGGCTGGAAGAAAGGAGGCTATGGGTAAAATGGGGCTGGATAAAGTAATAACAGCTCGGCAAGGCCAAAGAGCATAAAAAGCAATGCTGACAAGTAAGTAAGCATTTTAGTCATGGCAGAAACCAAGCATGAAATGCAATGCAGCTGGGAGCAGAGTGGGGCAGGAAGGCAAATAGCTGTAGTATATAGAGTAAGTGATCAAAGATTGGACACCATGTATTATCGATACACTATATCTCAGGAATGACAGCATGGAGAACCAAGTTTAAACTACCACAATGGAGTATAAACCTTCCTTATTCTGTCACCAAAAATTTTTTTCTATATCTTTTGTTATTTCATAGCAATAGCTAGAAATGTAGCTTCACTCAAACCCATTCATATCTGGACAAAAAGTTCTATTTGTGGACACCCAGAAAAAAGACTTCTGAAATCAAAGCAGTAGGTAACTAAACAATTTTCCAGCAGTGACACACTCCTCTGGAACACCCTTGAAGATGTAACAGTGTAATTCTTCCAACTATGACCTGGGTGTGGCTGATTCAGAGGTCGATATTTGATGTGTCCGGGTACGCGCAAGCATAATGATGTAAGTGGGAAAATAGTGAAGGTTGTGGGTGCTATCCAGTTCCCAGTGTATCAGCAACACTTACTAATCTCACTAGATAACTAACTTACCTATCTCACTACTAAAATAGCTAACTTACTAATCTCACTATCCTTTTAGCCATGTGTTAAAATAATGAATCATAAACTGCTGAATCATGATGATGAAATTACTGAAAGGATTTTTTTTTAAAGTTTTGGAAGTCTTTATCCGTGATAAAATGAACTTTATGCCTTCATTATTTGTTGTCAGATGATAACTATAGCTACTGAAAGAAATGGGATCAGTTTATATAAACTTTATGTCTTCATCATCCAAAGCAGTAAATATTGTTTCTTTATCACATGGAAAGAATATAGCATACTTCTTACTTCTTTCATCATAAAAAGAGATAATCCCCTCAAACCATTCAGAAGCTCCTGTATCATCAATTTCAAATTTCATTTTGACCCACTTCCCTATTGCTTTTTCAGGGTGGCTAATTGTTGCTGTCAGAGCCTTGGACCGCATGGAATACCTAGTGGCCTCTGAATCCTTGTGGACTGCATTTAAGTCTTTTATTAGGCCACTAACACTCTTGGCTGGATCCTTGCCTATTGCCCTGACTCCCTTCCTTGTTTGGGTCTTTCTTGTTACAGCACTGGCTCTTTTCATCGGGACTGGGTCCTTGCCTGCCATTGCCCTGACTCCCTTTCTTGCTTGGTCATCACTTATTACAGCACTGGCTTTCTTTGTCGGGGCCAGGTCCTTGCCTGCCATTGCCCTGACTCCCTTTCTTGTTACAGCACTCGCTTTCATTGGTGATGCTGGGTCTTTGTTGGCCATTGTCTTGGTATCAGCTCCCTTCCCTGGGTTCTTGGCTATAATATTGGACCTAGCTCCCTTTTTGGCTGGCATGGCACTCCCAGCTTTCCTCTTCTTGTCTGCTGTGGCACTGGATCCTATCTTGTCTGTCATTTTCTCAACATCAGAGTATTGTTCTGTTGAGAGAGAGAGAGAGAGCCATTGGTTATAACGATCATCATTTGTCAAATCATAGCCATTATCATACCTCCTCTGGAATAGCTCAAGTTCCTTTGCAGTGAAGTTTCCACCAGTACATTGTGGCTTGGTTTTCTTCTGCTTCACTCTTTCTTCTTTTTCTTTTTTTCTTGCCTCACGCTCTAATTTAATTCTTTCAGTTTTTTTTTCTTGCTTCTTCTTTCATTTTTTGTTTTTCTTCTATAGCTTCCATATTTTCTTTACTGGTTAAAGCACGATTAGACTTCTTTGGCTGATATCAATGGTAAAGCTTTGTTGTGAATAGGAGGTTCGAAAGTCTCAACACTTGGAAGTTCAAATTGTGGCATGCAAACTACATCTTCTGAATCAGAGTTATCTGATGATGATGATGATTCCACAATTGTATCATGGGAAAGGGAAGGTTGGCTTTTCCTCCTAGATGGTGTTAGGAGAGGAATAAATTTGATCCCAGGAGCTGCATTTAAAGGAGCAGATGTAGGTTTCAGGGGGATTTTTACTGCATTGCGGTCAAATGGATAAATGCCAGAGACTTCAAAAGCTGAAATAATGTTCTTTATCGTCATTGACTTCATCCAAGCTTCATGAAGGAGTTCAGAAAAGCTATAATGAGTTACAACCTTGCCTGGGTTTTTGACCATATACTTGCGTACTGACTCTCTCCATGCTGTCTTGAATGGTCCAAAACAGCCTTTATCCAGTGGCTGCGTGATGTGTGTGGTATTAGGGGGAAGTGTAAAAAGAATGATTCCCTTTTTGGCAGCAAATCGAATGGTTTGTGGACAGTAGTGAGATGAATGTCCATCCATTATCAATAAAAGAGGTCTTGAAGATGGAATATACCTCATGAAGTGATTAGTAAACCATAAATTAAATAATTCTTGATCAATCCATCCTTTGGAAGAAAGCCCATATACTGTACCGGGAACTTCTCCTACAGTAAGATCAGGAGATAGATTTTTTCGGTCCCAAATGACCATCGGAGGAAGGCAATAGCCTGCTGCATTTACACATCCAACTATGGTGATCTGTGTCTTGTCATCAGAACTAAATGTAACAGGATTCTTGCAACCTGCTTTATGAATACCTTTTTGACCTTTAATGCAAAATGGAACACCAGATTCATCCATATTGAATATCAATTCTGGTTTGTCCATTAAATTATTATTGAGTAATGTTTCTTCCAGAATATCAAAGTATTCATTAATATAGGAGGGATCTGATGCTATGCAACGGGCTTTTGATAATGGAGCACTTATACAAAGAGTAATCATAGGATGCCGCTTGCAGAAGGATTCCCACCAACCTGAGGATACTGGCTTTCCTATCTTATTTCCTACTAATCCCATTACTTCCTGGGATATCCAATGGAAGCTGAGCTCAAGAGAAATTGCTCCAATTCATCCTCTTCCTCTGTTGTTAAATACCGAGGGGGACCACTATGAGCACCAGGTAAGACATTTCCTGAGACATGGTCCCACAAAGTGGATTTCGGTATTCCATACTCTTCAGCTGCCTTGCACACTCTCATACCTCTCTGGCTACTGCTTCAAGAGCACTGCTCATACTTTCCTCTGGCCAGTTACGATATACTGAATGCTTTGAAGTAGCACAAAGCTTCATGGAAGATGAGGATATCTTCAAAATCCTCTCCTTCAAAGGGCAGTATGGCAGCAACCGTGACCTATTAAATTCGTGAACATTTCTACTTAAGATCAGTTTAACTGCAGCAGCAATATTATTTTACATAGCTGGAAGGCTAGTCAAGGAACTGTTTTATGTACAGATATCTTCAAGCAGAGATATAGACTCTACCTTGTTAGCTTAGCCTTATCAAGCTATGACTATATCCACAACTAAACTTACACTCAGATCCTCACTTGTTTTGACACAAAGCTCGATGGTTTTGCCACAAAGCTTGTCAGCTGGCTCCTGGTATATATACGCATGCGCGTACCTGGACACATCAAATATCGACCTCTGAATCAGCCACACCTAGGTCATAGTTGGAAGAATTACACTGTTACATCTTCAAGAGTGTTCCAGAGGAGTGTGTCACTGCTGAAAAATTGCTTAGTTATCTACTGCTTTGATTTTAGAAGTCTTTTTTTTTTTTTTTTTGGGTGTCCACAAATAGAACTTTTTATCCAGATATGAATGGGTTTGAGTGAAGCTACATTTCTAGCTATTGCTATGAAATAACAAAAGATATAAAAAGAATTTTTTGGTGACAGAATAAGGAAGGTTTATACTCCATTTTGGTTCTCCATGCTGCCATTCCTGAGATATAGTGTATCGATAATACATGGTGTCCGATCTTTGATCACTTACTCTATATGCTAGGGATTAAATACATGGGTAGGGTTAGCTGTTTGTCGAGGCTGAGCAAGAGCAGAGAGAAAGCCGGCTGTCAGGGGCAATGTGCACAGTGAATGCAGGGAGGGTGCGCCTCATTATTATTCTGGGCAAGATTAGGTCTTTGATGAGGCTGAGGAAGGACAGAGGGAAAGACAAGCATAAGGCAGTGCAGCTGATGACGGGCTAGAGGGGCAAGCAAATGCAGCTATCAGGCAGGGTGGGCTGGGTAAGTTCAGAATGAACCAATGCCTCGGCCTTTTTTTTTTTCTTTTTTTTTTGCCTGACAGTATTCCACCACCAGGAGATGATAGAGGAAGTTGTGGTTGGTTGTGGTTGAGGTCATGGCTGAGGCGAGGGGAGGGGACTGTTTTATGTGAAATTTCAACAAATAGTGTGTGCGCTGCCATAGTGTAGTACATCAACTGTTCCCTGAATATAATATTACATGAATCAATCTTTCCATGGGTTCTTGGGGTCCAAAAAAAAAACTAGGAATTTTGCACAAGAAAATGCTCAGAACAAAACAGGCAGGATGATACTTTTAGCACTATCAACCCACAAAAAAATCAAATTCCCAATTTGTTGGTAACTGAAATTTGAACACCATCTACACTACTTTGACTAGGTGTGCTCTCAGCCTCAGGAAGTCTAATGATACTATAACTAGCTACTTTATTAGCTAGCATCATTACCATCTTCAATACACTTTCCATATTAGAATGAAGCTATAAACTTGCACTAAAACAGCTGCCATTCATTATGGTATTTGATGTTGAGTTTGCAGTCATCTTCATGAATAGACATTACATGGACTTCCAGGTCGCTGGCAGTGGACTGTAGAGTATGAATACTTACAGGTGAGTGGACTAACCATCCCAAAATAGCAGAGTAGAATCAACAAAGAACTTTTTGGGACTATCTGAGGTTGAATGCTTCCTGGTCACGGTATTTCTAATTGCTCCTCTTACTTTCTAAAGACAGCAAAGTTACTTCCTCCACTTACATAGAAAAATCCTGCAGTGTTAGAAGAAATTATAAAGTAGGGATGGCCTCAAATTTAGCTGGAGCATCATTTCAAACCAAGCCGTATGCCCCTAAAAGATTATGTACTTTGACTGCAGCATCAAGGCTTGGTGCTGCAGTCATAGTCCAGCTAAATTTGAGGCCATCCATACTAACATTTTTTTTTGTACTCACTTATTCCCATTCTTTTCTTTGTAATTATGACAATATACAGATAAGTGCAGTCAAAGACAATGCACCCTTGCAATGAATTTGTCTTCATTATCTTCTTTGTAGCCTATAGCTGCACAGGACTGAAGAATGTTTTGTTATCTTGAGGGAGGAGAGTATGACCACCTGCAATACAGTGCTAATCTAAGGAGTGACTGCATTCCTCAAAGCTTTATTGTACCATGAATCTGATCAGAATGAATAAGCTAGTCATTATATTTCTATAATGGCTGCTGATCTCTTGAAGTGCAAATGAGCAGTGACTGTAGCTAATAATTATCTGGAGGATGTGAGAATTTTTTTTTTTTTTTTATACTACACACTTAGTTGGAACAAACAGCAAAAGGCACGCCTCTAAATAGCGCTTGAGCCGATTGCAATGATATCAATGTCACGCTGATCAGAAATTATTATTTATTATGAACAAATAACAAAAGTCAATTTTATAAATCTTTTTTTTTTCCTTGTGTCTGTTGTATGAAGATGTATTGGCAGGTTGTAGTTTCTTTTAGAAAATGGTATGCATAGTATGTTTTGATCTTTAGTCCTTAAGGTGGTGGGCTAGTAAAAAAAATTTTTTTAATGTTGTCATCTGTTCCTCTCTTTAACTCATCGTTTTATCAAATACTCTAGTAGAATGATAGTGATACAGCAGAGTCAAGTCAGCGTGCAGTAAGCCAGTGTCAAACAACATCCATGTGAATTTTATCGAACTTCTGGACATCTTATCCACACCACAACCACCTTTTTTTTTCCAAACCTAGCTTAAAATACACTGTGGGTACTACACATGTGTACTGTTTGAACTTTTGAAATTGTGCTTGAATTTGGAGAGAAGTAACTTCAAATAAGCCTTGAAGAGCAGGCTGGTGACTGTTCTAGTATACTTTTAACCTTTGATGTACAATTTACCTTCAGTGAGATTTTTCGAGGCTCAAAGATGAGCATGCGCAAGAATGCACACTCAACATTTTGCAAGATTACCGAAAACCGGAGTAGGTCTCTTGTCTAGTAAGGCACCTACCCACAGACTATTCACCAGTAACCACAGGCAATTAGAGCTAGTCAGGCGGATATGTGCACTAAAATGCAGGAATTGTTCCAGTTTGGGTTACAAGCGTCAAACTTGGTATAGTTGAAGATTAGGGCATTAGAAATGGTTCTGGAAGTGGAGCCACCTTTAAAAATGTTTGGATCAGAAAATTATGCAGTCTTTTCAAAAAAGTAGTTTATCGCGATATCCGCGAAAATAAAAATTTTCGCTTTCTATGTACTTACTATGCGCGAAATAAAAACGCGAAATTTTTGTTGCATTCATTCCTGCATGGACAGGTTATTTCATGCCTGGGCAGGTTTTTCCATGCACTGGGGAAGTTTTTTTGACTTGTTAGGCAACTGCTTAAGAATATGTCCAACAGCCATCAGTTTTTGAGTTCACAACAGCCTGGTCCATCAAGGGAGATACCAGTGAAGACAAATTGGAACAGGTGTGTCCTTTGTCAAGAAGAAACTCCTGAGGTCTTGCAATGCCCAGCCAACTCCAAACGGCATGATGTTGGTGCTGGTTACTCCACTCTCTCTGCAAATATCATCCGCTTCAGTGAGCTAAATCAGTTGCCTATACCAATAGATCTTTCTCATCTGGATGAAGGAAATGGCATTGAAGCCACTTTCATGGAACAGGTGGCCAAGTGGCATAAATCTTGTCACACAAAGTTCAATATTACAAAACTGAGAAGAGCAGAGAAGAAACAAGTATTCCCTGAAGAGAGTAAGCCAAACTGTTCACCACCCAGAAAGAAGATTCGTTTAAGTCGATCTACTGAGTCAGTAACAAAGGAGTCTTGTTACTTTTGTGAACCACTTCGTGCAGTATCTACTTATAAGGTGGACAATCGTGTTCGAAAATCTGCCTTAGCTTTGCAAGATGGGAAACTTCTTGCCAAACTTAGTGCTGGAGACATGATAGCACAAGATGCCAAATATCATCCATTGTGCTTAGCATCCCTCTACAAGAGAGCTAAATCACTGGATGATTCCAAACAGGATGACAATGACAAAATCAACCATAGGTGAGGGTGGACGGTGCCATGTGCCTATTGTGTCTGTGTGCATGTTCTTGGACTTGTATTATATGTTTTGTGGATTTTTTTGGTCATAGCATTGCTCTAGCGGAGTTACTGGCTCATGTTGAAGATGCACGAACAGATGAAAGTGTGGCTCCAGTTCTCAAGCTTGCCGATCTTGTGAAGCTCTACACTGCTCGACTCGAACAGCTTGGAGTGAAACAGCAAAATCGCCTTAACAGTACAAAGCTTAAGGATCACATTCTTTCCCATATCCCTGATCTCAGTCCTCACAGAGATGGTCGTGATGTGCTTCTTGCATTTGCCGGTGATGTGGGCTCAGCTCTGCGTAAGGCATGTGATTCAGATTATGATGATGATGCAATTTGTCTGGCAAGAGCAGCCAAGATTGTACGGAAAGATATGCTCAAATTGCAATCAACATTCACTGGCACATTTAACAAGGACTGTCAAGTGAAGTCGGTACCCAACTCACTGTTAACATTAGTGTCCATGATTCACAAGGGTCCTAGTATTAAAGCTCAAGGGGTTGATGGCTTCTCTCAAGCTACCCTCAGTGTAGCGCAGCTTCTACAGTATAACTGTTTTGTTCGGCAACGGCATGAAGCTGCTAGTGTTCATCACAACAAAGCGAGAGAAACCCCACTGCCCGTATACATTGGTCTCAACATTCATGCAAGGACACGAAAGCGTGAAGTGATAGACACGATGTTTGATCTTGGCTTGTCTGTTTCATATGATCGGGTGTTAGAAATATCCACAGCAATGGGAAACCGTGTATGTGAACAATACCATTGTGATGCTGTAGTTTGTCCACCAAATTTGCTTCAGGGTTTGTTTACAACAGCAGCAGTAGATAATATCGACCACAATACCAGCTCAACTACTGCCACCGGCTCGTTTCATGGAACAGGAATCTCCCTTTTCCAGCACCCGAATGAACACAATGATGGAGTGGATCAGAGAGAGCATTGCATCTTGGCTAGGGAAAGAACATCCAAGAAAGTAATTGAGCTTCCACAGTCGTACACGAATGTGATTTCAGTAGAACTTTCGACAAAAGAGCCACCAGTCCCAAAGCTTGAGGGTCCGATCAAAGGTGACGGCCAAGCTACTAGTCAGGCATTGCGTGAGGAGACTGAGTGAGTACATAACATAACATGCACTCTATCAAACATTGTATCTTGCTGTAGGTGGCTGGAGTCAGTACAGCAGAGATATCTTGAAGATGTCCATGTGGATAGCAACATCTCTTGGGCAGCGTATCATGCAAATCAGCAGCAAGCACAAGGTTGCCCCCCTACCATCACTGCTATGTTACCACTGTTTCCTGATGATTCCAAAAGTGTTGCGATGATACATCATTCTATGGACATGGTCAAGAAAGCTGTACAGGAGCTCAACCCAACTCAAGTCCCAGTGATCACTCTGGATCAGCCGCTTTACGCCATTGCTAAATTAATACAGTGGAACTGGCCAGACACTTATGGAGAGAAGCATTTCATCACAGTCCTTGGAGGATTGCACATTGAGATGGCTGCACTCAATGTGATTGGTGACTGGCTGGAAGATAGTGGCTGGGTAGAAGCACTTGTTCAAGCGAAGGTGGCATCTGCTGGGACTGCAGAGTCATTTCTGAAGGCAACGCATGTAACCCGAACAAGATATGCACATCAAGTGACAGCCAGCAGCTTATATATCTTGCTGAAGAAGTCATATGCTTCCTACTTAGAGTCATCAGAGCCTGGAGACCAACACAAAGCATTTGAAGAATGGTGTGTCAAGCGCAAGCAAGAAGCACCTCAGTTCAATTTCTGGTATACAGCTCTTCAGCTTGAGCTACTTGTCCTAACCTTCATCAAGTCTTTGCGAACAGGAAATTTTGCTCTCTATGTGGATAGCCTAACAAAGCTTGCACCATGGTTTTTCATCCTTGGTCACACCAACTATGCTAGATGGGTGCCAGTACACCTACGTGATATGGCCAATTTGTGTACAGCCCATCCAGAGATGGCTGTTGAGTTCAACAATGGCAATTTCACTGTTCGCAAAACAGGAAGGGTCTTCTCCGCCATGGCCATTGACCAGGCCCATGAGCACAATAACTGTGCTATCAAGAGTGATGGGGGAGCTATTGGGCTCACTCAGTCTCCTGATGCCCTCAGACGGTGGATGGTGGCTGGGCCTGAGGTTGTAAGGATGATATCGGAGTTTGAGGCATCTATTCTCAAGGGGGCTACACCAAGCCAACGGCACCATGAGCAGACTAGAAGTTCCCAGGCACTGTTTGTTCAACAAGTACAAAGTCTGGTAGAAGTAGTTGAAGAAATGGGTAATCCTTTTCTCGAAGGAACCCAGGACCTATTGAGACTTGATACAAGGGACGTTATGGATCCAGCTGTGGTGTCATCGGTTTGCAGTGCTGAGAAGAAAGGAGTTGAACAGTATCAAATATTTGTAGCCGAAAGATTGCAGGATCAGTCAACTTTGATTTCAGAGCCTATAAAGAAGAACAAATTGTTGCTCTTCAGTCGTCCTCCTCCTGCTAAAAAATCCAGTGCAAGTTTGCGAGTATCTTCCTTGAAGAATGATGTGTCTCTTTTTTTAAGACTGTACATTGCTTGCCAGTCACGTGATGGCAATCTGGAAGAGTTCTTCCGGCATGAGAACCAAGCATGTCCGCCTTCTCTGTCTCAGCATGGAAAGCTGAGGCTAGGAACCAAAGCTGACCTCTTGCCCTGTCTTGAGAACCTCATAGAGCAAAATGATAATTTACCAGCACTACATCCAGATGTCATCATTCTAAATGGAGCTGCTGTAGTCAACTTTCTGAAACCCCATGTGTCAAGCACTTTTGATGACTATGCACATAAGGTATTCTTGCCATATGTCTTAAGTCAGGTGAATCGAGCTAATCGAGTGGACATAGTCTGGGATCGGTATTTTAACAACAGCCTGAAATCTCAAACCAGAAGCAAGCGGGGGAAAGGAATAAGGAGAAGAGTGGAAGCATCTTCTAGTTTACCAGGCAACTGGCAAGAGTTTTTGCGGATAGATGCCAACAAGATGAGCTGTTTGCTTTCTTGGTGAACTGCATATCAAAAATGGTCATTACCAAGCAGATAGTTGCTACAAGTGGCTCTGGCGTCCAGTGTATTCCTCCTACACAGGATACTGGTAATTTGGCCCCCTGTGATCACGAAGAGGCTGACACACGGATGTTTGTGCATGTGGCAGATGCTGTTAACAAAGGCTACAATAAGATCCTCATACGCTCAGTTGATACTGATGTTGTTGTACTGGCTGTGGCTGCTGCAGCGAAACTTGATGTTGAAGAGTTGTGGATAGCCTTTGGAACAGCTAAGAGCTTCCGTCACATACCTGCTCATGAGATTGCTAGGTCACTTGGGCCTAGCAAGTCCACTGCTCTGCCAGTGTTTCATGCCTACACCGGGTGTGACACTGTATCATCATTTTCAACAAAAGGGAAGAAGTCAGCATGGACCACCTGGATGAGCTATGATGATGTGACACCAACCTTCCTTTCTCTCTCCACTGGACCGTCACTGATCAAGGACGAAGATACAACAGTGCTAGAACGTTTCACCATCCTACTCTACAATCGCACTAGCACCATTGTCAATATTGACGAAGCTCGCTGTGAATTGTTTACCAAGAAAGGAAGGGCAATGGATGCTCTTCCTCCAACCAAAGCAGCTCTTGTCCAGCATATCCGAAGAGCAGTTTACCAAGGTGGTCACTGTTGGGGCAAGATGCTACATGTTAACCTGGACATGCCAACTCCTGGGGATGGGTCAATCCAGACAGCTGGAAACCACTACGGACCACCTTACCTGAGGCCAGTGTGTCGTCAAGAGAGCTGCTGTGCTGTGGCTGCAAGAAAGGCTGCACTGCAGGCCGGTGCAAGTGCAAGAAGGCAGCACTGAACTGCACTGCTTTGTGCCAATGTGGTGGGGAATGTGATATTTAGTGTCTTATAAAGTATAACAGAGGAAATTTTGGAAAAAATTCGCGTTTTTTAGTTCGCGTGTAGAAAGTCCATAGAGAGCGAAATTTTTTATTTTCGCGGATATCGCGATAAAGTACTTTTTGAAAAGACTGCATAATTGTCTGATCCAAACATTTTTAAAGGTGGCTCCACTTCCAAAACTATTCCTAATGCCCTAGTCTTCAACTATACCAAGTTTGACGCTTGTAACCCAAACTGGAACAATTTTTTCACATATCCGCCTGACTAAGCCCATTTCATGGAGAATTAAGACGCTCTCAGCGGTGGGTTCTTAAAGACCTCAGGATGATGTAAATGATCACCTTGACTTCGCTTCGGTAATCATTTACATCACCCTCGGTCTTTAATCCCATAAGAACCTCATTGAGTGTCTTAGCTATGTAGTAAAGATAGAGTAGAAAAGAGAGTTTTGAGTGTATACAGTGTTATGACCTTTGCCCTGCCATCCCTACTAACAAAGTCTCTGATATGATAATACGTACACAAAACAAGGCCTTTGTAATGTACATCCTTTTTCTTGTATTGATTAGGTGTGTCTGTGTGACGTGCAGGATACTATCACCTTGCGTTGTTTTTTCCAAGGAGGAGATGCTCGAATTATATCATTGTCATGGTGTCATAATGATTTATACTTGGTTGCTGGTGATACCAAGGGTATTATTCGAAAATTTAACATCAGAAGTGGATGTTGTATACTCGAAATTACACATGCTTCCTCATCAAAATCAATTGTTTGGGACCTGAAATACATCTCTCCTTTCATCATAAGTGCTGACTCACTTGGAAGGATCAATATCTGGAATGATCAATATGGTACTCTCTTCCAAACATTCAAGGAACATACTGGAGATGTTTTAGCACTTGCTATAAGTTCCACTAATGAAGTGTATAGTGCTGGTATTGACCAAAGAATTGTACACATCAAACAGTTGGCCAATAAAAATGAGTGGATTAAAGGAGAGGAATTGAAAGTACATACACATGACATACGAGCACTAAGTTTATCAAGTAATGGTATTTTGGCATCTGGTGGTATAGATTCTCAGCTAATTATTACAGATACCAAGGTATTTAAAACGAACAATTGTTTAAAATGCTCCCAATTCCAAGACAGTGCACGTTTTTTTTCTATTGCTAATAAGGCCAATGTAATTATGCATCAAGGTAATGATTCTGTTCAGTTGTGGCAGCTTTATTCCAAAAATAATATAGCCAAAGATCTACCAAATGGCATGCCATTACACTTTCTTGAAATTAAGAATAAGGATGTTCACTATATATTGAGTAGTGCAATAGCTACTGATTCTACCAAAGTTGCTGTATCAACTGTACAATGTTTTTGGTTATATGATGTAGTTATTCATGAACCTAAAGTTCATTGTGCTCATTTTTCTAACCTGGCATCCTATAAAATGGAATTTTGCCACAATAATACATTATTGATTTTAGCTACTATTCAAGAAGGAATTGTTCTATTTGATGTGGTATCTTTTGAATTGATTAAAATGAAGAATTATTTTCATCATGGACCTGTGACTGAATTCTTTTGCAATAAGGATGGATCTCTTCTTACTGTAAAGAGTAATGAAGAATTTTTCATTTGTGATTTACTCAAACAAACTTTTCTTTATCAAATCCCAAAATTCAATCACAACCCTTTAATTATGTTCCATTCTGACTCTGTTAACTTGGTCATTTTTTCTCCTTATGAAATACACTCATATAATGTTTTGGATCGCTGCTGTAGGAAGTTCAGATCAAGAGAAGTTGGAGTTCTGTTTCCTAAAGGGTTGGAATTACTTGGTAATTTCATTGCTATATATGATGAAAGATCCTTATCGCTAGTAAAGATGCAGAACACCAGGGATAGTTTTGAATTTAAGCAGGTATTTGAGAGTGAAGGAATACTATTATTCATGTCTTCTTTTGATAATGGAGAAGCTGTTGTAGTAGAGCAATTATGGCAAGATGAATTAACTAGGTTACCACCAGTTCTGCCGAAGGAACACTATGGAACTTAATTTACTATCAATTATAATTCTGTTATTAATACACACAATCACAATTGTTAAAGTTTTGAATTCTATATGTTAATGATAAATGTTTCTGTAAATAGTTAATTTCATTTCGGTACCATAGATACTACATACAACCACACAGATAGTACGTCATTTGGATAAGGATGAATGTAAACTGCTAAAGAATATTCCACTTTTTTATTTTCACACAAATGTATACCAGTCCGTTCAATAGTAACAAGCAGTTGCTGAATATCAGAGTAGCGAACATGAATAGGAAATCCTGTCAGCTACATAATAATCATAATAATAAAATTATTACTACTGTTGATGTACTTCAACAATTACCTCATAGCTGGCTTGCACCTCAGCTAATTTATTGTAGCAATCATTTAATGGGGATGAGAAATGTACTTCAAATTCAGGTAATATGGACTGCAGAATTCTTGTGCAATGTCTGTTCCATCTGGTTACAAAACGGCTTCTTAATGCCATAATATGCTCCCGAAGAGAACGTTCAATTCTATAAGTGATAAAGTTTACATTTACCATTAACAGTGACAAAGTCACTTCTTTGCTGCATTATCATAGTAGCAAGAACCTTACCTTTCTTCCAATTCCTTCACTCTTTCATGATTGGTTTCAGAATACTGTAGGTCTTGCTGAACTGATGAAAGACATTTTGACTCGTCCCAAAAAAGTGGGCACCAGTGCTTGCAATTTGGCAAATCAAACATTAGACGACTAGGGTCATCAAACTCTTGTATGTTTGCCCATACCTATAATACAATTGTGATCATTAAAGTGATTTTGACTGCTAACTACATGTAAAATGAAATCCAGTTTTGCTTCTATAATTATTAGCCCAAATCCCTATCTTTTGCACGTTTGTAATGACTTAAATTATAATTATAACAAGGCATGATCAAATATTTTGTTTAGCTAAACGAGTGTTTTGTAGGTAATAGTTATATCCGGAGTGCGAGGAATGTAAAGCTCGAGGTCCGAGAGCTTTAAATCCGGATACTCCTGAGCATGAGGAATTTGTGTCTGCCCAGTCCAATGATCAAAGAAGGTGGCACATAAAACACCAGTTTGCTGTTGACCAGCTACTTTTAAAAATACTAGCTACTCCCAGAAAAGCTTGTTGAGTTTGAAAAGTGGAATTTTAATGTTATTCATTTACCACAGACGTTTATAATGACATTCATTGACCACATTCCATGTTCAAACTCAACAAGCTATTGTAGCCAGCATAAAAGGCAACACAGCGTGGGCTGGCGTTTTGCATGTCAGTTTGCTCCTAACTGCCCTGCTAGGTCAGTGCCCAACCGTGGCACTGTGCAAAGATTGCTTGTTAGGTGATGTAAGGATTAAACCATAGAGGATGTCGTGTGGATGTGAAACGTGCTTATGGAAAGTATACTGAACCCATCACAGCAGCTTTTGACAACCACAAAGTAGCTGTTCATTTTACATAATTATAGGAACAAGCGCGCGCAAGCCAAGCCTGCAAATTGTAATAGCAAAGTTTTTCATGGAATATTAGCTGGGAAATAACTTTCATGGTGATAGTTTTTTGGTTAGATTTTTGCAACAATAATGGAACATGTTGGCTAGGGAGAAGTGAAATGAGGAGAATCTATAGATGGGCATCAGCCTGTGCCATTTTCTTGCATGAAAAAGACCTGTTCAATAAGTGTCCAAACAAATACATACACGCTTTAGCTTACAGGCAAATAATAACAGGAAATGTTGTTCTGATTCCTTTCTGCTTAAATTTCACAGTCCAATCTCTAGAATCCAACATCCTTTTCACGCTCATACTCTCTTGGATCATGGAGTGTACTAAAGTGTACTCAATCATCATTTGAACTAGTCCATTGGCTATAATACGGAGGTAATTCGTAAAGCATTACAAGAAAGAGTTAGCATAAGCCAGACCGTCCTACTTAGATATCAATTCCAAAACTAAAATCCAGAATGGCTTGATTGTTTATGCAAGCAATGAAAAAGAATTCATGGTTTTTGGTCGCCAAAATAAATAAAATAGGCCACTTTTTGCCAAAGAGTGCCAAGCAGCAAGAGCAGCAAATTAACGATTGCTACTAAAGCCATAAATAGCAAAGAGCAGAGGGCACAAGCTTTTACAAGAAAGCAAGAAGCTACAAAGACAAGTAAGCTAACAGTCCTGAGAAAGCAGAGAGAGCCAACAAAACTAAGCAAACAAGCTATAGCTATGACTACCATAAATACTATAACTGGCTAGCTCGGTTCAGCAGCATAGCTAGAGAGTTATTGATGTAGAGCATTAGTAAAAGACTTCAGTCTTCAGTTAACTCTATATACCTGCAAAATAATGCATTATAACCAAGTCTACTATGTGCCAAGACATCATGTTTAACTTTAACTTGTGACTACTAGTGGCCATGATCTGGAAATTTGGTGTGGTGTAGAGATAGTCATTGTAGAACACACAGCTACATAGGACAGTCACACTTTCTTGCAAGAGTCACAAAACCATACCTATCAACCTACCCAAAAAATGGGTGAAAAAAAGTTATAGAAGAGTGATGCTAAACATTAGCCATAGATGTAATTGAATATTTTTTTTGGCTCTTTGAAGTTTATCAAGTCAAGTCAAATTAAGAGCTAGGCTGAAAGAGGGACAGGGTGAGAATACTCTAAAAAGAGTGACTGTCACTCCAAAATAGTGACAGTTGACAGTATGCTAATGTCGAATATCAGTTCTTTTCTCCTGTCCCCCCTACATAGTGGCTTACTTCCATAATGGCAAACTCCATACCAGTGCAGTTATGCACTAACGATTGTGGTGATATAAAAAAGGTTATGTGCTCATAGCACAGAGGGGCGAGTGAAGCAACACAGCTTGCTTTTACGAAAACTTTAAATGTTGCATTCCATGCCCTCTTCTCGTAGAGTCTATAAGCCTAACCTAGCTTCTTTGTTCCGCAGACTCTGAGTCTAATCTGCACATTTTTTGTCCAGCCTTATTTCCCTGTCACTTTTAGATCTGCTCTCCTTTTTTCTCTATCTTTTTCATTTCTTCTGGACTCGGCATCCTCAGACTCTGCTTGTCGTTTTCTTCTTTCTCTATCCCTTTCATTTCTTTTATCAAGCCTTGTTCTGCTGATTCAGAGCTTCTTCTGGCTCTATCCTTTGCAGTCTAACCTTGCTCTTTTTTTGCTGCTCAGTTTTGGAGCAGTGTTCATTTGCTTCACTTTCAATTGATTAGCTAAAAATTAGCTATTTGCGCATGCATAGTATTTACCCTCAGGGTTTGATGTACCATACATTGCTACTACCCAGTTTGTACACCATAGAGAGGGGCTTGCTTTGTTTGCGACTAAACCAATATTCTGTGTCATGCAAGCAATATTGGAATGAGAGACAAGATAACAGAAAGATGAAGACAATGGTTTCACCATTACATGTCAATATGAAAATCTTACATTGGATTCGTTAATGACACATCCAATTGAAACGAGGGGGATATACGCTTCATGTTGGTCATAGTGAACACCAGTACTTGGATTCCACAACCAATAACCAATACCATCGGGCTCTGGATTTCCAGTTAGTACATAAGCTGTTGTACCTAAAAATGAATGATAAACAATACATCAACAATTTATACCAATGATGGGTGAGAAAAAGGATGAATCTTGCCAGCAGAGACAGTTCTGCTAAGTAGAGATTCAGTCTCAGATGTATGGTGCTAATTGGAAACGCAAGTACACGTTTAATCTTAGGTTGCTTCTCTTTGCAATAGGGCAAGAAGACACACGATTTACTAAGTGTGAAGGTACATAGCCTTATGTGATGTCTAAAACATGTACGTAGAGAAGCAGTTACATAATTATCTTAGAACACCAATACTGACTGATTTTGCAAATGTTGATTTTGAGTAGGTCAACTGCCAGAAAACAATGACTGCTTAGCAGATCATACCAGATCTTTGCCAGTGGAGCTATATAAAGAGGCCCAGTTTTACGACCAGATGCATTTGAGAATTCATGTTATTTGTGTGCAATTTACATATGAGACGACTGGTTACTGAAATTATTCATTGATAGTGCCTGACAGAGTTTAGATGTTGGCGCTTGTAGCACCAGGAAGTGAAAAACTAGCTTCTGTCGGATCTGTGTGCACTGCACTTATTGTAATAAGATAATTATATAGACATCAAGGCCCAGGAATCTATGGGGATCTAGAAACCCGAAGGCCCTTAGGCTGTAGATTCTGAGTGCAGTGTAGACTCTACTATCTAAGGGCCTGAAAGTTTTACTGTAGATTCCATTGGCTAAATCCATTATAGCTGGAAGCAGTGTGCAATGCACATATAAAACTCTTTGTTACCATAAAGAATTAATATTGTCTCGGTATCTTACTGTCACGGTATTAAAATGGTTCTGATGTCGAGTGCTGCAGGGTTTGTAATCAAATTACTTAACTATAGTCTGGCTTGAGCATGCATGACCTAGTTGCAAAGAAAGGGCAAGAACAAGCCAAAACAGGCAGAGTTTCCAGTGAAGTGTGCTAGGTAACAGTAACAAGACAAGCTATATGGGAAAATTTAAACTGCATATTTTTATATTGAGCAAAAAAATAAATTATATAATCTTGTTTCATACTTACCTTCAGGTACAGCATATCCAAGGATTATCCAAGCTTTGATTTTGTAATATATAAAATAATTGCATAAAAGTATAGCATGCTCTTCTTCGTCACCTCCCAGCATTTGAAGAAATTGCTAAAAGCATAGGTTGGAATGAATAATTATATATAATAAATATAATTTCTTACTCACATCTGATGTACTCCAAATATTGACATTTCCTGAAAATACTACAGCATCGGGTAGAAAAGGAATAAGTGATACATAGCGGGCAAGATATTCCTAAAGCATTATAGGAGAAACCAGCATTTAAAGTTATTTTCATTTTATCTTCATACACACGATGTCATGCTCTTCTCTGATAATATGAAAGCAGCTAGCTAGTTTAGATCAATAAAGAACTATCACTCTGCTAACTAATTACTCTGTTTCACATTGCTCTTACCATTAAATGAACTTGACTACTGTCAGTTGAAGATATTTCTAGGGGAGATCTTTGTGGCTTAACAAATCTTGTCACAAATACATGTTTACCACTTATGTCCAAAGCTGTGGCCTTAAAATAAATCAACTTCATAATTAAAAAACAACAAAAAAACAACACATTACTGACTTACTGTAAAGTAACGCTTTGGAAACTTTTCACGTAGCATTTGGAGCCACTTACTAGCATGTTGTAGCATTGATATATCTTCATTGCTCTGAAACTATTATAGCATGCATGTATTAAATGTGATCCCAGCTACTTAAAAAAAAACTATTGACACATATCGTTATATGTTAGTAGATGACCTTAGGTACCATAGTTCTAATGCCCGCGAAAATATTTACCCTAATATCAGAATATTCTAATATCTCCAGTCAATTTTACAGTTATAATATTATTAGCAAATCAGTAACATAAAATAATAATACCTGGTCTTTGATTGGTGGAAGAATTCTGAGTGGAGGATCCAAACTTATGAATAATTGTATATGTGTGAATTCACTTGTACCAAATCCGAGGAGAGGATTGGAATGTGAAACATCATTTTGATGAAGAGTATAACCCAATAGAATCAAGGGTACATCCAGTTGAAAAGTGCCTTCGATCTAATAATGAAAATTAAACCTCTATTCTGAAACGTGTATACTGAAATCATTCACTTAACATAGGTTGGTTCCCCATTTAAGTAACCACAAAATAAAGTCACATTGCACATGCTCAACAAAGCACCAGAATGAGCCCTTTTTGTATGAAGCTTTATCAGGTAAGAGGTATACTTTAACATTTAGAATCTAAAATTGTCTTTAAACGTATTGTCTAAAGAAACTGATAGCTCTGGAGCAAAAGAATAAAAGAGTGAGCAGAGCCCCCTCCCATATTATAGATCTGATTACATGTCAGACTGTGCCAATTTTCCACCTAAGAAGCCATAAAAATTTCATGGGCCTAGATATTGTGCTGTGCAGACACTAACTCTATGGCCAAACTAGCAGCTCTAGTAGTCTTGCTCGGGCCAGACTCTTGGATGCAGAAGAGAAAATCTGGTCAAATTCCTGTTCTGCTGAGTAAGCAGCAGCACATGCTGCGCATAAAAAATCGTGTCACAGATACGTCATGACTCAGCCGAAATAGTGCAAGCAAAAAGATGGCCCAAGAAGGTGGACATAGGCTTGGCTATTCAAACAAATAGAAGCAGTAAGCTCCTTCATGAAAGGACAATTGCTATCAATTGCATGCACCTAGACGAATGAGGCAGCAATTATCTGTTCACCAAGTAAGACTATGCGTGCACTCAAATTTGATGACGTACCTACATGTTCTGTGCATGCTATCCATGATTTTTATGGATTTCTAGAACAAAGTCAGTATAGGAATTTGACCAGACTCTCTCTTCTGTGTGTGAGAGTCTGGCCCGCACGAGACTACAGCTCTAGAGTTATGAAGGAAAAAATATTTAAGGGATGGCTGTGTGTACTTACCCCTCCTAACCACCCATACTACCCAACTTCTCTATCCCTACTTCATTCCCCTTCATAGGGGGTGAAGAGTGCTCTCATGGGGAGTGAAGTAGGAGAGATTAGTTGGGTAATATGGGTGTGGTTGTTGAAATTAGGCAGGGTAGGCTCTCATGTTCATGAACTTTTTTTGAATTCTACACACAGCAATCCCTACTTGTCTGCTTTAATTATTTTTTCCTTCACTTTTTCATCATGTAATGCATATTAGAGATGAAAATAATTATAGTGCATTGTATCTATAGAGTCAGAGATCTATAGCCTCGTCCCCAGGCCCTCCTTTTTAATTATGATTGTGGAAGGCCTGGTACGCAAAAATATCGCAAAACCATAGAAATCCCATAGCATGGGTGTGTCCAAGGAAACGCATTCCCATCGCATACGTCACCATGACGAATCGGTGCTACGATCACGCACTAGCACATGGCCTGGCCAGGGCTTAAAAAGAAGAGGCGTTAAGCCATTGAGCTGCCACTGAATTCGAGTTTTGCTACGCTTTGCTAGCCTAGCAGCAGATAGTATCGGAGCTGCCTATCGTCTAGATAGTAAAGCTATCGAGTAGTCTAGATTATAGGCTCAGCTGGATTATAAATAGATCGGCCTCAGAATTCTTCACGAGTTTTAGTAAGTCCTTGGTTGTATAGCCATAGCGAATTGGTCTTTTTGTTGTAGAGAAACAGCAGAAGTTCTTCTGAACACCTGGTGCCTTTAGGTCGATCCAATCCGTAGCCCAAATGCGTGGGCATGGTCATAATGCTCTCGTGCACTGCCCACGCCAAATTAAGACGGTTCTACCCCAGTTCTATCCCCCCCGTGACTTCGCGTACCAGGCCCTCCACATTCATAACTAAAAAGAGGGCCTGGGGGGACGAGGCTAAGAGATCTATATGAATAAGCACAAAAATTTCTTCTAGGTTAAGTAGGGAGAGCCTAAAATCTAGCTGGGCTGTATAATGTACTGCAGCCTCGTATGAAAACAATCCCTACATTTACATCCACTACCTATAGCTAGCTATAGCAGTTGTAAAAAGTAGGTTTCATACGAGGCTGCAGTACATTATACAGCCCAGTTAGATTTTTAGGCTATCCCTACTTAACTTTTTATTTAGAAGAAAATTTTTTGTACTCACTTGTTTCTATCCTTTTTCTTAGTGCTTGCAGGTTTGTGTATGTAAAGAATTGAGGGTGGCAGTATTGACCGTCACTTCAACTGAGAGTATGCAGTGATTATTAATTTGACATGAGGCTACAGTACAGTACCAAGCCAGCTCTACATAAACCTTATCTTTTTCTTTTGTAGGTACATACACAGTCACTGGTTGAAGAATTTGTTTAGCTATTCAGTTTTGTCTATTAGCTATTTATTAATATACAGCAACAGCAATGTAAATGACATGTGCATGGCATGGTAAAGTGAGCTGACTGCACTACAGCCAAGTACTGGCTATAATACTGGCTATAATACTACTATAGGATGAGCATCTGTACTGCAATGCTGACTGAAACATCATCAGATAAGAATAAATAGCTAGCTAAACTGAAGACCTAGCTTAGTTAGCTACTACTGCTTCCACTTCTACGTGGTCCCGCCCCCTATCGATGTGAGCTTCAAAAAAGGTGTAAGCTAGTGTTCCGAGTGCTATTATCACTGATTTGTGAAGTAGAGCCTTAGTCAAAACTAATAGTAAAAGATCAGCCTCTAGGTGCCCCTCTAACAGATGGCCAAAGCAGAATTTTGATGACTATAGCCAGTAAGTCGGTATGTTGATCTGATTATTATTATTATTATTATAAAGGAAATGAACAAAAGTCAATTTTAGAACTCCTTTTTTTTCTGATGTTAGCAAATGAATTTTTGTTTTTGAACACTCTCCTCTCTTCTTTGTAGATATAATAATCACCGTAGCCTTCTGAGAACCTGTAGAGTAAGGGTAGAAGAGAAAGAAGAGTTTTTGTTTATACAATCTTATGACCTCTGACCTGCCATCCCTACTTAGAGAGTGCTCGATTACTTTGTAATAATTGCTTTATTATAGGCAACTGGATGCTCACTAGTGTGATCCTTGTAAAGTTCATCCCACCTCAGGGCTTTGTTGCCATCACGGATCTCCAACACATGCCACGTGTGGTGACACATAATACAGGGCAGGAAGTGCCGGATGACGGTTCCAATAATTCATGTGTCACGATGATGCATTACGCGCACGCAGTGGACAGAACCACAGGAATATCTCTCCTAGATAGAAAAGCATCCAACTGCTCACACTTCAACCATAATTGTATGGATCGGTATACCCAAACAACAGCAGCTCTGTTGGCAGCATCTTTCAGTGTAGTTCCAAGCATGTGGATTGCGAGCACCTTTAAATGACGTCATCCAGAGGCACATGACGTCATTTCGCGTCACTAAACGCCAGAATACGTCACATAATGATATTCATTCATTTAGCAGATTTCTTGTTAAATGAACAAGTCCAAGTATTATGTGTCACTAGACCCTCGCGCCTTCGGCGTTCGGGGAGGCTACGCCAGATTACATGTGTAGCTCATTCAATCTAGCTAGCTGGGTTACTGAGAATACTTTTTCTTTGAGCGATTTTGGTTCTTATACCAAGTTGTGCAAGTCTTTTCAATTGCAAGGTCTGCAAATTAAAAAAAAAAAAAAATCAGTGCTCCTGCCTACATCACTGGGGGCTACCTCCAGACATTTGCAGCTTATAGATTTCTTACTTCTCTGGAGAGCTATGCCAGTAGGCCCAAGGCACTGGTGCCAGTGAGGGTTACTCCATAGGCTGTTCTGAAAGGCACTGAAGGCACTATCCCTATTATTGCCCCTTGATTTTAGGAGAAACTATAGTATATCACTTCACTGTGAGCAATCCCAATCAATGCTGCTATTAGTAACACATCTGCTAGAATAATAATGTTGATTCCATTTGAAAACATTCACTATGTGATTCCATAAGAAAACATTCACTATGTGACCCACCCCACCACCTTCAAGTGTATGCAACTTACCCTTTCTCTCGAAAGAAGAGTAGAGAATGGCAGTGTAAACTTTCCAAGCCACCGTTTCTCAATCCTGTGATGTACATTGGTTGCCCTTTCTCTATCATCCTCAAGAATGTCAATCACTACTTCATCAAATAAATTTATATGGATGGCATTAGTGATTGCTTGGAGATTAGCTGGTGAAAAATCATTACCAGGAGGCCTGGAGTGGAATGTAAGAGTCATAGAGTTATAGACTTCATACATGTTGTGTGTTTATGTTAGCACTACTAGAGCAACACCATGTGATGTAGTTATAAAACAGTGCAGCAAGCAAGCTGGAACATACATTATATATATATCAGCACTCTCTATGTAGGGATAACCTATGACCCTCAATAGGACTAATACAAAATGAAGTTTGAAACAGTAAGTTGTAGCTGCTACGACTGCTTACCCTGTTTTTTTATGCACATTCTTAACATGCAGGAGAAATTTGGAGGCTGAAAGACTCAACATGGAAGAACCATTTTTCAGGTCTTGATTGTCATGGCACAATCTGGAGGAAAAAATGGGCCGCGCTTGAGCCATGTTCTATATATGAATCTCTACCATTTTACTCGGACCAGGTCCACGTCCCATTAGTTTAGCCTCTAGTTTAATCTGCTTTTGTATACAGTCGACTACACAAAGAAGCCATTAAACACAATCCACATGTGTAAACAACATTGTTGCTTTACAGTACTGAGACAAATAACAAGATGAGAGTGAAAACAGAGGAATACATGCACTGATGGTCTCCAAACCGGGGAGCCAGGTTGGAGATTTAAAAAAAAAAAAGGTTAAAAAATGCAGGCAGGGGGTGTGATGCATATCTGCTGCAAGGACATAGATAATGAAACAAGCAGTGATAAAGTTGGCTACAAACTACAAAGTGTTCTCTGAACAGCCGCTCTTTCATTATAGTTACAGATAGGTCCAAATCGATGACGAAGGGAGGAATTTTGTTACACAGCCTAGGAATTTGATTGAAATAGTAGTTTTTGCATGTATTGTTTGTGAGAGAGAATGAGTCTTCCTATTGTGTTGGCCTGACCTCATTGATAGCTTCCTGAATGTGATATAATCCAGTATATTGAAGTGGGTACTAGGTTCTTTAAGACTTTTGACACAGAACTGATCTCCAGCTCATACATCATGTTGCCTGTCTCTGTACACATTCCTATATCAATATATCTTCTGGGTAATAGATTAGGCTGGATTTTACTAGAGATATGTATAGATACTTCTTCTGTGCTTCATAATTAACATTTTTAAAAGTGGCCCAATATCCCATAAGCTTGATTTATAATCTTTTGTATGTGTATTGACCATGATAGATCTGATGTGACATGGAGACCCAGTTGATGAAGTAGGTAGTTGATAGTTGCCATGCATGACTCTCGAAGTTCTCAAACAAAAAGCGAAAGCCGTTTCTTCTGAGGTAAAAGTCAGCTCAAAGGCATAGCTGTAAGGACAGCATGTAAAATAAGTAATGCTCGAGCTCATAAGCTTGAGCTGCCCTTCAATGATCCATATGATGTTGAAAAGGTAGAGACTAAGTTCATGGTGATGAAAAATTACTTTGTCTACCATGAGCAATTTCCCCTTATCCTTGCCTATGCAGTTGCAATTCACAAATACCAAGGTTGCATCATTTAGAAATGAAAGCTAGCCGGCTGATTGAGCAGCTCAGCTTTAACTAGAACTGGACTTTAGTCTCGTTAAATTACATTGCAACATGGAGCTATAAATTTTATGAAGCAAGGATAAGATATTTACTTCAGCTACCCGTATTAGCCTCATCCCAGGCACAAGACTACACTCTTATGAAGTTAGTGGTACAACTGGTATGTGTAGTTAATTATTTAAAAGAGCTATAACTACCTCCTGCAAAAAGGAATACAGCACTAATGACCTCCTGCAAAAGAAAAAAAAGTTGGAACAAGAGAATGGATAAAGCCACTGTTCTAAGAAGACCATCACATCAAATAAACACAGCATCGATCAGTACTTGCACCCTGTGCAAGGCTAATAAGCATTCATTATTTGCCTGTCCTCAGTTCAAAGCCCTGCTACACAACAAGATGATCTCCACCTTGAAGTCGAATGACCTGCTTGAAATCACCCTGGACACTTAGTGAAGCAATATAAGTCCTTGCATACATAGATGCAAGCGATGCCAGAAGCCAGATCGCACCCCTTCTACAGTAACATGTTGACCAAAGGATGGACCTATGATGCCTCCCACAAGATCAGCCATTGGTAACACTCAGCCAACACTGCTACCAGATTAGACTCGTGATGTGTTGGGTGTTCATATGTATCCATGATGGTTCATCAGTCAAGCCTAGAGGCAATTCTTGACTCTGAGTTGGAAAATGCCTAACTAGCAAGAACTCTCAAAGCATTATTTCATAGTAGCTGGTTCTAGAAGTTATTGCTGAACAAAAACATGAAGAACCACAAGTGTTGAATGAAGTTATAGTTATGTATGTAAATAGAGTGAATGGTTAGTTCTAAAAGAATAGACTGAACATTATTAGTAGAAGATTAGATGGAACTACCTCTGAGTAGATACATATCATCTGTAATTTTATTTTATAAACAGTTATACCCTAGCCCTAGCCCTAGCCACACGTGTGCATACAGAATAACAGAGCTCACAATAACACTCTCATTATTGACCGGACATGATTATCTAATAGCAGTTAACAAAATTGGTTGGACAAAGGTAGAAAATTGAAGAAATTGACCGGGAATGTCCTGTGACTGACTGTTATTGTGGCTAGCTTGCTTGACTTAAACCACTAGAACTGTTGTACAGTAATATAAATACTCACTGGAATGGGATAGTCAACTCTTCATTCCAGAATGGATTTGATCCACAAGCACTAGCAGTTCTCAAAACAACATCTCCATAACTCACTTCAACATAAGGTGATACTACACCTATATTCTAATGATATCATTATGAAGTGATTTACTACTATACTAAAACAATAACAACAACAACAACAACACACAACAACAACAACAAAAAACAACAAGATTAGTGCAATTTAGCTATTATGCTGTGCTTATTGTTCCCTGCACGTTTTGGTGCTGTTGAATTTGTGCTGACACCCTTGTAGTAAGCTTTGGATATAGTTGAGAGACTTTGCTTCTGCATCACATAATTATTATAATATTAAACTACTTCTCTGAGACTCTACATTGAGTTTACACTCTCCAGTAAAAAGTTTTGAACATAAAGCCTGTTGCTGCACCTCATGCATGGAGTCAGGGCTAATCATTTGGCAGAGATTAATTGTATTATGAACACACATTAAATTAGGAATGTGGGACCTGCCAATTATGTATATAAAGTAGGACTAGAAACTACACCACCTAAACATCTATAATAAATTGTACACATGCACAGTGAATGCTCTTGTTGCAGCTGTTTCAAGCCATGTAAGAACAGAATATATCTATGAAAATCCTAGACCACACCAATGAAGCTAGCACTGATCCAATGAAATTTTTTTTTTTAAACATTAAGAAAATTCCATCATTTTATCTTGTTCTTCCTTTATGCATAGAACCCTAATTAAGAAAAATGATGCTCTATTCCCCACTAAGTAAAACAAGGAGGATCAGCAGTCTTTTGATCACACATTCAGCCTTGATAAACTATTTCCATTGACATGGGCTTGCGCACTCTGCACATGCATACATTGCATACCACATCCAATGAAGTGGTCCTTCCACCATCACCTGCTGTATCACCACGTCTTTTGGTGTACACTGAAACAGTATCAAAAATTATTGCCATTTAGTATTCTTTGGGACATACCTTGCTGCAGACTGTGAGGTCTAGTGGCATTCTCCGATATATTCTCTCTCAGTGGTACATTGAAAGCTCTAATAACTCGTACAACAATATTTGCATCAGAGATATCTATATTATGGGTATTTCTCTTCTTTCTTTCTCTTCTTATTGGCTTAAGTGGTCTCCTTGGAACCAGTAGATCCACAAGAGTTGACTTCAGAGCACTTTAATACCATTATAGTATTATCAAAGCAAATTACAGCATAGAAATATTGTACCTTATGTTTGGAATGAACTCAGAAATAACAACTTCTGAAAGCATTACATTTCCATTTGAAGAGTGAATTTGGGATAATACTCTTTCACGGATCTGGATGAATAATATTAAAATAATTTTTTTTCAATTTTTTTATTTAACATACATCCAATAAAAATTTATTTTGTTCCTCTTTCCTAGAGCTATAAAAATCTCCAAGAATAACCAATGGAAGATCATAGTCAGCATAAGCCTTGTATTCAACAGTTTCTTTCCACATGCTGCCACTAATGGACTTTGAAGAGAGTGGGATGATTTTATTTTTGAGGCCTCGATGCTAAATATAAAATAAAATGAACTAATCTTTATATAGCCACACAAAATTACTCACCCCCTGATCTCTCATGTGTAACATACTAAATCTTTTATTGCAGTTGAAGTCATTATCAGTAATAAAACTTTGATCACTGTCCAAGTTTATAAGCCGGAAAAATATATTTTCTTCTGGTATAGATTCAATAAGGTGCAATAATTCAGCATTTCTGGGATCATTTGGATCAAGTCTAGATTGCTCTGTGTGAATATATAATTCATAATAAGAGCATCAATTCACCACTACAGAGCCACCATTGAGTACATTACTATAGACCCCTTGCACAGCCACCCACTTCAGTATTCTTCTCTTAGAGGACTATCCAAATGGCAGTATTGTATTGAGTAGCACTGTTCTGAGCTCATTCTCCCAATGAGAAGTAGCAATTGTGTTCTTTTCTGCTAGGGCCTTCGATGCTCATTCATAATTTCAAGACCTGATTCATGCAGATACTGGAGAAAGCAGGCTCCAAACAGGTACTGTATTCATTTACACACCTCCCAATATGGGACAAGTGATGTCATTCTATTAATTGGACTTAATAACTAATCCTTATCAGAGGATCTGAATTGTCAAGGAATCAAATTATAGGTATACTATGTACAAATACCCAGTACATCATATAAACTAAGCATTTTCCTCAAGAAGTTTTCTGTGATTTGGTAGGTAAGCATGCTACATTTTATAGCTGGCAAGATCTCATTTCATGATACAGCATGAATTTTACATCGGTTGACCAATATCTATCACCAGAAGGTTGATTGGGTGAGTATATGCTTCACATCACTAAAAATAGATCTACAAGTCGTCCTGGGATGAATAGTGTCCCATGGTCTGCAGTGTCTGCACTTATTAACAACACATAATAGGCTATATAGCCTGAGAGTAAATTGTAACCACAGTTGATAACCGACTTGTGTATTGTGTACTAGCTAATTAGTGATCCTATTGGTCTTAGGTATGACTTAAACCTTTACCATACAAGTAGAAGCATATGTAGAGGCACCATCTTACTTTGAGAAGCTGAAAATACTTCGAATAATATACATTCCTCAACACCCCCCCAACACACACACACACACACACACACACACACACACACACACACACACACACACACACACACGTTTTT
The DNA here is from genome assembly GCA_963924555.1 of Crambe crambe. Lineage (NCBI taxonomy): Eukaryota > Metazoa > Porifera > Demospongiae > Poecilosclerida > Crambeidae > Crambe > Crambe crambe. Next base: position 3,202,387 of record OZ004592.1, read on the forward strand.
TGTTGTTGTTTTTTGGCACAGTCATGTGGCTACTTGACTCTCATTGGCCAATCCAAATTCCTGCAGAACTGCTTTCCTTCCCCAAGGAGGTTTGAGTATCCTGACTACCATGAGTCAATGGTCAAAGGGTTTCCACCTGAAAACTCTTCACCACACTATTGGCATGACCCAACTCCATGACTAACCTGGAGAGGTCCAAAGTTTCTCATACACTGGCAAATGACATTATAATCTCACAACTAGGTTGGAATCTCATGGGATTGGTTTAATTAATTAAGTTGGAGCCTAGCTGTTAGATGGAAAATTATATAGTGACAATAATTACTCGGGAAATGTACATTGAGTGCATAGCTGCATTAAGCACCTCTTTTCCCTGGGAATCTACTCTCCTCATCTAAAATATACCGTTTTGGACAGCACATTTACTAATATACTACTACATCGTTCAGCTCCCTGCTTTCATGTGTGCTAGTCTCGGCAGATCCCTTCTCACATAGACTATTCAACACACTTGGTAACTGGCTAGCAAATTGCATCCCAGTGATTAGCCGATCCTTATGTCATAGCTCTGTACTACATACAGCGTAAGTCTTTTGTATGGATTTACTCTTGAAAAGGAAAAGCAAAAAATATTATTACCTATCCATTTCTTGACTCCCCGTAGGTCTGTAATACCAGCAACTCCTAATGTACAAACTGCATCTGTATACTTTGAACTGAATAAAACACACACACAAATAATTTACAGTAGCAGAAAGAAAGAAGTAATATGCAACATTTGAGAAGTGCTCTATAAAGGCTAACTAGTTATGTGCTTGTAGCACAGAGGGCGAGTGAAGCAACACAGCTTGCTTTTGTGAAAACTTTAAATTATTGTTACCTAGTTGGTATAGCATCTGTTTTCTATAAGCCCTTGATACTACTTCTCTTTGTTCAGCAGACTCTGAATCTAATCTCGGCCTTTTTTCCCTGTCACTTTCAGACTCTGCTCTTCTTTTTTCTCTATCTCCTTCATTTCTTCTGGACTTGGCATCCTCAGACTCTGCTTGTCGTTTTCTTCTTTCTCTATCTCTTTTATCAAGCTTTGACCATCTTTGTTCCGCTGATTCAGAGCTTCTTCTGGCCCCATCCTTCGCATTCCTTTGGTCCAACCTTGCTGCTCAGTTTTGGACCAGTGTTCATTCGCTTCACTTTCCATCATTAGCTAAAAGTTTTCAATCGTTTCTATAGCTATTTTGCGCATGCAGTATTTTACCCTCAGGGCTAGATGTACATATGTACCATAATAATTATATATATCGGCACTATCCAGTTTGTACACCATAGAAAGGGGCTCGCTTCGCTTGCGAATATAGCAAGGCTATCAGTGGTATACTGAATGTTTCATAGGTGACTAATGCTCTCAAAGTATTATTTTACTCAAGCAGCAGCAGTTGGCAGTGCAGTTGGTAGCTTTTATACAATAAGTTATGAAATCTTGATTTCATGGCTCAGAGATGCTCAGGAGATGCTCAGATGGCTATTTAACTGTACTTGTTAATTAGTACCTGATAACTAGCTGGCTAACAGCAAAAGGATGGAGATCCTGCACCTACTTCAAGCAAGCTTAAATGATTAGAGTATATCCCAGGACTTCCTCTGTGAAAGTTCTACCATAAAACTGATAGCTGAACATCAAGTAATGACAGATTCGCTAGTCAATTGCGAGGTCAAGGTCCAAGAATCATACGGATGATGATGAACGACCGGCAATTTTAGAAGTCACTGTAAAATGATACTGCTTTGTCTTCTACTCTTCATACTTGGACTCCTAGCACATTGAAGGTGTTCTGTCTTTAAGTAGTATTCTGGAGTTATGAAAGAAATACTATGTATTAGTCCAATGGGACAATCCGTGCCATCCCTACTTAGAGAGTACTATCATACTCTCTGATATCCCATTGGTTGAGTTGTCTAACTTATTTAGATCATGCCTGTGCAACAACTTACTCACAACTGCTGAGTTGCTAGCTAGCTTGACAAACACTAATGGTAACTGAGTAGCCAACCCTGGGACTTCCACTCATAACCACTACATGTTATCTAGGCACTACTGTCTAAGTGAACAGTGCACTCGTTTGTTAGTTGTTCACACTACTCAAAAGTTGGCTGCTCTATATTCAAAAATAGCGTGTCATTTTCTAACTGGCTAACTTTCAACCTACCAGCTTTCAACCTACAAGGTGGCAGACATTTTTGCAGTGCACTCAACAACAGTAAAGGCCTTTACTAGGGGAAGCAAAGCATTGTGGCGAATGAATCGGAAGAATCTACATACATTTCATAAATTTTCATATCCCCTGACTATGATAATAGTACTTTGTGAAGCAGAGAGTGGGTCCATCATGTCAATAATTAAAATTATAGACATGCACCATAATACCCTTTCATTAATCAATAAGAAATTACAGATGGGGCTTTTGACCAATTTCCGGAGATAAGACTCTATCTTCATCATCTATCCCCCAACAAACAGCTGCATTAAGGTATCCAGTTGTGAGAAGGATGCCAGCCTCATGGAAAGATGGAAGATAATTACCTGAAAGAAACCATGGTTATCACAGATATTATACTCATGTGGATATAACTAGCCTCAGCCCCAGGCACTCTTTTGCGACCTGTCTAAAAGAGAGCCTAGTATCAGTTGTACGCGTTAGCCTCGGAATTCCGAGGCTTCCATATATTCCTTGTACACTCTCTGTAAATGGACGTCTATTCATGAAAAAATAATCCAGCCTAAAGACAGCATAAGTACTGCAGTAGCAAGTGGTATGGAAAAACTGGACAAGAAAAGGAGAAAGGAATCTAACTCAGTAAAGTTTCAGGTTATTACCTGTATACTACACGCATGCGAAACAATTGATACCAGGCTCTATGATGAGGCTAATGAAACAACCTACTTGTGGAAATTGCTAAATAATCCTTGCCTCGTTCTCATTACTATGCAATATCTACACTGCAAGTTCTGTAGCTTTACCATCGCTATTATCCACTTATACGTTACCATTTTATTCATCAGCCAAGGGAATTAAAATATTTTTTTGCAGTGTTTCAGTTGTAGGACGAAAATAATCCACAAACTTTTAGTGACTCCATAGCAACAACTTTTTGCTGTTTATAAAATCCAACTCTGCTTGTATCCAGACTTCAACTGCACAGTAAACTAAACTAATGCATTAATCTATAGGGGCATAGCTATTAGATTTATCAAGGCAGACTGTCATTAATCAGCACGGATAAAGCATGAAGGCAAGAAGAAACAGTGCCATAGGTTTTTATTCATGCATGTATTAATTGGTATGGATAATTTTGGAAAAAAGAACATATAGCATTCAATTTGGCACAGATCAACACATTTGATCCAATCCTGACGGACAAAGGTGTTTTCAGTTGTTACTACTTATCTGAATGGGAAAAGAGATCAAGCTCCTACCAGTAAGCAGGAAAGAAGAGATCCATTTGAGTGACTTTTCAATAATCCACCAGGTCTTTTACCCTACAACAAATTTATAGGGACTCAAGAAACTATGAATGTTGAAATCAAGCTTAATCCAGAGAGTCTCTGCTGCTTGGTGAGCCACTGCAGAAGCACAGAAGGGGAACATGCATTAGCTAGATGCATGATAGTAGTAAAAATAAAGTATTACTACAAGTATTTCTTCAATAACTCCTTTGCATGTCTACCCCCTTACAAATGACTACTCACACTTTCCTCTTTGAAAAAGCTCTCTTTATTATCATTGCTCTTGATATTGGAAAAAAAAAACTGCCTGCAAATCTGAATCCATTTAGTTGGGCAGTCATTTATAATTTTCAGTCCATTTTCTGATACACACGAGGCAAGGATTGAAAGTGCCAAAAAAAAGTATACAGAGTTGTTTCATAAATTAGACAAGTCGACAGGCTGTTTTCAAGCCAACCAATTTCCTGTTTCCATATCAATTAATTTCACTGGTCCATTAATTTTCATAGCATAGTCAAGACATCAACTACAGCACGGAGATCAAGTACTTACACCCATTAGAGAAATGATGGGCAGCTTTATATGCTGAGATGACAAAGTACTGCATAAAGGGTCCAACTACCTTGATCATTTGTTATATCTGCTCTAACTTTCTCAATTCATAACCAAGATACATATTTAGCTGATCACCCACTCTTTGAGCTGGTTTTGAGAATTGAGAAAGTTATAGCAGTTATAAGTGAACACAAAATTGACTTCAGGTGGATATTCCAAGCTACCTATATTAGCTAGAATTTGGGTAGCACTGCAGGATGGATAATTTTACCAGTTTTTTTTTTTTTTTCCTGCCAGTTTAGAGCAGAGCATGGCAGACCTTTAAATGAATCAATCATTATAATACTGGAACTATTACTAAAGACTTAAAAACCGGTGCAGCCATGATTTGTATGCAAATACAGTGGAACCTCCTCTCTAGATATTAAAAGTTTCCCTCACTTATAAGCTCAATCCTAGGTTGCTTGGTGTGATCCTGTGTCCACCATATATACTGCTAGAGTATGCTGCTAATCTTTGATTCCTGGGAGTTCTTTTTAAATCCCATTATATGTTTTATTATACTAATTCTATCACTGGTATAATTATAATGAGGAAACAGGAAATGATTAAGTAGAGCGGAAAACATTGAAGCTGTCTAACTCATTATCATGTACTTACCTGATCCCACTGCAGAATGTGTAAAGGTAAATGGTTTATTGGATGTAAAATGATATTTTTCAGTGCCAGCTAAACTCTTCACAGTTTGTTGTAACTCTGGAATAGGAATGTACACTTCAGCAACAAGACTATAAGTGAGGAATCTTGATTCAAATACTTGTAGCTTTATGCTTTCTGGCCATTGTACTATTTGAATAGTGAAAATTTCTCCAAAGTAGACAGAAAAATCCGAATTAAGGTTACTACAAAAAGAATTGGGTAAAACACATAATATTATAGAAACTCTCCACTCTCTGTTTTGATTGATTCACATCTGTAATCAAATAGGATGTCAGCACTTTCCCCAGAAAAAGAGCACACATTAAGCCCCTTTTACACAAGGGTTTTAACTGGTTATTGCACCCAAGGCGACATGACTGAATCTGGATTCAACCCACCTGTTGGTGTACCTATAAACAGCTGCACTGGGACAGCTCAATTCATTGTGGTCTGTCATAGTGTAATGGGCTTTTATAACTGGACTTCAATGCCAATTCACTTTATGAGAGGTGTGTGTGGACAGAACTAAAATTGGGATTGAGTCTGAATTGAAACCTACATGTAAACAGGGCTTTACATTATAGTTGATTACGACCTACACCAAATTTTTACAGACTATTTTAAGTCTTGATAACGCACCTTTCTTTTGTTTGTGAAACCTGCTGATCATTATAAAATATTTTAATATAGAATCTTGTTCTACCAACATCTTCTCGCCGCAGTTGTTCTTCTGTAGGGCAGTGCTGACTAACTGCATTGCTATGATGCAACTCTGGAATCAAAAGTGGTTCACCAGGAGGTTTATGGTGACTACGATAATAATCACTGAGTTTATGCCTTAACTGAGACTCATCAAATGCAAATAGAGGGAAGGGATGTTGATCTAGATAAAAATGAACATGACTTGTAGTCCAACCTGCTTAATATATAAGTTACATACTTTCTGAAGATACTTCATTATGAGCCAAAGATTCTTCTGCTTGCCCAGGTGTGCCTTTCCCACAGACCTTTTATTCAAGAAAAGTAATGACAAACTATTCAGGATGGAAGGGGGAAAATACTAACTTAGCTATTAAATGAATTAAGTATTATTTTTTAGTCAAATACATAGCCTCTCGTATTTTAACATGTGATTTCAAGAGTAGGAGTAGTAATTTGGAATTCTACCAGCAGAGGGAAAGACCTGAAGGGTGACTCCAGAAGTATTTTTGAAGAAAGTGAAAAGAAAAGGCATGGGTGTGGCCTGTGTAAGTTTTTTCATATGCAAATGAAAATTTACCTTCATTGAGTAATTGCTAATACCTATCATAATGAAAGGTGCAAGTGTAAGAGAGTTTACTTTATTCATGGGAGTTGATGGCCTGTAGTGTGAATGAGTAACTAGCTATCTATATGAAGTATGTAGCTGTGGCTTGAAAGAAGATGAAATAAACTATGATGCTGTCTTGGATGTAGAAAGAGTTAGCTAGCACATAATCTTAGATATGATAAAATCTGCATGTACTATCATTTTTTCATGAACAAAATATATGCAAAAAGCCTAAAAATATCTTATCAAAGCTACTGATAGTAAGCCTCAGTAAATGGGCATTCTGAAATACAAATCTATATTCAAATACTGACTTGCTTATTTCCATTCAGCTAGTTGCGATACCTGTAAGTGTTCCTGACTTCTTAAAGCATACTGCTCTTGGAATTCATCACGATATTCTAGCAACTCTTCTTCAATTTCAAATTTTAACTGAGCTTCTTCTTCTATAATATTAGCCTCCACCCTATAAATAATCGATTTAAGTGTCTCACAAGAGCAGAAGCACTTAACTATTCTCAAAGTGATACTATTGGGGCATGGCAAAAATAAATAAACATTCTGATGATATTTACAGTTTTCCAAGGTGTTTATTATTATTTTCTACTTGGCATGCAATTGGCCCTTGGGAAAAAAATTACGTACCAAATAGAAAGTAACTGGGGCAATGTGCAATGTTAATTTTTACAGTGAGCAAGCAAGTACAATAGGCTTTTAGAGCTGATATTTTGTGCTTCTAACTCCTGGTGAGTAATGTAAGTGGCAGGCAGCTGCATCTTAGATAAGCCTAGAGCCTACAATCCACTTAGATAAGCCTAGGCCTACTATCCAAAGAGGCTGTAGAAATCACAATTACAATTGGAGCATGCGCATTATGCACGGCAGGGTGCTACTATTGCACTAATCTGGCGTAGCCAGCCCCAAGCGCCAATGGCGCGAGGGTCTGGAGACACATAATACTTGGACTTGTTCATTTAGCAAGAAATCTGCTAAATGAATGAATATCATTATGTGACGTTTTCTGACGTTTAGTGACACGAAATGACGTCACAGGCCACTGGATGACGTCATTTAAAGGCCTCGCTTTGCTCTGGAACAACACTGAAAGATGCTGCCGACAGAGCTGCTGTTGTTTGGGGTACCGATCCATACGACTGGGGTTGAAGTGTGAGCAGTTGGATGCTTTTCTATCTAGGAGAGATGTTCCTCGGTTCTGCCCACTGCACGCACGTAATGTGTCATCGTGACACATGAATTATTGGAAGAGTCATCTGACACTTCCTGCCCCGAACAAGTCCATGTAATACGTGTCACCAGACCCTCGCACCATCAGCGCTCGGGGCTGGCTACGCCAGATTACTATAGCACCACATGTACGACATGTACGTAAGTATGCCTGGGGGATTTTGGAGTGTAGACATATTATTTTTACAATTTCAATGAGTCATGACCTGAGAGTCAGCTCACTCACTCGCTGAATAATATAATGTGCTCTTAGGAGCTTTTTCTTCCCATCTCCAGAGCTAAAAATAACAGGCGGACATCGATCATTTTCCGTGCATCGGATTTGACCGATCAATTCATTGTTTGTACTGCCACAATGTCCTAATAATAATTTTGCGAGCTCTATACGAACTTTCGACCAAGTTTTGGAACTTAGACTGAAGTAGAAAGGCTTCATCGTGCACGGAGAATCCAAGCAAATGACCAGAAGCTTCAAGTTTATACGCTTGGAAATATGAACTAACTAAGCTTTCTACGCTACCTTCAGTACCTTAATAGTCTTGTGACGAATGTCTAGGCCTAGCATTAGAATTATATTTCAGAAGGTCCGTGGTCCGTCTCACATATCAATGGTGTTTGGTCCAGTTTCCTAACATTCACAGCTAGTAGGGTAGGTGTGGGTATTATGAGTCAGCTAAGTATTGTTGCTCTTTTCTTGGAAATGGACTATCTTAGAATCCTGAAAATTGCTCCAGATATAAAATAGGTTATGTAGAACTAATGTGTGGAGAAAGTAATAAAAATATTGCATCTTGTAGATAGGAGTCATGATCTTACATGACATACTCAGGAAGGTATTATGAGTCATAGGTATGAATTATGAGTCACTGGCTTGATTTTTGTCTCTAAAAATTGATAATGTAGCTAAGATTCTACAAATAAAAATAATAACCTTAGATTACTTTAAAATTCATTTTTTACTCCATCTTGTGGCATCATTGCTTCCCTGCGCTTTTTTTATTCAGATTGGTTACGATTATACCCATTTTTAAAGTTCTCATGTTTATGTATGAATAAGGCATTTTCTGGATGATTTTATTTGATCAAAAGACCAAAAAAATGATTAAGTTTTCATATCTAAAGTATATCAAGTGGTGAACCCATAATAGGGACTGACTCATAATATCCACACCTACCCTATTTGTAGAATTTATGTCATTGGAAGTGGGCGTGACTTATTTTCTCTATATATAACCCAGAAAAGATAAAAAAGATCAGACAGGAAGCAAGGAGCCTCCTATAATCACTGGATCACCCCCACCCCCCCCCCCCCCCCTCAGCGAGGGAAGTATCCAGAATCATAGTGCTATGTCCCAGGGGATTCCCCCAGCACCTCTCTTTTACAGATCCCTACAAAGAGACTTCTCCAGGTCACTGGAGAGAGGGGATCAATCATATGAGACACCCTGTCACCTCTCTGCCGAGGCCCAGGAAGAGTTACATTGGTGGGAACGGTGGAACGGCAAGAGTCCATCAGCCGGAGTTGACAATAGAATCAGATGCATCCCTCAGAGGATGGGGAGCAGCGTCAATGGGAATAACAACGGGTGTCCCGTGGTCCCCGGAGGAAAGGGAACTTCACATCAACTGCCTAGAAATTATGGCAGCAATGCTAGCAATCAAGACGTTGGTAGACACCTCAGTCCTAATTCTGATCGACAACACCACAGCAGTGGCATATATAAACCACCTGGGAGGGACAGTGTCCCCTCAAGCAGTGGACATTACCAAATACCTATGGATGTGGTGTCTGGAAAGAAATATTGCACTGAAAGCTCAATACCTTCCAGGAGTGGAAAATATGCGAGCAGACAGGGAATCAAGGGAGATGAAAGATCGATCAGACTGGATGCTGAACCCTCATATATTCGAGGTCATACAGGCTACAATGGGCCCAGTCAAAATAGCGTCACGTCGGACAGCACAACTACCCCAGTTCTTCAGTTGGCGCCCAGACCCTCTGGCACTAGCAACAGATGCCCTACTACAAGACTGGAGTGGACTGCAGGCATATGCCAATCCCCCAGGGAATCTGATGGGCAGAACCCTGGCCAAAGTGCAGAGGGACACAGTAGAATTGATGCTACTGATAGCTCCAGTGTGGCCATCACAACCCTGGTATCCAATACTACTGGATCTCCTAATAGATTATCCAAGACTAATCACACCCCAGGAAAACCTGCTGCTGGAGACTGCAGAGTCAGCACTCCCAGAACTGATCCCCCAGCTAGCCGTGAGGCCTATCTCAAACAGAGATTTGAGGCAGAAAGCCTTTCAGAAGGAGCTTCAAAACTCCTACTGGCGTCATGGCGAGCAAAGTCATCAGCGTCCTATGATTCCATGTTCAAAAAATGGATTAGCTGGTGTGAGGAACGGGGTTCAGATCCCATTCCTGTAAGTGATGTCGCTAACTTCCTGGCAAACCTGTATGAGAAAGGTTACCAGCAGAGGTCAATCAACGCATACCAATCAGCAATTGCCTCAGCCCATGATAAAGTTAATGGGGTTAGTGTGGGCCAACATCCCACAATTTCTCGACTAATAGCGGGGGTGGCTAATGCTAGACCACCACAGCCACGATACACTTCTACATGGGATATCAATATAGTCCTAAGATATCTTGAAGGACTAGGTAACAATAACAATCTCCCCCTTAAAGGCTTAACAATGAAAACAGCCATGCTTCTGGCATTGACGAGACCGTCAAGGTTAACAGACCTTCAAACCCAGAGGGTATATGGTTTCACCCATCCAAACCAGCAAAGCAAACTAAAGCTGGGAAACTTGCCCAAGGTTTCTTCTTCCCACGTTTCGAAGAAAACGATCTACTGTGCCCAGTATTAACAGTTAAATGCTACCTACAGAAGACAGAGTCTCTTCGGAAATGTGGTGGCACAGAGGTGACCCAACTGTTTATAGCATGTATAAAACCCCACAATGCTGTATCTTCATCCACAATAGCACGCTGGCTAAAATCGGTGCAAGAGAAGGCAGGTATTGACACCTCCATATTTAAAGCCCACTCTACAAGAGGTGCCTCAGTGAGTGCAGCTGCACACTAGTGATATATTACAAGCGGCAGATTGGAGCACAGAGTCTGTCTTCCAAAAATTCTATTATAAGCCTATTCACGATTGTACATATGGCAGAGCTATTTTATCGGACAAGAGCTAAGAGCTACAAAAATCACCATTGATATGTGAGACGGACCTTCTGAAATATAATTTCAGAATGGCTAAGACCATGCAATGGTTGCATGCTATTCTGAATTATATGAGGAAGGGAAGTCGATCATATCAATGGTCCCACCCTCAGTGAAGGCCCCACCCTTAACCATTGATATGATAATTGTATGATTAATTAAGGCCGAAAAAAGGCCGATGATACTGACCATGTGCAGGTTATATAGAGAAAATAAGTCACACCCACTTCCAGTGACATAATTATTCAGTAAATTCTACAAATACTAGCTGTGAATGTTAGGAAACTAGGCCAAACACCATTGATATGATCGACTTCTCTTCCTCATATAATTCAGAATAGCATACAACCATTGCATGGTCTTTGCCATTCTGAAATTAGGTGGTAAGAAACTCTAACTCTAGTTCGAGACTCCGCCCACTTCAAGTTATGTAGAGTGCGCGCGCTCGGGCGTGCATGTTCTCTACTAACATTGCAAGCAGTGAGGTGGGCTAGCTATAATAAGCTATTATTAAGGCCCCCTTAAAGGGAGTAGATGTAGGAATGAGAGTATGGAGGTAAGAAGAGAGATAAGAAGGACGAAAAGAAAGAAAAAAGAAAGTACAAAACAAAACAAAAGACACAAGACTAATAGGGTAGGTGTGGGTATTATGAGTCAGCTAGGTATTGTTGCTCTTTTCTTGGAAATGGACTATCTTAGAATGCTGAAAATTGCTCCAGAATAGGTTATGTAGAAATAAAAATATTGCATCTTGTAGATAGGAGTTATGATCTTACATGACACACTCGGGAAGGTATTGAGTCATCGGTATGAATTATGAGTTGCTGGCTTATTTTTTTGTCTCTAAGAATTGATAATGTAGCTAAGATTTCTACAAAATAAAAATAATAACCTTAAAATTAATTTTTTACTCCATCTTGTAGCATCATTGCTTCCCTGTGCTTTTTAAAATTCAGATTGGTCATAATTATACCCATTTTTAAAGTTCTCATTTAAGATAATGTTTATGCATGAATAAGGATGATCAAAAGACAAAAAAAATTATTAGGTTTTCATATCTAAAGCATCAACTCTTGTAGATTCTTATCAAGTGGTGAACCCATAATAAGGACTGACTCATAATACACACACCTACCCTAGTTTAATAGCATACTGCGTGTGCATGCTCCACGTGAACAGCTGTTGTTGTTGTTTTTTATGATGCGGGGATTAAACCTGTTAGGGCTAGTGGCTCTCAATGGGTTACACACAAGCTTAATGCGATGAAGCGAGTTATCTCCAAGTTTGGTGCCTACACCAGCCATTTGATAGCTTTAGCTGAGGATTCATCCATCAAAGCAGTTGATCGTGCTAAGCTTAGTGGTTACTGTAGCAAGTGGATGAATGCCAAGTACATTTTAGAATGTGCTTTTTACTGTGACCTTCTTTCCCCATGTGCTATTTTCAGCAAAGTTATGCAGTATGATAGTTTGGATGTTTTAGGGGGTTTTAGTAGTCTTCTTTGCACTGTGAAAGAGGTAGTTCTAAGCCATTGCAGCACTGGCCTACTTATTCCAGTACACTTAAAAGTATTACAGAAGAAAATGGTAATAAAGTGTACCAGTGTCAAAAGCTGAAACAATTTGATCAAGCTGTACAGCATTTCACATCTCATTATCAACAGTATTGTATTTCTGTTACAAGCTGTCTAAAGTCTAGGTTGGAATGGTCAAATCTAGAGTTTATACGGGATGTGATCTTTTTTCTAGCTAGTCAAGGCTGGCAGAAAATTATTGATGAGGAAGACAAGTCTGAGATAGACGGCGATACTACAAGCTCTGACCAACTTGAAGCAATCAATCGTTTGACTTCAAGGTTTAAGGTTCCTCTTGAAGCAGCTGGAGCTGATATTGGACTGATTGTTGGAGAGTTTCATGAAATGTTACTGTACGCAACACAATTCATTTCCCTTTCAAGCACTAACTACCAAATAGTCTGGTGGAAGCTGTTTCATTCCCCTAATGCAACAATGTTTTGATACTTGCCCAGCTCATATTTACACTACCTGTTTCTAATGGGAAACTTGAGAGAATATTTTCAACAATGAAAAACATCAAGGTTGAGAAACGATCCTGTCTCAATAACGAAACACTGGATGATCTGCTTGTCATCAACACTTAGGTATAAAAGAATTCAACAAAAACATCAAGGTTGAGAAACGATCCTGTCTCAATAACGAAACACTGGATGATCTGCTTGTCATCAACACTTAGTATAAAAGAATTCAACGCTGACCACAGCATCCAATTATGGTGGAAAAGCAAAACCAGATGCTTAAATCAGCGGAAGAGGAAGACCAAAGAAGCCGCACTATAGTGAGTCAGAATGACAGTGAAGATAGTGACACTGAAAGTGATAGTCTCTGCAAGACTGGGATAATTGGATGGAGGATAGCTAATTACTCGATAATACTATAAATTCCATAACTGAAGGAAAAAACTCTTTAAAAAAAATAATAAATAAATATATATAATATATATATATATATAGTTTGTTGTTCTTTTATTAAAGCAGTACTTAACACTGCACCTATAAACGATAACATGCACATGCATGAGACAAAAAATCATGTCCGACCAATTTTATTAAATGATCTCAATTTGCTAGGACAAGTTGTCCTGGTAACATTGAACCCTTATTTTTAGCTCTGCATCTCAGTACTTATAAATCCCGTTGTTCAGAAAACACAGATCAGTGAGGCTAATGGGGTGAAATTTTCTTTTCTCTACATTAATAAGTGAGAATTCATGCTTATTTATGTGCAATCTATGTATATGATAACCCAACACTTAGCAGTGCAAAGTTACTTGATGACCTTGCATTGCAAGGTTAGCTTCCTTGTTTCTTCTACGTGTACACATTAATTTTCAACTACAATTCTTAATATCAATCTTTATTTCTTCTATGTAGGTGTTTTATTTTTCTTCTTGGTATGCAGTTTCCTTTAAGTAGTGGAAAAATCTAATGTTTCTGCTTTTAATGTTTATCATTCTTTCTTACAAAGGATTCTCCATTCATTGGTTAAGATCAAAGATAAAGAGCCATTTTTTGCCAGTTCTACTTGGATACTTGGGAGACTGGCAATTTCACAGGTATAAAATTCTAAAATTTTATAACAAGTAAAGAAAAAATACAATTTTATTCATTCCATTTTTTAAAATGGAAATAGAATTCTTTTTGCAGATCTTTAGTGCTTATAGCTGATTTCTTTTCTTGAGAGGTGCATTTATAGTCTATATAATAGTGTGCTTGTCAGTGTGTACATACACATTACGTCAAGGTAGTTTAACAAATTGAGAAGGAAAAAAACCCGGTTGAGTTGGGACTCGAATTAGAGTCCTCACGCTTAGCGAGCCAGCACACTACCATGCGACTACAACAGCAACGCAGTGAATACCTAATTTTAGACATATTGCAGATATTGTTGATTACATATGCACATGCTCAGATATAAATATAATGGTGTGAAATTCAGCTTAGCAAGGGAGAGAGAGAGAGAGGTGAAGTTCAGATAACATGGAAACTAGAAGACCAAGGGAGAGAGCGGCAGAAAAGTTGGAGAGCACACTTTACAGAAGATGAAAGAGCAAGGGAGAGAGAGAGGGAAGAAGTCGAAGAGCATACTTGACGGAAGAAGAAAGAGCAAGAGAAAGAGAGAGGCACAGAGTGAGGGGGAGAAGAAGAAGGAAAGAAATGTCAGCCAGTGAGAGAGAAAGAGTATGAGGACAACTAACAGGGAAGAACAAAGATAAGACGAGGTGCTAATGAAATAAGCTTGGGCCCATGTCCTCAGTTAAGCCTCGATGTTTGCAAGTGAAGCTCTCAACTGCTGTCACAATGGAAAAGTTAGTTTACAACCTTATCCAAAGAATTGTTTAAAATGAAACTTGGAATCACACTAAAGGATTTACTCCTCTTGAGAAATGGATTGAGTAGCTATGATGCATGTGAGAAAATATTTGGAGAATCAATCCTATGCAAACACTTGCACTGAATCCTATATTAAAAACCACTGCAAGTTGTGGTACTTATGGTCAGAACCAACATTCTAAACCGAGGAGAGTAAAGGGAGCTGTACACAATTGAGCAATAACCAAAAAGACCATATCTTCTGTGTGCTGATATTGGAGAGTTTGCTTTGATTCCAGGTACCTGGGTGGACTGGTGGCATGGTGTTAGATGGATGCTCACAACAAATTAATGCTTGTGAAAAGGAAGAATAAGCACCATAATTATGCGAATGGTATAAGGTTAAAATCAAAATGTTTGCACATATAATTGGTGAATCTTTGCCTTCTTTACTTGAGGCATGTAATTTAGCTAATTATGCTGACTTTAAATGCGTATTTTGCGAAATTAAATTTTGTACGAATGGTTTGATTTCAACTTGTATCCTTCACATGTCACTGGTAGGACTTGATCTCACTGCCAGTCAGTGAGTGGACACACACATGTGCGCACAGAGTTTCTGCAAGTATTTTAATATTCTGCCACTAATTTAAATCTGTAACTGCATATAAGATACACCATTAATTAAGTCCATAAGAGTGTAGCTTTGTCCCCAGGATTAGGATTAAGAGTGCATGATGTACGCGATCTCACATGAGTGTTACCATTCGTATTTAATGTTGTCCATACAGCTGTAGCTAAATGGTAGATAAATCTGACCTCAGAAGACATGGTTTTTTGTTTGAGAAGTTTCTAAAGTAAAAAGTAAAGACTTAGAGCCAGGTTCTAAAATTTTGCAGAGGTGGAGAAAAGAGCCTGGTACCCACTGTTTGTGCATGTGCCCAAAACCCCCTAATCCGGTAGATTTGTAATCTCTCAGTAATCTTCCATGACGCATGATGCAATACTGCTGAATCAGCACTGCAGCAGACAGCTAGCTCTAGTTCATTTCATGTACCAGTTAGACAGTGTGCGTGTTTTATGTTCTATCTCAGCTGGGACAACCCCCACCTAGAACTGAACAAGGAGCAGCGGTGAGCAATTCTCTCTGTTCATTTGTTCGTGCAGAGCCTGAGCCTGTGATCATCCCCTCTGGCTTTAAGGTATAGATAAGGAAATTATTGCCACTATGAATAGTTTTAGAAGTGCCAATCTTCTCCAGAATTTCACTGCAATAGCTTTCTTGGTATCTTATAGCACATGCTCATAGACGTAGTTACATGTTGTGACATCACACACCATCATAAAGTGTAATAGGCAGGAAATTTTGGTGCATGCACAAACAGTAGGCACCACACTCTATTTCCCACCTCTGCATAATTTTAGAGCCTGGATACGAGGCTAAGATCGAGAGTTAATCTTGGCAATTACATTTATTACACACGCATACATGTTATGTTCAATGGCTTCTTTTAATAGTCAACTATACTAAGAGATTGGTTTTTTTTTCTGAGTGGCACACTGCACTAGTCAGGGTAAAAAAAAATTTTCTCCAGCTTCTACCATTATGATGATTAAGAACAAGAATGTGATTTTATCATTCTTCTGTGTTGAGTCAGAATGTGTATAAAATATAATTCAATTTTGAGAAAATTCAGCTTCATTTTGTAGGTTATAGGTCATCCTTACATACATAGAGAGTGCTATATCATTGTCTCTTCTAATTATGTTGTGGATTAATTATTGTTGTTGAAGCCAACCATGAACTATTTTTAACCAAAAAAATTTCCTGATTGATTCTCATGCCCGTAAAATTCAAGAATAAAAAAATATAGGGAAAAACACAGAGCATGCATCCGATTATGAAAGAATCTTGGGCACTGCTATTCTACTTCATCTTAGAACTCTTTACTTTTTAAGTGTGAGGAAGGTTGTAGTGTTGGAATAGCCCTGGTTATCTCTTTGTAGTTTTAACTCTTTCCATATCCTGAAAATTGTAACAGCAACAATAATAACAAGAACAACTACAAGGAGTGGCTAGAGAGCAAGCACAAATTTCTGTTAAAATATAATAGGCAGCAAAGCTGGGATATGCATGATAAGACAGAGGAAACAGGAAGTTTCTGTAGTGCTACACATTGTAGCAAAAATAGGGACCTTATTTGACTTCTGTCATCATGGGCACACTAGTCAGATAATAGTACAGAAAAATGTGTCAGCTCTGTAGCCACAGCCTAATAATGTCAAAATCACCTCAATAACTTCTTCAATCTAGCATAATCTGATGCAATACTATTCTTTCGATGTTGTCTGATAGCATGCATTTCTTTTCTAAATAAGCAAATATGCAATTGAACTTCAGTAGCTTCAACAGAAGAAATATCCTGTAAGTTAATCATAAGATACAAATTTAAGTCACACAGAAACTATAATTTGTGTTTATTTAAACCGAGAGAGAGAGATATTCCAGAATCAAGCCTAGCTGTATAAACGCAGGTCACAAGTTCTAATAATATTTTTTCTTTGAGCAAAAAACAACAACACTGAGTCTGTGTAATGGTTGTTGCGATGGTTGAAAAATGACTTTAGAGTGACACATAGCTCAGTTAAAGGTAACATGCTGATAATGATAATGAATGACTAGATGAAAATGGTGACTTATAAAAATTTATCTTCTAGCTCAGTCCAGAAAAGTACATTTTGTATTTTAACCACAAAACAAAGGACAATCTGAATATTGAAGGATACCACTTTACAATGGATAAAATACTTGGTCTCAAACTGTCTCTTATAGAGGTTCCACATTAATCTCTATACTAGGATTTTTTCCTTCAATCAACAATATAATCAGTAGCAAATAATCACAATTGAATGGCTGTAATTATTGAATACTAACCCAGGGATTGATCAAGCTTTGACCACATTTCCAAAGCAATCCTTGGTCATATGTGACCGGCTCTGGGAAAACCCTCCATCCGGTGAAAATTAATTGTTATGGTAAAATTTATTATCTATGGCCCGTTGGCTCTTTATTGCGCAAATTTCAAAGCTATAGCTTTTATGACGCCTGAGGAACAGCTCTTAGAAAGATCGAGGTAGCGTCCATTAGCGTTATTGTTTTTTCGAGAAAAGCTGACTAAGCAACGTGAACATTATTTCCGGACATGCCCGTGGACTATTAAATTGACGGTGGGTGGGGTTTCGAACTGTAGTTAGTAAGAAGCTAGTTTCTTGCCTTTTGGCTCGAGAAAGGTCCAACCAAAGCTCCGAGAAGAGAAGCAAGGTACCGAAGGTAGCGCAGATAGCTTAGTAAGTTCATATTTCCCAGCGCATAAGCTGGAAAGCCTGCCTAAAGTTCAATGAATTTCAGCCTGACTAGAATCTCCGTGCACGAAGCTTCAATGGCTGACTAGCTAACTTTAGCGCTTCATTTGAAGCCTTTGTACTTGTAGTCTGAGCTCCAAACTTCATCTGTGCTTTGTTTAAGGATCATAGTTGTCATTTATGCTTAAAAAAATTTTTAGCCAAATTTTGGCACTGCCAACTAAACGTGCTCATATCTGATAATTGATTTTTGCACCGGACGGAGGGTTTTCCCAGAGCCGGTCACATATTTGTACCATGGTCGATATAATAATGGCAATACTTTTTCAAGTAACATGAGCAGTGTGTGGGCTAGTTTTGCTAAACTGGTAGAATTTTCACTTATTATTTGTATTGAAAAAGACCTCCCAAGTGGTCTCTAAATTCTATAATAGAAGTTCTTCACTGGTGTTCATAGTCAATCTGAGCAACATATTATAAATTCTTACTTACCAAGTCTTGCAATGCTTGCTTTAAGGCATGGATTTTTATCTTCAAAGCATATATCTGGAATAGGGGAAATAACAGTCATTCCTGCATCACTTTCTGTTTAATTTTGGGAGACTTATCAAAGTACTCTGACCTATGACCCGCCATACAAAAAAACAACAAAATGAAAAAAATTACATACAAATTAGAAAAACTAAATAATGTAAATAATGTAATGTAATGTTTCTGCTCTTACATGCACTCTAGAGCTTCATTCTTCCCATCTCAGTACTTACTACTGAGCCAGAATATGCAATCTTCTCTTTCTCAGCTATTGGTCAGCAAACACCAGTAGTTCAGTAAGGCCAGCAGGTGTGTTTTCCAGCTTGTACTATGCTATTATCTGTGCTACCTTCAGTACCTTGTTGGTCGTATTGTTCCTCTTCCCTAGACTTTAGTTGGCTTTCTTCATAGCACGAACTAGCAGCTATCTGTGCTACCTTTAGTATCTTGTTGCTCTTCCCTAGGCTTCAGTTGGCATTCTTCATAGCACGAACTAGCAGATGGAAACCCCACCCATTTCACAGTTTAGCCATGTGACGACCTTTACCAAATTCTAGCTAACTGCTCAAATTCTACTTGGTATGCAGTTGGCCCTTGGGGGAAAAAAACATACCAATTAAAAAAAAGAAAAAAAAGAAATATGTAATGTAATCTACGAAGTGTGTTTCTTCCCTGAGTACCTCAGCACTTTGTTGCCATCATGGATCTCTAAAGCAACTTCGTCCTTCTTCATGCTATTAACTTAGAGTGCCTAACTCTACTTCATTTTGGACTGCACATCAGATCAGAAATTGTACTGCCTCCATGTTAATGATCTAATCTAAGAACACGTGCAAGCAGAGTTCTCTCCTGTAGCGGCAAACCTTGATTGCAGACAGAGATGAGACTCTTGCTAAGCGGTGTGTACAAGCATTATGTGGTTGAGGTGAGTATCTAGTCAGCTTTAACTATAATTGGTAGATTTACTGTCTCCATGTTGACGATCTTTACCATACAATCTAAGAATACGTGCAAGCAGAGTTCTTTAGCTTTCTCCTGTAGCGGCAAGCCTTGATTGCAGGACTCTGCTAAGCAGTGTGTACAGGCATTAAGTGGTTCAGGTGAGTATCTAGTTGCTTTAACTATCATTGGTATTAATAGCTAACAGGATACCCAAAAAGCAGAGGTTACCGTATAGCGCTTTATTTTTGAGGTGCTTTATTTTCGAGGTTTTCGTGGATTTTGCTCAAAAAACAAAAAAAAGCCTTCGAATAATTTTGCCTAAGTAGCCACGTGTCTATGTACACGCATGTGCAATGCATAAACTGTAGTACAGTGCAGCCATCATGACTCTCTGTCATTATTTTAGCTCTAAAAATCCTTCAAAGCAACCTACAAATCTTCCACTACCAGTACAATGTCACTGACAATTTGTCCTCTTCTTGAAGCAGCAAACTCAAAAGTCTCTACCGTTTTGAAGCAGGGATATACCACCAGAGGGCCATACACTAGATTTTCGTCAAATAAAAAGGCTGCAATAGGAAGAAGAGCAGTAGAACCTCTACTATGCTGGTAAATTCTCGGAGTGAGACAGCATTCAATTCTATGTGTGCATGCTATAATTCATTTTGTAGGCGGGGTTTAAAATTTTAATGATCCGTGAAATTTATACTGCAAAATATTTAGGAATAGCTATCCTCGAAAATAGAGCGCTATACGGTATGGCCTTCTAGCTTCAATAATCTGTGACTTGGGACACTAGTGAGAGAGTAGAGTTGTGCTTTCTGACCTTTTATCTGTTTAATTATAACTAAAATAATATTTTAATTTAATGATCAAAATTATTATTGCCTCGATAGCCTCTCTAAGTGACACATCTGTAACACTGTAAATATGAATAAGATTATTGCCTGTTTTTCTCTACTTGGTATGTAGTTGACTCTTCAACAAAAGAAAAAAAGAAAAGAAAAGAAAAAGTTTCTCATGCGTATTCTTATCATGTGGGAGAATTTTGGAGGCTGAAAAAAAAAATCTTAAAATGGGAATGGCCCCAAAATTAACTTGGACTGTGACAGCATCATATCATACCAAGCTGTGTTGCCCCAAAATCAAGCAGGATTATATATGTATTGACTACAGCATCATATCAAACCAAGCTGTATGACTAGCTAGATCATGTACTTTGACTGGAGCATCATGTTAATCCAGAATGATGCTGCAGTCATAGTCCAGCTATATCTTTGGGTCATCCCTACTTAACATTTCTTTTTTTTTTTGCACTCGCATGTTTTTGTTTGTAATTATGAAAATTCATAGATAAGTGCAGTCAAGATAATGCACCCTTGAAACATTTTGCTGTCCTGCTTGAGGGAGGAGTGTATGGGGGATGAGCATCTAAATGAGCAGTGACACAGTAGCTATTTGAGAGCATGCGGAATTTTTTTCGCACGCTAGCCCATGCACATGGTTTGAGTCTATGATTGCACCTATCACCTCTCCTGGTGATATACTACCTGCAAAGCTGGTGATGTGTTTTCTACTCTAAAGACCTCAACAATTTAGTAAGAGCTCACAACAACAAACGCCACTCTTCACAATTGAAAGATAGTGGCACATTCCAGAAGCACATTAAAGCAATGATGGAAGGTAGCAGAAGCTGGAAAGACAGTAGAGTTCAATGAAGCTTAGTTCCATTGGAAGTTGCTCAATTGCAAAGGCCAAAGAGAGGGTCACCAGATCAATGCAACTGAAGGAAATAAAGCATTTAAGGAAAGCATTTAGCAATATAAAATCTCCAAAGGCTGGCACAAGCAATTTGGTCAATGGATCAGACTATGATGTGTTGAAGAATTAGATTTTGTGAGGCATGTACCACTGGGAAACACCACAGAAGTCTATTCCCAACAAGCGAAGGAAAACAAACACTTGATCATAGTAGGGTGGAGCCAAATATTTTCTAACATTCAATCAATGATCGAACCCACTATGTATGGGTGCATGAGGTTTTTTGAATTTTATGGAATGGAAAGTTCTAGTTGAGAAGTCAAGTAGCCGAAAATTGGGTACCAATAATGGTGGAGAATATTACACACAATAAAGTTTCCATGTCCGAAGGAATACACCATGGTGTGGTCGAATGAATGAATCATACCCTCGTTAAGACTGTGCATTTGATGTTGGTTGATGAAATTATCCCACAGATTTGGGCAGAAGCCCTAGCAGTCTATCCACAGCAGTCCTGGCAAAAAGCAGGTAACTCATGACCAAGTTAGTGCCAAAAAGGAAGCGACTACTATATTTGAAGATAATCAGTATGGCCAAGAATTCATAATTTCATGGTCAGTCAAAACACATTTACGATATAGTGTTTGCTCATGAATAATTCATATAGGTAATCACATGTTGGGTATAATTGCATGAGAATCTGGCTAGGTAATTGCACAAAGTGAAACCGAGTGCAATCTTAGACAGTTTCAAATGAAATTGTATGAAAAAACATGTGATTGCCTTACCGCACTCTCTATGTAGGCTTGACACGCAAAACACCAACGCTCATTAATAATAATAATAATAATAATAATAATAATAATAATAATAATAATAATAATAATAATAATAATCTTCTTCTTCTTCTTGACAGCCATAACTCCCGACTGCTTCATCATATATCTATGATTTTGGTACCATATTGAAGCTCTACACCTGATCTAAGGAATGGTATAGTTAAAATTGAAGTAAAGCTCAAGTCCTAACTGTCCGAGTGCCTTTGTGGACACTTGACAGCCATAACTCCCGATTGCTTCATCCTATATCTACGATCTTGGTACCATCTTGAAGCTCTACACCTCAGGTAAGGAATGGTATTGTTCAAATTGAAGTACAGCTCAAGACTGTCAATTGCCATTCGAGCGCCTTCGTGGACGACCCAAATTCTCGAACGCTTCGTAGACAGCACAGTTAGTTTATACACTTCGTAGACGCTACATAGACAACACTAGAACGCTTCGTAGACACAGTTAGTTTATACACAGAGAAAAAACTGTCATGCTGAGTTGCGGTGGGTGTGGTAAGATTATTTGGTAAAGGGTTGTTCTTGACATCCATCGGTAGCAGCACCCCTTGAAAAAAGTGTGCAACAAGTGAGAGTAAAAATATTTGATGTATGCTGGAGTACATGACTGTAAAAAGTACGGAAACAAAGTGCTAGCAATGTACTGCATTTGCTCTGCTAACTGTCACAGAATTGACAAACCCTACATCACTGCATGGACTGCATCTGTCACTGTGCTCTGCTAACTGTATATCGCTGCAAGGTGTAGCCAAAAAGGATAATATGGCATGAGTGATGTAGGGTTTGTCAATTTTATGACAGTTAGCAGAGCACAGTGACAGATGCAGTCCATGCAGTGATGTAGGGTTTGTCAGTTCTGTGAAAGTTAGCAGAGCAAATGCAGTACATAGCTAGCACCTTGTTTCCGCACTTTTTATAGTCATGAACTCCAGCCTACACCACTCTTTCATTTAGAAGAAATGTTTTTACTCTCACTTGTGTGGTAGTCAGCCAGGTAGGAAGCTGTTTATGTGAACCTGTAATGCTTGCCACATAAGCCTTGTGGGTGGCCTAGATAAGCCTACAATTCACTTTGAAAAAACGTAGAAATAAATCAAGCTAGCCTACCATCTTCAGAAACATTGTTACTATGGCTAGTCTGTCCTTACTATAAATAGTCTGCACATGTGCAGATGTAGGAGTGCAATTATAAACTACGAGTGAAAATGTATTAGTAAATATTAACCACATGATTAATGACTTAATGAGGTGACCAGTTATACTGGCTATGAGATGCTATAGTTCAAAACTATGATTTCATACTGACTAGCACTTCCTACTCTACAACTGAGGGCAAACCAGATGCTCTAGAACACTACTGTTGCAGAGAAATTCGACTGCTAAGCAGCCATGACTCGATCAAATTTTGGTGTCAATTTTTGCTGTGTGCCAGCTGTCTTTTGTGCTTATTCCAGTTGTGCAAACCAAGATGTAGGTCTGCTTGAAGAGATTTTGGATGGAAAAGGCAACAATCATGAGTTTTGATTATTTTAAGCCATCAATCGAGCGATCGAACAGCTAACAAGTGCCTTAGCTCTCGAAATCTCTTAGCCCACTAAGTACAAAATAGTCGGCACATGGCTGCAGTTCGAGAAAATTGATGCCAAAAAAATCGATCAAGTTATGGCTGTTTAGTGGTTGAGTATCTCTGTAATGGTAGCATTCTAGAGCGTGGTTTTCCCCTAGTTGTAAGACACTGTAGTTTTTAACTGTAGCATCTAACTGCTTGCCTCATTAACTCATGATTAGTGCATACAGTGGAACTGAAATAATTTTACTCCAACCAATGAGATGATTACAGAGATGATTACAGACATGCTGTTTGCATCGGGAACAGTGAAAAGTTACAGAAAATAGCTGGAGTAAAAACTAGAGCTCATAGAGTCAATGCCCAGCTGTAATAAGCCTATACTCATTCAGCTGGTAAGGATCATTAATTTTAGCGCGTAATTAATATTTTAGCATGTACCGGCATGCAGGCCAGTTCGAATTAACTGATAGCCTTGGAGGCAAAGGCAGCAAAAACATGCATTCAAGCCACAAAGAGCATTATGGCTCCAAGAAAACGTAAGTATGAAATATGCTAGCAACGCATATTTACAAGTTTTCAAAATTTCTTGCCACAGACATAAACTATATATATAGTGAATCCCAAACAATTGCTTAACCCCTTGGTGTGCATGCACAGCGGGGTAACAATGCCACATTCCGACTAAAAGTGAGGAGGAGATGGACTGACTTTGTCTACATACTTTTTGGGTTATGTATCATTATTATTTATGTATCACCATCATGCATGTACATTTTATCGCGAGCGAAGCGAGCCCCTCTCTATGGTGTACAAACTGGATAATGATGATGGTACCTAGGTCACATTAAGGTGGTGGGCAAGAGAAAAAATTTCACACAGTAAAATTAAAGTCACACCTACAAAGACAGCCGGATCGAGCTTTTTTTTTCAGGACGCCTTAGAAGGAAGGCTGGCTGCTACAGCGAGTTTTACCCATCCAGTCACATCCCCAATAGTTGAATGGAGGGGAAGACGTAGACATCGGGGGGCGTTTGGCCCTGGAAATCGACTAAGACCTGCCCGGATCAACATAAAAAAATTATTTAAGCAACAATAATGATGCAATCTCTACGTAGCCCCCCGCAGTGTAGTTTAAGCTAGCTTTGGGGGGAAAAAAGTGGTTATAGCTTGCTTCAGGAGTGGATGAGACGTCCAGAAGCTCAATAAACTTCACGTGGATGTTGTTTGACACTGGCTTACTGCATGCTTACTTGACTCTGCTGGTAAATAGTATCACTATCATTCTACTAGAGTACTATATCATATACAAAATGATGAGTTAAGAGAGAGGAACAGATGACAACATTGAAAATTTTTTTCACTAGCCCACCACCTTAAATATGTATGCACATACGTTTGTTTCACCTTTGACCCCACAAATAAAACATGCCCATATCTACATAAAAATTATCTGTTACATCCATCATGCTGCCAGTAGCGATCAGAACGCTTCAATTTCAGCCTTAACGATGTCTAGACGATACTCTCCAGTGTTTAAATTGAGCTGATTTTTGCTTTATTTGAAAGAAGGGCAAGCTACAGTGTGTGTGTGTATCATCATGCTGCCAGTAGCGATCAGAATGGTTCAATTTCAGCCTTAACGATGTCTAGACGATACTCTCCGGTGTTTAAATTGAGCTGATTTTTGGATAAAGGCTTTATTCGAAAGAAGGGCAAGCTTTCCAGTAATGTACTATATAGCCTATACTCCATATAATGCACACTCCAAAAAGCCAACCATTTAATACCTACTCTATCTGAAATGTTTTAGGCTGTGTGAGACTACAAGGTGAGCTGATCTGCATCTGTTTAGTGGTGTAGAGCAACAGCATAAATATTAATAATTGGCTGGAGTGTCAGTGACAAGTCTACGACGCTCATGACAAGCTTTATGTAGCCATTAGCTACTTCAGAGTTCTCCAAGCATGTGGACTCTGTAGTAGAAACATGCTAGCTAGCTCAACTGCTTTATAAATGATTGGAAATGAAAATACCTCCTGCTCATCAGTTATCTGCTCAATATCTGTAATAATTATCGATACTTGCTATAACTAAGCATTTCAGTTGTCATAGAGACCTAAGCTTAAGTACTTGTGGTAAGCATTATACAGCCTCCTGTGTATGCAGTTGTCATCCTGACAGCAATATCTTAGCCTAAGAAGTTTGATTTTCACCAACTGCTTCACTCGCCAATTGAATATGTTACACTAGTATATTGCCATGTGCTCAAATAGTAGCTAGTTTTTCAAATGTAGTGTCTCCTTTTGGATCACATCTTTCCAGGATCAATTAGTAGAAAAGGTTGTAGCTAGTAGAATTTGGAATGGATTTATCCAGAAAGCTCAAATGAGTGATTGTTTAAGAAAAATAAAATGCAACTTAGCTGCTTGTTGAAATGGTAGCTCCTTGGTGCTGAAACTTCTTCTGCACTTTGATGATGTGTCTAGTAGACGGGATATGCATTCACTGTAGCTTTTGTTGACTTACAGTGGAGGAACTGGAATTTTATTTTTGTACTAGTTTATGATTGGTGGCCATTTTTCTTCCTACATCTCTGATATAGTGAACTACGGTCTTCATCGTGTCTGTAAAGTTTCATCACACTGGAAATCTGACACTAGAACATCAGGGTGGTGTATGCTATAGCTAGCTGTAAGTGCAGAACTAGCTACGTAACTAGCTAGCTCTAGTGCCAACATAAGCTAGTCAGCTTAGAGAGATAGCTAGTCAGCCTAGAGAGATAGCTACGCATAGTTCTATAAGCTTTTAGGCTTAGGGTTACGTTTTGTAATAACGTTTTTTCACCTACGTACGTACATGGCTATGCTTCTTACCGTTTCTTCGTGAACGTTGAACAGGCGTGCAACGCTTGATGTTAAACGGTGTAGAAAATTAAACGCACGGGGGACTGTGTGAAAACGGCAACGGTCAAGGCGTTCAACGCCAGTTCTACGTGGACGGAACGGGAACTTTTTTTTGCGGCCTACCGTAGGTAACAACAGCCTTGTAAATCCAATTCAAATTTTAATACTTTTTATACATGTACCATATGTACATTTTACAAATAGCTGTAGCCCAGGGCATAAGGAAAATAAATGCAGTATTTACATACCTTTTTATCATAATAATCCACAGCCTTACTATCCTTATTTAGTTGATGGTGATACACTTCTTCCAGTTGTGAACTAAGCACATGTTCACAGCTAAAGAGAGGATGATGTGAGAAGTGCAGGGATGATATATCCACCTCAAGTTGGTAGATTCCACTGACTGCAATATATAATACGGACAGGGGAAAAAGTCTATCCTTGTAATTACACAGGGAGCTCTAAAATTATCAGAGAGTATGGTAGTACTCTCTAAGTAGGGATGACACAGATTGCCCCATTGGACGAATACTTCTCAGCAACTGAAGACAGAACACCTTCAATGTGCTAGGACTAAAGTATGAAGAGAAGTCAAAACAGTGTTATTTTACAGCGACTTGGCTCTCTTGTTCATATACACAGCCATTCCTACTTGTCCTATTTATTATTTTCCTTTACTTCTTCATCACCTACTTGTCTCTAATTAGTGCCATATTGATATTGATATTGATATTAGTGCCATAGAGATGATGCAAGCAGTCCTCAATCTATCATCTGAAACAAAACATCTAGCTACTGGTTCCTGTCCACATATCATGTGACATTGTGGTACTTTTTCCACTAGCATGATTAGTGTGTGGGCTGCTTCACTTGCCCAATAATCTCAAAGTCTTACCTTGATCAATCAAATTTTGGCACTGTACTTTGACTTCACTCTATTATCAATAGAGCATAGTTTATTCACACAGTTAAAGTAAAATTTTTCTTAACATGATATGGGCACTCAGACTTAGAATGAGCCTGCAAGTTCACTAGGTAGTAAGTAAGCAACAAAATCTTGTGACCTAACAGCATGCAGCATAGTAGGAAGGCAGAGTACATGAATTAGGTAACTGGTATAAATTCAGCACCCCACTGAACATAGTCATAGTATAGTAGATTTAGGAGGGGTAAATTAACTGTATAGTTGGAAAAAATTTTGGGTGAAACTTCTGTAGCAGAAATTATATAATAGCAGGGATTAATAGCATAAGTAATACAGGGGTAATAGCATGAGGCAAAGCTGAGTGCTATTTACTGCATTACAAGTGCTATTAATCACAAAATACCATAGCTAACCATGCTAATAGTATAATAGCCAAGGTAGTAGCTGCTTCTGGGTAACTTAGCCCATCAAAGAATGAATAGACTTTAACTATGATCATTCAAAGCGTGATGTATATCTGGGCAGAAGAAGGAATAGGCTTGGTTGTTGTGTAGTTATAGTGGTTGTTCTTTATGTATAGGCTAATTAGGACATGGAATGAGATAGTAAGTGTGCTATTTCAGTCTATGTGTGCTATTAATGATTGAAATACTGTAAACATGAAATCAACAAAAAGTTCCCCCATAAAAATTTCCCACTATATAATAATTAAGTGTCAGCGTCCAGAAATACTACAGAAATCTGGTAGAGTTTAATTTGGTGAGAATTTAATTTGGTGGTTGGCAACGGAGCCAAAATTCCAAGAAGTGGACTTGCAAGCCTTCAACTGTTCCTTTCCTGTCAAACAATGAGCTAGTCATCAAATTATGGATTTAGATATTATTTGTCAGCAGCCCACATTTAATGAAAATGTACTTATCTGCCAATATTAAATCTCCCGCAATATTTCCAGCTATACGGTATACCACCAAATTTTTGGAAGTGGTATAATTGGTACCAGCAAAAATAGTAGCCTTGAGGTATCTTGTTATAACAATGCCTTAAGCTAAAGAATATTAGCCAGAGGGTATGACATTACAGGTTGCTTAGAATAAGGTGGGTATTGCATATAAACACATAAAAACTTACACATTGAAAATGTGAGTGTCTACTGCCATCAGAGTGTAAAATATATGGTCTAGTATGCAGTGTTCTCAGTGGATTGCTCTGTACCAGTAAATTATTATCCTCTCCAAACCAATCACTACCCTAAAATAATAAATAATAATTATAATACTAGTATTGAGTGACCATAAATATTTTGAGGCATACACTTTAGTGTGGTACATACCAAGTAGCAAAAAAAAAAAAAAAAAACAACAAAAAAAACTAAGTAGGAAAAAAAAACAAAACGTAATGTAAATAAATAATCAAAGCGCGATCCTTCCCTGAATACTAAAGCAACTTCGTCCTTCTCCATGCTGCCTAACTCTACTTCATTTTAGACTGCGCATCAGGTCAGAAATTGTACTACCGTCTCCATGTTGACGATCTTTATCATACAATCTAAGAACACGTGCAAGCAGAGTTCTTTAGCTTTATCTATCCTGTAGCAGCGGCAAACCTTGATTGCAGACAGAGATGCGTGTACAGGCATTATGTGGTTCAGGTGAGTATCTAGTCAGCTTTACTATCATCGGTAATTGTACTGTACTACTGTCTCCATGTTGACGATCTTTACCATGGAATCTAAGAACACATGCAAACAGAGTTCTTTAGCTTTCTCCTGTAGCGGCAAGCCTTGATTGCAGACAGAGATGAGACTCATGTACAGGCATTATGTGGTTCAGGTGAGTATCTAGTCAGCTTTAACTATCATCTGTATTAATAGCTGACAAAAAGCAGTTAGGTCATAATCAACTGTTGTATTATGGAAATGTTTCCTCAGGTTATGGCCTTCCAGCTTCAATAATCTGTGACTTGGGACAGTAGTGAGAGAGTAGAGTTGTGCTTCCTGACCTTTCACCTGTTAACTTGCTACAAAATAATATTTTTAATGATCAAAATAATTATTGCCTTGACAGCTTCTCTAAGTGACACATCTGTAATGTAAAAAAAATTACACATTGTAAATAATTTATGAATAAGACTTATTGCCTGTTTTTTTTACTTAGTATGCAGTCGAGTCTTGAAAAAAAAATAAATAAATAACTATGTTTCTTCTCTTACAGGCACTCTAAAACAATTTTTCCATCTCAGTACTTATGTAATATTTAGTTCACTTTTATCTTTGGTTCTTATTTCCACTAAGCAGCTCAAAGAGATTTTAGCCAGAAAAGCCAACACTCCTGAGTTTTGATCCCTTATAGCCATCAAGCAATCAAATAGCTAAAAGTGCCATAGCTTTGGTGTATATTTTTTATCTCTTCGAGTCGCCCTACCCACTGGTTCAAGATTAAGTACAACATACGGTCAGTACATAGCTGCTGCTCAAGAGATTTTATGACTGAAAATCAATTGAATCATGGCTGTTTAGAAGTCGTTTCTCAGAAACAGTTAACATTTTAGAGTGTCTAGTTTGCCCTCAGTTGTAGAGTAGAAAGTGCTTCAGTATGATAGCATCTCATAGTCAGTGTTACTACTCGCCTTAATAACTCATGAACATTGTACCGTAACCTTAATGCGCCTGCACAAGAATGATGTTATAATGCTCGAGGTGAATGTAATGCACAAGCCAAAGGCGAATGCATTACATCACTGAGAGCATTATAGTATCATGCATTAAAGTAAATGGAGCTAGATCAGAGTGATCTGGAGCTGATCACATGACTTGGCTCCTTACAGAACATTCTTATGACTCGCCATACTTTTTTGCATTTAGCAAGCTCTGGGTTTCAGTAAGAATACCATAAAATAGATTAAATTTAGGTTTTCCTGTTGAAACAGTGAAATCCTCAAGTCTATAAAAGATATTTAGCTCCTCTCTTACTGTAAGTGCTAGGGACTGAGGCTGCACAGTTCTTCAAGTGTGCGCTGAATCATCAACAGGGACTATCCGCAAGGTGAATCCTTTTAGCATGTGCTTTAAGACACACTTTTAAGAAGATCTGATAGGTCTTACAAGTCATGTGTAGAATAGCCAAAAATTATATCCCATCTTCTATTGCTCAGAAAATACTGATAATTCAGTGAGTCTAGTGGGATACCATTTTCTTTTCGTTTATGTAGTACTTACCTAATACATACTTAGTGCCATTAACAGTGATTTTTTCTCTTCAATGAGGTATTTTATCAGAGAGAAAAGTAGCTCTCGCTACGTAGGGATGACGTGAATGTCAGTGCAAGCAGTGCAGTATATTTGATTTTGGAGAGAATTGAGCTAGTTGCTACATGAAACTTATAGAAAAGAGTCGAATTGAGGTTACTATGTATATCAAAGCGTGTGGAGCCCAAGCATCAAATGAAGAGCTGCCTTGCATGAGATAATTTTCGAAATCTTTCACTGCAACAGTGATGAAGGATGACAGTAGTTGAACATATTCCTAAGAAGATTTCTAAAAAGTAGCAAAACAAACATTGCCATCATATGGTACACTTGCATGGCCAGATGGATTCGGGTAAAATATTTCAATACTCAACTTTTGCACTACTGCATTAAATCCACAAAAACCACAAAAATTATGCTTAAGCACCACTAGTAAAGGCCTTAAAAAATTATACGAAATTAGGTCAATGGCAATCTTAAACTCTATAGATATGAGCTCCACCTTCCAGATCAGGTTTATTTCAATATTATGATGAAACCTCAAATGGTGACTCTGTTTCAAACAATCTCCGACATCTATATGAAAACATCCTAGTTTCGATAAACATGGGGGGAAATATCTTAGGGGTGACCTTCAAACTATATATGCAAGTGAAAAAGCTAGCATTAGAAACCTTACCAAGCCACCATAATGTATAAATTATTAAATACTGTACCTCATCATTTCTTTGCAATATTCTGTTTTCCATTTTAATGATGTGAGACCATGGAACTCTAGGTCTTTCTCCAATGTACAGGCCTTCTTCAGTATTATGAGGACTGACAGTTCTCATTGCTGAAATTATAGGTTACATTTGTGATAGTTTCATAACATAGGAATAGTAAGCTTATATTCTAGTCCTAAGTGTTAGGAGCAGTCTATTTTGTAATTTTTCCAGCCAACTCAAGGTTATGGTATACATTTGTCTTATGAATAATTCATAAGTTAAGGCAAGTAGTTGCACTCACTATGAGATGATATTGACTAGCACTTCCTACTATACAATTGAGGGCAAATGAGACATTCTAGAATGCTACTGTTGCAGAGAAAGATCAACTGCTAAAGCAGCCATGACTCCATTTTTGGCATCCACCTTCTCGAACTACTGCCATGTGTTGATCGTATTTCATGCTTATTCTTATTACATGAACCAGTAAGCAGACAAGAAATTTAGCAGTAGCTATGTCACTTTTAAACTGTTCAATTGCTTTGTTCACTCTTATCTAGCTCCTAGTGTTTTATGCGCCTGCACAAGAATGATGCTATAATGTTCGAGGTGAATATAATCCATGAGCAAGTGCACCATGATTAAAACATATGGAGCTAAATCAGAGCAAGCTCTGGCACGCATTGGGTAAGGTTTTCCTGTTGAAAATGCTAAAGTCTACAAGTGAGTATAAAAGCAATCGAATGGCCAAAATCTCTTCGTCTGGCCCTGACCTTGGTTTGCAAGTCAGTATGAAATTAGTTTTTGACTGTATAGTCAGTACAACTACTTGCCTCATTAACTTGTATTGCAAGGGGGAGGGGTGTATATAATATATATCATTGTCGTAAGTTCAAGTTCCATCCTTTGTGATATGGTGACGCCATTGGATAAAGCCACAATGCTTTGCATTTCCCTCAGGCATACTGTGGTGGTGGTATAAAATGTGTCCTTAATTAGTAGTGCATTACCTGTTCTAGTGCCTAAATCTCTCTACATCTACTACTGATAAACTGTTGGTGCAAAATTGACCCTCAGTATGGTGGCAACACTAGTTCCAGGTGGTCTCCGACATCTCTCAGGCTTCTAAAATTGACATACAGAAGAATACGACTTCTTCTCACAATTAACTACACTCAAACTCCACCTATATATATATATACACACACTCAGTGATCACAATAACAGTCAGTCACAGGACATTTTCCAGTCAATTTCTTCATTTGTCTGGTCATTTACTGCCTTTGTCTGACTAATTTTTCTATTATAGCTATACTCTTAAAATTGCTATTAGATAATCATGTCTGGATAATACTAGAGTGTTACTGTGAGCCCTGCACACTATTGATCAGGAAAGTTCACTGCTTGATTACAATAAGAAGTTAGATGTGTTCTCCAAGATGTACTATTAAATAAGGCAGGAAAACCATGAATACTTGAAATTTTTGAGGCTTAAGTTTTTTATGACACAAAATGCAATCAAAATTGGAATGTGTGTGCGTGATTGTCAATCACTGATTGTTCCCTAGAATCATTGAGTTCTTCAGTCTACTGAAGCTTATAACTAAGCTAGTTAACAAAAAATAGAAAATATCCAGCCATACAGTTATTTATAACAGTCTGATCAACAGTTACTGTAAAACTACGTACTCGTGAGTGAGCCTCAAGTATGTCCTTAACTCTACACTCATATTATACTCTAGTTGGCAAGTTCACATGCACAGTCACAGATAACTTGGCCTTCTATCTGTCAGAAAGCATGTTGAATCTGAAATCTTAAAACTTCTCTAGATACTAGCTTTTCACATCCAACATTTCAACCTGGTGCTCAGGTCTTCCTCAAAAAACACACATGGTGAGGTGACTTATAAAGGTTTAGTCAGATGACAAATCCTCAGGTGTTACAGATGGACCTCCTTCACTGGTCTTTCCATGCATGCTCAGCAACTGCCGGCTTCCTCTCTTCTCCTTTCCTAATTTTATCACATCATGGACAAGGCACATACACCTTGTTTTGTGCTAAATGCTGACTCTACTTCCCTGGTCGTTTTTGTCTCTACTTTCCCTGTTCGTTTTTGTCTCCTCCTGCTCCTCCTCCTCCTCCCCCCTCTCCCAACACAAAATACCAACCCATAATGTAATATGTCATATCATGGCTACATTAACGTAACCTTAGTGATATGGCTGCAATATGGGGTGGCTGCATTATACAGTGGCCACTACAACTTGTTCCACTGTATATAAAACTCTTACACATTTACCTGGTAAAGAACTAGGCCTAAAGTACACATCTGTTTCATTGATCAGCCTCTCTTGTTGAGGTATATACACAGGAAATCCCACTAAATCTTCATTAAGAATAAGTGTGTCCATTTCGTTGCCATGATCTGAAACGAAATCTGTCTCGGCCTCATTATCTGGTTGGTCCTATGTATGATATAATGTAGCATAGCCATGTGTCTGAGTTAGCCTAAGTACAAAACATTAATTGATAAAGGACATAGGGAACAAGATATACAAGATCCCAGCATGAATATATAATTGAAATTGCATGCTATTGGGGCTAGTTTCTTCTAGCTAAGCCTATGCTGTGGCTTTTCCTATGCAGTCTCTGGCCCACGCATACATGGACTTAGTTGTCAACTTGGATGGAAAAGAAAACCTGGTGACTGTAAGTGTATGTTTCAAATTATACTAATCATATTTTTATACACATAGTATGAAATCCCCACCTGCATTATGATAGGTGGTGGGCAAGTAAAATCTTACATCATATTTCTTCATGGCTAGTAAAAATTAGTATGCAAATAGAGTTAAAGTGACACTATAATCATACAAAGTCTTATAGATGAAGGCAGGGTAAAATTGCACCTAGTATGAAGTTCACTCACACTAGGATAGAGCTACAATCATTATTTTTTGCCAAGAGCTAGCTATTTCAATATTGCAGGGGACTACGTAGAGATTACATCATAATCATGCTTAAACAGAACATAACATTTTGCTGGGGAAGAAATCAGTGCAGCACTCAAGTAGCTCTTGGTCGCTACGTAGCCTCCTCAGACCTGCTGACTCTAGCTACTCATGTGAGAGAAGCTTCTACTTGGCAACTATATTAGTGCTATATATGTGAAGCCACACCCCTTTTAATTATTGCACATGTATTTTCTGTCACTAGCCCACCACCTTAAACAAAAAGACAAAAAATTGTAAGGAGAAAAATGTTAGGAGAAACCAAGGTGTGTGATTTATTGATTTTTTATTCGTGGATTGATGTCAATTTAGCAAAGCATGAGTGTATAATACTAATCAGTCAGGACAAGGTAAATATATAAAACACAAGAAGGATATATTAAAAAGTGAACCCATGAGTGCCAGGCAGCTAGAGGAAGGGCTATCAGATGCTCATAGCAGTTTATACTTGCCTACTTCGCACTGTCCCATTTTTACTTTGGTATGTATACATCTTTGTACTATGTACTAATTTATAGTGTGAGTGTGCTTCGCTTTGGTTCTATATCTATTTGGCTATGATTTATGGTTATGCATGTAGTATCAGAGAAAACACCAAAAAACTAGCTAAGTTGTGTGAGTTCACCCTAGCCAATATATGAATAAATTGGTGGCAAGATGAATCCAAGACTGATAGGCCTCCTATTGTACCTTACTCAAATAGGTTGACATGGTACTATAATGACTTCATAAATGAAAGGGGATTACCATCACAGTGTTTCCCCCAGTATACTAAATGCAGGGCGGGCCACCCTGTTTGGATATGGAACTTCAAAGAAAGTGGGCTGGGTCTATGGCACTAATTGAATTATATTCTCATAAGAACCCTGTTTACAGCTAGGGGAGACTCTGCCATCACTTTAGAGTACACAACCTGTTCATGATCACAATCTTCAGATATATTCATTGATGCCGAATCACTCAAGGAAGAAGTGAAGAAATCATATGAATCCTGATCATTTGTCTAAAGAAAGAAAGAAATTATTGATATAACTATCAGAGCAAGTGTGGCAGCAGTTCTCTATGTAGGGATGACCTCCTAAAAAAGGTGGACATCTAAAAACCACAATTCACTTCACACACCTTATGGAGCTGCATAATTTCACTCTAAATGTATGCATGAAATAATGATACTCTCCTCTCTTTCTCATTAAACCTTCAAACTCTTGCACCACATAGATTTTCATATTAAACAAGTAAAGGAAAAAATATTTATTCTAAATAAAGAGAAGTTGGGATGGCTGTGCGGTTCAAAAAAGTTCAGCAACAAGAGAGTGAACTTTAACCCTTTACCCATCACCAACTACGAGCCAACTATTCCTACTTCACTCCCATGATGAGATATATAGGGAGTGAAGTAGGAATAGTTACCTCGTAGTTGGTGATGGGTAAGGGGTTACTTGACTGAAGTTCACTCTCTTGTTGCTGAATTTTTTGAACTGCACACAGCCATCCCTACTTCTCTTTTTCATTTAGAATAAATATTTTTTCCATTACTTGTTCATCATCTTTTTTGATGTAATACTCTATTATTTCATTATAGGCAACTGTGATGCTATCAAAAGTCATGGAGATTTCATCATAATATTGTATTCGAAATGAATCTGATCTGGGAGATCTATACAGTTTATAATAAGATTGCCATTGACTTAATTATTTTGTATATAATTTTTAAGTCTGCATATGTAATGTTCCATATTTTACGATATAAACTAACTCTGATAGTGTACATGAATTTTCTCATTTCTGGTAAGCATGTAGCCTTAATAATAAAACTCTCTTGATAAGTGCATGCGAATATAGATTGTAGCTATGTGACCATCACAAAATAAAGGATATGCTCTCTGACTGATATTTTTAAAATCATTTACTGCTTTTTTATCACTTAGTGCTGTCATATTTGCCATAGTGAATTGAGGTGATGTGTGTACTTCATTGATAGGCAGTAATTTGATTGTAGCCCATGGAATCATCTGTTATTGTAATTAACAAGTTCGTGATCATACAAGACAGACCCCACCTTTGCAGTTAAAACAAGGAAATGATCAATTAATTTCACTCATGCGTAGTTGCCTAGTTAGTGTTGCGTAGTTCTTTGCAACTTGGGCCCTCAGCGGTGATTGAGTAAGGAGTTACATTGCTCTCAACTCTAGTGCAGGGATAAAAGGAAGGTTAGTTGTTAGTAGGCTCATTTTCCATTCCAAAATACCCCTGGCTTACTTTTGTATGCAGGTAGCTGGAACTGATGACACGAACTTTCTAAATAGGATAGCAGCTGTGTTTTTTTGATTTGTTTTTGTGTTATTTTAAGAAAAAATTAAACTTGTGCAGCATACCCAAGGTACACTATTACCCAAAGCGGCCTCAGGACATATGGTGTGCGTTATTTAAAATCTAGATTATGAATATGATTATGGTAATTATCGAACATCTTATGATAGCTACTTAGCTGAATAGTCAAGTATAATATCTAGCAACAATAATTCCTTGGCTTGATGTAGGGATGATAATAAATCAACCATTTTCTTCTTTCCTTGTTTCTTAAATTTTTGTACACTGTTTTTTATCATCCCTATTCATTTTAAAAATGTTTTTTTCCTTTATTGAAAATAATACAAATGCTGGAGTCTGTATTTCAGACATGGTTCAGTATATTCCCTCCAAACTTTGCACAAGTTAATCATAGAGTATGCTAAAAATTTGAAGTGTCTATTACCAAAGGTGATATATCCAAAGAATCACTTTAAAATGTAAAAACAAGCTCTCAGAGCTGATGGCCAGCTTATCATGCTGTAGGTAGGGGGCTAGAATTCTGGAGCTTGTGTGAGCTATACAGCACTTAAATCTTTTATGCTGTATAGCTCACACATGTTCCAAGACAGCTCACAGTAAGTCTATCTAAGACTTTTCCCATCTACACCATACTAGATTGGCCATCAGCTCAGAAAGCCTGTTTTACATCTTGTATGCAGTGAAGTATATCTCACCATTGATCAGAGGAATGGACTGTTATAGCCTTTAACATACCCTAGCCATTTCTTAGTGCAAACTTTGGAGTGGAAATATCAAAACATATGTGAAATACAGACTCCAACATTTGTATTATTTTCAATAGGGATTGTACAATGAGTTCCCTCTATGACATCACAAGTAAGCCCCGCCCCAAACAGGATATAAATGAAATGGCTGCTATTTTCTCAGTGAGACTTCATATTTCTTCACAAAACAACCCAAAAAAATGAGAAATGATTTTTTCATTTCAGTTACTTTTTAAATTCATTTTAAAAGTAGCTGCAGAATTGTCGAGTGCAGAAATCGCCACTGGATCCTAAAGCTGTTGAAAGAGTTTATAAATTGAATGCAGAAGTTTCAGCGCTTCATGTTGTGAATCTATCACTAAGGCTGACATCAAGAAAAAAGGTTCAGAGCTCAGGGAGTATAAAAGAAAGATGACTGAGATGGGATGCAAGCGACCTGTTAAATTTATGAAGATGGGGAGAGATCAAGAGCTAGAAATGGCTGTCTTTTTGTGGTTCAAACAGAAAAGAGAAGAAGGAATACCAATCACAGGTATTGTATTAGCTATCCATGCTGTGCAGGCTAGAGATTGTACATTATTTTTTATTCACAGGCCCTATTCTTCAAGCTAAAGCTATACAGCTTCATAAACAGCTATGTGAAGCTAGAAGTGGTGATGGGCCAATGAAAGAATTTTCAGCCTCTGATGGATGGCTATGGAGATTCTCTCATAGGCATGGCATCCGACAACTTACCTTATAAGGTGAAAAACTGTCGGCTGACAAACCTGCAGCTGAGGAATTCATCTCGTCTTTTCGAGCTTTTGTTGAAGACAATCAATACACTCTTAATCAAATCTTCAATTGTGATGAGGTTTATATTACAAGCTCTTACCACAAAAAAACACTAGCATCTCATTTCGAAAAATCTGCTGATGGTCGAAAGAGTCAGAAGGAACGTGCTACAATAAACGCATGTTCTAATGCTCTAGGTACTATAAAGTTACCTTTGTTATAGATCGGTAAATATAAAATCCTCAATGCTTCAAGAACATCTCTAGAAATGCCTTACCACTAATTTATGAAAATCAGTGTAATGCATGGGTTAATACAGCAATATTCACTAAATGGTTCCATCAAAATTTTGTCCCCATTGTTCGGAAAAAATTACAAGAACTAGGTGTTGAGCCAAAGGCTCTTCTTTTTGCTTGATAATTGTTCTGCTCATCCTAGTGAAGACGAGTTAATGTCTAGTGATGGAAAATTTATTGCTAAATTTCTGCCCCCTAATGTTACTTCCTTAATCCAGCCAGGTGTTTTGGAGTCTATCAAACGTCGCTACAAAAGGAAGATACTTGAAGAACTAATTTTCAGAGATAATGAAGGGGTATCTATCCTTGAATTTTTGAAAGGTTTAAATATGCTATGTGTTTCAACTCTAGTTGCAGCCTGCCGGAATGATATCCCTGCAAAAATCCTTCAGTTATCATGGAGAAAAATTTTTACCTGAATGTGATGTTGATCAAGGAAGTAAAGAACCTGAACCTACTCAAGAATCTACTGATGAATTTACATCCTTGTTGCAAAGATTGGGACATGACTTGACTGAAGATGAAGTAACCGATTGGCTGGGTAGTGATGAACATGATATAGGATATGCTCACCTGACTGATGAAGAGATTATATCAGACATTGTTCAAGAGTCTACTCAGGATGAGTCTGAGGACTCTGACACTGATGAAGGAACTGAAGAAGTCTCCAAAGTTACACATAGCTCAGCAGTGAAACTGTTTGATGCTACGAGAATAAGAAGAAGCATGTACGTACAACATTAGCGTGCTTCAGGAATTAAGAGAACTGGCTGCAAAGAAACGTATCAGCACACTCAAGCAGAAAAAAGTTTCTGATTTTTTTTTCTGCCTAGCTTGCTTTTTATTATACTTATTAGATGTGACTATACTCTATCAATACATGTCCATAAATTTAATTTTCTGAATGAATAAAAACATGGTTGGACAACATCCTCCTTGGAATGTAGCTATGATATTTGCAAAAATTAATTATATTCATGATCATGTAATTATATTCATTGCTTTCGCTAATCCAAAAATTTCACTAATCTGAACAGGCTCTGGTCCCAAGCTATTCGGATTAGTGAAGGTTCACGTAATCTGTTATGAAATTACATGCTATTGGGCTGGTTTCTTCTAGCTAAGCCTATGCTTTACTCTTCTTCCTTCAGTGAGGCTTTTCCTGTGCAGTTTGCTTGCTGTCTAGGCTTGCTGCAGTGTTTCGCTCCCTGCGTTCTTCACTGGCAACACTTGAATTCAGTGGTAGCTCAACACCACTTCTTTTTTCTCAGACCTGGCCATGTATTTGTGCGTGGTTGTAGTACCAGTTCGTCATGGTGACATATGCGATAGGAATGCGTTTCCTTGGACACACCCACACTATGGGTTTCTATGATATTTTTGTGTACCAGGCCCTCCACAATCAAAGGAGGGCCTGGAAACGAGGCTAGCGCTCAACACTTAGCAACAAACAGCTAGAAAGAGAGAGAAGTACGGTTTAAAGGTCAATAGCTACTGCGACTGCAGTACTGCTGCAAGCCATAGCCAGGTTAGCAAAGATAGAAACAAGCAAGGGGCCAGAGACTGCAGTAACACTTTACTAGCCTTGCAGCAGATAGTACTGGAGCTGCTTATCATTAGCTAGTTATCTATCAAGTAGTCTAGATTTTGTTTATCCCTTTAGGCTTAGCTGGATCATAGATAAACTGGGATCAGAAGTCTTTATGAGTGTTATCAAATCTTTGGTTGTATGGTCAGTTGTATGGTCGTAGTAAATTAGATCATTTTGTTGTAGCGAAACAGTAGAAGTTCTTCTGAACATCTGGTGCCTTGAGTCGGTCCAGTAGACTCCAGTCCAAGTAGCTCAAATGCGTGGGCAGGGTCATAATGGTCTCATGCATTGCCCACGCCCAATTAAGTAGGTTCTACCCCAGGACGTGACTTCGCACACCAGGCCCTCAACAATCATAATTAAAAAGAGGGCCTGGGAACGAGACTATTGAAGGCATGTTTCATTTGTGGGGGCAAAGGTCAAACAAACGTATGCACATGCCATTAGATGTGACGTACATATTGAAATCTCAATTTGCATGAATAGGGCTAGGGGGCTCGCTTTGCTCACCATGATAACTAGGGTGTGTTGTGTAACATTCAATTGGCGAACGAAGCAGTTGGTGAAAGTGATTCGTACTAAGTGTTGCAGGCATGTTTCATTTGTGAAGTCAAAGGTTCTGTTAAAGCCCAAAAGGGATACAGAAGTACAATAAACTAGGAATATAATGACCAGTTCTATGACATGGTTGTGTTTTGAATTGAGATGATTGATTTAAGAGTAGCTGTGATCTTAAATGTCTCTTCACAGGGACGAATTAGGAGGGCAATTAGGTCGTCCAAGGGTCTGTGGAGATGTTCTTCCATAATATGTGAGGCTGGAGGATACAGATGTGGCAAGAGAGCTTGTCTTCATGGGTGATTGTCTTCAAAGCAGAGATTAATGATCTTGATCCCTGTATACCATGGTCCCTAGCATCGTCTCATAGTTTGATCCAGTTGATGTCATGACTTAGGGCAGCTAGACTTTTGCAAGAGAGAGCCTCTTTCCAGATGTAGTCGTGATCTAGGGTTTCCTTTACTGTTTTCAAGTTGAGTGGACTTTCAGTGTCACTTACTACTGTCAAAAAATTATATGCCATCTTCTCTTTCTCAGCCATTGCTCAGCAAACACTGACAGTTTTTTAGTGAGGCCAGTGGAACAAAACATCATATTTTCTCCCTAGCTACTGACGCATAATATCGGCAACCCTTACTGAGTTCTCAGCCAGCCATTGTTGAGACAGTTCAGTAGATAAGTTTAGAGATTAGAAATAAAAGCTAACTAGTCAGCCATAAAAGCTGCATGGAGAATCCAACAACAGAGAGTTGTGTGGAAAATCACTGGTAGGCTTTCCAGCTTATACGCTTGGAAATATAAACTAACTTCGGTACCCTTGCAAAGCAAGAAAAGCCTAGCATCAATCACCTTAAGACTGTAGACATCAATCAATGCAGGTGTGGTGCTACTATTGCATGACACATACCATAGACACATTACCATATAGACACATACCATGTAAGCCTGGGGCATTTTGGAGTGTAGACCTAGATATATATTATATTTACTGAGTCATGACCTGAGAGTCAGCTCACTAATAATGGGAATAAATTGAGGTGATGTAGGGATTGAGCAGTAAACTGGTCAAAAAAAAAGAAAAGAAAAAAGAGTTGGAACAAGGAGTAAAAGGATGAAATGTGCAAGAATAAACATGCCCATAATTATTCAATTTTATCCTTGCATAATCTCCCTTTGTTCCAACTTTTTTGACTAGTCACCTCCATTCTAATAAATGATTTTGTTTACAAGGTATTAAACATGCTACCAGACCCACCTTTCTTTTAGCTTTCCTAAGCTGGCTTGAAAGATTTTTCCATCTAGAATAATTATCACCTAATTCAGGTTGATCTTCCGGTGTATTTTTGCCTGTTGCAATAGCAGGTTCATCAAACCGTGTTAATTTATGCTTCTCTCTCAGCTGATGAAGTCTTGGGTTTGGGGAAGGGGAAAGCTACAATAAAATAATGCATGAGCAGTTTGCATAAGAAATATTAGTTAGAGTACACACATTAGTTAGAGTACACACAATACTAATTGTGTGAGCAAAGTGAGCCCATATACTGACCATGTTAGTGGAAAAAGTATTATGTATGTGGAGTCTTACAGATTTCTCAGTTTTGAGTCTTTTTTTCCTTAATGTTGTCTGGACAATTGAGTCTCCATCACTGTAAAATGAATCTTCTAGGGTCTTACCAGTATCCCTGAAAAGAGATAACTGGCTACGCCGTAATCTCCTCTCCCTTAAATCTCTGAAAAGTGATTCTACATCACCTGTAGGCTAGATTCAACATAATTTGAGTTCTAAAATAGTTCCTATATTATATTTCTGATTCAGATATTGTAGGGTAAGGAAAGAAAGAACATGGGAAAATTACTTGCAAATGTGATCACTATCGTATTACTTAGCAGGATTGGCCCTGCAACAAATAGGAATATATGTGCTAGATAGTAATGAATTTAACTTTCATTCTCTGGCAGACCATATATCTTGTCTTTTAATACAAGCAAGATTTTTTAGAAGCTCATATCTTTAACATGTTAGGCTCAGCCACAGCATAGCTCTAAATTATCTTGATTGCATATTGGTAGATATTGTTCATTCATATAAGGCAATCCTTTTACCATGCCATTTTAGTCTCACGTGAACCAAACTCTGCATGGTGATCTGTGAAGAGTCCAAACTAGAAGGCTACCTTTGGCACGGTGAAATACTCTATATAGTATATACCTATGCATGATGCCCACTTCAAATTGCACTTCCATATAACAAAAGAGAACTGGTGCCACTTCTTAACTAATAACCTAATGGAGCAAGGTACAACACTAGCTAGGTACATGAACTTCAATAATCACAGCACAGCAATTTGAGTCCATGAATGATTCAGCTAACCTTTACAGTCTCTTTATGGGCCTCTTTTCTCCTCTGCAATCCACTGTAACGAAAGCATAGAGAACTTAGTAGATACCACCCCTTTCAAAAAAAAAATTACGTCCAGATAGAAAGTTCTCAGATCTCTCCATCTTACAATCACCCTCTTCTAAAACACTTACCCGCCAT
The DNA here is from genome assembly GCA_963924555.1 of Crambe crambe. Lineage (NCBI taxonomy): Eukaryota > Metazoa > Porifera > Demospongiae > Poecilosclerida > Crambeidae > Crambe > Crambe crambe. The sequence goes on from OZ004592.1 coordinate 3,245,469, forward strand.
TGTTGGAAATTGGCTCCATTACCTTTCCGAAATTCTGCAAAGACCTCTGTACTGTTTAGCTAATTGTAACCATGGGGGCAGTATGGCAGTGCACGCATGCGCGGCAGAACGTCAAATAATTTATAAGAGAAAGAGAGAGAGAGAGAGAAAGAGGAAGAATTTTCTATGCTAGTCATAATGTTTTATATCTAAGTTTCCATTGGTTCTTCAGTGCTAGAGACTACAGATGGTTCAGTGGTCACATTAGAATCCGATTGTAGTTGCGAGACCAGAGAAGGTTGCTGAAAGGACAAACTGCTTGACGGTACTGAGACATCAGAGGAATCATCAGATGGTAGAATCCTACATAAAAGGTATGTGGTGTAACTTACTAGATGGGGGTAATCAGATACTATTAGGGCCAAGAATTATCAAGGCACTGACTTTAGCCACATGATGGCTCCAAGGAGGGAGAATATCATTTAATGTGCTGCATACCGTTCAGATATGAGAGTAGTAGGTACAACTTTTGGTGCAGATGCATCAGTATCATCCAATGGAAGATTCCTAAAAGAGAGAATCAAATATTAAGTATGGATATTAAATAGTTGATAGAGAGCCCATAGCTATACATACACATAACTTCAGTATTTACTTGGGCATGCAAATTGCATGTAGGGGTAGCTGATAAGAGTAAATAGACACAATTTTAGATGCTATAATCCAGTAACTGAAACATGGCAGCCTGATAAAAATGAGGAAAAGGGACAGACCCAAATCAGTTTTCAATAAGCTATCATTTGGTACGTCGATTACGGGGCAAGGATAAGATACACTAGTCAGTTGCCTATCAATAACCACACCCATATTACTAGCTCATTGTGGTTATTGAAATTAGGAGAGGGTAGCATTTCGGAATATGAAACTGCATAGCTACAATACATGTTTGGGACAAACTGCTTTCTTATTATGTAGGAGAGGTTTGGAGCCTAGAAGACTTAAGTGTGTTACCTAATAAAAATGGACAAGTAGGGATAGCTGTGTGTAAAGTTAATGAGCGAATCTGGAAGGACAAATGCTGATGGAGCCTATTATTAGTGTTGCAGCAATCATCAAGGTGCCTAGGGTTTATGCTTTGAGCACTGTAAAAGAGATATAAATAGCTCTTCTCTTTGACTAATTGAGCAGTTTTGAGAACATCTGGTGTGATTTTGTATCAGTCATCAGTACATAGAGTGCTTTCACATCTTGATAATGGCAGTCTGTTTTAGCTTGCCATCTTCCCTATCCAGTTCCTTCACCTGCCCTCCCTCATCAGATAACTGGTATGTAGGGAGAATGACCTGCTGTACCTCTTGTGATGCCTTTGTGGAATTAGCAGTCTGTCTTTGGTCTAATTGGCAAGATGATTCTTTGAGCACTGAAAACAAAGGCCAGCATGATCCCTGTTAAGCATCTGACAAGACCCATCATCCTGGACTTTCTTAGTCATCTATGAAAGATGGCCACAACCTCGAAAGCATTATAGGCAGCCAAGATTGTTGAGCGAGCCCTGCCGTCATTTGAGTAGTGTGGTATAAAAATTAAAAGCCATTTCACCATAAAATATGAAGATGAATGACCAGATGAAAATGGCG